>CM077157.1:110489622-111931473 GCA_039583875.1 Platanthera guangdongensis | reverse complement strand
ACAGGGTGGTTCTAGATTCCAAATGAAAATTGGATCTGTATTACATAGAAAGGGATGAACAGCCAGGGGAAATTTCTTTCTGAAATTGTTGGCAAGGCAATTTTAAGTAAACCTGGAGGCATGATAAGAGTATCAGCCATATTTTCAACCTTATGGCAAGGAAAATTCTTACAGTGGTTAGTGATTGGTCTGTGTTGTCTTTGAGAAAAATATAGTTATAGTGTGGAAGAAAACAATTAGTAGATAATTAACATGTACCTGCTGGTAGTCCCCAAAGGTCATGCTATGCAAGACTCTAAATATAATAGTAGGAGGATAGCTTTTACGGTCGCTAAATATAACAAGTTAGAGTTTTTTTTTAAATTATGTAGTGCATGAAGTAGTAATAGATTTTATAGTTGAAAATACCTAACATGCATTCCTAGCATAAATCATCCCAGAGAGCAAGTAGTTCACATCCATATATAGAGAAATAAGCAGCTAGCAAGTATCTAAAAATAACAATTCTGTGGGCGCCAACAAACTGACACGAATCCACTAACAGAAAAGTATGTCTGAACTAGTAACTAATAAACAACAAACTAACTCGCTGAGACGAGGTAACAACCACGACCAACACTGCCGCCCAGAAACTCCAAAACTAGCTCTGCTATCTGCTACTGTACAACCCCGTATTCGCGAAGAGTGGACCCTAAATGAGACGTGCTTAGTTTTTAAGCTTTTTTGAGTATTTTGAACTCTCGGTGACCAATTTTGGCTCTGCCTTGGAAACATACTATTAGGGGGAGGAAAAATTGGCCCCCCCAATGGCTCCTTTGTTGGGAGGCGGGTGCGGCAAGTTGGCTAGCACCCGCCCCGGCCTGTTGAGTCTGTGGTAGGGGCAGGCGAGACGGTCAGGGGCCGGTCTCGCCCGAGCGGCCTGCTCGCGGGCGAGACGGCCAGCGGCCGGTCTCGTCCCGCGCCCGAGCGGCTTGCTCGCGGGCGAGACAGCCAGCGGCCGGTCTCGCCCAAGCGGCCTGCTCGCGGGCGAGGTGGTCGCGGCCTGGCTCTCGCCCGGGCGGCCTGCTCGCGGGCGAGACGGCCAGCGGCCGGTCTCGCCCGAGCGGCCTGCTCGCGGGCGAGGCGACCGCAGCCTGGCTCTCGCCCGGGCAGCCTGCTCGCGGGCGAGACGGCCAGCGGCCGGTCTCGCCCGAGCGGCCTGCTCGCGGGCGAGGCGGCCGCGGCCTGGCTCTCGCCCGGGCGGCCTGCTCGCGGGCGAGACGGCCAGCGGCCGGGTCTCGCCCGAGAGGCCTGCTCGCGGCCTGCCCGGCGGCCTGGCTCTCGCCCGGGCGGCCTTCTCGCGGGCGAGACGGCCGCGGCCTGGCTCTCGCCGAGCGGCCTGCTCGCGGCCTGCCCGGCGGCTGGGGCCGTCTCGGATGTTTGGGGGCGGGGTGTTGGCGGCATGCTTTTACCGCTGTGCTCTTGGGGGCGTTTTACCCTCTGCCCCCGGCGTGGGCGTTTCCTATTGGCCCAAGGCTTATTGGGCGTGAGGGTATCTCAGTCATTTTGGTCCATGGGATTTTGGAAAACTATAAATAGACCCCCTTGTGTGCCTTGGAGGGAGGCTTTTTCTTAGTTTTCTCCTCTCTTAGCTTCTTCTTGGTAGAGTTGAGAGAGCTCTTCAAGGCACCCTAGCTCGAGCATTGGCTTGGGAGGGGAAGTGCTCAGGTAGCCTTCCGGGTGTGAGGTGGGACCTCCGCGCTAGAGCCGAGGGTCTGTTCCTAGCTTCTTGATCCTTTGGTCCGTGACGTTCTCTTGAGTGTAGTAGGTGTGAGGTCACCCCTTTCTAGGGACCCCGAACTCCACAGAGACCAAGTTTTTGGTTTCAACATTTTGGTGCGGTGAGCGTGGAGAGTGACCAGCACAGAAGATCTCGAGAGAGTGTCATGACGGGAGGTCAAAGAGGTAATGATGCTCTCGGCGAGCTCCCTAGCCTAGAACCCTTTGTTGGGAGGCAAGAGTTCATGACCTCCATCCAAGGCATCATGGAGATGCTGCGAAGCATTGCTCCTCAGGGTGGAAGCTCCACCCCGACCCCCCAGGAGTTAGCTCCTCCCCCTCTCGACGAGTTGACTCCCAGGGGTCTAGGCGAGATGACCCCAACAGGGGGAGAAGGAAGTGCACCAGGAAGAAGGACAGGGAAAGAGAGGATGGGAGATGGGGTCGAGCGAGAGCTCATCGGTCGGGAGTTATTCTCCAGCCCGGCGAGTGCCAGCCTTCCAGGCGAGCAGGTCGCGCGAGTGGAGGTGGCGAGACCACCCCTTAGGGGGTCACCCTTCAGTGAGCTGATCATCTTAGCTCCCGTTCCCGAGGGGTTCAGAGAGCCAGACATGGCTTACTATACAGGGAAGGATGACCCCGTCCAGCATCTGTAGTGGTTCGAGGATGCTGTCTCCATCAGGCCGATGACGGATGCCTTCAAGTGTCGCCTCTTTGCGATCACGCTGAAGGAGAAGGCAAGGGACTGGTTCCATCCACTCCCTCCGAGGTCGATCTATGGGTTGGAGGACCTGAGCCGAAGCTTCCAGCTCCGCTTCTCCACCTCCAAGAAGCGGAAGAGGAGTCCTGAGTCCATCTTCTTGATAAGGCAGGGGGCCGAGGAGTCGCTGGCCCGCTACGTAGACAGGTTCCAAGAGGAGATCTTGGAGGTCCAGGAGATGCCAGGGTATGCTCTCCAGATGGCCTTCACCGTTGGGCTGAAGGAGGGCTTCTTCAAGATGAGCTTGACCCGGAAGGCCCCCCTTTCCTTCGAGGAGCTGATGGAAAGGGCGGCAGAGGAGATTGCCATGGAGGAAGCCAACCCGGCATTTGTCAAGAAGTTGGCAAAGTTGACAGATGTGGAGTCAAAGGAGCAAGGTGGCTCAAGGCATCAGGAAGGAAGAAGGAGAGAGGAGCAGAAAGCTTAGGGGTTCCAAGGACAGGAGGGTCCGGAACTAGGCTGGAGGCAGCAGGGAGGACCTGCCCAAGGTCCAGGAAGAGCTCTCATCCAAGGAGGGGGAACTTCCACGGGGGCCAAGGGAGGTTCAACTTCCAGAGGCAGGCCCCAAGGCAACTCTTACCCCCGCCGCAGCAAGCCTTGGCAATAGGAGGGGGAAGAGGTAACAGGAGAGAGCACGCAGCCCGCCGAAAGAGGGGAGAAAGAGCGCTGCTGTACTGCGACTTCCACCAGGTGGAGGGGCACGCCACGACTACCTGCCCCGAGTTCTTGGAGGTGAGGGGGCAGAGAGGCCCTGCCCAGCCACAGCCGCCGGTACGGGTAGAAGAGGTTCTACCCGGAGAAGGGGGTGATGATATATGCGAGGATCGGGTCGACGTGGGAACCCGAGGCGGTATAGGAGTGATCCACGGTGGAGTGGGGGTTGAGGCCACCCGGAAGGCAAGCCTCCATGTCATGTACCGAAGGAGCGTCGCCTCAACCTCCCAGACCCCTCCCCCAGAGGAAAAGATCACCTTCTCGGTGAATGACCTACCAGATCATGAGGATCCGTTCTGTGATGCGCTGGTCATCCAGACAGCCATCGAAGGCTACACCGTCTCCCGGATCCTGGTTGACAACGGAAGCTCCGTCAACATCATTTTCAAGAAGACGTTTGACGAGATGAAGGTGGAGCCAAGGAGGGTGTTGGCCTCGGACGGACCCCTGTTCAGATTCTCAGGAGAGAGGAAGGAGGTCGAAGGTGGAGTAGTGCTCCAAGTAAAATTGGGAGGAGTCTCGAGGAACTGCCGGTTCGTCATAGTTGACGCTCCAAGCAGCTACAACGCCATCTTCGGAAGACCCCTCATCAGCGCCTTCCGTTGTGTGCCATCTTCTTTCCACCAATGCCTCAAGTTCAGCTCAGGAGGGATCCATGTCAGAGTCAAGGGAGACTCCAGGATGGCAAGGCAGTGCTACGTCACGGCCGTCAACACCATCTCTTGGTTGGCCAAGGCAGAGGAGATGGAGAAGGTCATGGAGAGCCTGAGCAGGATGGAAGTGTTCGGCGAGGAGGAAGCGGATGACGACCACCGGGCCCAGACCCCCTGAGGAAGCCTCGCCCCGGCAGAGTCCTGTATGTATCTTATCTTGTAATGAGTCTAACCCCCAACCAACTGAGTCGGGGGAATCCTGTAACCCATCTATTTTCCCCGTTTGAGGATGTAGGATTTGGCAAGGTTTGATTGTGTAGCTCAAGTCCTTTGCTCTGATGACGATTCCGCCGCCAGGCTCCCACTAGCTGGCTGGGTAGGTTGATCTCTCGTGGTAGCCCAAGTCCTTTGCTCCGATGACGATTCCGCCGCCAGGCTCCCACTAGCTGGCTGGGTAGGTTGATCTCTCGTGGTAGCCCAAGTCCTTTGCTCCGATGACGATTCCGCCGCCAGGCTCCCACTAGCTGGCTGGGTAGGTTGATCTCTCGTGGTAGCCCAAGTCCTTTGCTCCGATGACGATTCCGCCGCCAGGCTCCCACTAGCTGGCTGGGTAGGTTGATCTTTCGTGGTAGCCTAAGTCCTTTGCTCCGATGATGATTCCACCGCCAGGCTCCCACTAGCTGGCTGGGTAGGTTGATCTCTCGTGGTAGCCCAAGTCCTTTGCTCCGATGACGATTCCGCCGCCAGGCTCCCACTAGCTGGCTGGGTAGGTTGATCTCTCGTGGTAGCCCAAGTCCTTTGCTCCGATGACGATTCCGCCGCCAGGCTCCCACTAGCTGGCTGGGTAGGTTGATCTCTCGTGGTAGCCCAAGTCCTTTGCTCCGATGACGATTCCGCCGCCAGGCTCCCACTAGCTGGCTGGGTAGGTTGATCTCTCATGATAGCCGAAGTCCTTTGCTCCGATGACGATTCCGCCGCCAGACACCCACTAGCTGGCTGGGTAGGTTGATCTCTCGTGGTAGCCCAAGTCCTTTGCTCCGATGACGATTCCGCCGCCAGGCTCCCACTAGCTGGCTGGGTAGGTTGATCTCTCGTGGTCACCCAAGTCCTTTGCTCCGATGACGATTCCGCCGCCAGGCTCCCACTAGCTGGCTGGGTAGGTTGATCTCTTGTGGTAGCCCAAGTCCTTTGCTCCGAGGTGGTCCCGCTGTCAGGCTCCCACTAGCTGACAGGGTCAGTGGTACCTCTCGTGGAGAGTAAGTCCCTTTGCTCCGAGGTGGTCCCGCTGCCAGGCTCCCACTAGCTGGCAGGGTCAGTGGTACCTCTCATGGAGAGTAAGTCCCTTTGCTCCGAGATGGTCCCACTGCCAGGCTCCCACTAGCTGGCAGGGTCAGTGGTACCTCTCGTGGAGAGTAAGTCCCTTTGCTCCGAGGCGGTCCCGCTGCCAGGCTCCCACTAGCTGACAGGGCCGGTGGTACCTCTCGTGGAGAGTAAGTGTTTGCACCCCGAGGTCGTCCCGTCACCCAGGTTCCCATTAGCTGGCTTGACAGGTTGACCCCTCGGGGAGGCTAAGTGTTTTCACCCAGAGGAGGTCTCGCCACCCAGGCTCCCATAGCTGGCATGGCAGGTTGACCCCGAGGGGAAGTTACACTCCTCGAATACGTTGGGTTGGATGTTTCTTTCTGAGCTTGTGACAACCTCGAAAAGAGCGGGGATTGTGTACAACCCCGTATTCGCGAAGAGTGGACCCTAAATGAGGCGTGCTTAGTTTTTAAGCTTTTTCAGTATTTTGAACTCTCGGTGGCCAATTTTGGCTCTGGCTTGGAAACATACTATTAGGGGGAGGAAAAATTGGCTCCCCCCAATGGCTCCTTTGTTGGGGGGCGGGTGCGGCAAGTTGGCTAGCACCCGCCCCAGCCTGTTGAGTCCGTGGTAGGGGCAGGCGAGACGGTCAGGGGCCGGTCTCGCCCGAGCGGCCTGCTCGCGGGCGAGACGGCCAGCGGCCGGTCTCGCCCGAGCGGCCTGCTCGCGGGCGAGACGGCCAGCGGCCGGTCTCGCCCGAGCGGCTTGCTCGCGGGCGAGGCGGCCGCGGCCTGGCTCTCGCCCGGGCGGCCTGCTCGCGGACGAGACGGCCAGCGGCCGGTCTCGCCCGAGCGGCCTGCTCGCGGGCGAGGCGGCCGCGGCCTGGCTCTCGCCCGGGTGGCCTACTCGCGGGCGAGACGGCCAGCGGCCGGTCTCGCCCGAGCGGCCTGCTCGCGGGCGAGGCGGCCGCGGCCTGGCTCTCGCCCGGGCGGCCTACTCGCGGGCGAGGCGGCCGCGGTGGCCGCGGCCTGGCTCTCGCCAGGGCGGCCTGCTCGCGGGCGAGACGGCCAGTGGCCGATCTCGCCCGAGCGGCCTGCTCGCGGCCTGCCCGGCGGCCTGGCTCTCGCCCGGGCGGCCTGCTCGTGGGCGAGACGGCCGCGGCCTGGCTCTCGCCCGGGCGGCCTGCTCGCGGCCTGCCCGGCGGCCTGTGGCCGTCTCGGATGTTTGGGGGCGGCGTGTTGGCGGCGTGCTTTTACCGTTGTGCCCTTGGGGGCGTTTTACCCCTCTGCCCCCCGGCGTGGGCGTTTCCTATTGGCCCAAGGCTTATTGGGCGTGAGGGTATCTCGGTCATTTTGGTCTATGGGGTTTTGGAAAACTATAAATAGACCCCCTTGGGTGCCTTGGAGGGAGGCTTTTTCTTAGTTTTCTCCTCCCTTAGCTTCTTCTTGGTAGAGTTGAGAGAGCTCTTCAAGGCACCCTAGCTCGAGCATTGGCTAGGGAGGGGAAGTGCTCAGGTAGCCTTCCGGGTGTGAGGTGGGACCTCCGCGCTAGAGCCGAGGGTCTGTTCCTAGCTTCTTGATCCTTTGGTCCGTGACGTTCTCTTGAGTGTAGTAGGTGTGAGGTCACCCCTTTCTAGGGAGCCCGAACTCCACAGAGACTAAGTTTTTGGTTTCAACAGCTACTGCTCTGAACCTGGGGCATTCCAAAGACAGAACACCTCAGCAAGAAATCACAAATGGTGGCAGAAATTAATAAGTCCAAAATAAACAAAGGTAAAGGGGTACCAACTCAAGACCAACAGTACTGAAATAAAGCACAAAAGAGGAACAAGTCATCATCAGGAAAAAAATAACTCTTACGTGATTCGTCACGTACAACAATGATACACCAGACGCACGAGGCTATAAGGTGACAACATGAATTATTCGTAAGGAAGAAGTACAAAAGCTTTATTAGGCACCTGTGGTCGACTCTACCCAAAAACACGGGCGAGGTGGTCACTCGTGGACACACCACCCAAAAAAACACGGGCGAGGTGGTCACTTTTGGGCACACCCACACGAATATAAAATCCATCTAACAGCGAGGGAGTCTCAAACTCTCCACCATACACCGCAGACACCCAAAAACCAGGTAGACTTCCACAGGACACTAATGAAGGGAACAAACACTGCGGAGGTGGAATCGTCCACTAACTCTCGCAATCAAGAAAACCACCAAGAAAACACCACATATCTCGAGATTTGGCTTGTCAGATTCTACTTGACATTACTAGTTTCAAGACATGGCTAATCAACCCTTAGGTACGATTTACAATCATAATTAAACTCTAATACGTTTGATAACAAAAGCTAAGGCATTTAAAGCCATCAATAAGACACTTCAAGATCGATCAAACATATCCGAACAAAATCGAGTTCCCCATGACAAACATTACAACATCATGTGATCATTGAGAAGGTTAATCATAACAATAATTTGGAAGAATAAGTGTAGAAAATTTTAAAGAACATGAAAACATAGCCGTTACCATCAAATCGGACAAAGAGAAACGAGGAGAAACCACCACTTGCCTTGGTTTTACCGGAAAAGTCCTCCGAATCACTCCACGTCGTAGATCGGGGCAAAATGATGCGGGAGGAGTTGAAATCTGAACAAGAACGGCCAAAAGGAGGTTAGGGCCGAAAAACCCTAACGAGAAATCTCAACGAACGGGGAAAAATTTACCACGATGGTGTAGCTCCGGCGAGAGCTTTCCGGATCTATGTTCGGATGAAGATTTCAAGCACTGGAGCACCGTCGGCGGCCACCAGAAGGTTCACAAAATATTTCTCTCTCACGCTCACGCCGCTCTGGTTCGGGAAGAAAAAGAATCGGAGAAGATGATGAAACTCTCTCTAATATAAATATGTATATATATAGATATATATATAAAGATATATAAATATATTTATAAATATATATGTTTATAAAATGTTTTGTCTAAAAAACTGAATATTTACGCCCGGGTGCGCGAAAGACGAAAATGAAGGTTCAGGATGGTTTCAAATGGAAAAGTAGCCAACATAAAAGTTGTAGATCTCGTCGATACGCACAAATTTCATGTTAACTATTTTTCCATACGACATCGTTTTGATGCTCAAAAAGGCTCCCGAACAAAAACTGCAACGGACTACACGAGAACAAGCTTACGGGTACTCGAGAGGTAGAAAACGGCTACTCGAGTAGGTAGAAACAGACACTCGGGTATAAATAAAAAATTACTCGAGACAGAAATATAGTACTCGAGTAGGAGAAAAATCACTCGTGTAGGTATATAAATTCACTCGAGTAGTTAAGAAATCACTCGTGTAGGTATATAAATTCACTCGAGTAGTTAAGAAATCACTCGTGTATGTATATAAATTCACTTGAGTAGTTAAGAAATCACTCGTGTAGGTATATAAATTCACTCGAGTAGTTAAGAAACCAGGCACTCGAGTGACAGGAAAAGAAGACTCGAGAAGTACTCGAGTAGTCGAGTAATATACTCGAGAGGCACTCGAGCAGAAGAACACACCTTTGTAGAAAAAACAATTTTTTTGCAAAAAAAATCATTTGATCAAACTTTACAAATAAATAGTAAATCATATTTTTGAATAGTGCTATAATATTAAAATATTCATATTTATATATTTTTGAATAAGGAAACTACAAGATCAAAACGGGGGCTCAAACGCGTGCCGAATTAAATGAAATTCGCACTGTAGGCGAACACTGATGCTACGAACGTAACGACGAAGTCAAAACCAAAATCCTACGAGCCATTCCCGATATATTTAATCTTCAAAGTATGCGGCGAATATAAACAATCCAAAACTTCGATCGCGCGCCGAGACTCCAAAAATGCTCGGGTTGCGACGAAACTTGACGAGCAAGTCCAAAATTTCTTAACTTAAATTTCAAGCGCAAAATTTTTCCATTACAACAAGAATTCGGCCGACTCGACCGCACAGACGCGAAAATGTCATAACGGGATTGCGTCGTGAACTCGACGTTAAAAGTAACGCCACGACGTCATAAATCTGACGTTGCCCATTCAAATAAAATCATCGAAAAATTGAGGGCGTTACAGAAGGTGAAGGAGACGCTCCAATACAGGTAGTTGGAACCAACAAGCTTGGAGACGGTGCCAAGATTCCCGGAAGGAATGGGAGGAGGAGACGGATTTATCACAAGAGTAGCGTTGGTGGTAGAAAAGCTGGAAAGGGCCATGGAAGAAGCCGCGCGAGTAGAGGGAAGAGAGAAAGGTCGCGCGAAAAGAAAGAGGTCGGGGCAGATAAAATGTCGCGCGGGTAGAGAAAAGACCACAGCGGACGCAATTAAAGGTCCTGCAGCGGATAGAACAAGAACCCGCAGCAGACAAAAGGAAAGAAGTCGCGCGGGAAGATAGCAGGCCGCGCGAACAGAAGACCGATAAGCCGCGAAAGTAGTCCGCGGAGAAAGAGAGAGAAGAAGAAGGCCGCACAAACAAAGAGCAGCGATAAAGGAGGAGAGGCCGCGCAACCAAGAGGTAAGAAGGATATCAAGTCGCGCGAACAGAGGAAGTCACTGAATCAGGCAGACATGATCGCGAGCTCTGATACCATGTGCGAATAGAAAAAGAGAGTCCGAAAATTGGACAAACAGAAATTTTTGTATTCCAAAAAAGGTATCAATTACATGGTATAGCCTCCCTTTTATAGAATGGAGGAGATGTGAGAGATTACAAATAAACAATGTGGGACTAAAAAATATCATCTACAAGCGGTTTAACATAAATACAAGCCGACCAAGCCGCGCGGTTTGATGAATGTGCAAACCGCCCAGCAACCACCAGAGGAAGGCACCAAGCCACCACAATAGACTGCCAGGTCGCTCGGTCTCCAAGTCGCCAGGGACTGATTGACAAATCGCCAGAGCACCAACAACAGCAGGTCTGCAACCAAACCGCAGGAGAGAAACCGACAGACCGTCCGGACTGCAACCCTCCTGAGTCAGACCGACCGATTTCTATTATGCAACAAGGTCGACAAACAAATGGGTTGGGTAAGCTAGAGAACAAATAAATTGATACGTTTGATTGTACAAATGATATTCCTGTGGAAGCATAATTGATTGTGAATGCTTGACTTTAAGAAAGAATTGGATGAGGTTAATGCATGACCATGTGATATGATGATTAAATGAATGTGTATAATAATCCACTGCTTAGAGTTGAGTCTCCCTACGGGTAATAATGTGGGATTGGTATGTCGTGTAAGGTGGCTTGCCACCCATGTAAATAATGAACCCTTGTGTGGTATCGAAATGTGAAAGGGTTAGAAGTGCGTGTGTGCTTGATGCACTGGAACGATGTGTTGATAAGGGACTCAGTGTGGAGCCCTTGGGTGTTGTAGAGCACTGGATTTTGATGGCAAGGCCATATGAAATTGCATGCGGTGTGAGTTGACATGCAGTGTCATAATCCTGGGTTAAGGATAGTGTGGCAGGTCTACGAGATCGCCAGTCGTCACGCTAACGGGAGTTGGCAGATAGACTCGCACGGTTGAGACTTGGTCCTCGGTGTTTACTTCCCGAGGCACCCTCCGTGCTAGTGGACAAATTGGCTGTGTCCTCGGTGCTCATTCCCGAGGCCCTTTTCGTGCCATAGTGGTAGGCCAGTTTGGGCTGTATTCTTGGTGCACTTCTACCCAAGACCCCTCTGAGCCATAGTACACATGTGAGCTCCGCTGTTGTGTTCTTAGCATTGAGGCGTACAGAGGCCTAGGCTTGGTAGTATGGATGTCCACCTAGTAGTGGAAAGCCTGTTCCACTGTCATCGTCTGGGCGCAACAGATGGTGCCTGAGAGATTAGCTACCTGTTTGAAAAGTGGAAACTACAAGTCTGTGTCAACATAGCAATTGCATGTGTTTGAGCATGAGTGAGTCATTATAAGTCATTCATAACATTGCATTGCATTACATACAAAAGATCCTTATCATATAAATTTGTATGAACACTCTTATATGATAAGTTACTTTTCTGTTAAGCCGATCCTCAACTTATATGTCTATATGAGCATTCATATAAGTTAAGTTATTTCTTGTTGTATATTTCTACTTGTACACTGCTGTTGATAATTGAACTGCTAGTATATGTTGTTATAGTTGCTTTGATATACTCGGATATAGTGTAGCACTTTGCCACCTATTTTGTACTATAACTATTATATAGATTGTACCCTTTTCCTTTCTCCGCCCGGTGACTAAGAGTCGTCAGGAGAGCAGATGTGATAACCACTTATTGTTTTTGACTAACGGTTGCTACGTCTTCCTTTTTAGGAGAAAACCTCGCAGATAAAGCAGCAGGGTTTACATGAGGACAGTAAGGCCAGGACGACAAGGCCTAAAGTGACGATACCATCGCTACCGTTCGTGTCTGATGTAAGTTCTTGAGAGACTCATTTTGTAGCCTTCTTGGCATGTGTACTCTGATATTATAGAAGCCTTGGTTTCTTATTTTTAGTTGATGTATTTGTTTTGAACTTTATACTTATGTGGATTTTGACTTCTGCTTTATTTTTTTATGTTGGGTTGACAATTATGATATTGGTTTAGCCGGCAGGATAGACGTCTTGTGGTATAGGTCGAACTGTATGTTGACGCTACCACAAGACGGCTATTCTAGGCATAAGACTCCCTTGGCTGTGTCTTGTGTTCCAGGAGTGGGGTCTTACAGATGTATCGACTATATTCTCCACCTCCAATTGAGCTCGGCTTCTGCGAGATGTCGACCTCTTTTCCACCTCCAGTTGTGTTCGGCTCCTGTGGGGGTGTCGACCTCTTCTCCACCTTCAATTGAGTTTCCTCCTGCTAGGTGTCGACCTCTTCTCCACCTCCAGTTGAGCTCGGCTTCTGTGAGGTGTCGACTCTCTACCTCCAGTTGAGCTCGGCTTCTGCGAGGTGTCGATCTCTTTTCCACCTCCAGTTGAGCTCGGCTCGTGCGAAGTGTCGACCTCTTGTCCACCTCCAGTTGAGCTCGGCTCCTGCGAGGTGTCGACCTATTCTCCACCTGCAGTTGAGCTCGGATCCTGCGAGGTGTCGACCTCTTCTCCACCTCCAGTTGAGCTCGGCTCCTGCGAGGTGTCTACCTCTTCTCCACCTCCAGTTGAGCTCGGCTCCTGCGAGGTGTCGACCTCTTCTCCACCTCCATTTGAGCTCAGCTCTTACGAGGTGTCGACCTCTTCTCCACCTCGAGTTGAGCTCGGCTCCTGTGAGGTGTCGAACCTCCACCTCCAGTTGAGCTCGGCTCCTGCGAGGTGTCGAGCTCTTCTCCACCTCTAGTTGAGCTCGGCTCCTATGAGGTGTCGACTCTCCACCTCCAGGTGAGCTCGGCTCCTGCGTGGTGTCGACCTATTGTCCACCTCCAGTTGAGCTTGACTCCTACGTGGTGTGGACCTCTTGTCCACCTCCAGTTGAACTCGACTCCTGCGAGGTGTCGATCTCTTGTCCACCTCCAGTTAAGCTCGACTCCTGCGAGGTGTCGACCTCTTGTCCACCTCCAGTTGAGCTCGACTCCTGCGAGGTGTCGACCTCTTTTCCACCTCAGTTGATCTCCACTCCTGCGAGGTGTCGACCTCTTCTCCACCTCCAATTGAGCTCGGCTCATACGAAGTATCGAATTCTTTTCCACCTCCAATTGAGCTCGGCTCCTGCAAGGTGTAGACATCTTCTCCACCTTAAGTTGAGTTTCCTCATGTTAGGTGTCGACCTCTTCTCTACCTCCAGTTGAGCTCAACTCCTGTGAGGTGTCGACTCTCCACCTCCAGTTGTGCTCGGATCCTGCGAGGTGCCGGTCTATTGTCCACCTCCAGTTGATCTCGGCTCCTGCTAGATGTTGACCTCTTATCCACCTCAATTTGAGCTTGGCTCCTGCACTGTGTCGACTATATTCTCCACCTCTAGTTGAGCTCAACTCCCGCGAGGTGTCAACCACTTGTCCACCTCCAGTTGAGCTCGGCTCCTGCGAGGTGTCGACCTCTTGTCCACCTCCAGTTGAGCTCTGCTCCTGCGAGGTGTTGATCTCTTCTCCACCTCCAGCTGAGCTCAGCTCCTACAAGGCATCGACCTCTTGTTCACCACCGGTTGAGCTCGGCTCCTGCGAGGTGTCGACTCTCCATCATCAATTGAGCTTCTTCCTGCGAGGTTTCGACCTCTTCTCCACCTCCAGTTGAGCTCCACTCCTAGGAAGGACCTCATGCAACACATTATCTGGCGCCATCTCTTCGAAGTACGGGTTCAACATTGTTTTTCCAAGTTCCTGTCGAGATCGAAAAAAGCGGGGATTGTGTATAACCCGTAATTCATCGATATCAGAAGTACAAGTGCAGACGGATATTCGCAGACCATTGGGCGAGCAGAGGCGAGCCTGTGCGAGCAAAGATGAGCTTGGGCGAGCAGAGGCGAGTTTGGGCAAGCAAAGACGAGTTTGGGCGACCAGAGGCGAGTTTGGGCGAGTATGAGCGAGTAACTCGCGAGTTTGGGCGAGTAGACCTTTGGAACTCGCTGCTAGTAATTGGATACTCGCATATAACCCCCCGAGATTTCTCTATAAATAACCCCCCTGAGGTACTAGAGATGACACCTTTGGAAGAGGTTGAGGTCCCCCTAGTGAATACTCGGCCAATCCATGCCATCGTAGCAGCTCGCCCAGCTTTTTGATTGCGGAGAGCAAGTTTCTCCCAAACTTTCGGATACGTGGTGGGACCTCCCTGCTGGAGCACTTGCGGTCTGCTTATAGATAGTTTCCTCTCTCTCATGCTAGACACTTGATCTGTGACGTCAGACCGCAAAATCAGTAACCTTAACCTGTCTTGATCCGAATTTTTGGAGTAGGAAATTTTTCCGGCTTCAACACTTGGCTAATAGGTCTTCGATGATGACGTAGAGGGCAGCTCGCTCTCAAAACCCGTACAATAATGCGACAAGTTTGGTAAGCCCGCAACGAGCAATTAGTCAATTTGATGCTGGATATCTTGCATCAGAGGCAGAAGTCTGCCAACAACTGTAGAAGGATGTGTGTTTGTTTAGATGTTTGGAGAGGCAACCACATAAAAACGTGGGAACCTTGCTCAACTTTCTTCTTCTAATCATAAAAAACATAAGAGGAATATTATTAATAGTTCCAAAACAGCTAGAGTGGTGTTACGGGCACACCAATTTTGGCTATGAACAACCAAAATTTATGGACAACCCATTTTGTTGATTTTTCATCATCTTTAAATTTTTTGTAGCTTTTTGGTGGTCTTCCTTTCAACCTTGAGGGCATTAATGGTTCTTTAGTTTGAGTGGTCGTGGGCTCCAATAATTCGCGTAACTTTCGTTTCATTTCACTTCTTTGAGAGTCGGTAATACTAGTGTATTTTTTCAGTACACCGTCTAAGTCCATTTGTATGATTTTCATTTCTTCATCCTCCTCTTTCATTTGTGTATCCTCCTCTTTGGTTGGTTGTAAAGTGAGTTGACGCCAATGTTTATGGACCATCCACAGAGGGAATGCCAAAGATTGGTTGATGTAAGGCACCAATTCATGAGCACACGGTAAACCCATTGTATTTCGCATTTTATGTAAACATTCTGTTGCCTCTGGATAACCATTTTTGATCAATTCTTCTTCCCTTTTAATTGCCTCGAGAGCTGCATTTGAAACATAACCAACCAAATTTGCATACAATGATCCCCTAAAACCGGTATTAACTTGTATTGAACTTTGTCCGAAAGATCTTTTAATTTCCGTATGTTGCAAAGTGAGCATTTGATCAAAAATTTTTCAAATGGATGTCAAGTTACAAACAGAAACTTCAAGAAATCTTTTAAGATGACCATGCCCGCTCTCTACTCGATTAGTCGTGTAATTACCAAAATGCAATAATTTATCTGTCCAAGCTGAAACAAAATACTCTCTGTAAGGCTCTATCCAAGTACTCATCACATAATGTAACACGGCAGGATATTTTTCGGAATATTTAGCTAATAAGAAGTTCAAACATGTGTTGTAATCATGTAATGTTGACGAGTTAACTAATTTTTGCCATTCAATCAAAAAACTTTCACACTCTTTTCCATTTTTGAAAAACTTCTTGCAATGAGCTAATATGTTGCGGCTAATATGCACTTGACATAATATAATTTTTGCACCCGGAAATACATCCTTTATAGCATTCATCAATGCTATCTCCCTGTCAACAATCAACACACCTGGCAAAGACTTCGAATCAAATATACTTTTAAAACAATCCAAGGCCCATCTGTAGCTACCTTCCGCTTCACTTGATATAAATGCAAATGCAGAAAAAAAAGTCAAATTTGTCGATGTGAGACCAACCATGGAAAGTAAAGGTAATCTGTACCGATTAGTTTTATAGGTGCAATCCATGATAAAAACGTCTGGAAACATATTGCTCAATTGAATTGAAATCGGATGAGCGAAGAATAAGCTGTCCAAAGCATAACTAACACTGTCGACATGATTATAGCTTGTGTATCCCGCATCTCTAATACATTTATACAGAAATTGGATAGGAGTATTACCATTCAACTCTTTCTTGTACAATTTCATTTTCTCATTATAAATGGTTCTCATAACCGAAGTGTTTGAAGGATTTCGTTTCTTTAAAGTGCTGAGTATTTTCCTAGGCTTCACACCGGATGCGTACATCTCCTCAACAGTCTTTCGTTCATTTTCATTCAATCGGCATGCATAACTGTGAGCCTCTAGGTGAACAAAAGAATGGTTATGCATTCCACACTTAACTTCCACCTTCCACTCATCGGCACTTGCATTTTTTTGGCCCAATAAAGAGAACGGACATCCACATCGTTTTGAACTAGTTTTCCTTAAATTTTTCTTCACTCTATGTGAATGAACACGCGGGCAACCTCCTCTATCACAACCCAAAAAAATTCTCGGCTTAGGCCTACCATCAAGCTTGTCCGCTCTGTGAACGACAATAACAAAACCCAATCCCTTCGCGATATTGCGAGACCAATCAATCAATTCAGCTTTTGTATGAAACATAGTGTCAGTCACAAAATGCAAACCAACGTCAACTTCACCACATTTATATGAGTCACTCATTAACGACAATGTGTGCTCTTGATTCATTTCAACCTATACAGAGCGGGCGGCAACCCTAGATATACCAAAGAACAAGAAGCACCAAAACCCCAAATATGTAATGGATCAAAACCCCGCTAAAAAAACTGAAATTGATCAAAACACTGCTACAAAAAAATTGAAGCGTTACCTGTCCGTCGACTGGCCGGAAAGCACCAGGCGGGTTGCTGCAACAAGATGTGGAACTTGGGAGGAGGAAGGCCACCTCCAGCAGGCTTAGATTTAGGAGAAATGAAGGTGTTTTCCGGCGGCGGGAAGCGGCGGCGAGCGGCGGCGACCGAGCGGCTGAATCGGGAGTATCGGCGAAAACCCTAGATCGGAAAGCTCCAGCCGGGTTGCTGCAACAAGCTCTGAAACTTGGGGAAGAGGAAGCCCACCTCCAGCAGGCTTCAATTTAGGAGAAACCGCGGTGTTTTCCGGCGGCGGGGAGCGACGGGGAGCGGCGGCGAACGACGAGCGAGCGGCGGAATCCCTAAATCGCGAAATTTCGCGATTGCTTATGCGGGACGCGGGTTGGGCTGTCCTTAGAGGTAAATACTATAACTCTTTAGGTGAGATTATTTGAGTTTATTGGTGTGCACATAACCATTATAGGTGTGCCCGTAACACCACTCAACAACTATTCCAATGATCCAATGTTGGAAGGTATTTTTCATTTAAAGTGAAATGAATTATACATTTCAAATCTATTTTAGATTCATTAATTCTAATATTTCATATTTTTTAGAATCCTCATCCCGAATCGCAAACCGCTCTCCTCCCGTTCGGCGCCTCCTTTACATTTCCAATCGTGCTTCCCTGCGGTGATTCCAGGTGACTTTCCCGTCGACCTCGTGTACCTCTCCACTACTCTGTTTCCGCCCAACGCCATAATGCGACCTCCCCTGTCAGCAGAGCCCTTCACACGTTGCCTGCAAATCGCCGAGTTAGCGGGGATTCCGGCGGTGGATGAAGGCTCGAACTTCGTCTTCTCGCCTATATCTCTCGTAGCGGCGCTTAGCCTGACGGCTTCCGGCGCTAGGGGGGAGACGCTGAGAGAGTTGCTCTCCTTCCTCGGCTCTCCCAACCTCGACCATCTCCACTCTGCCTCCGCCCGCCTCGCCCAAGCCGTACGTGCCGACGACCGCGAGCTGATCCTTTCGTTTGTCAACGGGGCATGGGTCGATCGCTCCATGGCCGTCAATCCCTCGTTTGCGGCGGTCGCCGCCTCAGTTTACCGCGCAGCTATTGAGCCAGTCGACTTCATTCACCAGGTAATTCATAATCGAACTGTTCTATAATCAATATCAATTTCGTTTTTTAGATGAAATCTTAGAAATTCCTCTCGTTTCAAATGTATTAATTACTCTTACGTTATGAGAATGTAGGCTTCACTAGAACAGAAGAAAATAAACAATTGGATTGAGGAAAAAACGAATGGGATCATAAAAAATCTCATTCCTGATGACAAAATAAACCAGATTGATTCTTGCCAATGCGCTCTACTTCAAAGGCAAATGGAAAGATAAATTTGATAACTCCATGACCAAAACAGACAAATTCTATCTCATGAATGACAGCACCATACACACCCCCTTCATGAGCAGCAGAGAGAAACAATTCATTTCATCTTACAACGGATTTACAGTCCTCAAACTTCCATATAAGAAGGAAGGAGACGATCAAGATTCCAGAAGCTTCTCGATGCTGCTCTTTCTCCCAAACGAGAGTGACGGCTTTCATGATCTTATCAGAAGAATTGTTTCTACTCCAAATTTTGTTCAAGAACATGTTCCCCACAGGAGAGTTCATGTCGTCCGATTCATGGTTCCAAAGTTTAAGATTTCATTCAACTTTGATGCATCTGATGTGCTGAAGCAACTCGGACTGAAGAGTATATTCGGTTCTTTGAGTGCTGATTTGGGTGGAATATGTTTGGAGTCATCGATAGTTGAGCCATTGTTTGTGTCCAACATCCTTCATAAGGCTGCCGTTGAGGTGGATGAAGAGGGCACGACGGCAGTTGCTACGACCGTGATATTTGGACGCGGGTCGTGCTACACTCCACCGGTAGATTTTGTTGCCGATCATCCGTTTATCTTTGTTGTCCGAGAAGATACAACTGGAGCGATTTTGTTCTTTGGTCATGTCGTGAATCCATCCATTTAGATTTTTGTGAATCTTGTGATTCATTTTAGCTTCAAAGATTGTTTCTGGTCGATCATTTTTTGTTAGGCAGCGATTGAACTATGCCAATTTTGCACTATTATTTTTTGAATTTTGATCTAAAATTATAAATTTTTTGAAATTATATCATGTAGTCTTTGAGCACCTGGCTGGTATAAAGACTGGACCTTCAAAAATTTTTTCCCCATGCCCTTGAGATTCTCCCTCTAACGCCCCCTTTCTCCCACTTCGCCATGAATTTTCTCCCTCTTATGAACTGGTACAACTTACAATTATCGAACGAGCACAGGCTCGAACCGGCTACTGAGTATTTCTTGTATGTTAGCTTGAAGTAGAAGTGATAACATCTATTTGCAATAGTCAGAAGAGTGGTATTTTCTAAATCCATATGAAATAGTTGGGGTATTGTTGAAGATGTTGATGCTAATATTTATTGCATTAAAATTAATGTAAGTTTTTTTGTTAGTTATTCTTCTTGAAACTTAGGCTTCGTTTTGCAGGACTTATTTGCATGAACTAGTTTTGAGCAAAAACATTCAAAAATGATGGTTCATGAATATATGTTTGGTCAAAAACGTCATTATCATAAAATATATGTTTGGCAAGACAGATTATGACCGCTATCAAGATAATAAACTAGTTTTGAGCATAAAATGCATGAATTTTTTAGGTGAGGTCGGTGTTCACGAATGATGGTTCATGACCACCACGTTCAAGACCTCCACGACCGTGCTGAACGAAGCCTCAATCTGTTATTTTGCGTTTCTTGACAATCTCATTAATCTGTTAAAAGAATGTGATTTCGTCCTTTCAATTTTTGTGTTCGGTTAAAATTTGTTTGGACACAATGATCAGCATTGTACTTGTTACATAGGAGCACGGGCGAGCGCCCCGTGCTATCGACTCGCGGCCTAGCTTGTCTGGTTGTCTCTGTGAAAGCAGCTGCATATCATCTCCCTTGTTCAATTAGTTCAAGAGCATCCATTGGAAGTTGTGTTCTTGTGCAAGGAGGCTAGGTTGTTGTTTCTAATAGTGATTTCGTGTATCTTTGCATGCCTTGAGAAGTTTCGAGCTGGACTACGTTATCTCTACATTCAAAGTCATTTTAGCTTCTACATTTCTGGTATTCTTCAGTTTAGTTTGTATAGCCTCGGTGCTGGATTCTTACACGGTATCTGAGCAACAAAGGTTTTAGCATTATTTGCTAATTTATTTTTACGGAGAACAATACACCAAATATGAAGGGACGATGCTTGCTTAGAGAAATTGTGATAGAACTCCTCACACAAACGAAAATCAAGAAATTGAAGAGTTGCGTGGAATTATATTTGCTTGAAGAGGATCTATAGGAGGTAGTTGAGAGACGAGCGAGTGCTACTTGTTGCTATTGGTCATGCGAACACAAAGTTCAACTTGAAGAGATCTATATGACAAGATTTTTTTAATCACATCTTGGGATGTCAATCAGCATTTGAGATTTGGATATCTCTCGATGGATTATTCAAGAAGAATGTTGCATGTTATAATTTTTAGGAATACAAGTAAGGAAATGTAAATCTCGAAGATCTTTTTATTTTGTTATTCCATTTGAGTTGAAAAATCTTTGTGCGGAGATTTCTGCATCATATAGGTAGCAGTTTCCGCTACAGGTGAATCTTCTAGATTATTTAATTAAAAGCTCGACATGTGCCTAAGCTTAAGACAGATATTAGTAGAGTCGGGGATGGTTATATGTATGTTGTAATTACAAACCTTAAGTAGTGTAAATAAATATTTTAGTCCTTTTATTGTTCTTTAGAATATTGTCTCGTTCTTCCTTGCTTGACCATGGTCGGCTTGTCTCTATTCTTCCCTACCGCTTCGTAATATTTAGTGCTCCCATTGAGTCCTTCCTCATGGAGGGACAAGCATCTTCTTCTAACATACAACTGTCCAACCACCCAGTCACATAGCACGAGTTGGAACTTAGTAGCCTACATTATATGGAACAATCTATAGCTCTCAAGGATGCCATTGAAACACAGAATGATCATTTTACTCAAGAATTACACAAAGTAGGGGCTGCTGTTGCCTTTACCCAGCAACAACAAGAAAGATCAACAAAAACAAATAGGGATTTCTAACAAAAATTCAAAGAATTTTGATCTAAGATGCAAAGCTTTGTCCACATGTTCACGTCTGACAACGAGACTTTGAATTCCCCTTCGCAACCTGCTACCATGCAAATTGGTGGCCCTTCTACCACATTATAGACCTCTGTTCCAACCCCTCCTACCATTCCACCTTTGGGTGAGGGGCTGCCTCGTTCCAGGGCTTTCCCCATTGCAATCGACACAAATTTTATCCAATCGGGCATTCTGCTTCAATTCCCACAACCAGACCTGTATTTCCTTCCCCTCAGATCTCACCATATTCTATTAACCAACCTAATTCCTTACCGAGTCCCATGTATTCAAATCTTAATTTCCAATTCCCACCGTGTTCTTCCCAGATTCCCACTCAACTACATCTTACGGCGCCCACCCAAATTTTCATCTTCTCCCGCACGAGTCCACTAAACCCCCTAAAGCCCGATTTGATTTTCCAAAATTTCCAGCAGGCGATCCAACAACTTGGTTGTGCAAGGCATGATCATATTTTCGTTATCATCACACTAATCCTTTTGATTATCTTTTTTTTTGGCTTCTATGCATTTAGAAAAACTAGCGGCTACATGGTTCCAAGAACTTCTTCGTGACAGAATGTGTCCAGATTGAAAATCATTCAAATACGCCATCCATGATTGATTTGGTGCAAAGGATTATGAAGACCCTTTAGGTAAATTTAACAAATTAATGCAAACTAATTTGTTTCTTCTTATCAAGAAATCTTTGAAGAATTATCTTGCTAAATTGACAGATTATCTCAGAACATTTTACATCGTAATATAATTTCTGATCTTAAAATCATATATCAAGCGATCAATAATTGCACAACCAATCACATCATTATACAATACGTTTAAGTTAGCTCGCCTTTTTGAATATCAATTTGCAGAGGATCACAAATCCACTAGATCATGGGAACACAAAACCTCATAGCAGACTACACATTCAAACATAACCGTCTGGACAAACCGTATATCAAACATTTAATTCCTATTGAAATTCAAATGTGACGGGAAAAAGGTCAATGGTTCACGTGTGATGAAAAATACGCAGACGACCACAAATGTGTTCATCAATCTACTTCTACGAAGACGAGTCAATGATTTTTTTGACCCCGTCAACATTATAGATGATCCACTTCCTATTCCTCTCAGTGAATCCAAGATAAGTCTAAATGCTTTAACTAGAAATTTTTTCGCCAAAATCTTTACGGGTGGAGGTTCCATCAGATCTTTTATAGTTCACGTATTTCTTGACAATGGAAGCACTCATAATTTCATTACTAAACGTGCGACACATTTTCATAAATTACCTATATCTCCTTGTCCTCCTTTTAAATTCATGTGGGAAATGGAAATATAATGTTATGTAATGAAGTTTGCTTAAATGATTCCTTATGCATTCAAGACATTCATTTCTTAGTTAATCTTTTTATTACAGACTTACATGACACTGCGATAATTTTAGAATTTCATTGGAATGAAACATTGGGTCCAATTACTATTGATTACAAAATTTTACAAATTGCATTTTTCAATAGTAATAAAAACTAAACCATTACTGCTTTGCGTTCCCCAAGTTCTAGAAACCTCTCGGCAGCCCAACTAAACAAACAAATAGCCCAAAATTCTATTGACTCTATTTTACTCTGTCTTCAATATGACCCACCGGAACCTCCTACAACTCTGTTTCCACTGATACATTATATCGTACCAAAATTAATACCCTCTTAAAAGATTTTCCACTTATTTTTTTTGTTCCCTCATCCCTTCCACTCGCCAGCCCCTTTGATCACAAAATACCACTTATTGATGAAACCAAAATAGCCAAATTAAAACGTCACCGTTACTCTTATTTTCATAAAAACAAAATTGAACGTTTAATAGATGAAATGATGCAACATGGCTTCATTGAATCGAGCACATCGTCTTTCAGTTCACCTGTGCTTTTAATAAAGAAGAAGGATTGACCTTCGAGGTTTTGCATTGACTACCGTGTTTTAAACGCACTTACATTAAAAGATAGCTTTCCGATGCCAACTGTTGAAACCAAAAAAATATGTTCTTGCGTTCGGACCAAGGGGGTGATGAGAGCTTACTAGTTTAGCAGCCGCCTCACGTGAGACTTGGCGAGAAGAAGGTAGCAAGCAAAATCACAGCTCTGGACTGCCTACAAACAAGACCCGCGTGCTGGAGCGAGGAGGTTCCGCCACACACCCGGAAGCCTATAGGAACTTCCCCTCCTAAAACCATTGCTGAGGTCGACACAAGTGCATCAGTCAGTTAACTCGCCCGCCATAGGGGGGGGGGGGGGAGTCATGAAGGTCTCTTCATCTCATGCCTCGGGGTCCTATTTATAGGCAAACTCTTATCGAGGGCAAAATAGTCTTTTCCGGCCTGCAGATAACGGTCTTTGCCTTTTTGTTAATACTAGACGTAGCCCAAATTGGTCTGACAACAGCGGAATCCCGCTGTTTGGGATTGCTATGGGCAGACCCTGACGGTCTGCGAATACTCCTGACGAGTACTCTTGACGAATACTCCCGACGAGTACTCCTGACGAGTGCTCCCGACGAGTACTCTACTTCAGTCTCTTCCTTAGTCGCTTTTGATCTCGAGGAATTACGAGTTATACAACAACGATTGATGAATTTTATGGTGCAAACATTTTTTTTCTAAACCAGATCTTCGCTCTGGATATCATCAAATATGTATGCATTCAAGGGATATTCACAAAACTGTGTTTAGAGCCCATTTATGATTATATGAATTTTTTGTTTATGCCATTTAGGCTAACCAATGCACCCGCGACTTTTCAAGCTCTAATGAATTACCTATTTAAACCTTATTTACGCCGTTTTGTGGTGATATTCTTATATATAACACTAATATTACTGATCATCTACCCCATTTATCCACTATTTTTCAAATCCTTACACAACACATACTATTTTTAAAACAATCAATGCATTTTTCTATTCCACAAATTGAATTCTTGTCACATTATTTCTGTAAATGGAGTCCTTCCTAATCCCTCGAAACTTGAGGTAATTAAAAATTTGTCGGAACCTAAAAATTGTCAAACACTTACGCTCTTTTTTGGTCTAGTTGGTTACTACCGGTAGTTCATACATCACTACACTAATATTTTCGCTCCATTAACTGATTTGTTAGCTTAAGATAAATTTCTTTGGATAACCACCACTACACGTTTTTCATACTCTCAAAAACCTTGTGTCTCAATCAGTTCTTACGCTACCAAATTTTGCACTCCCATTTACCTTAGAATGTGACGTTTCTAGGGTCGGCATTGAAGCCATTTTATCTCAAAATAATCACCCAATAGCTTACTTTAGTAAAACTTTATCGCTCAGAGAACAAGCGATGTCCACATTTTCACCTAAATTTCCTGCCGTCACCATGACACTAAAGCCGGAGAACATGCAAAGTCCACATATGCACCTAAATTTCTTGCCGTCACCATGACACTAAAGTCGGTATCCCTTCACGTACACCCCTTGCATACCCCAGAAAATTGCATTTTTCGCTCTAACATCGAGCTTGTTCTCCTTGACATGGTAGTAAATTGTGCATCCGAAAACTTTCAAATGATTATAATTAGCAGATTTACCTGACCATATTTTGTAAGGAGTCTCATCACCAAGTGACACGTGTGGGGATTGATTTATTAAGTTAGTTGCTGTAGCAACTCCTTCAGCCTACCACTCTCTTCCCGACCCCGCATTCGAGCTCATGCATATTGCCCTATCAAGTATAGTGTCATTCAATCTTTCGGCGACTCTATTCTGCTGAGGTATACTTAACACTATCCAATAACTCACGATGCCTTCCTGTCACAAAACTTTTTGAAGGGACCGTACATATACTTTGTACCATTATCGAACCTCAAAGTCTTCACCTTTCTTCCTATTCCGTTTTCAACCATTGTCTTTCAATTTTTGATTAACTCTGTTGCGGACTAACTCGAAGTCCCGGTCGGGTCGGAATTATTGGACTGTCTTAGCTCTCGGGGCGGTCGAGCGCGCACACAGTCAAAAGAGCAGGTTGATTGTACACAGACAGTTTTAGCGTGGAAAAATTCCTCAACTGGGTAAAAAACCACTTGACCGGATCTGTGCCGGTCAAAATCCACTATTTCCTGACAGTTACAGCTGGTTTGTGAAGCCGAGGGTGACAGACCGACTCTCGTTACAGATTGCCGGGGCGACTCGCTACGGGCGGCCGAGGATCGTGCCACCGCCCTCATCGTCGGCGGGGAGGTCGCCGACGATCGAGGAGGGGTGGCCGACCTGGCCGCCTCTGGGCCGCTAGGCGGCGCCCGAGGAGGGGACGGCCGGCTTGGCCGCCCCTTGGCTGCAAGGCGGCGGCCAAGGAGGGGCAGTCGGCCTGGCCGCGCGCGGTCTTCACCGTGCGTGCCCGACAGCGTGCGTCCGGGTGCGTGCGGCTGGCCGTGCGTGCGTGCGTGGGCTTGCGTGCATGATTGTGGCCGTGCGGGGATGCTTGTGCGGGGGGCCTTCCGTGCGTGTCGGGGCACATGTATGTGCTTGGGCGCGTTGCAGATATTTTTGATTCCTTCGGGTGACACTCATTTTCGTTCATGATAGGGGTGAATGTTTTTTGATCAGAATTTTTAGTCTAACATAATTTTTAATTTTTGTGACAGGGCTTGACGCGTATTGCGAGGCCGATGCGTCTTCGCTCCTCTCTTACCGAGAATCAAGTTGCAATTTGGAGGAGCAGGTTCGACCTGTCTGCCTATCTTGAAGTGAGGATACCACATTGAGATCGAGATTTCAGTTCCCCACATGCGAGGAAGTGGTCGAGATTCTGAAGTTCTGTGGCGTGCCGATTTCCCAATTTACTCCCTTGGAAGTGGTACGTCTCTTGAGGTT
Source organism: Platanthera guangdongensis (assembly GCA_039583875.1). Taxonomy (NCBI): domain Eukaryota; kingdom Viridiplantae; phylum Streptophyta; class Magnoliopsida; order Asparagales; family Orchidaceae; genus Platanthera; species Platanthera guangdongensis. The sequence goes on along the minus strand of CM077157.1, from coordinate 111,905,885 downwards.
GGTTGTCTTCTTTCGCGAGCAAGGCGGGAAACTCTCTGTGGATTGCTTCCGGGACTGGTGCGACGTTCTCTCTGACGGTGGCGAGCGGGTGGAGATTTACAGCGACAAGAGTTGGCTTAATATTGAGATTCAGACGGACCGCTGCCACAAAAATACTTTGTTTGGTTACGTCTGGAATTCTTGGGGCTTGCCGGAGCTGTGGAACGCTTTGCCTGACCGTTGTCGTCGTCGTCAAAAGGGAGGTGTAGGAGTTTTCTCCAGTACTTCGGTTTTCAGAGCCTCGCGAGTTGGCGAACCGTCTGTTTAGTATTTCTTTGTTAGTAGAAGAGAAGCATTTGTTGCGGTGTGGTGTTTCTTCAGTCTCTGGGCGGATTGCTGAGACGTCTTTGGGTCGTAGTCGGAAACAAAAAAACTATTGTAGTTTCTCGGGGTGGTGGTAGCTTGGCGCCTTGTTTGTCTTCTCCGAGTGATGACTCTCCTTCTGGTGGTCTTGGCGGTTCTCCCAAGGTACAGGTGCTAGGTTCATCTACCCCCAGTCTTTCCCTGTGGAGGGAGCGACTCTGAGACTATCTTCTTCTTTAAAGGCGATGAATGAAGTGGTAAGTGAGTTTGATCATTTTTGGTTCTTCTTTATTGTTGTATTGTGCTAACTTTTCTCTATCATTCTTCTTTTGCAGATTGAGGCTCAGGTTCAGATTGTCGTTACCTGGAATGATCATTATGTGAGTTTGAAGGATGGATATCTGGTCCTCCAGGAGAAGTTTCAAGTCACGGCGGGTTTTCTTATTGCCTTGAAGGATGATTATGACCGGGATGTTTCTCGATTTCGCCGGTTTGGATCGGAGCTGAAGGCGGAACTGGAGGAGACTCGAGCATCCTTAGAGGTGGAGAAGTCTCTGGTGGAGAGGACTACACAAATGTTAAAGCGCGCTCAAGAGGAGACTTCTCGTTTGGAGGCGGAGCTTGGTGCGACGAAGGCCCAAGTGGAAGCATTATCTTCTGATAGACATGTGTCGGGGTTGAAGGTTGCTGGTCTTGCAGAGTATATGAAGTCTCTGGATTACATGCGAGATCGATGCTTGATCAGCGAGGAAGTTCGTGATGAGATCTGGAGCAAGGAGGTAGAGCCTCAGATGGAAGACGTTCGAGAGTTGGCCCTCAGGCGTGGAGTCTCGAAGGCTTTTCGTCTTATTGACAGGAGCTTAGGATGTGATGTGTCCGACCTTAGCTTTGATGATATCTTTGATGATGTGAGTTCTGATGTTGACGCGGCCGACGTGTAACGACGCTGTTTTTTGTATTAATGTGTGTTTGCATTTTTTGCTTTTCCAGTCTAGTGTCTTGTAGGTCGTCATTATTGTTTGATGGTTATTGATTGACGCACTTGCACATGTATTTGTACGTTGCTGTGATGAGGATTGTCCTTTTTCCTTTTTCTTGCCTGAGCATTGTTTGGCTCGTAGTGTTGCTTTGTTGGGACTATAATTGTGCATGTAGTTGGTTAGTAACCTAGTTTGCACGAGGATCGCTCGCGACTTAATTTGTACGAGGATCGCTCGCGGCTTAGTTCGCACGAGTATCGCTCGGGGCTTAGTTTGCATGAGGATTGTTCACGGCTTAGTTCGCACGAGAATCACGCGCGGCTTGGTCGTGAGGGGGGCAGACCCTGACGACGTCCTGGCGTAGAAAGGCAGGTTCAGTGGATAGCTTTTATATTCAAACCGCATGCGCAGTCTTACCTTTCGTACGAGGATCGCTCGCGAATTAGTTTGCACGAGGATCGCTCACGGCTTAGTTCGCATGAGGATCGCTCGCAGCTTAGTTCGCACGAGGATCACTCGCATCTTGGTCGTGAGGGGGCAGGCCCTGACGACGTCCTAGCGTAGAAAGGCAGGTTCAGTGAATAGATTTTGTATTCAAACCGCATGTGTAGTCTTACCTTTTGCACGAAGATTGCTCGCGGCTTAGTTCGCACGAGAATCGCTCGCGGCTTAGTCTTACCTTAAACTAGTTGGACATTGTTGAAGATGAAACATAATGTTTGAATAACTGATTGTCAATACATGTCTGGTTTTGCGGTTCTTACTCGTCATAGAGTTCAAATATGATAAAAGCACTTTTGAGTAAGTTTGAAATAAAGAGTCTGTTTGGTACAGCTCTGGCGGATTGAAAATCTCTTTTCCAGCCGCCAGAGCTGTTATTGCTACTGTTTGGGACAGCTCTTAAATGAAATCACTTTTCGAAAAACTGCTCCCAGAGCTCTTTTCCGGAAGTCCCTCCCCCCCTGCGTTCAGCGCCTAAAAATCGCTTCCCGATTTTTTTTCGCCCCTGCGGACAGTTTCGTGCCTGAAGTCTTCTTCTTCCTAGTCGTTCCACGCCGGGGAAAAACCACCTCCTTGGCCGCCGGCGCTGGTGCCTGAAGGCTTCTTCTTCCTTGACGCCCGCTCAGATTCTCCAATCGGTCACCTTGAAGGCGTCGGGGACAGTTTCGTGCCGAAGTTTTCTCGGTCACTGCCGCTTGCAAAAGCGCCATCTCCGACGCCGTCGTCTCTGCTCGATTTCCCGTTCCCTCTCCCTCCAGCCAACGTTCACATTTGCATTGTCGACGACAGTCTAGGTTTACGGTTCCCGTGCGAGGCTTCTCTACCATGTTGTTCCTCCTCTTCTTGTCCACTGAAGATGCCTTGGTGGAAACCCTCTTCCTCTTCATCTCCTTCTTCCCAGGCTCCCAAGTGCCCTCCTCCATTGCGATTCCGAAGCTTCTCCTCCATCGCGATGTCGATTTTCTTCTTGGTTTGTATATTTAGATCTAAAAAATTGTAAATTGTTACAGATTTAAGAACTATTGAAGCATCTTCGACCATTTTGAAAGTAAGATTAATATTCATATTGTGGTTCTCATCCCTACTGCACTTTTCAATAGATAATATGTTGTTTGAAGTTGCAATTGGATTTTACTTATATTTGACAAATCTGACTCAGTTGCTATGCTACTTAATTATCTCTTTTCTTGGACAAATCTGATATTTGAGTTCACAGTTAAGGCAAGCATTTTGGAAGCTCTACCTTATTTCTCAGGAGCAAAATCGGGAGATCTCGTTCATTTGGGAGGGAGGGATGCTAGTGTCAACATTCTAGTGGTATCTTTGCGCACTTTCAAAAGTTGTTTCTCCAAACAACTAAAAGTAGAAAATCGCTCTTCAAAGCGCACTTCTGCACAGAACACTCAAACACTCCGCAGCTTTTCAAAACTGCTCCCCAGAGATCTATTTTAAAACAGCTATATCCGGACAACAGCTTTTCAATCCGCCAGAGCTGTCCCAAACAGACCCAAAGAGTCACTGATATTTAGGGCCACAACTTTTTTTGGCTGGGCTTGCTTAGAGTAACAAGTCTTGGCGACTTCTTGGTTTCCGTGTATAACACCGATTCCCGCAGTAGTGGGGAATTTTATGGCGAGGTGTGGAATTGAAGGAACGACTTTAAAGACTGATTGAATGGGTCTCCCGAAGATTGCATTGTAGGGCGAGCTTCAATATATTACGACAAATTGGATTTCGTCCGTAGCTTGCCTTGGAAACTCTCCCATGGTGACTGGTAGGGTTATCGTCCCTTGCACTCGAACTGGATGGTTATCGAATCCGTAGACAGGTCCGATTGCTGGCGTGAGATGTTGAATGGTAAGTGTTGAGTCCATTGTTCCCAATATTCCTGATTTGTGAGAAGTCAAACAGGTCAATGCCACACACATCAACTGTATTTGATGTGTATTTGAGGTCTTGAGTGCAGGTTAGTCCTTATCACATTGATTGGACAAGTGGACACAACAATTGGTTGCTGGACATAGCAAAAATTTACTAAGTCCACAGACGTTGAGTGAAGTAAGTTCACTCAACGCCAGAGGTAAGGATTCAATATTGTCTAGCTAGAAATTTGCCTAAGTCCATATGCGTCCAGTGAGGACAGCTCACGCAACGCCATATAACAAATAGCGTTGAGTCTATCTCAGCCTAACTGATGGCTAAAAATATGACTAAGTACACAGACGTTGAGTGTTGTCTATTCACTCAACGCCATACAACAAAAAACTGTGAGTCAGGCTAAGTCAGTCAAAGCTTAAAAATGTGGTGAAATCCACAGATGTTGAGTGTGGTCTACTCACTCAACGCCATATAGCTTTTAGCGTTGTGTGTTGTTGTGTCTGTCAACACCACAGAAAAGTTGGTCAAAATTTTAACTAAGTCCACTGGCGTTGAGTGTAGCTTACTCACTCAACGGCATGACAGAAAAATCTGTCTAAGTAGCAAAGCGTTGAGTGTAGCTTACTCACTCAACGCCATGACAACAAAATCTGTCTAAGTAGCAAAACATTGAGTGAAACTTACTCTCTCAACGCCAAGGCTCAGAAAATTTGGCTATGTCCAAATACGTTGATAGTTTTACTTTCGTCGAGCTAAGCTCCGAGTTCATCGAACTGAGCTCTGAGTTCGTCGAACTGAGCTTTTATTTTTCGTCGGGCTGAGCTATGAGTTCGTCGAACTGAGCTCTAAGTGCGTTGAACTGAGCATTCACTTTTTGTCGAGCCGAGATCGGAGTTCGTCGAGCTGAACCTTGAGTTCGTCGAACTGATCTTTCACATTTCGTCGAGCTGAGCTTTGAGTTCGCCGAACTAAGCTATAAGTTCATCGAACTAAGCTTTCATTTTTCGTCGAGCTGAACTCTGAGTTCGTCGAACTGAGTTTTGCGTTCGTCGAAGTCTTTTGGCGTTGAGTGATGGTCATTTACTCTACGCCTTTGCTTCTAATGTTTGAATTTCGTCTAAGTCCAGAGATGCTGAGTCATGCTGACGTTAGCAAAGTCAAAAAGTCAACCAAAATTCAAATGTTACGGGAATGCTGCCAGGGGCGCTGACAGCCAGCTGTCATCATCCTCTGCACTTGGAAAGAAATATTTTCATCTTTAAGTACTGGGGCCCACACATCAAAGAGCCAAACAATCAAGAGTAAACAGAAAGAATGTGCTGTATGGATAAATTTCAGCCATCAATCCTGGTGGTGGGCCCACTGCTCAATTGACCGTTAGAGAATAAAAAGAAGCAAATCAGCCAGAGCACAATGTCGAATCCTTGTCTAAGTTTTCTGAAAATGAAAGTGCGGCCGAACGTCAATCTTCTTCCTCTTCTTTCTTGTCGAGCCTGAAGAAGCTGTTCTGCACAAAAAAACTTAGCTAAGGAAAGAGATAGCTGAAGCAATCACCATCTGCAGCAGCAGGTTCAGAAGCAATTCTGCGAAAGCAGATCAACAAGCTCTACAAAGAAACGATAGCTGTTTGAAGAAAGGTTCAACTGCCGACTTCATTGTCTTCAACAATAAAAGCTTGGGCTGATATCTGCTCAGTTCAGGAAGAAGTAGACACAGAGTTCTGGCTCTGGTGTCTAATCTAATCATCTTTTATTTCTTCTGCATAGATTCTTTGTGAGTCTGAAGTTGTAAGCTTGTGTTATAAAGGCTAAGGTCTTTGTGACCTGTGGTTTGACTTAGTGCCGAGTGAAAGGTCTTTGTGGCCTGTGGTTTGGCTTAGTGCCTAAGTGGTAGGTCTGTGTGACCTGTGAGGTCCTGCGGGATCTGTGCTGTAAGCTCTTAAGGAGCCGAGTTTTGGGGGAAGAGCCTAGTCTAACACACTGTTAGAAAGGCGCAGAGGGACAGTGGACGTACCCAAGAGTGAGGAACCACTATAAAATTGCTGTGTCGTCTGTGATTGTTCTTGAAAGCTAAAACTAAGCTAATCACTAACCACAAAAATCGGCTAACAAGTAAGAAGATTGAAATAGAGACAAAAACTATTCACCCCCCGCTAAGTGTTTAGCTAGCCTTGAAAACAAGACTTTCAGTAAGCTTCATGTTTTGAAGAGTGGAGAAGAATAAGACGTCAACCGAACTCCCGTTGTTGATGAGTATCCTTTTGACCTTGTAGCAGGGATCTCCGATTCCTGCGCTGATCACGAGGGGATCTCGGTGGGGTGTCTGGACTTGCTCAAGATCTTCATCCCCGAAGGCTACGGTGGAGTCTTGCTTGCACTCTTCGTATTGGTGGACATCCTCTTGGGCTTTTATCGAAAATATCTGCGTAGAGAAACTTGGTGATCCTACAATAGTTTCGATGTTCCCAACTATCTGCCTGCCACTGGCTCCTCCTTGCCGGGCATCATGCTGATCTCTTGCCTGCCTGGGCGGAGCTTGTAGATCTTATTGGCGTCCTTATAAGAACTTACCCAGGAGTCCCTGGAGAACTAGGTGCTCGATTTCGTCTTTCAGTCTTGCACACTCTTATGTGGTGTGTCCGGTTCCCCGATAGAATTCACAATACTTCGACTGATCTCTTCTGGGATTCGGGGCAGGCTGCTTGGGACAGTGCAAATTCGGCTTGTTCTGGATGACATAAAGTACATTCGTGCGAGTGGTGTTCAACGAAGTGTATTCTCGGGGTAGCTGGTCCCTCTAAAAGTCACGCCGTCGCTGGCCGTTCCGGCGCTCTTCATGATATCTTCCTTCCTGGGCTTTTGAGGGATGTTCTCTGCCCCTCTTGCATTTCTGGTCTCCATCGAACTGCTGACGATGGGCTTCAATAGTTTCATCTGCTGCTATTTGCGCTTCCACGCGGTGAATAAGGTCTGGATAGCTGGAGACAATTTCTCTCATTAGTGTTGAGTAGAACCCACTGGGATGAAGCCCTCCAAGAAATACTCCCCTCAATTGTTCTGGGTCTACTCCTGCGATCTGACGGGCTTCTGCGGTAAACCGGTGGAAGAACTCCTTCAAAGATTCTCCTTCGTTTTGTCGAATCCCTGACAAATGTGAGGGGTCTCAAACGATTCTTCGGTTGGCGATGAACTGGTTGGCGAATTGCCTTGTCAATTTTGCAAAGTTTGCGATAGTTCCCTCCCTTACAGAGTGGAACCAGGACCGAGCTTGGCCTTTAAGAGTGGCTGAGAAGACTTGACAAAGTAGCTGATCAGGTGCATTATAGATCCTCATGTTCGTGGTAAAGTGGTTAACGTGTTCTAGCGGGTCGTCTGTCCCGTCGAAGGTTTCAATATTTGGCAGTTTAAAGCCATACGGGACTGGTTGAGCCAAAACCAGGGGTGTAAGCGGGGAGCCTTGGTGAAGTGGTCGTCGGGATAGAATATCTCGTCGGACAACCTGTCTGCATTCCTCGATGATCACTTCCCGTATATCTTCCCTAGTGAATCTTTCGCGTGGCGGTAAGCGAGATTCTTCTTCTAGGATTTGGTTGCGACGACCGGCTTCGGCTGCTCTGAGAATTGGTTGAGTGGAACTAGCGGCATCGTAGAATTCCTCTGACGCTTCTCTTCGCGGAGCTTCTCTTGGTAGGCCATGGCTTAGTGGAGGCGGGGGGTTGGCCGGTGCACGAGGCTGAGCCGGAGGCACTCCCATATTCCTGAGGAGAGCGAGCATCTTAGTTTGCTGCTCATCCATCTATCGAACTCGTCCCTCCAATGCTGTTACTGGGGCGTGAACAGTTTCTACTTCGAGGGGCAAGTCTACAAGTAAATGGGAGTGACTTGGCTCAGTACGCCCTCCTGGGATGGATGCTTCAGCTGTCCGAGAGTTTTTCTTTGCCATTGAAGTTGTCTCTTTGGGAACTGTAGGGTTGAAAGTTCTATCTTGATTACCGCTGTGCCGGGGGTACAGTCCTCTGATGATGTTGGGGACTCGTTTCCCACAGACGGTGCCAAAATGTTGCGGACTAACTTGACGTCCCAGTCGGGCCAGAATTCTTGGACCGTCATAGCTCTCGGGACGGACGAGAACGCACACAGTCAGAAGAGTAGGTTGATTGTAAACAAGCAGTTTTAGCGTGAGAAAACCCCTCAACTGGGTAAAAAATCACGTGATCGGATCTGTGCCGGTCAAAATCCATTATTTCTTGGCGGTTACAACTGGTTTGTGAAGCTGAGGGTGACAGACCACCTCTCGTTGCAATTGTGGGGTGAGAGAACACTTTGCACATGGCGGACGACAGGCCGTCGCGCTAGGAGTTGTTACACATTGCGCTTTGCGCTGGTGGTCTTCGGATAGCGGCTTGCCGATTTTGGATGGGAGGCGGAGCACTTGGTCTTGCAGTTGCAGGGAGTGCCTGGAACTTGAACGATTTTGCTTCGTCGGGAGGCTTTGACTTGACCCGCTTGTTGCTCGGGTGTGGCTCGAGTTCGGCTCGATTGTGGCTCTGAGGTTGCACGGAGGTGGCATGTAGGGGGAAATCGACAGAGCTTCGACCTGAGGAAGAAGAAGACTTGAGAGAGAAAAGATGAGAAATGAGGAGGCCTTGGGCTCCTTTTATAGGCTTTGAGAGGTGGTTACTCGGCTATCCGCACAACGTAACCACCTTCATAAATGTTTTTACTATAGTTTAAATGTGCGTATCGCGTATTTGGAGACTGTCATAAATGAGTAATGAAATACTAATTAATTTCCTCCCACTAACTTGGTGGTTAGTGAGTGGTTACGCGTGAATCGAATGGCTTGCGACGACCTGAGATGATCGGACGGTGGGGGCGACTTGCTGCGGGCGGCCGACGATTGTGCCGCCGCCCTCGTCGTCGGCGGGGGTGGTAGCCGGAGGACGAGGAGGGGCGGCCGGCCTAGACGCCCCTGGGCCGCCAGGCGGCGGCCGAGGAGGGGGCTGCCGGCTTGGCCGCCCCTTCGCCCCAAGGCGGCGGCCGGGGAAGGGGCGACCACCCGGCCCGTGGTCCCCCCTTGGCCGCCACTCGGCCGCATGGCGGCGACCGAGGAAGGGGCGGCCGGCTTTGCCGCCCCTTGGCCGCAAGGCGGCTTCCGGGGAAGGGGAGGCCGGCGGTCGCCCCTCGGCTGCAAGGCAGCTTGGCCGCCCCTCGGCCGCAAGGCGGCGGCCGAGGGAGGGGCGGTCGGCTTGGCCGCCCCTTGACCCCAAGGCGGCGGCCAAGGAGGGGCGGCCGGCTTGGCAACCCCTTGTCCGCGAGGCGGCGGTCAAGGAGAGGCGGCCGGCTACGCCGCCCCTCGGCTTCAAGCCTGCGACCGCCCATTGGCCGAAAGGCAGCAGCCGGGGCGGGGCGGCGACCGGCGAGGCGGCGTCGGCGGCAGTTCCTTTGGTGGGCGTAATGGGATCGGCGTGTAGGAGGATCGGGCGTGGTGATCGTGTGTGTGGTCAAATCCATGATCCCACTCCTTTTGGGTGGAGATCATGAGGGTGTGGATATGTGCACACCCAATTCCTGTAGAATGGGGTCATCCCCAACAAACTCGAAGACCTCGCCCTTGATATTCTTAAAGTATATCTAAGTGTACCTGCACAAGTCATCTACAAAAGAGACATTATACTTGTAGCCATCCTTCGAAACTACCTTTGATAGCGCTCAAACATCGAAATGCACATAATCATGTTGCCCTTTGCTCTTGGCCATGTTTGTACTGAATTTGATCATGCATTTTTGCCATACAAACAATGTTCATAGAAATTAATGTTAGGTTTCTCCACGTCCTTCAGTAGCCCTTGCTTACCCAATAGAGTTAGACCTTTTTCCATTCCATGTCCAAGTCGCATGTGCCAAACCCTTGTCTTGTCTAATATATCCACGTTATCAATCACTGCCGCACTACCAATCACAGTTTCACCCAACAAGGTATACAAGTTTCCATGTAGTTTTCCTTTCATGACTACCATTGAACCATGAATAATTTTCAAGCCTCCGCCATCTCCAATAAATTTGCAACCATTGGAGTCTAAGGTGCGAAGAGATAAAATGATTTTTCTTAAGGTCTAAAATAAGCCTCACATCAGTTAGAGTTCTTACCATACTGTCAAGCATCTTGATCTTGATCGTCCCAATGCCAATACCCCTGCAAGCACGATTATTGCGCATCAAAACCACAACTCCATCAATGGCCCGATAGGTAGCAAACCACTCCTTCAAACACATGATACAAACAACTAGAATCAAGAACCCATCGATCATCCATGTTGTTATCTCGAATCGATATTGAGTAACACTCATGTCCCTTCTCGGAACTTGAAGCATAACTCGCTTCATCATCTCCGGTCTTCTTGACGTATTTCTTGCCCTTTCCTTTTACCTTCTTCTTGGGGTGTGTACAATACTTTTTGAAGTGCTTGTAGACTTTGTACTTGAAGCACTGAACATGCTCAAGTGGAGTTCTGGATTTTGATTTTGACTCCCTCTGCTTGAAGATGTCTTCCCATGCGTCCTCTTTCTCACCATCAACCCTTGTGCTTGATTTTCGCTGTCCCCATTACATGACGTTAGCTTCCAAATTTCATTAGACAAGAGAGCACTTGTAGCTTCATCCATGACAATACTATACTTCCTGTATAACCTGTAATTCGTCATGATCTTATTAGAAGAATTGTTTCTACTCCAAATTTTGTCCAAGAACATGTTCCCCACATGAGAGTTTATGTCGTCCGATTCATGGTTCCAAAGTTTAAGATTTCATTCAACTTTGATGCATTTGATGTGCTGAAGCAACTCAGACTGAAGAGTATATTCGGTTCTTCGAGTGCTGATTTGGGTGGAATATGTTTGGAGTCAACGAAAGTTGAGCCGTTGTTGTGTCCAACATCCTTCATGAGGCTGCCGTTGAGCTGGATGAAGATGATGCGATCCGGTTCGTGCGGGCTCAACCCGGTCTCGCTGTGGGGGTATTTTGGACTTTTGGGTCGGGTATTGCAGAGTATAAGTATCTTGTATTTTTCTAGGGTTGTTTTGTGTGAAAGAACTGATAGCTTGTTTGTTGTGCTGCTGTGTGGAGATCGGACCAGCCCTCTCCCTTAGCCGATCGCCATTCAGGAAGGATCCTCTTCCTTAGGTTGATTTTGTATCTGTTATTTTGAATGCTATTACAAGGAGCTGTTGTTTTTGGTTCCTATTCGGTCTTCTTTTGGGTGATTCCGGTATTGTGAAGTGGTATCTTGGCATGTGATCGGTGCTGCCAGGACGGGAAGAGCCCAGTTCGGATCAAGGTATCTGAGCCAGCACATTCCTGCCGGCGCCATGCCGGTTTCGGACGCAACCAGGTCGCGGGATGTGCCGACCGACATCGACGGTCTTCGCCACCAGCAGGAAGCCCTCGCGCGATCTCTACAATCCCTCACGGAGCAACAGTGTAGCACGTCGGAGGATGTAAAAAAATTTTTATCCGTTCTTAAGGCGGACAAGGCCAGCGGGGGCGGCGTCTCGTTCTCACCGCCGGAGCGACAACGACACACCCAAAATCAATATCAGGTGCAGACTCGTTTTTCTCGCCTCGAATTCCCGCGATTTTTTGGGAAGGAGTTCTCGATTGGATCTACAAGTGTGATCAATTCTTCGACATGGACGACACTCCGGATGATATGAAATCGCATTGCCTCCGTACACATGGAAGACAAAGCCTTATATTGGCATCAAGGGTTCATGGAGAACCGTATCTGACGCCAATGAACTTCGTGGGATGAATACTGTAAAGCCCTCAATGGCCGTTTTGGGACCCTCTTGTTCGATGATCCGCTGAGTGAGCTGAAGAACCTTCGTCAGAAGGGGGCTGTACAAACTTACTTGGATGAGTTTGACCTATTGTTGCACCAGGTCGCTATTCCGGAAGACCACGCCATCAGTTTCTGTCTAGCGGGGTTGAAGGGGGAGATCGAATACGCCATCCACATGTTCCAACCCAAAACCCTTCAGGATGTGTTTTCTCTAGCACGCCTCCAGGAACAACAGTTGCTTGTGACCACCAAACGCATCTTGTCCAGTTATTCAGAGCGGTTTACGCGGAACAGTCGACGGACTTTCACACCCACCGGCTCAACCACCACACCATCCCCAGCAGCCACCAGCCATAATTCTCAACCGCTGGGCCAACCGGGCCAGGGGGCAGGAAGCCTTCCTCAACAGATATGGATGAACGCAGAAGTAAAGGTCTATGTTTTTGGTGCGACAACAAATACACCCCGGGGCATCGTTGCTTGGAGCGGCGCCAGTCGTATGCCTTGGAACTCATATCAGAGGATGAGGAGGCGGACAAGGAGGTCAGTCCGCAGTTAGAAGAGCTTCACCTGAAGGAGGGGCCTGACGATGATCCCAAACCGCACGTATCGGTTCATGCTTTAGATGGCACCACACATTCAAACAATGCGCGTCACCACGTCTTATCAGTGTCTCCCCATTTACATTTTGATCGATTCCGGCAGCACCCATAATTTTCTTGACAGGGATACGGCGGGGAGGTTAAATTGTCCCCACTTCCATACCCACTTTTGATGGCGCGGTGGCAAATGGGAAGACCATTGCGAGCTCCCACAAGGCCTTGGGCTTTCAATGGAAAATGCAAGGGGTTACTTTCACATCAGACATGCTCATACTACTATTGGGGGGATGTGAAATGGTGTTAGAGGTACAATGGCTCGTTATCCTTGGTGTGGTTCAATGGGATTTCCAAAATCTGAAGATGGAATTCATGACTCATGGGCGCAAAATTTCCTTACGAGGCTCACAACAATCAACTAGTTCGTGGATGCAGTCTAGAAAATATCAGAAGTTAATTAACCGAGAGGGCGAACTCAACATGCTCGCATTGTGTCAAATATCCAGCGACGGCGAGGAACTGAGCAGGCCACCGCACACCTCCACCGATGAACATCATCTGCACACTAGCATCCAACCTGGTATCTCCAACTAAGCTTTAACCAGTTCCGAACAACTTCAGCATATACTCCATCAGTTTCCTGACATTTTTGCGGACCCAAAGGGGCTGCCCCCGCACCGCCCCCACGAGCATCAGATTCCTCTTTTTGACGGTACGACACCGGCAAGATACGGTGGTGAAACAAAGGCTTCTCCAACTCTATCAAGATAGTCCCGCGGGGGGGGGGGGGGGGGGGGGGGGGGGGGGGGGGGACTCCGGCGTCACGGCTACATACCATCGTCTGAAGGTGGTTTTTTATTGGAAACACATAAAACCGGATGTGTACAATCATATCCAAAAGTGCTCCGTTTGTCAAGCATGCAAGCCCGCCAATCAATTGCCGATGGTTACGCTGCAGCCCCTCCCAATCCCCGAACGTATTTGGCAAGCAATATCGATGGATTTTATCGAGGGTCCTCTAAAGAGCCCGAGCAAATCGGTTGTGTTGGTGGTGGTGGACCGGCTAAGTAAACAAGCTCACTTTATGGCGTTGGCCCATCTGTACACCGCTGAGGGGGTGGCCTGTATTTTCCTCAATAATATCTTCGGACTACATGGCATGCCAGCTACCGTTGTCAGTGACAGGGACGCGGTTTTTCTAAGTGACTTTTGGACGGAACTTTTTCGCAATTTACAGGTTCAGCTCAACCACTCCACGGCCTACCACCCGCAGAGCGATGGACAATCTGAAGTAGTCAATCGATGTGTCGAAGACTACTTACGTTGTATGTGTCATGATCGACCTCGCAGTTGGGCGGAATGTCTACCTCTAGCCGAGTGGTGGTATAACTCTACATTTCAAACTGCTATTCGCATGACACCTTACGAGGTCGTCTATGGACAAGAACCTCAACTACCGGCCACCTACATCGACGGTTCGTCGCCAGTACAGGTCGTGGACCGCACACTTGTAGCCCGAGAACGAACATTGTCCATTCTGAAACACAACTTAGCCCAAGCCCAAAATCACTTGAAAATGATGGAGGACAAGGGAAGGCGGGAGCGCGAATTGGAGGTGGGCTCTTGGGTCTACATCTGCCTACAGCCCTATCGGCAAACCAGTCTTCGACCTCATGACTGTCAAAATTATCTCCCAAGTTCTTCGGGCCATTCCGTGTGTTGGACCGAGTGAGCAAAGTCGCGCACTGCCTGGAGTTACCGGCCACCGCCAACATTCATCCAACCTTCCACATCTCGCAGCTGAAGGAACATACGGGCGACCCTCCAGACCATGCGGGGCAGCTGCCGAACACAATCACGGCGGAGGGAAACGTTATAGTGGACCCTGTCAAGAGCTTAGCGCGACGAATTATCAATCGCGATGGCCGTGCAGTCGCTCAATTCCTTATACAGTGGTCTAGCGGCTCGCGGGACGACGCTACCTGGGAGGACCTTTTGTCACTACAACGATTTCCCAACTTTGTCCCTTTCCTTGGGGACAAGGAACAGATTCTGGGGGAGGCATTTGATGTGATCCGGTTCGTGCGGGCTCAACCCGGTCTCGCTGTGGGGGTATTTTGGACTTGGGTCGGGTATTGCAGAGTATAAGTATCTTGTATTTTTCTAGGGTTGTTTTGTGTGAAAGAACTGATAGCTTGTTTGTTGTGCTGCTGTGTGGAGATCGGACCAGCCCTCTCCCTTAGCCGATCGCTGTTCAGGAAGGATCCTCTTCCTTTGGTTGATTTTGTATCTGTTTCTGTTCTTGCTTGTGCTTGCTGTTGTTATTTTGAATGCTATTACAAGGAGCTGTTGTTTTTGGTTTCTATTGGGTCTTCTTTTGGGTGATTCCGGTACTGTGAAGTGGTATTTGGAGGCTATCTTGGCCTGTGATCGGTGCTGCCAGGACGCAAATTTTGTCCAAGAACATGTTCCCCACATGAGAGTTTATGCCGTCCGATTCATGGTTCCAAAGTTTAAGATTTCATTCAACTTTGATGCATTTGATGTGCTGAAGCAACTCGGACTGAAGAATATATTTGGTTCTTCGAGTGCTGATTTGGGTGGAATATGTTTGGAGTCATCGAGAGTTGAGCCGTTGTTTTTGTCCAACATCCTTCATGAGGCTGCCGTTGAGGTGGATGAAGAGGGCACGACAACGGCTGCTACGACCGCGGTAATTGCAGGAGAAGATAAAACTGGAGCGATTTTGTTCTTTGGTCATGTCGTGAATCCATCCATTTAAGTTTTTGTGAATCTTGTGATTCATTTTAGCTTCAGAGATGTTTTTGGCCAATCATTTTTTGTTAGGCAGCGATTAAACTATGCCAAATTTGCACTGTTGTTTTTTAAATTTTGATCTAAAATTATTAAGTTTTTGAAATTATATCATGTAGTCTTTGAGCAGCTAGCTGGTCAAGGAAACTGGTCCTTCAAAAAAATTTTCCCCATGCCCTTGAGATTCTCTCTCTCTCACGCCCCTTTCTCCCACTTTGCCATGAATTTTCTACTGGTACAACTTACATTTATCCAGCGAGCACAGGCTCGAACCGGCGAGTATTTCTTGTATATGTTAGCTTGAAGTAGAAGTGATAACATCTATTGCAGTTAGTCAGAAGAGTGGTATTTTCTAAATCCATAAGAAATAGTTGGGGTATTGTTGAAGATATTGATGCTAATATTTGTTGCATTAAAGTCGATATAAGTTTTTTTTTGTTAGTGATTCTTCTTGAAATTTAGGCTCCGTTTGGGAGGACTTATTTTCACCGGTCAAGCGGTTATGACCGCATGAACCGGACCTTAATTATGATCCGGTTCATGCGGTCGTAACCGCTTGACTGGTGAAAATAAGTCCCCCCAAACGGAGCCTTAGGTTTCATTTTGAGAGGCTTATGTGATCCGATAATTTTGATCAAAAACATCATCATCATAGAACATATGTTTGGCAAGACAGGTTATGACCGCTACCAAGATAATAAACTAGTTTTGAGCATAAAATGCAAAATTTTTTTTAGGTGAGGTCGGTGTTCACGAATGACGGTTCATGAGCACTGCGTTCAAGACCGCCACGGCCGCGCCAAACGAAGCCTTAATTGGTTATTTTTCGTTTCTTGACAATCTCATTAATCTGTTAAAAGAATGTGGTTTTCTCCTTTCAATTTTTGTATTCGGTTAAAATTTGTTTGGAGACAATGAACAACATTGTACCGTTCTTCTCCGTAAAAATAAATTTGCATGCCGTGAGAAGTTTGGAGCTAATTTACTTTTACGGAGAAGAACGGTACACCGGATATAAAAGGACGAGGCTTTCTTAGAGGAATTGTGATAGAACTCCTCACACAAGCGAAAATCTATAAATTGAAGAGTTGCGTGGAATTATATTAGCTTGAAGAGGATCTATAGGAGGTAGTGAGAGAAAAGAGTGTGCTACTTGTTGCTATCGGTCATGTGGAAGCAAAGTTCATCTTGAAGAGATCTCTATGACGAGATTTTTAATCACATCTTGGGATATCAATCGGCATTTGAGATTTGGATTGGATATCTCTCGATGGATTATTCAAGAAGAAGAATGTTGCAAGTTATAATTTTTTGGGATACAAGGAAATGTAAATCTTGAAGACCTTTTTATTTCGTTATTCCATTTGAGTTGAAAAAACTTTGTGCGGAGATTTCTGCATCATATAGGTAGCGGTTTCCGCTACGGTGAATCTTCTACATTATTTAATTAAAAGCTCGCGACTTGTGCCTAAGCTTAAGATAGATATTATTAGAGTCGGGGATGGTTATTTATATGTTGTAAATTTAACAAATTAATGCAAACTAATTTGTTTCTTCTTATCAAGAAATCTTTGAAGAATTATCTTTCTAAAATTATAGATTATCTCAGAACATTTTACGCCGTAATATAATTTTTGATCTTAAAATCATATATTAAGCAGTCAATAATTGCACAACCAATCACATCATTATACAATACGTTTAAGTTAGCCCGTCTTTTTGAAGATCAATTTGCAGAGGATCACAAATCCACTAGATCATGGGAACACAAAGCCACATAGCACACTACACATTCAAACATAACCGTCTGGACAAACCGTATATCAAACATTTAATTCCTATTGAAATTCAAACGTGGCGGGAGAAGGGCAATGGTTCACGTGTGATAAAAAATATGCAGACGGCCACAAATATAAAATTGTTCGTCAATCTACTTCCACGAAGACGAGTCAACTATTTTTTTGACCCCGTCAACATTATAGATGATACACTTCCTATTCCTCTCATTGAATCCAAGATAAGTCTAAATGCTTTAACTGGCAATTTTTTTACCAAAATATTTACGGATGGACGGTTCCATCAGATCTTTTTTAGTTCACGTATTTCTTGACAATGGAAGCACTCATAATTTCATTACTAAAAGTGCGACACATTTTCATAAATTACCTATATCTCCTTGTCCTCCTTTTAAATTCATGTGGGAAATGAAAATATAATGTTATGTAATGAAGTTTGCTTAAATGTTTCCTTATTCATTCAAGACATTCATTTCTTAGTTAATCTTTTTATTACAGACTTACATGGCACTGAGATAATTTTAGGATTTCATTGGTATGAAACATTGGGTTCAGTTACTATTGATTATAAAATTTTACAAATTACATTTTCAATAGTAATAAAAACTAAACCATTACCGCTTTGCGTTCCCCAAGTTCTAGAAACGTCTTGGCAGCCCAACTAAACAAAGTAATAGCCCAAAATTCTATTGACTCTATTTTACTCTGGTTGCGTTTGGCGCAGCTTACCACAACTTATTTGCTCCGGTGAGGTTGGACAAAAATGTCAGTGTCATAGAATGTATGTTTGGTATGACACATGTTACAAAAATGAAACAAGTTTGAGGCATAAGATTTTGGCATGACAATGACATTTTTGTCCAACCTCACTGGAGCAAATAAGCCACGGTAAGCCGCGCCAAACGCAGCCTCTGTCTTCAATATGACCCACCGGAACCTCCTACAACTACTGTTTCCATTGATACATTATATCATACCGAAATTAATACCCTACTTTTAAAAGATTTTCCACTTATTTTTTTGTTCCCTCATCCCTTCCACTCGAAAGTCCCTTTGATCACAAAATACCACTTATTGACGAAACCAAAATAGCCAAATTAAAACGTCATCGTTACCCTTATTTTCATAAAAACAAAATTGAACGTTTAATAGATGAAATGATGCAACATGGCTTCATTCAAGCAAGCACATCGTCTTTCAGTTCACTTGTGCTTTTAATAAAGAAGGAGGATTGACCTTCGAGCTTTTGCATTGATTACCGTGTTTTAAACGCACTTACATTAAAAGATAGCTTTTCGATGCCAACTGTTAAAATCAAAAAAATATGTTCCTGCGTTCGGACCAAGGGGGTGATGAGAGCTTACTTGTTTAGCAGTCGCCTCGCGTGAGACTTGACGAGAAGAAGGTAGCAAGCAACAGAACATCTCCGGACTGCCTACGAACAAGACCCGCGTGCTGCAACGAGAAGGTCTCGTCACACACCCGAAAGCCTATAGGTAAGTCCCCTCCTAAAACCATTGCTGAGCTCGACACAAGTGAAGCGGTCAGTTAACTCGCCCGCCATAGGGGGCGGGGGGAGTCATGAAGGTCCCTTCAACTCATGTCTCTGGGTCCTATTTATTGGCAAACTCTTATCGAGGGCAAAAAAGTCTTTTATGGCCCGTAGATAATGGTCTTTGCCGTTTTGTTAATACTAGACGTTGCCCAAATTGGTGTGCCAACAACGGAATCCCGCTGTTTGGAATTGCTATAGGCAGACTCTGACGGTCTGCGAATACTCCTGACGAGTACTCTTGATGAATACTCCCAACGAGTACTCCTGACGAGTACCCCCAACGAGTACTCCCGACGAGTACTTTACTTCAGTGTCTTTCTTAGTCACTTTTGATTTCGACGAATTACGGGTTATACACCAACGATTGATGAATTGCATGATGAACTTTATGGCACAACCATTTTTTCTAAACTAGATCTTTGCTCCGGATATCATCAAATTTGTATGCATTCAGGAGATATTCACAAAACTATGTTTAGGTCACATTTAGGATTATATGAATTTTTGTTTGTCATTTAGGCTAACCAATGCACGGACACTTTTCAAGCTATAATGAATTCCATATTTAAATCTTATTTACGTCATTTTGTGGTGATATTCTTATATATAGCGCTAATCTTACAGATCATCTACCCCATTTATCCAATGTTTTTCAAATCCTTACACAACTCATACTATTTTTAAAACAATCAATGCATTTTCAATTCCACAAATTGGATTCTTATGTCACATTATTTCAGTAAATGGAGTCCTTCCTAATCCCTCGGAACTTGAGGTAATTAAAAATTGCCTGGAACCTAAAATTTGTCAAACACTTACGCTCTTTTTTGATCTAGCTGGTTACTATCGGCAGTTCATACATCACTACGCTAATATTTTCACTCCATTAACTGATTTGTTAGCTAAAGATAAATATTTTTGGATAACCACCACTACGCATGTTTTTCATACTCTCAAAAACCTTGTGTCTCAATCAGTTCTTACGCTACCGAATTTTGCACTTCCATTTACCTTAGAATGTGACGTTTCTAGGGTCGGCATTGTAACCATTTTATCTCAAAATAATCACCCAATAGCTTACTTTAGTAAAAAAATTATCGCTCAGAGAACAAGCAAAGTCCACATATTCACCCAAACTTCTTGTCGTCACCTTGACACTAAAGCCGGTATCCCTTCACGTACAGCCCTTGCATACCCCCCAAAAATTGCCATTTTCACTCTAACATCGATCTTGTACTCCTTGACATGATTGTAAATTGTGCATCCAAAAACTTTCAAATGATTGTAAGGATTCTCATCACTAAGTGACACACGTGGTGATTGATTTATCAAGTTAGTTGCCATTGCAACTGCTTCAGCCTACCACTCTTCCCAACCCCGCATTCGAGCTCATGCATATTGCCCAATCAAGTATAGTGCGATTCAATCTTTCGACGACTCTATTCTGTTGAGGTATACTTAACACTATCCAATAGCTCATGATGCCTTCCTGTCACAAAACTTCTTGAAGGGACCATACACATACTTTGTACCATTGTCGAACCTCAAAGTCTTCACCTTTCTTCCTATTCTGTTTTCAACCATTGTCTTTTAATTTTTGAATAACTCGAAGACCTCATCCTTGGTATTCATAAAGTATAGGAAGAAATTAATGTTAGGTTTCTCCACGTCCTTCAATAGCCCTTGCTTGCCCAATAGAGTTGGCCGTTGAGAAGATCAGAGTTCGTCGAGCTTAGCCCACAGATCGTCGAACGCAGCTAAAGCCAAAAAAACTGACTAAGGCAAAAGGCGCTGAGACAGCTGAGATGGATGAGAAGAAAGCGCTGATACTGCTGAGAAGAAAGCGTTGAGACCTTTAGAAGAAAGCGCTGAGACAGTAGGTTGTCTCAACAGTTAAGTATAAAGCGCCAAGACCGCTGGGAAGAAAACGCTGAGATAGAAGCTTGTCTCAGCTGTTAATAAGAAACCACTGAGACCACTGAGACAGAATCGCTGAGACAAATCCAGAGAAAATTCGCAAGTCTAGAAGCGCTGAGAGACAAGACAGATGGCGTTGAGTGACTTAACATCACTCAATGCTTTATAGATTTCTGAAATATTTTCTAAGTTCAGATGGTGATGACCATTGCTGACGTCATCAAAGTCAACTTACATATAGCCGTTGCAGGAAAGCTGTAATGGAGCCAAAAGCTACTTTGTCCTTTTCTGAAGGAGGTGGGACTCACAAATCCTTGGCTGGGCCCCACATACAATTGTGTCGTTGATTCAAATCAACGCATATAAAAAGGAAAAAAGAAAAGTTGATTAGGGTAACGAAGAACAAACGCAAAAAATACAAAAGAAAACTAGAGGCGGCTGGACATCTTATTCTCCATTAAGCTTGAAAGCTCAAGTCCAGCAGAGATAGCCAGAAGGCAAAGGAAGATAGCTGAAGTTCTTCAAGTTCAGCAATATAGTTCTCTGCAGAACAGTGAAGCTGATTCATCCATTCCGCAAGCTGATAGCTGTTCATCTGTGCAGTAGAAAAGTGTGAGCCGTAGAAGAGGACTAATTCCTCCTATAACAAGAGTGCTGGACTGATATCTGCTCAGTCCAGCAAGGTAGACTCAGAGATTTATCTCTGAGTCATTGGTTTTATTTTTCTTAAACATTATGTATTCACTTCCAGTCGAATTCACTTTATCTGAATCTGAGTGTAGGGAACTTTATGCCTGAGGTAGGTGACTAATTAGTCACTGAGATAGCTGCCTTGTTGGGGTACTGAGGTAGGATCCAAGTGGGGATCTGAGTTGTAGGGCTTTATTGCCTGAGGCAGGAGAGTGCTGCTCTATGAGGTAGGATCTAAGTATGGATCTGAGGTAAGGCTGTCCTCTCAGCCTGAGTGTAGGGCCTTGTGCCTGAGGTAGATGACTGGAGAGTCACTGAGCTATAGGTGACAAGTGTGTCACTGAGTTGTAGGCCTTGGAGGAGGCTGAGCTATATATACTGATGGCCCGCGAATAGACTCTTATTTAGGTGGTTGGTTCGATGAGTCGAACGTCGCGGGCTTGCTAAAAATCGAGCTTTTAACGAAAGGATGCAAGTGCACCTATCACATGTAGTACTCGATATTCGGGGGAATACCGAGTTCGTATTATTCTCGGGATCGGGTTGATTATCCCTACTACTCCAGGAGTAACTATTATTTTACTGAAAGTTCATTGGGGATTTTAATTAACTAAGGCGGAATAAAATAAAAATGCGAAAACGATTTAGAAAATTCAACGAAGGGTTAACGTTCAGCTCTGAATCGAATTAAGACTAAAATAACTTTTAATAATTATTGAACTTAGTTTTCAAATTAATAAAAGGCAACTTGGCCGTGGAGGTTCCATAAATATGAGCGCACTTATCTGTAGGAATATTGCTCACCTGAACGCTAAAATTATTCGACCGAACGTTAGTCCGACGAAGGATTCCTCTTAACGCCCGCTTTACGCTAAGAACACCATTATTGGGTGGGGAACCCAATCCGGTAGAATTACGCTTGTCCTCTCTCGAGGGTATGCACACAACTCTCTTTACCCAGGGGTGATCTGTCCATACGCACGACCTCTCGGCTAGCTAGCGTATGGATAACGGAAATAGAGCCCACACATCGATATGTGGTCCTACGCATCGTTAACCCGGGGTAAACCTTAAGTCCTAAAATTAAAGTAAAAATAAAGAACTTTAATTATTTCAAATCATTTTATATGTCACAATGCTCTTCGATGCCAATAGCTAATAACGATTAGCCACTCATCAGTATGAGGATGGCTTTATAATTTTGATGAGGCGCGAGTTCAAGACTAAACGCTGATGGATTATAAAAAGAAGACATAAAATAACAAACATTTAGAAAACTTGAAAAGTTAGCTAATATGAGAACTCACACACACACTTCAAATTATAAATAAAACAGAAACTAAGTTACAAAAAAATGAAATTACAAGTCCTACTCAAACGAGTAGACGAGAAATAAAGCGAGTCATACTCAAATGAGTAGGCGGGAAATAAATGCAAGTACAAGTTCTACTCAAATGAGTAGACAGTAAACGACAAGTCCTACTCGAATGAGTAGGCGGGAAATGAAAACACGCAATTTAACTCTTAACGAGTAGGCGAAAATAAATGCGCACACGCACACACTGTACATGAATTGAAAGAAAGCAATAAAACTATCTCCTACACACACACACTCTACATAATTTGAGAAAAGCAATAAAATAAAGCATGAAAAATTATCTCATAAACTCACACACTCTACATAATTGAAGAAAGCATAAAAAAATTATTCTCATACACTCACACACACAACATGGAATTTTAAAGAACAAAATGAAAACCTAACTCCTACACTCACACAAATTTAAATTGAAATGAAAGCTAGCTAAAAATTAAAACAACTACTTTTTCATACTTAGACTTTACCAAAAACACGTGAAAAAAACAAATAAAAATTAAAAGAACAAAAGTTTTTCAAAAGCAAAGCAAAAGAAAAAACTAAAGTCCTTTCAAAATTAAAATTACAACTTTTTTCATTCTTAGGATTTCATAAAAGTGATTAAAAAGTGAAAAGAAAGTGAAAAAACAAAAAAAGGTTTTACAATCCTAAAACAAAGCTAAGTAAAAAAAACAAAATCACTTTTAAAATCTCTTTTACAAATCATAAGAACAAAAACATAAAACCTAAAATATGAAGAAGGTAGAAATCAAAATGAAACTATCCTAACAATATTTTTGCAAGGAAAAATACTATAACTTCTATCATATTAGCAAAACAAAACAAGATGAATTAAAAACATCACTTACAAACTCACACACCCACATTTTATAAAGAGAAAAACAAAGATGAAACTTAAGGATAAAAAGAGAAAGAGATAAGCCACCCAAATAAATTTTCATGCCATGTAGAGAGAGAAAATCAAACATTTTTATTATCATAATTAAACTATTACAAAGCTAAAGCTAAATCAAAGACAAACATGAAAGGGAGGGGAGAGAAATCTCCTTACATTGCAAGAGAATCCATAAGGGCAGCCCACAAAACACACTAAAATGGCTCAAAAAGTGAACCCTTGGACCTTACAGAAATGACCTATTTATAGGGAAAAATTTCTAGGTACACGCCCGCCGACACGAGCTTGTCGGGGGGGGGGGGGGGGGGGGGGCGTGTCAGCACTTGGCGCGATGTGATCTGGCGATTTGACGGCAGCATTGACTTGCAGCTGTACATGAGGATGTCACGCCCTTGGTCATGGGCGTGACGGTGGGAGTGTCGGGGAGGTGGAACTGGGCGCGGGTTGCGTCAAAAGTCGTCGGCGGCATCTTGTCGGGCCAGGTGGAGGAGACACGCCCTATGTCACGGGCGTGTCGGGTTGGGTCGACGAACGTCGAGCGCGTCGAGCGCGATTTCATCGAGCGCATGACACGGGCCTTAGTCACAGGGCATGTCAAATGACACGGGCGTGTCGTTGGACGTGTCATGCTTTTTTCCTTCGTTCGATTGATTTCCACGGGAAATTGAAGTGTCACGCCTTTGTCACGGGCGTGACCTATAGTACACGGGCGTGTACTTGCAAAATTTAACATTTTCCTGAATTTTTTTGGAAAATGAAATAAAGCTAAGTTAGCAATGTTTGTACACAAAAGGAACAATTTATTAAAGAAAATTAAGTAAAAATAACAAAAAGAAACTAAAACGACTTATTTAATGTACATAAAAATACGTATATTTACAACTTATCAAATACCCCCATACTTAAACTTTTGTTATTTCAGAGCAAAAGTTGGAGATATATTTATAAGAAATTAAAAAAAAACTCTAAGTTTAACTTCCGCTTAATTAATTATAAGAGAGATCTAAATAAACATATGAGTTGTAAGAGTTAAGTCCTAAAATTATGTAGATGATTTAAATAGGGCAAAAATTTTGTCCAAAAGACTTCTTGATGCAATCAAATAGAAATCAATAATTGTAATGGTTAGATTAACGAAAATAGTTTGGAATTATATGAACTTTAGCTTATAGGAGTTTTACTAGAAATAATGCAATTTACAAATTATGCTCTTAAAAATTTTTTTGAATTAATTCTAAAATCATGAAATTGGCTAAGGGGGTTGATGTTGGTTTATGAAGAGGGTTTGAATTTTGAGGTGAGGTAAGTTTTTCTTGAACCTCCATTTTTTTTCTTTTTGAATTTTTAGGAAAATGGAATCTTATTTTCCTAATATGATTTTTTTCTTTTTCAACTTCATAATAATAAAATTAACCCAATGTATATATAGCAGTAATGAATTTTATCCTCTTACTCAGTAACATATAATCTTTTTTAATTATTGGGTGCCTATGTTTACGAAACGAAATCTTATTCGCATTGACATAGGATTTTTTAAGGATAAAAATTTTATCATGGCAAGTAAGTCATGATAAATAAGGGGAGAAAAGAAAACTAGATTTTTAATAAAAAAATTTTTTTGAGAGCAACCTTAATAAATTGTACGTTTTAATTTTTCAGAAAGCTAAAAGTAAGCATAATTGAACTTTATAGTCGTTATTTTCTAACATAATACGCGTACTCCTATCAATGAAAAATTAGAAATAGTGCCTAAAACGAGTTCGCTATTTTTAACAAAGCATAATGAATTTTTTAAAACTTAACCCCGACTATTTAAATTTTTCAATCAATAATTAACAAATGAATAGTGAACAAAGAATTAATAAAATTCACATATAAATAACTCAAAACAAAATTTTTGGATAGAAAGAAAATTAAGAATGTTATATTTGATTTATTTGTTTTATAAATTTTTTTTTGAATTTTTAAAGTTATTATCTTTTTTTTGAATTTTTGTTTTGTTTTACTCTTTTTTTGACTTATTATCTTTTTTTGTATTTTGTGTTTAAATTTGTTATTATATACATACGGAAAAAAGCGATAAGAAATATATATTTTTAACTATTTTTTTCTTTTCTAATTTCTTGGATTTTTTTATTTTTATAAGCAAATATTTACAAAATAAGAAAAGAGAGAAACATTAATTACAAAGAAGAGAAAGAAAGGAAGAGGGGAAAGAGAGAAAAGAACAAAAATATTTACAAAAATAATTACAAAAGATATGTGTATAAAGTATGTACAAAATAAAACTAAATATTTTTTAGAATTTTTGTTTTATAATTGTTTTTTGGAATTTGTGTTTTATAATTTTTTTGGAATTATTGTGTTTTAAAAAGAAAGGAAAAGCAAAATTTTTTTTTTGGATTTTTAATTTTAAAACTGTTTTTGGATTTTTCTTTTTAAATTTTTTTTGTTTTTCATTTTAAATTTTTTTTTGTTATATATTTTTTTATGGTTTTTTTTTGTTTTGGATTTTTAAAATGCAGAAAGTAGAAGTGCAGAAAATAAAGCACGAAAATACCCCCATATTTAAGTCCAACATTGTCCCCAATATTGCAACGTAAGTATGCGGAACAAAAATGAAACAAAATATAATATGTACAAAAATAAAACGGGAGGGTAGGAAGTTCCCTGGAACGCGTTCGGGGAGGCCCATCAGAAATCCTGCATTTATTAGAAAAAGTAGCAAATGTAATAAATAAAGAGTGAAAAAGATAAGCGTGGGTTGCCTCCCAAGAGGGCTTTGTTTATAGTCGTGTAGCTTGACTATTTTGGCGAGGTTATATATCGAGGAGGGTTATGATTTCGTTATGCTCAATCACTCGGTCGCCCGCTATGTATAACTTTAACTGATGACTGTTAACTTTAAACGAACCTTTTTCCGAGTGGGAGACAAGTTCAGTCACATATGGAAAAATTTCTTCAACTATGAAGGGACCAGACCATCTAGATTTTAGTTTTCCTGGAAAAAGTTTAAGACGTGAATTATAAGGAAGGACAAGATCGCCTGGAGAAAAAAATTTTGGGGGACTTTATTTTTCGATCGTGATATAACTTAGAACGTTAATCATAGAACTTATTGCTCTCGTAAGCATTCGCACGCCATTCATTGAGCTCGTTTAGTTGCGGTTTTCTATTCTGAGCGGCTAAGTTGGCGTCGAGGTTTAAGAGTTTTAAAGCCCAAATAGCACGATGTTCTAGTTCTACGGGGAGATGACATGCTTTGTCATAGACTAACCAAAACAGCGTACAACCAATTGCGGTTTTGTATGCCGTTCGAGACGCCCACAACGCATCGTCGATTTTGACGGACCAATCTTTCCTATTAAGTGAAACAGTTTTTTCTAATATTCGCTTAATCTCTCGATTTACTACCTCGACTTGACCACTTGTTTGCGGGTGGTAGGGGGTGGCAAGTTTGTGCGTGACGTCGTATTTAGCTAACGTCTTAGCCATTTGGGTGTTGCAGAAATGTGTTCCCCTATCGCTCATAATAGCGCGAGGTGTGCCGAAGCGAGAAAACAGTTTTGTTAAGAAATGTAATGATGACTCGCGCATCGTTCGTGGGGAGAGCTTGCGTTTCCGCCCACCTCGATACGTAGTCGACCACCACTAAAATATATATATTTTTAAAAGACGGAGGTAGGGGGCCAACAAAATTTATGTCCCATAAATCGAAGACTTCGCATTCTAAAAACATGTTTTGGGGCATCTCGTCGCGACGAGAGATGTTACCCGACCTCTGACAGTTATCGCATGCGAGCACAAAATTATGAGCGTCTTTGAAGAGAGTGGGCCAAAAGTAGCCCGCCTCCAGCGCCTTCCGCGCGGTCTGGTTAGCTTGATAATGCCCACCAGCCAGACCCTCGTGGCAGTGCCGAAGTATTTGCGTGCACTCCACACTCGCGACGCATTTTCGGACCGCTTGGTCCGCGCAGATACGAAAAAGAAAAGGGTCCTCCCAAAAGAAATATTTCAAGTTAGAAAAGAATTTCTTCTTTTGCTGGCTTGAAAAGTCTTTTGGGAGCACCCTCGCAACTAAATAGTTCGCAAAATCTTCGAACCAAGGCAGGGAAGAATAACTAGTAGTTATGATTAGGAGGCGTTCCTCGGGAAATCTGTCATTTATGTCAAATTCGACGAGCGCTTCCGCACCGGGATTTTCTAAGCGGGAGAGGTGATCGGCGGCTAAATTTTCCGCGCCCTTCTTATCCCGGATCTCCAAATCAAATTCTTGCAGGAGGAGGATCCATCGAAGAAGGCGGGGTTTGGCGTCATTTTTAGCTAATAAATATTTAAGGGCGGAGTGATCGGTAAATACGATAACTCTAGATAGCGTTATGTACGAGCGAAACTTATCAAAAGCGAAAATGACGGCTAAGAGTTCGTTTTCCGTTGTGGTGTAATTTACTTGTGCGGAAGTGAGCGTCTTGCTAGCGTAATAAATTGAATGAAATTGTTTGTTTACGCGTTGACCAAGAACGACACCTAAGGCAATATCACTAGCGTCACACATAATTTCGAACGGAAGGGACCAATCGGGCGGCACTAAAATGGGTGAATTGATAAGTTTTTGTTTTATAAAAGTAAATGCAGATTTGCATTCGCTATAAAAGACAAAATTTGATTCCTTTTCCAAGAGGCGAGTAAGCAGCTTCGTTATTTTTGAAAAATCTTGAATGAAACGCCTATAAAAGCCCGCGTGGCCCAAGAAACTCCTAATAGATTTAACATTAGTTGGCGGCGGAAGTTTTTCTATAATTTCTACCTTGGCCTTATCTACCTCCATCCCCTTAGATGAAATCATATGACCGAGAACCAAACCTTCTCGAACCATAAAGTTACATTTTTCCCAATTTAAAACGAGATGCGTGTCCTCGCATCGCTGGAGGACACGATCTAGATTTCTAAGACAAGATGGGAAAGAGCGTCTGAAAATAGAAAAGTCATCCATAAAGACTTCCATAATCTCTCCTACCAGCTCGCCAAAGATTGCCAGCATACATCTTTGGAATGTAGCTGGCGCATTGCAGAGGCCACATGACATTCTTCGGTAGGCGAAGGTGCCAAACGGGCAGGTAAAAGTTGTTTTCCCTTGATCATCGGGGGAAATGAGGATTTGGAAAAACCCGGATAAACCATCAAGAAAACAATAAAAGGGATGACCGGATAAACCCTACAGAACTTGGTCTAAAAATGGTAGGGGAAAATGGTCCTTACAGGTGACATCATTTAGTTTTCTATAATCGGTGCACACCCGCCAACCAGTAACAGTACGAGTTGGGACGAGTTCATTGTGCTCATTTTCTACTATGGTTAGACCGCCCTTTTTGGGCACCACGTGCACGGGACTAACCTACGCACTATCAGAAATGGGATAAATAATCCCCGAATCTAATAATTTAATTATCTCGGCTTTAACAACGTCTTTCATGTTTTGGTTAAGACGTCGCTGTGGCTGAATGATTTTGCGGCAATTATCGTTGAGAAAAATCCTATGAGTGCAAAAAGAGGGGTTAATTCCCTTAAGATCAGAAATTGGCCACGCAATTGCGTGGCGATGTTTGAGCAAAACTTCCAATAAATCGGAAGTCTCCGAATCACTCAAATGCGAAGAGATGATAACGGGAAGAGTATCATTTTTTCCCAAAAAAGCGTATTTGAGAGATTCGGGTAGGGGTTTGAGGTCTCGGATGGGCGGTTCTTCAAGCGAGGTTTTGATCCTAATGTCTTTCGAACCAATTGGTTCGAAAGGCGAGCCTATAGATTTATCCTCGTTGCAATAAAAATTTTCGAACGCAAAAATATCGTCGTTAAGAAAAATTGACTTGAAAAAAGGTGAAGAACGATCTCCAAAAAAGAATCTAAAGAATATCAGAAATCGTCGCTTGATGACGAGTCTTCCATCGAGGGATTAATAGAGAGAGTAACTTCATCATCTCCTACCTGAAGGAGGAGACGATCGTTACTCGCATCTATTAATGCGCGCGAGGTGGCGAGAAAAGGGTGACCGAGTATTATTGGTACCTCGGCGTCCTCCTCGATGTCCAAGATGACGAAGTCTACCGGAAAGATAAACTTGTCAACTCGGACAAGAACGTCCTCCACTACCCCGATGGGGAACTTAACCGAGCGATCCGCTAACTCGATGCGCATATTAGTAGGGGCCGGAGTGCCCAAACCTAATTTTTTAAAGAGCGAGAACGACATCAAATTAATGGTCGCGCCTAAATCCGCAAGAGCGTATTTTACTAATATATTGCCAAAAAGGCACGAGATGGAAAATCGTCCCGGGTCGTTTTGTTTTGGGGGCAATTTATTGGTAAGGGCCGCCGAGCAGTCTGCGTTGAGAGAGATATGCAAAATATTTTCCAATTTTTGTTTATTAGAAAGAAGTTCTTTCAAATATTTCGCATACTTAGGCATCTGCGAGATCGCCTCGCAGAAGTGAACATTAATATGAATTTGTTTTAATAGTAAAATAAATTTTTTATATTGTGTGTCCTTACGCTCATCATCTAACCTATGCGGATATGGCAGAGCCTTGTTTAAAATAATTTTTTCGTTTAAAATTGGTAAAGGAAGCGTAATCGAAGAAGGGAGAAGAGTGGTCGGAGGTGAAATATGTACCTGAGGATCGATCCGTTTTGGGTCGACCACCTCCTTACCACTACGGAGGGTTATAGCGTTGGCATTCTCCCGAGGGTTGGGCTCCGTGTTTCCCGGCAATGCCCCGAGCGCGCGCTCATACATCATTCTCACCAGTTGTCCAACCTGTTGTTCAAGGGTTTTTAGCGATTTGGTGATGTTCCAGATATTTGATTCGTTGGACGTTATGTATTTAAAAAAAATTTCCTCCATCGGGGAGGGTTTTGGAAGAGGGGGAGGCGACAGAAATCCGGGCGCATAAGAATTGGGCGGGCGCTGCGCATTGTACGGGTTGCTCCCAGAAAAATTGGGGTGATTCCTCAAACCCGGATTATAGTTATTACTATAAGGGTTATTGTTGGGGTTGAAGGAAGGACGAATCGAATTTTCTATGAAATCCACGAACTCTTCAGCCATGTAGACGTTAGGGGGAATAAAACAAGGCGGAGTGGAGGAGGCAGCAGACATCTCCGCCACCTGCTTTGTTAACCTTTCAACTTGAAGGGTTAATAGAGCAGTGACATCCACTTCAAAAAGGCCGGCCGCCGACTCAATCATTTGATGCGTCTGAAAATTAAGGCCATTATAAAAAATTTGTACCTACAACCACGTTGGCAGTGCGTAGTGCGGGCGCCGGCGGAGGAGCTCCTTAAACCGCTCCCAAGTGTCATATAGAGACTCAGGATCGTTTTGCACAAATGAAGAAATGTCCGCCCGCAACTTTGCAGTTTTTGCGGGCAGAAAGTACTTCGTCAGGAACCGCTCCGGCAACTCAGCCCAGGTGGTGATACATCCTCGCGGGAGGGAATTCAACCACACCTTTGCTTTGGATTTAAGAGAAAAAGGGAATAGGCGCAAGCGAATAGCGTCATTAGTGACGCCATTAATCTTGAAGGTGTCGCATATTTCCAAAAAAATTGGACAAGTGGATATTCAGGTCCTCATCCGACAGTCCATCGAACTGCACGACATTTTGGATCATTTGAATGACACTTGATTTTATTTCAAAATTATTATTCGCCACCGTAGGGCGAACTATACTAGACCCAGTATCATCCAGGTTAGGTTGGGCGTAACAAGACATAGTACGCTCGACCGCTTGAGCAGGGTTAGCGACGGCCATAACTACGACAGAGGGTTCTCCGATAGATTATTCAGGGTCTAAAAAAGGAATTTGGCGTTGAGATTGAATACGCGCAAGGGAGCGTTCGATCTCAGGGTCGAAGTCAAAATCTTCAGACTCCGAGGGTTGTGCACGGGTCATACACCATAAAAAATTTAAAACTAAATAAACTCTTTTTATTATTTTTTAAAAATAGAGTTTTTAGGTTTAAAATTTTTTTAGTTTTTTTTTAGTTTATAGAAAATAAGTAAAAGTAATAGACTTCGGGATTCAAAATAACAACTCAAGCTCTCCCCGGCAACGACGCCAAAAACTTGATGGCCAGCGAATAGACTCTTATTTAAGTGGTTGGTTCGATGAGTCGAACACCGCGGGCTTGCTAAAAAGCGAGCTTTTAACGAAAGGAGGCAAGTGCACCTATTGCATGTAGTACTCGATATTCGGGGGAATACCGAGGTCGTATTATTCTCGGGGTTGGGTTGATTATCCCTACTGCTCCAGGATTAACTATTATTTTACTAAAAATTCATTGGGGATTTTAATTAACTAAGGCAGAATAAAATAAAAGTGCGAAAATGATTTAGAAAATTCGATGAAGGATTAACGCTCGACACCGAATCAGATTAAGACTAAAATAACTTTTAATAATTATTGAACTTAGTTTTCAAATTAATAAAAAGCAACTTGGTCATGGAGGTTCCATAAATATGACGCACTTATCTCTTGAAATATTGCTCACCTAAACGGTAAGACTATTCGACCGAACGTTAGTCCGATGAAGGATTCCTCTTAACGCCCGCTTTACGCTAAGAACTCCGCTATTGGGTGGGAAACTCAATACGGTAGAATTACGTTTGTCCTTTCTTGAGGGTATGCACGCAACTCTCTTTACCCAGGGGTGATCTATCCATACGCATGGCCTCTCGGCTAGCTAGCGTATGGATAACGGAAATAGAGCCCACACATCGATTTGTGCTCCTACGCGTTGTTAACCCGGGGTAAACCTTAAGTCCTAAAATTAAAGTGAAAATAAAGAACTTTAATTATTTCAAATCATTTTATGTCCCAATGCTCTTCGATGTCAAGGGCTAATAACGATTAGCCACTCATCGGTATGGGGACGATTTTATAATTTTGATGAGGCGCGAGTTTGAGACTAAACACTGAAGGGTTATAAAACGAAAACATAAAATAACAAATATTTAGAAAACTTGAAAAGTTAGCTAATACGAGAACTCACACACACTTCAAATTATAAATAAAACAGAAACTAAGTTACAAAAAAAATGAAATTACAAGTCCCACTCAAACGAGTAGGCGAGAAATAAAGCGAGTCCTACTTAAATGAGTATGCGGGAAATAAATGCAAGTACAAGTTCTACTCAAATGAGTAGACGGTAAATGACAAGTCCTACTCGAATGAGTAGGCGGGAAACAAAAACACGTCATTTAACTCTTAACGAGTATGCGAAAATAAATGCGCACACACACACTCTACATAAATTGAAAGAAAGCAATAAAACTATCTGCTACACACACGCACTCTACATAATTTGAGGAAAGTAATAAAATAAAGCATGAAAAATTATCT
Source organism: Platanthera guangdongensis (assembly GCA_039583875.1). Classification (NCBI taxonomy): domain Eukaryota; kingdom Viridiplantae; phylum Streptophyta; class Magnoliopsida; order Asparagales; family Orchidaceae; genus Platanthera; species Platanthera guangdongensis. Next base: position 111,873,299 of record CM077157.1, on the reverse strand, counting down.
CATAAATTCACACACTCTACATAATTGAAGAAAGCATAAAACAATTATTCTAATACACTCACACACACAACATGAAATTTTAAAGAACAAAATGAAAACCTAACTCCCACACTCACACACACAAATTAAAATTGAAATGAAAGCTAGCTAAAATTAAAACAACTACTTTTTCATACTTAAACTTTACAAAAAACACATGAAAAGAACAAATAAAAATTAAAAGAACAAAAGTTTTTCAAAAAAAAACAAAAAAAAACTAAAGTCCTTTAAAAATTAAAATTACAACTTTTTCATTCTTAGGATTTCATAAAAGTGATTAAAAAGTGAAAAGAAAGTGAAAAGAACAAAAAACTTTTACAATCCTAAAACAAAGCCAAGTAAAAAATTAAAATCACTTTTAAAATCTCTTTTACAAATCATAAGAACAAAAACATAAAAGCTAAAATATGAAGAAGATAGAAATCAAAATGAAACTATCCTAACAATATTTTTGCAAGGAAAATACTATAACTTCTATCATATTAGCAAAACAAAACAAGATGAATTAAAAACATCACTTACAAACTCACACACACACATTTTATAAAGAGAAAGACAAAGATGAAACTTAAGGATAAAAAGAGAAAGAGATAAGCCACCAAAATAAATTTTCATGCCATGTAGAGAGAGAAAATCAAATATTTTTATTATCATAATGAAACTATTACAAAGCTAAAGCTAAAGCAAAGACAAACATGAAAGGGAGGGGGGAGAAATCTCCTTACATTGCAAGAGAATCCACAAGGGCAACCCACAAAATACACTAAAATGGTTCAAAAAAGTGAACCCTTGAACCTTACAGAAATGACCTATTTATAGGGAAAAATTTCAAAGTACACGCCCTCCGACACGGGTGTGTCGGGGGGGGGGGGTGTCGGGGAGGTGGAACTGGGCGCGGGTTGCGTCAAAAGTCACCGGAGGCATCTTGTCGGGCCAGGTGGAGGAGACACGCCCTATGTCACGGGCGTGTCGTTGGGCGTGTCGGGTTGGGTCGACGAACGTCGAGCGCGTGACTCGGGCCTTGGTCACGGGGCGTGTCAAATGACACGGGCGTGTCGTTGGGCGTATCACACTTTTTCCTTCTTTCGGTTGATTTCCACGGGAAATTGAAGTGTCACGCCCTTGTCACGGGCGTGACCCATAGTACACGGGCGTGTACTTGCAAAATTTGACATTTTCCTGAAATTTTTTGGAAAATGAAATAAAGTTAAGTTAGCAATGTTTGTACACAAAAGGAACAATTTATTAAATAAAATTAAGTAAAAAATAACAAAAAGAAACAAAAACGACTTATTTAATGTACATAAAAATACATATATTTACAACTTATCAGGTACCTGGAAGGGTACTGAGTTGTAGGAGTGCTGCATCACTCTGAGAGTAGGGTTGTGTGCCTGAAGCTGTAGGGCTGAAGAACCTGAGTTGTAGGCCTTAGAAATAAGGCTGAGGTAGGTGATCAGTGGATCATTGAGCTGTAGGAGCTCTGTAGGGCTCTGAGGTAGGAACCCTTGTGGTTCTGAGTTTGGATTCTGTGTAGAATCTATGTATCAGGCTAAGGGCCTGAGGTGTAAGCTCGAAGGAGCATATTGATGGAGTTTGTGCCTAGTCCAACAAATCAGTTGGATTGCTGGGAGGGAAAGTGGATGTACCCAATTGGGGAACCACTATAAATCTTTGTGTGTTTGCTGTGTTGCTTGTTTTCATTCTTATTGCAGGATCTAAGGACAAGCTCTAGATAGATTAAGTTCAAATCAGCAAATAAAAGAACTAAAAAAATTCAAATACCTATTCACCCCCCTCTAGATGATTAGCTAACATTCAGTTAAACAACTTTCAAGAACCCGTTGATCATCCATGTGGTTATCTCTAATCGATACTTAGTAACACTCATGTCCCTTCTCAAAACTTGAAGCATAACTCACTTCATCATCTTTAGTCTTCTTGACGTGTTTCTTGCCCTTTCCTTTTACCTTCTTATTTGGGTGTGTATAATACTTTTTGAAGTGCTCGTTGACTTTGTAATTGAAGCACTGAACATGCTCAAGTGGAGTTTTGGATTTTGATTTTTACTACCTCTGCTTGAAGATGTCTTCCCACGTGTCCTCTCTCACCATCAACCCTTGTGCTTGATTTTCACTGCCCCCATTACCTGACGTTAGCTTCCAAATTTCATTAGACAAGAGAGCACTTGTAGCTTCATTCATGACAATACTATCCTTCCCGTATAGCATGGTTTGGACAAGGTTCTCATAAGAATCTGACAAAGAAAATAACAAGGTAAGGGCTTGGTCTTCGTCGTCGATCTTCACGTCAACATCCCGCAAATTTGAAACCACTCGTTCTTGCTTGAACTTTGCAATGTGATCTCTGATTGATGTGCCTTCATCCATGATCATCTTAAATAATGACTTATTCATGTAAAGTCTATTGGTTAGGGTCTTCATCATGTACTATGACTCGAGTCTTAGACAAATCCCGTCCGCCATTGTCTCACTCATGAAAGTTATAGGGCGGTTTTCCAGCATCAACACCGTGTCGGTATCGAGTCCGTAGATATCACATTCGACTACAAAAAATGCTGAAATTCGAGAGAGCTAGGACGGGAGCCGAACACAGGTTCTCCTTAATGAGGGCAAATCTCATCATGTCGACATCATCCCATATGAATTGGCCCTTCTTTAAACATGTTGTGAGAGGCGCTGCAATACTTTAGCACCCCAAAAACTCAATCCCAGAATGTCTTAAGGTCTCTATGACCCTTAGGGAAGTTCCATAGAGTTTTGGGGCTTTTTGGGTGTCCTTTGGAGCCATTTTGGCCATACTGCTTTTCTACACGGCTTGGGACACGGGTGCATCCCAAGTTGTGTCTATGATTTTTCGTACAGTTTTAAACAAAAATAGTCACAGCTTGTTACACGGGTGTTGTTGGTAGTTGTGTCTACAATATGGCGTTGAACATGGCCATATGTCATGTCATGTCCAGCTCCAAGCGTTCTAAGTAAAGTGACACGACCGGGTATACGACTGTGTGCAAAGAAGCTTTCGGTCCCAGAATCGTATTTTCAAGCTCTTTTATTGAGCTGTTCAATCCAACTTTTGATGATCCGATGGTGGGGCATTCGTCCTGATGGGGTTTAGGTCGGATTTGTGACTGGTTTGATCTCATTTCATGTTTCTTTTTCTCACTCTTACGGTAGATAGGTTAGTGGAAGAGGAGGTGGAGCTCTCTTCCGCCATTGAAGGAGCTTCAGAGCTCTGATCAATGATCCGAGACCAACAACGTGAAGAGGACTCGAAGGCGCTCATTTTCATCCATGCACTTTGAGCTTTCGATGGCGAGAAAGAAATCTCATATGGTAACGACATTTCTCCTCCCAATCTTAGAATGCGTACTTGGCATCTTGTATTTACATGACTTGATTTATGCATTTTGGCACTCGATTCCTCAAATGAGAAGGATTGAGGTCACCATGGTTCAATAAGAACCACCAGGTTGATTGAGTCCATACCCGACATAATTGTATTAGAAATCCATGTTTGTTAACAGATTAGGCTTGGTGGTTGAATCCATACTCGTATTCGGCGGCCCGATTCAGCGATGAATGTTTGACATGAATTTAGGGTTTTGCTGGACGTGCAATTGCGGCAAAGTCGCCGTTATTGTAACACCCCAAATGTCTGTAGGCGGGAAAAGAGGTTATCGTGCGGCGGTAGGCTGATACCGCGTCATGGTAATGCCAGGCGTCGAGAGCGTTGAGTGAGGCGAGGTGACTCAACGCCTTGACTGCCATGCGTCAGTAAATTGTTATCGCTCGGCATTAGCCATTTATTTGGCCGAGCTCTCGGGAAGTTGTCACCCAGCTGTAGTGATACCGCAGACGATAGCATGACAATTTATTTGTCGAAGCTCTCGTGTTTCTACCGCGCAGAGGTAGTAACTACCACGCGACGATAGCGGGAGCGGTCGTGTCTTAACCATCTCTAGCTACCGCGAGGCACTAACATCCTATCACACAGCGATAGAGAAACTGTAACGGTGTGTCCACATGTCAGCCTGTGGTTGTAGGGCTTGGGCGGTGGCACGCGGTTCAAGGCGTCGTTTAGCGGTACCGTGCGACAGTATTTAGTTACCGTGCGGCGGTTACTCTATTTTTAGTGTTGGTCTGTCCATTTTCTCTTCATTTCTTTTGGAGTTTGAGAAACTTGGGCTGGACATTTGGAGGAGGAGAAGCAGCGCCGGAGAGAGAAGATCTCTCCTCCGTTTGAGACTCGAAGCTCGGATTCGCAAGACGAGTTCGGATCTACGGAGGCAAAGTCATATCAGTCGTGTTCATCCGGTTAAAATCTCTTCCATGGCGCCGAAGCAGATATCTAGGGTAACGATCCTCTTTCTTGGACATGTGAAGTCATTCATTTTGGCATTAGAGGGTAGACAGTCCACGGACATGTGGAAGTGGTTATCCCGAAGAGTAGATCTGTGTATCCCCGTTAGTTTTGCATTTAGATCTAGAATCGACGCAATAAGCATACTGTGTGAAGCCTATCCGGACAGGTTGGTCTGGACTGATGATGTTTGTATGTTTTTGTATAACAGAGAAGTCTCTATGGTTATCACGAAGATTTTAGAGTCACGAGGTGTGCAGATGGCTGCGTTGAGAGTACTTGATGTAGACTCCAGGAAAACACCAAAGTTGGGGGAAGAATCGATAGTATTTCCCCTTCTGCGTGGTGGTAGCATTACCGACGACGATAACTCCCAGTGAGCGTTGTATCGTTTGTTGAGGCCTGTTTCTTGGAATCCTTGTCGCCATTTGCTGAATCCTATCTTGTTAGACCTGGAGGCCGTGTGTGTCTGTCTCTCGAAGACCTGGGGGCCATTTTGTGGAGTGTGAGCTTAAGTTGCTCAGCTTTGGTAGCCATGAGTGCCAGCCTAGGATCCTTACAAAGTTATGGATCATGCAGAAAAGGGAAAGGGGATGTTGACCTGCGTCAGGCCTGTGAGCCAAACGATTTGAGCACGGGATGTGGCGAACTGTACCCTCCCCTATGTCGGTCAACTTGGAGTGGTCAATGTGTAAGTCACATGACTTGTCGTAGCACTGGGGCGTTGTCTCTGGCCTTGGCCCTTGTGAGACTAAAAGCTCAAATGTTGTTGACCGTCACAGAGAATGGTGGTGCGATCCTTGTGATCCCGTGCACCAAGAATGTGCCCTAAGAGCACAGGGCGTTGGGCATTTGTGCCAACGTCTATGGCGAATGGTGCTTAAGTTGCACGTTTTGATTGCCAATATATGATTATGCTAATGCCTGCAGGGAAGGAGCACTGCCACCCCGAGTGAGAAGTGGGGTCGTTATAATTTGATCAGCTAATGCTGACCATTGCTATTGTTTGCCACCATGCGGTGGAATGTTTTGTGCAGGTCCAGCCGAGCCAAGAGGGAAATAGTGGGCTGGAGCCCAGGAATGCTAAGCTGGCTCTTGAAGGTCAAAGCAAATTACCCGTTTATTTTATTGTTCATGTGTAGCCGGCCTGCGTGCCGATGTAAGAAAGACATTTTAATTTGGGTTGAACAATGTAAGGCCTTAAGGCCAAGACTATTTGTGTATTTGTGTATTCATTCCTACTTTTATGTTAGTGGACCTTCAATTGGTTGGGTTCCTGTTAACCTTTAAATTACTTCCGCTAGAATGCACTAATAGGATGCACGTATTTGGATTATGATTTTAATTAGTAACTCCTTTGACTGTCCGTAGTATATGACGTTGGGCCCCGACCGGACCTTCTATTATATGCTATGTGATGGACGAGGATGTTAAAAAGTTGGTATCAGACTGGTGTCGGTCTTTCTTATTTGAATTCGTGAGTGAACTCTTTTAAGGGGTGATGAGCACATGTAGGCGCGTTACCGTTATAACATAAAAGAACACATGAATGTTCACTTAGGAATGAAAAAACACATATTTGAGGAACCTACGTGTTCCTATGATTGCTTTTAGGGAAGTGTTTGTCATCTAATTGAGTGTATCACGATTATAGGTGACTAGGAGTGGTGCAAAGCAGTCACAACGTTAGCACTCTATGGAGAGTAGTGCGCCCAATGACGCTCCTGCGACCCCTCCTTTTATTGAAACCATTCGTATGGTAGCTGAAACGGTGTTCGCTATGATCAATGCCCAACTAGGGAGGCAAGTGCAGCCTCCTGCTCCTTGATTAGGTCATGTACCGCTTGGCGTAGCAGAACCTATAGTGGCTGATCAAGTAGTGGCAGAGCCCGTAGTGCAGAGGAGAGCAACTGAGAAACAGCTAAAGCACGTGATGAGCTTTAATCCACTAGTGTTTTTGGGTACTGAGACACCAATGCAAGCTAAGTACTGGCTTTCCAGAGTTAAGAGAGTCATGTCTCTAATAGAGACTGAGGAGTGACAGAAGGTTACGATAGCCACTTTCCTTATGGATAGTGAAACAAGGTTATGGTGAGAGGAGATAGAGCTACATCATTTTGCCGGGAGGCAACTTTCTGATATCTCGATGGAGGAGTTCTCAAAACTGTTTCTGGCACGGTTCATCTCGTTAACGTAGAAAATAGCTATGGAGAATCAGTTATAGAGACTGACTCAGGGAGAGAGTAGCGTGGACGCCTACCTTCATGAGTTCATGAGATTGGGTCGTTATGCTGGCTCCACTTTTACAGATGAGGAGAGTAAGACCAACCAGTTCTACAAAAGACTATGTGATGATCTGAGGTTGCTATTCTCAGGTCCTATGACGCAGGGCTTTCTAGTCTTGGTCAATACAACCCGATATCTGGAGAAGGATCTGAAGAGAGTTCAAGGTAAGAAGGACTCGATGGTGACGGCGGCTTGTAAAGTTCCAAGTTCATCGAAGTCTGGTTATCAAAAGTAGTTTAAGAAGCCCAAAAATTCTGGACCAACCACTTTATCGATTACTACTGGAGCATCGTCTGGGCGAGGAGGCCTAAATCTATGTTATAACTGTAGCTAATCGGGGCGTATAGCACACAACTGTTGGAGTGGCAAATCAGAGCAGAAGGCGGGAGCAACGCATGCTGATAAATGGAAGGCGGTGGAGTCAACCGCATCCCATCAATCTCCTGCCCAACCAAGAGTCTACAGCCTTAGACAGCAGGAGGCCATCAAGCAGGGCGATGTGGTGACATGTATGTATTGGATTTTAGCCGTAATACTTTGCATTCCTTGCGTCTTATGCTTTGGTCGTGTGACTGTCGTGTTTTAGGCTTTGTTGTGGTTATGGACTATCCGGCTCGAGCATTGTTTGATACAAGAGCTTCACACTCTTTCCTATTTGAGGACTTCGTGTCACGTATCAGAGTGCCCTCTTTTGTGGCTAAGGATAAATTGGATGTGTTGCTACTTAATGGGTGTTCGATGCGTGCGAATAAAGTTTGTCGTGTTAAATTGCTGATAGGAAGTAAACCTTTGACTTGGAAGCGTCACTACTCCCGATAGTAGAGTTTGACGTGATCTTCGACATGGATTGACTCTCGGAGCAGTGTACGTACATCAATTGTAGTTCGAAGACTGTTAAACTGGGGTTGAATACAAGTCAAGAAAATACTTTCTCTGGTATGAAGGGATTGAGCAAGACGCTGATATCTACTCTCCAAGTAGTTAAAGCAGTTCGTGAGGGTGTAGAGCTCTTCTTCACTCTTTTAGAGACAAATAATCCCAAACCTGACTTAGCCAGTATTCTTGTGGTGTCGGAGTTTGCCCGGGGTCAAAACCCGAGCCCGGCCCGAGCCCGATAAAGGAAGGGCCCGGGCACGGCCCGGTTTGCAAAAGCGGCCCGATCAGGCCCGGTCCGGGCCGGCACGATCGGGACTTTTTGACTGGCCTACTCTATACCCTCAAAATTTAAAATGGGTACTTTGCACTCACAAAATTGGCATTTTAGAGGAGGGTCGGACCGCAATTTTCCTGAAATTTCAGCTTTGGAGTGCAACATGCCAAAAATTAAAAATTCGAAGGTGCAAACTGCCAATTTTAATCTTTGGGAGTGCAAAATGTCAAAAACCCGTAATTCGGGGGTTCAAAGTGCCAAAAAGCCGTCCGATCTCATTAGAAATTTTTGATTAAAAAGAAAAATATAAAATGATGGGATTAGTGAATCCATCTGATCTGATCAGACAAAAATAGATTTGAACCGTATACTTCATTTCACTCCAAATTGAGAAGATACCGGTACATTGGAAATTTGGAATAGCCGTTTTTTAGCACTGTTAATAATATTCCTCTTAATGTTTTTTATGATTAGAGGAAGAAAGTGGAGTGAAGGTCCCGACATTTTTCTATTGTTGCCCCTCCAAACATCTAAACAGTCGCACATCCTTCAATAGTTGTTGGCGGTCTTCTAGCTCTGATGCGAGATATCCAACATAAAATTGACTTATTGCTCGTCGCGGACTTCCCATACTTGTTGCATTATTGTACAGGTTTCGAGAGCGAGCTGCCCTCCACGTCATCATCTAAGACCTATTAGCCAAGGGCTTCATTTGCGAAAGCACGAGCCCCTGCGCAGTCCCGACCTTACTGACTCCCAAAAAAGATGGTTGTTGGCGTATGTGTATGGGCAGTCGCGCCATAAACAAAAGTACAGTCAAATATCGATTTCTGATTTTGTAGCATGATGACATGTTAGATCAGTTGAGCGGTGCCTAGGCCTTCGGTCTTCACCAAGTTATATTTGGGTAGTCAATACCATCAGTGGCGGAACTCGGATTTTGAAGTCACACGGGCACAATAAATTTCAGCCTATACTTCCCAAATTTAAATTAATAACATACAATATGAATATTCTACATGGATTAGTATTAACTAAGCTTAAGACGGTTATAATTCTAGTCTTGTTTGCTACTAACCAAAGTAAACTCTAACATTGAACATTTGAATTGCATAGAAAGGTAAAATTACTGCATTCAATTGAATCTAACATTTATAATAGTAAGTAGTAACACTGACACTAATTCACCACACACAAAATCAAAACTTAGATCTAACATGTGGGCGAAACGACAGAAGGAATTGATACCCTAGGTTAATACGCGAAAAAGATGGTCGGGCACGTGCCCGATCGTGCCCACACGTGGGTCCGCCCCTGAATACCATTACGACCGCATTCGTTGTTCGGATGAATGAAAGACGACTTTCAAATCACCGTTTGGTCTCAATAAATGGCTTGTCATGCCTTTTGGCATGTCCAACGTTCCAAAAACACCTTCATGCACATGATGTCTCCCATTCTGAAAACTTTTTGCATCATTTTGTGCTCGTATATTTTGACGGCATTCTACTCTACAGCATAGATGAGCGCTCTGACATGGTCCACTTACAGCAGGTATTCACCACCTTGCGGGAGGCCCGACTATATTTTAAGAGAACAAACTATACCTTCATTGAACGACAACTACTGTTCCACAGTATTGTCATTTTCGTGGATGACATGGGTGTGGATGAAGGGAAGGTCACAACTATTCAAGAGTGGACAATTATCAAAATGGTGATGGAGGTTTAGAGCTTTCATGGTCTGGAAACATTTTTTTGTCGTTTTGTTCGCAACTTTAACAGTATTATAACATGAAGCGGTGCACGAGGGTCAACCAGGGCTGACCACAACTATGTAACAACATCCTACTCTCGACCATCATAGCGGATCCTGGAGAACTAGATCACCATACAAGTCAGCACTTTGTATGCAATATGAATAAAACATATAAATAAGCACATCGAGGTCGTTTTCCCCGAATATTTCCCCGAAGCCCCGTCTCAGAGAGAGATCGAGTTCAACATTTAGTTGGTGCCAGGTGCTAAGCCGGTGTCACGGTCTCCTTACCGCTTAGCACCAAGAGAGATGGTGGAATTGAAGGCGAGGCTTCAAGAGCTGAAAGAGCAGGTGTTTGTCCGTCCAAGTTCGTCACCTTGGAGCGCCCGGTCCTCTTCGTGAAGAATAAGGATGGAAGTGTGTGACTGTGTATCGACTATCGGGAACTCAATAAGCTAACAGAGAAGAACAAGTACCCGATTCTGAGGATCGATGATCTGTTCTACCAGTTAGTTGGATCGACTGTGTATTCGAAGCTAGACTTGAAATCCAGATATTATTAGCTGAGAATCAGGGAAAGTGATATTCCCAAGACTGCATTATGTACACGTTATGGGCATTATGAGTTCACTGTCATGCCTTTCGGGCTGACGAATGCACCATCCGTGTTTATGGACTTAATGAATAGGACGTTCAAGGAGTATCTGGATCGGTTCGTGATAGTATTCATCGATGATATCCTGGTGTACTCCCAGTCCGAGGATGATCATATGGAACACTTACATATTGTTTTGGAGACCTTGAGGAGTAATCAATTGTACTCCAAGTTCTCCAAGTGTGAGTTTTGACTATCTTTAGTGGCGTTCCTTGGTCATATTGTTAGTGGTGAGGGTATCGCGGTGGATCCAGCAAAGGTTGCTGCAATTCGGGAGTGGCCTGTATTTTCTTCTGTCGTGGAAGTCCGGAGTTTTCTGGGACTTGCCAGCAACTACATGCGTTTCGTGGAGAACTTCTCGCGGATAGCTTTACCACTCACCACCCTGACAAAGAAGGATCAGAAGTTTGTTTGGTCGCCAGTATGCACACAAGCTTTCGAAGAATTTAAAAGTTGTCTGACCACGACGCCTATTCTATGCTCGCCATGTGGGACAGAAGGCTTTGAGATCTACAGGGACGTTTCAGGCAGCGGCTTAGGCTGCGTTTAGTTACAGCATGAGAGAGTAATAGCTTATGGTTCGAGCAAGTTGAAGGTGCAAGAGAGGAATTATCCGTTCCATGATTTGGAATTGGCAGGTGTGATATCCGCGCTGAAGCTTTGGAGGTACTATCAGTACGGAGTGAAGGTCGACATTTACACATACCATAAGAGCTTGAAGTATTTGTTGGATCAGAAGGACTTAAATATGCGTCAGCGAAGGTGGATGGAGTTCCTTGGGACTACACCTTCAAGATACATTATGTCACTGACAAAGATAATGCGGTTACGGATGCGGATACGTTACGTCGCAGAGCTCCCGCGTAGGCCAATTTGTTATTGATGCATGATAAACATCTCGTTCGAGCTTTGGAGGCCTTAGAGATCTCTTGCGTTAATAGGAAGCCGAATGTCAGAAGCCTGGTGGATTTTTGAAGTCTTTGTCTATACCGGAATGGAAGTTCGACGACATATCTATGGATTTCATACATGGTTTACTGAGATCACAGAGGAGAAACAACGTCATCTAGGTGATCGTTGATCGTTTGACGAAAGTGTCGCACTTCATCCCGAATAGGAAGGATGATTCGGTGGAGAAACTGGCAAAATTGTATGTGGATAATATTGTACGACTGCATGGTGTGCCACGTAGCATCGTAAGTGACCGATATGGACGCTTCACGTCTAATGACTGGAGGCTGGTACATCAACTGTCGGGCACCAAACTGAAGTTCAGTACGACATTTCATACGCAGACAGATGGTTAGACCGAAATGGTAAACATGACGATGGAGGACATGCTTCGTATGTGGGCTTTAAACTTCATGAAAAAGTGGGAAGATCATTTGTATATGATTGAATTCTATTAAAATAATAGCTACCGGGCAAACATTCAAATGACACCCTTCGAGGCCCTATATGGTAGAAAGTGTCGTACTCCGTTCTCATGGTTGGAGACGGGCGAGTCAAAGTTGTATAAGCGAAAGGAAGTTAAGGATGCAACTTCAATTGTTCGGACAATTAGGGAGTGGCTGACGATAGCACAGGATAGACAGGCTAAATATTACAACGCCAAGCACATAAATGTTGAGTTCGTCGTGGGTGATTGAGTTTACCTGAAAATCAAACCGTTCAAGGTTGTGTCAAAGATTCGACGGTTGAAAAAACTAAATCCGAGATACCTTGTGCCGTTTGAGGTTTTGGCGCGCATTGGTGAAGCCGCTTATCATTTGAAGCTTTCAACAAAACTTAGTGGTCTACATGACGTATTCCACATATCTGTATTGTGGAAGGCAGCGCAAGAGCCTACGCGGGTGATTGCGGCAGATCAGGTACCGATTGATGGTGGGTTGACAATGAAAGTCAAGCCCATTTGTATTGAAGACTTGGATGTCAATCAACTTCAAAATAAGTCTATCAGGATGGTCAAGGTCTATTGGGACAATTGTGGCCGAGAGGAGCTGTCATGAGAGTAGAAACAAACCATGAAGGAGGAGTTTCCCGAGCTTTTTGTTTGAGGTATACTTTTGTAGTATTGACACTCTTTCGTTTTCTTGCAATATGTAATTTCGGGACGAAATTCTTTTAGTGGGGGAGATTTGTAACACCCCAAATGTTTGTAGGCATGAAAAGAGATTACCGCGCGGCGGTAGGCTGATACCGTGTCGTGGTAACGCTAGGAGTCGAGAGCGTTGAGTGAGGCGAGGTGACTCAACGCCTTGACGGTCGCGCAGCGGTAGATTATTATCGCGCGACGTTAGCCATTTATTTGGTCGAGCTCTTAGGAGGTTATCGGCCGACAGTAGTGATACCGCTGGCGGTAGTATGACAATTTATTTGTCGAAGCTCTTGGGTTTCTACCGCGCGGCGATTGTAACTATCGCGCGGTAGTAATGGGAGTGGTCGTGTCGTAACCGTCCCCAGCTACCGCGAGGCGCTAGCATCCTATCTCACAGCGATAACAAAGCTATAACTGTAACATCTCCATCCGTTACATGACATATAATAGAAGGTCCGGCCGGAGCCCCACACCATATGCCACAAACATGCGTCAAAGTTACGGATTAATATAAAAAACTCTATGCGCATCCTAACTCAGAGAATTCTAACAGAAGCTTTTATGTTGTTTGAACTCAACTCATTTGAATGTCCACAATATATAAAGCAGCATTTATATATATATATATACCATCACGAAGGAATGTTCTCCAGATACAGAGCAAGTCTGGCCTTATGGCCTTACAGTTAAGATTTATAACCATGACTTTCATACATCGGCAGGCAGGCTGGCCACACATGAAGATAACATCATATGAACTTCTTTGGCCTTCGAGGGCCAGTATAGTAGCAGCAACAACAACAACAACAAGGGCTTCAGCCCCCTATTTTCCGCTCGGCTCTCCTGCACCTGCACGGGACAGTCCACCGCAAAGGTGGCAAAAAAGGCAACAATCAGCGTTCAGCTGACCAATTTATAACAACCCTACCCCTTACCCGGAGCAGTGGTATTCCTTTCCTGTAGGTGTAGAATTTTACAAGCAGATATATATCACATAATGTGCACTCACGCACAATCAATACATCACAAACGTCGACCACGCGGCCCGATGCTCCGTGCACTCAGGGCATATTCTTGGTGTACCGGAAATACCAGGGTCCCACCGCCATTCAGAGTACATTCTTGGTGTACCGGAAATACCAGGGTACCACCACCATTCGAAGGTCCATTCTTGGTGTACTGGAAATACCAGGGTCCCACCGCCATTCGAAGGTCCGAAGCCCAACGACAAACTTGAGCATTTCGCTCCACGGCCTTCAGCCGGAGTCTTTAGTCTTAATGGCACGCAGGACTAAGAATCTCATTATGTGTTTCTGCTGAATGCCAATAGCCCAGGCACTCATGGAAGACAACCATAACACGGAGACATTTCAGCCTTTTCCCATTGCTCAAATCGCCAATTCTATGACCAGACTGACGCGGGTCGGCCTCCCCTTATCCGTTCGGCACAAAGCCTTTTCAAGATCTCACAAAGCTCACAAATAGACACACTGTCCCATAAGGACCGACTTCACAATCGCAGGTTAGCTAGGAGCCATCGCCAGCGACACTCACTATTGCCCAGCGTTAGCGACAGAACTCACTTTCTGTCCCCAGCGCTAACCTTATCTGGATCAACCATCCAACAATCCCTACAGCCACCTGCAGTGCCAAAAACACTGGTCTTTCATAGCATACAGCACAACCACTTTGCAGGTATTTCCCTGGAATTTCACTTCAATACTTCCTGCTACTACCCTTCACAGGCACAACCCACTAAATCCACAAGCATATTCATTTATATGCAGAGTCTTCTCCGGTGTGCAAAATAAAACATCACCAATCCAGACCAACCTGTCTAGATGGGCTTCACACAGTATGCCTATTTCGTACTACACATTTCTGAATCTACATGTAAGACATCTTGGGGATATCCAAAATCAACCCAAGGGGAATCTCTCAGTAATCCACCCTTTGGTGGGGGAAACCCATGCATATGCCAAATTAAGGACTTCACATGTCCAAGGAAGAAAGATCGTTACCCTTGACGATCGCTTTGGAGCTATGGAAAACAAGCCGGATGAAAAGCACCGCAACGGCCTTGCCTCCACAGATCTGGACTCAGCACGCGATTCGGGGCTCTGAAGCTCCACCAGCAGCTGGACTCCTCCTCCTCCCTTGCTCTCCCCACTCTCTACCTCTTTAGAAAGAGAGAGAAATGCCTTAGATAATGGGAGAGTTATCCTCAACTCATGGCCTTATAACAGTAGGGAGATCTTAGGGTCGTTGGATCCTAATTGAAAGGAATGAACGGCCACGAAAAGCCATGAAAACCACTCTCTTGGGCCGAACACTGTTAAATTTTCTCAACGTGGTCAGCAAGATAGCCCAAACGCCAAATTAATATCTTCGGAACTACCCAGTTCGCACGTTGAACCAGTAAAAACCAAGGACTAGAGGAACAAAGGTAAATCACAACAAACAATGGAAGCACAAGTAGGTCTATTATTCATTCACTTCTTTACAATGCGAGGCATACATAGCGAGACATGATTTCGCTAGTATAACAGCTGAAAAACAGCACCAAAAAACAAGCCGGGCGGACAGAACCCGAGTCCGCCAAGACCGCGAGGTCGCCGAGGTCGCCGAAGCCGCCCGCACTATGCTGCAATCCGCTGAATACCACGGAGTCCGCCGAAGCCGCGAGGCCGCGCGGACACACCGTTATTCGCCTTCTGCTGAACCCGAACTGAGGAACACCCCTACCCGCCTGAAGCCGGCGGACAGGTTATTGAAGCTGGCAAAGATGAAACAGAACTGACAAGCCGCAGAGCGACCTCCTGCTGAGTCCGCAGAGACCGCACACTTCCAAGCACTTGACGGAAGTCATAGCCACACTCCTGGCTCCTTGAAGTTATCCGCGCGACCTGCACACAGTAAACCGTCAGCCTGAAACAATCCGTGCGGACTGGCAAACACAGACCGCAACACTTCGCACACCCCAACTTACTGTTCACTCAAGTTACTGTAGATGTGCCAGGGGGGTCCTATTTATAGGCCGGGTGAGGAGTGTGGTCACCGCCCAAGAGATAGCGACACCGCCCCAGCCCGCGCGAATACAAACCACCGTCCGCTGAGTCCGCGTGGACTTAGCCGGTCACCAAGGAAAACCGCCAGGAGCAAGGCAACCAATGACGAACCCTCTCCAGTCCGCCTAAGCTAAGCGGACAAGGCATCAGCCCGCAAAGCTCCAACCGCTTCAGGACAGCAAACCCCCTTCAATGGCTGTCCGCACCAACCCGAGGCAGTCCGCAAGACACACACCTCAATCCGCCACAAGTCCACGACCAAAGGCAGCTAAAGACAGACCGCCCGGTCATAGCGGACTCGGCGGATACGGCGGACACACTGAACTCGGCACCAAGTGTGACCAAGCCCAAAACCATAAGAGGCTAATGCTAGCTTGGCGGACGCAAAACTTCAGTCCACCAAAACACCACAGCGTAGACCGCCACAGTCCGCGAGCTCCTCGCACTCCTGCCCTATCACAGCGATCAATCCCGGACTCCAAAACCAGGCCGCCACAACGATCTCCACAGCAACTCCCTGCTGTGCCACCAGAGCTCGACAAGGCCTCAGCCAAGCTCTAAGCTTAGTCCGCAACAGTCAATACCGCGGACACATCAGTCCGCAAGCTTCCCGCGGACAAGAGCCAACCCGCCTTTCAGCACAAGCTTGCACCCGCGACCACTGAGCAAAGCACCAGTCCGCAAGCCTCTCTATCCGCAGATACCAGGCCGCACCAAACCGCGGACTCCATGCAACAACCCGCTCAGAACACAGCCGGCTTCCACCAAACTTTTCACCAGGCCGTAAACCTCTGTCCGCCCAGTCCGCCCAGTCCGCCAAGGCTGTCCGCCACAGGCCGCGCGGCCTGTCCTGTCACCCACTTCCACTTCACAAATTTCAACACTCCCCCTTGAAGTGAGAAGTGGTGACCAAGCCCAGCAAGCTGCGCAAGCGTTCAAAGGGCCCCTTCGACAGTGGCTTCGTGAAGATGTCAGCAAGATTATCTTCACTCCGAACATGCCCGACCAGCAGAGACCCCTCCAACACCTTCTCCCTGATGAAGTGGTGATCAATCTCTATATGCTTGGTCCTGGCGTGGCACACTGGATTGTTAACCAGTTTGAGAGCACTCTCATTGTCACCCCGGAGTAAAGTAGGCCCTTGCACTTCTTCATGAACATCCTCTATAAGCCTCCTCAACCAAACGGCTTCCCGAGCAGCCGAAGCCTTATACTCCGCCTCCGTGGTTGAAACCGACACCGAGTCCTGCTTCTTGCTACACCACGAGATGCTAGCTGAACCGCAGGTGAACACATAACCTGAAGTAGACCTTCGATCATCCGAATCACCGCCATAGTCAGCATCCGTGTACCCGAGCAATGCAACCTCCGCGTCCCTTCTATAGAGGAGTCCCATGTCAGAAGAAGCCTTGACATATTTCAGAATTCCCTTCGCCGCCACTAGATGAGATTGCCTTGGTTCAGCCATATACCGACTTACTCGGCCAACAGCATAAGCGATATCCGGCCTTGTAATCGTCAGGTAAATCAAGCTCCCAACAAGAGCCCTGAACACCAAGGGATCATGAAGAACCCTTCCCTCATCCCGTCGAAGCTTCAGCCCAGATTCTAGTGGAGTAGAGCACTTCTTCCCTTCGCCCATGCCAAACCGCTTCACAATGCGATCAGCATACCCTTTCTGGCTAATGAGAACCCCACACTCCTTCCTCTCCACTTCCAGACCAAGAAAGTGATGCAACTCTCCCAAGTCTTTCATCTCGAAGCGTATAGCAAGCTCTGCCCTAAGCCTTGCTACTTCCTCCTCCGAGTTCCCTGTGATGATCATGTCATCCACATACAGCAGGACCAAGACTCGTAGCTCTGCCTTCTTCTTGACGAACAAGCTTGAATCCGAGTTGGAAGCCAGGTATCCACAGAATTGCAAGTACTCTGCAATCTTCCCATACCACGCTCGAGGAGCTTGCTTCAACCCATAGAGAGCCTTCCTGAGTTTGCAGACATAGTCCGGATGCTTCTCAGAGACAAAACCAAGCGGCTGATCCATGAAGATGTCCTTGTCAATCTCTCCGTAAAGAAAGGCATTCTTCACATTGAGTTGCCACAACCTCCATCCCTTGCTAGCAGCCAAGGCGATCACCACTCTTACAGAAGTCATCTTCGCAACTGGACTGAATGTCTCCTCATAGTCTTCTCCATACTGCTGTGAGAATCCTCTAGCGACCAGGCGAGCCTTGAACCGATCAATGCTCCCATCAGTCTTCTTCTTCAACTTATACACCCACTTGCAAGTAACCGGAGCAACGCCATCAACCTTGAGCACAAGGTCCCAGGTTTCATTCTTCTTCAGAGCATCAATCTCTTCCTTCATGGCATCATCCCACTCCTTCACTCCAGTGGCCTCGTTGAAGTTTGCAGGCTCTCGCTCATCCAGAGGACCTGCAAAGAAGCAGGAGACAAAGCTCACTGCATTCCCATCACAGTACCGAGCCGGTGGCTTAACCACCCTCTTCGATCTCCGAAGACATGGCTCCTTGCTCACGGCTTCCGTTGCTTCTTCGGGCTCCACTCCTACCTGGGGCAAGCATTGAGTAGTGCTCCCCCTGCTTCCTGAGCCAGAAGGCTCAGCCTCGGAGTTCGAAGCAACAGGAGCTGCTGGTGAAACAGCAAGCTCCTCTTCCAAGCCTTCAGCAGCCTCCACTGGTGCTTCATCATCCTTGCTACTTCCGGTTAGCTCCACCGAGCCACCTCCATATGACGTCAGCTCGTCGAAGACAACGTCTCTTGACACCACGAACTTCTTCGTCACAGGGTCCATGCACTTCCATCCCTTCTTCCGCTCATCATAGCCAACAAAGACAAGTTTCCTTGCCTTCGCATCCAGCTTTGTCCGTGAAGCATCCGGGACATGCACGTAGCAAGTTGAACCGAACACCCTAAGGTGTTCAACACTCGGCTTCTCCTTCAGCAACAGCTCAATAGGAGTCTTCATGTTGATAGGGCTGAGTGGCATCCGGTTGATAACATAAGCAGCACAAGACATTCCCTCCGCCCAAAAGGACCTTGGGATATCTCTCGCATGCAGCCAGCATTTGCAGGTTTCCGTCAAATGACGGATCTTCCGCTCCGCTACCCCATTTTGTTGTGGAGTGTGAGCACAAGTAAGCTCCCGTTGGATCCCGTGCTTCCTGCAGAAGTTAGAAAACTCGGAAGAGACAAACTCCCCCCGTTATCAGTTCTAAACTTCTTAACCTGCAAGCCAAGCCGGCCTTCTACCAACTCCTTGAACTCCACGAACAAACGGAAGGCTTCCGACTTCTCCTTTAAGAAGTACACCCAAGTATACCTTGAGTAGTCATCAACCAAGACAAGCATGTATTTGCTTCCACCAAGGCTGTCAGTAACCGTCGGTCCCATCAGGTCGCCATGAATACACTCCAATGGTTTCTTGCTCCTTGTTTGTGATTTATCAAACGGAAGGCGATGTGCCTTACCGTATTGACAGCCCGCACAAACATGCCCATCACCAAAGGAGGACAACTTCGGCAACCCCCTCACCAAACTTCTACTCGCCATTGCCTTTAGCTTGTCCATGCCAACATGCCCCAGCCTCTCATGCCAGATAGCCGCACTATCATTGGCCCTCATTCTATCAACATAAGCCCTGGTGGAAAGAACATACAAGCTCTTCACCCTTCTCCCAACATGAGCAACATCAGCCTTCACCGCTGATACGTTGCGAAGGAACCTCACGTCTGTTGGCCCAAACAGAACGTGATACCCAGCGTCCACCGCATTGGTCACCGAGAAGAGGTTCTTCTTCATGCCTGGTACGTGATACACACTCCTTAACGTAAGTAGCCCCTGATCACTACCCAATGACACGACCCCCTCTTTCTCTACTGCATAAACAGTATTATCAGCAGTGATAATAGCTTCATTACCTGAGTAAGCCTGCATGGAGGTGAACATCGATTTGTCTCCGGTGAGGTGATGACCACACCCGGAGTCCACGATCCACTCGCCATTGAAGTCCTCAGCAGACAAGGCCCGGACACAAGTGCCCGTCAAGAAAGCTCCGCCCCATTCTGCTTCTTCACTTCTCGAACAAGCTTCCTCCTTTCCCGCAGCATGCCCAGGCTGCAGTTTGACCTTGCAGTCCCGCTTGAAGTGCCCACGCTGATGACACCGGTAGCACTTCAGATTCTTCTTCCAGTCCTTAGGAGCATTGCTCCTCTCCGGCGGATATGAAGTTGAAGTCTCCTTCTCAACAGCGGCCTGCATCTTCTTCTTCTTCCCATCCCATCCTTTCTTCTTTCCTGAGAAGAGAGCTTCGCTGCCTTCCTGATTCAGGTTCACTCCAGCCATCTGCCTTGCTAAGCTCTCCTGCGAGGTAAGCAGATTCTCCAGCTCCAGCAACGACGGCTGAGTAGCCCACCCTTGAACAGATGTGACAAAGGCCACATACTCCTTCCGCAAGCCGCGGATAATGTGCCTTTTCATCTTTGCCTCAGAGATGGGCTCATCAGGATCCAGTGCCGACAGCTCAGCACACAAGCTCTTCATCTTTAAGAAGTACTTGGAGATGGAAAGGTCTCCCTGAGTTGCCCTGGCTAACTCATTCTCCAGGAACTGAAGCCGCGCCACATTCTTCCTATTGAACAACTCATCAATGGTTGTCCAAATATCAGCAGCCGACTCACATCCAATGATGTGATCAAACAGTTCCGGAGACACAGCTCTCTTCAGAACGAACTCCGCCTTAGCATTTGTTCTTCTCCAGAGCCTCACCTGCTCAGCAGTACCGAAAGCAGCAGTGACTTCCTGCCTGTCGTCTCCACCAACGACATCCCACAGCTCCTCGCCAAGAAGATAACTCTTCATGCACGACTTCCACTTCTTGAAGTTAGTCGGCGTTAAGAGTTCAATGCCCAGACCTCTTGCTAAGCTCCCTTCCATTGCAACACCTGTTGGCAACCTTTCAGCAGCTCCGAGCAACAACACAGGTTGATCACCACCCAATCACTGAGTAACAATACTTGCTGACTTCCGCTCACGCAACTGAACCTCAGTAACCTCGCTCTGATACCATGTTAAATTTTCTCAACGTGGTCAGCAAGATAGCCCAAACGCCAAATTAATATCTTCGGAACTACCCAGTTCGCACGTTGAACCAGCGGAAACCAAGGACTAGAGGAACAAAGGTAAATCACAACAAACAATGGAAGCACAAGCAGGTCTATTATTCATTCACTTCTTTACAATGCGAGTCATACATAGCGAGACATGATTTCGCTAGTATAACAGCTGAAAAACAGCACCAAAAAACAAGCCGGGCGGACAGAACCCGAGTCCGCCGAGACCGCGAGGTCGCCGAGGTCGTCGAAGCCGCCCGCACTATGCTGCAATCCGCCGAATACCACGGAGTCCGCCGAAGCCGCGAGGCCGCGCGGACACACCGTTATTCGCCTTCTGCTGAACCCGAACTGAGGAACACCCCTACCCGCCTGAAGCCGGCGGACAGGTTATTGAAGCTGGCAAAGATGAAACAGAACTGACAAGCCGCAGAGCGACCTCCTGCTGAGTCCGCAGAGACCGCACACTTCCAAGCACTTGACGGAAGTCACAGCCACACTCCTGGCTCCTTGAAGTTATTCGCGCGACCTGCACATAGCAAACCGTCAGCCTGAAACAATCCGTGCGGGCTGGCAAACACAGACCGCAACACTTCGCACACCCCAACTTACTGTTCACTCAAGTTACTGTAGATGTGCCAGGGGGGTCCTATTTATAGGCCGGGTGAGGAGTGTGGTCACCGCCCAAGAGATAGCGACACCGCCCCAGCCCGCGCGAATACAAACCACCGTCCGCTGAGTCCGCGTGGACTTAGCCGGTCACCAAGGAAAACCGCCAGGAGCAAGGCAACCAATGACGAACCCTCTCCAGTCCGCCTAAGCTAAGCGGACAAGGCATCAGCCCGCAAAGCTCCAACCGCTTCAGGACAGCAAACCCCCTTCAATGGCTGTCCGCACCAACCCGAGGCAGTCCGCAAGACACACACCTCAATCCGCCACAAGTCCACGACCAAAGGCATCTAAAGACAGACCGCCCGGTCACAGCGGACTCGGCGGATACGGCGGACACACTGAACTCGGCACCAAGTGTGACCAGGCCCAAAACCATAAGGGGCTAATGCGAGCTTGGCGGACGCAAAACTTCAATCCGCCAAAACACCACAGCACAGACCGCCACAGTCCGCGAGCTCCTCGCACTCCTGCCCTATCACAGCGATCAATCCCGGACTCCAAAACCAGGCCGCCACAACGATCTCCACAGCAACTCCCTGCTGTGCCACCAGAGCTCGACAAGGCCTCAGCCAAGCTCTAAGCTTAGTCCGCAACAGTCAATACCGCGGACACATCAGTCCGCAAGCTTCCCGCGGACAAGAGCCAACCCGCCTTTCAACACAAGCTTGCACCCGCGACCACTGAGCAAAGCACCAGTCCGCAAGCCTCTCTATCCGCAGATACCAGGCCACACCAAACCGCGGACTCCATGCAACAACCCGCTCAGAACACAGCCGGCTTCCACCAGACTTTTCACCAGGCCGTAAACCTCAGTCCGCCCAGTCCGCCCAGTCCGCCAAGGCTGTCCGCCACAGGCCGCGCGGCCTGTCCTGTCACCCACTTCCACTTCACAAATTTCAACAAACATGGCGTGTGACACGCACGTGTCACAGGCTGTGTGCCTTAAGCGGCAAAGAAATCGACTTGACCCAACCAGAACACGGCCCTGTGACACGCCCGTGTCACAGGCCGTGTGCTATACACGGCTTCAGACACGCCCGTGTCCAGCCCGTGTTCATCAGTCCTCACAGACCTGACCAAGCATAGAGAAGGACACGGCCCTTGACATACCCGTGCCACTGGCCGTGTACCTAACTCGAGGATCGTCGAGAGCATTTCGTCGAGCTGACTCGAGACTGCCCTGCTATCACTCGAGTCCAGGACACGGCCATGGACACGCCCATGTCCCCGGCCGTATAACTCACACAGAGCAGGGCACGGCTCTGGACACGCCCATGTCTCAGGCCGTGTTGCCTACCCTGCTCAACCCAGGCAGCATCGAGATTTAGGGCGTTACAATAACGGCATGGCCACATGTCGGCCTGTGGTTGGAGGGCCTGGGAGGTGGAACATGGTTCGAGGCATTGTTTAGCGGTACCACACGACGATAGTTAGTTACTGCGCAACGGTAGATCTATTTTTAGTGTTAGTCTGGCCGTTTTCTATTCATTTCTTTTGGAGTTTGAGAAACTTGGGTTGGACATTTGGAGAAGGAGAAACAGTGCCGGAGAGAGAAGATATCGCCGCCATTTAAGACTCGGAGCTCGGATTCACAAGACGAGTTCGGATCTACGGAGGCAAAATCGTAGCGGTAATGTTCATCCAGTTAAAATCTCTTCCATGGCGCCGAACCAGACTTCTAGGGTAACCATCCTATTCCTTGGACATGTGAAGTCCTTCTTTTTGGCATTAGAGGGTAGACACTCCACGAACACGTGGAAGTGGTTCTCCCGACGGGTAGATCCGTGTATCCCCGTTATTTTTGCATTTAGATCCGGAATCGAAGACGGAGTAGGCATGCTGTGTGAAGCCCATCCGAACAGGTTGGTCTAGATTGGTGATGTTTGTATGTTTTTGTATACTAGAGAAGACTCCAAGGTTATCACATAGATTTAGGAGTGACGGGGTATGCAGATGGCTGCGTTGAGAGTACTAGATGTAGACTCCAAGAAAACACCCGAGTTGGGGGAACAATTGATAGTCTTTCCCCTACCGCACGAAGGTAGCATTACCGTCGGCGATAACTCCTAGTGAGCGTTGTATTGTTTGTTGAGGCATGCTTCTTGGAAACCTTGTGGCCGTTTGCTGAAGCCCATATTGTGAGACTTGGAGGTCATGGGTGCCTGTCTCTTGAAAACATGAGGGCCATTTTGTGGAGCGTGAGCTTAAGTTGCTCAGCTTTGGTAGCCATGAGTGCTAGCATAGGATCCTTACAGAGTTATGGATCATGCAGAAAAGGGAAAGGGGATATTGACTCGCATCAAGCCTGCAAGCCGGATGATTTGAGCATGGAATGTGGCGGAACGGTACCCTCCCCTATGCCGGTCGACTTAGAGTGGTTAATGTATATGACTTGTCGTAGCACTTGGGCGTTGTCTATGGCCTTGGCCCTTGTGAGACTGAAAGCTCAAATGTTGTTGACCGTCGAAAAGAATGGTGGTGCGATTCTTGTGATCCTGTGCACCAAGAATGCTCCCTGAGAGCACGGGGCATTGGGTGTTTGCGCTAACGTCTGTGACGAATGGTTTTTAAGTTGCACGTTTTGATTGCCAGTATATGATTATGTTAATGCCTGCAGGGAAGGAGCACCGCCACCCCGAGTGAGGGGTGAGGTCATTAAAATTTGGTCAGCTAATGCTGATTGTTGCTATTGTTTCCCACCGTGCTGTGGAAAGTTTCGTGCAGGTGCAGCCGAGCCAAGCGGGAAATAGCGAGATGGAGCGCAAGAATGCTAAGTTGGCCCTTGAAGACCAAAACGAATTACCTGTTTATTTTATTGTTCATGTGTCCGGCCTGCGTGCCGATGTAAGCAAGACATTTTAAATTGAGCTGAACAATGTAAGACCTTAAGAGCAAGACTATTTATGTATTTGTTTATTCATTCCTACTCTTATGTTAATGGACATTCAGTTGGTTGGGTTCCTGTTAATTTTTTAATTACTTCTGCTAGAATGCACTCTATGATAGAATGCACGTATTTGGATTATAATTTCAATTAGTAACTCCTTTGACTGTCCATAGTATATGACATTGGGCTCCGGTCGGACCTTCTGTTATATGTTATGTGACAGATGAGGATATTACTGTTATAATGCCCAAATTTCGTGAGGATGGCGAATGTTGAGTTTAGGGTGAGAAATGCACGTGGTGATTACTTGGTTGGATTGTTGATGCAACCCGTGTCGCTTCATTATTAATATTATTATTGCACATGTTTTTTATTTTTGTAGCGCGCGCTTTCGTACATTTTTTGGTTTGTTTTGTATCGTTGAGTTGTAACGTGCATGTTATGAGTGCTTGGGTGTATTTTGTAATGCGCATATTGTTCGCGTAATTTTTGTTCGGCTTGTTGGTGTGACTGGTCAACAAGACCCTAAATGCATATGTCCGGTAATTTAGGGAATAGATAGTTTAGGGCAAGGTTCTATTAATTAAATATTTTATTAAATGCCAATCTTCCTACAAGCATCCCGTTCCTTGAAATCCCCCCAGTTATATTTATCAATTCTGCCCTCTTTTATTTATTCCAATGGGCTTCCAAAAGCCACTTTAAACCTAAACACATCCCTTTAAAAGCAAACCCCCTAACCCTACAGAGGTCGGCTGGAATAGAATCGAACGAACCAAGTTAGGCTTCATTCAATTCCTCCCAACGCCGCTCTCTGCCTAGCACTGACGTCACATATCCTCCGTTCGCCAGTCACGTCAACGGCGCCAGAACCTCAACATGCTCCTGTCAACCACTCCTGCAGCATCTGGCGGCTACTCTGGTCCCATTCTTGGCAGATCCGGTGCCCTTCAACGAGTTTTTCTCTTCCAGGAAACTCCGCTCGTCATTCCCCCGTTCTCTATTGGAGTCGCAACATCCAGTGAAGCAAGCTTCCAGTGGCTCCTTCCTTCCAACCGAGTGTTATTGTTGTCCAGTGGTCCGAACCCCCCTCCAGTCAGCTTCCTCTAGCTCCTCCAATCTAGTCCCCACCGGCTCGAGGCCCAGTCAGCCACTGCCTCTTCTCCTGGGGTATACCTCTCGATTTCCTCACCCGCAACCTTCGTTATTTTTATGCTCAGATTTTAACATTGTAGTTAATTATTTAGAGCTTGCATGACTAATCTCAGTTTCTAATTACCATTTATTTTCCATTGTCTTGTATGTATGCCACCGTATTACTGTGCATGTGGAATTATGTCTTGTGACATTCTGACGTTCGTGTGGTAGCCTTGCGTTTGCGAATGACGCTTTGGTCGTTTGTCCCTTTAAAATAGCCTGTGTGGTCTTCTCGCGCCATACTTATTTAAAGAGATCACACTTTTATTTTTTTTAAACTACAACCCTATATTTTAGATTACATCAATTGTGATGTTCTCTTGTATGCTAAGACATGGTTTGATCTCTGTGATCGGTTGACTAGCCATGTGATATCGAGATTCACGTGTGGAGAGCTAAAAAATATTTGTGATAGCGAAAAACGGGACAGCAGGCGCAGGAACACTCAACCACACTGAGCCTAAGCAAGCCAACAACAAAAGCTGAAAACAAACTGCACTGTCTCAAGGAGTAACCGCCGACTCTGCTGCTAACCGCTAAGGAGTCCGTTGAAGCCGCTTGGTCGCAAGACCGCCACAAGCAGCGCAGACTACCCGTTATTCCAGTGCTGCTGAAGAACTCTAGCCTCCAGAACACGCAAACAGCTGCCACGAAACTGAGCAAGCCGCCCAGAGGCGGACAACTTATTTGAACTGAGAAGAAGTTGCAGAAGAGAAACCTCTTAGTCGCAAGTCGTGGCCTGCTGTAAACCGCTGATTGAACCTGCAGAGTTAGTCAGAACCAGATTCCTAGCACTTCAGCGCTATCCGCACAACCTGCACAGCACAAAACGGTCAAACCTCTTCAAACCGCGCGGACAGAAAACCCTAACCGCAACAACTTACATCGAGTTGACTTGTTGTTCACTCGGTACCATCTGATATGACAGGGGGGGGGTCCTATTTATATCCCCGAAGAGGAGTGTTATCATAACCCTAGATGATAGGATAACCACCCTATCCAAGTGCAACCACCAAGTGTATCCGCAAAGGCTGCGGATACACACCAGCCTGTTGCGACCCAGCAGAGATGAGTCTGCCAAAGTAGAACACCCAAGCCGGACACAAGCCTCCGTCAAGCCGCCAAGCCTATCCAGACAAGGCCACCAAACAAGCGGACTTAGCGAGTACCACCTCAGTCCGCCCACATGCAGACTAAGCTCCAGACCGCAGAAAACAAGCTCGCAGCCAAGTCACACAAGAAACTGTTGCCGAGCTAAGCGGACAAAGATACCAACCCGCACAGGCCGCACGACCTCCGGACTAAGCCAACATGGACTTGGTCCAAATCTAGACCAAGTCCACACCACCATAGATCCATGGTGTGAACACAACACCAGCGGATACAATGCCAGTCCGTATAATACCGACGAACTCCAAAAACAGCTACACAAGACCGGAAACTGAGCGGATAACCATTCTATCCGCCTGAACAACATGGGAAGAAACAAGCCGCAGAACACTGGCCGACCTAGAAATTCGCCAGCTCTGTCCGCTTAGACCGCTCGGTCTGAACACCGAAACCACCAGCAATAACATGGCCGATCTGCCAGGCCGCCACCCCCTATTCACCTAGGCCGTGCGGGCAGACCGCCTAGGCCGCCCAGGTCACCCACTTCCACTTCAAAAAATTCAACACTCCCCCTTGAAGTGGGAAGTGGATACCAGCCCTAGTAATCCCCGTAACCGAGTAAATGGCCGCTTCGACAGCGGCTTCGTGAAGATGTCTGCGATGTTGTCCTCACTCTGCACATTTCCAACAACCAGAGATCACTCAAACTCCTTATACCGAACGAAATGGTGCTCAATCTTAATGTGCTTGGTCAGCATGTGACAAACTGGATTATTAACCAGTTTTAGGGCACTCTTATTGTTACCACGTAGCAGAGTAGGACCGCACACTTCTTCATGGACGTCCTCTACCAACCTCCTAAGCCAAATAACTTCCCGAGCTGCCAAGGCCGAAGCCTTGTACTCTGCTTCCGTAGTAGAGATGAACACTGAATCCTGCTTCTTACTGCACCAATAAATCCCTGTTGATCCGCATGTAAAGACATAATGGGATGTTGACTTCCGGTCGTTTGAATCTCCCCCATAATCACCATTCATATAGCCGTGCAGGTTGAAGCCCATGTCTCTCCCATAAAGGAGACCCATGTCAGAAGTGGACTTCACACACTTCAGAATGCTCCTTGCCACCATCAGATGAGTCTTCTGATGTTCCGCCATATACCGACTTACTCGACCTACAACATATTCAATGTCTGGCCTCGTAATCGTCAAATAGATAAGGCTCCCAACTAGAGCATGGAACACAAAAGGATCTCATCTCGTCGAAGCTTGATGTCAACCTCAAGAGGAGTAGAGAAACTCTTCCCTTCCTGCATGCTGAATCGCTGAACGATCCAATCCACATAGCCCTTTAGGGAAACAAGTATGCCTTTTATCTTTCCTCTCTACCTCGAGTTCAAGGAAGTGGTGGAGCTCACCCAAGTCCTTCATCTCGAATCGAATGGCTAGCTCTGCCCCGAGCCTAGCCACCTCCTCCTTGGAGTTTCTCGTTGTTGCGGTATGGAGGCCGAGCGGCCTGTTACAGTTCGGAGGCCAGACGGTCTGGCGGTTTGTCTCAGCAGCTTGTCTGCTAGCCTGTTGTCGTTTGAAGGTCAAGCGGTCTGGATGTTTGTCTCTCGCGACTTTGAGACCGACGGTTTAGCGGTCTCCTGTGGCGGCTTGTTCTCTATGGTGCTTATTCTTTCCTTCTGGTGGATGTCGAGCGGTTAGCCTCCTCGTATAACCGCGTGACCTGTTCGGTTTGTTTATTTGTAAAGCCGCATATACTTGTAATTTTTTAGTGCCACATTGCTTATTTATAATCTCTCTCATCTCCTCCATTCTATAAAAGGGAGGCTATACCTTTGTAATACACACCTCTTTTGGATAATAAAATTTGTTACTCCAAATTTTCGGCCTGTTTGTTTTCTGTTCTCACATGGTATCAGAGGACTCGATCTTTTCCTCCTGATTCTGTGAGCCCTCTCTGTCTGCACGGCTTGTTTCTTCTTCTCGCAACCTGTCTTCGCGACTTATTTCTTCCAGCAGCTTTCGACCTGTTCGCGCGGTTTCTTTCGCTCCTTGTCATTACCCTTTGTGTGCGCGACCTCTTTGATTTCTCTTTCTTCTCATTGCGACCTGTTATTAAGTCGCCGCGACCTGTTCTTCTTGCCGCGACCTGTGCCTAGTTGTCGCGCCCTCCTTTTCTAGCTGCCCCTCTTCCTACGTCGACGCGACTAGTTCTTAAGTCATCGTGACATGTTCTTCTTGCCGCTACCTGTGCCTAGTCGCCGCGCCCTCCTTTTCTAGCCACGACCTGCTCTTTGTCGCCACGACCTCTCCTTCCAGCTGTGACTTGTTCTTCTCGTTGCACTTTTTTATGACAACCTCCGATATCTCTACCACCACCACTCTCGTTGCCTCTTCTCCTCCTACTCCTCCCACTCCTTCGGGCAACCTTGGCACCGTTTCCAAACTCATCGGTCCCAACTATCCGGATTGGAGTGTCTCCTTCACCTTCCTCCTCTGCTCTCAATGCAAACGTCATCATCTCACTGATGACCCTCCTATGCATGATTCCCCTCTCTTTGACGATTGGAATGCCAGCAACGCTCTTGTCCGCACATGGCTGGCTAACAGCCTCTCTGATGAATGCCTACCAGTCATCCGTCATGATGAAACCGTCAAGGCTGTTTGGCTTCATCTCACAGCTCTCTACTCCAAGGGGTCTCAGACGTCCCACATCTATACTCTGTATGCGGACCTCTTTGCCCGCCCCTCCATGACTCCTGTTGCTGCTTACCAACAAGTTCAAGCTCTCGGAGCCAAAATTCTCCAAAATTTCTCCTTATCTGCAGATCTTACTAAGTAACACAAACACTTCCAAGAACTTCTGGTTGTGTGTTATCTTCTACGACTTCCTGAGTCGTATGACATGATCTGTCAACAAATCCTCGGCAAGGCAGAGTCTCCCACCCTGGATGCCACTGTTGCCCGTATTGTCGCTGTTACCTCTCTGCTACAACGTCCGTTGTTATCCTCCCCTCCTCAACCAAACAACTCCGCTCAACATACTCAGCGAAGTGGATCTAGTGGCCGCCATCTCCCATCCAGCGAACGTGGTGCTTCCCACTTTCTCTGCTCTCACTGTGGCCGCACCCGCCATACAGTTGATCGCTGTTGGAAGAAGCATCCTTATCTTCGACCATCTGGAGACGCTTACACTTCCTCTTCGAAGTCGTCCGCCTCCGTGGTCACATCTTTAGGTAGTGCCAACATTGCTACTCAAGGTAAATGACTGATCGACTCTGGTGCTACCAATCATATGACCGGCAATCCACAATGTTTTCTCCCATAGAACAACATGATCAGTTGACCTTGATCCTTATTGCGGATGGCTCTCCCTCAACGGTCAATGGAACGAGAGTTGTTCAAATCACTCCGTCTCTTCGCTTGGCGGACACCCTCTATGTGCCCAAGTTCCCTTGCAACTTGTTATCTGTTACTTCTCTTTGCAAGCAACTACAATGTTCCATCACATTCACTTCTACTACTTGTTATTTTCAGGATCCGGGCTCCAAATGGACGATTGCTACTGGGACTGAAAGCGGCAGCCTCTACTTCCTCGACAACGTTTCTGTACTATCCGCCATCTCCACCTCTCCTAATGATCTTCTCCAATGACACCTTCGTCTTGGTCATACTCCTCCAAGACTTTTTCGTTAGCTTCTGCCCCACCTTCCTTCACAGAGTCCTCCTCTCAACTGTGATGCATGTCTGCTTGGCAAGCATCAACGCTCCTCCTTCCCTCCGAAGCAAGGTCGTGGATCTTCCCGACCATTGATCTAGTGCACTCTGACATCTGGGGTCCTGCTCCTACCCTCACCATAGGTCAGGGTAGTTCATATTTTGTAACCTTTATTGATGATTTCTCTCGATGTACGTGAGTGTATCTTTTAAAGGATCGCTTCGAATTATTTTCTGTATGGACATCATTCTA
This sequence comes from Platanthera guangdongensis, assembly GCA_039583875.1. Taxonomy (NCBI): domain Eukaryota; kingdom Viridiplantae; phylum Streptophyta; class Magnoliopsida; order Asparagales; family Orchidaceae; genus Platanthera; species Platanthera guangdongensis. The sequence goes on along the minus strand of CM077157.1, from coordinate 111,842,886 downwards.
TAATATGATTAAGAATCAGTTTGATCAATCTATTAAAATCTTTCACTCTAACAATGCTAAGGAATATCTTAGTAATGATTTCTCTTCTTTCTGTTTGCAACATGATGTAATTCATCAAACTAGATGTGTCTATACCTCACAACAAAATGGGGTAGCGGAACGTAAAAACCATCACCTCCTCGATGTCACTCGCACTCTAATGACACCGATGCAGGTTCCTCACTCCTATTGTGGCTACGCCATTCTCATCTCCTATTATCTCATTAATCGAATTCCTTCCACGGTTCTCCATGGTAAACCTCATTCTCCATTCTCTATCCAGGCAAGGATCCGTTTTCTCTCCCTCTGCGTATCTTTGGGTGCACGACTTTTGTGCACGCTCCTTCCACCACTCATGACAAACTCGCCCCACGTGCCACCAAGTGTGTCTTTTTGGGTTACTCTACTACTCAGAAAGGCTATTCTTGCTTTGAACTCGTTCTTCATAAACAATACGTATCCACAGATGTGACCTTTTTCGAGAATGCGTCCTATTTCTCTTCTGATTCCTCTCCCTCTCCAGATATTTCTGCTACTCCTACCGTCCCCACCACCACGTCTACTCCCATCGAGCTTTCTCCATCGTCATCTCCACCATCTCCTCCCCTCTCTCTCTCCCTCTCCACCACTGCTCTCTCCCTCCTCTCTGCGGTCATCTCTCTCCTCTCCCGGGTCAGCTCTCTCCGCCACGGATGCTCCGGTCACTGAGGAACACGCCGACTTGGATCTTCCCATTGCTCTTCGCAAAGGGGTGCGGACGTGTACCCAACACCCGCTGGCTGTTGTTGTTTCATATGATCGTCTCACTCTTCTCGCAGGGCGTTTTCATTGGCTATCTCTGCGACTGCCACTCCCCGTACCTACCAAGAAGCTCTTGTTATTCCTCATTGGAAGGCCGCCATGGATGAGCAAATTGCTACCCTCACTGAACGGGGTACCTGGACCCTTGTTCCTCCCCCTTTGGGCACTGATGTGGTTGGCTGTCGCTGGGTCTTTGTTGTAAGGTTCCGTCCAGATGGCAGCGTGGATCGCTACAAGGCCCACCTGGTTGCCAAAGGCTTCACTCAGACCTATGATGTTGTTTACTTTGACACCTTCTCTCGCATTGCTCGTCTCAGCATCATTCAGGTCCTTCTCTTTGTGGCTGTCACAGGGATTGATCCATTTCACAGCTGGATGTTAAGAATGCCTTTCTCTATGGTGATCTTCAAGAAGATGTTTACATGGAGCAACCTCCTGGGTATGTTGCTCAGGGGGAGACACGAGTATGTCGGCTGAATAAGGCCATCTATGACCTAAAGCAAAGCCCTCGGGCTTGGTTTGACAAGTTTAGCATCATTATTGCGACCATTGGTTTTGCTAGAAGTTCAGTCGATCACTCCTCGTTGATTCGCAAAACCTCCTCGGGTCTGGTGGTTCTTGCAGTATATGTGGATGACATTTTTTACTGGCGATGACCAGGTTGGGGTAGCTTTTACAAAGAAACACCTCCGTCAACACCTATTCACAAAGGATATGAGCTCCCCAAAATACTTTCTGGCGATTGAAATCTCTAGGAAGCCCAATTCCATGGTCATTTCCTAATGGAAGTATGCTCTTGATCTACTAAATGAGACAGAGTTGACTGGTGCTAAACCTGCCCGATGTCTCATGGCTGCTGGAGAAGACAAAACTTGGATATATGACTTACCTCTTCTATCCGATCTTACGAGGTATCAGCGTCTGGTTGGCAAGCTCATTTATCTCACGGTAACCATACCCGACATCACCTATGTTGTTGGCAAGGTGAGCCAATTCATGCAAGCCCCTAGGGAGTGTCATCTACAATCTGCCATAAGGATATTGGAATAGGTTAAAGCAGCGCTAAGGAAAGGACGTCTTTTTCAGAAGAATGGTCACTTGAGGGTTGAAGTATACTCAGATTCGAGCTATGTTGATGACAAAGGTGACCGCAAGTCAACATCAGGTTTTTGTACATTTGTTGGGAAAAATCTTGTGAGCTGGAAGAGCAAGAAACAGTCCATGGTCTCCAGGTCCAGTGTAGAAGCGGAATATCGTAGTATGCCATCGACCACATGTGAGTTGAAGTGGTTACGAGCTCTCATGCTTGACTTAAGAGAGGTCTACAACTATCCTCTTCCTATGTTCTGCGACAACAAGGCCGCGATATACATATCCAAAAATCCGGTCTTTCATGAGAGAACAAAACACATAGAAGTCGAATGTCATTTTATTCGGGAAGAGATCTTGAAGAAACAGATTTGTACTCCGTTCATCACTTATGACAACGAGTTGGTAGATATCTTCACCAAGTCGGTGTCCGCCTCCTTTTTCCACATTTGCGACAAGCTGGACATGATTGACATCTATGCTCCAGCTTGAGGGGGAGTGTTGCAGTGTGGAGGTCGGGCGGCCTTTTGCAGTTCGGAGTACGGGCGGTCTAACGGTTTGTCTCAACAGCTTGTCTGCCAGCCTATTGCTGTTTCAAGGTCGGGCGGTCTGGCGGTTTGTCTCTGGCGACTTTGAGACCGGCGGTCTAGCGGTCTCCTGCGGCGGCTTGTTCTCTGTGGAGCTTATTCTCTCCTTCTGGTTGATGTCAAGTGGTTAGCCTCCTCGTCTGACCGCGCGACCTGTTCGATTTGTTTATCTGTAAAGCCGCATATACTTGTAATTTTTAGTCCCACATTGCTTATTTGTAATCTCTCTTATCTCCTTCATTCTATAAAAGAGAGACTATACCTTTGTAATACACACCTTTTTTGGATAATAAAATTTGTTACTCCAGATTTTCGGCCTGTTTGTTTTTTGTTCGCATACCCGTGATGATCATGTCATCCGCGTACAACAACACTAAGACATGAAGCTCCCCTTTTCTTGATGAACAAGCTTGAGTCTGAATCCGAGGCAAAATATCCTCAGAATGGAGGTACTCTGCGATCTTTCCATATCATGCCCTCAGAGCCTGCTTTAAACCATAAAGGGCCTTCCAGAGTTTGTAGACGTATCCTGGATGATCTTCAGACATGTATCTAGGCGGCTGAACCATGAATATGTCTTTATCGATCTCCCCGTAAGGAAAGACATTCTTTACGTATCGCTGCCACATCTTCCAGCCCTGGCAAGCCGCCAAAGCCATCACCATCCGAACTGAAGTCATCTTTGCCACAGTACTGAACATCTCGTCATAGTATTCTCCATACTGCTGAGAAAAACCTCGAGCTACAAGAGCCTTATACCGCTCGATACTCCCATCTGCCTTCTTCTTCAGCTTGTAGACCCACTTGCATATCACAGGAGTAATATCATCGACCTTGGGCACAAGGTCCCAAGTCTCATTCTTCTTGAGGGTATCCATCTCCACATCTATATCATCTTCCCACTCCCTGACTCCAGTAGCGTCTTCAAATCTAGAAGGCTCTCGCTCATTCAGAGGACCTGCGAAGAAATAAGAGACCAAGCTCGCCGCGTTTCCTTCGCTATATCGAGCCGGTGGTTTGATGGTCCTCTTCGATCTCCAGAGAGTCTGACCCTTGCTAACCACCTCAGCTGCTTCTTCTGAACCAACTTCGTTCCCAGGCAAACTTGGAGCAACGCTCCCCCTGCTTCCTGAACCAGAAGCTTCCGCCCCCGAGCTAGAAACACCTGGAGCTCCTGGTGACACAGGCAGTTCCACCAGAAGAACCTTAGCAGCCTCCCACTGTTTGCCATCTGACCTGCTCTCCTGCTACTCCACAGCAGAGCCACCTCCATATGACGTCAGATCGTCTAAGACCACATCTCTTGAAACCATGAACTTCTTCGTCACTGGATCCATGCATTTCTACCCCTTCTTCCGCTCATCATATCCCATAAAGACAAACTTCCTTGCCTTTACATCCATATTTGTCCTCAGAGCATCTGGGATGTGTACGTAGTAGGTAGATCCAAACACCCAAAAGTGTCCAACTCCAGGTTTCTCCTTGAACATCATCTCATGAGAAGACTTTATGTTGATTGAACTCAGAGGCATACAATTGATGACATAGGTTGCGCGAGCCATTCTTTCCGCCCAGAAGGACCTTGGAATGCCTTTAGCATAAAGCCAACACTTGCACGTTTCCATGAGATGATGGACCTTCTGCTCTGCTACTCCGTTTTATTGTGGAATATGAGCACAGATGAGCTTCCTTTGAATGTCATGCTTCCTGCAGAAGTTTGAGAACTCAATTGAAACAAACTCACCTCCATTGTCTGTTCTCAACTTCTTGATCTGCAGGCCAAGCCGGCCCTCAACCAGCTCCTTGAACTGCACAAACAAATAGAAGACGTATGACTTTTCTTTCATAAAGTACACCCAAGTGTATCTTGTGTAGTCATCAATCAAGACCAACATATACCTGCTGCCTCCAAGGTTGGCGGTGATGGTCGGTCCCATCAGATCCCATGGATGCACTCCAATGGTGCTTTACACCTGGCCAACGACTTGTCAAATGGGAGGAGATGAGCCTTTCCATATTGACATCCTGCACAGATATGAACGTTGCTGAAGGATGAAAACTTAGGCAAGCCTTTCACAAGGCTCTTCATTGCCATGTCTTTCATCTTGTCCATCCCAACATCTCCCAGCCTCTCATGCAGATAGCAACACTATCGCTGGCCCTCATCCGATCAACATAGGAGCTTGTTGATAAAACAAACAAGTCCCTCACCCTTCTCCCTACGTGAGTAATGTCAGCCTTAACTTCTGACACGTTACAGAGAAACTTCACTTATGTTGGACCAAACAGAACGTGATAGCCGCATTTACCGCATTTGTCACACAGAAGAGGTTCTTCTTCATGTCTGGTACGTGATAGACACTCCTTAATGTGAGTGGACCCTTATCACTACTCAAAGTTACTACACCTTCCTTCTCTAGTGCATGAACAGTATCATCTGCGGTTATGACAGCTTCGTTATGTAGCGTCCCAATTCGCTAGGCCCCTCGTGCACACTTTTAAGTCAAGAGAGCTGACTGGGGCTCAGGAGTGTTGGAAGTTAGGCTTGCACTCGAGTAAGGAAGGAGAACTTGGTCCAGAGTAGGACCAGGGTAGTGATACGGGTAGTGACACGGGCGTGTCCATACCCGTGTGGTACTCTGGTGTCTTTGCGTCTTCTTTATGAGATTTCTAGAGAAGGACGCGGGTAGTGACACGGCCGTGTCCATACCCGTGTGGTTCTCTGACAACCCTGCGTATTCGTTGTCGTGTTCCTCCTGAGCAGGACACGGGTAGTGACACGGTCGTGTCCCTATCCGTGTGTGTCCAAGCAACAACTCGACGATTTGTCGAGCAGAGCTCGACGTACATCGTCGACCAGAGAACCTGTTCCTCCCGAGCAGGACACAGGTACTGACACGGGAGTGTCTCTACCTGTGTGTGTCAGAGCAACAGCTCGACGATTCGTCGAGCGGAGCTCGACAAACATTGTCGACCACGTTTCTCCCGAGCAGGAAACAAGTAGTGATACAGGCGTGTCCCTACCCGTGTAGTTAAATTTCTGGTTTTGGCGAATTTTTCGGCCACGTCATTTCGAAGGGACTCATTTAATGAGTTGATTGGCGGTCCAATATCAGTCCGACACAAGGCTATGTAGTTTCCCAACTTCTCACATGAAAAGGGGAGAAAACCCTAGCTGTTTCTAGTCTTCCTTCCAAGCCTTGCTGTAGGAAATTGCTGAAGAGGAAGAAGGTGCTGAAGCCGATCTTCTTCCCGTGAAGAACTAACACTGACCAAGGAGAAGAAGATGCCGCCAAGAAGGGTGACAAGATCCATGGTTGGAAACACCGGAAACAAAGTGAGATTCCTACCCTCTCCCTTGGTGCAAGATCTTTATTTATTCCTAGGAGAGATATCGACTCAAAAGGGTCTTGATTTGAGAGAAGTAGGTTTTTAGGAAAAGGCCATGCAAGGACTTGTGTCCTAGGAATTAGATTCTTCAACATTTCCCTCGCTTCAAATGCAGTTGTGCACTGGTTTCGTGAAAATAAGTGGCCTTATGAGGGTGAATAAGGGAGGAGAAATTCTGGATGTTATTAGAATGTTTGGTCGAAGGAAAAAGACAAACCGATGTCGTCTGATCTATTTAAGATGCGCGCGGAAATCTGTTTTCTGCGCGCAGTAATCTTCGAGGCCGTTTTCAGACACGATGTGTCCAGATCTGGACTTTCGACTAAAAACGAAAGTCGCAGCCCTTGGAAATACCTTTTCAACGAGGGGTTAAACGCCTTCACCGGATTCCTGTAGCCTCGGGAATCCCCATTTGAAATTGTTGTACAGTAATCATTCCCGCACATGTAATTCTCGTGTTTGATTTTTATCGGCTTTGGGTTTGGTAGTGAGATTGTAGTACATTAACGTTAATGTTTTGTTGAAATGTAGTCCATAAGTGGTTGTGATAAATCATGTTAATAACATTTGATGGATAAATCCCTAATGGACAAATGGTGTAGAAAAGTGTACTTGATCGAGGTGATGTGGTGGAGGTTAGAGAACGAATGGATTGGCGAATTGACATGGTAGGAATGATTTAAATATGTGAAATAATGAGGACGTACTTGACAGTGGTAATGTGTTGAATAATGATGAGTTTGACTTGAACATGTTGTATATAATTGATAATGACTGTTACAAACAAATGGTTGTGATCTTTAGATGATGGATGTGTGAAGTATTCTTACACTGATAATGAAACCTTAAGTACCTTGGGGCACGAGGTTGTGAAAGGGTGTAAGTGAGGGTGTTTGATCACACTGGTTTGGTAATGCTGAGAAGAGACATAAGTGGACGGTTGGGCTTGGTCCTCGGTGTTCATTCCAGAGGCTCCTTCCGTGCCAAGTGGACGGTTGGGCTTGGTCCTCGTGTTTTTTCCGAGGCTCCTTCCGTGCCACGATGATGTGAAATTGCATGCAGTATGAGTCGACACTCGGTGTCATAATCTTGGGTTAAGGATAGCGTGGCAGGTCTACGGGCTCGCCAGTTGTCACACCGACGGGAGCTGACATATAGACTTTGGGCGGTTGGGCTTGGTCCTCGGTGTTCATTCCCGGGGCTCCTTTCGTGCCAAGTGGACGGTTGGGCTTGGTCCTCATGCTTTTTCCGAGGCTCCTTCCAGGTCACAACTTGGGATAGTTTGTGGTTTGATTCTTGGTGCACATCTATCCGAGACTCCTGCTGAGTCGTAGTATGCATGTGAGCTCTGTTGTTGTGTTCTTAGCGTTGAGGCGTACGGAGGCCTAGGCCAGGTAGTGTGGACGCTAGCCTAGTAGTGGAGATGCCCGCTCTACTGTCACCGCCTGGCCATGACGGTTGACGCCTGAGAGGTTAGCTACCTGCTCGAAAAGTGGGAACTATAAGCCTGTATCGACATAGCAGTTACATGTGCATGATCATGGGCGAGTCATTGCATTGCATTCATATCATTACATTACATTGCAAACACAAGATCGTCATCATATAAGTTGTATGTGCACTCTTATACGATGAGTTACTTTACTATTGAGCCGATCCTCAACTTATATGCATGTATGGACATTCATATAAGTTGAGTTACTTTCTGATGTAGCTTTACGTTTTACATATACTGCCGTCGATGATAAAACTACTAGAATAGAATGTTTACTCATTTATTATGTGCTGATATACTTGACATTGCTCACTCTATACCACTTGCTTGTACTACTGTTTTATATTTGTATATTGTATCCTTGTTCTTCTCTCCGCCCTATGCCGATGAGCCGTCGGGGGAGCGGATGTGAAGCCACTTAGTCTTTATCACTAATGGTTGTTACGTCTTCCTTTTTAGGAGGAAACCCCGCAGACAGGGCAACAACAGGTCATGTAGTAGGACAGCCAGGCCAGGATGATAGGGCCTGGAGGGACGGTGCCTTCAATACCGTCAGTGACCGATGTGAGTTGAGAGACTCATGATGTAGCCCTTTGGGCAAGTTGTACTCGTACTCTGATACTATAGAAGCTTGATGAAGCTTCTTATATGTGATGTACTTTATTAGGACTTTTCTTGCTTATGTATGAATTTGACTTCTAATTCATGTTGTTGGTTGGGTTTGCATTTGATGATATTGTTCATAGCCGGCGGAATAGGCGGATTGTGGTGCAGACCAATACGTGTGTTGGTGTCACCGCAAAGCGGCTGTTCTGGGCATAAGACTCCCCTCATGTCGTGTTTTGTGTTCCGGGTGGGGGGTCTTACAAATGGTATCCGACTTGCGACGATCCTGCAATGAAGAAGTCATCGAACCATGGTGCCACCCCTATTTGGATAGGCAGTTTGAGGGCAAACTGACTTAGCGGAAGTAGTGGTGTGCCCATATGTAATTCATACTAAGCATGTCCAACCCTTACCTTACAATTAGCCAAACTGACACTAGTTTTATACCCTACGTATAGGTCCCAACGCAAGTAGAGCCGGTAGGGTGCACTTTCGCCCCTTCCGTACCTACTCAGTTCCAACAATCAGAATTGGGATAGACGCTCATGGCCATCCTGGACGTCTTTAGGTCGCAACAGAGCCCAGTGCAGCAACAGTCTCCGGGCTCAAACTGGCTGAGCACTTTTCGGTCCCTGTCCCATCCTGCCTACTTCGGGACAGAGTCGACCATACGCACAAAAGAATGGCTCGATACAGTGCAAGAGCTATTGGCAGGAATCTGCTGCCTAGCCAGCATGGCTGTAACATTGGCAGTGTCTGTCCTGGAACTGCACGCCAAGAGGTGGTGGAAGTCCCTCATGGGCTCCACTTTTCAACGGCGTGTTTATACGGAGATTAGCTGGAGCGAGTTCTCAGTAGTCTTTTTAGAGCACTTCATTCCCTCGTCTGCTCGAGATGAACTCAAAGAGAGATTTTTACAGCTGAAGCAAGGATCAAAGTCGGTTACGGAGTATCAACGAGAGTTCCAACATCTCGCGAGATTTTCTGACTCATATGACTTGTATGACAGAGGATACACTAAGCGCTTCTACAAAGGGCTGCGGGACCCCCTAAGGCAGGCCCTTTTGTTTATAACACACTCCAGCTTGGCAAAAATAATTGACATGGCGAAGAGGCTAGAAGCAGTCCACTTGGGAAGTGGTAAGAGACCTGTTGAGGGTGTGATGGAAGCTGACCCTAGTAACAGAAGGAGACATGACTACAGAGGAGGAAGAGGTCATCAGAGAGGTGGCAGGCGTTTCCACTGGAATTTTAGAATGGAGCACCCAGTTCCACAACCGCCAGCATTGCCTCCACCTCTACAACTTCAACAGTTTCAGCAACCCGAGGGGCGTTATGAGTGAGTGTGCTTCCAATGCAACCAACCGGGCCACATCCGACGTTACTGCATGCAGGTGTTTGGGAATGCTCCTCCTGCTCTCTGTCCGGCAGCTCCACGAGGACGGGGACATATGCATGGTTGAGGATGAGGACCACGAGGAGGAAACCCCGGTCCTGCTCGAAATCAGTTGTTCGCGCTGGACATGGCGCAGGAGCGGAACCCTCAGGAGATGATTGCAGGTATGTTATAGTTAATTAACATATTTTCAGTAATCATCCTAAGTTGCTAAAAGGTCTAGCTTTGAGTTTTTGTTATTGGTACTTAGACACCGTAATGGTTGGTGAGAAACCGGCCTATACGTTATTCGATACTGGTGTGTCCAACATCTCGCGAGATTTTATGACGACGGAGCGGAGGCCGCCCCCTGCAGGCGGCTTGGGCGGACTCCAGGGGGAGTCCCTGGACTGCGGAGCGGAGGCCGCCCCCTGCGGGCGGCCTGGGCGGACTCTAGGGGGAGTCCGCCTGGCTGGACTACGGAGCGGAGGCCGCCCCCTGCGGGCCGCCTGGGCGGACTCCAGGGGGAGTCCGCCCGGCTGGACTGCGGAGAGGCCGCCCCCTGCGGGCGGCCTGGGCGGACTCCAGGGGGAGTCCGCTCGGCTGGACTGCAGAGTGGCCGCCCCCTGCGGGCGGACTGGGCGGACTCCAGGTGGAGTCCGCTCGGCTTGCTGGCGGAGCGGAGACCGCCACTCGTGGGTGGGATCCCGATGGTAGGTTGCCTCCTGTAAGGAAAATCGCTGCACGGTTAGCGGGCCTAACCGCATGGCCTGCGATGGTGAGCTATGGGAACAGCCCGCCGTCCCGCAGGGCATGCAGTTGCAAGGGGACCTAGGCGGACAGGGAAAACTGTCCGCCTGCACTTGGACTTGTCGCGAACACTAGGGAGAATCTGAGGGTCGCGACTAGCCAGCTGGCTACTTTGGGAGGGATCGCCGATTTCTGGGTTAACAAACTCCATCTTCGGATTTCCTCTCATTAGCGCCTTCCGTTGTGTCCCCTTGTCCTTCCACCAGTGCCTGAAGTTCAACGCCTAGGGGATCCAGGTCCGGGTTCGAGGCGACCCCAATATAGAAAGGGAGTGCAACGTCACCGCTGTGAACTCCATCTCTTGGCAGGATGGAGCCGAGGAGATGGAGCGGAGGATGGAAGAAGCGGAGCAGGAAGTAGATGGAGTGGAGATGGAGATGGAGGAGAGCCGCACCCAGCTGATGGTGGCGGAGGGAGTCCAGGAGGAGCCGACAAAGGCAATGGCCGTGGAGGAGGCTGAAGAGGTCCTTGTCTTGGGAGAGCTGGACGTTAGATAATGGGGAGAGTACTTGGAGGCTACAAAAGAAGTGGTGGATATGGAATTTCTCACCCTTAGAGGTATGGTGTAGAAGGTGTGCATCAGCGGGGGGCTGACCCCGGTGGATCAGGAGAGGATGTTATCATGCATCCAGAAGAATGTGGACATCTTTGCTTTGAATGCGACAGAGATGTCGGGGATCGATGCGGACGTCATATGCCACCGCCTCAACCTGGATCTAGAAGCTCGCACCAGCCAACAGAAGAAGAGGTCCATCATAGACAACCTAGCAGAGCCCATCAGGGAGGAGGTGGCCAAGCTCCTGAAGGCCGGCTTTGTATCCGAAATCCAATACCCCGGTTGGGTCTCTAACGTTGTAATGGTTAAAAAAGATGGCGGCCGCTGAAGAATGTGTGTTGATTTTTCTTTGCTAAATAAATCATGTCCTAAGGATTGTTACCCCTTTCCTCGAATCGACGCGCTGGTTGACTCAGCCATTGGTTTTACTGTAATGAGATTATTAGATGCTTTTTTAGGTTATCATCAGATCAGGATGCAACCCCCTCTCCAAATGTAAAAGATGTCTCCTTCATCACTCGGGATGGGTGCTACTGTTACAAGATGATGCCCTTTGGATTGAAAAATGCAGTGGCAACATACAAAAATATGATTGATCAGGTCGAGATAAGTTGGCTTTTGCTCTGGTCATCTCGGCCCAGAGACTCCGACCCTACTTCTAGGCACATTCCATCCGAGTGGTGACTGACCACCTCCTTCGCAACATCTTTGAGGGTGTGGAGCACTTAGGAAGGTTGGCAAAGTGGTCGGTGAGCTGAGTGAGTTCGATATCTCTTTCACCCCGCGCCTCTCGATCAAGGCCCAAGCAATGACCGACTTTCTGGCTGATTATGTGGTCGAGGTGGTGGAGGCAGAACTCACTCTCCAGGTTCCTTTTAAGGTGATGGTAGATGGCGTGTCGGGAAGACATTCCTTGGGGGTGGGGGTGATCTTGGAGAGCCCTCAGGGAACGAGGATCGAGCAAACGGTGGAGGTACACTTTCCCATCACTAACAACCATGTCGAGTATGAGGTCGTGATAAAAGTATTGCGCCTGGCCAAGGAGCTTGGGGTGCATGATGTGGATGTCCTCACTGACTCCATGGTGGTGGCCTCCCAGATCAATGGGGAGTTATAGGTAAGGGAACCTACTCTTTAGTTATACTTGGCAAAGGTGAAGTGGTTCATCAGTATGTTGCAGATCTTCTCTATCTAACAGGTGCCGCAGGAAGAAAATGAGCAGGTTGATCAGCTAGCCAAGCATGGTCCCCGGGTGGGGGGTACTATCACGGACCTGTTCCATCTGTCCATCCAAGAGGGGGATCTGATGGAGGTGGACCAACACCCCTCGTGGATTTACCCTTTCACAACTTTCCTTTCTACAAGGGAATTTCCAGAGGGGATGGACAAGAAGTGATTCAAGCGCAAGTCTACATATTATCTCATGTGCAACGGGCAGTTGTATAGGAAGACTCTCTCTGGGATGTTGGCACGTTGTGTGGTCGAGAGGGAGGTTCAGAGGATCTTGGAAGAGATCCATTCAGCGGATTGTGGAAGCCACTCAGGGAGCAGACCCTTGTAAGGAAGAATAGTCCGACAGGGGTACTTCTGGCCGACCCTAAGTCAGGATATTGTAGAGTTCATAAGGAAATGCCACAAGTGCTAGCTATTTGCCCCCTTCAACTTCAACCAGCTCAATGGCTCAGGAGTATCACGGCCCTCTGGCCCTTCTCCATTTGGGCGATGGATTTGGTAGGACCTTTCCCTCATGCCAGCGGGCAGAAGAGGTTCCTTCTGGTGATGATCGACTATTTTTCTAAGTGGTTGGAAGTGAAGGCTCTAGCCAAGGTGGCCTCCCAGGTAATCAGGAACTTCGTACGGGGAGAGATCATCTGCCGACATAGCCTGCCATAGGCCATTGTCACAGACAATGGGCCTCAGTTCGATAGCGTCGAGTTCATCAATTTTTGCGGATAGCTCGGGGTCGATCTCAGGTTCACGTCAGCACACCATCCCAGGAGCAATAGGTAGGTGGAGACAGCGAACAAAATCATCGTCAACCTCCTCAAGAAGAAAGTGGAAAAATTGAAGGGTAACTGGGTGGGGCAGCTTCCTTTGGTTCTCGGGGCCCTGAGAACCACTCCCAACACGGCCACAGGGGAGACCCCCTTCAAGCTCTCCCATGGATGTAAGGTCGTGCTTCCAATAAAGTTTGAGGTCTGGATGCCTCGGCTGGTCGAGGCAGAGGCAGGTAGGAAAGAATGGCAATCTGAAAATGAGGAGCTATGACTCTCCCTTGACATGATGGAGGAGCTGCGTGATCTCTCCGCCATCCGGCAGGAAGAGGTAAAATAAAGAATGGCTAAGTGCATTGACAAGCATGTAGGGTCTAGCAATTCGTGGAAGGGGACTTGGTCCTAAAGAAGGTGGATGCTGCAGGGAGATCAGCGGTAGTGGGGAAGCTCAACCCTAACTGGGAGCGCCCGTACATTGTCCAGGAAGCTCTAAGGTCGGGGGGATCGTCTCTGAGGTGTGGAAGGTGAGACCCTAAGTCACACCTGGAGTGGTAATGACTTAAAACGTATTATCCGTAAAATATGTACGTACTCTCCTTTAATGAATATGAAATCTTTGGTCTTTCATCTCTTTTTGACAATGATATGTATGACAAGACGAAGTTTACTAAAGTACTGAACTTTCTCCTGCTGTCAGGCTCTAGCTGGAAGATTAGGAGGTTAATCGATGGAAAGTTTTCTTGCTCTGGGGTTAGGTCCCGAGACGCTCCCGCTGCCAGGCTTCCACCTAGCTGGCAAGGTCGGGATCCTCGAGTGATGTTGTTATGACCCTAGAGGGCTGAGTCCGGTTGATGCTCAACACCCGCCGTCAGGCTCTCACCTAGCTGATTGGGCTGGTGGTGAAGCCTAGAGGTTAACTAATGAAGGTTTTCTCGCATTAGGGTTAGGTACCGAGACGCTCCCGCTGCTAGGCTTCTAACTAGAAGGTAGGGCCGAGATTCTCAAGTGACGTCGTTATAACCCTAGAGGGCTGGGTTCGATTGATGTTCAACACCCACCGTCAGGTTCTCACGTAGCTGATTGGGCTGGTGGTAGCTCCTGAAGGTTAACTAATGAAAAGTTTTCTCACTCTGGGGTTAGGTCCTGATACGCTCCTGCTGCCAGGCTTCCACCTTGCTGGCAGGGTAAGGATCCTCGAGTCACGTTATTATGACTCGGGAGGGCTGAGTCCAGTTGATACTCAACACCCGCCATCAGGCTCTCACCTAGCTGATTGGGCCGGTGGTAGCGCCCGGAGGTTAACTAATGTAAAGTTTTCTCGCTCTGGGGTTAGGTCCCGAGACGCTCCCACTGTCAGGATTCCACCTAGCTGACAGGTTCGGGATCCTCGAGTGACGTCATTATAACCCTGGAGGGTTGAGTCCTGTCGATGCTCAACACCCGCCGTCAGGCTCTCACCTGGATGATTGGGCTGGTGGTAGCACGCAGAGGTTAATCGATGGAAAGTTTTCTCGTTCTAGGGTTAGGTCCCGAGACGTTCTCGCTATCATACTTCTATCTAGCTGGCAGGGTCGGGATCCTCGTGTGATGTCGTTATGACCCGGGAGGGATGAGTCCGGTTGATGCTCAACACCCGCCGTCAGACTCTCACCTAGCTGATTGGGCCGATGGTAGAGCCTGGAGGTTAACTGATGGAAAGTTTTCTCACTCTGGGATTAGGTCCTGAGACGCTCCCGCTGTGAGGCTTCCATCTAGCTGGCAGGGCCGGGATCCTTGATGGACATCATTATGACCCTAGAGGGCTGAGTCCGGTTGATGCTTAACACCCACTGTCAGGCTCTCACCTAGCTGATTGGGCTGGTTGTAGCGCCCAGAGGTTAATCGATGGAAAGTTTTCTCGTTTTGGGGTTAGGTCCCGAGATGCTCCCACTGCTAGGCTTCCATCTAGCTGGCAGGGCCTGGATCCTCATGTGACGTCATTATGACCCTGGAGGGCTGAGTCTGGTTGATGCTCAACACTCGACCTCAGGCTCTCACCTAGCTGATTGGGTCGATGGTAGCGCCCGGAGGTTAACTGATGGAAAGTTTTCCACTCTGGGGTTATGTCCTAAGACGCTCCCACTGTCAGACTTCCATCTAGCTGGCAGGGTCGGGATCCTTGATGGACATCGTTATGACCCTGGATTTTGTTCTCAAGATGCTCCCGCTGTCAGGTTTCAACCTAGCTGACAGGTCCGGGATCCTCGATGGACACCATTTTGGTTTTAGAGCTGTCCCAGATCGCGTTTGCCATTCAACATCATGCATCTGAACTTACTTGGGGCAGAGGTTGGGGAAATATTGGATCTAGTAAATCTCAAGGCGAGCTTGCAAGGGCGAGCCGAGACTATTTTCAGCAGTTACACTCCAGACCACTACAAGAAAGTTCTATCAACACGCACGAGCTTGGGGTGCTGGGGGGGGGGGGGGGGGGCGATTGCCGGTAGGCTCAGCTAGGGAGCCATTTTCATCTACCCCGGCCTCGCGCCCCCATCCTCGGAGGTCGGCGCGGGTTGAGGAACTCGCGGACCAGGTCCAGGTTCAAACTGAAGGTCTATAGGTTTTCATCAAGTCTCTCCAGTACTGGGGTGGGGGACATCATCTCGCTCGCCGAGCCGTGTTCCACCTTATCTGCGAGCAGCACGTAGTCCTGCTCTAGCGCCTGCAGTCTCTGCTTGTGATATGTGTTGTCCGCTCGAAGTTGGCTCAAGGTGGCGTCCTGCTTCTTCAGCACTTCTATTACTCGTCGCCTTAGCTCAGTAGGATCTAGAGAGTCATCCAAGAAGCTTTCCATCACCCCGGTGTCCGGGGGTGGTGAACACCGAGCCGGTTCTGAAGATTCCTCGACTTTAGGTGGAGCAGGGAGCCGTGCAAAAACAATCAACTTCGGTGGAAAGAGGGTGTGAGTGCAACAAACATGCTTAGGCAAAATTTCCTAGTAAAAGTGGAGATTACGGGATAAGCTCGGCAGTCCTTGGGGGATGTGCGAAGGAGGTAAGGCTAAGTTCTTGTCGCGACCCGGAGGATGGATACCTGGGGAGATGAGGTTGAAGCTGGGAACCGGGATGTCTTTAGCCCTTTCCCCCGCGAATGCAAGAGTAGGTGTGGGCTGCTGAGAAGGAGTGCGAACTGGCGACCAGAACTTCAGCGGGTTCAGCCCCGTGGTCCCAAAGGGAGGTGATTTTCTTTGCATGCGAGTGTCGGGGGAAGTCTGAGGCCGCGAGTAGTCATGTGGGGTGTGGACTCGCGGTGTGGAGGTCTCAGCATTAGTCTGATGGTTCTCGGGGTCGGCTAGAATGTCGACGGCCATTTTCCCCTTGGGGTCGGCAATCGGTTTAGAGGAGGCGAGCCTGGGGGTCAAGGTGGATTCCAGGTTGTGGTAGATGGATTCAACATCTTTTGGGATGGACTTAGCCTTCTTGGCAGGATTGGATTTTGTTGGCTCGCGCGATGTAGCTTTGGGAGACATGCCGACTAGCGCGGCACCGCAAGTGGAGTTGAGCTCGTGGGCGCGGCTAAGCTTCTCTTGAAGCTCTTTGGAGAGAGGCATCTCGGCAAGGCTCAAGTAAACGGAATTCCGAAGGCCGCCTGGGTATGCGGGCATGTATTTAAAGCCTCTGGTGGAGCTCACCAAAATATTCTCTGGCCCCTGTCGCACTCACCGCATATTGTGGGGTTGGATGATTCTTTCCGAGCTTGGGCCAACCTCGCAAAGAGCGGAGATTGTGTACGACCTCATGTCCGGCGACCGGTGGTGGACAGCAGCCGGATCGGCGAAAGTCCAGCAGTCCGGGTCTTAGACGAGCTAGTGGGAGGAGAGATCCCCAGCGGCCCATTCAGCTCGCCCAAGGGGGAGTGGAGCAGGTCGACTCGCACTCGCCCCAGGGGCTCAGCGAGCAGAGGGCGAGTGGAGCAGGTTAGCTCGCACTTGCCCTGGGGGCTCGACGAGCAGCGGACGAGTGGGGCAGGTCGGGCCCGCACTCGCCCAGGATTGGGAATAGACGGCGAGTGCCAGCTCCATCGAGCACTCGCCGCCCCGGCGAGTGGAGGTTCTAGAGGGTCACTCGCCTCGTTTCTTGTGATGTGTTTTTACCATTCCACCCCCGTTGGCCTGCCCATAACCCGTTAGAACAGCGGAGTTACGCTGTTGGCAGACTCAATTGGGCTGCACATAGCTGTTCGGAACAACGAAGGTTGGCTATTTGCAGACCGTTTTCAGAAATCTATAAATAGACCCAAGGGGGTACCTCAGAAGGCGTGCTTATTTGTGCCCCGGTCCTCTTGCGCTTTCTGAGATACCCTCAGCTCGACATTTGGCTAGGGAGGGGAAGCGCTCCAAGATCTTTCGGGTGTGTGGTGGGACCTCCACGCCGAGCCCTTGGGTGTGTCCCCGGTTCTTTTTCCTTAGTCGTTTGGCTCACGAGAGAGAAGTAGGTGTGCGATCACCCCTTCTCCAAGGGTGAACTCCACAGAGACTGAGTTTTCAGATTCAATAAGCACCAACACCTGCAGCAGCTATAACTTCCTGCTTTTTGTCTCCTCCGACGACTTCCCAAAGGTCCTCTCCCAAAAGATAACTCTGCATGCACGACTTTCACTTATTGTAGTTAATCGGTGTAAGGAGTTTGATTACAAGACCTCTTGCATAACCTTCTTCCATTGCAGATACTTTGGTTTCTTAGACTCTCAAAAGCAGACAAACAACTGACAGTCGCTCACTGCTCAGCCTCTGATCCCTCTGATACTCTGAAAAAATTTGTGATAGCGGAAAACGAGACACCGGGCGCAGGAACACTCAACTACACTGAGCTCAAGCAAGCCAACAACAAAAGCTAAAAAAACCACGAGGTCTCAAGGAGTAACTACCGGCTCTGCTATTAACCACTAAGGAGTCCGCTGAAGCCGCCTGGTCGCAAGACCACCACAAGCCACGCGAACTACCCATTATTCCAATGCTGCTGAAGAACTCTAGCCCGTGAACTGCAAGATGTTTGACTGCGAGATCGCCTAGCTGCCAGAACACGCAGACTGCTGCGACTGAACTGAACAAGCCGCCTAGAGACGGACAGCTTATTTGAACTGGGACAAAGTTATAGAAGAGAAACCGCTTAGTCACAAGCCGCGACCTGCTGTAAATCGCTGGTTTAACACGCAGAGTCCACACTTAGTCAGAACCGGATTCCTGGCACTTCAGCGCTATCCGCACAACCTGCACAGCACAAACCAGTCAAACCTCTTCAAAACATACGTATAGAAAACCCTAACCACGACAACTTTCTCCGAGTTGACATAATGTTCACTCGGTACCATCTGATGTGATAGGGGGGGGGTCCTATTTATAGGCGTGGAGAGGAGTGTGATCACTTCCCTAGACGATAGAATAACCGCCATGTCCAAGTGCAACCACCAAGTGTATCCGCAAAGGCTGCGACCTAGCAGAGATGAATCTGCCAAAGTAGAACAACCAAGCTGGACACAAGCCTCTGACAAGCCGTCAAGCCTAACTAGACAAGGCCACCAAACAGGCGGACTTAGCGAGTACCACCTCACTCCGCCCACTTGCGGACTAAGCTCCAGACCGCAGAAAACAAGCTCGTAGCCAAGTCGCACAAGACACTACTGTCGAGCTAAGCGGACAAAGAAACTAACCCGCGCAGGCCGCGTGACCTCCGGAGTAAGCCAACCTAGACTTGGTCTAAATCCAGACCAATTCCACACCACCAGACATCACTAGTGCGAACACAGCACCAGCGGATACAATGTCAGTCCGCACAAGACCGGCGAACTCCAGAACCAACTGCAGAAAACTGGCAACTGAGCGGATAACCATCCTATCCGCGTGAACAACCTGGGAAGAAACAAGCCACAGAACACTGGTCGACTTAACAAGTCGCCAGCTCTGTCCGCTCAGACCTCCCGGTCTGATCACCGAAACCGCCAGCAATAACATGGCCGATCTACCAGGCTGCCACCCCTATCCGCACAGGCCACGCAGACAGACCGCCCAGGCCGCCCAGGTCACCCACTTCCACTTCAAAAAAATTCAACACGGGCATCCCTCTAAGATAAGTCTCCATATGTGAATCTAACGAGAATGGCTATGCTAATGGACAAGCTCGATTGTTTTAGTATCCACGTGTGGGTGGGGTTAAAGTTAGAGTTCTTAGAATCGATTGTTGTGGAATTGGTGAAACTGGCGAGAACAGTCATGTCTTGTGACAAACTGATGGTGAGAGTGACCATTTGTGGTTGGGGTTCATGCGATAGTTCTTAGAATTGATTGATGTGCCTTTAAGGGTTTGAGTAACCAGATGGTTGATGTGTGGTATTGTGTTTTGATGATGTATTAGTCTCATGCGCGGTAGGGAGCCGTTGGTCAAACTTGGGCTGCATACAAGTTGCATTGTTAGGCTACTTTGCTTCTTGCTCAAAATAGAGAACATGTTTGATGATTTTGACATATAAATTATTACCTCGATGTGCTTATTTATATATTTTATTCATATTGCATACAAAGTGCTGACTTATAGGGTGATGTAGTTCTCTGGGATCCGCTATGATGGTCGAGAGTAAGATGTTGTTACATAGTTGTGGTCAGCCCTGGTTGACCCCCCGTGTACCGCTTCATGTTATAATACTGTTAAAGTTGCGAACAAAAAGGCAAAAAAAAATGTTTCCAGACCATGAAAGCTCTAAACCTCCATCACCATTTTGATAATTGTCCACTCTCGAATAGTTGTGACCTTCCCTTCATCCACACCCATGTCATCCAAGGAAATGACAAAACTGTGGAATAGCAGTTGTCGTTCAATGAAAGTATAGTTTGCTCTCTTAAGATATAGTCGGGCCTCCCGCAAGGTGGTGAATACCTGCTGTAAGTGGACCATGTTAGAGCGCTCATCTATGCTATAGAGTAGAATACTGTCAAAATATACAAGCACAAAACGATACAAAAAGTTTTCAGAATGGGAGACATCATGTGCATGAAGGTGTTTTCGGAACGTTGGACATGCCAAAAGGCATGACAAGCCATTTATTGAGACCAAACAGCGATTTGAAAGTCGTCTTTCATTAATCCGCACAACGAATGTGGTCGTAATGGTATTCAGGGGCGGACCCACATGTGGGCACGGTCAGGCACGTGCTCGACCATCTTTTTCAAGTATTAACCTAGGGTATCAATTCCTTCTGTCGTTCCGCCCACATGTTAGATCTAAGTTTTGTTTTTGTGTGTGGTGAATTAGTATCAATGTTACTACTTACTATTATAAATGTTAGATTCAATTGAATGCAGTAATTTTACCTTTCTATGCAGTTTAAATGTTCAATGTTAATGTTTACTTTGATTAGTAGAAAACAAGACTAGAATTATAACACGTCTTAAGCTTAGTTAATACTAATCCATGTAGAATATTCATATTGTATGTTGTGAATTTAAATTTGGGAAGTATATGCTGAAATTTATTGTGCCCGTGCGACTTCAAAATCCTAGTTCCGCCACTGATGATATTTACTACCATAATATAACTTGGTGAAGACCAAAGGCCTAGGCGCCGCTCAATTGATCTAACATGTCATCAAGCTACCGAATCGGAAATCGATATTTGACTGTACTTTTGTTGATGGCGCGGCTGCCCATACACATACGCCAACAACCATCATTTTTGAGAGTCAGTAACGTCGGGAATGCGCAGGGGCTCGTGCTTTCGCAAATGAAGCCCTTGGCCAATAGATCTTCGATGATGACGTGGAGGGCAGCTCGCTCTCGAAACCTGTACAATAATGCAACAAGTAGGTAAGTCCGCGACGAGCAATAAGTCAATTTGATGCTGGATATCTCGCATCGGAGCCAGAAGACCGCCAACAACTATTGAAGGACGAGCGATTGTTTAGATGTTTGGAGAGGCAACATTAGAAAAATGTTGGGACCTTCACTCCACTTTCTTCCTCTAATCATAAAAAAAATTAAGAGGAATATTATTAACAAACCTACAAAACGGCTATTCCAAATTTCCAATGTACCGGTAGGATTCACTAATCTCATCAATTTATATTTTTCTTTTTAATCAAAAAAATTCTGATGAGATCGGACGGCTTTTTGGCACTTTGAACCCCCGAATTAGGGGTTTTTGACATTTTGCACTCCCAAAGTTTAAAATTGACAGTTTGCACCCTCAAATTTTTAGTTTTTGACATTTTGCCCTCCAAAGCTGAAATTTCAGGAAAATTTCGGTCCAGCCCTCCTCTAAAATGCCAATTTTATGAGTGCAAACTATCAATTTTAAATTTTGAGGGTACAGAGTATCAAATGCCATAATTTGGAGGTGTTAAGTGTGAAAAAGTCCGATCAGAATCATCAAAGAAACCATAATTTGAAGCCCTAACTGAGAGAATCCCCCTCGAAACGCCATTCTCCCGCTCGGCGCCTCCCTAACATTTCCAATCGGGCTTCCCTGCGGTGATTCCCGGTGACTTTCCCGACGACTTCGTCTACATTTCAACTCCTCTGTTGCCTCTTCAACCCCTTGAACGCCTTAGTCGATCGTGTTTCCGGTGCTCCGTTGTTCCTTCCTTTCTCCGCCGGGCGTAGTTGTCGCCGCCTTGCATCATATTTTCTGCCTTCTCCTACAGTTGTTCTCCGACTCCTAGGCGCTTTCCGACGACGACATTTAATTCAAAATATGGAAATGGTACCAAACCTACATCTTGCCGCTCATCTTCCACGGATTCACTCAAGATGGGTTCACCTGCTTGATCGCTCTTCATCTCGGACGCAGCCTCGCACCCGATTTCCGATGAAGCCCCAACGTCGGATCTCCAATGAAGCCCAGTCGACCAATCTGCTAAGTAGCCTTCCTACCACCAGAAACTTCCTCAGGCTGTACTGCTCGAAATTAGACTGCCGTACGCCGGCTCTCTCAATGAGACCTCCTCCCCTGTCAGCAGAGCCCTTCACACGTTGCCTGCAAATCGCTGAGTTAGCGGGGATTCCGGCGGTGGATGAAGGCTCGAACTTCGTCTTCTCGCCTCTATCTCTCGTTGCGGCGCTTAGCCTGACGGCTTCGGGCGCTAGGGGGGAGACGCTGAGGGAGCTGCTCTCCTTCCTCGGCTCTCCCAACCTCGACCATCTCCACTCTGCCTCCGCCCGCCTCACCCAAGCCGTACGTGCCGACGACCGCGAGCTGATCCTTTCGTTTGTCAACGGGGCATGGGTCGATGGCTCCATGGCCGTCAATCCCTCGTTTGTGGCGGTCGCGGCTTCAGTTTACGACGCAGCTATTGAGCTCGTCGACTTCATTCACCGGGTAATTCATAATCAAACGGTTCTAAAATCATTATCAATTTCGTTTTTTAGATGAAATCTTAGAAATTCCTCTCGTTTTCAATGTATTAATTACTCTTACGTTATGAGAATGTAGGCTTCACAGGAACAGAAGAAAATAAACAATTGGATTGAGAAAAAAACGAATGGGATCATAAAAAATCTCATTCCTGTTGGCAAAATAAACAGTATAACCAGATTGATTCTTGCCAATGCGCTCTACTTCAAAGGCAAATGGAAAGATAAATTTGATAACTCCATGACCAAAACAGACAAATTCTATCTCTTGAATGGCAGCACCATACACGCCTCCTTCATGAGCAGCAGAGAGAAACAATTCATTTCATCTTATAACGGATTTAAAGTCCTCAAACTTCCATATAAGAAGGTAGGAGATGGCCGAGATTCCAGAAGCTTGTCGATGCTGCTCTTTCTCCCAAATGAGAGGAACGGCCTTCATGATCTTATCAGAAGAATTGTTTCTACTCCAAATTTTGTCCAAGAACATGTTCCCCACAGGAGAGTTTATGCTGTCCGATTCATGGTTCCAAAGTTTAAGATTTCATTCAACTTTGATGCTTCTGATGTGCTGAAGCAACTCGGACTGAAGAGTATATTCGGTTCTTCGAGTGCTGATTTGGGTGGAATATGTTTGGAGTCATCGAGAGTTGAGCCATTGTTTGTGTCCAACATCCTTCATATGGCTTCCGTTGAGGTGGATGAAGAGGGCACGACGGCAGCTGCTACGACCGTGATAATTGGACTTGGGTCGTGCTACACTCCGCCGGTGGATTTTGTTGCCGATCATCCGTTTATCTTTGTTGTCAGAGAAGATAAAACTGGATCTATTTTGTTCTTTGGTCATGTCGTGAATCCATCCATTTAGGTTTTTGTTAATCTTGTGATTCATTTTAGCTTCAGAGATGTTCATGGACAATCATTTTTTGTTAGACAGTGATTAAACAATACCAATTTTGCATTGTTGTTTTTTGGATTTTGTTCTAAAATTATAAAGTTGTTTGTGAAATTATGTCATGTTGTCTTTGGGGAGCTAGCTGTTCAAGGAGACTGGACCTTCAAAAGTTTTTTTTCCTTGCCCTCGAGATTCTCTCTCCCACTGTCATGAATTTTCTCCCTCTTATGAACTGGTACTGGTGAGCTTTCGATTATCCAGCAAGCACAGCCTCGAACCGGCCAGTGAGTATTTCTTGTATGTTTGCTTGAAGTAGAAGTGATAACATCTATTGCAGTTAGTCAGAAGAGTGGTATTTCTTAAATCCATTTGAAATAGTTGGGGTATTGTTGAAGATATGGATGCTAATATTTATTGCATTAAAATTAATATAAGTTTTTTTTGTTAGTGATTCTTCTTGAAACGTAGGCTTCATTTTGCGAGGCTTAGGTGCTCCGATGAGTTTGGTTAAAAATGTCATTATCATCGAACGTACCTTTGGCAAGACGAAGGTTTTGACCGCTATCAAGATAATTGTGGGAAAAGCCTATGTAAAGAGGCTCATGTTAGAGTCCATTTGTTTATTTTTCTTCTCTCCTCTTTAGTCCCATATAATGTATATGGATCTCTTCTCTCTTTCTCCCTCCTATAAATGTGTATTCATACCTTGTATTTGATTATTGAGAAAGTATATACAAGTTTCAGGTTTTCTCCACATGGTATCAGAGCCAAACAGGTCCTCCGTGCGGTTAAGCCTTCTCTAATCGCTGCTTTCCGCGCGGTTAAGTCTTTTCTAACCGCTCCTCCTTCTGCTCTCTCTCGTGGCTTCCACCTCACTTTCTTCCTCTTCCTCTTGACCCTCTTATAACTCTCTTTCTCTGACAGGTGGGGCCATTTCCCACTTCCTCATCTAGCCGCGCGGTTTCTTCCTGTCTACCCGCTCCTTTTTTTGCTACTCGTTGCGGTCTCCTTATGTGATCTATCTTATTCTTCTCTCCTTGACCGCCGCGATCTCCTTGTCTACTCGCCTTGCCGCTACGTTCTCGCCTTCTCGCCGTGTGCTTGCCTTCTCGCCGCGTGCTTGTCTACTCGCCTTCTTGCAGCGGTCTCCTCTTTCTTCTCGCTGCGACTTCTCTAGTCGCTGCGGCTTCTCCTCTTTGATGCGGGCTCCGCATCTTGATCGCGGCTTCGTTCTTGCCGCTGGTCTGTTGTCATCGTGACCGTGCGGTCTTCTCGCGCGGTTTATTTGCTGCTTGGTCGTTGTGACTTCTCTAGTCGCTGCGGCTTCTCCTCTTTGCTCCGGGCTCCGCATCTTGGTCACGGCTTCTTTCTTGTCGCTGGTGTGTTGTCACCGTGATCGTGTGGTCTTCTCGCACGGTTTATCGTGCGGCCTCTTTCTTCTCGATGTGTTCTGCTCGCACAGGCTCCTCTCTGATCGTTGTTGTTTTGTTTGCATGGTCTGCTCGCCGTGGTTTGCTCCTCTGCTCGCTGTTCTGATCGCTCGGTTTGCTCACACGGTCTCCTCTCTGATCGCTGATTGTCTACCCGTGCGATCTGCTTTCCGCGCGATCTCTCTCTATTCTGGTCTACTCGCCGCCGGTCTTGCCTCCTGACCGCCTTGCCATGGGGTCTTCTCTTGATTCTACCGGACAGGCGGCTTCCTCTCCTGTAGACCGTCCGACCCTTGTTCCTGAACTCCGAGATGAATTGTGGATCACCACTATTTCTTTAGCCAGCAAAAAGAACTTTGTGGAGTGGGCGCACTCTGTTCGCCGAGTTCTTCATTCCAAAGGCTTTCTACATCACTTGACCCAAGCTGTTCCCGCAGCTCCTACTGAAGAATGGTTGCGCAACGATGGTCGAGTTCAGACTTGGCTCCTCAACTCCCTTGATGGCGAACTTTATCGCATGATCATGTATCACGAGACGGCTAAGGCGATGTGAGATGAGCTACATTCACTGTATTCCGACAGAGATAGTCTCCAACACCTGTATGATATCATAACAGATCTTCAGATTCTTGACATTGGCGGGGCCACCGACCTCTCCTCCTTTGTTGCTCGGGCTAAGACTCTAGTTGAAGCCTAGATTCAATATCAGCCCCCTATGATGGATCTTGCTGCCCAGCGTGCCCAAAAAGAAGCCGTCGGTGTTGCCATGATGATGGCTTGTGTCCCTCCTCATCTTCAGAGCGTTCGGGCTTAGATCCTCTCCTCTGCTGCTACTCCGTCACTATCTGATGTGTGCTCCATGTTGCTCAAGGTCTCACCACCTCCCGACAGTTCTGGACCTCCGTCACTGGCCCTCCTTCAGCAAACTTCTCTCTGTTCACTCGACATCGGACAACATGAGCGGTTATTCTGTTAGTATATGTTGATGACATTTTAATCACTGGAGACGATTTAAAGGGAATCCAAGTGGTCAAACAACATCTTAGCTCCGTCTTTCAAACAAAAGATCTGGGGCACCTTCGATACTTCTTTGGTCTTGAGGTCGCGAGACGTCCGGATGGACTTGTCCTCTTCCAACAGAAGTAGTGCCTCGATCTCCTTCAACATGCTGGATACTCTGGATGTAAGCCGACTACTACTCTAATGGATGCAAATCATAAGTTGTGTGCACATACTTCCGATATAGAACTTCCTCTCCAAAATCTTGAATACTATCGACGACTTGTTGGAAAATTGATCTACCTAATGGTCACAAGACCAGATATATTTTTTGCTGTTGGGGTTGTCAGCCGGTTTATGCATGCTCCTCGAATATCTCACCTTCAAGCCGTCAAACGCATCCTAAGATATCTTAAAACAGCTCCGGGTCAAGGGCTGGTATACAAAACCCCATCCTCTACTCCAAAGTTGGTTGTGTATTCAGATGCAGATTATGCTGGTTCCTTGGATGATCGACGGTCAACCAGTGATTTTTGTACATATTTTGAAGGTCATCTTGTTACTTGACGGAGTAAGAAACAAGCCATGGTTGCTCTATCCTCAGTTGAAGCAGAATACTGATCGATGACATCGATTGTCTCTGAGCTCACATGATTTGAAAGTCTCTTCACTGATCTAAAAGTAAAACTTCCCTCACTAGCCATCCTATTATGTGACAGTCAAGCAGCTATACACATAACAAAGAATCTGGTCTTCAATGAAAGGACGAAACATATTGAAGTGGACTGTCACTTCATCCGGGAGAAAGTTCAAATGAAGAAGATAGAATTGAAGCATGTCCCGGGTACCGAACAAGTTGTTGATATCCTCACAAAGGCTCAACCAAGTACCCTATTTTATCAGTTCCTGTCCAAGTTTGGTGCCAATGACTTGTACGTTCCAGCTTGCGGGGGAGTGTTGAAAAAGCCTATGTAAAGAGGCCCATGTGAAGCTCATTTGTTTATTTCCCTTCTCTCCTCTTTAATCTCACATCATGTATAGGAATCTCTTCTCTCTTTCTCCCTCCTATAAATATGTATTCATATCTTGTATTTGATTATTGAGAAAGTATATACAAGTTTCAGGTTTTCTCCTATGAATTTGGTTAAAAATGTCATTATCATCGAACGTACCTTTGGCAAGGAGAAGGTTATGACCGCTATCAAGATAATGAACTAGTTTTGAGCATAAAATACATGATTTTTTTAGTCGAGGTCGGTTGTTCACGAATGACGGTTCAAGAACACCGCGTTCAAGACCGCCACCACCGTTCCAAACGAAGTTTTAATCTTTTTTTTTTGTGTTTCTTGACAATTTCATTAATCTGTTAAAAGAATATTGTTTCCTCCTATCAAATTTTGTGTTTGGTTAAAATTTTCGTGGATGGAGGTAGCGGCATTGTTGGTGGGGTTGATCTTAATTTATAAAGAAAAACGGGTTGCAAGTAACAGTTTTCCCACTCCCCCACTTGTATAGTTGGACGTTACGCGCACAAACCACCGCACGCCCGATCCACGCGCCCGATCTGCGCGATAACTATCGCGCACGGGATCGCAACCTCCGTGATCTTGTGCACCAGCCGCCCCTCTTCCTCCGCCCGACACGGGAGGCCCTGGTCACGGCCGTACCCGCTAGGGCCCGCCGCCTCCCTCGGCCGCCCATGCATGGGTGGAGCCGGCCGTCCCTAGGCCACCCGGCGAGAGGCGGCCTCGGACGATCCCGACCGCGGCCGGCTTTGCCGAGGCCGGCCACCTTAAGGCCGGTCTCGGCAACGACCAACCCCGCAAGGGGCCTGCCGCCCGCCCGCGTACGGGCGGCCTTGGCCGCGGCTGCCCTCAAAGGCCCGATCACCCCTCGGCCACCCCATCGCGGGCGGCCTTGGCTGAGGCCGCCGCAAAGGGGGCGGCCGCCTCGCCGCCCCGGCGCGGGCGGCCTCGGCCCGTCCCCCGCAAAGGGGGCGGCCGCCCCCTGGCACAAGGGGCCTCAACCACGACCCCCGCAAAAGGGGCGGCCGCCCCGACGCAGGGGGCCTCAGCCACAGACGTGAGGAGGGGCCTCCGATTGGCCGCGGGCGGGCTTGCCCGAGGCCGCCCTCAAGGGGGGCGGCCGACCCTTGGCTGCCCGGTCCAAGGGGCGGCATTGGCCAGCCTCGCCAAGGTCGGCCGCCCCCTCCCGACCGTTCACCGCGGAGGGAAGGGGCGGCCGCATGCCTAGGCCGCCAGTCCTCCTGGGCGGGTTTTTTTTCCGGCCCGGGGGCAGGATCGTCTTTTCCTTAAAAGTGGCGATACGTGTGCCTGGTTCTGAGCATTTCTATTGCACGGTAGTTATTGGGTAAAATTACCGGACCGCCCGCATACAAGCCTATTAATACTCCCACTTTCTACTTCATACGGATCCTTTTTGGTTCGCAAACTCTGACTGTTTTTCTGTCTCTCTCTCTACATTTCTCCTCTCTCTCTCTCTACAGGTCGTTCGACTGCAAGGAACTCAGGCGAACATCTCCTAGGCGGACGGAGTTTGCCCGAAGTAAGACAAGAGTCCAGAACTGAACAGTTTCCTTGTCGTCGATAAAGTCCCCTGTCATTCGCAAGGCGCAAAAGCGAACGACAAGACCTCAAGTTACCACCAAAACGGGTTCTAGAAGAGAGCGGAGATCCCGGAAGGGCGCGGAGATCCCTTAACACTCAGAACTTCCCCAACTCCATCTTTCAAAGTGTAACAAGGAGCGGTCCCTCGCCCGCGACTTCACCTTAAAAACTTTATAACAAACTCTGAAATAGTGGAAGTTAGGTAGACAACGAATCGACCGTGTGGTTTTTCACCTTGATTGCGGGTTTTCTACGCAATCAAATCTCTCTCGCACAGATATGAGAACCATTAACTGGTTGCACGCTCGACCGCTCAGCGGGCTAGGGCAGTTCAAGAGGTCTGGTCTACCAGGAGCTTCGAACGGTCCCGTAATAGTTTTGCATCGTCTATGGGAAGAGTTCCTCATAGAGTTCACAATTCAGCAAAGCAAGAAGGGATGGCATGACGGAGTACTCGCACCTCCCGAGGGTCAGCCCGTGATGGCCATGCATACCCAGGACCA
The DNA here is from genome assembly GCA_039583875.1 of Platanthera guangdongensis. Classification (NCBI taxonomy): domain Eukaryota; kingdom Viridiplantae; phylum Streptophyta; class Magnoliopsida; order Asparagales; family Orchidaceae; genus Platanthera; species Platanthera guangdongensis. Next base: position 111,814,311 of record CM077157.1, on the reverse strand, counting down.
TCACACTCTCATTATTGCTCCCCAAAAGGAAGAAGCTGAGAACGCACCTATAACATTCTTAACAACACGGATGACCCAATTGGAGGAGCGACAATCCGAGATGATGGCCTTGCTAAGGAACCAAGTAACATCGCAAGTTCCCGAAGGACCACCGACACCAGACAGTGTTTAGCCATCCCAAGTTCCCGACATGGGAGTTGAATAGGAAGAGGACCCCGAGTCCTCGCAAGAAGCCAACACAGAGCATCCCTCCCGCCAGGCAAGGGCTATCGAAATCTGCCTGCTTCACCTGCCCCGGCAGGCGAGAGCCCCTGAGAATCCAACAAGAGTAATGACCAGAGAAGTGATAAGAGAGATGTTTAAAGAGGAGTTCAGCCAAGCCGGTCATCGGGCAACGCACCTCCACTGCCCTGTAAGAAACGAGTCTCCATTGGCACCAGAGGTCATGGCGCATCCGGTCCCGCTAGGATTCAAGCTCCCTGACATCGAGTCCTATGACGGGACTGAAGATCCCCTTGAACACGTAAACCACATCTCCACGATTCTTCGCATCTACAACGCACCCAATCAGTTGCTCTTCCAGGTTTTCCCCGCCACATTAAAGGGTCGTGCAAGAACATGGTTCCACTCACTTAAAGAATGAACGATCCGGAACTTCGCACAGCTCACCCCACAATTTTTGGACCAATTCATCGCCAACCGCCGCATTACCAAGGACACTTCTCATCTCTTTGTGATCCTCCAGAGCGAGGAAGAGGCCCTCAATGAATTTTTCTGTCGGTTCACTTCTGAAGCAAGGAAGATTTATGGGGTGGACCCAGAACTCCTGCATGGAGTCTTCCTTGGAGGGCTCCAATCTAGGGGATTCTACTCTGCCTTGATGAGGGAGACGATCCCCAACTATCCAGACCTAGTGCACCGAGTGGAAGCCCAAATCGCAGCTGACAAAGCAATTGAAGCTCATCAGCGACAGTTTGAAGGGGGGATGAAGAGGAAGAGAGAGGAACCGACCCTGAGATGCCAGGAAGCGCATAGGGTCAACCCCCGCAAGTAAGATCGCTGTGAGAATCGGACTCTTAGACCGTACCAAGAATACACGCCGCTTAACACCTCACACACAAACGTGCTCTACGCAATCCGGGATGACCCAGCGCTGCGGAGGCCGCGAGAACTCCTGGTAGGTAAGGGTGATCAGGCAAAGTACTGCGGGTTCCACAGAGGAACGTGTCACTCCACCGAGGAATGCATCAAATTAAATGACAATTGAGTGGCTCCTTCGACAGGGAATACTCGGAAGATTTCTTCAAGACCAGACAAGGGACCCAACTGGCCAGCAAAGGAGGGAATTGCTACCAGTGCGCCAGGAAGCACAAGGGGCAGACAAATCGTGGGAACGATTGAGACCATAGTTGGGTCCCCTTTCACCACCGTAAACTCTATCGCACAGATCAAGACTGATCAAAACACATTGAGAAAGGAGAAGATCAACTTTGAGGACGAAGATCTAGAAGGATTGTTGACACCGCACCAGGACCCGTTGGTTATAACGACAGAGATTGGCAACCCGAGCTTCCACGTTAAGCGAATATAGGTTGATAACAGAAGCTTGGTCAACATGCTATTCATTCCGACTCTCCACGGAATGAGCATCCCTAGGGAAAAACTCCAGTCGACAACATGCCCGATCTACGGATTCGACGGAGGAACGGTCCCGGTCAAAGGAACGATTACCCTCCCAATCACACTGCGAGAGTTCCCAAAGCAGGCAACCCACCAAGTCTAGTTTGTGGCCATAGAGGCAGAGTTGTCATACAACGCAATCTTAGACCGCCCACTCCAGACATCATTTGGGGCAATTCCCTCAATCCCCCATCTCACCTTGAAGTTCATCACGCCCGCAGGAGTCAGAGTCGTCAAAGGAAACCAGGAGGCTGCCCGGACGTACTACTTACAACAAATGTTCCATGGGCAAGGTGCGCCCCCATATGCCAGCAAAACTCGAGCAAGTGAGCCAGGAGGGCCCTAAGTGAAAGAGCTCCAAGACAGGAATAAGGCAACACCTCACTATGTTTCGTCTTCTTAGTACTACTATACTGTTTTCTTTTAAACCTAGACAACAACTACTAACACTATAAAGTCACGAGCATGTACTCGTGCACAGGCTATTGTGGTTTCCTTTTAATATACATACATTATGCTTGCTTCTAACCTTGCTATTACAGGAACAAGATTGGGACAAACCCTCACGAACTTTCCACTATCACGGATTGAAGGTATTCCCTTCACGAACTTTCCACTGCCCCCGACAATTCTCTGGGACCAAGTCCCCGCGATCTCCCTCTGCAGCCGATCAAAGGTCCGCCCTTCTCCACCACAGTAGGTCGCGGCGTTGGTAGGGACCGCCCCTTCGCGTTAGCCAACGGTTCGAAGGTCTGCCCTTCACCGTCTCTTTGGAAGCACATCGACCTCCTACTACCGCTGATCAAAGGTCCGTCCTTCTTTGTCGTAGTAGGTCGCGACGTCACCAGGGCCTGCCGCTCTCCCGTTTGTCAGCAGTTTGAAGGTTTGTCCAACACCGTCTCTCCGGGACCACATCCCTGCGACCTCTCAGTACCGTCGATCGAAGGTCTACCCTTTTCCGCCTTAGTAGGTCGTGGCTTTGCCAGGGCCTGCCCCCTCGTGTTCGCCAACGGTTCGAAGGTCTGCCCTTCACTGTTTCTCTGGGGCCACTCCCGTGTGACCTCCCATTTACGCCAATTGAAGGTCCACCTTTCTCCGCCTCAGTAGGTCAAGACACCGTCAGGGCCTGCCCCCTTCGCGGTCGCCCAGGTTCGAAGATCCGACTTTCACCAATACACTCAGCGACAACCTGCAGAATGGTGAACCCGACCTCTCACTACCTGACTAGAAACGTTCCCCCCTCACCCTGGTTGTAGGTCGCGGAACCATTTGGGTCTCGTCCTCCAACAGTCAATCTCGAAGGAGTGCCTCAAAAAATCACAATGGGACAATCAGTCCAAAGGTAAACAAAACACACAGAGTTGCTGTAACAAAATAAGGAAACAAAGTCCAATCACAAATACACATCAAGTACAACACAAACACAATAAAAGTAAGATACAACAAAGCTAGAATCTACTCTTCCACATCAAACTCAATGATTTCGTCCTCTGAAAGACCGTCAAAGCCAAGATCAGAGACATCGCACTTGCGCTTGCGAGATATCATCCAGAGGATCTTCGCCATCCCACGACGGAATGCCACCTCTCGAATATAGGCAAGCTCATGCTCCACCTCCCTCGTCTAGACCTCCTCATGGATCTCCTCTAATAGTAGACAACGATCCTGCTTGGAGTCAATTGAGTTCTTGTACTCTGTCACCCCAGTCACCTTCAGCTCAACAAGTCACTCCTGCGAGGAAAGACGTCCCACCTCGGACTCTAAACGGACAACGTCTCCCTGCATATTCTCCACCAGAGACTTCTCAGCCTGAAGCTCCACTTATAGTCGCGCTTCCTCAGCCTTCAAGTCCGACTCAATCTGCCAGAAGCGAGATAAATCGCGCTCGCGCCTCCCCCTCAAATAAAAACAGGAGCTCTCTGCACCCCGTAGCTTCTCCTGAAGAAAGAGTTACTCATCCTTCAAGCTAACATAGTAATCAGTCAAAGTAAGTGCAATCTGGGCTTGTATACCAATCTGCAACAAAAACATGGTGAGTCAAGTAGGAAGACAAGAAGAGCAAACTAAGGTCAAGTAACAAACTTACTGCATTGTTCATTGCCGCCAAAGACGAAGAAACGCGCTTCCCCCTCAATTAGGGCAGAACAGGAGCCCCCTCGTCAGGAACCTGGGGGGTAGAGGAGCCCAAAACCTCAACATCTGGATCACCAGACGGAACTCTGTCAACTCGGGAACTGCAAGGGACAACCTCTGAATGCCCCTTTGGCAGACTGATGGGTCGACGCATGGAAGCTGAGTCACCTCGGCCCTCAAATACCAACTTCCTCTTCCGATCACGACCCAACAGAGTAGCAACATGACGTCCTGGATCAACAAAGGATCCATATAACAACTGATCTAACCCTCCACAAACAGAGAAATGCTGAAAATGGGATTCACCAACTCATGGGGCTCTTCAAATCCAAACATCGTCATAATCTTCCGCTCACACCCTTTCATCTGACGTCATCGATCAAGGAAGGTGCTACAGAGCTCTGACCACTCTCAACAATTGCGGACGTACCCGTACACCGTGTTCCTATGGCGCCTATCTATCCGGCTCTCGAACACCCACCAAATCTTATTGCTACGAGCTTCGACGCGACCACCACTATCAGAGCACACGTCGCACCAATCTCTAAAAATCTCCAATGAAAAGCTCGAGACATGCTCCCAAAAAAAGATGATCAAGACCATGACAAAGGCGCGCCACAAGCACAAGGGGACACACCCCGCGCACGCGCACTCTGTGCGCAGGTGATCTCTTTGAGCAAGAGAGTGCACCCCACACATGCGTGTGGTGCGCATCTGCGCTCCTCATGCACGCGCAGTGCGCGTGTGCACATCCCGCACACGCACGTAGCACGCGGGTGCCCATTCCGCGCGCACTCGCGATGCACGCGGGTACACACCCCTCTCTCACGCGGGCTGCGTGCGGGTGCGCACCCCGCACGCACTGCGCGCGGGTCCGCACCCGACGCAAAGTACACGGGGCGTGCGCCTCGCGAGCTGATGCGAACACTGCGCGGCCCTACGCGCGGAGGCACTCCCCGCGTGATAGCCCACTGCGTGCGGGGCACACCCCGCGTGCCCAGGCACTGTGCGCGCCCCTGCACTCGTGCAGCCTCCCATTGTGCTCCGTACACCTATCGTACCTTTTCAGTCTTGACTGCGCCTTCCCATCCCCCTTCATTCGCTCCCGCGATAAGAACCAAGGCTAGCCAAAGAATGAAAGCCCACTCGCTCCTCTCACTTCAACTCTAGGCTCTGTGGACTTTGTGGGGAAAAATGATGGGGTTGACCCCAATTTATAGTGAAAAATGGGTTGCGGGTAGTGGTTTTCCCACTCCCCCACTTGCATAGTGGGAAGTTACGGGCACAAACCACCGCACGCGTGATCCACGCACCTGATCCGCCCGATAACTACATCACACGCAATCCCAACCGCCGCGATCTCTTGCATTGTTTGCCCCTCTTCTGTCTCCCGGCACGGGAGGCCGCGACTACGGCCGGCCTCGCTAGGGCCGGCCGCCTCCCTTTGCTACCCAGGCATGGGTGGAGTCGGCTGCCCCTATGCCACCCAGCGAGGGGTGGCCTTGGCCACGGCCGATCTCGGATGCGTCCAGCCTCGCCGAGGCCGGTCGCCTCGAGGCCGGTCGCCGCCACTGCGGACCCTGCAAGGGGACGGCTGCCCGCGCAAGGGGATGGCTGCCCGCGCAAGGGGACGGCCGCCCACGCACGGGCGGCCTTAGCCGTGGCCTCCCTCAAAAGGGCGGCCATCCCTCGGCCGCCCCATCGCGGGCGGCCTTGGATGATTGCCCCGCAAAGGGGGAAGCTACCACGCGGCCGCCCCGTCGCGGCGGTCTTGACCGCGACCCCCGTAAAGGGGGCATCCGTCCCGTGACCGCCCTGGCACGGGCGGCCTCGGCAGTGACCCCCACAAAAGGGGCGGCCTCTCCGGCGTGGGGGGCCTCTCCCGCAGCCCCTGTGCGAGGAGCGGTCACCAATTGGCCGCGGACTGCCTCACCCGAGGCCGCCCAGGCCAATGGGCGGCCTTGGTCGGCCCCGCCAAGGCCGGCCGGCCCATCCCGGCCGTTCACCGTGGAGGGAAGGAGCGGCCGCCGCCTCAGGCCTCCAGTCCTCCTGACCGGGCTTTTTTACGGCCCGGGGGCAGGGTCATCTTTTCCCTAAAAGTGGCGATCCGTGTGCCCGGTTCAGAGTGTTTTTATTGGTCCGTCCGCTAGTTACTGAGTAAAATTTCCGGACCGCCCCCATAAAAATCTATAAATAGAACGACTTTATACTTCATTCATATCATTTTTTGGTTCCCAAACTCCGACCATTTTCTTGTCTCTCTCTACACTCCTCTCTCTCTCTCTACAGATCGTCCTCCTGCATGGAATTTGGACGAACATTGCCTCGGCGGACGAAGTTTGCCCGAACTAAGACAAGAGTCCAGAAGCGAACAATTTCCCTGCCGTCGACAAAGTCCCCTATCGTTCGCAAGGCACATAAGCGAGCGACAATACCTCAAGTTGCCACCAGAATGGGTCCCGAAAGTGAGCGGAGATCCCAAAAGGGCGCGGAGATCACATGCCGCTCAACTTTCCCCAACTCCATCCCTCAAAGCATAACGAGGAGCGATCTGTCGCCCTCACCTTCACCTGAACAACTCTGTAACAAACTCTGGAATAGTGGAAGTTATGTCGACAACAAATCGACCACGTGGTTTTTCACCCCGATTGCGGGTTTTCCACGTAATCAAATCTCTCTCGCACAAATCTGAGAGCTATTGATAGTTTGTACGCTCGACCGCTCAACGGTATAGGACGGTTCAAGACTCCCGGTCTACCAGGAGCTTCGAGCGATCCCGCAACAATTATACTTCTTGCATCGCAGCACGGGCGAGTCTCGTGCTCGACTTGCGGCCTAGCTTGTATTTGATTTTCTCTGTGAAAGCAGCCGCTTATCATCTCCTTGTTCAATCAGTTCAAGAGCATCCTTTGGAAGTTGTGGTCTTGTGCAAGAAGGTTGTTGCTAATAGTGATTTTGTGTATCTTTGAGAAGTTTGGAGCTGGACTATGTTATCTCTACGTTCAAAGCAATTTTAGCAAGAAATTGAAGAGTTGTGTGCAATCATATTTGCTTGAAGAGAACCTATAGGAGGTAGTTGAGAGAGAAGGGCAAGTGCTACTGTAGCTAATGGAGTGAATAGTACCGTAGCGAGGTGGATAGCTCATGCGAAAGAGAAGTTCATCTTGAAGAGCTATCTACGACGAGTTTTTTTTTCACATTTTGAGATGTCAATCGGCATTTGATATTTTGATATCTCTTGATGGATTATTCAAGAAGAAGAATATTGCATAATTATAATATTTAGGATACAATTAGTAAATGTAAATCATGCCTAGCTTTTTATCTCGTTATTCCATTTGAAGTTAAAAAAATTTTGTGCCAACAGAGGTGAAGTTTCTTCAACATATTTCTCTTTGAAGGTGGATATAACACACACATGATGGAGAGTTTGAGATCTACTTGTTTTGTCCACTCTCTTGTGATGCGAGAGGCTTGGACTTGCTGGTATGGAGAAGCTGAAGGCTATGAGATGATGTACGGGGTGTCGTGGATGAGAACACTAGGGTTTATGTGGATGTGCATGAGAGATCTTATGAGTAGTAGAGGATATGGAGGATTCAGAGAATGTCATGGTGGAGATAGGATCTACAAATGTACGACTTAGACTCCGGATGTCATGAGTGTGGTGGTGATGAACGGTCGTTCGCGTACACCATACCTTGCCTAAGGAACGTCATCCATTTTTATGTTCAAAACTAGCTTTCTTTTCTTGGTGGCGGTCATAGCCTTTGTGCCGCCAAACATACATTCTGTGATGACGGCGTTGTTGTCCAAACTCACCGGAGCAAAAACGGCACGCCAAATGAAGACTTAGGTTCCGTTTGGGGGGACTTATTTTCACGGGTCAAGCGGTCATGACCGCATGAACCGGACCTTAATTAAGTCCCGGTTCATACGGTCAGACCGCTTGACCGGTGAAAATAAGTCCCCTCAAACGGAGCATTAATGTATTGTATCGATTTCATCGCTACAGTTGATGTTTTCTGAAGGTGATCAATCTACAAAGTCTTCTATTGGAGAAATTAACAACGAACAATGTTGTCGCACTAGTGCTCCATCATTCTATCCTCAAAGAGTCCCTCCAGATATTTTTTGCAAGCAACCTTCAAGTAGAAACATAGAAGATTATAGAACATGGATCACTCTTTTTCTTGATTTCTATATAAATTTTATAGGTTTCAAATAAAAACATGCAATAATTATTTTTTGTAAATTTCTTATTGGGTAGAAGTGATTTTTTTTTTGCTACTTTTAAGTTTGGAGCATTGCTATTTGTATGAGTGTTCACGAACTGAATCGAATCACATAGGTTTTCAATTGAACTCAAATTTGACAAAGAACGCAGAAATTCGGATTTGATCGAATATTCGTTGTCGGGTTCAGATTCGAATTCGAATTTATAATATTTAATTTTATATAATATTGAAATATAATTATATTTAATATTTATTTATATATATTAATTTTATTTAAATATATATCGTAGTATTCACAAACTATTCACAAAATTTTCAAATAGGAATAAATTTAGGTGATTGTTAACCGCAACCCCTTATTTTGCTAGTCGCACCCCAAAATCTCCCAATTTTACACGCCTTTTCGAAATACGCCTTGTACATGCAATATCAGGAACAATATTCAAAAGTTGTAGATATCGACGAGATCTAAAACTTTCTTGTTGATCACTTTTCCTAAAAATGCATGTACAAGGCGGTGGAAATATGCCCAAGTTTGCACATGTTCGAAATACGTCTTGTACATGCAATTTCAGGAAAAGTGTTCACCACAAAAGTTGTAGATCTCGGCGATATCTATAACTTTCGTGGTGAACACTTTTCCTGAAATTGCATGTACAAGGCGTATTTTGAAAATGCGCGAAAAATTGGGAGATTTTGTGGTGCGACTAGCCAATTACGGGTTGCGGTTAACAATCACCTAAATTTATTCGAATTCGGAATCAATGATGTGCTTATATCCAAAATAACTGTACTCGTAGGTAGGATTGTTCACAAATTCTATAGTTCGTGAAAATTCGATTAAAATTCATATTTTCAAATTCGAATCCGGATTTCAAATTCGAATCCAGATTTCACTAAACTATAGAATTTGTGAACAATCCTAGCTACGAGTACACTTATTTTGGATATAAGCATATCATTGATATGAGTACACCGAGAAATTTTATTTTTTGCTATACATCTATTTAAGAGCACACCTATTTTTTTTAAAAAATAATTTGTTTGACCAAAATAATAATAAAATTTATTAAAAAAATTTAATATATTGATGCAAAACTCAACAAAATGAAAACAAAATATAAAACAACCAAAACGGCATAACATAAAACCAATGACAGCCCGATACATGATACATTGTAGGCCATCATTTTACATGAAAATTTTAAAAATTTCCATAGTAGACTTGTTGCTTGACCCATAACTCAACCTGCATGAAATAAGCAAGTGAAAATACAAGCTCATTAAGTAAATTTAACAATAACATTTGCATTGAGTTAAAGTAAAATTTTTTTGCACCATTTCATGTATCGATCGAATAGAATATAAATATGATCATCTAATATTTTGACGTGCAAATTAACATGCATGAAAGTAGCAAGTTAAAATACAAGTTATATAGTTGAGTAAATTTAACATTGTTGGGGGACACCCGATTTTTCTCCGGTCCGGTGAATCGGGCCGCCTTAGCTTGGAATTTGACCGGGCGCGCAAACAGTCAAAGAAAAATAACAGCAGAAGGCAAAAGACTTTTTTTGACGTGAAAAATCCGGAAAGGCTGAAAAACTACGTGGTTGGATCCGTGCCGAGCCAAAATTCACTATATCGTTGGAGTTTGCAAGAGTTTGGGGATGATTTCTCGACGGGTGACATACCACCTCTTCGTTACAAGTACAAAAATGATGGAATAGAAACTATGCCCTCAGAGCCTCGACGAAAGCGCTCCGGCTTGGAAGATTGCCAAGTTCACGGAATCTCGATGGAAGTGTTCCGGCTGGGAAAAATCTCGAAGTCTACGGAGTCTTGACAAAAGCGCTCCGGCTTGGAAGATTGCTATGTTTTGGGCTGAATCCTGAGAGCGCTCAAGTCCACGGAATCTGGATGGAAGCGTTCCAGCTAGGAAAAATCTCTTAGCCCACGGAGTCTCGATGGAAGCGCTCATGCTGAAGCGGAGCCTTGGTGGGAGCGCTCCTGCGGAGAAGAACGTCGTGCCTTGGAAGCTTGATGGGGCCTTTGCGCTACAAGGGGAGCAGAGCGAATTCCTTGGCGGAGGATCAGTCTTAGTACACGACCTCGCCGGAAAATCTCAGAGCTCTTTCTAGTCTCTGGAGTTGCTTGTTCTCAAATGTAGCCCTAATGACCTATTTATACTTTTCCGTAGGGATATGCTTGTAATTGCGTCGGGGCAGAATTTTTAATGGTGAATGTCATCTCTCTGTTTCGAACACCTGGATCACCAATTTTAGGCTCCGTTTGGTGCGACTTATTTTTAACGGTCAAGCGGTTACAATCACCTGTACCTGACCTTAATTAAGGTCCGGTACAAGCTGTCATAATTGCTTGACCGGTGAAAATAAGTCCGCTCAAACGGAGCCTTAGTGAAAAGAAAAAAAGTGCCCCAACCCCAGGTGGTTCGGGCGGCCAGGGTAGGTTAGCCGGCGATGGAGGAGGCCGGCGGAGGCCTGTGGCGGAAAAGGCCGGCGCCGGACGGCGGCGGCGGCGGCCGCCGACGCGCTCACCAATACTCTGCGCGCGCGCAAGGCGGCGCTAGCGCGTTGCGCCCATGCAAGGCGGCGTGCTGCGCGCGCTCACACGAGGCGCTTGCTCGGGTGCCACACATGCTTGGGCAATGTGCTAGCATGCCTTGATGGGATTTTGGGCTCCTTCGGGCGAGCGCGATCCTTGCACGCGGTTCGTGCAATTGGACCGGCCTTCTTGCGTGTTTTCAGTAGAAGTGCTACCGGTTTGGATCGAGAATTTCAAGGGGAACCCGTCAAATGCCCCCAAATTTTTGTGGGTCGTGATCCACGAAGAGACGAGCCCGATTTTTTTTGGACTTTAACTTTTTGCCCCAGGGTCATGGACTTTGGACTGTTTCTCCAAGTGTGTGTTATATGACACTTTTGTTTTGCGGCATGGAGTGTCCTTTCGATTTTCACTTTGCGTGTTGCGTTGGTGCGGAAGCGCGTTGCTTTTCACACTTTCCCTTGTATGAATACGCGAGCATGTCGCTGCGCACTACCTTGTGTGGTTGCCGCAAAAAGTTTGAGCTGGAGGCCGATTCTTGGATGCGACGTGGAGGGATGTTCTGCCCTTCTTGTCCTGGTGTTGCGGAGGGACCAGCGGGTCCATTCTTACTAGAAGATTCTGAAGGGATCTGTGTCCGTTCTCGCACAGAAGCATAGGACTTGGTGTCTGTTATCATCAATTGGTTGAGGTGGAGCCTTTGGAGGCTGTTGATGACGTGCGCGCCTTAGAGTGCTGGAGCAGTGTGAGCTTTTGCTGATCACAGAGAGTCCTGGGAACTTGGAGTGGAGCGATGTCGGACGACTGAGGAATCTCCTATATGACTGTTACAAGGGTTAGGCCGTCATGAGCCCGTCATTGCGCTTTGCACATGGCGAGAGGTTTTATGCATTACAATGGGTATGGGGGCGTTCCGCCCCTTGGATTGGTGATGTCTCGAGGGATGACGCTGACGTCGGTGGGGTACTTAATTGTGTCTGTGCCATTTGCCCACTTTATAGCAGTGGTTTGTGTATTGCCTTTGTCGCTCTCTTTGCTTTAGTGCACGAGTTTTTGGAGGGAGCGGGTGCGCCAAGTTGGCAGGCACCCGTCCCGGCCCGGTGGTCGCGGTTTGGCGAGGGCGAGACCGGCACATGGCCGGGCTCTCGCCCAGCCTCGCGGGTAGGCGGGGGCGAGATCGGCCCAGCCCGGGTTCTCGCCCCGCCTCGCGGGTAGGCGGGGGCGAGACCGGCCCGGCCCGGTTTCTCGCCCCGCCTCGCGGGTAGGCGGGGGCGAGACCGGCCCGGCCCGGGTTCTCGCCCCGCCTCGCGGGTAGGCGGGGGCGAGACCGGCCCGGCCCGGGTTCTCGCCCCGCCTCGCGGGTAGGCGGGGGCGAGACCGGCCCGGGGTCGGGTTCTCCCCCCGCCCTGTGGTTTGGCGGGGTCTCGCCCCTGCCCCCTGTTCCCCGGTTCTTCGAGGGTGACCTGCCTGTCTCGGGTATCCGGGGAGATGAGGGGTTTGGCTCCTCACGTCCTTCGACCCCTTTTTGGTCATGTTTTTACTGTCTTGCCCTCGGGGAGGAATTACCCCTTTATCCCCCGGCGTGGCTGTTTTCTATTGGCCCAAAGTCTTTTGGCCCTATGGGCATTTCAGTCATTTTGGTCCATGAGACTTGGAAAACTATGAATAGACCCTTAGGGGTGCCTTGGAGAGGATCACTTCTTCATTCTTCGTTCATCCTTCAAGGCACCCTAGCTCAAGCATTGACTAGGGAGGGGGAGACCTCAAAGGTCTTCCGGGTGTGAGGTGAGACCTCCGCGCTAGAGCCGAGGGTCTGTTTCTAGCTTCTTGATATTTGGTCCATGACGTTCCTCCGGGTGTAGCAGGTGTGAGGTCACCCCTTTCTAGGTACCCCGAACTCCACAGAGGTCAATTTTGGCTTCAACACTTTGGTGCGGTGAGCGTGGAGAGTGACCAGCACAGAAGATCTCGAGAGAGAGCCATGGTTGGAGGTCAAGGAGGTAGTGATCATCTCGGCGAGCTCCCCAGCCCAGGACCCTTTGTGGGGAGGCAAGAGTTCATGGCCTCCATCCAAGGCATCATGGAGATGCTGCGAAGTATCGCTCTCAGGGTGGCAGCTCCACCCCAACCCCCCAGGAGTTAGCTCCCCCCCCTCTCGACGAGTCGACTCCCAGGGGTCTAGGCGAGATGACCCCAGCAGGGGGAGAAGGAAGTACACCAGGAAGAAGGCCAGAGAAGGAGAGGATGAGAGATGGGGTCGAGCGAGACCTCACCGGCCGGGAGTTGTTCTCCAGCCCGGCGAGTTCCAATCTTCCAGGCGAGCAGGTCGCGCGAATAGAAGTGGCGAGACCACCCCTTAGGGGGTCACCCTTCAGCGAGCTGATCATCTCAGCTCCCGTTCTCGAGGGGTTCAGGGAGCCAGACATGGATTACTATACCGGGAAGGATGACCCCGTCCAGCATCTACAGTGGTTCGAGGATGCCGTCTCCATCAGGCCGATGACGGATGCCTTCAAGTGTCGCCTCTTTGCGATCACGCTGAAGGAGAAGGCAAGGGACTGGTATCATCAACTCCCTCCGAGGTCGATCTATGAGTTCGAGGACCTGAGCCGGAGCTTTCAGCTTCGCTTCTCCACCTCCAAGAAGCAGAATTGGAGTCCTGAGTCCATCTTCCTGATAAGGCAAGGGGCCGAGGAGTCGCTGGCCCGTTACGTAGACACGTTCCAAGAGGAGATCCTGGAGGTCCAAGAGATGCCAGGGTATGCCCTCCAGATGGCATTCACGGTGGGGTTGCGCGAGGGGTTCTTTAAGATGAGCCTGACTCGAAAGGCCCCCCTTTCCTTTGAGTAGCTGATGAAAAGGGCGGCCGAGGAGATAGCCATGGAGGCGGCCAACCCGGCATTCATCAAGAAGTTGGCAAAGCTGACAGAGATGGAGTCAAGAGAGCAAGGTGGCTCGAGACCTCAGGAAGGAAGAAGGAGAGAGGAGCGGAGAGCTCAGGAGGGTCCAGAACCAGGTTGGAGGCAGCAGGGAGGACTCGTTCAGGGTCCAGGAAGAGGTTACGTCCAAGATGGAGGGAACTTCCATGGGGGCCAAGGGAGGTTCAACTTCCATAGGTAAGCCCCTAGGCAGTTCCTACCCCACCACAACAAGCGATGTAGATTGGTTGAAGGGAGAGGAGGAACCGTCAGGGAAGGAGAAGGGTCAAGGTGGAGTTACCGTATTGTGACTTCCACCAAGTGGAGGGGCACGCCACAGCTACCTGCCCCGAGTTCCTGGAAGTGAAGGGGGCGAGAGGCCCTGCCCAGCCACAGCCACCAGTGTCGATGTCGGACCCCGAGGCGGTAGAGCGGTGATCCATGGTGGAGTGGGGATTGAGGCCACTCGAAAGGCAAGCCTCCATATCATGTACCGACGGAGCGTCGCCTCAACATCCCAGACACCGCCCCAGGAGGAGAAGATCACCTTCTCGGTGAAGGACCTGCCGGATCATGAGGATCCTTTTTGCGATGCGTTGGTCATCTAGACGGCCATCGAGGGCTACGACGTCTCCCGAATCTTGGTTGACAATGAAAGCTCCATCAACGTCATTTTCAAGAAGGCGTTTGACGAGATGAAGGTAGAGCCAAGGAGGGTGTTGGCCTCGGATGGACCCCTGTTCGGATTTTCAGGAGAAAGGAAGGATGTCGAAGGTGGAGTAGGACTCCAAGTAAAGTTGGGAGGGGCTTCAAGGAACTGCCGGTTCATCATTGTTGACGCTCCAAACAGCTACAACGCCATCTTCGGAAGGCCCCTCATCAGCGCCTTCCATTGCGTGTCATCTTCCTTCCACCAATGCCTCAAGTTCAGCTCTGGAGGGATCCAGGTCAGAGTCAAGGGAGACTCCAGGATGGCAAGGCAGTGCTACGTCACGGCCGTCAACACCATCTCTTGGTTGGCCAATGCAGAGGAGATGGAGAAGGTCATTGAGAGCTTGAGCAAGATGGAAGTGTCTGAGGAGAAGGAAGCGAAAGACGACCATCATGCCCAGGCCCCCTGAGGGTGCCTCGCCTTGCGGTAGTTTTTTCCTTTTTCTTGTCTTGTAATAATTGCTACCCCTGACCAGCTGACTCAGGGGACCATGCAACTCATATTTTCCCCGTTTGAGAATGTAGGATTTGGTAAGGTTTGATTAAGATGCCTAGTCCTTTTGCTCCGAGATGGTCCCGCAGCCCAGGCTCTCACTAGCTGGGCAGGGCCGGTGGTACCTCTCATGGATGCCTAGAGGTCTCACCTCGAGATGGATTCTGCTGCCAGGCTCTCATCTAGCTGGCAGGGCAGGTTGATCTCTCGGAGGGTGGGGTAGGTCTCACCTCGAGATGGATTCCGCTATCAGGCTCTCACCTAGCTGGCAGGGCAGGTTGATCTCTCGAAGGGTGGGGTAGGTCTCACCTCGAGATGGATTCCGCTTTCAGGCCCTCACCTAGCTAGCAGGGCAGGTTGATATCTCAGAGGGTGGGGTAGGTCTCACCTCGAGATGGATTCCGCAACCAGGCTCTCATCTAGTTGGCAGGGCAGGTTGATCTCTCGGAGGGTGGGTAGGTCTCACCTCGAGATGGATTCCGCTGTCAGGCTCTCACCTAGCTGGCAAGGCAGGTTGATCTCTCGGAGGGTGGGGTAGGTCTCACCTCGAGATGGATTTCGCTGTCAGGCTCTCACCTAGCTGACAGGGCAGGTTGATTTCTCGGAGGGTGGGGTAGGTCTCACCTCGAGATGGATTCCGCTACCAGGATCTCACTTAGCTGGCAGGGCAGGTTAATCTCCCGGAGGGTGGGGTAGGTCTCACCTCGAGATGGATTCCGCTGCCAGGCTCTCATCTAGCTAGCAGCGCAGGTTGATCTCTCGGAGGGTGGGTAGGTCTCACCTCGAGATGGGTTCCGCTGTCAGGCTCTCACCTAGCTGGCAGGGCAGGTTGATCTCTCGGAGGGTGGGTAGGTCTCACCTCGAGATGGATTCCGCTGCCAGGCTCTCAACTAGCTGGCAGGGCAGGTTGATCTCTCGCAAGGTGGGGTAGGTGTCACCTCGAGATGGATTCCGCTGCCAGGCTCTCACCTAGCTGGCAGGGCAGGTTGATCTCTCGGAGGGTGGGGTAGGTCTCACCTCGAGATGGATTCCACTGTCAGGCTCTCACCTAACTGGCAGGGTAGGTTGATCACTCGGAGGGTGGGGTAGGTCTCACCTTGAGATGGATTTCGCTGCCAGGCTCTCACCTAGATGGCATGACAGGTTGATCTCTCGGAGGATGGGGTAGGTCTCACCTCGAGATGGATTCTGCTGTTAGGCTCTCACCTAGATGGCAGGGTAGGTTGATCTCTCGGAGGGTGGGGTAGGTCTCACCTCGAGATGGATTCCGCTGTCGGGCTCACATCTAGCTGGCAGGGCAGGTTGATCTCTCGGAGGGTGGGTAGGTCTCACCTCGAGATGAATTCCGCTGCCAGGCTCTCACCTAGCTGGCAGGGCAGGTTGATCTCTCGGAGGGTGGGGTAGGTCTCACCTTGAGATGGATTCCGCTGTCAGGCTCTCACCTAGCTGGCAGGGTAGGTTGATCTCTCGGAGGGTAGGGTAGGTCTCACCTCGAGATGGATTCCGCTGTCAGGCTCTCATCTAGCTGGCAGGGCAGGTTGATCTCTCGGAGGGTGGGTAGGTCTCACCTCGAGGTGGTTTCCGCTGCCAGACTCTCACTAGCTGGCAGGGCAGGCGTACCTCTCGTGGATGCCCGGTATTTTTTACCCAGAGGGGGGTCTCGCCACCCAGGATCCCATAGCTGGCATGACAGGTTGACCCCTCCGGGGGGTGAAGTATTTTTTACCCAGAGGGGGTCTCGTCACCTAGGCTCCCATCAGCTGGCATGATAGGTTGACTCCCCGGAGAGGCGCGCAAGAAAATTACACTCAGCGAATACGTTGAGTTGGACGTTTCTTTCCGAGCTTGTGCCAATCTTGAAAAGAGCGGGGATTGTGTACAACCCCATATTTGCATGTTTTGGATTTTAAGTTTTTGGAGTGGTTTGAGCTCTTGTTGGCCAATTTTGGCCTAGCCCTTGGAATATACTAGTAGGGGGAGGAAAAATCTGCCTCCCCCCTAGTGGCCTCTTTTTTGGGGGGAGCGGGTGCGCCAAGTTGGCAGGCACCCGCCCCGGCCCGGTGGATGCGATTTGGCGAGGGTGAGACCGGCACGGGGCCGGGCTCTCGCCCAGCCTCGCGGGTAGGCGGGGGCGAGACCGGTCCAGCCCGGGTTCTCGCCCTGCCTTGCGGGTAGGCGAGGGCGAGACCGGCCCGGCCCGGGCTCTCGCCCCGCCTCACGGGTAGGCGGGGGCGAGACCGGCCCGGCCCGGGATCTCGCCCCGCCTCGCGGGTTGGCGGGGGCGAGACCGGCCCGTCCCGGGTTCTCTCCCCGCCTCGCGGATAGGCGGGGGCGTGACCGGCCCAGCTCGGGTTCTCGCCCCTCCTCGCGGGTAGGCGGGGGCGAACCAGGCTCGGCCCAGGTTCTCGCCCCGCCTCATGGGTAGGCAGGGGCGAGACCGCCCCGCCCCGGGTTCTCGCCCCGCCTCGCGGGTAGGCGGGGGCGAGACCGGCCCGACCCGGGTTCTCGCCCCGCCTCGCGGGTAGGCGGGGGCGAGACCGGCCCGACCCGGGTTCTCGCCCCGCCTCGCGGTAGGCGAGGGCGAGACCGGCCCGGCCCGGGTTCTCGCCCCGCCTCGCGGGTAGGCGGGGGCGAGACCGTCCCGACCCGGGTTCTCGCCCCGCCTCGCGGGTAGGAGGGGGAGAGACCGGCCCGGGGCCGGGTTCTCCCCCCGCCCTATGGTTTGGCGGGGTCTCGCCCCTGCCCCCTACTCCCCGGTTCTTCGGGGGTCACCTGCCTATCTCGGGTATCCGGAGGAGATGAGGTGTTTGGCTCCTCCCGTCCTTGGACCCCTTTTTGGTCATACTTTTACCGTCTTGCCCTCGGGGAGGAATTACCCCTTTACCCCCACGGCGTGGCTGTTTTCTATTGGCCCAAAGTATTTTGGCCCTAGGGTCATTTCGGTCATTTTGGTTCATGAGACTTGGAAAACTATAAATAGACCCTTAGGGGTGCCTTGGAGAGGATCACTTCTTCATCTCCCTTCATCCTTCAAGGCACCCTAGCTCAAGCATTGGCTCGAGAGGGGGAGACCTCAAAGGTCTTCCGGGTGTGAGGTGGGACCTCCACGCTAGAGCCGAGGGTCTATTTCTAGCTTCTTGATCTTTGGTCCGTGACGTTCCTCCGGGTGTAGTAGGTGTGAGGTCACCCCTTTCTAGGGATCCCGAACTCCACAGAGGTCAATTTTGGCTTCAACACACATGGCCTTTGAGCGGAGTGAAACCGGAGGGTTGCGGGGGCCCCAAGATAACCGCTTCAGAGGTTGGTCCTTACTGGGAAGATAATTGCATCGCTGCGCTCTGCTTTGCGCTTGGAGAGACATTTTACACAATGTGAATGTTGTGGGGGTGTCCCGTCCTTTGAATAGGTGATGCTTCAAAGGCGGTGTTGATGTTGGCGCTGAAAGATTACTTGAATGTATCCACGTCGCGTGGACGCTTTGTCTCTCGTATTAAAGCCTTGGGTGTCCTATTGAATCAGAAGCGCTTGCCTTTCGTTCCCCTTAGCTTGGATGCACGTATATGTTGCAGTGTATTGATTTGGTGGTTGCCATTGGGCGCGAGTGCTTGGAGTTATTGCCAAAGCGTAATGTAATGGGACGCTTGCCCCCCTCTGTCCGGATGGCGCCCATGGGCTGAAAGTTCATTTTTGGTTGAGTGGCGCGGGAGGACTCGTGGTTGATCCTGACAAAAATCCCTCGGATGATTGATGATGCAATCTTGTCCTAGAAGGGCTCATGATCTGTTCCTTTGAAGATAGTGAAGAGCCTTTGTCGGTTTGTGCCTTGAAGGACATGAGATCCATTCAGATGGTGGTAACAAAGAACCTTTGTTCATTTGTGTTTTGGGAGGACAGAGGTCCGTGTGGGTGGAGATGACGGGGAACCTTTATTTGTTCACGTCTCAAGAGAACTGAGGTTCGTCCCGGTAGAGGTGGCAAAAAACCTTTGTTCATTTGTGCTTTAGAATAATCTGGTTCTTTCGGGTGAAGGTGTAGTTGGACCTTTGTCTATCTCGCCTGAGAGGTGCAGGTGGGCTTTTGCCGGTCTCGCTTCGGAGGGATCTGTCCGCCTGATCAGAGTCTCCTAGGGTGTCTGAACATTTTGTTAAAAAGGTTGGAGTCCCCGCTTAGGTTATCCGAGCACTTTGTTTGAGAGAGAGGTCGGAATTTCCACTTGGGCCATCCGGGCACTCTCTTTGAGAGAGGTCGGAATTTTCACTAGGGATATCCAGACACTCTGTTTGAGAGAGGTCGGAGTTCCCACTTGGGATATCCGAGCACTTTGTGGTTTGAAAGAGGTAGGAGTTTTTGCTTGGGATATCTGGGCACTCTGTTAGAGAGAGGTCGGAGTCTCCATTTGGGACATCTAGACACTATGTTTTAGAGAGGTCGGAGTTTCCTCTTGGGATATCCGGACATTCTGTTTTAGAGAGGTCAGATTTTTTACTTGGGATATCTGGCCACTCTATTTAAGAGAGGTCAGAGTTCCCACTTGGGATATTCAGGCACTCTGTGGTTTGAGAGAGGTCGGAGTTTCCACTTTAGATATCTGGGCACTCTGTTGGAGAACGGTCAGAGATTTCTCTTGGGATATCTAGGGACTCTGTTGTAGAGAGGTCAGAGTCTCCGCTTGGGACATCCAGACACTCTGTTTGAGAGAGGTTAGAGTTTTCACTTGGGATATCTATGTACCCTATTTGAGAGAGGTCAGAGTCCCCACTTGGGATATTCGGGCACTCTGTGATTTGGGCACACAATGAGAAACTCGGGTCTTATTGCATTGATGCACGAAATATGAGTACAGGTGTCAGGTGCATAAGTTCCTTGGGGAGAAAACAAATTCTCCCTTGGGATGGTTGCCCTGGGGGATGCCCACATGTGGGTTTACTTTAAATTAGTTAATTCAGGGCTCTTGTCTTGCAGAAATTCTCCAAGGAGTTCTAGTCGGGCAAATCGTTCAATTTCTACCTTCAATCGTGTGCAGCTCTCTGTGTTGTGTCCGTGTCCTTGGTGGTAGTTGCAGTACTTAGACTGGCCCACCGAGTTTGGAGCGAGAACCCTTGGCCTATGAAGAGAGGGATGATTGTGGATGTCGAGCAATACTTCCGTCCACGAAGCATTGAGGGGAGTGAGTGTTTGATTGTGGTGGTACCATACGACTTAGTGGGGATCGTCGCAACGCTCGTTGATCTCCCTAGGACTTGGCAGTGGCTCTTGATGCCTCCTCCTTTTCGGTTTTCCTTCGAATTGTTCTTGATGTGTTTCAATTGCCTCATTTGTCGTGACTTGAGCCGTGACTCGACGGATGAGGTCAAGGTAGCTCGGAACCATTTCACTCATCATGGAGTGGAATTTTCCTCGTCTGAATCCTCTAAGGAAAGTTTCGCACAGGAGCTCGGGGTTAGCCCCGAAATCTATCGTGCCTCCACAGTGAAGCGAAGAAAAAAATCATTGAGTGATTCTCCCTCGCTCCTTCGGATTCCTATGAGGTGAGAGTGGTCTTGAATGATTCGCTGGTTGGCGATAAATTAATCTGTAAAAAGTTGAGTTAGCTCTACGTAGTTCTTGATTTCTACTTCTTCCAGAGAATGAAGCCAGGTGCGAGCTTCTCCTTTTAGTGTGGTTGGAAACACTTGCACAAAATCGGGTCTAGGGCATTGTAGATGTGCATGTTAGATTCAAAGTGTTTGACATGCTCCAGAGGGTCGTCTGACCCATCAAATGTCTCGAAGTCGCGGAGTTGTATCCCGGGTGGAGTAGGATATGTCAGGATCGACGAAGCTAGCAGGGTGATGCGGCGGTTGGGCCATCCTACATTGGCGTATTGGTGCCCCCCGTGTCGATATTTCTCCTCGATCATGTGTCTCGCTTCCTCGTGAGTGAGTCTTCTATCGGTCAAGACGACAGCTTCCTTCATCCCATGAAAGTTCCCCTGCGCGTGCTTGGGAAGTCCATCTGGTATTCCGGGGTGCGCGAAGTTGTAGTGTCAGATGATCAGTCCGTGATGGGATCCTTAAAGTTAACAGTGTCTTCAGGCATTATCTTACTCAGGATATGCGGTGGTTGATCTCCTGGTGCTATGTACGTATTGGGGGCTCGATGAGCCCTTAGATCTCTTAGCAAGGTGAGAACCTTCGCGTGACACTCCCTTATCGGGCGTCTGCATTCTTCCCCCGATTCTTGGGATACAGTCACGGTGGATCCCCCCTGAAGCAAGGCATTGTCTGCAGGCGAGTTGGTGTGGGTTGGAATGGTGCGCTCCACTAGTGTCGCTTTACTGACGGTTTGTGCGCCTCTCTTCGCCATTGCTGCTGGTGTTGTTATTTTGAGATTTGTTAGAGATTTTGGGAACACCTTCCCACAGACAGCGCCAAACTGTTACGGGTCACCCGATTTTCCCCGGTCTGGAGACTTGGGCTGCCTTAGCTCGAAATTGGACTGGGAGCGCAAATATTCAAAGAAAAATAATAACAAGTGACAAAAGGATTTTTTTGACGTGGAAAATCAGGAAAGGCTGAAAAACCACGTGATCGGATTTGTGATGTGCCAAAATCCACTATATCGCTGGAGTTTACAATAGTTTGGGGATGATTCCTCAGAGGGTGACAGACCACCTCTCCGTTACAAGTACGAAAATAATGAAAAAGAAACTAAGTCATCGGCGCCTCGACGGAAGCACCACGGCTTGGAAGATTGCTAAGTCCACAGAACCTCAATGGAAGCATTCTAGCTGGGAAAATATCCAAGTCCACGAAGCCTCGATGGAAGTACTCCGGCTTGGAAGTTGCCAAGTCTACAGAACCTCAATGGAAGCGTTTCAGCCAGGAAAAATCTCTAAGTCCACAGAGTCTCGATGGAAGCTCTCCTACTGAAGCGGAGCCTTTGAGGGAGTGCTCATGCAGAGAAGAACGTCGTCCCTCGAAAGCTTGATGGGGCCTTTTTGCTAGAAGGGGAGCCAAGCGAATTCCGGAGCGGAGGATCGGTCTAAGTCCACGATCTCGTCAAAAAATCTCAAAGCTCTTTCTAGTCTCTGGAGTTGCTTGTCCTCAAATTAAGGCTTGATTGTCTATTTATAGTTTTTTGGAGGGATACACTGGTGATTGCGCCGAGGAGGAATTTGTGCTGACGAATGACATTGCTTCATTTTGGTCACATGGATCACCAATTTTAGTGAAAAAACAAAATGCCCCTCTGGCGGTTCGAGAGGCCCGAGCAGGTAACCCGGTGGCGGCGGAGATTGGCGGTCGGATGCGGCGGAGATGGCCGATGGTGGCGGGAGCCGATCGTGCGTGCTCCAATGCGCTGTGCGCGCGAGCGCGTTGTGCCCCTCCCCCCGCAAGGTACATTGTGCCTCGCAAGGTGCGTGTTGAAATTTTTGAAGTGAAAGTGGCGTCTTAACCAGGCAGACCGTGCGACTAGATGGTGACGGTCTGATTGATCAGACCTCGCAGTCTGAAGTGGCGATTTGTCAGTTCGTCTTGTTACTAGGATGTAACCGTGCAGATTGGTTGTCTATCCGTAGGAGTGGTGGACTTGGTTGAACTTTGTCGAGTTCGACTTGTTGCGGACTCGTCTGGAGCTCGTGAGATCGACATGGTTTGTGCTTTGGTCTTATTATCAAGTGGCGCGGTTTGGTGAAGACCACGGAGATCACCGGTTAGTGCAGTCTGGCTCTTGTATCCATTGGTTTTGTGTTCACACTAGGGATTGATGGTGGTGAGGACTTGGTCGTTTTGTGCCTACTTTGGCTGTGCTCAGTCCAGGAGTTCGCACAGGCAGCACGAACTGCTTCTCTATCCGTTGAGTTTGGCAACTTATCAACCAGGTTGTGCTCGAGTCGCTGACTCATTGTGTGTGGACTGGAGCAGTGTCCGCAGGGTGCTGCGGACTGGTTGCGGTATCCACAGTGTCCGCAGGTGTGGCAGACAGGTCCTGGTTCTGGCCCTGTGTGGTGTTCAAGGTGGATAGGTTTTCTGTCCGACCTTATTTGTGCGACCATGGAGGACTTACTTTGTGTCCGCACAATGAAGATACGTTTGTGCTAGCTGCGAGATAGGGTGGTGGTCCTATCAGTTAGGAAGGTGACCACACTACTCTCCGCACCTATAAATAGCCCCTGTCACATCATAATTACGAACGAGTGAACAGTAAGTGATCTCGAGTTATTTGCTGCAGATAGGTTTTTGTATCCACGTGGTTTGAGAAGTTAACCGGTTTTGGTGTTGCAGATTGTGCGGCTAGCACTGAGAAGCCAGGGACTTGGTTCTGACTACGTCAGGGATCAGTGCGGTTTCTGCAGATATAATCAGCAGTTTGCAGCAGGTCGCGGATTGCGATCAGGTGGTCTTCTCATCAACAATCTTTCCCAGTTCAATAAGGTTGTCCGCTTCTGGCAGTTTGTCTATTCAGTTCGGTAGTAGCTGTTCGCGGATTCTGGCTGCTTGCAAAATGCGGACAGAGTTCTTCAGCTTAGAATAACATGGTGTCCGCACGGTTAGGTTGAGATCTGATGACTTAAAGATTTCAGCGGACTCCTTGTTCAGTTCAGTAGTAGCGGCCGTTACAGGATCTGTCAACGTGGCTTGTTTTTGCCTTGTATGTTTTTTTGCTTCCATCGGGTACATTGGTGAATCATGTCTCGGCATGTATGCCTCGTATTGTAAATAAGTTTGATAGTACATGATTTGCTTGTTCTTCTACTAGCATCTGATTTATTTGACTTGATTTGGTTGAGTGTTCCTGCATCCTAGTTCCCGTTTTCCTCTTTTTACCAATGTTTACATGGTATCAGAGGGAATAGAGGTGTGAGCAGTGATCAACTATCAAGTTTACTTTTTTGCTTCTGGGAGTTAAGTAGACCAGCGGTTGTGCAATGGAAGAGGATTCACAAGGGGTCTTGGAATTGAACTCTTGACATCGACCAACTTCAAGAAGTGGAGGTCATGTATGAAGAGTTACCTTCTGGGCGAGGAACTTTGGGAGGTCGTTTGTGGAAACGAAAGGCAAGAGATTACTGCTGCTACTTGTAATGCTGAAGCGGTGAGAGCTTTGAGAAGGACAAACGCTAAGAAGGAGTTTACTCTCAAGCGGACAATCTCACCGGAGCTCTTTGACCACATCATTGTATGTCGATCAGCAGTGGAGATTTGAACTTCCCTCGATGGGTGTTCAATAAGAAGAATGTAGCACAACTGCAATTCTTACAAAATGAGTTGGCGAGAGCCACACAGGGTGATCTGTCAATCTCTACATTCTTTCTGAAGATGAAGAACCTATGTGCTGAAATTTCAGCATTGGACTCTGATGAGCCGATTTCAGAGGCGAAGCTTAAAAGGCACATAATCCGTGGATTGCGAAATGAATATGTTGCCTTCATTACTTCTATTCAAGGCTGGGTCACTCAGGCGTTATTGCTTGAGCTGGAGAACCTGCTTGCTTCGCAGGAAAGCCTAGCAAGACAGGTGGCTGGAGTTACTATCTCTGGAGGAGATAATGAGGCTCTCTTCTCAAGGAAGAAGAAAAGGTGGGACAAGAAAAAGATGTCTGTTGGCGATGGTCCTTCTACTTCATTTCAGCAAGAGAAGAGTCAGCCTTTAAAGCGGGATTAGAAGAAGAAGGACCAAGGTGCTACAAATGCAATCTATCTGGTCACTTCAAGATGGACTGCAAAGTCAAACATCAGCCAGGGCACGGTGCATGTAAAAAGGAAGCTGGTTCCAGTGTTGAAGAAGGATGATTGGGAAATACATTTGTTGCAGAATTGAGACCGGGCGGTCTGGCGACTTGGAGACCGGGCGACCTGCCGATCTGTCGCTGGAGAGTTGGCAGATTACAGTCCGTGCGGTTTGTCGGTTTCTCTCCAGTAGTTTGGGTGCAGGACTGTTGCTGTTGGTGCCCTGGCGGTCTGCCGGTCTGTCCCTGGCGACTTGGAGACCGGGCGACCTGGCGGTCTCCCTGGCAGATTGTCATCTCCTTCTGGTGGTTGTCGGGCGGTTAGCCTATTCGTCTAACCGCGCGGCTTGATCGGCTTATATTTATGTTAAACCGCTTGTACATGTAATTATTTAGTCCCACATTGTTTAATTGTAATCTCTCACATCTACTCCATTCTATAAAAGGGAGGCTATACCATGTAATACACACTTTTTTTGGATAATAAAGATTTCTGTGTAACATCCCATTTCCAACTAGACCCCTAAGAGTGGTTTTGGCCATGACTAGGTCATGACAAAACCCTAGAAGGCCAGAAATGGGCCAAGAGATAGGAGGCCAAGGTGAGGATCACCATGGTCTGCAAATAGTAGAATTTTGAACAATGGTTTAGAATGACAATGGGGCTTCACCATGGCCCCAAGACCCTACCACAACACTCCCAAACATTTTGGGAGCCCCATTAGAGCCAAAAGGACCCATTAGGGTCAAACCAAGAGGCCTAGTTGACCAAGGTCAACCCTAGCCCTAAATGGGTCAAACTAGCCTACTTAGGGCCAACTGACCTACTCCTAGCCTAAAGGACCCCTCCTATGCCCTCCTAACCCTAAAGTGAGGTCAAATGGTCACTAAGGACACATTGGGGTCATCCCTAGAGGCCAGGTTGACCCAAGTCAACTCAAGCCCTAACCTGGTCAAAGTACCCTTACTAAGGGTATGTGACCTCCAAAGTACAGGGTAACCCTACATAACCCTACCTAGACCCTAAGGGAAGCCAATGGGTCACCCAGAACCCATAGGGGTCAACCCAATTAGTCATGTTGACCCAAGTCAACCCTCATTTAGGTCAAGTCAAACTTAACCCAAAAGGGCTAACCCAAGCCCAAGCCACTTCTCCCTTAGGCTAAACCCATTCCCATGACCATCATAATCAAGTGGGCTGCATTTAGTTGTGAGGTTGACTAGTCAACCAGAGGTGACTGGGAGAGAGAAAGGAGCTCCTCTCCATGATAATGGAGGAGAGAGAAAATGAGGAAGAAGAAGGGGGAAGTGAGAGGCCGGCCAAGGGAGACTAACAACCACCAATTATGGCTGCAATCAACTCCTCTAGGAGAGAGGAGTTGATTCCAGCCGTTTCCCAGCCACCAAGGGGTGGGTTCAGCCCCCCTCCACACAACCCGAGCCACACCTTTAATGGTGTTAATGGCCATTGAAGAACCAGCCTCTCCTCTCCCCCATTTGCCATTTAAACACCTTCAAGGAGCCGACGGGATCATTTTAGAGCGTTTACCTGGAGGAGACGAGCCATTCCACTGTGCAGTTGCAGAAGCCGAGCGCCGCCGCCGTCGTCAATGGCATCCCGCCGCTCCTCTCGCATCCAGGCCGCCAGGAAGGTCCTCCCCCTCTCCTTAACCCATGGTTAGATCATAGCAATCGTTAGGACCAAGGTTCGGGCTCAATTGAGCCCGATCCAATTCGGTTTTCATGGATTTTTCTGAAGAAAACTCACCTCTCGGGATCGCCGGAAAAGGGGTTTCCGGCGGCCAAGCCGCCGCCTGGGATGGCCACCACCTCAACGGAGGTGGTGGAGCCGGTGGCCGGCCAGGGAGGTGGTCGGGTCGCCGGCAGTGGCGTTTGGAAGTGGCTCCAGGCGGGATGAATCCTGGCCGTCGGCTCAAGGTAGAAGATGAAGGGATTCCGTCCCTTTTGCTTCAAGATTCGTGCGGGCCCGATTTTAAACTATAGGAATTAATTCATATTAATGCAATTCCGTCACAATTTTTGATATTAATGGTTTTAAACTTTAAAAATACCTAGGATCTCTTGGTGGAAAATACTTCAACATGAAAGTTGTAGTTCCTTGAGTCTACTTTATTTTAAAATTAGTTTGAACCCTTTTGGGTGTAAGGTCTGACCAGGGCACCCATTTTGGTGGGACATACCCTTAGGGCTAGGCAGTCACTAAATTGAGTGCCCACTCTTCACCCCTAGCCCAAATTAGCTGAAATTTTGGCAGAGAGTCTATCCTAGCTATACCTAGGGCCTGCCCAAAAATGAGAATTTTTGGAGAAAATATTTCTATAGTTTTTGTAAACATTTAATAATTATTAAATAAATTAACTAAGTGCCCTAAACACCTCCAAACCCTCCCAAATTTTGGTGAGTGGTCCCTGGGTTCATTTTAGGTACCTGTATAAAATTTCATTTAATTTGGATGAGGTTTGAATAGGTTTTTACCCAACCCTAACTATACCTTTATAAGGGCATTTTGGTCAAAAGTTGCACTTTTGGTTTTGAGTGACCAAATCACCTCAACAGAGACTGAAATTTGGGCCACTGGCTTGTTATAGCACTTATCACCACCCCATGGAATATGGGTTAGGGAGGAATAGATTTGCCCTAAGTTCCTAGGTCAAACCCTAAGGAGGGACCTTTTGGCCTTGTGAAGGGTATGAGTCCTAAACACCTTGGATGAACTCCAAATTTTGCAAGGTGGTTCCTAGGATATATATAACCCACTGTTAAAAATATTAGCTAATTTCGAAAAGGATAGGGGCCCCAAAACCCTAACCCTAGCTTAGGTCCTAAAACTTGTAGTGTAGGTTTAGGTTAGCTAAACATCTTGAAACTTAACCAAATTTGCGTAGTGAGGGGATTAGGGTATTTTGAGCCTCTGATAATTTACTTGAGGAATTTTGGACAATATTGTTAGCACTTCATTAGTAATCAATGGCAATGCCCTAATAATTATTTTGGCTATTGTGGTCTCACTGCCCATCAAGAGGGTATGAAACATGGGCAGAGTTAGTTTTAGGTTATGATAATCTTGTATGAATTTTGTTAGAATTTTTGGATATCTATTTAGGGCATCTACTTCACAAGTGCTTTATTTTGATTACATATTAATAATTCTTGTCAGAGACCATTACTTACTGAAAAATCATGAAACTTCCTGCATAGTGTTTTTAGCGCAATGTTATCATATGGACATTTTTGTGGAATTATTTGATGATTGATTAGCATACTTTGTTCATTAACCCTTAAATTAGAGAGTTCATAAGAAAATCAAATATAGCTTTATTTCCAAATGATAAATTATGAAACTTTTTCTAGGGTACTTGTAGTCCATCACAATCATCCCTGAATTTTCTCTGAATTTTTGGAGGTGTTATTACTATAGAATCTTTTAATATGACTTTTTATGGGGCATCTTTCAAATTAAATTTAAAGGCCTAAACCTTGCTGAAAAATTGGGAGACTTAGGATTTAGAGTTGATTAGGCATTTTGTATTTATCATAAATTTAGTGGAATAATACCTTGTCTGATTATGGTACTTCATGTTTAAACCTGGGCCTTTTGGGACATTAGAATAAATAAATTAATTATCAGACAAATTAGGAAAATTATGGATTTCTGGATTTATGCTTAAAATGTCCTTTTAGACCTCTAATAATTATCATAAGGGTACTGGATGAGTATTTCATTTACATCCCTTTTTACGGGTCATGTAGCTTAAGTGGTCTGCATATAGCAAAACTGCAGGATTTCATTTGGATGTGAATTAGGGCAAGTATGATGAGTCCTGATGGTTTGTTGTAAGGACAAGTGGAATGGGCTGCGTCTTTGGAAGATGAGTGAGCAAGGTGTGGTTCTGTCTAGGGTTATAGGCGTTCGGGTCCGACGAAAGATCGTCCTACCCAAGGAGAGATGGAGTCAAATTACCCTAGGATTAGCATATCGAAATATGAGAAAATAAAGGGTAAGGGAATCAACCAATAATAAAATAAGTACCGTGCGAAAGGGAACGCTGGGCGTAATCCCAACACAGTTCCTAGTGCCCTTGAGAGCCCTTCACAGGGAATACCGGGGGCAGTCCTGGGTTAACGTAAACTGTTTAACAAGCTGAAAAGAGTAACTTAGTAATTAGGGTTGCACATTCCACAACACTGATGGCACCAGAGGTTGGTTAGGAGCTTCGGCTCGGATGGTTAAAAGGCGGACTTTGGGTCCGGGGAGCTTCGGCTCGATTGCTTGAGTCGGACGTGTTAGTCCGGGGAGCTTCGGCTCGATTCTTGATTACGCTAATTTGCATGTGCATAACAGGAAAGGAAATTAAGGTGGTGGGTCTTCGGTATTGGAGGGTCGATGCACCGACGCCAATACGTTGACTCGGCAAGTGTGGTTAGCACTTCGCCAACAGAAGTCCGGTGCGCCAGCCGGCAAGAGTACGCAGGAGTCCGCTTCGTGCACCAAGCGTTGAGGCGTACGATAGGTCTGACCAGTAGTGCTTTACTGGTTTAGAGGTGGGCGAGGCCCAACCCACCGCTTCCGTCTGCCACTACGGAGGTATCCTGGGAGGTTACGGCTCCAGAAAGGGGGAACTAAAGGTCTGTGTGCACAGAGTCGGGTGTGTGTGTTGCACTTGCATGTCCATCATACCCACTTGCATGTCATAGCATAATCATTACCTTAAACCTTGACACCTAAAGTATAAGTGGAATGGGACGCTTATACTTTAGGACCTGCAAAACGACCCCTTAGTCTATAAGCTTGTGTGGGAAAGTTTATAAATTAAGGTTAATTTTGATATATTTAGTTACTGCTGTTTAACCACCGACACCCCAACGTATAAATCGGTATGGGACTTTTTATACGATGGGAACCTTGCAAAAGACCCCTTGGCTTATGTGTTTTTCCACATAAGTGAAGGTTACATTTCATATTACAGCTTATTGTCTTTATATGCTATAGAACTTGCTAGATTAGGACCGCTGCCATCTGCTTTTGATATTCTCCACCTTCAAGTCCTCCCCTTTCTTCCTCTCCGCTCGGTTCCTAGGAGCCGTGGGGGAAGGGGTGGGGGATGATAGGACTTAATCTTTTATACTAACGGTTTTCGAACCGCATCATTTAGGGGATCGCGGAGACCAGCATGGAGGAGCAGCCCCAGAGACCGGTGCGCTTGGAGGTGGGGCAGTCTAGCTCCGGAGTTCACACAGCCGGGACCGTGAGTCTCGACCCTGAGCAGTTTTCTACTTTTGTTTCTGCATGAGAGATCTTGTAGTGAGGATTTGATGTACCGGGCATAAGCCCGTTTTGCTACTCTGATGTTATTTTCTGTGGACACTCCCTTCGTGGAGTTATATTTATTATGTCATGTGATTCTCTGTGGACAGATAGTTTACATTTACTTCATTATTTTGCTACTTTTATGTGATCGAAATGGCCGGCAGAATCGGCGCTTTGTGGTGATGACTCTTCAGGGCGTGAAGGAGTCACCGCAAAACGGCGGTTCTGGGCCTAAGACCCCGATGTCCGAAAAGAAAAGAAAAGGGGGTCTTACAAGTGGTATCAGAGCAGACCTCGATCGAAAAGTAGCCGTCCACAACCCTGGGTCACCCCCGCGCGGGTTTAGTTTGGGGACAAACTAAGCAGCGGAAGCAGTGGTGTGCCCATATGGGGGGAATCACATGTAAATTGTCCACTTTCATTAGGCATTGAGTCGATTACCTACTAATGTAGTTCGTTTTGCAGCCCCCAGCTCAGCTCACCCCACAAGGTGGAGCTCAGCAGACTCCAGACATTGCACCACCTCCCATGGTCCCCACACCTTTCCTCCAGTCAGACATGGGGCAGACCCTTACAGCTATCCTTGAGGCCTTCCGGGCTCAGCAAGCTCCAGCCCAGCAGCCAAACCCAGGGGCCAACTGGATGAGCACCTTCCGAGGACTCTCTCCCCCATCATACTTAGGGACAGAGTCGGCAGTACGGACAGAGGAGTGGCTGGATGTTATGTACGAGATGTTGACCGGGATACGATGCCCTTGGGAGGAGAGGGTGGCCCTGGTGGTATCTTGCTTGGAGTCACATGCTAAGCGGTGGTGGAAGACGCTGTTGGACACGACATTTGCTGATAGGGAGATTGCAGAAATCACTTGGGAAGAATTCAGGGCCACGCTGCTGGAGCACTTTGTTCCTCAGTCGGCCAGGGACGAGTTGGAGGAGCGGTTCTTGCAGCTGAGGCAGGGCACCAGGACAGTGGTGGAGTACCACCGAGAGTTCGATCATTTGGCCCGATATGCGGGCTCCTATCAGCTGGACGAAGCAGGTTACGTCAAGAGGTTTTATAAGGGCCTAAAAGAGGAGTTGAGGGAGGCCTTGCTTTTTGTCTCTGACGGGCCCATCTCCCGGATTTTGGAGATGGAGAAGAGGATTGAGGCCGACTGGCACACCACTCGGGGCCGGAAACGGCAAGCAGAGGACCAGGGCCGGAGGGCCCGAAATGATCAGCGGCGAGGCACCATACCAGATGGAAGGAGGGCAGAGGAGCAGCCTCGTCAGGAGTTGAGGCAGGAGCCGAGAGAGCAGGTGGTTTTGGCCCCTCAACCTCTCCGGATCCAGGAGATGCAGAGACCCCGGGGTATGGCGTATCCCCCGCCGGAGTGCTTCCATTGTCACCAGGTGGGACATCTCCGGAGAGACTGCCCTATGAGGGGGGCACCACCTCCAGCACCACGGGGTGGCCCACCGGCCCAGCATTTCGGAGGCCGAGGACACGGCCGAGGACGTGGCTACCAGGGAGGCGACCGTAGGCAGAATGGGGAGCAGATTTACGCTTTGGACTTAGCACAGCCCCGGAACCCGGACAGGGTTATTGTAGGTATGAGAGTAATCTTAATTTTGGATTCATTCATTACTCATATTAAGCGTTAATAGAACTACTAAACGACCTAGGTTAGAAAACCTTACACCAGAGTTTCTTTCAAACTGATTTAGGAATGGTGATGGTGTGCGGCAAGCCTGCCCATACCCTGTTCGACACGGGGGCATCGCACAACTTTGTGTCAGAGGATTTCGTCAAGGACCTGGATCAGATTCGTTGTTATACGGGACTACCCAGGAGGGTGCGCCTCCCCAATGGGATGGAGATCCAGTCCACAGAAAAGTGCCTCCTGGAGGTTACCATAGACGGGTTGACACTCGAGGCCCCGGCGACGATCCTGAGGATGCCGGACTTCGACCTCGTCTTGGGCATGACATGGCTTGTCTGGAACCATGCCCAGATTGATTGCCTAGCAAGGAGGGTCGTGCTGAGCCACGGTGATACTTATGCGACATTCGAAGGTACTACACCGGTCTCTCATTGCCTGCTTTCATCTATTCAGGCCGTTAAGGCTCATATGCAAGGGGACGAGGTATATCAAGTATTATTCGAGATGACTGAGGAGAAGGACCGGATTGCTAACATTCCGGTGGTTCGTGACTACGCCGATATTTTTCCGGATAAGCTGCCAGGACTACCTCCGCATAGGGAGAAGGACTTCCAGATTCAGTTGGTACCAGGGGCTAAGCCGGTATCCAAGGCCCCTTATCGGATGGCCCCAAAGGAGTTGGCGGAGTTTCGGACACAGTTGCAGGAGCTGGTGGAAGCAGGATTTGTTAGGCCGAGCTCCTCATCATGGGGAGCTCCTGTCCTATTCGTGAAGAAGAAAGACGGCACTTTACGCCTGTGCATCGACTATCGAGCACTAAACAGGCTGACCGTCCGAAATACCTATCCGCTCCCCAGGATAGACGAGTTGTTCGATCAGCTGGAGGGAGCCCATTATTTTTCGAAGCTGGACTTGAGGTCAGGCTATTACCAGCTGCGGATCCAGGAGGAGGATATTCCGAAGACGGCCTTTAGTAGCCGATATGGTTTGTATGAGTTCATCGTGATGCCCTTCGGGCTCACGAATGCTCCGTCGGCGTTTATGAGCCTCATGAACCGGGTCTTCGAGGCTTATTTGGATGTGTTCGTCATAGTGTTCATAGACGACATCCTTATCTATTCTAAGACGGAGGAGGAGCACACACGACATCTGGCACTGACCTTGGAGAGACTGCGGGAGCATCGCCTTTATGCGAAGTTCAGTAAGTGTCAGTTCTGGCTGAAGGAGGTGGCTTTCTTAGGCCACATTATCAGCGGAGCCGGGCTGGCAGTGGACCCGGCAAAGATTCAAGCTATTTCGGAGTGGCCGCAGCTGAAAACAGCCACTGACGTACGGAGTTTTCTAGGACTTGCCGGTTACTATCGGAAGTTCGTGGAGGGATTCTCTCGAATCGCCCTCCCGCTCACATCCTTGACGAAGAAGGAGGCACCGTTCGTGTGGACCCCGCAGTGCCAGACAGCTTTCCAGGAGCTGAAGGATCGGCTGACCTCGGCTCCCATTCTTACTCTCCCCTCGGGGAGGGAGGGATTTCAGGTCTACACCGACGCATCATATCAGGGGATGGGAGCAGTACTGATGCAGAACGGACACGTCATAGCTTATGCTTCCCGCCAGCTGAAGACCCATGAGAAGAATTACCCAGTGCACGACCTGGAGATGGGAGCAGTTGTATTCGCACTAAAAATATGACGGCACTACCTTTATGGAGTCCACTGTGACATATACTCCGATCATAAGAACCTTAAGTACGTGGACACGCAGAAGGAACTAAACATCAGGCAGAGGCGGTGGGTGGAGTTCCTTTCTGACTATCAGTATGAGATGCATTACCACCCGGGGAAGGCGAACGTGGTAGCGGATGCACTGAGTAGGAGAGCTGCCACAGCAGGAGCAGAGCCTCAGTTGATGTCTATGGAGCTGCTGCAGAGACTAGAGGACATGCACATTACTCTGGTATCGTCTGATGATCCTGAGCTCTATGAGGAGTACTTGGCCGCGATAGGCGCTACCGATGACATCAGAGATCGGGTCAGAGAGGGACAGAGGCAGGATGCCAAGTTGGAACCCATCTTCCAAGCTCTGGAGGCAGGCACTGCAGGAGACTACACACTGAGGGACGACCTGGTGTGCTTCAGAGGACGGGTGTACATACCGGAGGGAGGCCAGATCCGGGAGGATATTATGACGGAGGCGCACTGCAGCCGGTATTCTGTACACCCGGGGATCACAAAGATGATGGCTGATTTGAAGAAGACGATGTACTGGCCGGGCATGAAGAAGGATGTCTCACACTTCGTGACCCATTGTGAGGCATGTCAGCTAGTGAAGGCGGAGTGCAGGAACCCCGCAGGATTATTGCAGCCACTCCCGGTGCCGGAGTGGAAGTTTGACGACATAGCCATGGACTTCATACATGGGTTTCCCCGGTCTCGGACAGGGAATGACTCGATCTGGGTAATCGTTGATCGGTTGACCAAGGTGGCTCGATTTATACCGATTAGGAAGGATGATTCAGTAGGAGTACTGGTGCGGAAGTTTGTGGAACAGTTCATTCGTTATCATGGCGTGCCCAGGACGATAGTGTCGGATCGGGATGGCCGGTTCACCTCCAGGGAGTGGAGATCCGTGCAAGCTTACTTAGGCACGCGATTAACCTTCAGCAATGCATTCCACCCTCAGACAGACGGGCAGACAGAACGCACCAACCGGACGCTGGAGGACCTCTTGAGGCTATGCATCTTGGACCGCGGGGAACCGTGGAAGAAACTCTTACCCCTTGTCGAGTTCTCCTATAACAACAGCCACCAGTCCAGCATCAGGATGGCGCCTTACGAAGCCTTGTACGGGAGGAGATGCCGGACCCCGCTTTCTTGGGTGCAGAACGAAGATCCGAAAGTGTTGGGGTCAGAGTTCGTTGAAGACACCGAGGCACAGGTGAGGCTGATCAGGGACAGGGTGCTCGAGGCACAGAGTAGACAGGCTAAGTACTATGACGCCCGGCATCGGCAGGTGGAGTTCCAGGTGGGGGACCGGGTGTTTCTAAATATCCGACCCATGCATGGAGTCTCGCGGGTGCGTGGTCGGAGGAAGAAGCTCAGCCCTAGGTACATGGGCCCTTACAGGATCCTGGAGCGGATCGGACCCCTAGCCTATCGGCTGGAGTTACCACCAGAGCTGGAAGCGCTGCACGACGTCTTCCACATTTCTTCTTTGAGGAGGGCTCTGCTACGCTCGGAGCAGCAGATTTTGACCACCGAAGGGCCGGTAGCTTCAGACCGGTCGGTTCGTTTGGAGCCTGTGAGGATCGACGACCGAGGAGTGTGGGTCTTGCGACGCAAGAAGGTCCCACTAGTCAAGGTCCTGTGGAGGAACCACGGCCAGGAGGAGCATACCTGGGAGCCACAGGACCTGATGCGACAAAGATACCCCGAGCTATTCAGTCAGGTATACCTCTCGGACCCCTCAAGATGTTAATTTATTTTTCCTGCTTCAAGTATACTAAGGGCTGCTCTAGGCAGATAGAGGCTTATCTTTTGTTTATTGAGGGCTTATCCTTGTTTATTGGGATTTTGGTTTGCCGATTGGGCGAAAGGGTCTTAGATCTAAGTTTTCCCGTAGAATCTAATTTAACAAACAAGGCGTCATAATGGGATGTTACAAGACTCTTTCCTTCGGTAGTAAGACCCGTAGGCCCAACCTTGATTTCGAGGACGAAATCTTTGTTTTGTTTATTGGGATTTGTAACATCCCATTTCCAACTAGACCCCTAAGAGTGGTTTTGGCCATGACTAGGTCATGACAAAACCCTAGAAGGCCAGAAATGGGCCAAGAGATAGGAGGCCAAGGTGAGGATCACCATGGTCTGCAAATAGTAGAATTTTGAACAATGGTTTAGAATGACAATGGGGCTTCACCATGGCCCCAAGACCCTACCACAACACTCCCAAACATTTTGGGAGCCCCATTAGAGCCAAAAGGACCCATTAGGGTCAACCCAAGAGGCCCAGTTGACCAAGGTCAACCCTAGCCCTAAATGGGTCAAACTAGCCTACTTAGGGCCAACTGACCTACTCCTAGCCTAAAGGACCCCTCCTATGCCCTCCTAACCCTAAAGTGAGGTCAAATGGTCACTAAGGACACATTGGGGTCAGCCCTAGAGGCCAGGTTGACCCAAGTCAACTCAAGCCCTAACCTGGTCAAAGTACCCTTACTAAGGGTATGTGACCTCCAAAGTACAGGGTAACCCTACATAACCCTACCTAGACCCTAAGGGAAGCCAATGGGTCACCCAAAACCCATAGGGGTCAACCCAATTAGTCATGTTGACCCAAGTCAACCCTCATTTAGGTCAAGTCAAACTTAACCCAAAAGGGCTAACCCAAGCCCAAGCCACTTCTCCCTTAGGCTAAACCCATTCCCATGACCATCATAATCAAGTGGGCTGCATTTAGTTGTGAGGTTGACTAGTCAACCAGAGGTGACTGGGAGAGAGAAAGGAGCTCCTCTCCATGATAATGGAGGAGAGAGAAAATGAGGAAGAAGAAGGGGGAAGTGAGAGGCCGGCCAAGGGAGACTAACAGCCACCAATTATGGCTGCAATCAACTCCTCTAGGAGAGAGGAGTTGATTCCAGCCGTTTCCCGGCCACCAAGGGGTGGGTTCAGCCCCCCTCCACACAACCCGAGCCACACCTTTAATGGTGTTAATGGCCATTGAAGAACCAGCCTCTCCTCTCCCCCATTTGCCATTTAAACACCTTCAAGGAGCCGAGGGGATCATTTTAGAGCGTTTACCTGGAGGAGACGAGCCATTCCACTGTGCAGTTGCAGAAGCCGAGCGCCGCCGCCGTCGTCAATGGCATCCCGCCGCTCCTCTCGCATCCATGGCGCCAGGAAGGTCCTCCCCCTCTCCTTAACCCATGGTTAGATCATAGCAATTGTTAGGACCAAGGTTCAGGCTCAATTGAGCCCGATCCAATTCGGTTTTCATGGATTTTTCTGAAGAAAACTCACCTCTCGGGATCGCCGGAAAAGGGGTTTCCGGCGGCCAAGCCGCCGCCTGGGGATGGCCACCACCTCAACGGAGGTGGTGGAGCCGGTGGCCGGCCGGGGAGGTGGTCGGGTCGCCGGCAGTGGCGTTTGGAAGTGGCTCCAGGCGGGATGAATCCTGGCCGTCGGCTCAAGGTAGAAGATGAAGGGATTCCGTCCCTTTTGCTTCAAGATTCGTGCGGGCCCGATTTTAAACTATAGGAATTAATTCATATTAATGCAATTCCGTCACAGTTTTTGATATTAATGGTTTTAAACTTTAAAAATACATAAGATCTCCTGGTGGAAAATACTTCAACATGAAAGTTGTAGTTCCTTGAGTCTACTTTATTTTAAAATTAGTTTGAACCCTTTTGGGTGTAAGGTCTGACCAGGGCACCCATTTTGGTGGGACATACCCTTAGGGCTAGGCAGTCACTAAATTGAGTGCCCACTCTTCACCCCTAGCCCAAATTAGCTGAAATTTTGGCAGAGAGTCTATCCTAGCTATACCTATAGCCTGCCCAAAAATGAGAAGTTTTGGAGAAAATATTTCTATAGGTTTTGTAAACATTTAATAATTATTAAATAAATTAACTAAGTGCCCTAAACACCTCCAAACCCTCCCAAATTTTGGTGAGTGGTCCCTGGGTTCATTTTAGGTACCTGTATAAAATTTCATTTAATTTGGATGAGGTTTGAATAGGTTTTTACCCAACCCTAACTATACCTTTATAAGGGCATTTTGGTCAAAAGTTGCACTTTTGGTTTTGAGTGACCAAATCACCTCAACAGAGGCTGAAATTTGGGCCACTGGCTTGTTATAGCACTTATCACCCCCCCATGGAATATGGGGTAGGGAGGAATATATTTGCCCTAAGTTCCTAGGTCAAACCCTAAGGAGGGACCTTTTGGCCTTGTGAAAGGTATGAGTCCTAAACACCTTGGATGAACTCCAAATTTTGCAAGGTGGTTCCTAGGATATATAGAACCCACTGTTAAAAATATTAGCTAATTTTGAAAAGGATAGGGGCCCCAAAACCCTAACCCTAGCTTAGGTCCTAAAACTTGTAGTGTAGGTTTAGGTTAGCTAAACATCTTGAAACTTAACCAAATTTGCGTAGTGAGGGGATTAGGGTATTTTGAGCCTCTGATAATTTACTTGAGGAATTTTGGATAATATTTTTAGCACTTCATTAGTAATCAATGACAATGCCCTAATAATTATTTTGGCTATTGTGGTCTCACTGCCCATCAAGAGGGTATGAAACATGGGCAGAGTTAGTTTTAGGTTATGATAATCTTGTATGAATTTTGTTAGAATTTTTGGATATCTATTTAGGGCATCTACTTCACAAGTGCTTTATTTTGATTACATATTAATAATTCTTGTCAGAGGCCATTACTTACTGAAAAATCATGAAACTTCCTGCATAGTGTTTTTAGCTCAATGTTATCATATGGACATTTTTGTGGAATTATTTGATGATTGATTAGCATACTTTGTTCATTAACCCTTAAATTAGAGAGTTCATAAGAAAATCAAATATAGCTTTATTTCCAAATGATAAATTATGAAACGTTTTCTAGGGTACTTGTAGTCCATCACAATCATCCCTGAATTTTCTCTGAATTTTTGGAGGTGTTATTACTATAGAATCTTTTAATATGACTTTTTATGGGGCATCTTTCAAATTAAATTTAAAGGCCTAAACCTTGCTGAAAAATTGGGAGACTTAGGATTTAGAGTTGATTAGGCATTTTGTATTTATCATAAATTTAGTGGAATAATACCTTGTCTGATTATGGTACTTCATGTTTAAACCTAGGCCTTTTGGGACATTAGAATAAATAAATTAATTATCAGACAAATTAGGAAAATTATGGATTTCTGGATTTATGCTTCAAATGTCCTTTTAGACCTCTAATAATTATCATAAGGGTACTGGATGAGTATTTCATGTACATCCCTTTTTACGGGTCATGTAGCTTAAGTGGTCTGCATATAGCAAAACTGCAGGATTTCATTTGGATGTGAATTAGGGCAAGTATGATGAGTCCTGATGGTTTGTTGTAAGGACAAGTGGAATGGGCTGCGTCTTTGGAAGATGAGTGAGCAAGGTGTGGTTCTGTCTAGGGTTATAGGCGTTCGGGTCCGACGAAAGATCGTCCTACCCAAGGAGAGATGGAGTCAAATTACCCTAGGATTAGCATATCGAAATATGAGAAAATAAAGGGTAAGGGAATCAACCAATAATAAAATAAGTACCTTGCGAAAGGGAACGCTGGGCGTAATCCCAACACAGTTCCTAGTGCCCCTTGAGAGCCCTTCACAGGGAATACCGGGGGCAGTCCTGGGTTAACGTAAACTGTTTAACAAGCTGAAAAGAGTAACTTAGTAATTAGGGTTGCACATTCCACAACACTGATGGCACCAGAGGTTGGTTAGGAGCTTCGGCTCGGATGGTTAAAAGGCGGACTTTGGGTCCGGGGAGCTTCGGCTCGATTGCTTGAGTCGGACGTGTTAGTCCGGGGAGCTTCGGCTCGATTCTTGATTACACTAATTTGTATGTGCATAACAGGAAAGGAAATTAAGGTGGTGGGTCTTCGGTATTGGAGGGTCGATGCACCGACGCCAATACGTTGACTCGGCAAGTGTGGTTAGCACTTCGCCAACAGAAGTCCGGTGCGCCAGTCGGCAAGAGTACGCAGGAGTCCGCTTCGTGCACCAAGCGTTGAGGCGTACGATAGGTCTGACCAGTAGTGCTTTACTGGTTTAGAGGTGGGCGAGGCCCAACCCACCGCTTCCGTCTGCCACTACGGAGGTATCCTGGGAGGTTACGGCTCCAGAAAGGGGGAACTAAAGGTCTGTGTGCACAGAGTCGGGTATGTGTGTTGCACTTACATGTCCATCATACCCACTTGCATGTCATAGCATAATCGTTACCTTATACCTTGACACCTAAAGTATAAGTGGAATGGGACGCTTATACTTTAGGACCTGCAAAACGACCCCTTAGTCTATAAGCTTGTGTGGGCAAGTTTATAAATTAAGGTTAATTTTGATATATTTAGTTACTGCTGTTTAACCACTGACACCCCAACGTATAAATCGGTATGAGACTTTTTATACGATGGGAACCTTGCAAAAGACCCCTTGGCTTATGTGTTTTTCCACATAAGTGAAGGTTACATTTCATATTACAGCTTATTGTCTTTATATGCTATAGAACTTGCTAGATTAGGACCGCTGCCATCTGCTTTTGATATTCTCCACCTTCAAGTCCTCCCCTTTCTTCCTCTCCGCTCGGTGCCTAAGAGCCGTGGGGGAAGGGGTGGGGGATGATAGGACTTAGTCTTTTAGACTAACGGTTTTCGAACCGCATCATTTAGGGGATCGCAGAGACCAGCATGGAGGAGCAGCCCCAGAGACCGGTGCGCTTGGAGGTGGGGCAGTCTAGCTCCGGAGTTCACACAGCCGGGACCGTGAGTCTCGACCCTGAGCAGTTTTCTACTTTTGTTTCTGCATGAGAGATCTTGTAGTGAGGATTTGATGTACCGGGCATAAGCCCGTTTTGCTACTCTGATGTTATTTTCTGTGGACACTCCCTTCGTGGAGTTATATTTATTATGTCATATGATTCTCTGTGGACAGATAGTTTACATTTACTTCATTATTTTGCTACTTTTATGTGATCGAAATGGCCGGCAGAATCGGCGCTTTGTGGTGATGACTCTTCAGGGCGTGAAGGAGTCACCGCAAAACGACGGTTCTGGGCCTAAGACCCCGGTGTCCGAAAAGAAAAAAAAAGGGGGTCTTACATTCTGTTATTCCAATTTTCGGCCTCTCTTTTTCTGTTCGCACATGGTAACAGATCAGACGATCTTTTCTGCCTGATTTGGTGCCTTCTCATGTCTGAGCGGCTTTTCTCCTTCTTGTCGTCTATTCGTGCGGCCTCCCATCCCTTCTCTACTCTGTCACTACTCTTTGTGTGCGCAACTCTCTCCGCGGCCTGTTTACGCGGTTTCTCTGTTTGCTGTTCGCGCGACTTTCTTTCTACCCGCATGACCTCTTTCCCTGTGTCCGTGACGGTCTCTTCTCTTGACCACTGCGGTTTCTTATTGTGTCCGCTGCGGCTTTCTTCCTTGTCTTCGCGACCTGCTGTTCGCTCGATCTCTTTCTACCCATGCGGACTCTCTTCCATGGCTCTCTCCAGCTCTTCTACCACCACCACTACTCATGTGGCCAATCCACCTCCTGCTCCCATTCCTTATGGGAATCTTGGCACCGTCTCCAAACTTGTCGGTTCCAACTACCCGGATTGGAGTGTCTCCTTCACCTTCCTTCTTCGCTCACAACGCAAATGCCACCACCTCACTGATGACCCTCCTCCTACCACTTCAACTGAGTTTGACGACTGGGATGCTAGCAATGCACTTGTGCTCACTTGGCTAGCCAACAGTGTTTCCGATGAATGCCTTCCCGTCATCCGCCATGATGAGACAGTCAAGAAGGTTTGGCTTCATCTTGTTGCTTTGTACTCGAAGGGGTCTCAGACGTCCCGCATCTATACTTTGTATGCGGACCTCTTTGCCCGTCCTTCCATGTCTCATGCTGCCGCTTATCAACAGGTTCAGGCTCTTGGGGCTGAGATTCTTCAACATCGCCCCTTCTCTGCGGATTTGGCCGAACAACACAAGCACTTCCAAGAACTTCTTGTTGCTTGCTATCTTCTGCGACTCCCTGAGTCCTACGACATGATCCGTCAACAAATCTTGGGCGAGGCGGACTCTCCCACATTGGATACAACTGCTGCACGCAGTGCCGCAATTACCTCTCTACTTCAGCGTCCACTTCTGTCTTCTCCTCCTCCCGCAACTATGCTCACCAGACTCAACAGAGTGGCTCTGTTAGTCGCAACGACCATTTTGGTGGGCGTAGCTCTTCAAGCTTCCTCTGCTCTCATTGTGGCCGCACCGGGCATCTTGTGGATCGCTGTTGGATGAAACATCCACATCTTCGCCCTTCTGGTGACTCTTCCGCCTCCTCTTCAAAGCCGTTCACATCAGTGGTCACGTCCTCAGGTAGTGATCATGTGGTTACTCAAGGTAAATGGCTCATCGACTCTGGTGCGACTTTAACACCAATCTCGTTGCTGCTCATGAGTAAACCTAATGACTTAGGGTACTTATTGGGAAAACGACGATCTTTCGTTGGACCCCGCCCTAGTTACTCTCTTTTGTGGCTTGCACTCTAACACTCGATACTAAGTAGTGACCTACTTATGATTCTGACCAGGGTTTCAGACTTTCCAATACATCTCTCAATTTAACTATATCTCATTACCTTGTGTGACCTAATGCTACATGTCACTTATACTAAATGAAGCTCATGACCTGACTCTAACCTATATGAGATGACTTCTGATTCCTTGGGCCAAAGGCCACCAAGTTTTTATCATGGGTTAATCATATGATTATTGATAATAAATCAGAATCCCATAATTTTCTAATTATTTTGGGACCATAATAAAATTATTTAATTAAGTGACCTAGGTCACATTAAACATGAACTACCATAAGCAGAGGTTATTTATGTCTAAGTAATTTATCTAATGTTCATCTAGGTTAAAAAGATCTACATACCAAGCATCCGAATTTTCCAACATGATTTGACCATTGTTTTCTATTTATGACTAAAATCACAATATTTTCCTTTTTGAAATGAAGTACTAAAAATAATCAACTAAAAATTTATGTAAAATTCCTAGTCATTAATATTGATAATATAATGCTCAAAACAAATTTCCACGGTGATATCAAGTGGTTTGACCTAAGATATCCACAATTCAAAATATCTAAGAAAATGTCACCATTAAGACAAGTACCGTAAATAATCATCCAAATTTTTTTATAAAATTTACAGGGGTTCACAATACTGAAATAAGGGTCTAAGCAAATTCTCATAATTTTCTAAGTACTGTAAATCATTCTTTTAATTAAAATCACATATGGGCATAATTGGAATTATACTATTTTCACAAGAAATAATTCTCAAAAACTCTCACAAATTCTTCCATAGAAATGAAAAGACCTTTTAAGGTTTGTGTCAATAAATTAGAACTTTCCAAGTTCAATTGCCCTAGTTTTCTTTTAAAGCACATAAGTATGCTAGTTTTGAAATAATTCTAAAGTATAAGATTTTTTATTCCAAAAATCCCAATTTTTACATGAAAGGAGTATTCCACCTCCATAAATCTCTGTCCAAAATTTCATGGACATGCATTGGGTAAAATGGGCTCAATTCTCATTTTTACCCCATTTTGCTATTAGCACACCATTTTCAATTCTACCATCACCATAAGTGTTGGATCCTCTAATATGCAGAGGTCCAAATGACTCCAAGTTTTTACCAAGGCCTTAAAATGACCTTAGAGCTATGCCACACAAATTTGGGGCATTTGGAGTTGAAAATCTCCCTAAACTCCATTTATTTGATAAATCAAATTTTTACTAAACCTATAGAAAAATATCATCCAAAAATTCTGAGTTTTGGGCACAATCTAATTCTAGTATACTGATGAGTACAATTATTAAGTTCTTTTTACTATCATAATTGTAATCATGTCCACTATTATCTACCTCCATTCGTTATAATTGTGCGAACAATAGTTAAGAACTTGAATATTCATGAATAGAAGAGCGCAATATAGATTTTTTTTCACTTTCCTTTGTTAAGTTATTTATTTATTCATTAATTTTCTTAATGCAGGTATTGCAAGACCTTGGAACTAAAAGTCTTTGAGCAAGCGAGGTTTTCATGGATCCAACATGACTGATGGCAGGAAAATC
Source organism: Platanthera guangdongensis (assembly GCA_039583875.1). Lineage (NCBI taxonomy): Eukaryota > Viridiplantae > Streptophyta > Magnoliopsida > Asparagales > Orchidaceae > Platanthera > Platanthera guangdongensis. The sequence continues at coordinate 111,771,012 of CM077157.1, read as the reverse complement.
TCGGAATGGGCACCACACGGGTAGGGACACGCCTGTGTCACTACCCATGTCCCTATCGAGAAGGACTAGACCTGGAGCCATGTCGAACACACGACCGTGTTACTAGCCGTGTCAAATGACACGGCTCATGACCAGGCGCGCCTTTTCATTTCAAAAACCGCCCAGATGCACCGTTTAACCTTACAAGGCCTATGACACGGCCGTGTTGGAACCCGTGTTTGAGACATGTTTGCATGAATACTATAAAAGCCTGCACAAAGAAGAGAAATGGGACTTTTTGGATTGAAGGACTTGGAGAACTTCTGGAGGACGAATGTGGAGCACTCAAGCGAAGGGGAAATCGAAGGAGATAATCCGTACGGTTTTAATCTTCATGTATCTCTTTTAATCTCCCCCTTCTCTTAGTGGATCTAACTTTATTTTTATATTTTGCATATGACTTGTTCTTTGAAACGATTCAGTAATCATGTATTTTGGTTTTTATATCAAATTTGTTGTATTTTATCCGTATGCGTGGTTTCAAACAAAGAGATTAATCCTAGATTTGAAGTTATTATTTGTTTTATATGAATTCTAAACTTCTAGATTGAGAAATTTGAAGATGGTGATGATGGTCTATAATTTCATTCTCTGGTGTTATTTCTCTTTGTATTTCAAATTTCCTGATCGAGAGATATGTTGTTTGGATAATGACAATACAAGTAAATGGATTCATGTCATCTTAGAGATAGGATTTCATGAATTTATGTATTTGACAGGGTTACTTTATATTAATACAAATTTGAGTGTTGTGGATTATTCGAGAGAAAATTTACTCAACTTAAGTTTAGGTATTGAATTGCCCGAGAGCGAATTCGATAAAGAATGAAATCTTACCATACAATGAATTTGATAATTTTGTTAATACGTGACTACATAGAGTTGAATTAATGAGTGAATATTCTCATGTGAATGCTCTTAGATTATCTATTTTTTATCTTCCTTAATCCTCCAATGTCACTTTATCCAATTAGTCCTAGTAATGCTAGTTTAGATTAAACAACCAATTTTAAATATAGGTATGATAATGGAGTGAGAGTGAGTACGAGTACTTGAAAAGATCCTGAGGAATATGACACGAGATCTAGAATTCTCCTATACTATGATTGGTAGGTGTACTTGCCTGAGATTAAAATCAATCTAATTTATGCCTATCTACATATTTTATAATAGAGTGTAGAAAGAATCCACATCAAGTTTTTTAACATCAAGTTTTTGGCGCCGTTGCCGGGGACTCGTTTTCAATATTTTGAAAGCTTAAACTCTATTAATCTACCAATTTTGATTACTACATATAATTGTAAATTAGTTTATTGCATAATTATATCACTTAATTTCTGTTTTAGATCTCCTAATTAATCTCCTAATTTAGATCATATTTAACAATGTCTAAGGTGGTAGTATACACAGATCACTCTGCCGTAAGATATATACTTGCCAAAGCGGAAGCAAAGCCTCGTTTAATCCGTTGAGTTCTTTTATTGCAAGAATTTGATTTAGAAATTCTGGATCAACGAGGAGCAAAAACCTTAGTGGCAGATCATCTCTCATGTTTAGAAAATTCACTACGAACGATGTTAGATGAGTCTGAGATTAGTGATTTTTTTCCGAAGGAATCGCTGTTTGCATTATCTACAAATATAAATACTGATTATCCGTGGTTTGCCGATTATGCAAACTATATTGTGGCTAAGATCCTTCCAAAAGATTTTTCATATCAGGAGAAAAAGAAATTTTTCTTTGACTTAAAATATTACTTTTGGGAGGACCCCTATCTTTTTTGGAAATGTGCAGATTCCATTATACGTAGATGTGTATCAGCAGAGGAGGGCTAGAAAATCTTGGAGCAGTGTCATTCAGGCCCTAAAGGTGGTCACTTTGGAGTGAACTGCTCAGCTAAAAAGGTTCTTGATTCTAGTTCTTATAGGCCCCTTCTATTCAGGGATGCCCAAAGGTATGTACTTTCATGAGATTCTTGTCAAAAATCAGGTAATATATCTAAATTACATGAAATGCCACAAAAATTTATTCTTGAATGTCTTACTCATGATTTCACTCGCCAAGAATCATGCCTCCGACTAGACATGAATTAAGTGTAATTTAGTAATTTTTCTAAGTTTTTATTATCTTTGGTAAGATTTTAGTTAAATTCTAGTATAAAATCATTATAAAATCTCTTAGGAAGTAATTCTTTTTCAGAGGAGCACATGGGTTTGCACTCGCCCGTATGCCAAACCGCGTTCATGGAAATTATTTTTTCCGGAGCACCACAAGGGTGAACACACGCCCGTGTGCTTTGCCATGCCGCTCTTCAATTCATTTCATCCCGAGCACCACACAGGTGGACACCCACCCGTGTGCTTGGCCGTGTCGGAGTTCGATGAAAACAAGCCGTGTCGGAGTTCGACGAAAGAGCCGTGTAAGCAAGTGAGTTCGACGATGCTGCACATGGGTAGCTACCCAGTTGTGTGCTTACCCATGTCGGAGTTCGACGAAAGCACGTCGTGTATGGGTTCGACGATGCTGTTCCCGAGCAGGACACGGGTCCACATACGCCTGTGTCGCAACCCGTGTTCTTCTATTTTATATGTTATCACTTTTGCTCTTCTATTTCATTGATGCTCAGTTCTTTACGTTGCATTGAGGACACTGCAAATTTTAAGTCTGTGGGTGGATATTCTTAAATTCTAATATTTAACTACTGGACATGATTACAATTTGTTAAGAAACATGACAAAATAAAAAAAATTCTAATTTATTTTTTTACTCATTATTGTTACCCCCCCCCTAATAAAATTATTTTTGCTTCTTTTTAAGCTTTCATTAATTCACTCATTTGAGATTATAGCTAGTTAATTTGCTTTCGCAAGCTGATTAAAATGAAATAAAGTAGACTCGTTGAGTGTACAAATTTTTTGATAGTAACTATGTATAGAAATTATTAGCTTAATTCTCTCTATATAACTCATTTTTAAGATTAGTCCTCTATATTATTAACTGACAATCACTTTATTTTAGAAAATATAATTACCTATAATAAAACGAGTCGAAGATTTGATAATTTTGTATTATGGAATCAAAATGAAGAATACTCTTTATTGGTATCTAGAACTTGCCCCCTAGCGATCCTCAAAACATTTGCATAAGTTAATTAGCTCGGGCGGAAATGACTTAGGCCTCCCATTGTATAGCTTGAGCCTTGCAAACCAAAAACCCTAAACATTATACCCTTGCACACCCAATTTGGACCTAATCCCTATTTCTTTCGATGCGCAACTATTAAAGTTCACCAAGGCCAAAAATTCTTACCTATTAACACATCTATCATTGAGTTTACACCTTTTGCTATGTGTTGGGTACATTGGATTAAATGTACCTGATTTGAAGAAGCCTCACTCTACTCAATGATATACATCAAAATATATTTGATGTGTTTTGAGTTTAGTTGTGCAGGTCAAGTATTTACAGGGAAAGCTGAAAAGTTTCTAAGTCCATGTGTCGACACCCAGAAGGAAAGTGTCGACACTTAAGAAGACTTGTGTCGACACCCAGAGAAGCAGTGTCGACACTTGGAGTAATTGTGTCGACACCAAGGATGCAGAGTCGACAGCAGACAGAAAGTGTCGACACATACAGGTTGTGTCGACACTCAATGAAGAAAAGTCTAGTGAAGCTGTGTCGACACTTAGCAGCAGTGTCGACACCTAGAGGAACTTTGTCTACATCAGAAAGTGTCGACACTTGGAGGCTGTGTCGACACTCAGCAAATTTCAACAGAGTCTAAGTATAAGTGTCGACATAATGAAGAATGTGTTGACACACAGCAAAAGACTCAATACATGAAGAAAGTGTCGACACTAAGAAGATGTGTCGACACTCGGCAAAGTTCAGCAAATTCTAAGTACAAGTGTCGACATAAAGGAGATGTGTCGACACTCAGTAGAAGTCTCAACACATGAAGAAAGTGTCGACACAAGGAGCTGTGTCGACACTCAGTAAATTTCTATGAAGACTAAGTACAAGTGTCGACACCAAGCAGATGTGTCGACACTCAGCAAAAATATCAACACTGAAGGCATGTGTCGACACCAAACAGATGTGTCGACACTTAACAAGTTCAACACAAGAAGATGTGTCGACACAAAAGAGTTGTGTCGACACTTACAAGAATTCAACTAAGTACTGAAGAACAAGAAGTTGTGTCGACACACAATATCAGTGTCGACACATGATGAAGAAGCAGTGTCGAGATATAAATTCTACAACACAAGGAGTTGTGTCGACACCTTGAAGACTTGTGTCGACACTTAGTCTACTTGTGTCGACACTTGGTCTATAAGTGTCGACACTTAAAGACAGACTGTCTCGACACTTTCATACAGTTATAGATATTTCAAGAAGTGACTGGATGACATGACAGCAGCCATTCCAGCCGGTCTACTGCAACTATCAGAGATGTCAGAAAGCCGTTAAAAACCGGATCAGCCAGTCACCATGAAGAAGGCCTATATATAGTCCTATTTTGTCAACAGAAGAAGATGATCAACACATCAAAGTGATTCACACAAGATCTAGCTATTCATTGAAGAATCAATTCAAGTGAAGATCTAAGTAGTTGGAGAGAGAGAGAGCTCCTTCCAAGAAGAAAGCTGTTGGAACCAGGCTGTGAAGAAGGTTTCAGATCAAGGTTTGATTCTTAAGTTGCAGTGATTGAAGATCAGCTGCAGAGAGTATCAACCCTATTGTGTTCTACATTCAAAAAGCTTTGAAGAAAGCCAAGTGTGGTTGATCTCAGCAGAGTTCTTCCAAGAACTCATTAAGAACCTGTCAACTCTTCTCTCTATTTAGAGTTGTAGGTATATACTTTGTATTCTTTATATCTTGTAGGATCCTTAGGGATCTGAGTTGTAAGCCTGTAATTATAAAGGCTGAGTGGTAGGGCCTGTGTTCCTGAGTGTAGGAGATCCATATCTCTGAGTGTAGGCCTTGTGGCTGAGTGTAGGCCTTGTGGCTGAGTGTAGGCCTTGTGGCTGAGTGTAGGTCTTTGGAGAAGACTGAGTTGTAGGGCCTTGGGCCTGAGCTGTAGGAACCATTTGGGGTTCTGAGTGTAAGATCTGAGGATCTGAGGAATAGTGGAGGAGTTTGGCCGAATCTAGTACACTACTAGATAGGCGAAGGGGGAAAGTGGATGTACCCAAACCTTGGGGAACCACTATAAATCTGTGTGTTCACTGTGTGCATGTTTATTCTGTGATTGCTAATTGTTTGCTGTGAAGAAGTAATTATAAATCTGTGATATTAGCTGCAATCTGCCTAAAAGTTTAAAAAAGCTTTAGTCATCTATTCACCCCCCCTCTAGGTGATTAGGGTACAATTTATTTCAAGTGGTATCAGAGCCAGGTTACTCAAAAAGGACATAACTGTATGAGTAGATCCTGTTGGCAGATTCAGTGAAATCAAAGACAGATTCAGCGTAATCATAGATCAAGAAAATGGGTTCAACAGAGAATCATAAGGAACTTGGATCCATGAAGTTGCCCATTTGCAGAAAAGAGATTTTTGGCATCTGGAAATAAAGGGTGAGACTATTTATGGAAGCCTCAGACCCTAGAATTTACATCACAGTTAAAGAAGGGCCATATGTGTCTATGAAGGTTTCAGTCCTGGATGCAAATCAGAGAACACCTAAGGACTTTTCTGAAATGACAAAAGAAGAGATTATTCTGGCCACCATGGACAAGAGGGCTCAGAATATCATTGTGAGTGCCATAGATGATGCTACATTTCAGAACTTGATACACTGTAAGACATCTAAGGAGATGTGGGATACTTTGATAGTGTATATGGAGGGTTCTGAAGAAGTTAGGCAGGACAAAAAGTCTTTGTTAAACCAAGAATATGAAAGTTTCAGGCAAGGCAGGTCTGATAGCATAACAGAATGCTATAAGAAATTCTATAGGATTGTCAATGAGTTGATGTCTTATGGAAGAGAATTCAGCAACTATGAGCTGAATGATAAGTTCTTGAGGTCTCTAACAAAGGATTGAGACACCAAGATCTGTGCCATAAGGGAAATGGCCAAGTTAGCAGATATCCCTCCTCCAACATTGTTTGGAAAACTGCTATCCTATGAGATGCAGTTGATGGTGAGGAAAGAAGAGGAGAAGACTACAAGAAGTGAGCATAAAGAAAGGACAGTGGCATTCAAGATAGAAGCCAACAGGAAATACAAAAGTAAGTCTCCATCTCCACCTCCTAAAGTGGCTGAGACTGAGTCAGATGAATCAGAAGGCAGGAATTCTGAAAGCAGTGAGAGTGATGAGGACTTTGCAGCTTTCACAAGACACTTTCAGAAGTTTCTAAAGAAGAAACAGTGGAGGTCAAAGCCATCCACTTCACAGGGAAAAGATGACTATTATCAAAACAAGAAGTCATCAAAGAAAGACAGGAGAAAGACAAGTCAAGCAAAGCAACTTTATCCAAAAATTGTTTGCTATTGCTGTAACAGATAATGACATGTTATTGCTGACTGTCCTGCGAAAAGGAAAGAGTCTAATGATAAGATGAAGATTCAAACCAGGGGCAAAAAGGAAAGGTCCTTTGTTGCCAAGAAGGACAAAAGACTGTCAGACATATCTTCTTCAGAAACTGAGTCAGAAGCTGAAGCATACATAGGACTGTTTGCTGAAGAAGAGGAAGAGGAGTTCATCCAGATAATGAACTCTATATATGAGCAAGAGGACATTCAGTGCAAAGGACTAATGGCCTTAATAGAAGGTGACAAAATCCAGGATCAGCCTGGACCTAGTCAGGTACAAAATTTCTCTTTAAGTTTAATTTCTAGTGCTAGTTCAGATTCAGTTACATCAGCATCAATTGATGCCAGTGGATCTGAATCTGAAGAGGATATTCATCAGTTGATTGATGAATATAGAGTTCTGTTACAAGCTTTTAAGAAAAGCAAATCCTTGGCCAAGAGTCAGACAAAGGAGATTGCTAGTCTCAAAGAGGCTGCAACAGATTTTGAGAAGTTGTTTGATCAAAAATTAAATGAAATAGCCAGACTGAAAAACATAATTGTTATTCAGATAGGGACTATAACATTTAAGAATGATCAAATCAGAAATCTGGAGATTAGTCTTCAGAAGGAGAAAGACATAGTTGCAAGGTTTTCTAAACCAAAATCTGTTCTACCTTTGATTGATAAATTTGTACATCAAAAGGATAAAACTGGATTAGGGTTTACAAAACCTGATAGGACTGTTCAGTCCAAGTCTAAGGGCAAATCCCCAGTACTCAACAAGCCTGCTGTAGATAGAACAACTAGGGTTGTACCTAAGCAAAGGTATAACAAATTTGAGTGCTGGTGTTGTGGCAAGGTAGGCCACTTTGCCATTGACTGCTGACACAATTCTAGTGCCAAGATGTGTAGCAAACTGCCTGTTGGAAGACCTACAGGTAGCTTTGTTAAGAGGCAAACTAACCAGCACCAAGGACCCAAGAATTCTTTGGGTTCTAAGGTCAACTAATTTGTTTTGCAGGTGATTCCAAGTGGCCATGCCCCAATATGGTACTTGGACAGTGGATGTTCCAGACACATGACTGGAACTAGGGGATTGCTAAAGGACTTCACACCAATCAAGGATGGTCCTAAAGTCACCTTTGGTGGTTCTGAAAAAGGAATCATCAAGGGTTTTGGTAACATTTCTAACACCCATATAACAATTACTCAAGTGACTTATGTTAAAGGTTTGAAACATAACCTTATTAGTATAAGTCAATTGAGTGATTTAGGATATGACATCTCATTTGTCAAAGATGGTTGTCATATCAGGAGATCAAATGATCAAGAGATCATTTTGACTGGTTACAGAAAAAGAAATGTCTATTATCTAGACATTATGAGTGAGAACAATGCTTCTCCAGTGTGTCTTGTAGCTGATGAGAAAGTATCTCATTGTGTCAAATGGCACAAGAGGCTAGCCCATCTTAACTACAAGACAATTGACCAACTCTATAGCAAAGAGTTAGTGAGGAATAGTCCTAAAGTTAAGTGTATTAAAGATGGAATATGTTCAGCTTGTCAAAAGGGCAAGCAGACTAGATCCACCTTTAATAGCATTGAAAACAAAGATGCTGTGAGGTGTTTATACCTCTTGCATATGGATCTCTTTGGTCCTATGCCAGTTCACAGCCTAGGTAGGAAGGTCTACACATTTGTGGTTGTAGATGACTACTCAAGGTTTTCCTGGGTGTTCTTCCTTAGACAGAAATCTGAAACACCTAGTATCTTCTATAGTTTTGTCAAACAAATTCAGAATGAGTTAGACAGTACAGTGGTCAAAATAAGAAGTGACCATGGTACTGAATTCCAGTCTGATAGTATGACAAAACTATGTGAAGAATTTGGGGTATTTCAGGAATTTTCTTCACCAAGAACACCTCAGCAAAATGGCATTGCTGAGAGGAAAAATAGAACCTTGATTGAGGCTGGTAGAACCCTATTAAGTGACACATCTCTCCCAGAATATTTCTGGGCTGAGGCAATTAATACTGCATGCCATGTAATTAATAGGGCTACCATTACTAAGAGCCACAATAAGACCCCCTATGAGATTGTGAAAGACAGAAAACCAAACCTATCCTATTTAGGATCTTTGGTTGCAAATGCTATATACTTAACAATGGTAAGTCTTACTTGACCAAGTTTGCTGCCAAGTCCCAAGAGGGGATCTTTGTTGGGTACAATAATAATAGTAAGGCTTATAGGGTCTACAACTTGACTACACAAGTTGTAGAGGAGTCAGTTCATGTAGTATTTGATGAAGCTATACTTATTAACAATGAGTTATCTAGAAGTATTTGCAGCTCCACAAGTATGACTAAGAAGATGGACAAGCTCACTATTGAAGAAGGATCTACTGCAAGTCAGCATATAGATGATAGTGGCTGCTGTCCAGGAGGAGTACTACATGCACCTGATACAGAAGAAGACCATGGAGTGCAGCAAGTTGAAGAAGCTGAAGGAGTTCAACCTGAAGCCAGGCTGCCACCAGCTAATAGACATCTAAGAGATCATCCTGCAGATCAAATTATTGGTGATCTAAGACAAGGGGTACAAACAAGGAGCAGAAATCTGAGTGCAGTACTCTACTCCAGTTTTCTATCCCAAGTAGAGCCAAAGAAATTTGAAGAATCCATCCTAGACCCTCATTGGATTGAGGCAATGCAAGAGGAGCTGAATCAGTTCAAGAGATGCAAAGTCTGGGAGCTTGTTCCTAAACCAAAAGACCACAACATAATTGGGACCAAGTGGATCTTTAGGAACAAGATGGATGAACATGGAGTAATTATTAAGAACAAAGCAAGACTGGTTGCTAAGGGATATATGCCGGAAGAATGTATTGACTTTGATCAAACCTTTGCTCCAGTAGCAATACTGGAGGCCATAAGGATGTTCTTGGCCTATGCAACCTATCAAGGATTTAAAGTATACCAAATGAATGTTAAGTCAGCCTTTCTGAATGGTAATCTGAAAGAAGAGGTCTATGTGGAACAGCCATCAGGTTTTGTTGATTCAACTCAACCTAATTATGTCTATAGACTTAGGAAGGCTTTGTATGGGTTAAAACAAGCCCCTAGGGCTTGGTATGAAACCCTGTCTAGTTTCCTCATTGAGAATAAATTCACAAGGGGGAAAATAGACAAGACTCTATTCCTTAGGGAATCCAGAGGCAAGATCATACTAGTCCAAATATATGTAGATGACATCATATTTGGGTCTACTAAAAATAGTCTTTGCAAGAAGTTTGCAAAACTTATGCAAGGGCAATTTGAGATGAGCAGTATGAGGGAACTTAAGTTCTTCTTGGGTCTCCAAGTTAGACAGACTGAGAATGGTTTATCTATATGCCAGTCTAAGTTCACCCTAGAACTGATAAGGAAGTATGGTATGGATTCATCCAGTAATATGAAGACTCCTATGGGGTCAAGTATGTCTCTTAGCAAAGATGATGCAGGGAAACCTGTAGATGAGACTTTGTATAGAGGGATAGTTGGCTCACTACTCTATTTGACTGCAAGTAGACCAGATATCATGTATGCTACATGTGTCTGTGCTAGGTACCAAGCATGCCCTAAAGAGTCTCATTTGACAGCAGTCAAAAAGATACTGAGATATCTAAAGGGCACACCTTATCTAGGCCTTTGGTACCCTAGGAATGGCGACTTTGAACTGACAGGTTATTCAGAAGCAGATTTTGCAGGCTGCAAGGAAGATAGGAAAAGTGCAACTGGTACCTGTCAATTCCTAGGTGGTAGACTGATATCATGGAGTAGCAAGAAGCAAACAAGTGTGGCTATCTCCACAGCAGAATCAGAATATGTGGCTGCAGGAAGTTGCTGTGCTCAACTTCTATGGATACAACATCAGCTAGAAGACTATGGTATTCAAGTAAGTAGAACACCACTATTTTGTGATTCTACTAGTGCTATATCTATTGCAAACAATCCTGTTTCACATAGTAGAACTAAACACATTGAAATAAAATATCATTTTCTAAGGGAACATGTAGAAAAAGAAGATATTTCACTAGAGTATGTTAATACAGATAATCAACTAGCTGACATGTATACTAAGCCTTTAGAAGAAACCAAATTCAATATGTTTAAAATTGAATTAGGTATGATAAACTTAGAATAAGTTTACAGAAATGGCTAAGTAAAATAGTGTCGACACACAGAGTTGTCTGTGTCGAGACAGAGAATTGGTGTCGACACTTCAGAGAAAAGGTGTCGACACATCTAGGAAGTTGGTGTCGACACTTCAGAGAATTAGTGTCGACACATGATAAGTAGGTGTCGACACATCCAAGGTGGTGTCGACACTTAGGCTTTACTCAGAATTAGTGAAGTAAAATCTCGACTAAGTATCGAGCTAAGCGGTGTCGACACATAAACAAGTGTCGACACATATATTCTGTCGACTATACTTGTGTCGACACATTGTTGTCGAGACATTATAAGTCTGTGTCGACACTTTTCAACAGTGTCAACACAATTTAAGTTTGTTGACGCGCCGTTTCATCTTTAACTCTAGAAAGGTATAAATAGGGTTTCAACATTGTCTGTCGACACGCTCACCAAAGTTTTGAGACCAAACTTGTGTGTCGACACCTCTCTTCTCTCAATTCAAATTCTTCAAACCCTAATGGCGCCCAAGCTCGAAGAGAACGTGAATGAAGGATATGAACTGGTGCGGTATGCGTTTGATGACGCAGAACCAGAGATCAAGGATGTGGTAACCCTAGTTGCAAACTCAGGGTTAGATTTTCTTGTTTCAGAGCCGACCAAGATATGGAAGAAAGAAGTTCTGGAATTTCTGAATGGCGCAACCCTAGATGAATCAGGACTAAAGATTAAGTCAAGGGTTCATGGAGAAAAGGTGAAGGTCTCACCTAAAAGTCTGAGAAAGATACTTCAGTTACCAAGGACTAAGGAAGAAGAGAATGTTTCTGCTTCTAAAACTAGGGAAGCATTAACTTGGTGTGGTTTGGATTCCAACATGAAAATTGGATCTGTTTTCAATAGGAAGAGGATGAACAGCCAAGGCAAATTTCTATCAGAAATTGTTGGGAAAATTATCCTAAGCAAGCCTGGAGGGCATGACAGAGTATCAGCTCATATGTTCAGCCTAATGACAAGGATTATCTTCACCCTACAAACTAATTGGTCTACAGTAGTGTTTGAGAAGATTAAGGAGAGCCTGAAGAAACCCAATTTGGGTAGGATTCTCAGTCTATACCTTGCTGGTAGTATACCAGAAGTAATGAGCCAAGCTGTAGGATCAAAAATCAACCACATGAGAAGAATGGACATGAGAATCTTCTCTAGATGGGATAGAGTTTTAACCAAGGAAATGCCCACTCCTGAGAAGGAAACACCCCTAAAGAAGAAGAAGAAGTCAGTCCCAGTGGCTCAAGAATCATCTAGCAGTTCTGAGGAACAAGTAGTGTTCACTCCAGATGAAGAAGTTGGAAATGCTGGAAAGTCTCCAGCTAGACAAGATGATGCAGAGAGGCAGGGGGAGCTACCACCAGCAAGCCCAATTTACCAGGATCCAATCCAGGGGGAGCCTCTACTGGTGGATGAACCTACTACACTAGAAAGTGAACAAGCAACCCACACCATACTTGAGGTAATCACTGACATTAATAAATTAAATTTCCCTATTGAGGATGATGTTTTGTCTGATTCAATACCTCATGTTAATCAGCAACCTCAAACACCTAGCCAACCCCAAGATGTTGTCATGAAGGACACATTTGTTGCTGATCAAGTGATATCTGATCAAGTAGTTGATGAGATCAGGAATTCTCCACCCCATCCTCAACAAGAATTTACTTTGGAAGAACTATTGCCAGACCTTCTTCAAACTGACATTGAAGTTGAAAAAGAAAGTGCTGCTACTGAGGGGGAGAAGGCTCATATTGAGGGGGAGCAAGTAAAGAATGTAGAAGATACTACAGGCAAAGAGACTGAGGTGCCACAAGATGCTGAGCAGGTACAAAGGACTGAGAAGGAGTTACCTTCAAGCCCAAAGGACAGAGTGACTATTGATAGCACATCTGCTTCTGAAGATGAGGAGGCTGCCAGAGCTAAAAAGAGAAAGTTTCAAGTCTTCAAGAGGAGAAACCAAAATTATAAGAAAGCTCTACAAACCATTGCACCACAGCCTAAACCACAGCCAGCACCATCTTTAGATTATAGTTCTCTGATGGTTGCAATGCAGATAAAGCTTGATGAGCAAAGGAAAGCAATAGAAACATATCTGGATGAGGGGCATAAGTCTTTACAGTTTGATCTTGCACAAGACATTAAGTCCATTAGATTTGAAATGAATCTAAATAAGAAAGAGATGAATGACTGCCTCCATAAGGGTGGGAATACAATAGTCTATCTAGCCACTCATCAGGATAAGATAAAAGCTCAAGTGGATGATATTGCACTGAAGCAAGGCTATGTTCTGGAGAATCAAATAAGGATGAATGATAATTTGACAGCTTCCCACAATGCTATTGTAACTGAACTAAAGAATATAACAACTGCCCAGAATGCAGCCCTGACCACTGCCAAAGAGGAATTTGACAAAGCATTGCAAGAGAGCCTCACTGCTGTAACTTCTGCAATTCAAGATTCTCAGAAGCTGATCACTGAAAAACTCCAAAGGTTGAAACCTTACTTTAAGGATGGAGTAAACTATTTGGATGCACAAATAAGATTTCAGAAAGATGATCTGAGGGATCATGTTGAAAGAGAAGTCATAAAGGGGGAGAGGGTGTTAGTCAAAGTAGGCTCTGATCATGCAAAATGGATTTCCAATTCCATCAGAGCCACCCTTGGATATCCTCCATTATGTGATGATGACAATGTGGCAGAGTCTGAGATTAATCATACATATCTTGGAGGGGAGCAAGCTGAAGTGGCTCAAGTAATTTATCCTCCACCAGACTTTGATATGATACAAGCAGATATACAGTCAATGTATAGCCCACCTGAGGGAAAGCAAAATGTCATCATAGAAAAAGTGGTTCAGCCAGTGGCTGAGGCTATACAAGAAGCTATACTGAAGGAACAAGCAGCCCAATTGTCTAAGAAGTGGTTCAGAGAGCAAGCTGAACAAAGGCCTGACTTTGAACAATGGAGCCCCACTTCAAGGAATATCATTCTGGCTGCATGGAAGGCTTCCAAAGATAATATTGTGGACAAAGGCAAATGGTATTCTGATGTGGAGTGGAGGAAGCATGAGAACAGGCAAGAAGCCATTGTGCAATACAGAAGAAAGGCCAAGATGAGAAAGCTACCTCATACTGCCCAGGAGCCTAGCAAGTACTTTCCCAAGCCTTATCATTACTTTGAGAGGCAAAAGATTAAGGCTGAAGAGCAGACAAAGAAGGATCTTAAAGGCAAGAAGCCTGCTGCTGCTGAAGATGTTGAATCCCTGTCCAAGCAAAGATACAATCTGGAAAGGGCATAGTTATCAAGGAGGCTGAGCAGAAATAGAATAGAATTTATCTTTAGTTTACAGTTGTAATCTTTTGATTTTAAACACTCTGTAAACTTTTGTATAATGGATATGACAAAGTTGTTAGAACAATATGATGTGTGATAAATCTATTACATAATTGTTCAGAGATATCTGTATATACATGTTTTGTTTATTACATGTTTATGAATTTACCCTGTTATTTAATCCTGTTTTACATCATACTGTGATTTTATTATGTATGATGTATATCATTGAATAAGGGTTATGACTTCTCCAAATAGGGGGAGATTATTGGGTACATTGGATTAAATGTACCTGATTTGAAGAAGCCTCACCCTACTCAATGATATACATCAAAATGTATTTGATGTGTTTTGAGTTTAGTTGTGCAGGTCAAGTATTTACAGGGAAAGCTGAAAAGTTTCTAAGTCCATGTGTCGACACCCAGAAGGAAAGTATCGACACTTAAGAAGACTTATGTCGACACCCAGAGAAGCAGTGTCGACACTTGGAGTAATTGTGTCGACACCAGGGATGCAGAGTCGACACCAGACAGAAAGTGTCGACACATACAGGTTGTGTCGACACTCAATGAAGAAAAGTCCAGTGAAGCTGTGTCGACACTTAGCAGCAGTGTCGACACCTAGAGGAACTTTGTCTACATCAGAAAGTGTCGACACTTGGAGGCTGTGTCGACACTCAGCAAATTTCAACAGAGTCTAAGTATAAGTGTCGACATAATGAAGAATGTGTCGACACACAGCAGAAGACTCAATACATGAAGAAAGTGTCGACACTAAGAAGATGTGTCGACACTCAGCAAAGTTCAGCAAATTCTAACTACAAGTGTTGACACAAAGGAGATGTGTCGACACTCTGCAGAAGTCTCAACACATGAAGAAAGTGTCGACACAAGGAGCTGTGTCGACACTCAGCAAATTTCTATGAAGACTAAGTACAAGTGTCGACACCAAGCAGATGTGTCGACACTCAGCAAAAGTATCAACACTAAAGGCATGTGTCGACACCAAAAAGATGTGACGACACTTAACAAGTTCAACACAAGAAGATGTGTCGACACAAAGGAGTTGTGTCGACACTTACAAGAATTCAACTAAGTACTGAAGAACAAGAAGTTGTGTCGACACACAATATCAGTGTCGACACATGATGAAGAAGCAGTGTCGAGATATAAATTCTACAACACAAGGAGTTGTGTCGACACCTTGAAGGCTTGTGTCGACACTTAGTCTACTTGTGTCGACACTTGGTCTATAAGTATCGACACTTAAAGACAGACTGTCTCGACACTTTCAGACAGTTACAGATATTTCAAGAAGTGACTGGATGACATGACAGCTTCCATTCCAACCGGTCTACTGTAACTGTCAGAGATGTCAGAAAGCCGTTAAAAACTGGATCAGCCGGTCACCATGAAGAAGGCCTATATATAGTCCTATTCTGTCAACAAAAGAAGATGATCAACACATCAAAATGATTCACACAAGATCTAGCTATTCATTGAAGAATCAATTCAAGTGAAGATCTAAGTAGTTGGAGAGAGAGAGCTCCTTCCAAGAAGACAGCTGTTGGAACCAAGCTGTGAAGAAGGTTTCAGATCAAGGTCTGATTCTTAAGTTGCAGTGATTGAAGATCAGCTGCAGAGAGTATCAACCCTATTGTGTTCTACATTCAAGAAGCTTTGAAGAAAGCCAAGTGTGGTTGATCTCAGCAGAGTTCTTCCAAGAACTCATCAAGAACCTGTCAACTCTTCTCTCTATTTAGAGTTGTAGGTATATACTTTGTATTCTTTATATCTTGTAGGATCCTTAGGGATCTGAGTTGTAAGCCTGTAATTATAAAGGCTGAGTGGTAGGGCCTGTGTGCCTGAGTGTAGGAGATCCATATCTCTGAGTGTAGGCCTTGTGGCTGAGTGTAGGCCTTGTGGCTGAGTGTAGGCCTTGTGGCTGAGTGTAGGTCTTTGGAGAAGACTGAGTTGTAGGGCCTTGGGCCTGAGCTGTAGGAACCATTTGGGGTTCTGAGTGTAAGATCTGAGGATCTGAGGAATAGTGGAGGAGTTTGGCCGAATCTAGTACACTACTAGATAGGCGAAGGGGGAAAGTGGATGTACCCAAACCTTGGGGAACCACTATAAATCTGTGTGTTCACTGCGTGCATGTTTATTCTATGATTGCTAATTGTTTGCTGTGAAGAAGTAAATATAAATATGTGATATTAGCTGCAATCTGCCTAAAAGTTTAAAAAAGCTTTAGTCACTTATTCACCCCCCCTCTAGGTGATTAGGGTACAATTTCTTTCACTATGTGAATTACAAAATTTAAACAAATGGTGTAAAGCACTTTGATAAAGCTATTTATTGGTGAAAAATTTATAAGAGAGGAAAATATGAATATGCATCAAAAGATTGAAGAAAGAAAAAATATAATACAAAAAAGGGAAGTATAATAATTGTGAAGGTTGGTGGTGCTTTTATAATGTTGATGTATGTTAAGGAAATCACATAGCAAGAGGCTCAATCATGATCTAGGTGTGATAAGAACCATCGAGTTTTTCTTCGATTACCGCACCTATGATCTTTTATCCTAAGACAAAAGTTACATCCTAATACACGCCCTAAGGATCTAACCTTGCTAATCCTAACTAGTGTCGTGGAGGGAGTGTGAAAAGGCAAGCTTATGACTATCAATATTGATACTTATAAGTTTTGAAACACTAATGTCTACCATATTAAGATTGTTATTTTCTCCTCACATTTGTTATGGATGATTGTAATTTTATTTATAAGAAAGAGTGAAAGATAGTTAAGAAATATATGGGAGGAATTTTAAGATAAAGTTATATTTAGAAAAGTCTGTTATACTATTTCCTATACAATTACAACATCAAATTTCTCTTTGAATTCATAACAACCAGCTTGCAGAAGAAAAATTAAGTATTGGTAACCCAAGTGCTTGAATTAGTTTCTTAGGGACATGCAAACACTTAAGTTTGGGGTATTTGATGAGTGAAATTATTAAGTTCTTTTTACTATCATAATTGTAATCATGCCCATTATTATCTACCCCCTCATTATAATTGTGCGAAAAATAGTTAAGAACTTGAATTTTCATGAATAGAAGAGCGCAATATAGATTTTTCTCCAATTTCCTTTGTTAAGCTATTTATTTATTCATTAATTTTCTTAATGCAGGTATTGCAAGCCCTTGGAACTAAAAGTCTTTGAACAAGCAGAGGTTTTCACGGATCCAACATAAGTGATGGCAGGAAAATCTCGGATTGGGCACCACACGGGTAGGGACACGCCCGTGTCACTACTTGTGTCCTTATTAGGAAGGACCAGACTTGGATCCATGTAGGACACACAACTGTGTTACTAGGTGTGTCAAATGACACGGCGCACGACCAGGCGCGCCTTTTCATTTCAAAAACCACCCAGATGCACCGTTTAACCTTACACGGACTATGACACGGCCGTGTTGGAACCCGTGTTTGACACCTGTTTGCATGAAGACTATAAAATCCTGCACAAAGAAGAGAAATGAGACTTTTTGGATTGAAGGACTTGGAGAACTTCTGGAGGACGAAAGTGGAGCTCTTAAGCAAAGGGGAAATCGAAGGAGATAATCCGTATGGTTTTAATCTTCATGTATCTCTTTTAATCTTCCCCTTCTCTCAGTTGATCTAACTTTATTTTTATATTTCACATGAGACTTGTTTTTGAAATGATTCAGTAATCATGTATTTTGATTTTTATATCAGATTTGTAGTATTTTATCTGTATGCGTGGTTTCAAACAAAGAGATTAATCCTAGATTTGAAGTTATTATTTATTTTATATGAATCCCAAACTTCTAGATTGAGAAAATGGAAGATGGTGATGATGCACTATAATTTCATTCTCTGGTGTTATTTCTCTTTGTATTTCAAATTTCATGATCGAGAGATATATTGTTTGGATAATGGCAATACAGGTAAATAGATTCATGGCATCTTAGAGATAGGATGTCATGAATTTATGTATTTGACAGGGTTACTTTATATTAATGCAAATTTGAGTGTTGTGAATTGTTCGAGATAAAATTTACTCAACTTAAGTTTAGGTATTGAATTGCTCGAGAGAGAATTCGATAAAGAATGAACCCTTACAATACAATGAATTCGATAATTTTGGTAATACGTGACTGCATAGAGTTGAATTAAAGAGTGAATATTCTCATGTGAATGCTCTTAGATTATCTGCTTTTTATCTTCCTTAATCCTTCAATGTCACTTTATCCAATTAGTCATAGCGATGCTAGTTTAGATTGAACAACCAATTTTAAATATAGGTTCGATAATAGAGCGAGAGTGAGTACGAGTATTTGAAAAGACCCTGAGGAATATGACACGAGATGTAGAATTCTCCTATACTATGATTGATAGGTGCACTTTCCTGAGATTAAAATTAATCTATCTTATGTCTATCTACATAGTTTATACTAGAGTATACAAAGAATCCACATCAAGTTTTTTAACATCATATACAAACATGCATGATCTAAAAGTCACTGCATGTGGATGTATAGTTTGGTCTAGACACTCATTTAAATTTCTGCCATAGCTTATGAGAAATCCTAGGAGAATGACCCTACAAGGAGCTACAGTGCTCCAAATAGCTTGTTTAAGGTGTTAAATTAAAGTTAAGACCAACATCTACAACTTTGATATTGGTGACAATTTCTGAATCTGCCCCTAAGGGGACTAAAATTACCATGCAATTCATTGTAAATAAAGTAACAAAAAATTTAATAACACTATAGTTTATAATACATCACAATAGACGGCATCAGCTCATCTTCCCCAATTAGTCGACGGTCCAGATTGCTCCGGCCTGGGCTGCATTGATCTGGCTTTTCCTGACCACCCGACTACCTCCTCGTCTGGCCACCACCACCACCACTTCCGTAGAGGTGGGGGCAAGCATTTGGCGGCGACTTGGCCGCTGGAGGCGGCGGTTTCCGACGAACCCGAGCACCTCCAAAATCCCGATTTTTCTTGAAATGCTCTCATGGAATCAGGCTCAATTGAGCCCGATGTCTCTCCTATTTGATCTAGATAGCTAGCACAAGGGGAGGGGAGGAGAAATGAAACTGGATGCAGGCTTGGCGGCCGGTGTGGTGGCGGTGCGCCATGGCCGACCTCTCCTCCGGCGAGCTAGCTCCAAGCTTCGTTTCTCCATGGTTTGCCTTGATCCAGGACTTGATTTGAACTCCTTTGGATGCTCTGAAGCCAATGGAGGGGTTGTTTTTGGCTGATAGTGGATGTATAAGGAGGGCCATCAAGGGGATGGCCGACCTTGAGCTTTGGTTGCTCCTCCTTGCTGCCATGTGTCCACCACCCCTTAATTTTTGCTGGAAATGAGTTGGGGAGCTCAGTTGAGGTATTGGCCAGATAGGAGGAGGGCTACATGACCTTTATTCCCTCTTTTCCTCCTTGTTGCAAATTAGAGACCGGGCAGTCTGGCGGTCTGACTCTGGCGAGTTGCAGTTCGGGCGGTCTGTCGGTTTCTCTCCTGCGGTTTCGTTGCTAACCTGTTATTGTTGGTGTTCTGGCAGTTTGTCAATCTGTCACTGGCAACTTCGAGACCGGGCGACCCGGCGGTCTAGTGTGGCGGCTTGTTGTCTTTCTCTTGTGGTTGCCGGGCGGTTTGCCCATTCATCAAACCGCACGGCTTGACGACTTGTATTTATGTTAAACCACTTGTACATGATATTTTTTAGTCCCACATTATTTATTTGTAATCTCTCTCATCTCCACCATTCTATAAAAGGTAGGCTATACCATGTAATTGATACCTTTTTTGGAATACAAAAATTTCTGTTTGTCCAATTTCCGGACTTCCTTTTTCTGTTCGCACATGGTATCAGAGCCCGCGATTTTGTCCGCCTGATTCAGTGCCTTTCTATGCCCATGCGACTTGATCTCCTTCTTGCCTCTTGTTCGTGCGGCCTCTCCTCCTTTGTCGCTGCTCTTTGTTTGCACGACCTTCTTTTTCTTCTTCTCCGCGGACTGTTTTCGCGGCTTCTCGGTCTTCTATTCGCGCGGCCTGCTCTCTTCCCGCGCGACTTCTTCCTTTTCTCTGTTGCGGATTCTTCTTCTGTCCGCTGCGGTCTCTTCTTTCTTCCCGCGCGACTTCTTCTTTTTCTCTGTTGCGGATTCTTCTTCTTTCCGCTGCGGTCTCTTCTTTCTTCCCACGCGGCCTTTCTCTCTACCCACACGACTTCTTCCATGGCCCTTTCCAGCTCTTCTACCACCAACGCTACTCCTGTGACAACTCCACCTCCTCCTCCCATTCCTTCTGGGAATCTTGGCACAGTCTCCAAGCTTTTTGGTTCCACCTACCTGGATTGGAGCATCTCCTTCAACTTCCTCCTCCGCTCACAATGCAAACGCCACTACCTTACCGATGACCCTCCTGCCACCACTTCTACTGAATTTGACGACTGCGATGCTAGCGATGCGCTTGTCTGCACTTGGCTTGCTAACAGTCTTTCCGATGAATGTCTTCCTGTTATCCGTCATGATGAGACGATCAAGAAGGCATGGCTTCATCTTGCTGCTCTGTACTCAAATGGGGCTCAGACGTCCTGCATTTATACTTTGTATGCAGACCTCTTTGCCCGTCCGTCTATGTCTCCTGCTGCCGCTTATCAACAAGTTCAAGCTCTTGGGGCTGAGATCCTTTAATATTGACCCTTCTCTGCTGATCTTGCCGAATAGCACAAGCACTTTCAAGAACTGCTTGTTGTGTGCTACCTCCTCCGACTTCCTGATTCCTACGACATGATTCGCCAACAAATCTTTGGTGAAACGGAGTCTCCCAACTTCGATACAATGGCCGCACGCATTGCAGCGGTTACTTCTCTTCTTCAGCGTCCGCTTCTGTCTTCTCCTCCTCCAGAACAATATGCTCACCAAACTCAACGGAGCGGCTCTGGTAGTCACAACCATCATTTTGGTGGTCTGAGTTCTTCATGCTTCCTCTGTTCTCACTGTGGCCGCACCGGGCATCTTGTGGATCAATGCTGGCTGAAACATCCACATCTTCACCTTCTGGTGATGCTTCCACCTCCTCTTCCAAGTCGTCCGCTTTGGTGGTCACTTCCTCAGGTAGTGCTCACGTGGTTACTCAAGGTAAATGGCTCATCGACTCTGGTGCAACTAATCACATGACAGTCAATCCGCAATGCTTTTCTCTCCTTGAAAGACATGATTGGTTGCATCCGGTCCTTGTTGCAGATGGCACTCCATCCCCGGTTCATGGGACGGGAGTGATTCATATCACTCCGTCTCTTCGCTTGGCCGACACTCTCTATGTGCCTGTTGGAACACCCTATTACTAATTTGGGTCAGGATCACTATGTCTCTAGGAATCTGTGTTTGACCTTCTGTATAGCTTAATAGGTCAATTAGAATTGAGTCTAAGGGTTAGAAGTCTAGGATTGGAAGCTGCCCTGAAGACCAAGTTTTTCTGTAGACCAAGTCTAATCGTCGAGCTCAGCACGACGTTTCGTCGAACTCCGGTCGACGATCGTCTAGCTCAACTTCTACAGATCGTCGAGCTCCATTTGACGATCGCTGAGCTCAACCTCATAATATCGTCGAGATTCACTCGACGATCGCTGAGCTCAACTTCACAATATCGTCGAACTCCATTCGACGATCGGTGAGCTCAGGTCAATGATTTTGACTCCGCACTGGATCCTTTTCTCTGAGCTCAGTTCGACGATCTTTGAGCTCAGATCGACGATCATGTTGCTGATTGAATTTTCCAGTTCGCTGAGCTCAGCTCGACGATAGCAGAGCTCAGTTCGACGATTTCAGTTATCCTTCAGAATTCAAATTCAAATCAGTTAGAAGTTATTCTGCAATTAATTCAGAAGATCTGCTAGCCGTTTTCATTTACTTCTGGACCAAGTTTCAAGGGATTTTTCAAGGAATAATTCAGTGGACTTTCCTTCAGAATAAATTATGCAATTAAGGCTGTAATCAATGCAGACCAACGACTATCTTTGACAGAGTGATATTCTATTCTGGCACAGAGAATAAAAGACAGAATGTTTTTGAATGAAAATGTGTGAAATACAGAGATTGACAAATATAGGACACACAACTCAGTATACAGAGACTCTTTCAAAATTTTTTGTCAAGAAGAATTCTGAAGAACACTCATCAAAGAGATCAAGCTTTCAAAAATCTTCAGATCTCTTCAGCTCTCAAAGTGTTCAAGGCCAACATCATTTCAAGACTCCAGACTCTCAACATTTCAGCTTGCTGAAATCATCTTTTGCTGGAGATCTAACTTTGAAGGCCTATCACCCTCAGCAAAGCTCTTCTTCCTGAAGATCAAGGACTCAGGGGGAGCTTTGACATCAATCCACTTAGTCTTCTCAGTTGATTGAGAAAGAGAAGACTGCCATAACTCTCTCACCCCCACTCTGTAAAGGGTTTTTCAAACTCCCTTCAAAAGTTTGAATCTAGTTTTTGAGCACCTTGTCAAAAGCTCATTGGTGGCAAGACACCTGATCAAAAAATCTGATTTGGTTTTTGAGCACCTTATCAAAAGCTCATTGGTGCCCAGGACACCTGATCAACTCATCCTGCAGTGGATTCCTACCTAGGGTGGTAGAAGAGTGGATGTACCCAAGTTTGGGGAACCACTATATTTCCTTGTGTCATCTGGTTCTGCTTGTTTTCTTTTTGTTTCTGGCCTAGATTTTCTTGTGCTTAGCTCTTGCATAGCTTAGTTCTGTGATTAGTTTTATTTTTGCTTCCCTGCTCACACTCATTACAACAATTGTTGTAAAGCTTTGCAAAAGTTTTCTTTGTGTTTTAAAAGCACCATATACTCTATTCACCCCCCCTCTAGAGTATATCTGATCTAGTTTCCCTTTCAATTGGTATCAGAGGGAGGTTGGTTAAACATACCATACCTGATTGGTTGTACAGGCTAACACCTGAACCCCAAGATCCTAAACTAGATCTGTTTTTCTTTTGTATTTTATTATTAGATTTTGTTTGCACAACTCATGGCCCAAAACAAAGATTATGCAATCACCAGACCTCCAGTGTGCAATCTGTCAAAGTTTGCACTTTGGAAAGCAAGGATTAGACTCTACATGAATTCTATTGACGAAGATATTTTTAATTCTGTTTTGACAGTGTGTCCAAGACCCCTAGAGAGCACAAGCACAAATGCTGTTCCACCTCCATCAGGAACAGATGCTGACATCAAAAAGTGGAAAGTAGCTGATGCCAAGGCTATGAACATTCTAGCTCAGACAATGTCAGATGATATTTTTCAAAAGGTAGCTGAATGTAATTCAGCCAAGGAGATTTGGGACAAGCTCTCAGAAATAGTTTCAGGCTCAGCTGATGAGAGAAAGGACAGAAGATCCCATCTCATCTCCCAATATGAGAACTTCAAGAAGGGAGAAACTGAGTCAGTGGGAGACATGTACAACAGACTGAGTCTAATTGTCAGTGAACTGAGGACATTAGACAAAGAGATCTCACTGACAGAACTTAATGACAAGATCCTAATGTGCTTTCCCAGCACTTGGGATTCAAGAATCTGGCCAATTAAAGATGCCAGAAGTCTGAATGAGATCACCACTGAAGCCTTGTTGGGTAAGCTCAAATCTTATGAGCTACTCATCAAGAACAGAGAGGAAGAACAGAAGGCTGCTTCACCAGCCACAAGAAAGGAGAAGACCATAACATTCAAGGAAACTGAAGATCTACCTGAAGAAAAAGGAACAGACAATGATGAACTTCTCAGCTTGTTGGCCAAAAGATTCTATAAGATGGCCAAAAAGGACTTCAGAAGAAGATCATACAAGGAGCAGGATAAGCCAAGGTATGACAAGTCCATTGGCAATAACAAAGACATTATTTGCTTTGGTTGTAGGAAACCAGGGCATATAGTTCCTGACTGTCCAGAGAACAAGAACAAGGACAGAAGGGAAAGAAAAGAGAGAAGAAAGGAAAAAGACTCCAAAAGGAGTGGCAATAGCAAACCTTCTTCCAGCAAAAATAAGCATACAAGGAAAGGATTTGTTGCTGAATCCTGGAGTGAGACTGAAGAGGAGTCAGAAGTCTCTTCCAGCTCCAGTGATGATGAGGATGATGCAGAGGAAAAGGAGTTCTGCATGATGGCAATGAATGCCTCACAACACAACTCAGAGGAAGAGGAGTCAGAGTCAGACTCAGAGACTCAACCTGAAGAAGATCAGGTAATCAGCTCTTTTGATTTTACTTCAGAAGATTTTAAATCTGAATTTAAAGCACTATGTTTAGACCTGCTAAAGTCTGAGAAAGAGATCATCTCTCTCAGAAATCAATTATCTGAACAAAATGTTTTAAAGTCAGAAAACCTCAAACTCTCTCAGGAGTTGGAGAACAATAGGGAACAGATAGCTTCACTGAAAAGTGAGCTCTCTGAGGCCAAGAAGCTTGAAGAATCTCTCAATGGGAGAAGCCTCAAGCTGATGGACATCACAAGCACAGTGAACTCAAGATTCAACAGTACACTGGGCTTGGGTGCCTCATCCAGCCAACCTATTGTTCTAACAACTCCTATCAAGTTCATTTCTGACAAGGGAAAGGGAGTTGTAGAGGTTGCCAGGAAAAATTCTGATCTGCCTCAGAAAACTAAGTCCCAGCACAAATCGTCGAACGGAGATCGACGATCACCGAATGAAGATCGACGATCGCCGAACGCAGCTCGACGATCTCAGGACAAATCGTCGAACGCAGATCGACGATCTCAGCCAAGATCGTCGAACGCTGGTCGACGATCCCAAATACCTGACCTCACCCATAGTCGACCGTCGAACGGAGCTCGATGATCTGACCCACGATCGTCGAACGCAACTCCAAGATCGTCGAACAGAGGTCAGAGCTCTGGAAACTTTTTCAAGGGCAAGTCAAAATTGAATCCTAAGGGTTCTTCATCCCAAACCTTTAACCCTTATACTGAATGGATTATACCTCCAAGGAGATATCATCCTGAAGGATATAAGAGTCAGCCAGGGATGTCCTTCAGTTCTGAATTTAAAGGTTATCAAGCTAGGCCCAAGGTAAAATGGGTCAAAAATAAGTGAATTGTTTTATGTGCAGGTGAAGACCTATCCAACATCTAACCAGCAATGATATTTGGATAGTGGGTGCTCTAAGCACATGACAGGGAACAAGGACAACCTCACTGCCTTTAGAGCCAAGCTTGGACCCAAGGTTATCTTTGGTGATTCCAACTTTGGACAAACTAAAGGATATGGTGCAGTCCAGATTGGTTCAGTAACCTTCAAGAAGGTAGCATATGTGGAAGGACTGAAGCATAACCTAATCAGCATCAGTCAGCTGTGTGATGAAGGCTACCAGGTGACCTTCAACAAAACCTTATGCAAAATCAAGTCAGAGGACAACACAACTGTGTTGACAGGTAAAAGGAAAGGTAACATCTATCTAGTAGACTTTCTTTCAACTGATATAGATATTTGCCTGTTTAACTCAGTTTGTAGACCAAATGTTTTATGGAATAAGAGACTAGGACATCTAAACCTTAGAACTATTGCTAGGCTCTCCAAGGACAACCTTGTTAGAGGACTACCCTCTGGCCCCTACAAGAAGGAAGGACTCTGCAAGGCTTGTCAATTAGGCAAGCAAACTAAAAACAGTTTTAAGTCACTTAATAAGAGTGATTCACCTAGGATATTGTATCTGTTACACATGGATCTATTTGGACCCATCACAGTACAAAGCCTAGGAGGGAAATCCTACACTTTAGTAATTGTAGATGACTTCTCTAGATTCACTTGGGTGTTCTTTCTAAGGAAGAAGTCTGATAACTTTAAGTGTCTGACAGAGTTTCTCAAATGTATACAGATTGAGTTCAATACTCACATTGCCCTGATCAGAAGTGATCATGGGACAGAGTTTGATTCTCTTCTTATGCAAGAGTTCTGTCAGAGTGAAGGGATCAGGACATACTTTCTCAGCTCCTAGAACTCCTCAACAAAATGGGGTAGCTGAAAGGAAAAATAGAACCCTTATTGAATCTGCCACTACATTGTTGTCAGATGCTCATCTACCTCTATCCTTTTGGGCAGAGGCAGTGAACACCTCCAACTATGTGCTGAACAGAAGTCTAATACATAAACTGAAGGGAAAGACTCCCTATGAATTACTCAAAGGGAAGAAACCTAAAGTTGACTATTTCAGAATTTTTGGTTGCATTTGCTATATTCACAATAATGACAAGAAATATTTAGCAAAATTTCAAGCCAAAGCTGATGAAGGAGTGTTTCTGGGATACTCCATGATCAGCAAGGCCTATAGGGTCTATAATAAATCATCATTGAAAATTGAGGAATCTGTTCATGTTTCTTTTGATGAAACTAACATGTCTTTCAAGGAGAAGATTTCTTCTACCATAGAATCTTTGCAGGAACACTCTCTAGTTGAAGATATGAACAAGTTACAGGTTACTCAAGAGGATGAAAGCAGTGAAGATGAAGGGAATGCTCAACACATTGAAGCACCACCTGAAGAGCCATGAAAGGGGAAACTAGATCTGATATACTCTAGAGGGGGGTGAATAGAGTATATGGTGCTTTTAAAACACAAAGAAAAACTTTTGCAAAGCTTTACAACAATTGTTGTAATGAGTGTAAGCAGGGAAGCAGAAATAAAATTAATCATAACACTAAGCTATGCAGAAACTAAGCACAAGAAAATCTAGGCCAGAAACAAAAAGAAAACATGCAAAACCAGATGACACAAGGAAATATAGTGGTTCCCCAACTTGGGTACATCCACTCTTCTACCACCCTAGGTAGGAATCCACTGCAGGATGAGTTGATCAGGTGTCCTGGGCACCAATGAGCTTTTGATAAGGTGCTCAAAAACCAAAACAGATTTTTTGATCAGGTGTCTTGCCACCAATGAGCTTTTGACAAGGTGCTCAAAAACCAGATTCAAACTTTTGAAGGGAGTTTGAAAAACCCTTTACAGAGTGGGGGTGAGAGAGTGATGGCAGTCTTCTCTTTCTCAAGCAACTGAGAAGACTATGTGGATTGATGTCAAAGCTCCCCCTGAGTCCTTGATCTTCAGGAAGATGAGCTTTGCTGAGGGTGATAGGCCTTCAAATGTAGAACTCCAGCAATAGATGATTTCAGCAAGCTGAAATGTTGAGTGTCTGGAGTCTTGAGATGATGTTGGCCTTGAACACTTTAAGAGCTGAAGAGATCTGATGATTTTTGAAAACTTGATCTCTTTGAGAAGTGTTCTTCAGAATTCTTGTTGACAGAATATTTTCAAAGAGTCTCTGTATTCTGAGTTGTGTGTCCTCTTCTTGTCAATCTCTGTATTTCTTCTCTATTTCATTCAAAAACATTATGTCTATTATTCTCTGTACCAGAATAGAATATCACTCTGTCAAAGATAGCCGTTGGTCTGCATTGATTACAGCCTTAATTGCATAATTTCTTCTGAAGGAAAGTCCACTGAATTGTTCCTTGAAAAATCCCTTGAAACTTGCTCCAGGAGTAAATGAAAACGGCTGGCAGATCTTCTGAATTAAATGCAGAATAACTTCTATCTGATTTAAATTTGAATTCTGAAAGATAACTGAAATCGTCGAACTGAGCTCTGCTATCGTCGAGCTGAGCTCAGCGACCTGGAAAATGCAAGCAGCAAAGAAATCGTCGATCTGAGCTCAAAGATCGTCGAACTGAGCTCAGATATAAGGATCCAGTGCAGAGTCAAAATCGTCGACCTGAGCTCAGCGATCGTCGAATGGAGTTCGACGATATTGAAAAGTTGAGCTCAGCGATCGTCGAATGGAGCTCGACGATCTGTCGAAGTTGAGCTAGACGATCGTCGACCGGAGTTCGACGAAACGTCGTGCTGAGCTCGACGATTAGACTTAGTCTCCAGAAAAACTTGGTCTTCAGGGCAGCTGCCAAACCTAGACTCCTGATCCCTTAGACTCAATTTTAATTGACCTATTAAACTATATAGAAGGTCAAACACAGATTCCTAGAGACATAGTGATCCTGACCCAAATTAGTAATAGGGTGTTCCAACAATCTCCCCCTATTTGGGTTAGGAAAACTATTTACAGACTTTGGAAAAACAAACAACATCATACAATCAGAAAAACACAAAAACAACAGTAGCTAGACATTACAGAACCATCACAGAGATATATATATATGTCATCCAGATATCAGTCAGAAAAACCAAGAATTGTCACCTTACAGAGTTACTTTTTCTCTTTGCCTTTTACCATCTTGATTTCTCTGTTAGGATTTAAAGCTTCCTGTTTGGATCTGGTGTCATCAGCTGCACCCAAATAAATTTGCTTTGATGTCCTGGGAACCACTGCAGCTGGATGCAACTCCATGTACCTGTCTGCATCAAAAAATTTACTGGAGGCATATCTTTTTAGTTCTTTCTGTCTTTGTTCTGACATTGTAGATATATTGGAGGTGTCCAGGCCTTGCTCTTTGGCTTTCTTTATCTGGTCTAAAGCAGCTAACTCTTTCATTCTAGCAGTCCAAGCAACAGGATTCCTCTCAGGGTCCTCAAATGGAACAGGTGGCTCATACCTGTTGGAAAAAGTATCTTGAGGAGTCCTGGCAGTCACAGTTTCTCTGAGCTTATAGGGGAATGGACCTGAAGATGTATCAGAAGGAACATGTCCTCCCCTGTAATAAGGGTGCTGCCTGGAATGCCCTTTGGAGTAAACCTGAGTCTCTCTTTGATTTCCCATATATCCTCCCCTTCTAGAGTAAGAGCCCCTAGACTGGCTTTCCCTTTGATATGTTCTAGCATGAGGTTGGTAGGGAGCCTGGCTTCTAGCTGGGCCTGAACTTGCAGAGCTGCCACCTACACCTGCATCAGGTGGAGGTGGTGGAGGAGGATGAGGGTGCTTGAACTGGGAGGAGTCCTTATCAAACTTTCTTTTCTTCTTCATTGCCTTGAGCTGATTTTTGGAATACTGCATCCAATGTTCTGAAATTGGGCAGTTGTGCAGAATATAGTAAGGAACATCATTATCATCTCTAACTTTGGCAGGTGGAACCCTCTTCATTGCCTTACTTCTTGCCTTCCTTTTCCTTGCAATGGTGGCAGCAGAGTCATCAGAATCTGTCTTAAACTCATCAGAGTCAGA
The DNA here is from genome assembly GCA_039583875.1 of Platanthera guangdongensis. Lineage (NCBI taxonomy): Eukaryota > Viridiplantae > Streptophyta > Magnoliopsida > Asparagales > Orchidaceae > Platanthera > Platanthera guangdongensis. The sequence goes on along the minus strand of CM077157.1, from coordinate 111,741,688 downwards.
GCTCTGGGCATCATATATAGCATCTATCTTCTTCATAAGATCTTTCTTCAGTTGCATTGCAGCAGATGGGGCAGAAGCAGAAGGGGCAGCAGCAGGTATAGCAGCAGATACAGCAACAGATACATGAACAGATTCAGCAGCAGATACAGGAGCAACAGCAGAAACAACACTAGTTATTTCAGGAATTATGGCAGCAGCAGGTTCAGAAACAATAACAACATCTACAGCAGGCTCAAAAACAACAGCAGTTGGAACATTGTCTTCAGCAGCAGCAAGAACAATTTCAGAAACAGATTCAGCCTTTTCTTTATCAGCAGCAGCAGCAGTCATCACTGAGAGTACAAAGGATGAAAGAATGTTGGGGTCACAGCCAGAGAGAGGCACCAGTGCCTTGGACAAATCCTCTGGGGGCTGGACAACAAGAACTTCTGGCAGACAGCTGTAGAATGCAGGATCAAAGGCTAAGAGCAAAGACCTTAGGTCTATTGCTAAGACTGGAGTAGGCACAACAACTGGAGCAGAAGATACAAGCACAGCAGCAGCAGCAGCAGCAGGAGCAGAGGCAGCAGCAACAGCAGCATGAAGGCTGGCTTCATAGGGCATCTCCCCCTGCCTGGATGCAGATACCTCTGTATCAAGGCACACTGCTGGTGGGGCTGCTTGAGGAATGAGGGAGGAAAGCCTGGCAGACAGGGCTGCCACTGACTGTTGTAGAGGAGCTAAGGAGGCCTCCATGAGAAGAGAGAGCCTGGGGGCCAGTAGCTCATACAACTTGTCAGCTAGGGCTGGCAGATCTACATGCTCAATGGCAGGAGCAGAGGTAGAGGGTATTGGGATGGCTGAGGATGCTGGAAGTGGAGAGCTGAATGGTGAAATGAATGGCTCAGGAGAGGGGATTGTGGAGATGGAGGACAATGGGATGGATATGGAGGGAGTGAAAGTGGGTTGGTCAATGATGTGGTGGAGGAGATCTTGGAAAGATGTTGAGGAGGAGGGGAAGTCTGGAGGAGAGGAGGGGGAATCATCCATGTAGGATTCATCCAGAAGGGTGAATGATGGTATGGATGGAGATGAGGTGACATCTAGTGGTGGATAGGAGAACAATGGGTGGAATTGGTCTATTGGAGGTGATGAAGTGGTTGCTGGAGATGGAATAGAGGTTGGAGATGGGCTGGAGATTGTAATGGGAGATGAGGCTGGAATGGTGGATGGAGCTGGAGGTAGGGTTGAACTTGGAGGAGGAGGAGAAGCAGCACTAGAAGCAGGCAGGTCTTCTGCAGATGCAGAGACCTGGGGGGGAGTGACTCTTGGAGTCCTGGTGCTTGAAGGGGCAGTTGAAGAGGGCCTGCTTGGCTTGCTAATCTTCCTGTCCCATTTCCCAAATAGGGCACATGAGAGTCTCTTGGAGGCATTGATGTGCACTCCAGAGGAGACCAGCAGAGTAGGGCACTTTGCCTGAAGGAAGACTCCCAGAATTCTTCCAAAATTCACAAAGCTTTTGTTAATCTTTTTCTTTATCAGGTCAAAGAAGACCTCTCCCCAGTTCAAGCTTTTCCTATCTACCAGAGCTCCCATAAGGCAGAGCTGATGTCTGGAGATGGTGTCATGTGCAGAATGTTTTGCCAACAGGACCTTGCCTACAACATCTGCCAGGAACCTATATTCAACTGACAGGTTCCTCTTAAACAACTTGCTAGGGTTTCCCTCTGGATGACCCATCCTGGCAAGTATATCAGCAAATTCTTCTCCAGAAAGTTCAGCAGTGTCTTCATCATTTCTTAAACCAAAAACTTCTGTTAAGACTGTTGGGGTCAGAGGTACCTGGGTGCCAGCAATAGATCCAACAATGGTGTTGTTGTCAAGGTTGTGGGCAGTATATACCCATTCCTTTATTTCATCTGAGGCAAGTTTGATTCTTGTGGTCATGAGGGCAGATAACTGCTGATCTTTGAATAAACTCAGGATGTCCTGGAAGACTTGATCAGTGGTGTTGAAGGAGTCCAAATCGATGTCAAACCCTGCATCAAACTTCATGGCGGCGAGGACAGCAACTGAGACGGCCATTGTACCTGCAAAAACTTAACAAACAAACCGAACAAGCGTAGAACTGTTTGTGTAACACCCCCTATCCGTCGCATAGTATATAGCAGTAGGTCCGGCCGGGGCCCGACGCCATATACCACAGACAGACCGGGTGGTTACGTATGGAAACCATCCAACCAATCTCAACATCTTACACAGAGCATGCTAGCGGAAGCAGTTTATAAAGTTGTAAACAAGAACCCAGCATAGGAGCATGAATGTCCACTAATACAATAATTAGGAATGTATACAAAATACCCAAAATCAGCCTTAAGGCCTTACAAAGTGTTTCACTTGAAAATCACATGTTTTACAAACCACGGCACGCAGGCCGGTCATACATGAATAAAGCAGTAAACACTTCTACTTGGGCCTTCGAGGGCCAGCTTCGCAAAAAGGGCTTTAGCCCGCTATTGACCGCTTGGTCCAGCTGCACCTGCAAGCAACAACAATCCACCGCACGGTGGCAAAACAAGGCAACGGTCAGCAATGCTGACCAAATTATAACGATCCCGCCCCCAACTCGGGGCGGCGATGCTCCTTCCCTGCATTTCCTTAGCATAAGCGAGTAATATAAAACCATAGCCATAACAGCACAGACGTTGGCTCGTAAGGCCACACGCCCCGTGCACTCAGGGCACATTCTCGGTGAACCGGTCGATGTTACGTCAATTAAAGCCATTAACATTCCGGACTCACCACCACCACTAAGACGGCCAAACCTATGAGCAATTCGTCTTCATGGTATTGGTCACGTCAATTTAAGCCATTGACCACCGAAGACTCACATTTATGCCAACGGCGAGTCCCACGTAACCTTAGGTCGCTCTAACCGGACGACATAAAGCGGGTACGGCTCCATCTAACCCGTGCTCACTTCGCAACGACAATTTAAGCCATTTGCGCGGGTCAAACTTTCACCGAGTCCCATTCTACCGCAAGTCACATAACTCAGTTATGTTCGAGTTGGCTCTCAGGCCACCAAGTTGGCAAGATCTCGTATCCGCCCAGTTTTCCGGGTGCACCTTTGGGTTAGTCCCCAAGGCTCCCTGCTGCAATCTACCGCGTAGAAAACCCGAAAACAACCAATAGCACGGAGTCTTCTCCGGCCTTATGCAATGCAACATCACCGATCCGGACTAACATGTCCGGGTAGGCTTCAACCAAAATGCCTATGTCCGTTCTCGCATACGGACTCTAAACAACGGGGACTTTACATATCTACCCGAAGGAACGCCTCCAACTCTTCGCAAACTCACGAGAGCGGGCTTCCTATGCTAAGAAAGATGCTAAGAAAGAGAGCTATTAGTGCTCAAGATGAGGATCGTTACCCTTGGATTCCTCTTTGGCGCCATCGAAATGTAATTGGATGGAAATCACCGCACTAGCGTTGCCTCCGCGGATCCGGAGTCGGCTCGCGATTCGGAGCTCCGAAGCTCCTCCAATGGCGGGATCTAGTTCTTCTTCCTCCAATGGCTCTCCACTTTCTCCAAGGATTTGGAGAGAGGATAAGGCATGAAAAGTGAAGTTTTCCAAGTCAACTCACGGGTATATCCCTGCAGGAACATCCCCCAGCCGTCGGATCTCAACCTAAGGAAACGAACGGCTTTGATTCGGGGCTGAAATGCCCAATCTGGGCCGAACACGGCCTGGCACACGCCCGTGTCCAGGGCCGTGTGCCGCATTCGCCGTCAAAATCGAATCTTCTGAACACGCACACGGGTATCGAACACGCCCGTGTTCGAGCTGACACGCCCGTGTTCCACCTCACACGGCCGTGTAGCCGGCCGTGTACCCCATGATTTTCTCCCGTTTTCAACCCGAGCACTGCACGGGTTCTAGGACACGCCCGTGTCCTTGCCCGTGTCATATTGACATGCCTGGGCCCCCAGGCCGTGTACACGGGACATTTCGTCGAGTGGAGATCGACGACTCGATGACACGGCCTTGGACACGCCCGTGTCCTAGGCCGTGTGTCTTGTCTCGACGACCGTCGAGTGAATCTCGACGATTTCACCTTGACGATCGTCGACACGGGTCGACACGCCCTGCGACACGCCCGTGTCGCAGGCCGTGTGCCCATTCTCGACGAATCGTCGAGTATATCTCGACGATTTCACGGCTAAGTGTCGACACGGGTCGACACGCCCTGCGACACGCCCGTGTCGCAGGCCGTGTGCCAATTCTCGACGAATCGTCGAATATAACTCGACGACTTCGCGACTAAGTGTCGGCACACGCTTGACACGCCCTGGGACACGCCCGTGTCCCAGGCCGTGTGCCTTCAGCCAGAAACCAAAACTGGCCCAAAACGTCCCCCTTCGCTCCTTTGAGTTTCGGGGCGTTACAACTCTCCCCCTCTTAAAAGAATTTCGCCCACGAAATTACATAAAGGAAAGATATACAAAAACAACATTCGTACCTGAGCGGAACAACTCCGGATACTCGTCAACCATAGTCTGCTCTCGTTCCCAAGAGAGCTCCTCACGACCGCAATTGTCCCACCGGACCTTGACCATCCTGATCTCTTTATTGCGTAGCCGCTTGACCGCCGAGTCCTCAATCCGCACGGGCTTGACCTTTGTCGTTAGCCCACTATCCACCGGCACTTGATCGACCGCGATCACTCGCGTAGGCTCTTGTACCGCCTTCCGAAGCATCGAAATGTGGAATACATCGTGTAAACCACTTAGCTCCACCGAAAGCTTCAACCTATCGGCCGCTTCACCAACTCGCTCCAGAACCTCGAACTGTCCAAGGTACCTCGGGCTTAGCTTTTTCAATCGTCGCACCCGCGAGACACCCTTGAATGGCTTGATCTTTAAGTATACATAATCGCCCACAGCGAACTCCACGTTCCTGTGCTTGGCATTATAGTACTTTGCTTGCCGGTCCTGAGCGATAAGCAACCTCTCCCGACTCGTTCTCACCAAAGAAGTAACATCCTTCACTTCCGATCGCTTATACAACTTTGACTCACCCGTTTCTAACCAAGACAACGGCGTGCGACATTTCCTACCATATAGGGCCTCGAAGGGCGTCATCTGAATACTTGCTTGGTAGCTATTATTGTATGCGAACTCCACCAAATAAAGGTGGTCTTCCCATTACTTTCCAAAATCCAAGACTCGCATGCGGAGCATGTCTTCCACGGTTCTATTAACCCTCTCGGTCTGCCCATCCGTTTGCGGATGGGTGGCTGTGCTGAATTTCAACTTTGTTCCCAACATTTGTCGCAACAGCCTCCAATCATTGGACGTGAACCGCCCATCTCGGTCACTCACGATGCTGCGGGGCACACCATGATGCCGTACTATGTTATCCACATAAAGCTTTGCTAGCTTCTCCACCAGATCATCCTTCCTATGCGGAATAAAATGAGACACCTTCGTTAATCGATCGACAACCACCCAAATGGCGTCGTTTCCCTTTTTGCGACCTTGGCAAACCGTGCACAAAGTCCATAGAGATGTCGTCGAATTTCCATTCCGGAATAGGCAAGGACTTAAGAAAAATCCTCCCGGCTTTTGGCACTCCGCCTTTACCAAGGCGCAGGTTTGGCACTTCGCTACGTATAGCGTCACTTCTTTCTTTAAACCCGGCCACCAAAACAGTTTCTTCACATCACGGTACATTTTCGTGCTCCCCGGGTGAATCGAGTACTTGGTATGGTGCGCCTCGTACAACAACTCCACCCGTAAATTGCCCACACTTGGGACGCACAAACGACCGTCTCTCCTAAGCAATTCGTCCTCCACGACGAATTGGGAATTTGACTCATCCAGAGCCTCTACCATGAACTGCTTCAGCACTTGATTGCTTGCCCATACAAACGATCCCCAACGCCACCAACTCTCGCACCAACCGCTCATCTTGCACCGACAGCCAATGGGCTCGAGCTGGGGCTTGGAGACTCGCCGCGTCAGCAACCGCATTCCCTTTATCAGGCGCGTAGTGGATCTTGAATGTATAGTCTCCCAAGAACTCCATCCATCTACGCTGTCGTATATTCAGATCCTTCTGATCAACTAGATGCTTCACGCTCTTGTGACCGGCGTAGAGATCCACTTTCACACCGTATACAATTATGCCTCCATAGCTTCGAGGCAAAACTCACGCCCATACGCTATTACGCTTCCGTGTTGCAGTAGCACGCAACCCAAACCGCTGCCCTACGCATCATTAAAAATCTCATTGCCTTCGGTTCCACTTGGCGAAGTCAGCACAGGTGTCGTAGTCAACCGACATTAAAACTCCTCAAAAGCTCGCGCGCACTCCGGCGTCCAAAAGAACTTATGCTCCTTCCTCGTCAAGGTAGTGAGAGGTAACGCTATCCGCGAGAAGTTCTCCACGAAGCGCCTATAATAGCCGGCAAGCCCCCAAAAAGCTCCGGACTTCTGCTTCCGTAGCAAGCTCAGGCCACTCCCGTATCGCAACAATCTTCGCCGGATCCACAACAATACCCTCTCCACTAACTATATGCCCGAGGAACGCCACTGAGGATAGCCAAAACTCGCACTTCGAGAACTTGGCATACAACTGATTTATCCTTAGCGTCTCAAAACTAAGAGAAGATGCTTAAAGTGATCTTCCTTACTCTGCGAGTACACCAGACTATCGTCGACGAAGACGATCACACCATGGTACACATACTCCCTGAACGTCCTGTTTGTCAAATCCATGAACACTGACGGCGCATTAGTCAGCCCAAACGGCATGACCGTAAACTCGTAGCGCTCGTGTCCTGTACTGAACGTTATCTTAGGGATATCACTCTCCCTTATCTATTTAGAGTACGCCGTTGACCCTACCAACTGATCACAATGATTATCGATCCTTAGGATTGGGTACTTGCTCTTTTCCGTTACCTTGTTGAGCTCCCAATAATTAATACATAGCCCCAAGCTTCCGTTCTTCTTCTTACTAAAGAGGGTCGGTGCGCTCCAAGGCGAAGGACTTGGACGCGCATACCCTTGCTCCAACAACTCTTGTAGTTGAGCTTTCAGCTCCGCCATTACCTTAGGCGTTAGCCGATACGGAGATCGTGACACAGGCCTTGCACCTGGCACTAGCTCGATCGTAAAATCTATCTCCCGCTGAGGCGGGGCTCCAGGAAGATCTGCGGGGAACAGATCAGGGTATTCCGATACCACTGAAATACAATCCAACGCGGGCTTCGGCTTTGCAACCTCCACTAGTGTACAGAACAGCTCTACACTAGCACAAACCGCCTTCACCACCTGAAGAGCGGCCATCATCGCCTTGCTCGACCTCTTTGAGCTCATAAAGGTCGTCTCACGACTTGCTCCCAAGTTGACTTCCTTGCTACCGCAGTCTATGTAGGCTTGCTGTTCCGAGAGCCAGTACATGCGAAATATAACGTCAAACTCCACCAATGGAAGTAACGACGCTTGCAGATCGTACTCCTAATTCCCAAACCACAAACTAAGAGCAATGAATTCTACCCTCGCCGAATGAGCACCATTGGACTATAACGCATCCAATTTATCTCTTTCCATCGAAGGAGGTACTCCAAGGCACAATAAAATTCCTAATAAAGGAACGCGAAGCTCCCTAAACGAACGGTGCTCTCGCAGATAAAGTAAAGTCGCAACAAAGCTTAGCACAGTAGTCCTAAGCTAATATGCATAACAAGTATTTAAAGCAAAACTATCTTTAAACCATACCTGTCGTCATGACGACGGGCTTTCTCCATGGCTTTAGGCAATCACGAGCATAATGCCCCGGCTCCCCACAGTTGTAACATGTGCCCGGGGTCCGACCCGTAGTCGCCCCAGAAGTACCAGAAGGAGCTGGACCCGAAGTCCTATGCTTCTTATACCATTTTTGATATGCCGACTTTGAGGTGTTCGGCACTTTGAATGCCGTTTCCTTTGCACTGACATCCTTGACTGCTCCTGACATAGGTTTCTTACCCTTCCGAGCACCATTCCAACAGTCTCGGGCAAAGTGCCCTTTCTTTCCACACGTATAACAAGTGTAAGAAGCTTTACTAGTCGATTTCATAGCCCCTTTCTCCAGCATTCTGCCGGATGCAGCTCTTATTGGGTTTGTATAATTCGATACCATGGTCGCTGGCATCGGGAGGGTCTTCCTCAACTCTGCCTCCAATGATCTAGCTAATTCCACCAAGGCTTGGAATCCCAATAACTTTGGTCCTAGCAGTAGGACTCGTAACTCGGCGCGTAGGCCATTATAGAATCTATCGACTGTAGCTTGCTCATTATCCGACTCAAAGCATGGGTAGCGACTTATCATAAGAAAAGCTTGCAAATATTCCTCAACTGTGTGCGCTCCCTGCACTAAATGCATACTCAGCTGCTGCCCCAATGGTCTACCAAAGGTCATCTGCTGCATCGCGCCCACCGGCGTTGAAGCCACAACAGGGGCACAGGGTTGTACATTTCCTCCTAGCTGTGCACCCGTCACAGCGAACACCGCTTCTACAATCCTTCTAACGGTTTCATATGAATGAGGAGGCTCAAACACCTCACCGGGTGCACTATGCTCCTCAGAAACCGGACATTCAGGCTGTCCAGCACCGCTTCCGGTCACCTATAGTGGTACAAAACACCGTTAAGCGACCAAATAAAATTGCGAACAGCAATTATAGGAACACGCAGGTTCCTCAAACACGAGTATTTTCATTCCTAAGTGGACATTCATGGGTTCTTTTACCGTTATAACGATGACGCACACAATGTGCTCACCACCCCTTAAAAAGAATTCGTCCACGAATTCAGCTTAAGTCCGACCAAAACCAGCAGTCTGATACCAAATTGTAACACCCCCTATCCGTCGCATAGTATATAGCAGTAGGTCCGGCCGGGGCCCGACGCCATATACCACAGACAGACCGGGTGGTTACGTATGGAAACCATCCAACCAATCTCAACGTCCTACACAGAGCATGCTAGCGGAAACAGTTTATAAAGTTGTAAACAAGAACCCAGCATAGGAGCATGAATGTCCACTAATACAATAATTAGGAATGTATACAAAATACCCAAAATCGGCCTTAAGGCCTTACAAAGTGTTTCACTTGAAAATTACATGTTTTACAAACCACGGCACGCAGGCCGGTCATACATGAATAAAGCAGTAAACACTTCTACTTGGGCCTTCGAGGGCCAGCTTCGCAAAAAGGGCTTTAGCCCGCTATTGACCGCTTGGTCCAGCTGCACCTGCAAGCAACAACAATCCACCGCACGGTGGCAAAACAAGGCAACGGTCAGCAATGCTGACCAAATTATAACGATCCCGCCCCCAACTCGGGGCGGCGATGCTCCTTCCCTGCATTTCCTTAGCATAAGCGAGTAATATAAAACCATAGCCATAACATCACAGACGTTGGCTCGTAAGGCCACACGCCCCGTGCACTCAGGGCACATTCTCGGTGAACCGGTCGATGTTACGTCAATTAAAGCCATTAACATTCCGGACTCACCACCGCCACTAAGACGGCCAAACCTATGAGCAATTCGTCTTCATGGTATTGGTCACGTCAATTTAAGCCATTGACCACCGAAGACTCACATTTATGCCAACGGCGAGTCCCACGTAACCTTAGGTCGCTCTAACCGGACGACATAAAGCGGGTACGGCTCCATCTAACCCGTGCTCACTTCGCAACGACAATTTAAGCCATTTGCGCGGGTCAAACTTTCACCGAGTCCCATTCTACCGCAAGTCACATAACTCAGTTATGTTCGAGTTGGCTCTCAGGCCACCAAGTTGGCAAGATCTCGTATCCGCCCAGTTTTCCGGGTGCACCTTTGGGTTAGTCCCCAAGGCTCCTTGCTGCAATCTACCGCGTAGAAAACCCGAAAACAACCAATAGCACGGAGTCTTCTCCGGCCTTATGCAATGCAACATCACCGATCCGGACTAACATGTTCGGGTAGGCTTCAACCAAAATGCCTATGTCCGTTCTCGCATACGGACTCTAAACAACGGGGACTTTACATATCTACCCGAAGGAACGCCTCCAACTCTTCGCAAACTCACGAGAGCGGGCTTCCTATGCTAAGAAAGATGCTAAGAAAGAGAGCTATTAGTGCTCAAGATGAGGATCGTTACCCTTGGATTCCTCTTTGGCGCCATCGAAATGTAATTGGATGGAAATCACCGCACTAGCGTTGCCTCCGCGGATCCGGAGTCGGCTCGCGATTCGGAGCTCCGAAGCTCCTCCAATGGCGGGATCTAGTTCTTCTTCCTCCAATGGCTCTCCACTTTCTCCAAGGATTTGGAGAGAGGATAAGGCATGAAAAGTGAAGTTTTCCAAGTCAACTCACGGGTATATCCCTGCAGGAACATCCCCCAGCCGTCGGATCTCAACCTAAGGAAACGAACGGCTTTGATTCGGGGCTGAAATGCCCAATCTGGGCCGAACACGGCCTGGCACACGCCCGTGTCCAGGGCCGTGTGCCGCATTCGCCGTCAAAATCGAATCTTCTGAACACGCACACGGGTATCGAACACGCCCGTGTTCGAGCTGACACGCCCGTGTTCCACCTCACACGGCCGTGTAGCCGGCCGTGTACCCCATGATTTTCTCCCGTTTTCAACCCGAGCACTGCACGGGTTCTAGGACACGCCCGTGTCCTTGCCCGTGTCATATTGACACGCCTGGGCCCCCAGGCCGAGTACACGGGACATTTCGTCGAGTGGAGATCGACGACTCGATGACACGGCCTTGGACACGCCCGTGTCCTAGGCCGTGTGTCTTGTCTCGACGATCGTCGAGTGAATCTCGACGATTTCACCTTGACGATCGTCGACACGGGTCGACACGCCCTGCGACACGCCCGTGTCGCAGGCCGTGTGCCCATTCTCAACGAATCGTCGAGTATATCTCGACGATTTCACGGCTAAGTGTCGACACGGGTCGACACGCCCTGCGACACGCCCGTGTCGCAGGCCGTGTGCCAATTCTCGACGAATCGTCGAATATAACTCGACGACTTCGCGACTAAGTGTCGGCACACGCTTGACACGCCCTGGGACATGCCCGTGTCCCAGGCCGTGTGCCTTCAGCCAGAAACCAAAACTGGCCCAAAACGTCCCCCTTCGCTCCTTTGAGTTTCGGGGCGTTACAGTTTGGAGGGAAGAAAAATCTTGCAGAGAAATTGAAAGCGCAAGAGAGAACGACGACGAAAAATGAGTTTTATATTAGGGTTCGACGCAGAATTGGAAAGATCGTTGAACTCAGTTCGACGATCGAGGCTTCTAAAGGAATCTGAAGAGACTCCAACATCGTCGATCTCCGTTCGACGATCTTGGGAAGCGTTGAGCTCCGTTCGACGATCGTTCAGGGAACAAAATCGTCGAGCGCCGTTCGACGATCGTTGACCGAAGGAGACAGTTCATGCTGTCTGAGGGGCGCTGAACTCAGTTCGACGATTCTGGAAATCGTCGATCTCCGTTCGACGATCTTTGGGGAAATCGTCGAGCGCAGTTCAGAGATCAGAAAATTCTAAATACTAAGAAAAATCAGAATTTTGCCTAGTCTTGATCCATTTTTAGCTTTCAAAATCTTGGGGATTATTTAAGACTTCCTCCATCTAACATTCCTAACTGATTTAGGAAGAAAGTGTGTTTCTTTTCATCCAAAGGCTTGGTGAAAATATCTCCCCTTTGTAAATCAGTTGGGATATAATGCAGTTCAATTTTGTTCTTTTCAACATTGTCCCTTAAGAAATGATGCCTAATCTCTATGTGTTTTGTCCTACTATGGAGGACTGGATTTTGAGCTATGGAAATAGCACTTGTATTGTCACAAAAGATTTTTGACTTCTCTAAGTTGTAACCATAGTCTAGGAGTTGGTTTTGAATCCACAGTATTTGTGAACAACAACTGCCTGCAACCATATATTCAGCTTCAGCAGTGGAAGTTGACACAGATGTTTGTTTCTTGCAAAACCAGGAGACAAGTCTATCACCAAGGAACTGACAAGTTCCACTGGTGCTTTTCCTGTCAATTCTGCATCCAGCATAATCAGCATTAGAGAATCCAGTTAACTCAAATGCTGAATCTTTTGGATACCAGAGACCTAGATTTGGACAACTTTTAACATACCTAAGAATCCTCTTTACTAATGTGAGGTGTGACTCTCTAGGGCTTACTTGGAACCTAGCACATATACATGTAGCAAACATTATATCTGGTCTACTAGCTGTAAGATACAGTAAAGAGCCAATCATTGCTCTATATGTTGTCTGATCAACAGGTTTCCCATGTTCATCAGCATCCAATACAGCATTGGTAGGCATGGGTGTTTTCATACAAGATGCCTCAGACATACCAAATTTCTTAACCAGTTCATTAGCATATTTGGTTTGAGAAATAAAGATGCCTTCAGCATGTTGTTTGACTTGCAATCCTAGGAAGAAGGATAGCTCACCCATGTTACTCATCTCAAATTTAGAATGCATTAGGTTAGAAAACCTTCTGCACAATTTTGAGTCAGTAGAACCAAAAATGATATCGTCTACATAAATCTGTACTAGTAGGGTATGGGACTTATGGGTTCTAATAAAAAGAGTTTGGTCTACTCTACCCCTTATAAAACCATTTTCCAAGAGAAAGCATGCTAAGGTCTCATACCATGCTCTAGGAGCTTGCTTGAGACCATATAATGCTTTATTTAATCTAAAAACATAATCAGGATAAGTTGGAGAGATAAAACCTGGAGGTTGTCTGACATAGACTTCCTCTTTGATGTCTCCATTCAAGAAGGCACTCTTGACATCCATCTGATAAACCTTGAAGCCTTTGTGAGCTGCATAAGCTAGAAATATCCTGATGGCTTCCAATCTTGCAACAGGTGCAAAAGTCTGGCCGTAGTCAATTCCTTCTTCTTGAGAATATCCTTGGGCAACTAGCCTTGCCTTGTTCCTTATTATTACTCCTTGATCATCCAGTTTGTTTCTGAATACCCATTTTGTTCCAACAATGGAATGATCCTTTGGCTTTGGCACTAGTTCCCATACTTTGTTTCTCTCAAATTGATGCAACTCCTCTTGCATGGCAATGATCCAGTGTGGATCTTGCTCTGCATCTTGAATGGACTGAGGCTCAATTTGAGAAAGGAAGCAGGTGTGCAATAGGTTTTGGTTGACCTGATTTCTGGTTTGCACACCAGCTGAGATTTCTCCAATTATTTGGGAAATTGGATGGTCTCTTGATGTTACTAAATCAACAGGGGGTGTTGATTGTTCACCAACCTGTGTTGTTGTTTCCTCTTGTGGTACAACAACTGGCTCTTCAAGTGGTGGTTCATTATGTTGAGCATTGCTTTTATCTTCACTGCTTTCTTCTTCTTGAGCAACCTGTAGCTTGTTCATATCTTCAACTAGAGAGTGTTCCTGCAAAGGTTCTATGATAGAAGAAATCTTCTCCTTGAAAGACATGTTAGTTTCATCAAAAGAAACATGAACAGATTCCTCAATTTTCAATGATGATTTATTATATACCCTATAGGCCTTGCTGATCATGGAGTATCCCAGAAACACTCCTTCATCAGCTTTGGCTTGAAATTTTGCTAAATATTTCTTATCATTATTGTGAATGTAGCAAATGCAACCAAAAATTATGAAATAGTCAACTTTAGGTTTCTTCCCTTTGAGTAATTCATAGGGAGTCTTTCCCTTCAGTTTATGTATCAGACTTCTGTTCAGCACATAGTTGGAGGTGTTCACTGCCTCTGTCCATAAGGATAGAGGTAGATGAGCATCTGACAACAATGTAGTGGCAGATTCAATAAGGGTTCTATTTTTCCTTTCAGCTACCCCATTTTGTTGAGAGTTCTAGGAGCTGAGAAAGTATGCCTGATCCCTTCACTCTGACAGAACTCTTGCATAAGAAGAGAATCAAACTCTGTCCCATGATCACTTCTGATCAGGGCAATGTGAGTATTGAACTCAATCTTTATACATTTGAGAAACTCTGTCAGACACTTAAAGTTATCAGACTTCTTCCTTAGAAAGAACACCCAAGTGAATCTAGAGAAGTCATCTACAATCACCAAAGTGTAGGATTTCCCTCCTAGGCTTTGTACTGTGATGGGTCCAAATAGATCCATGTGTAACAGATACAATATCCTAGGTGAATCACTCTTATTAAGTGACTTGAAACTGTTTTTAGTTTGCTTGCCTAATTGACAAGCCTTGCAGAGTCCTTCCTTCTTGTAGGGGCCAGAAGGTAGTCCTCTAACAAGGTTGTCCTTGGATAGCCTAGCAATAGTTCTAAGGTTTAGGTGACCTAGTCTCTTATGCCATAAAACATTTGGTCTACAAACTGAATTGAATAAACAGATATCTATAGTAGTTGAAAGAAAATCTACTAGGTAGATGTTACCTTTCCTTTTACCTGTCAACACAGTTGTGTTGTCCTCTGACTTGATTTTTCATAAGGTTTTGCTGAAGGTCACCTGGTAGCCTTCATCACATAGCTGACTGATGCTGATTAGATTGTGCTTCAGTCCTTCCACATATGCTACTTTCTTGAAGGTTACAGAACCAATCTGGACTGCTCCATAACCTTTAGTTTGTCCAAAATTGGAGTCACCAAAGATAACTTTGGGTCCAAGCTTGGATCTAAAGGAATTGAGGTTGTCCTTGTTCCCTGTCATGTGCTTAGAGCACCCACTATCCAAATACCATTGCTGGTTAGATGTTGGATAGGTCTTCACCTGCACATGAAACAATTTACTTGTTTTTGACCCAGTTTACCTTGGGCCTAGGTTGATAACCTCTAAATTCAGAAATGAAAGACATCCCTGGCTGACTCTTATATCCTTCAGGATGATATCTCCTTGGAGGTAAAATCCATTCAGTATAAGGGTTGAAGGTTTGGGATGAAGAACCCTCAGGATTCAATTTTGACTTGCCTTTGAAAAAATTTCCAGAGCTTTGACCTCTGTTCGACGATCTTGGAGCTGAGTTCGACGATCTTGGGTCAGATCGTCGAGCTCCGTTCGACGGTCGACTATGGCTGAGGTCAGGTATATGGGATCGTCGACCAGCGTTCGACGATCTTGGCTGAGATCGTCGACCAGCGTTCGACGATTTTCCCTGAGGTCGTCGAGCTGCGTTCGGCGATCGTCGATCTTCATTCGGCGATCGTCGAGCTTCGTTCGACGATTTCTGCTGGGACTTAAATTTCTGAGGCAGATCAGAATTTTTCCTGGCAACCTCTACAACTCCCTTTCCCTTGCTAGAAATAAACTTGATGGGAGTTGTTAGGACTATAGGTTGGCTGGATGAAGCACCCAAGCCCAGTGTACTGTTAAGTCTAGAATTCACTGTGCTTGTGATGTCCATCAGCTTGATGCTTCTCCCATTAAGGGATTCTTCAAGCTTCTTGGCCTCAGAGAGCTCACTCTTCAGTGAAGCTATCTGTTCCCTATAGTTCTCCAACTCCTGAGAGAGTTTGAGGTTTTCTGATTTTAAAACCCTTTGTTCAGATAATTGATTTCTGAGAGAGATGATCTCTTTCTCAGACTTCAGCAGGTCTAAACATAGAGCTTTAAATTCAAATTTAAAATCTTCTGAAGTAAAATCAAAAGAGCTGATTACCTGATCTTCTTCAGGTTGAGTCTCTGAGTCTGACTCTGACTCTTCTTCCTCTGAGTTGTGCTGTGAGGCATTAATTGCCATCATGCAGAATTCCTTTTCTTCTGCATCATCCTCATCATCACTGGAGCTGGAAGAGGCTTCTGACTCCTCTTCAGTCTCACTACAGGATTCAGCAACAAATCCTTTCCTTGTATGCTTATTTTTGCTGGAAGAGGGTTTGCTATTGCCACTCCTTTTGGAGTCTTTCTCCTTTCTTCTTTCTTTTCTGTCCCTTCTGTCCTTGTTCTTGTTTTCTGGACAGTCAGGAACTATATGCCCTGGTTTCCTGCAACCAAAGCAAATGATGTCTTTGCTATTGCCAATGGACTTGTCATACATTGGCTTATCCTGCTCCTTGTATGATCTTCTTCTGAAGTCCTTTCTGGCCATCTTATAGAATCTTTTGGCCAACAAGCTGAGAAGTTCATCATTGGCTGTTCCTTTTTCTTCAGGCAGATCCCCAGTTGCCTTGAATGCTATAGTCTTCTCCTTTCTTGTGGCTGGTGAAGCAGCCTTCTATTCTTCCTCTCTGTTCTTGATGAGTAGCTCATAAGATTTGAGCTTACCCAACAAGGCTTCAGTGGTGATCTCATTCAGACTTCTGGCATCTTTAATTGGCCAGATTCTTGAATCCCAAGTGCTGGGGAAGCACATTAGGATCTTGTCATTAAGTTCTGTCAGTGAGATCTCTTTGTCCAATGTCCTCAGTTCACTGACAATTAGACTCAGTCTGTTGTACATGTATCCCACTGACTCTGTTTCTCCCTTCTTGAAGTTCTCATATTGGGAGATGAGATGGGATCTTCTGTCCTTTCTCTCATCAGCTGAGCCAGAGACAATTTCTGAGAGCTTGTCCCAAATTTCCTTAGCTGAATTGCATTCAGCTACTTTTTGAAAAATGTCATCTGACATTGTCTGAGCTAAAATGTTCATTGCCTTGGCATCAGCTACTTTCCACTTTTTGATGTCAGCATCTGTTCCTGATGGAGGTGGAACAACATTTGTGCTTGTGCCCTCTGGAGGTCTTGGACACACTGTCAAAACAGAATTAAAGATGTCTTCGTCAATAGAATTCATGTAGAGTCTAATCCTTGCTTTCCAAAGTGCAAACTTTGACAGATTGCACACTGGAGGTCTGGTGCTAGCATAATCTTTGTTTTGGGCCATGACTTGTGCAAGCTAAATCTAATGATGAAATATAAAAGAAGGATCTAGATTGGGATCTTGGGGTTCAGGTGTTAGCCTGTACAACCAAACAGATATGGTATGTTTAACCAACCTGCCTCTGATACCAATTGAAAGGGGAAAGTAGATCTGATATACTCTAGAGGGGGGTGAATAGAGTATATGGTGCTTTTAAAACACAAAGAAAAACTTTTGCAAAGCTTTACAACAATTGTTGTAATGAGTGTAAGCAGGGAAGCAGAAATAAAATTAATCACAACACTAAGCTATGCAGAAACTAAGCACAAGAAAATCTATGCCAGAAACAAAAAGAAAACATGCAAAACCAGATGACACAAGGAAATATAGTGGTTCCCCAACTTGGGTACATCCACTCTTCTACCACCCTAGGTAGGAATCCACTGCAGGATGAGTTGATCAGGTGTCCTGGGCACCAATGAGCTTTTGATAAGGTGCTCAAAAACCAAAACAGATTTTTTGATCAGGTGTCTTGCCACCAATGAGCTTTTGACAAGGTGCTCAAAAACCAGATTCAAACTTTTGAAGGGAGTTTGAAAAACCCTTTACAGAGTGGGTGTGAGAGAGTGATGACAGTCTTCTCTTTCTCAAGCAACTGAGAAGACTATGTGGATTGATGTCAAAGCTCCCCCCGAGTCCTTGATCTTCAGGAAGATGAGCTTTGCTGAGGGTGATAGGCCTTCAAATGTAGAACTCCAGCAATAGATGATTTCAGCAAGCTGAAATGTTGAGTGTCTGGAGTCTTGAGATGATGTTGGCCTTGAACACTTTAAGAGCTGAAGAGATCTGATGATTTTTGAAAACTTGATCTCTTTAAGAAGTGTTCTTCAGAATTCTTGTTGACAGAATATTTTCAAAGAGTCTCTGTATTCTGAGTTGTGTGTCCTCTTCTTGTCAATCTCTGTATTTCTTCTCTATTTCATTCAAAAACATTCTGTCTATTATTCTCTGTACTAGAATAGAATATCACTCTGTCAAAGATAGCCGTTGGTCTGCATTGATTACAGCCTTAATTGCATAATTTCTTCTGAAGGAAAGTCCACTGAATTGTTCCTTGAAAAATCCCTTGAAACTTGCTCCAGGAGTAAATGAAAACGGCTGGCAGATCTTCTGAATTAAATGCAGAATAACTTCTATCTGATTTAAATTTGAATTCTGAAAGATAACTGAAATCGTCGAACTGAGCTCTGCTATCGTCGAGCTGAGATCAGCGACCTGGAAAATGCAAGCAGCAAAGAAATCGTCGATCTGAGCTCAAAGATCGTCGAACTGAGCTCAGAGATAAGGATCCAGTGCAGAGTCAAAATCGTCGACCTGAGCTCAGCGATCGTCGAATGGAGTTCGACGATATTGAAAAGTTGAGCTCAGCGATCGTCGAATGGAGCTCGACGATCTGTCGAAGTTGAGCTAGACGATCGTCGACCGGAGTTCGACGAAACGTCGTGCTGAGCTCGACGATTAGACTTAGTCTCCAGAAAAACTTGGTCTTCAGGGCAGCTGCCAAACGTAGACTCCTGATCCCTTAGACTCAATTCTAATTGACCTATTAAACTATACAGAAGGTCAAACACAGATTCCTAGAGACATAGTGATCCTGACCCAAATTAGTAATAGGGTGTTCCAACAAGCCAGTTGTTGTACCACAAGAGGAAACAACAACACAGGTTGGTGAACAATCAACACCCCCTGTTGATTTAGTAACATCAAGAGACCATCCAATTTCCCAGATAATTGGAGAAATCTCAGCTGGTGTGCAAACCAGAAATCAGGTCAACCAAAACCTGTTGCACACCTGCTTCCTTTCTCAAATTGAACCTCAGTCCATTCAAGATGCAGAGCAAGATCCACACTGGATCATTGCAATGCAAGAGGAGTTGCATCAATTTGAGAGGAACAAAGTATGGGAACTAGTGCCAAAGCCTAAGGATCATTCCATTGTTGGAACAAAATGGGTATTCAGAAATAAACTGGATGATCAAGGAGTAATAATAAGGAACAAGGCAAGGCTAGTTGCCCAGGGATATTCTCAAGAAGAAGGAATTGACTACGACCAAACCTTTGCACCTGTTGCAAGATTGGAAGCCATCAGAATATTTCTAGCTTATGCAGCTCACAAAGGCTTCAAGGTTTATCAGATGGATGTCAAGAGTGCTTTATTAAATGGAGACATCAAAGAGGAAGTCTATGTCAGACAACCTCCAGGTTTTATCTCTCCAACTTATCCTGATTATGTTTTTAGATTAAATAAAGCATTATATGGTCTCAAGAAAGCTCCTAGAGCATGGTATGAGACCCTAGCATGCTTTCTCTTGGAAAATTGTTTTATCAGGGGTAGAGTAGACCAAACTCTTTTTATTAGAACCCATAAGTCCCATACCCTACTAGTACAAATTTATGTAGACGATATCATTTTTGGTTCTACTGACTCACAATTGTGCAGAAGGTTTTCTAACCTAATGCATTCTAAATTTGAGATGAGTAGAATGGGTGAGCTATCCTTCTTCCTAGGATTGCAAGTCAAGCAACATGCTGAAGGCATCTTTATTTCTCAAACCAAATATGCTAATGAGCTGGTTAAGAAATTTGGCATGTCTGAGGCATCTTGTATGAAAACACCCATGCCTACCAATGCTGTATTGGATGCTGATGAACATGGGAAACCTGTTGATCAGACAACATATAGAGCAATGATTGGCTCTTTACTGTATCTTACAGCTAGTAGACCAGATATAATGTTTGCTACATGTATATGTGCTAGGTTCCAAGTTAGCCCTAGAGAGTCACACCTCACATTAGTAAAGAGGATTCTCAGGTATGTTAAAACTTGTCCAAATCTAGGTCTCTGGTATCCAAAAGATTCAGCATTTGAGTTAACTGGATTCTCTGATGCTGATTATGCTGGATGCAGAATTGACAGGAAAATCACCAGTGGAACTTGTCAGTTCCTTGGTGATAGACTTGTCTCTTGGTTTTGCAAGAAACAAACATCAGTGTCAACTTCAACTGCTGAAGCTGAATATATGGCTGCAGGCAGTTGTTGTTCACAAATACTGTGGATTCAAAACCAACTCCTAGACTATGGTTACAACTTAGAGAAGTCAAAAATCTTTTGTGACAATACAAGTGCTATTTCCATAGCTCAAAATCCAGTCCTCCATAGTAGGACAAAACACATAAAGATTAGGCATCATTTCTTAAGGGACAATGTTGAAAAGAACAAAATTGAACTGCAATATATCCCAACTGATTTACAAAGGGGAGATATTTTCACCAAGCCTTTGGATGAAAAGAAACACACTTTCTTACTAAATCAGTTAGGAATGTTAGATGGAGGAAGTCTTAAATAATACCCAAGATTTTGAAAGCTAAAAACTGACCAAGACTAGGCAAAATTCTGATTTTTCTTAGTGTCTAGAATTTTCTGATCTCTGAACTGCGCTCGACGATTTCCCCAAAGATCGTCGAACGGAGTTCGACGATTTCCAGAATCGTCGAACTGAGTTCAGCGCCCCTCAGATAGTATGAACTATCTCTTCTGGTCAACGATCGTCGAATGACGCTCGACGATTTTGTTCCCTGAACGATCGTCGAACGGAGCTCGACGCCTTCCAAGATCGTCGAACGGAGGTCGACGATGTTGGAGTCTCTTCAGATTCCCTTAGAAGCCTCGATCGTCGAACTGAGTTCAACGATCTTTCCAATTCTGCGTCGAACCCTAATATAAAACTCATTTTTCGCCGTCGTTCTCTCTTGCGCTTTCAATTTCTCTGCAAGAATCTTCTTCCCTCCAAACAGTTCTACGCTTGTTCGTTTTGTTTGTTAAGTTTTGCAGGTACAATGGCCGTATCAGTTGCTGTTCTAGCCGCCATGAAGTTTGATGCAGGATTCGATATTGATCTGGAATCGTTCAACACTACTGATCAAATCTTCCAAGACATTTTGAGTTTATTCAAGGATCAGAACTTGTCCACCCTCATGACCACTAGAATCAAGCTTGCTTCAGATGAAATAAAAGAATGGGTCTATACTGCTCACAACCTTGACAACAACACCATAGTTGGATCCATTGCTGGAACACAGGTACCTCTGACCCCCACAGTCTTAACAGAGGTTTTTGGTTTGAGAAATGGAGATGACACTGCTGAATTATCTGGGGAGGAATTTTCTGATATACTTGCCAGGATGGGTCATCCAGAGGGAAACCCTAGCAAGTTGTTTAAAAGGAACTTGTCTGTTGAGTACAGGTTCCTAGCAGATGTTGTAGGTAAAGTGCTGCTGGCAAAGCACTCAGCTCATGATACTATCTCCAGACATCAGCTCTGCCTCATGGGAGCTCTGGTAGATAAGAAAAGTTTGAATTGGGGAGAGGTCTTCTTTGACCTAATAAAGAAAAAGATTAACAAAACCTTTGTAAATTTTGGAAGAATTCTTGGAGTTTTCCTTCAGGCAAGGTGCCCTGCTCTGCTGGTCTCCTCTGGAGTGCACATCAATGCCTCCAAGAGACTTACCTGTGCCCTATTTGGCAAGTGGGATAGGCAAATTAGCAAACCCAGCAGGCCCTCTTCAACTGCTCCTTCAGGCACCAGGACTCAAAGAGTCACTCCCCCACAGGTCTCTGCTCCTGTAGAGGACCTGGCTGCTGTTGTTGCTGCTTCCTCTCCTTCTCCAAGTCCAACCCTACCTCCTCTACCATCCACCATTCCAGCCTCATCCCCCATTACCATATCCAGCCCATCTCTAACATCAATTCCATCTCCAGCAACCATTTCATCACCTCCAGTAGACCATTTCCACCCATTGTTCTCATATCCACCTCCAGATGTCACCTCTTCTCCATCCATACCATCATTCACCCTTCTGGATGAATCCTACATGGATGATTCCCCCTCTTCTCCTCCAGAATTACCCTCCTCCTCAACCTCATTCCAAGATCTCCTCCACCACATCATTGACCAACCAACCTTTACTCCATCCATATCCATCCCCTTACCCTCCATCTCCACCATCCCCACTCCTCAGCCATCCATCCCTCCACCATCCAGCCCTCCACTTCCAGCATCCTCAGCCATCCCCATACCCTCTACCTCTGCTCCTGCCATTGAGCATGTAGATCTGCCAGCCTTAGCTGACAAGTTGTAACGCCCCGAAACTCAAAGGAGCAAAGGGGAATAATTTGGGCCAGTTTGAGTTCTGGCTGCAGGCACACGGCCTGGGACACGGGCGTGTCCCAGGGCGTGTCAAGCCTGTGTCGACACTAAGGCGTGAAGTCGACACTTTGGTCTCGACATTGTGTCGAGACTGGGCACACGGCCTGCGACACGGGCGTGTCGCAGGGCGTGTCGACCCGTGTCGACACTTAGCCGTGAAGTCGACACAGTGCTTTGAAGTTGTGTCGAGACACGGCACACGGCCTGCGACACGGGCGTGTCGCAGGGCGTGTCAACCCGTGTCGACACTCGTCCCGCGAAGTCGACACTTTGGTGTCGACAGTGTGTCGAGACATGGCACACGGCCTGCGACACGGGCGTGTCGCAGGGCGTGTCGACCCGTGTCGACACTTAGCCGCGAAGTGCCGAGACCTTGTACACGGCCTGGAGCCCAAGCGTGTCAAGGTGACACGGGTAAGGACACGGGCGTGTCCGAACCCGTGTCAGCGCTCGGGTTGGAAACGGGAGAAAATGATGGGGTACACGGCCAGCTACACGGCCGTGTCAGTTGGAACACGGGCGTGTCAGATCGAACACGGGCGTGTTCGATGCCCGTGTGAGGTTCCAGGTGATTCGATTTTGACGGCGAATGAGGCACACGGCCCTGGACACGGGCGTGTGCCAGGCCGTGTTCGGCCCAGATTGGGCATTTCAGTCCCGAATCGAAGCCGTTCATTTCTTTGACTGAAGATCCAATGGCTGGGGGTTGTTCCTGAAGGGATATACCCGGGTTTTGACTTAGAAAACCCTCATTTTTTCCACTTGATCTCTCTCCAAACCCTTGGAGAAAGAAAAGCTAAGGCAAGAAGAAGAGGAGCTAGATCCGCCATTGGAGGAGCTTCGGAGCTCCGAATCGCAAGCCGACTCCGGATCCACGGAGGCAACGCAAGTGCGGTGATTTCTATCCGATTACATTTCGATGGCGCCAAAGAGGAACGCAAGGGTAACGATCCTCACTTTTGAGCATGATAGCTCTCTTTCTTTGCATAGGAAGCCCCCTCTCGCGAGTTTGCGAAGAGTTGGAGGCATTCCTTCGGGTAGATATGTAAAGTCCCCGTTGTTTAGCGTCCGTATGCGAGAACGGACTTAGGCATTTTGGTTGAAGCCTACCCGGACATGTTAGTCCGGATCGGTGATGTTGCATTGCATAAGGCCGGAGAAGACTCCGTGCTATTTGGTGTTTTCGGGTTTTCTACGCGGTAGATTGCAGCAGGGAGCCTTGGGGACTAACCCAAAGGTGCACCCGGAAAACTGGGCGGACACGAGGTCTTGCCAACTTGGTGGCTTGGAAGCCAACTTGAACATAACGAGGTTATGTGACTTGCGGTAGAATGGGACTCGGTGAAAGTTTGACCCGCGCATATGGCTTAAATTGTCGTTGCGATGTGAGCACGGGTTAGATGGAGCCGTACCCGCTTTATGTCGTCCGGTTAGAGCGACCTAAGGTTACATGGGACTCGCCGTTGGCATAAATGGGGGTCTTCGGTGGTCCATGGCTTAATTTGACGTGACCAATACCATGAAGACAAATTGCTCATAGGAATTGCCGTCCAAGAGGCGGTGGTGAGTCCGGAATGTTCATGGCTTTATTTGACGTAACATCGACCGGTTCACCGAGAATGTGCCCTGAGTGCACGGGACGTGTGGCCGTACGAGCCAACGTCTGTGATGAAATGGCTATGTTTATATGGTTATATTGCTCGCTTAATGAAATGCAGGGAAAGAGCATCGCCGCCCCGAGTTGGGGGCGGGATCGTTATAATTTGGTCAGCATTGCTGACCGTTGCTTTGTTTGCCACCGTGCGGTGGTTTGTTTGCTTGCAGGTGCAGCTGGACCAAGCGGTCAATAGCGGGCTAAAGCCCTTTTTGCGAAGCTGGCCCTCGAAGGCCCGAATGGAAATGTTTTATGTTTTGTTCATGTATGGCCGGCCTGCGTGCCGAGGTTTGGAAATCATGTAAAAGACAAGTGAAACATTTTGTAAGGCCTTAAGGCCGACTTTTGAGTATTTTGTAATAACATTCCTATTATCTTGCTAGTGGACATTCATGCTTGTGCTGGGTTCTTGTTTTGCAACTTTAATAAATTGCTTCCGCTAGAATGCTCTGTGTAGGACGTTGGGATTGGTTGGATGGTTTCCATACGTAACCACCCGGTCTGTCTGTGGTATATGGCGTCGGGCCCCGGCCGGACCTACTGCTATATGCTATGCGACGGATAGGGGGTGTTACAATTTGGTATCAGACTACTGGTTTTGGTCGGGCTTGAACTGAATTCGTGGGCGAATTCTTTTTAAGGGGTGGTGAGCACATTGTGTGCGCCATCGTTATAACAGTAAAGAGAACCCATGAATGTCCACTTAGGAATGAAAATACTCGTGTTTGAGGAACCTGCGTGTTCCTATAATTGCTGTTTGCAATGTTATTTGGTCGCTTAACGGTGTTTTGTACCACTATAGGTGACCGGAAGCGGTGTTGGACAGCCTGAATGTCCGGTTTCTGAGGAGCATAGTGCACCCGGTGAGGTGTTTGAGCCTCCTCCTTCGTATGAAACCGTTAGAAGGATTGTAGAAGCGGTGTTCGCTGTGACGGGTGCACAGCTAGGAGGAATTGTACAACCCTGCGCCCCTGCTGTGGCTTCAACGCCGGTGGGCGCGATGCAGCAGATGACCTTTGGTAGACCATTGGGGCAGCAGCTGGTTATGAACTTAGTGCAGGGAGCGCACACGGTTGAGGAATATTTGCAAGCTTTTCTTATGATAAGTCGCTACCCATGCTTTGAGTCGGATAATGAGCAAGCTACAGTCGATAGATTCTATAATGGCCTACGCGCCGAGTTACGAGTCCTACTGCTAGGACCAAAGTTATTGGGGTTCCGAGCCTTGGTGGAATCAGCTAGATCATTGGAGGCAGAGTTGAGGAAGACCCTCCCGATGCCAGCGACCATGGTATCGAACTATACAAACCCCATAAGAGCTGCATCCGGCAGAATGCTGGAGAAAGGGGCTATGAAATCGACTAGTAAAGCTTCTTACACTTGTTATACGTGTGGAAAGAAAGGGCACTTTGCCCGAGACTGTTGGAATGGTGCTCGGAAGGGTAAGAAACCTATGTCAGGAGCAGTCAGGGATGTCAGTGCAAAGGAAACGGCATTCAAAGTGCCGAACACCTCAAAGTCTGGATATCAAAAATGGTATAAGAAGCATAGGACTTCGGGTCCAGCTCCTTCTGGTACTTCTGGGTCGACTACGGGTCAGACCCCGGGCTCATGTTACAACTGTGGGGAGCCGGGGCATTATGCTCGTGAGTGCCTAAAGCCCTGGAGAAAGGCCGTCGTCGTGGCGACAGGTATGGTTTAAAGATAGTTTTGCTTTAAACACTTGTTATGCATATTAGCTTAGAACTACTAGTGTTAAGCCTTGTTATGACTTTCTTTATCTGCGAGAGCACCGTTCGTTTAGGGAGCTTCGCGTTCCTTTATTAGGAATTTTATTGTGCCTTGGAGTACCTCCTTCGATGGAAAGAGATAAATTGGATGTGTTATAGTCCAATGGTGCTCTTTCGGCGAGGGTAGAATTCATTGCTCTTAGTTTGTGGTTTGGGAATTAGGAGTACGATCTGCAAGCGTCGTTACTTCCGTTGGTGGGGTTTGACGTTATATTTGGCATGTACTGACTCTCGGAGCAGCAAGCCTACATAGACTGCGATAGCAAGGAAGTCAACTTGGGAGCAAGTCGTGAGACGACCTTTATGAGCTCGAAGAGGTCGAGCAAGGCGATGATGGCCGCTCTTCAGGTGGTGAAGGCGGTTTGTGCTAGTGTAGAGCTGTTCTGTACACTAGTGGAGGTTGCAAAGCCGAAGCCCGCGTTGGATTGTATTTCAGTGGTATCGGAATACCCTGATCTGTTCCCCGCAGATCTTTCTGGCGCCCCGCCTCAGCGGGAGATAGATTTTAAGAGCGAGCTAGTGCCAGGTGCAAAGCCTGTGTCACGATCTCCGTATCGGCTAACGCCTAAGGTAATGGCGGAGCTGAAAGCGCAACTGCAAGAGTTGTTGGAGCAAGGGTATGCGCGTCCAAGTCCTTCGCTTTGGAGCGCACCGACCCTCTTTATTAAGAAGAAGGATGGAAGGTTGTGGTTGCGTATTAATTATCGGGAAGTCAACAAGTAGACGGAAAAGTGCAAGTACCCAATCCCAAGGATCGATAATCTTTGTGATCAGTTGGTAGGGTCAACGGCGTACTCTAAATAGATAAGGGAGAGTGATATCCCTAAGATGACGTTCAGTACAGGACACGGGCGCTACGAGTTTACGGTCATGCCGTTTGGGCTGACTAATGCGCCGTCAGTATTCATGGATTTTATGAACAGGACGTTCAGGGAGTACTTGGACCGTTTCGTGATCGTCTTCATCGACGATATTTTGGTGTACTCGCAAAGTGAGGAAGATCACTTCAAGCATCTTCACTTGGTGTTGGAGGCGCTAAGGAGAAATCAGTTGTATGCCAAGTTCTCGAAATGCGAGTTTTGGCTATCCGCAGTAGCGTTCCTCGGGCATATAGTGAGTGGAGAGGGTATTGCTGTGGATCCGGTGAAGATTGTTGCGATACGGGAGTGGCCTGAGCTTACTACGGTAGCAGAAGTCCAGAGCTTTTTGGGGCTTGCCGGCTATTATAGGCGCTTCGTAGAGAACTTCTCGCGGATAGCGTTACCTCTCACTACTTTGACGAGGAAGGAGCATAAGTTCGTTTGGACGCCGGAGTGCGCGCGAGCTTTTGAGGAACTGAAGTGTCGGTTGACCACGGCGCCTGTGCTGAGTTCGCCATGTGGAACCGAAGGCTATGAGATATATAGCGATGCTTCGGGCAGCGTTTTGGGTTGCGCGCTACTGCAACACGGAAGCGTAATAGCGTATGGACGTGAGTTTTGCCTCGAAGCTATGGAGGCATAATTCTATACGGTGTGAAAGTGGATCTCTCTACGCCGGTCGCAAGAGCGTGAAGCATCTGGTTGATCAGAAGGATCCGAATATACGACAGCGTAGATGGATGGAGTTCTTGGGAGACTATACATTCAAGATCCACTACGCGCCTGATAAAGGGAATGCGGTTGCGGACGCGCTGAGTCGCCGAGCCCCAGCTCAAGCAAATTGGCTATCAGTGCGTGATGAGCGGTTGGTGCAGGAGCTGGAGGCGTTGGAGATTGTTTGTGTGGATAGACAATCTAGTGCTGAAGCAGTGCTGAATTGGACTGAAGTCCAATATGACCTGGCTGATCGGATTCGGCAGGCTTTGGATATGGATGCTCATATGAAGCAGTTCATGATAGAGACTCTGGATGGGTCAAATTCCCAATTCGTTGTGGAGGACGGATTGTTGTGGAAAGACGGTCGGTTGTGCGTCCCAAGTGTGGGCAGTTTACGGGCGGAGTTGTTGTACGAGGCGCACCATACCAAGTACTCGATTCGCCCGGGGAGCACGAAGATGTACCGTGATGTTAAGAAACTATTTTGGTGGCCGGGTTTGAAAAAGGATGTGGCGCTATATGTAGCGAAGTGCCAAACTTGCGCCTTGGTAAAGGCGGAGTGCCAAAAGCCGGGAGGATTTCTTAAGTCCTTGCCTATTCCGGAGTGGAAATTCGACGACATCTCTATGGACTTTGTGCATGGTTTGCCAAGGTCGCAGAAGGGGAACGACGCCATTTGGGTGGTGGTCGATCGATTAACAAAGGTGTCGCATTTTATTCCGCATAGGAAGGATGATCCGGTGGAGAAGCTGGCGAAGCTTTATGTGGATAATATAGTGCGGCTTCATGGTGTGCCACGCAGCATCGTGAGTGACCGAGATGGGCGGTTCACATCCAATGATAGGAGGCTGGTGCAGCAAATGTTGGGAACAAAGCTGAAGTTTAGCACAGCCTTCCATCCGCAAACGGATGGGCAGACCGAGAGGGTCAATAGAACGATGGAAGACATGCTTCGCATGTGTGTCTTGGACTTCGGAAAGCAGTGGCAGGACCACCTTTATTTGGTGGAGTTCGCATACAACAACAGCTACCAAGCAAGTATTCAGATGGCGCCTTTCGAGGCCCTTTATGGTAAACGATGTCGCACGCCGTTGTCTTGGTTAGAAACGGGCGAGTCGAAGTTGTATAAGCGATCGGAAGTGGAGGATGCTACTTCGTTGGTGAGAACCATTCGGGAGAGGTTGCTTATCGCTCAGGACCGACAAGCAAAGTACTATAATGCCAAGCACAGGAACGTGGAGTTCGCTGTGGGCGATTATGTATACTTGAAGATCAAGCCGTTCAAGGGTGTCTCGCGGGTGCGGCGATTGAAAAAGCTAAGCCCGAGGTACCTTGGACCGTTCGAGGTTCTGGAGCGAGTAGGAGAAGCGGCCTATCGGCTGAAGCTTTCAGTGGAGCTAAGTGGTTTACATGATGTATTCCATATTTCGGTGCTTCGGAAGGCGGTGCAAGAGCCTACGCAAGTGATCGCGGCCAATCTAGTGCCGGTGGATAGTGGGCTAACGACTAAAGTCAAGCCCGTGCGGATTGAGGACTCGGAGGTCAAGCGGCTACGCAATAAAGAGATCAGGATGGTCAATGTCCGGTGGGACAATTGCGGTCGTGAGGAGCTCTCGTGGGAGCGAGAGCAGACGATGCTTGACGAATATCCGGAGTTGTTCCGCTCAGGTACAAGTTTTAGTTTTGTACATGTTTTTCCCTTTATGTAATTTCGTGGGCGAAATTCTTTTAAGAGGGGTAGAGTTGTAACGCCCCGAAACTCAAAGGAGCAAAGGGGAATAATTTGGGCCAGTTTGAGTTCTGGCTGCAGGCACACGGCCTGGGACACGGGCGTGTCCCAGGGCGTGTCAAGCCTGTGTCGACACTAAGGCGTGAAGTCGACACTTTGGTCTCGACATTGTGTCGAGACTGGGCACACGGCCTGCGACACGGGCGTGTCGCAGGGCGTGTCGACCCGTGTCGACACTTAGCCGTGAAGTCGACACAGTGCTTTGAAGTTGTGTCGAGACACGGCACACGGCCTGCGACACGGGCGTGTCGCAGGGCGTGTCAACCCGTGTCGACACTCGTCCCGCGAAGTCGACACTTTGGTGTCGACAGTGTGTCGAGACATGGCACACGGCCTGCGACACGGGCGTGTCGCAGGGCGTGTCGACCCGTGTCGACACTTAGCCGCGAAGTGCCGAGACCTTGTACACGGCCTGGAGCCCAGGCGTGTCAAGGTGACACGGGCAAGGACACGGGCGTGTCCGAACCCGTGTCAGCGCTCGGGTTGGAAACGGGAGAAAATGATGGGGTACACAGCCAGCTACACGGCCGTGTCAGTTGGAACACGGGCGTGTCAGATCGAACACGGGCGTGTTCGATGCCCGTGTGAGGTTCCAGGTGATTCGATTTTGACGGCGAATGAGGCACACGGCCCTGGACACGGGCGTGTGCCAGGCCGTGTTCGGCCCAGATTGGGTATTTCAGTCCCGAATCGAAGCCGTTCATTTCTTTGACTGAAGATCCAATGGCTGGGGGTTGTTCCTGAAGGGATATACCCGGGTTTTGACTTAGAAAACCCTCATTTTTTCCACTTGATCTCTCTCCAAACCCTTGGAGAAAGAAAAGCTAAGGCAAGAAGAAGAGGAGTTAGATCCGCCATTGGAGCAGCTTCGGAGCTCCGAATCGCAAGCCGACTCCGGATCCACGGAGGCAACACAAGTGCGGTGATTTCTATCCGATTACATTTCGATGGCGCCAAAGAGGAACGCAAGGGTAACGATCCTCACTTTTGAGCATGATAGCTCTCTTTCTTTGCATAGGAAGCCCCCTCTCGCGAGTTTGCGAAGAGTTGGAGGCATTCCTTCGGGTAGATATGTAAAGTCCCCGTTGTTTAGCGTCCGTATGCGAGAACGGACTTAGGCATTTTGGTTGAAGCCTACCCGGACATGTTAGTCCGGATCGGTGATGTTGCATTGCATAAGGCCGGAGAAGACTCCGTGCTATTTGGTGTTTTCGGGTTTTCTACGCGGTAGATTGCAGCAGGGAGCCTTGGGGACTAACCCAAAGGTGCACCCGGAAAACTGGGCGGACACGAGGTCTTGCCAACTTGGTGGCTTGGAAGCCAACTTGAACATAACGAGGTTATGTGACTTGCGGTAGAATGGGACTCGGTGAAAGTTTGACCCGCGCATATGGCTTAAATTGTCGTTGCGATGTGAGCACGGGTTAGATGGAGCCGTACCCGCTTTATGTCGTCCGGTTAGAGCGACCTAAGGTTACATGGGACTCGCCGTTGGCATAAATGGGGGTCTTCGGTGGTCCATGGCTTAATTTGACGTGACCAATACCATGAAGACAAATTGCTCATAGGAATTGCCGTCCAAGAGGCGGTGGTGAGTCCGGAATGTTCATGGCTTTATTTGACGTAACATCGACCGGTTCACCGAGAATGTGCCCTGAGTGCACGGGACGTGTGGCCGTACGAGCCAACGTCTGTGATGAAATGGCTATGTTTATATGGTTATATTGCTCGCTTAATGAAATGCAGGGAAAGAGCATCGCCGCCCCGAGTTGGGGGCGGGATCGTTATAATTTGGTCAGCATTGCTGACCGTTGCTTTGTTTGCCACCGTGCGGTGGTTTGTTTGCTTGCAGGTGCAGCTGGACCAAGCGGTCAATAGCGGGCTAAAGCCCTTTTTGCGAAGCTGGCCCTCGAAGGCCCGAATGGAAATGTTTTATGTTTTGTTCATGTATGGCCGGCCTGCGTGCCGAGGTTTGGAAATCATGTAAAAGACAAGTGAAACATTTTGTAAGGCCTTAAGGCCGACTTTTGAGTATTTTGTAATAACATTCCTATTATCTTGCTAGTGGACATTCATGCTTGTGCTGGGTTCTTGTTTTGCAACTTTAATAAATTGCTTCCGCTAGAATGCTCTGTGTAGGACGTTGGGATTGGTTGGATGGTTTCCATACGTAACCACCCGGTCTGTCTGTGGTATATGGCGTCGGGCCCCGGCCGGACCTACTGCTATATGCTATGCGACGGATAGGGGGTGTTACACAAGTTGTATGAGCTACTGGCCCCCAGGCTCTCTCTTCTCATGGAGGCCTCCTTAGCTCCTCTACAACAGTCAGTGGCAGCCCTGTCTGCCAGGCTTTCCTCCCTCATTCCTCAGGCAGCACCTCCAGCAGTGTGCCTTGATACAGATGCATCTGCATCCAGGCAGGGGGAGATGCCATATGAAGCCAGCCTTCATGCTGCTGTTGCTGCTGCTTCTGCTCCTGCTGTTGATACTGCTGCTGCTGCTGTTGTTTTTGTGTCTGCTGTTCCAGTTGCTGTGCCTACTCCAGTTCTGGCAATAGACCTAAGGTCTTTGCTCTCAGCCTTTGATCCTGCCTTTTTCAGTTGTTTACCAGAAGTTATTGCTGTCCAGCCCTCAGAAGACCTATCTAAGGCACTGGTGCCTTTCTCTGGCTGTGACCCAGTATTATTTCTTCTTTTATACACTTAGTGACTGCTGCTGCTGCTGTTGAAGAAAAGACTGAATCTGCTTCTGAAACTGTCTTTGCTGCTGCTGAAGAAAATGCTCCTACTGCTGCTGAAATCTCTTTTGTTTCTGATGAGCCCATTTCCAAGGAATTTCTGATGACAGAGGCCTTTGATGTTGAGCCTGCTACAGATTCTGTTGATGTTTCTGAAGTTGCTGCTGCCATCACTCCTGAAGTTACTAGTGTTGTTTCTGGTGTTGCTCCTGTATCTGCTGCTGTATCTATTGCTGTATCTGCTGCTGTTCCTGCTGCTGCCCCTTCTGCTTCTGCCTCATCTGCTGCAATGCAACTGAAGAAAGATCTTATGAAGAAGATAGATGCTTTATATGATGCTCAGAGCTCTGAATCTGATGATTACAACACTGCCTCTGATGATTCTTCTGCCACTATTGCAAGGAAAAGGAAGGCAAGAAGTAAGGCAATGAGAAGGGTTCCTCCTGCCCAAGTCAAGGATAACAATGATGTTCCTTATTATATTCTGCACAACTGCCCAATTACTGAACATTGGATGCAGTATTCCAAAAATCAGCTAAAAGCAATGAAAAAGAAAAGAAAGTATGAGAAGGGCTCCTCCCAGTTCAAGCACCCTCATCCTCCTCCACCACCTCCACCTGATGCAGGTGCAGGTGGCAGCTCTGCAAGTTCAGCCCCAGCTAGAAGCCAGGCTCCCTATCAACCCCATGCTAGAACCTATCAAAGGGAAAGCCAGCCTAGGGGTTCTTACTCTAGGAGAGGAGGATACAGGGGAAATCAAAGAGAGACTCAAGTTTATTCCAAAGGGCATTCCAGGCAGCACCCTTATTCCAGGGGAGGACATGGTTCTTCTAATACATCATCAGGTCCTTTCCCCTACAAGCTCAAAGAAACTATGACTGCCAGGACTCCTCAAGATAATTCTTCCAACAGGTATGAGCCACCTGTACCATTTGAGGACCCTGAGAAGAATCCTGTTGCTTGGACTGCTAGGATGAAGGAGTTGGCTGCATTAGACCAGATAAAGAAAGCCAGAGAGCAAGGCTTAGACACTTCAAATATTTCTACCATGTCAGAACAAATACAAAAAGAGCTAGAAAGATATGCCTCCAGCAAGTTCTTTGATGCAGACAGATACATGGAGTTGCATCCTGCTGCTGTGGTTCCCAGGACTTCAAAGCAAACATACTTGGGTGCAGCTGATGACACTAGGTCCAACAAGGAAGCATTGAACCCTAACAGAGAAATCAAGATGGTTAAAGGCAAAGAGAAGAAGTAACTCTGTAAGGTGACAATCCTTGGTTTTTCTGACTGCTATCTGGATGTTATATATATATCTCTGTGATGTTTCTGCAATGTGTCTAGCTGCTGTTGTTTTTATGCTTTTCTGATTGTATGATGTTATTTGATTTTCCAAACTCTGTAAATAGTAATCCTAACCCAAATAGGGGGAGATTGTTGGAACACCCTATTACTAATTTGGGTCAGGATCACTATGTCTCTAGGAATCTGTGTTTGACCTTCTGTATAGCTTAATAGGTCAATTAGAATTGAGTCTAAGGGTTAGAAGTCTAGGATTGGAAGCTGCCCTGAAGACCAAGTTTTTCTGTAGACCAAGTCTAATCGTCGAGCTCAGCACGACGTTTCGTCGAACTCCGGTCGACGATCGTCTAGCTCAACTTCTACAGATCGTCGAGCTCCATTCGACGATCGCTGAGCTCAACCTCATAATATCGTCGAGCTTCACTCGACGATCGCTGAGCTCAACTTCACAATATCGTCGAACTCCATTCGACGATCGGTGAGCTCAGGTCGACGATTTTGACTCCACACTGGATCCTTTTCTCTGAGCTCAGTTCGACGATCTTTGAGCTCAGATCGACGATCATGTTGCTGATTGAATTTTCCAGTTCGCTGAGCTCAGCTCGACGATAGCAGAGCTCAGTTCGACGATTTCAGTTATCCTTCAGAATTCAAATTCAAATCAGTTAGAAGTTATTCTGCAATTAATTCAGAAGATCTGCTAGCCGTTTTCATTTACTTCTGGACCAAGTTTCAAGGGATTTTTCAAGGAATAATTCAGTGGACTTTCCTTCAGAAGAAATTATGCAATTAAGGTTGTAATCAATGCAGACCAACGACTATCTTTGACAGAGTGATATTCTATTCTGGCACAGAGAATAAAAGACAGAATGTTTTTGAATGAAAAGGTGTGAAATACAGAGATTGACAAATATAGGACACACAACTCAGTATACAAAGACTCTTTCAAAATTTTCTGTCAAGAAGAATTCTGAAGAACACTCATCAAAGAGATCAAGCTTTCAAAAATCTTCAGATCTCTTCAGCTCTCAAAGTGTTCAAGGCCAACATCATTTCAAGACTCCAGACTCTCAACATTTCAGCTTGCTGAAATCATCTTTTGCTGGAGATCTAACTTTGAAGGCCTATCACCCTCAGCAAAGCTCTTCTTCCTGAAGATCAAGGACTCAGGGGGATCTTTGACATCAATCCACTTAGTCTTCTCAGTTGATTGAGAAAGAGAAGACTGCCATAACTCTCTCACCCCCACTCTGTAAAGGGTTTTTCAAACTCCCTTCAAAAGTTTGAATCTGGTTTTTGAGCACCTTGTCAAAAGCTCATTGGTGGCAAGACACCTGATCAAAAATCTGATTTGGTTTTTGAGCACCTTATCAAAAGCTCATTGGTGCCCAGGATACCTGATCAACTCATCCTGCAGTGGATTCCTACCTAGGGTGGTAGAAGAGTGGATGTACCCAAGTTTAATGAACCACTATATTTCCTTGTGTCATCTGGTTCTGCTTGTTTTCTTTTTGTTTCTGGCCTAGATTTTCTTGTGCTTAGCTCTTGCATAGCTTAGTTCTGTGATTAGTTTTATTTCTGCTTCCCTGCTCACACTCATTACAACAATTGTTGTAAAGCTTTGCAAAAGTTTTCTTTGTGTTTTAAAAGCACCATATACTCTATTCACCCCCCCTCTAGAGTATATCTGATCTAGTTTCCCTTTCAGTGCCCAAGTTTCCCTGCAATTTGTTGTCAGTTACATCTTTGTGCAAGCAACTTAAATGCTCCGTCATATTTACTCCCACTTCTTGCTCTTTTCAGGATCCGAGCTCCCAACATACGATTGTTACTGGGTCTGAGAGAGGCGGCCTCTACTTCCTCGACAATGTTTCTACTCTCTCCGCCTTCTCCTCCTCTTCTACAGATCTCTTACAATGACATCTTCGCCTTGAGCATCCTCCTCCACGACTTCTTCATCAGCTGCTACCTCACCTCCCTCCGCATAGTTCTCCTCTCAACTGTGATGCCTGTCAGCTTGGCAAGCATCACCGTTCCTCCTTCCCGCCAAAGCAAGGTCGTGGTTCTACCTGTCCGTTTGATCTTGTTCACTCCGACATCTGGGGCCCTGCTCCTACCCTCACCGTTGGTCGGGGTAGCTCTTATTTTGTTACTTTCATTGATGATTTCTCACAATGTACTTGGGGGTATCTCTTACGAGAACACTCTGAACTATTTGATGTATGACAATCTTTTTATCATTTAATCAAAAATCAGTTTGATGTTTCTACTAAAGTATTACGCTCTGATAATGCCAAAGAATACATTAGTCAAGTTTTTTCCTCATTTTGTATGCAACATGGAATTATTCATCAAACAAGTTGCGTCTACACCTCCCAACAAAATGGGGTGGCGGAACGTAAAAACCGTCACCTCCTTGATGTTGCTCGCACCTTACTTACGCAAATGCATGTCTCCCGCTCCTACTGGGGCTATGTTGTTCTCATTACTTGCTACCTCATCAATCACATTCCCTCCACTGTTCTCCGCGGTCAAACGCCTATCTTTGGCTGCACGGCCTTTATGCATGCTCCCTCCGCCATCCGTGATAAACTCTCCTCTCGCTCCACCAAATGTGTCTTTTTGGGCTACTCTATCACTCAGAAAGGCTACTGTTGTTTTGACCCCATCCTTCACAAACAGTTCGTCTCCGCAGACGTTACCTTCTTCGAGAATGCTCTCTATTTCTCTAACGACTCCTCTCCTCTTCCCGTGGAATCCAGTCTTCCTCCTCCTCTTCCCTTCAGCCCATCCCCTCCTACCGAGGTCTTTCCTCCTCCACCATCTTCATCCTCTCCTCCTCCCTCTCCACTTCCGCACTCTCCCTCCTCTTCGTCGCCGTCGCTTTCTCCTCTCGGGCCAGCTCTCTCCACCACGGATGCTCCGGATACTGAGGCACCTGCTGAATTGGACCTCGCCATTGCCCTTTGCAAAGGGGTTCGGGCTTGTACCAAGCATCCGCTTGCTGTAGTTGTTTCCTATGACCTTCTAACGCCTGCTCGCAGGGACTTTGCGCTGGCTATCTCTTCCACTTCCACCCCCCGTTCCTATCAGGAGGCCTTTGCCATTCCGTATTGGAAGGCTGCCATGGATGAAGAGATTGCTACTCTCATTGAACGGGGTACCTGGACCCTGGTTCCTCCTCCTGTTGGCACAGATGTTGTTGGCTGTCGCTTGTTTTTATGGTGAAATTCCTCCCCGATGGTAGTGTGGATCGTTACAAGGCTCGGCTTGTTGCCAAGGTCTTTACCCAGACTTATGACGTTGATTACTTTGACACCTTCTTTCTCGTTGCTCGTCTCAGCACTATTCGGGTCCTTCTCTCTGTGGCTGTTAACAGAGATTGGCCCATTTCACAACTGGATGTGAAGAATGCCTTTCTTTATGGGGATATTCAGGAAGATGTCTACATGGAGCAACCTCCAGGGTATGTTGCTCAGGGGGAGACATAGGTTTGCCGGCTCAAGAAGGCTATCTATGGCCTAAAACAAAGTTCTCGCGCTTGGTTTGACAAGTTTAGTGGGATTGTGGCGGCTGTTGATTTTACGAGGAGTTCTGCTGATCACTCCCTATTTACTTGTAAAACTTCTCTGGGTCTAGTGGTGCTTGCAGTATATGTGGATGATATTCTTCTCACTGGAGATGACCAAGCTGGGATAATCTTGACAAAGAAGCATCTTCGACAACACCTGGTTACAAAGGATATGGGCTCTCCAAAATACTTTCTGTGGATAGAAATTTCTCGGAAGCCCGCTTCTCTTGTCCTCTCCCAACGGAAGTATGCTCTTGACTTGTTAAAAGAGGCAGGGTTGACGGGGGCTAAACCTGCCCGATGTCCCATGACGACTAGAGAAGATAAAACATGGACATATGACTCGCCTCTTCTTTCTGATGTTACGAGGTACAGACGTCTGGTTGGTAAACTCATATATCTCACAGTGACCAGACCCGACATTGCCTATGATGTTGGCAAGGTTAGTCAATTCATGCAAGCTCACAGGGAGTGCCATCTACAGTCGACCCTGAAGATATTGGAGTATATTAAATCAGCTCCCGGGAAAGGACTTCTCTTTCAAAAGAATGACCATTTAAGGGTTGAAGCATACTCCGATTCAAGCTATGTCGACGACAAGGGAGACCGCAAGTCAACTTCAGGTTTTTGCACCTTTGTGGGGGGGGGGGGCACGTGAGCTAGAAAAGCAAGAAGCAGTCGGTAGTCTCCAGGTCCAGTGCAGAAGCAGAATACCGAAGTATGACATCGACCACGTGTGAGCTGAAATGGTTACGGGCTCTCATGCTTGACTTAGGAGAGGTCAACGACCATTCTCTACCTATGTTTTGTGACAATAAAGCCGCCATATACATCTCTAAAAATCCGGTATTCCATGAGAGAACCAAGCACATAGAAGTTGACTGCTATTTCGTTCGAGAGGAGATTCTGAAGAAGCAAATTTGTACTCCATTCGTCACCTCCGATAAAGAGTTGGCTGATATTTTCACCAAGTCAGTATCCGGCTCTTTTCATCACACTTGCGATAAACTGGGCATGATCGATATATATGCTCCAACTTGAGGGGGAGTGTTGCAGATTAGAGACCGGGCGATCTGGCGGTCTGACTCTGGTGGGTTGCAGTCCAGGGGGTCTGTCGGTTTCTCTCCTGCGGTTTGGTTGCTGACCTGTTGCTGTTGGTGCTCTGGCGGTTTGTTAATCTGTCCCTGGCGACTTGGAGACTGGGCGACCTGGCGGTCTAGTGTGGAGGCTTGGTGTCTTTCTCTTGTGGTTGCCAGGCGGTTTGCCCATTCATCAAACTGCACGGCTTGGCGACTTGTATTTATGTTAAACCGCTTGTACATGATATTTTTTAGTCCCACATTGTTTATTTGTAATCTCTCTCATCTCCTCCATTATATAAAAGGGAGGCTATCCATGTAATTGATACCTTTTTTGGAATACAGAGATTTCTGTTTGTCCAATTTCCGGACTTCCTTTTTCTGTTCGCACACTCCTCGCTCTCCTCCACCTGGGAAAATTACTAAACTACCCTCATACATATCACTACCCTCCAAAACTAGAGGGTAGGGCTGTAATTAGACACTTGGGATGCTAATGGGCCATGGGCCATGGTCTTAGCCCATTGGAAATGGGCTTGGCTTCTCATTTTCTCCTTTAGGCCTTATGTTGATCAAGTTTGACTTTTGGGGTTAACTTGATCAATTTGATGAGTGGGCTGACCCCACATGATGGTCATGGACCCTATGACATCATCGAACATGGGTTGGGTCATGGCTCAAGGACTTAGCCCATTAGGAATGAGCTTTGTCTTTAAATTCCTTATTTAGGCCTAAGGTTGGTCAAGTTTGACTTTTGGGTTGACTTGGTCAAATTGATGAGTGGGCTGGCCCCACTTTATGGTCATGAGCTCTATGGCACCACCCAACCTTAGTTGGGCCATGGTGATGCCTTAATTGGGCTAATTGGGCCTAAGTGTGTGGTCTTGACCAAATTAGGGTTAGGGTTGACTTTAGTAAAATTGGGTCAATGAGTGACCCCATGATTTGGCTTTTGGGTTACTTAGATTTCTTTTAGGGTTAGGGACATAATTGTGAGGTTAATTTGTATTCATGGTTTCAATTTAGGCTAGTTTGACCTAATGTTAATTTGAACCCTATAGTGGGCCTCATGTGAGTCCACCCTACTCTATGGCCCTAGGGTCAAACCTAGCCTAATCTTTTCCTCTCACCATATGTCCTACCCTAATCTAAGTTAAGGGGTCTAGTAGGAAATGAGATGTGTTGAAACTGAAAATTCGGTCTCTGTGGAGTTCACCCTTGGGAAATGGGTGATCGCACACTTACTTCTCTCTCGCGAGCCAAACAACTAAGGAAAAAGAACTGGGGACAGACCCAAGGGCTCTGTATGGAGGACCCACCACACACCCAGAAGATCTTAGAGCGCTTCCCCTCCCTAGCCAAATGCCGAGCTAAGGCTACCTCAGAAAGCGCTAGAAGACCGGGGGACAAGTTAGCATGCGATCTGAGGTACCCCTTGGGTCATATTTATGGATTTCTGAAAACGGCCTGCAAATAGTCAATCTCCGCTCTTCCAAACAGCTATGTGCAGTCCAGGTTGGCCTGCCAACAGCGTAACTCTGCTGTTTTAAAGGCTATGGGCAGGCTAGTGGGGGAAGAACGGTAAAAGATACATCACAAAAAACTGGGCGAGTGGCCCCCTAAAACCTCCACTCGCCTGGGGATGCGAGTGCTCGAGGGTGCTGACACTCTCCGCCTCCCTTTGGTCTTCGGCGAGTGAGGGCCCGACCTACCCCACTCGGCCCCTGCACTGCCGAGTATCCTGGGGAAAGTGTGAGCCCTCCGGCTCCACTAGCCCCCCCCCATGATTCCACCTCGCCTGGGCGAGTCGGGGACTGCAGAGCTCTGTCCCCTTGGGTGCTCGCCCGGGGCTCGGACTGCTCGAACTGGTCGGTCTGACTCCTGCAGTCCTTAGTCGCCGGATACGGGATTGTACATGATGTTAAAAATCCTAATAAACAAAAAATAATAATTTCGTCCCTAAAATTCAAGTTCGGGTCTACGGGGCTCTTTGCATAAGAAGATAAAGAACCTTTCCAAACATATTTAAAATATACCTGAGGCGAAGAGTCTCGGGTATTGATCCCTCATGAGGTCCATCGGCTCCCAGGTGTGCTCCTCCTATCCGTGGTTAGATCTGGATCGGCTCCAAACGAACTGATCTATCAGGTGCTACTGGGCCTGCTGTAGCTGTGATATGCTGCTCTGGCCGAAGTAATGCTATCTAGAGTAATGCTCTCCGAAGCGAGAAGATGTGGAAGATGTCGTGCAAGTTCCCTAACTCTGGCGGAAGATCCAGCCGGTAAGCCGAAGGATCAATCCGCTCCAGGATCAAGTATGGTCTCATAAATTGAGGGTTGAGCTTCTTGTGCGTCCGCACCCGCGAAACACCGTGCACTGGACGTATCTTCAAGAATACCTGGTCTCCCACCTGAAACTCCACCTTCTGATGCCTCACATCATAATACTTGTCCAGCCTGCTTCGTGCTTCTAGCATCTGATCCATGATCAACCATATGTGTGTGTCTATATGCTCAATACAATCTGATCCAAGAGCTCGTGGATCGTCATCCTGGACCCAAGATAGTAGCGTTCGACACTTCCTACCATATAGGGCCTCATATGGTGTCATCTCAATGCTCACCTGGTGACTGTTGTTATAGGAGAACTCAATCAGAGACAACAACCTCTCACAGGGCCACCCTGCATCCAAGATGCATAACCAAAGCAAGTCCTCCATGGTCCGGGTGGTCCGCTCTGTCTGACTGTCGGTATGGGGGTGGAAGGCGGTGCTGAAAGTAAGATGAGAGCCCCAATATGTCTACACTACCCTCCACTCTAGAGAGGTGAACTGACAATCGCAATCAGAGACAATCGATCTGGGTATGTCGTGGTATCTGACTAGCTGCTCCACAAAAAGTCTCACCAGAACTGTAACTGGGGTGTCCTTCTTGACTGGAATGAATCGGGCCACCTTGGTCAATCTATCGACATTGACCCAAATAAAATCGTGCCCAGAGTGGGAGCGAAGTAATCCGTGTATGAGATCCATAGCTATGTCCTCGAACTTCCACTATGGCACTGGAAACGGCTGTAGTAGTCCTCCCGGGCTTTTCAACTCGGCCTTCACCCACTGGCAGGTCTCACAATGTGTTACATAATATATGATTTCCCTCTTCATCTTGGGCCAGTACATGTCCCTTCGCAGGTCTGCTATCATCTTGGTGATCAATGGGTGCACTGAGTACTGAGTGGAGTGTGCCTCCCTGAGAATGTCCTCCTTGTTGAAACCGGAATCCGGCCTCTTGTGGAGTTCGACCCTTGGGGAAGGGGTGGTCTCGCGCTTACTTTGCTCCTGCAAGAAAAACAACGAAGAAGACAAGAAAACACAGACCCAAGGGCTCGGCAGGGAGGTCCCACCACAAACCCGGAAGATCTCTGAGCGCTTCCCCTCCTTAGCCAGAAGCCGAGCTAAGGTACTCTCAGAGAACACTCGGAAGCGAGAGTCAGGAGGCACTGAAAAGCGTGTCCTCTGAGGTACCCCTTGGGTCTTATTTATAGTTTTTCGGAATCTGAACTGCCAATAACCAAAATGACTGACCTGAAAATACCAAAAGGCCCTTAGCTGGGTCTGCCAACAGCCAAACTCCGCTGTTCTGAGGGGCTATGCGCAGTCCAACCTGGTCTGCCAATAGTGTGGCTCCGATGTTCTGAGGGGCTATTCGCACCCCTGGGGAGTCAGCTCGCCTCCTCCTCCTCCTTGGGAGGCGGGCACGACCTGGCTTCAGCTGCCCGCCCATGCTCCCTGGGCGAGCGCGAGCCGGGGGTCGCGACCTGCCTTGCTTCTGCCGGGGCGGACCGGCGGCCAGGTCGCGTGCCGGGGCGGACCGGCGGCCAGGTCGCGTGCCGGGGCGGACCGGCGGACATTGCGACTCCCGATCGGCTCGCCAGTCGCGAGTCGCCAGACCCATCCGCTTTGGTCAGTGATTCTCCGCTCGCCCCGCTCGCTTGCTTCACCGGCCCGCTCGCTTGGAGTGGGTGGGAGCGGGCCAGGTCTTCTTCCGTATAGCCCTTTTGTCGTTTGGGTGCGGGTTGTGGGGCCAGATCTGCTCGGCCTCCCTAGCGGGACCCGCTCGCCGGACACGGGGTTGTACACAATCCCCGCTCTTTTTGAGCTTGACTCAAGCTCGGAAAGAATCATCCAACCCGCGTGTTCGGCGAGTACTGTGCTGAGCTGGCAGGGAATCTTCTGGTGGGGCCCCACTGTCCGGCTATAAATACACCGCTGAGCCCAGGAGAGTGCTCCCCAGATCCCTCATTTTCCTTAATCAGACCAGTTTCTCGATGCCGGTCAGCGAAGAGGTGCGAGCTCGCCTGGCGGCAGCGGGCCTGAAGACTCAGGAGGAGGCCCTCGAGGCCGCCCCTTGGCTAGCAC
This sequence comes from Platanthera guangdongensis, assembly GCA_039583875.1. Lineage (NCBI taxonomy): Eukaryota > Viridiplantae > Streptophyta > Magnoliopsida > Asparagales > Orchidaceae > Platanthera > Platanthera guangdongensis. Next base: position 111,699,642 of record CM077157.1, on the reverse strand, counting down.
GTGGGTCTCCCGGCCCTCTCTTTAGGCCGGCGAAGGGAAAGATTGTTAGGCGGTCTCAGGCGGGTGACTGTCCGGGCTCCAGCTCGGCGGTGGGCGTTGAGGTCGTCCCTGGGGTACGTGACCTTCCTCGGATTATCGCTATATCTCTGATCTTTTGTCTTGCAGGCAATTCCTAGTGAAGAGGTGGGGAACGGAGGAAAAGATCACCCCACTCCCTTGTTGCCTGAGAGGGTTGCTAGTCCCCTCGGTCTGGACCGCCTACCTCCGGAAACCCCCCGCTCGCTGGCTCCCCACGAACTGGGAAAATCTCTTGAGACACTCGAGGGAGAAACCTTTGAGGGTCGGCCTGGCTCCTCTCGCCCATCCGTCGGCGCGGGTGACGTGCTAACCCCTGGTAAGCTGGTTCTTACCGTTGGCTTTGTCCTCGCTTGCTCCTTCTGAATCGCCCTTTTGTAGGCTACAACATGGTTTCCTCCGAAATCGAGACGAGCGAAGGGTATTCGCCTCCGCCCGACGTGGACAGTGTTTCTGATTACCTGGGTGACCCGACCGATGCGGTGAGGATGAAGAGGCAGGTGACGCGGCTGTTCCAGAAACACACACTACTACTTCAGGAGATTGTGAAGAGGGTCGATGAAGACAAGGCCGAGACCTCGGCCCAGCTCGCGGCCTTGGAGGGACCCCCGCGCGCAGCAGAGGACGACGATGTCACTTCACCGGGCATGCAAATTGCGCGAGCCGAGGGGCATCTTAGGAGCGCCATAGAGCAGATCGGCCTGGCTGAGCGGGAGCTGGTGGCGGTTCGCGATTACCACGATCCTCGCGTGCCGCCGCGATCGGGAACGAAGCGGCGACACAGGTGGAAGTGGGTCGAGTACTGATCCAGCCCTTTTTTCCCGCTGGCGGGACATCGCGGGGTTTCTACTGTTATTGCAAAGTTATCTTGTATTTGTGACGATTCGCAACTCTCCTTGCCCGCCTATGTGTTGGGTTTCTCTAAAGGGGTGGCACAACGCTTGTGCACGCAGCGGAAAAATAAACATCAAGAAAACCCAAAAGAAATAGGATCGGGCCATGAACGTTGAATCAAGAAGTTAGCAAAACTAGGCAAAAATTACCTCGGTGGCGTTGAGTCACAACTCAACGGAGATGCTCCAAATTTCTTCTTCCTGCTAGCGACGAGTTCTACGTGGAATGATGTCCATGTTTCTGCAGAAGTCCACACGAGCGGGAGAACACCGATCTATCCGTCGCACGGATTATCGGGAAGGAGAAGACCGCACCTTGCTTTCCCACGGACTGCTAGGTCCGCGCCAGGGATTGCAACGCCAGCGACGATCGCCGGAGAAGAGGGGGGTTGACGGAGCGAACACGGCGGCGGAACTCTTCCGGCGGCGGGAATCGGGATCGGCGGAGCGAACGAGCGGAACTCGTCCGTCAGATTTGGTTCGCACAGCAGATAAAAGCTTAAGTCCCGATAAAACCATAAGTATCCCTTTTATACCAAAAGCATAAAAGACTTAGAGACTTCGCTATCCGCAGACCACCCAGAAATAGGGTTCAGAATCGGCGAGTATCAATCGGTGAGAATCGGCGACAATCGGCGAGAATCACTGAGCAGGTTCGGCGAGAATCAATCATCGAGCATCATAATGGATCGGCGAGAATCAGAGTGCAATACTCGACGATTCTCGCCGATCGTCGAGCATGACTTGATGATACACGACGAACTCGTCGATCGTCGAGCCGCGGTCGACGATACATGTCGAAGTCGTCGATCGTCGAGAATCAGCATATTGATTCTCGACGATTCTCGTCGATCGGCGAGAATCAGAGAGACGATTCTCGCCGATCGGCGGGAATCAGAAGACAATTCTCGACGAATGTTATCGACCCTCGGACGACAATCCTTACCAGCCCTCCAAGGTAACATTTGCCCAACCCGACGATCCTTTAAGGCAACACTTTGCCTATGACCCCATTCAGGTCGGTGATTGGTAACCTTTACCAACACAGTCAGTCATCCAACTTCTCCACAGCTCTTATGTGCGACCCTGCAGGCTCATATCGCGTTGGCAGTGAGATTACAAGTTTGATCACTTCCAGATCATCATGGTAACTCCAACAGACTACCACTTGATCTCGAAAGTATCAAACCAAAAATCTCACAAACAATGAGCGACATCTAGTAATGCATCATTGCTCCCCAAGCAATAAGAGTTAATAACTCATAAGCCTTTATGACCAATGTATCAGCGTTGTCTTTGTCCCTTTATCCCTTACATCCGGAAAGAACTAGAGGCATGGACCGTGTCACCCTCGTAATAGCTCAATCCAAGTTTCTTGATCCAGGACGGACTTCCAGAGAATGGTGAGTCCAATATCACATATTGACTCAACCAAGCATGACCATGCATTTCTCAGTCCAGTTCCATCAAGGGGCCCATGGATGCAACTCCTGTCATACATGAGGACAAATCCCATATCTGCTCACACACAAACACCCAAATGATTCGTAACATGCCCAACAACCACCCTTATCATCAACCTTTCTCAAGGAAGACTTTAGATGGCATCAAAGCACGCTCTTCCTCACTTGATGAATGCTGTGACTTCAGGTCAAAGGACCACAACACCATTGTCAATTGAGACCTACTCGTGACACGATTGGATGACAATCCACAGAGTAGTCTCAGGTTGGGTCTGTCCAGTATAACTTGTTCACTAACAAGTACCCACGTGATGACTTGATATCAAAATATCATGGCCTGTGAGAACCGGTCATCAGTCAACACACGTGCTAGTCTCCATGTACCATCATCACCCTTAGCTTCTATGATGATACTCGACTAGGGACCTTTAAGAATGAAGCTTCAAATAAATCATGGGCTCTCACATTCAAGTCACGTACTTGATGTCCCATGGAAGCAAACATTCTAAGGGTATTTATTATGTTAACATTTAACTATCATATAGAAAAAGACACAATAAAAGAACTTGCCATTAATTATAAGAGGAAAAATAGGTACAATGTTCATCATATGAACAAACAACCAACAAAATATAAGATTACATGCAACCCACAAGATTCTCGCTAGAGTTGATCATTTAGGTATCGTATACCCATCGATCTAGTATGACCATCATGCTTTCTCTGCGCGAGAGGCTTTGTCAGCGGATCCGCAATATTTTCCTCAGTCGGCACTCTGCAAATGTTTACATCTCCTCGTTCGACAATCTCACGAATAAGATGAAACCGCCGGAGTATGTGCTTGGAGCGCCGATGAGATCTAGGTTCCTTAGATTATGCAATTGCACCATTGTTATCACAGTAGAGAACTATGGGACCAACAATGCTAAGAACTACATCAAGCTCGCCGATGAATTTCCTAATCCATACAACCTCCTTCGCCGCATTAGCTGCTGCGATATACTCGGCCTCTATTGTAGAATCAGCAACTGTCTCTTGCTTGGAACTCTTCCAGCTCACAGCTCCTCCATTTAGGCAAAACACAAAACCTGACTGAGACTTGGAGTCGTCTCTATCAGTTTGGAAGCTAGCATCTGTGTAACCACTTACAACGAGCTCTTTCTCTCCACCATACACCAAGAACACATCCTTAGTCCTTCTCAAGTACTTCAAGATATTCTTGACTGCAATCCAGTGACACTCACCGGGGTCTGACTGATACCTGCTAGTCATGCTCAAAGCAAAGGAGACATCGGGTCGAGTACATAACATCGCGTACATGATTGATCCAATTGCCGAAGCATATGGAATCAACTTCATGCGGTCCTTATCTTCACAAGACTTTGGACACTGGTCCTTAGAGAGATTCACACCATGAGACATGGGCAAAAATCCTTTCTTGGACTCAAGCATGTTGAACCGCTTCAACACCTTTTCGATGTACGTACTCTGGGTCAAACCCAGCAACTTCTTCGATCTATCTCTATAGATCTTAATACCGAGTATATAATTCGCTTCACCCAAATCCTTCATTGAAAAGCAGTTCTCTAGGTTGTTCTTAACAACTTTCAGGGTAGGAATGTCATTCCCAATCAACAGTATGTCATCTACATACAATATCAGGAAGACAACAATGCTCCCACTGACTCGCTTGTAAACACAAGGCTCATCTTCATTCTTGATGAAACCAAACTCTTTGATTTTCTCATCAAAACGAAGATTCCAACTTCGAGAGGCCTGTTTCAGTCCATAAATGGACTTATTCAGCTTGCATATTTTAGTGGCTTCATCTGGGGATACAAAACCCTCGGGTTGTGTCATATACACTTCCTCAAGGAGGTTTCCATTAAGGAAAGCCGTTTTGACATCCATCTGCCAGATCTCGTAGTCATAATACGCAGCAACAACAAGCAATATCCTTATGGACTTAACCATGTCAACAGGGGAAAAGGTCTCATCATAGTCAATACCATGAATTTGCTTGAAACCCTTAGCCACCAGTCATCATTTGAATGTCTGTACATTCCCATCCATGTCGGTCTTCTTCTTGAAGACCCACTTGCACCCTATGGGTCGTACCCCTTCAGGTGGTTCCACCAAGTTCCAAACTTGGTTTGCATACATGGAGTCCATTTCAGATTTCATAGCCTCAAGCCATTTGTCGGAGTCCGGTCCATTCATAGCCTCTTGGTAGGTTGCTGGTTCATCATCATGATCCATAAGCAACACATTACCTATTTGAGACACGAGAAATCCATATCTCTCAGGCTCAAACCTCGGTCTACCAGATCTACGTAGGACTTGTGTTCCCTGAGCAGGTTCTCTAGCTACAACATCTTGTAGTCCTGTCTCAGAATCCAATTCTGGTTCATTCACTACATGTGGTTCTTGAACTTCTTCAAGCTCTACCTTTTCAGTCTTTCTTGATAAGAACTCTTTCTCCAAGAAGACACCAGTCCTTGCGACAAACACTTTGCCCTCAGACGGTAGGTAAAAGTAATACCCTTTCGTTTCCTTAGGATATCCCACCAGATAACATTTATCCGATTTGGGTTCCAGCTTGTCAGGCATTTGACGTCTCACGTATGCCTCACAACCCCAAATTTTAATGAACGACATACTAGGACGCTTCCCAGTCCATATCTCATATGGTGTCTTCAGAACCATTTTCGTTGGAGCGCGATTCAATGTCATTGCAGCAGTCTCTAAAGCAAAACCCCAAAAGGAAACAGGCAAGTCTGCATGACTCATCATCGAACGTACCATGTCTAACAGAGTACGATTTCTCCTCTCAGACACACCATTATGTTGTGGTGTTCTAGGTGGAGTGAGCTGTGATACAATACCACACTCTTTCAGATGATCACGGAACTCATGACTCAGGTATTCGCCACCTCGATCAGATCGGAGTGCTTTAACCCTTTTACCCAACTGGTTTTCTACTTCATTCTTGAACTCTTTGAACTTTTCAAAGGTCTCGGATTTGCACTTCATAAGATACACATATCCGTATCTACTGAAATCATCAGTAAATGTAACAAAGTAGAAATACCCACCTCTAGCCATGGAACTCATGGGTCCGCATACATCACTATGTACAACACCCAAGAGATCCTCAGCCCTCTCAGTATAACCAGTGAAAGGAGCTTTAGTCATCTTGCCTAACAAACAAGATTCGCATCGCTCAAATGATTCATAATCAAATGAGTCCAAAAGTCCATCTTTATGGAGTTTGGATATGCGCTTCTCGTTGATATGACCCAAACGACAATGCCAGAGAAAAGTAGGGTTCGAATCATTCGTTCTTAGTCTTTTATTATTATCTACATTACAGATCAGATGGTCCAAGTTCAAAACATAAAGACCATTAAACAATTGGGCTACAACATAACAAACATCATTCTTAAATATAGAACAACAATTGTTCTTAATTATAAAAGAAAATCCAATCATGTCCAAACATGAAATAGATATAATGTTTCTAGTTATCGCCGGAACAAAATAACAATTATCAAGTTCTATTACAAGCCCACTGGGCAAAGAAAGACGGTAAACTCCTACGGCTACAGCAGTAACTCTTGCTCCATTGCCGACGCGGAGGTCCACCTCCCCTTTACTCAGCAATCTTCTCCTTCCCAGTTCCTGCACATTTGTACAAATGTGAGAACCACATCCGGTATCCAATACCCAAGATGAAGGAGCAGAAAGGTTTATCTCTATAACGTAAACATTTAAAGCGGAAGTCATACCTCCCCTCAATTTCTGCAGACCCTCAATGTACGAAGGACAGTTCCTCCTCCAATGACCAGCCTTGCCACAGTGGTGGCATTTCCCTTCCTTCACCGTGCTTTTCTTTTTCATCAGTGCAGAAGACTTGGGCTCAAGATATGACTTAGGTCCCACCTTCGTCTTCTTAGAGCCCTTGGCCTTGCCCTTGCCCTTATGCACCATCAGTATAGGGCTGGCAGGCTTGGCCTTCTTCATGTTGATTTCGGCAGTTCTCAACATGCCTAGGAGTTCGGGCAGTGTCTTGTCTATCTCATTCATGTTATAGTTCAAGACAAACTGCTCATAACTGTCCGGCAACGATTGCAGGATCAGATCCGTGGCCAACTCTTGACCAAGAGGAAAACCCAGCCTTTCAAGGTTCTCTATATACCCAATCATCTTGAGTACGTGAGTCCCTACTGATTCTCGAACTCCCATCTTGCACTGAAACAACGCTTTTGTGATGTCAAACCTCTCTTGACGAGCCTGCCCTTGAAACATTTTATTGAGATGCTCGTCAATCTCCTTGCACCCCATGCTCTCATGTTGCTTCTGAAGCTCAGAGTTCATAGTGGCAAGCATAAGGCACTCGACATCTAAAGCGTCGTCTGTATACTTCTTATAAGTATCTTTCTCAGCACGGGAAGAGTTCCCGGTCGGCACCTCAGGGGCTTCTTCTTCCAAGACATAGAGCTTTCGCTCTTGCCTGAGAACAATTCTCAGGTTCCTATACCAGTCCATGTAATTTGTCCCACTGAGCTTATCCTTCTCAAGGATGACTCTCAGAGACAACGTGGAGTGCGCAACGCTTGCCATGGAATTCTACAAGAATTTATGCAGAATAAAATCAGTACCTAAATTTCAATTACAATTTATTCTAATTTGGACTTCAATTAAAAAACTCCCACTATTTTATTCGAAATGATAGCCCTCACTAACAATTCGGAGAGTTCATGCGAGCTACTCTCTTAGTGGACAAGATCCGTATTTCACCAACACAATGAGTCTGCTTTGGCGTTCCTCTCACGATGCGGTTATTTAGGTAGGCAACGCTTGCCAATTGCATTCTCATGCAATTCTTGTATGGTTGGTGAATAACTCCTTATTCGCATCCATCATATGGTGCATGCCAACCCTATGCCTCTAGGCACTCAACCTTTGAGGTCACCTAGTTAAGATGGACCCGATGTCGACAGTGGGATATCACAATTATCCGCTCGCACCCTTACCAAGATAGATTAATGCACCTTGCTTTGGCAAGCCCACACTTCATCGATCGAGGAAGGAAGAGTGTCATCCATCGGAAGGCATCCGAATACTTAATATTAGATGAAGGGATTTTTCAATTATAGGTTAACAATTAACCATGATCAACATTTGATCAATGTGCACATCCAAAGAAAAACAATTCTAAACCACATGCATCCCTTATGTGCACATCCTCACACCATCAACATTTGACAGAAGGAAGGGCTAAATCTGAACATCCGGAAATTTCCAAATCCTCAGATTTACATGCATTGGACAAAGGCGAAGACAACTCAACTTAAAGCAGTAGACAAGCTCATCTCTCTTTGTTGGATTCAAAAACTAAAACAAAATCGAGGGATGGTTACTGCTAAGGAGATCACAATTTATAACAATTAGAAATTGCCACACAATTCCAGAAGTTCTTGGCGGGAAACCAAGACTAAATCTAGGCATTTAGAACACTTCTAAATCCCTAGGTTTACACGCACTGGAATAACAAACTTCCAAAACAACGATCATGGCCGAAACCTGGCTCTGATACCACTGTTGGGTTTCTCTAAAGGGGTGGCACAACGCTTGTGCACGCAGCGGAAAAATAAACATCAAGAAAACCCAAAAGAAATAGGATCGGGCCATGAACGTTGAATCAAGAAGTTAGCAAAACTAGGCAAAAAATACCTCGGTGGCGTTGAGTCACAACTCAACGGAGATGCTCCAAATTTCTTCTTCCTGCTAGCGGCGAGTTCTACGTGGAATGATGTCCACGTTTCTGAGAAGTCCACACGAGCGGGAGAACACCGATCTATCCGTCGCACGGATTATCGGGAAGGAGAAGACCGCACCTTGCTTTCCCACGGACTGCTAGGTCCGCGCCAGGGATTGCAACGCCAGCGACGATCACCGGAGAAGAGGGGGGTTGACGGAGCGAACACGGCGGCGGAACTCTTCCGGCGGCGGGAATCGGGATCGGCGGAGCGAACGAGCGGAACTCGTCCGTCAGATTTGGTTCGCACAGCAGATAAAAGCTTAAGTCCCGATAAAACCCTAAGTATCCCTTTTATACCAAAAGCATAAAAGACTTAGAGACTTCGCTATCCACAGACCACCCAGAAATAGGGTTCAGAATCGGCGAGTATCAATCGGTGAGAATCGGCGACAATCGGCGAGAATCACTGAGCAGGTTCGGCGAGAATCATTCATCGAGCATCATAATGGATTGGCGAGAATCAGAGTGCAATACTCGACGATTCTCGCCGATCGTCGAGCATGACTTGATGATACACGACGAACTCGTCGATCGTCGAGCCGCGGTCGACGATACATGTCGAAGTCGTCGATCGTCGAGAATCAGCATATTGATTCTCGACGATTCTCGTCGACCGGCGAGAATCAGAGAGACGATTCTCGCCGATCGGCGGGAATCAGAAGACGATTCTCGACGAATGTTATCGACCCTCGGACGACAATCCTTACCAGCCCTCCAAGGCAACATTTTCCCAACCCGACGATCCTTTAAGGAAACACTTTGCCCATGACCTCATTCAGGTCGGTGATTGGTAACCTTTACCAACACAGTCAGTCATCCAACTTCTCCACAGCTCTTATGTGCGACCCTGCAGGCTCATATCGCGTTGGCAGTGAGATTACAAGTTTGATCACTTCCAGATCATCATGGTAACTCCAACACTATGGGCCTATCTTTTTATTGCTGAGATGTGTCGAGATTACCAAGCTGTTGCTTTTGCTTTCTGCGGGGCGGGACAGGGGAGGCATTCATTCTGCATGACCTGCTGATCGGGGCGGGGGCGAGCCGAGGGGCTCGCCAGCCGGGTGTCTCCCGGCTCGCGCGGGATCCCGGATGGGTGCGGGTCGAGAGTCGCCCGCGCCCGCTTCGCGCGGGTACGGCCGGGCGAGAACCACGCCTGACCGGCCTCGGCGGCACGGCCGCGCGTCGTGAAGTCGAAACGTCAGCCTGATTTTTGCTATCTGCACCCCCTCTTTCGGCGGGAAGTTTCCTGCCCTTTCTCTTTCCCTATAAATAGGCCTTGCAGGCCCTTATTCCCTCACCGATTCCAAACTCTCTCGCTTCCTGTTCCCCGCGAAGTACTGCTTGGGCTTGCCTGCTGGATCTGTCTCGCACGTTCGGCGGCGATTCGATGGGAATGGGCAGAGGCGGCGGCGACGTGGACGGACGAAGTAAGTGCGCCTGGACCTTCTCAGAGCACAACTTCCTCACGCCGTCATCTCGGAGCGCGAGTATCTGGATGCTCTCGGCGACCACGTACCGCCGGGATTTTCGGCGAGACGGCCCGGGGATGGGGAAAAGATCAACGACTTATCTAGGGACGAGCTCGCCATCCCTCTAGCTCACTTTGAGGTGGGCCTGCGACTTCCCCTGTGGCCCGAGGTGCGCCAGGTGCTGAAGTATTTCGGGGTCGTCCTAGGCCAGATGACCCCGAACTCCATAGCCGTTATGGTGGGGTTCGCCTGCTTCTTGCGAGAGGAGCGAGTGGAGTTCAGCCTCGCCGTTTTTCGGAAACTGTTCTCCTTCCGGGCGAACCGGGATGGGACCGCCTACTTCTCCAGCGCTCACCTCAAGGTGCGGGAGACAGTGAATAAGAGTCACAACTGGCTCAAGAAGTTCCCGTTCGTCAAAGGGGATTTCGGCAACGTCCCCTTCTCGCCGGTGCAGCTCAGCAAGACGAGCTACCGTCCGCCCAGCCTAGGGGGCCATGAGGCAGACTTGTGCGGGTTCTTCACCGGGAAGAATTTCGAGGTCGCATACCAGCGCCGCCATCTTGACGACCTCGCCACCATCCCGCCAGGGGGAGGTTTGCCACTCGTCGTTGTTCTGACTTACCCCTCCCCCCTTTTTTTCCTTTATCTCACCCCTTCTCCTTGGCATGCGAGCGCGACATCCCTCTCCACCCCCCTTATGAGAGCGCTTGGATCCCCTCCGGGGTTCTTGCCTGAGCTCAGGCTGCGGATACCGCTCAGCGCGACATCCCGTCGGTCCCGGCTAAGAAGCGGCCGGGTGGCGGACAACCCACCCCTCCGCTGAAGGTGGCGAAGACCGCGGGCCAACAACCCGCCGCGAGTCAAAGGAAAGGTAAGGCCCCCGCGGACCTTCCGGCCGAGGGCCCTTCGCCCCCGCTGGTTGCTTCGACCAGCGACACCCCTGATAGGGCAGCGGGCACCTCCGCGCCGCTGGATGGGTCTCAGGCTTCCGCAAAGCCGGTGCCGAGGAGTCACCGCAACTTTGGTTACGGCGAGAGATATCTGGACGAGCTCGGCGCCCTGCTCCTGTCGTGGGACAAGGAGTCAAATCGCGCCGCGATCTCGACATTGCTGCCGAGCTGGATGGAACAGGACACCATCGGCAGGGAGGCCTACAACTTCTCGTTTGGCCTATACTCGCGAGAAGACGCCGCCATCTACGACAAAGAGGTGACGCGGGTATTGGTTCACGAGAGCTCGCGGGCCCAGCTACGCGGCCTGGAGCTTGCTCATATGGTGGGGAGGCGCTGCACCGAACTGGAGCGGAATGCCACCTCCCTGAAGAAGCTGGCAGACGAGAGGGAGGAGTCCCAAAAGCTCGCCCAGGAGGACGTGAACCTTCAGAGGAGGCGGGCCGACGCGGCAGAGGAGTCCCTCGCGCAGTACTTGGGCGGGGTGGTATGTGCTCACCCTCGACAGCCTCCCTTTCTCGCGAACCCTCCATATAACTTTCTTTTCCTCTTTTCAGGATGTCGCGACGGCCAGTCGGATGGGTGCCGAGATCGCCACCCTTTCTCAGGACAAGTCGGCGTTGGAGGCGCGGGTACGCGAGCTGGAGGCCGCCGCCGCTGTCCCTCCTCCGGACAGTAGGGTCTGTCCGCTCGAGCACTTCTCCGACTACGACTTGGAGGTGCTGATGGAAAAGAACGCCGCCAGCGCCGCGAAGTACACGATGCAAATGCTGCGACGCGCGGATCTCCTCAAGGGCGAGGCGGCGGAGCTCTCGGCGGAGGACGTGGTGCCGGCGCTATTTCTTCCCGTGCCGGACCCTGGGGACAAATCCTTCCAGCCCATCTAGGACTTCTCGCCCCGGATCTCGCGTCTTCCCCGCTTTTCGACACTTGTTTTTTCAAATGTATATTGTCATGTATGTTTACCTGTTTTGGGATGTACTTGCCTGGACTTCGCGGTTCTCACCTGTTATTGCTTTTATAAATGCTCTCTCGCACGCCTTACTCGTATACTTGCTGTTGCCATGCGGGGAGACCTACCTCTGCGGCCCAGCCCCCGATGAGGCGGCTGCTCGCCCGCCGGGCGAGGCGAGCCGGCGCGTCCCTTGTCTGTATTGCCTAATTTCTTGCGGATTCTCGCCCAGGTTCTCGCCTTCATTCGGCCGCCTTTCCTAGGGCTGGGGGGCTATGTTAGACCCCTCCCTTTTGATTAACCTTTGTGATTCCGACCTGTTGTTAACATCATTTGAGTAGTTCCCGGCTTTGCCGGCTAGGTGGGAGCTCGGCAGCGTGATTCGTTCTGGGTCGCAAGTTACTGCTATTGAGTGATCTTCTCGAGGCTAGGGATGACACCAAGTGACTTCCGGCCCGGCCAGCTAGGTGAGAGCCTGGCAGCGGGATCTTCTCGGGGTCCGAACTCATTCCATCGAGTGACTTCCGGCCCTGCCAGCTAGGTGGGAGCCTGGCAGCGGGATCTTCTCGAGGCTAAGGATGACACCGAGTGACTTTCGGCCCTGCCAGCTAGGTGAGAGCCTGGCAGCGGGATCTTCTCGGGGTCCAAACTCATTCCATCGAGTGACTTCCGGCCCTGCCAGCTGGGTGGGAGCCTGACAGCGGGATCTTCTCGAGGCTAGGGATGACACCGAGTGACTTCCGGCCCTGCCAACTAGGTGAGAGCCTGCAGCGGGATCTCCTCGGGGTCCAAACTCATTCCATCGAGTGACTTCCAGCCCTGCCAGCTGGGTAGGAGCCTGGCAGCGGGATCTTCTCGAGGCTAAGGATGACACCGAGTGACTTCCGGCCCTGCCAGCTAGGTGAGAGCCTGGCAGCGGGATCTTCTCGGGGTCCAAACTCATTCCATCGAGTGACTTCCGGCCCTGCCAGCTGGGTGGGAGCCTGGCAGCGTGATCTTCTCGAGGCTAGGGATGACACCGAGTGACTTCCGGCCCTGCCAGCTAGGTGAGAGCCTAGCAGTGGGATCTTCTCGGGGTCCAAACTCATTCCATCGAGTGACTTCCTGCCCTGCCAGCTGGGTGGGAGCCTGGCAGCGGGATCTTCTCGAGGCTAGGGATGACGCCGAGTGACTTCCGGCCCTGCCAGCTAGGTGAGAGCCTGGAAGCGGGATCTCCTCGGGGTCCAAACTCATTCCATCAAGTGACTTCCGGCCCTGCCAGCTGGGTGGGAGCCTGGCAGCGGGATCTTCTCGAGGCTAAGGATGACACCGAGTGACTTCCGGCCCTGCCAGCTAGGTGAGAGCCTGGCAGCGGGATCTTCTAGGCGTCCAAACTCATTCTATCGAGTGACTTCCGGCCCTGCCAGCTGGGTGGGAGCCTGGCAGCGGGATCTTCTCGAGGCTAGGGATGACACCGAGTGACTTCCGGCCCTGCCAGCTAGGTGAGAGCCTGGCAGCGGGATCTTCTCGGGGTCCAAACTCATTCCATCGAGTGACTTCCGGCCCTGCCAGCTAGGTGGAAGCCTGGCAGCGGGATCTTCTCGAGGCTAAGGATGACACCGAGTGACTTCCGGCCCTGCCACCTAGGTGAGAGCCTGGCAGCGGGATCTTCTCGGGGTCCAAACTCATTCCATCGAGTGACTTCCGGCCCTGCCAGCAGGGTGGGAGCCTGGCAGCGGGATCTTCTCGAGGCTAGGGATGACACCGAGTGACTTCCGGCCCTGCCAGCTAGGTGAGAGCCTGGCAGCGGGATCTCCTCGGGGTCCAAACTCATTCCATCGAGTGACTTCCGGCCTTGCCAGCTCGGTGGGAGCCTGGCAGCGGGATCTTCTCGAGGCTAAGGATGACACTGAGTGACTTCCGGCCCTGCCAGCTAGGTGAGAGCCTGACAGCGGGATCTTCTCGGGGTCCAAACTCATTCCATCGAGTGACTTCCGGCCCTGCCAGATGGGTGGGAGCCTGGCAGCGGGATCTTCTCGAGGCTAGGGATGACACCGAGTGACTTCCGGCCCTGCCAGCTAGGTGAGTTCCTGGCAGCGGGATCTTCACGGGGTCCAAACTCATTCCATCGAGTGACTTCCGGCCCTGCCAGCTGGGTGGGAGCCTGGCAGGGGGATCTTCTCGAGGCTAGGGATGACACCGAGTGACTTCCGGCCCTGCCAGCTAGGTGAGAGCCTGGCAGCGGGATCTCCTCGGGGTCCAAACTCATTCCATCGAGTGACTTCCGGCCCTGCCAGCTGGGTGGGAGCCTGGTAGCGGGATCTTCTCGAGGCTAAGGATGACACCGAGTGACTTCCGGCCCTGCCAGCTAGGTGAGAGCCTGGCAGCGGGATCTTCTCGGGGTCCAAACTCATTCCATCGAGTGACTTCCGGCCCTGCCAGCTGGGTGGGAGCCTGGCAGCGGGATCTTCTCGAGGCTAGGGATGACACCGAGTGACTTCCGGCCCTGCCAGCTAGGTGAGAGCCTGGCAGCGGGATCTTCTTGGGGTCCAAACTCATTCCATCGAGTGACTTCCGACCCTACCAGCTGGGTGGGATCCTGGCAGCGGGATCTTCTCGAGGCTAGGGATGAAACCGAGTGACTTCCGGCCCTGCCAGCTAGGTGGGAGCCTGGCAGCGGGATCTTCTCGGGGTCCAAACTCATTCCATCGAGTGACTTCCGGCCCTGCCAGCTAGGTGGGAGCCTGGCAGCGGGATCTTCTCGAGGCTAGGGATTACACCGAGTGACTTCCGGCCCTGCCAGCTAGGTGGGAGCCTGGCATCGGGATCTTCTCGGAGTCCAAACTCATTCCATCGAGTGACTTCCGGCCCTGCCAGCTAGGTGGGAGCCTGGCAGCGGGATCTTCTCGAGGCTAAGGATGACACCGAGTGACTTCCGGCCCTGCCAGCTAGGTGGGAGCCTGACAGCGGGATCTTCTCGGGGTCCAAACTCATTCCAATTCTCTATGCTAGCTGGCTGCGGCAATACTGGGGGGGGGGGGTGAAGGAGTTCATTATAACCAACGCGTTGCTTACAGGTGCTTAGGGAAAAAATCTTTTCAGGTCGTCTCCACTCTAGGTGAGACCCAGGGTCTCGCCCTCTACATTTTGGAGCCAATAGCCCCCAGACTTCAAAGCTTCTTTCACGATAAACGACCCTTCCCAGCTGGGGTTGAGCTTCCCTACGGACGCTGACCTCCCTGCCGCGTCCACCTTCTTCAGCACCAGGTCCCCTTCCGCGAACTGCTTGACCCTGACATGCTTGTCAAAGTATTTTGCCATCCTCCTTTTGAACTCCTCCTGTCGGATGGACGAAAGGTCCCTCAACTTTTCCACCATGTTAAGGGAGAGTCTCAGCTCCCCCTCGTTCTCGGTTCGCCATTCCTCTCGGCCCTCTCTGCCCCCCCCCCGACTCGTGGCGTTTGGACTTCAAATTCTATGGGGAGCACCGCCTCGCACCCATGGGAGAGCTTAAAGGGGGTCTCCCCCGTGGTCGTGTTAGGGGTGGTTCTTAGGGCCTAAAGGACTGCGGGGAGCTGCTCTACCCAGCTCCCCCTCAAATTTTCCACCTTCTTCTTGAGGAGATTGACGATGATCTTGTTCGCGGCCTCCACCTGCCCGTTACTCCTAGGGTGGTGGACCGAGGCAAACCTGAGGTCGATTCCAAGCTGCTCGCAAAAGCTGGTGAACTCGGCGCTAGCGAACTGGGGTCTGTTGTCTGTGATGATGGCCTGGGGTAGCCCATGGCGACAGATGATCTCCCCCCAAACAAAGTTCCTGATCACTTGGGAGGTCACCTTGGCCAACGCCTTCACCTCCATCCACTTCGAGAAGTAGTCGATCATCACCAGGAGGAACCTTCTCTGACCGCTGGCCTGGGGAAACGGCCCAACCAAATCCATTCCACAGATTGCAAAGGGCCAGGGGGCCGTGATACTCTTGAGCTGTTGATCCGGCTGTAGCTGAATGGGGGCAAACAGCTGGCACTTATGACATCTCCTTGCGAACTCCGCGACGTCCCTGCCCAGGGTGGGCCAGAAATACCCATGCCTGACTATCCTCCCCTCCAGGGTCCGACTCCCGGAATGACTCCCGTACTCCCCGGAGTGGACTTCTTCCAAGATCCTCTGCGCCTCACCCTCGGCTACACAGCGAGCCAGCATCCCGGAGAGGGTTTTCCTGTATAGCTGCCCGTCTTTAAGGAGGTAGTAAGCGGACTTGTGCCTCAGCTTCTTCCTGTCTACTCCCTCCGGATACTCTCCCGTGGAGAGGAAGATTACTACTGGATCCATCCACGAGGCTTGCTGGTCGATCTCCATGAGCTCCCCTTCTTCGATGGAGGGGCGGAACAGGTCGGTGATGGTGCCCCCTGCCCGGGGGCCATGCTTTGCCAGCTGGTCGGCCTGTTCATTCTCTCCCCTCGGCACGTGCCGGATGGAGAAGGTCTGGAGGGTCCCTATGACCCCCTTCACTTTGGCCAAGTATAACTTCAGGGCGGGCTCCCTTGCTTCGAACTCCCTGTTGATCTGGGAAGCCACCACCATGGAGTCGGTTAGGACCTCCACATCCAGCACCCCCAACTCCCTGGCCAGGCGCAGCCCTGCTATCACGGCCTCGTACTCGGCCTGGTTGTTGGTAATGGGGAAGTGCACCACCACCGTCTGCTCAATCTGAGTCCCTTGAGGGCTTTCTAGGACCACTCCTACTCCAAGAGAATGCCTTCCTGAGGCTCCATCCACCCCCACCTTCCAAGGAGTCGGGCGGGTGAGCTCTTCCTCTGCTACTTGCACCACGTAGTCGGCCAGGAAGTCGGCCATCGCCTGAGCTTTGATCGAGAGCCGCGGAACGAAGGAGACATCGAACTCGCTCAGCTCCACCGACCACTTGGCCAGCCGGCCTGAATGCTCCACCCCCTCGAAGATGTTGCGGAGAGGATGGTCGGTCACCAGTCGGATAGAGTGTGCCTAGAAGTAAGGTCGTAGCCTCCGAGCCGAGATGATTAGTGCGAATGCAAGCTTCTCCAAGATTGGATACCGGAGCTCGGCCTTCCTCAGGACCCGGCTGACGTAATAAATAGGGAGCTGCCTCTTCCCTTCTTCACGCACCAAGACGGAGCTCAAGGCCTCTGCCCCGACCCCGAGATATAAGAACAAATCCTCACCCTCCTTCGGCCCTTGGAGCAGCGGAGCCTGTGTCAACTGTGCTTTGAGGGCCTGGAACGCCTCCTCGCATTCCTTGGTCCATTCGAACCTCTGGCCTCCCCTCAGCGTTTTGAAGAAGGGGGAGCACTTCTCCCCTGCTCGAGAGAGGAAGCGACTCAGCCCTGCTAGCTTCCCTGTCAACCGTTGGACCTCCTTTGCATTCCACGGGGACCCTAGCTCCAAGATAGCCTTGACCTTGTCTGGATTCGGCTCGACCCCCGCGGGGGTAAGGAGGTGCCCCAGGAACTTCCCCCGGCCGGCCCCAAAGACACACTTAAGGGGATTCAGCCGCATCTTGTATTTGCGTAGGGTGGCGAAGGTCTCTTCCAAGTCCCGGAGGTGGGAGTGCACATCCCGGCTTTTGATCATGAGGTCGTCCACGTACACCTCCGAGTTCCTCCCCCTTTGTTCCTTGAAGACCCTATCCATCATTTTTTGGTAGGTGGCCCCAGCGTTCTTCAGCCCGAATGGCATCATCTTGTAGCAGTAGCAGCCGTCCCCTATGATGAATGAGACATCCTTGATGTCCGGGGGGTGCATCCTGATCTGATGGTAACCTGAAAAGGCATCTAAAAAACTCATTACAGAAAAGCCGACGGCGGAGTCAACCAGCGCGTCGATCCGAGGCAAAGGATAACAGTCCTTAGGACAAGCTTTATTAAGAAGGGAAAAATCGATACACAATCGCTAGCGGCCGTCTCCTTTTTTGACCATCACAACGTTGGAGACCCAGCCGGGGTACTGAATCTCAGACATGAATCCAGCCTTGAGAAGCTTCGCCACCTCCTCCCTGATGGGTTCCGCCAGCTTGTCTGTCGTGGATCTCTTTTTCTGCTGGACGGGGCGTGTCCCCGGGTCCAAGTTGAGGCGGTGGCAGGCCACATCCGCGTCAACCCCCGGCATCTCCGCGGCGTTCCAGGCAAAGATGTCCACGTTCTTCTGGATGTACTCTAGCATCCTGCCCTGGTCCTCCGAGGTCAGCCCTCCGCTGACGCGAACCTTCTCCATCCTTCCTCCCCGGGTGAGCACCTCCAGCTCCACCACTTCCTCTGCCGCCTCCAGCCTGGACCGCTCCCCCCATCCTTCGGCGTCCCCTTCCTCCGGAACGAGGACCTCTACCTCCATCTCTCCTCCCACGGCCCTTACTTCGGCCACCTCCTCCAGATCTCCTCCTGCCGCCTTCTCCGCGCAGTCCTTCACTCCCAGCTCCTCCCCTCCTGCTTCCTGCTCGACCTTCTCCATCCTCCGCCCCATCTCCTCGGCTCCCTCCTGCCAAAAGATGGTGTTCACCGCGGTGACATAGCACTCCCGTGCCACCTTTGGGTCCCCCCTCACCCTGACCTGCACCCCCTCAGCGTTGAACTTCAAGCACTGATGGAAAGATGAGGGGACGCAGCGGAAGGCGCTGATCAGGGGCCTCCCGAAGATTGCGCTGTAGCTGCTGGGGGCGTCCACGATGACGAACTTGCAGTTTCGGGACTGCCCCCCCCCCCCCCAGGGTGACATGGAGGCCGACTCCTCCCTCTACTTCCTTCCTCTCTCCCGAGAACCCGAACAAGGGCCCGTCCGAGGCCAACACCCACTTAGCCTCCACCTGCATCGCGTCAAATGCCTTTTTGAAGACGACATTCACGGAGCTCCCATTATCCACGAGGATCCGAGAGACAGTGAAATTCTCAATGGCGGCCTTGATGACCAGCGCATCACAGAACGGATCCTCGTGGTCTGGCATATCACTTCTGGAGAAGGTGATCCTATCCTCCGGCGGCGGGGTTTGGGACGTAGAGGCGACGCTCCGCCGGTACATGGTGTGGAGGCTTGCCTTGCGGGAAGCCTCGATCCCTACTCCCCCGTGGATCACTCTGATCCCTCCTCGGGTCCCGACATCAACCCGGTCCTCGCAACGATCCTCCTCCGCCCGAGGCAGGACCTCCTCGATTCTCACTTCTTGCCGCGCCTCCTGCTGCTGCTGCTGCCGCTCCCTATTCCCTCTCATCTCCAAGAATTCCGGGCACGTGGCTGTTGCGTGCCCCTCTTCCTGATGGAAGTCGCAATAGGGCAGCTCTACCTTGAACTCCCTTCTCCTCCTCCTCATGATCCCCCTCCTTGCCCCCAAAGCTATGGCCATGGCCTCCTCCTGATCGGGGAGACGTGGCCTCTGACCCTGCCTCCAGCCCGGTGGGTGGAACTGGTCATGCCTCCCCTGATAGTGACCCCTTCCGATGTACCCTCTCTGTGGCCCTTGCCCCTGTCCTTTAGGCCTCCAGCCCAGCCGACGGTCGGGCTCCTGGTCCCCCCACCTCGGCTGCTGCTGCCACTGGAGCTGCCTCTGCTCCCTCTGCCTAGGCTCCCCTCTTCTCTCTTCCTGTCCTCTTCCTTCCTTCGACTCCTTTTCCTCCTCCGTCGCCCACCTGGCCAGCTTCCTCGCGAATTCCGGGTTCGACGCCTCCCCGTCGACCTCTCTTGCCGCCCTCTCCATCAACTCCTCGTAGGAGAGAGGGGGGACTCTCTTCAGCTCCATTCGGAAGAACCCCTGCTGTAGGCCCAGGGTGAAAGACATCATCAGACTATGGCCCGGCATCTCCTGGACCTGGGTAACTTCCTCCTGGAATCGATCCACATAAATCCCCAAAGTCTCGTTCGCTCCTTGCTTAATGTGGAACAACGACTCGGACTCCTTCTTCCTCTTCTTCGAAGTAGTGAACCTCAACATGAACCCTCGGCGAAGGTCCTAAAAAACAGTAGATGGAGCTGGCCGGGAGCTGGTGGAACCACTCCCCTGCCTTCTCTCGGAGGGTGATGGCGAAGAGACGGCACTTGAATCCGTCCGACATCTGACGGATGGAGACCACGTCTTCGAACCATTGGACGTGCTGAACCGGGTCTCCCTTCCCGGTGTAGTAGGACATCTCAGGCTCCCTGAACCCTTCTGGTACTGGTGCTGAGGAAACCAGCTCGCTGAAAGGACTGCCTCCCCCCACTGGGCGAGCCGGCGAATCTCGCGGACCCAGCTCGCCGAATCTGCCTCGGCTTGCCGAGCCCGGGAAAAGCTCGCGCCCTGAGAGCTCGCCCCCTCGGCCTTCCTCGGCCACTTCCTTTCCAGCTCGCCGGCCAGGGGCGTCCTCGCCCAAAGAGGGGGCGGCCGCGATCTGGGCTGCCGGAGTCGAGCACTCGGCCCGCACGCCGAGTGCGATCTTGACGAGGCCCAGCACCTCGTTCCTGAAGTCTTCAAACATTCCCACCGTTGCGAGAGGCGGAGGGGGCGGCGAGTCCTGCCTGTCAGATCCTTGTCCTCCCGTCATTGAGCTCGCCGAAGCTTTTCTGCACTGGCCACTCTCCACGCTCACCGCACCAAGATGTTGAAACCGAAATTCGGCCTCTTGTGGAGGTCATGAGCTCTATGGCACCACCCAACCTTAGTTGGGCCATGGTGATGCCTTAATTGGGCTAATTGGGCCTAAGTGTGTGGTCTTGACCAAATTAGGGTTAGGGTTGACTTTAGTAAAATTGGGTCAATGAGTGACCCCATGATTTGGCTTTTGGGTTACTTAGATTTCCTTTAGGGTTAGGGACATAATTGTGAGGTTAATTTGTATTCATGGTTTTAATTTAGGCTATTTTGACCTAATGTTAATTTGAACCCTATAGTGGGCCTCATGTGAGTCCACCCTACTCTATGGCCCTAGGGTCAAACCTAGCCTAATCTTTTCCTCTCACCATATGTCCTACCCTAATCTAAGTTAAGGGGTCTAGTAGGAAATGAGATGTGTTGAAACTGAAAATTCGGTCTCTGTGGAGTTCACCCTTGGGGAATGGGTGATCGCATACTTACTTCTCTCTCGCGAGCCAAACAACTAAGGAAAAAGAATTGGGGACAGACCCAAGGGCTCTGTATGGAGGACCCACCACACACCCAGAAGATCTTAGAGCGCTTCCCCTCCCTAGCCAAATGCCGAGCTAAGGCTACCTCAGAAAGCGCTAGAAGACCGGGGGACAAGTTAGCATGCGATCTGAGGTACCCCTTGGGTCATATTTATGGATTTCTGAAAATGGCCTGCAAATAGTCAATCTCCGCTATTCCAAACAGCTATGTGCAGTCTAGGTTGGCCTGCCAACAACGTAACTCTGCTGTTTTAAAGGCTATGGGCAGGCTAGTGGGGGAAGAACGGTAAAAGATACATCACAAAAAACTGGGCGAGTGGCCCCCTAAAACCTCCACTCGCCTGGGGATGCGAGTGCTCGAGGGTACTGACACTCTCCGCCTCCCTTTGGTCTTCGGCGAGTGAGGGCCCGACCTACCCCACTCGGCCCCTGCACTGCCGAGCATCCTGGGGAAAGTGTGAGCCCTTCGGCTCCACTAGCCCCCCCCCATGATTCCACCTCGCCTGGGCGAGTCAGGGACTGCAGAGCTCTGTCCCCTTGGGTGCTCTCCCTGGGCTCGGACTGCTCGAACCGGTAGGTCTGACTCCTGCAGTCCCTAGTCGCCGGATATGGGGTTGTACATGATGTTAAAAATCCTAATAAACAAAAAATAATAATTTCGTCCCTAAAATTCAAGTTCAGGTCTACGGGGCTCTTTGCATAAGAAGATAAAGAACCTTTCCAAACATATTTAAAATATACCTGAGGCGAAGAGTCTCAGGTATTGATCCCTCATGAGGTCCATCGGCTCCCAGGTGTGCTCCTCCTATCCGTGGTTAGATCCGGACCAGCTCCAAACGAACTGATCTATCAGGTGCTACTGGGCCTGCTGTAGCTGTGATATGCTGATCTGGCCGAAGTAATGCTATCTGAAGTAATGCTCTTCGAAGCGAGAAGACGTGGAAGATGTCGTGCAAGTTCCCTAACTCTGGCGGCAGATCCAGCCGGTAAGCCGAAGGATCGATCCGCTCCAGGATCAAGTATGGTCTCATAAATCGAGGGTTGAGCTTCTTGTGCGTCCGCACCCGCGAAACACCGTGCACTGGACGTATCTTCAAGAATACCCTGTCTCCCACCTGAAACTCCACCTTCTGATGCCTCGCATCATAATACTTGTCCAGCCTGCTTCGTGCTTCTAGCATCTGATCCATGATCAACCATATGTGTGTGTCTATATGCTCAATACAATCTGATCCAAGAGCTCGTGGATCGTCATCCTGGACCCAAGATAGTAGCGTTCGACACTTCCTACCATATAGGGCCTCATATGGTGTCATCTCAATGCTCACCTGGTGACTGTTGTTATAGGAGAACTCAATCAGAGACAACAACCTCTCACAGGGCCTCCCTGCATCCAAGATGCATAACCAAAGCAAGTCCTCCATGGTCCAGGTGGTCCGCTCTGTCTGACTGTCAGTATGGGGGTGGAAGGCGGTGCTGAAAGTAAGATGAGAGCCCCAATATGTCTGCACTGCCCTCCACTCTAGAGAGGTGAACTGACAATCGCAATCAGAGACAATCGATCTGGGTATGTCGTGGTATCTGACTAGCTGCTCCACAAAAAGTCTCACCAGAACTGTAACTGGGGTGTCCTTCTTGACTGGAATGAATCGGGCCACCTTGGTCAATCTATCGACATTGACCCAAATAAAATCGTGCCCAGAGTGGGAGCGAAGTAATCCGTGTATGAGATCCATAGCTATGTCCTCGAACTTCCACTATGGCACTAGAAACGGCTGTAGTAGTCCTCCCGGGCTTTTCAACTCGGCCTTCACCCACTGGCAGGTCTCACAATGTGTTACATAATATATGATTTCCCTCTTCATCTTGGGGCAGTACATGTCCCTTCGCAGGTATGCTATCATCTTGGTGATCAATGGGTGCACTGAGTACTGAGTGCAGTGTGCCTCCCTGAGAATGTCCTCCCTGTTGAAACCGGAATCCGGCCTCTTGTGGAGTTCGACCCTTGGGGAAGGGGTGGTCTCGCGCCTACTTTGCTCCTGCAAGAAAAACAACGAAGAAGACAAGAAAACACAGACCCAAGGGCTCGGCAGGGAGGTCCCACCACAAACCCGGAAGATCTCTGAGCGCTTCCCCTCCTTAGCCAGAAGCCGAGCTAAGGTACTCTCAGAGAACACTCGGAAGCGAGAGTCAGGAGGCACTGAAAAGCGTGTCCTCTGAGGTACCCCTTGGGTCTTATTTATAGTTTTTCGGAATCTGAACTGCCAATAACCAAAATGACTGACCTGAAAATACCAAAAGGCCCTTAGCTGGGTCTGCCAACAGCCAAACTCCGCTGTTCTGAGGGGCTATGCGCAGTCCAACCTAGTCTGCCAACAGCGTGGCTCCGATGTTTTGAGGGGCTATTCGCACCCCTGGGGAGTCAGCTCGCCTCCTCCTCCTCCTTGGGAGGCGGGCGCGACCTGGCTTCAGCTGCCCGCCCATGCTCCCTGGGCGAGCGCGAGCCGGGGGTCGCGACCTGCCTTGCTTCTGCCGGGGCGGACCGGCGGCCAGGTCGCGTGCCGGGGCGGACCGGCGGCCAGGTCGCGTGCCGGGGCGGACCGGCGGACACTGCGACTCCCGATCGGCTCGCCAGTCGCGAGTCTCCAGACCCATCCGCTTTGGTCAGTGATTCTCCGCTCGCCCCGCTCGCTTGCTTCACCGGTTTGCTCGCTTGGAGTGGGCGGGAGCGGGCCAGGTCTTCTTCCGTATAGCCCTTTTGTCGTTTGGGTGCGGGTCGTGGGGCCAGATCTGCTCGGACTCCCTAGCGGGACTCGCTCGCCGGACACGGGGTTGTACACTCCCGGATCCCACATCCTTCAGGTATATAAATGCGGCAACGGAAGTGAATGAGGACGTCATGTAGTGTATACTCCTCAGACTTGCCCCCTTCCGGGGCTCTGAAGATGGGATCCAAGGCTGCGTCTTGTCTCTGCTGTGCCTAGATGCGATCCTGTATATCATATACAATGCTTAAGGAAGCCAAGCACTCTCTATAAACCTCTGGCTCGGCCTCGGAAAAGATGGTAATACGCATGTCCTCCAACATCTGCACCAAGTCCATAGCCATCACCTGGGGCATCGGTCCAGCAGTGTCGACTCTCCTACTCAAAGAATCTGCCACAGTGTTCGCCTTCCCCGGGTTATAATGCATGGTATAGTCATAATCGCACAAAAACTCAAACCACCTCCTCTGGCGCAGGTTCAGATCCTTCTGTGTATCGATGTACTTGAGGTTCTTGTGATTAGAGAAGATCTCACAATGAACCCCATACAAGTAACGTCTCCATATTTTCAGTGCAAATACCACCGCCCCGAGCTCCAAATCATGTACCGGATAGCTCTGCTCGTGCTTCTTCAGCTGTCTCGATGAATATGTGATGACGTGCCCATGCAGCATCAGAACTGCACCCATCCCCTGGTAGAGGCGTCAATGTAAATGTGGAATCCTTCCTTCCCAGATGGAAGTGCAAGGATGAGGGAAGAGGTGAGCCTGTCCTTCAACTCCTGAAACGTGACCTCTCACTTCTCGGTCCAAACAAAAGTTGCATCCTTCCTTGTCAAGGACGTGAGGGGGAGAGTTATCCTCATGAATCCCTCCACAAACTTGCGATAATATCCTGCTAGCCCCAATAAACTACTTATGTCTGAAGCTGACTTCGGCCATGACCAATCTCTCACAGCCTGCACCTTGGCCGGGTCCACGACCAACCCGCCTCCACTGATCGTGTGTCCTAGAAAAGATACCTCCTTTAGCCAGAACTGACACTTGGAAAACTTTGCATACATCTGATGCTCCCTCAATATTCTCAACACCAGTGCCAGATGCTGGGAATGCTCCTCCTTCGTCTTGGAGTATATCAGGATATCGTCGATGAAGACTATGACGAATCTATCCAAGTAAGTCTCGAATATATGGTTCATCAGGCTCATGAATGCGGAAGGAGCACTCGTGAGTCCGAAGGGCACCATCGTGAACTCGTAGAGACCGTATCACGAACTAAATGCCGTCTTCGGTATATCCTCCTCCTGAATTCATATTGGTAGTATCCTGACCTCAAATCGAGCTTGGAGAAACATAAGGCTCCCTGTAGCTGGTCAAATAACTCATCAATCCGTGGTAGTGGATACGTGTTCCACACTGTCAACCGGTTCAGCTCCCGGTAGTCGATGTAGAGACGTAATGGTCCATCCTTCTTCTTCACAAATAAGACTGGTGCTCCCCATGACGATGAACTCGGCCGGACAAAGCCCGAATCGACAAGCTCCTTCAACTGAGTTTGGAACTCTGCTAGCTCCTTGGGAGCTATCCGGTAAGGTGCCAGAGACACAGGCCTCACTCCTGGATCAAACTGGATCCGGAAATCCACATCTCTAGTCAGAGGTAATCCGAGCAATTTCTCCTGGAATACATCAGAGAAATCCCGAACCACCAGAATAGCAGCGATGGAGGCTTCTACTTCTGCCATCTTGAAGCATATCATGTACACCTCGTCTCCTTGCTCATAGGCTTTTACATCCTGCGCAGATAATAATAGAGTACGACAGACATGTCTAATACCTTCAATGATGATGTTGGAATCCTCATGCCGTAATGTGATCTTCCTCGATGGACAATCGATCCGGGCATGGTTCCAATGCAACTAAGTCATGTCCAGGATCAAATCGAAGTCCGACATTCTCAAAATCATCGTCGGCACCTCGAATACCTTTCCTCCAATCTCTGCCTCCATGTTGCACTTGGAAGATGATAGAAGCTTTGATCCATCTGGTAGACGCACCCTCCTGGTCGTGCCGGTGAATCGGTCTATGCCTTCTAGTCCCTCCAAGAAGTCTTCTGATACGAATGAGTGTGAAGCACCCGTATCGAACAAGGTATGGGCGGGCTTGCCGCTAATAAAGGCTATACCTAAGGTTTGTGGTTTAGTTAAGGTATGTTTGTTGTTCTAGTGGGGCGGTAAGGTACTATAATTGAAATTAAAATGCAAATACTTAAGTACCTATAATGACTTCCTTGTGGTTCCTCGGATCGATAAGGTCCAATGCATACATCTGCTCCTGTCTTCGGCCTCTTTCGTGGGGTCCTTGGACTCGGCCTCGTCCTTGACCTCGACCCTGCTATGCTGGAGGGGTTGCTGGAGGTGGAGGAGTAGGACGTGGACGAAACTGCTGAGGGCAGTCAGCTCTGACGTGCCCCGGCTGGTGGCACCCATAACAAATCACCTGACTGTGGCCTCGATCTTCTTGCCTCATCGGGCCAGGACTTGCAGTGGTGGAGGAGCCAACACTACCGGAGGCCTCTTCTCCTACCTGAAATTAGGATTAAAACGTCCTCCACCCCTCTTGTGGCTCATGACTCTGCCCCGCTGTGAGCCCCTACTGCTCTCCCTGAAGGACGACCCGTCCAGCGGTCTCTTGCCTCTGCTTTGTGCCATCAACTGGTCTGCCTCTAGCTTCTTTGTCATCTCTATAATCTGCATTGAAGTGCCATGGGAGATGAATAGGAGTGTCTGCCTCATTGGGTATCTGAGCCCCCGGTAGAAGCTCTTTGCATACCTCCTATCGTCCAAATCATGTATCCCAGCAAATCTGGACAAATGGGAGAACTCCCTCTGGTACTCTATCACAGACCTGCTCCCCTGCCGGAGGTTCAAGAACCTCTCCTCGAGCTCATCTCTGTCTGTAGCGGTCACAAAGTGGTCCAAGAAAACATCGCTGAACTCCACCTATGAAATATCGGAAGGCTCTCTATTTACGTAAGTGGAATCCATCAGGGACTTTCACCAACTCTTCGCATGGGCATCTAGCGCGGAAGTTGCCAAAGAAACCGTCTTGCTGACTGGGAAGCTAATGCTTGCGAGCATTTCATGTATGGTCTCGATCCATTCCTCCGACTTGACCGCATTCTCTGTCCCATGATACATTAGGGGAGACAAACTCTTGATGCATTCAACCAATTTGATCCTGGATTCGGTTGCACTGTCGGGACCTGCTGAGCTCTGAAGGCCGCCAAGATAGCCATCAGAGTTTGTCCCATCTCTGTCTACTGGAAAGGAGTGGCAGCCGGAGGGGGACGAGCGACAGTCTGTGGTGCGGTGGCCTGTCGGGGTTACACAAAAGGTAAGGTTATATTAGGATTGACCTTGACTCATTATTTAAATGGATTATTTTTTGTGACTTTTACACATTGGCACACCATTGCTTCTGCTGCATAGTTTGTCCGCAAACTAGTGCTCGAGCGGGGTGACCAAGTGTTGTGGACTTCTTTCTCATATGATCTTTGTTAAGTGATACCAGTTTGTAAGACCCCTCCTCCTTACCAAGTAGTTACCCGGGTCTTATGCCCAGAACTGTCGCCTTATGGTGACACTAATGCACGGGTGTGTCGCCACCGCACAACGCCGATCCTGCCGGCTATTACGATCATTTTAACCTGTAGGCTAATTTGAGAACAAAAGTATAATATACAATTACAAGTCCACAGAACACAGAAATATCGTCATATATATAATGAAAGTGCAGTCTGATGCGCTCTCGGCAAGTGTGCCGATCGCTGTCAAGTAATAAAATTGAGGAGTTTAATCCCAGGATATCGATCTCTCGAGGAGTGCAAGTAGGGAGTGTGGTTTTGCTATTGGAAGAGTGATTGCAAGTGTTAATGTGGCAAAGGGGGTTTTGGTTTCCTAAGCTTAATGCAAATAAAACTAATGCGGGTCGCCGTCACCGCGTCGCCTAAGTGGATTACTACGGAGAGTAGTATGGACGATGGACGAAACAGCGAGGGTCGCAATCACCTCATCGCAATGCACGCTCCTAGCAAGTGCTAGAACGACTCAATCATAACAAGCACAGGAAAAACTGAAGCTTAACAACACAAGCAATGATTAAGATATAACAACATATCGACATGCTGAAACCTTAAGCAAAATATTGTTCTCAAGCAACAATCTCACTATCACAAGTTCAGAATGAAGTAACCACAAAAAAAGGTGGAGAAATACAACCGAGCGCACGAAGGCTTTCCGAGATTCAAGGCCGGATTCAAGGGTTGTCAATCCTTGTCCGAGCTTGGTCTTCGGATGTCGTCCGGGATCCAGAAGGGCTGTCACCTCCTCCCTATAACCCGTCTTCTTCGTGTTTGATCGTTGGACTAGTTCTGACCGAAGAACTCCGCAAGTGCAGCAACAAGGAGCTCGGATGGTAGCTTGGACATCGGAGAAGATGAAGGTGGCCGGAGATGCAACTATTGCAAGATTTCTGAGGAGAAATGGTGGCCGGGTCAACTCTCCAAGGAGGAGAGAGAAAATGGCGGCTGCGGGTGAGTTTTCCCGCTCGGAGGAGCGGAAATGGCGGGGGAAGCGGAGCCGGATCCTTGGAAAGAGGAAATCTGCAACTTAAATAGAAAAGTCAGAAAAAATGGTCACGCACGATTTGGCGCGCGACCGTGCGCAAATCGTGCGATATTAACTTTCATAATAGACACGAGGAAGGAGATGCGTTGACCCGTGCGTTTTCCTTTGCGCACGGGCAGTTCCTCCCGTGCGTGAAGGACATTGCACGGGCAGCGACGGAGAGTTAGAAAATAGGGACATACAGAAAAACCATGCATTTTATTCGTGCACGCCGCCCGTGCGTGAACAAAGCGCACGATTAACCATAGAAGGCACAAAAAAGAAAGCTACAGGAAAACTGTGTGTTTCCTTCGCGCACGGTTTCGAAGAAGCCGTGCGTCAACCGTGCGAGAGGATCATCAAACTCAGCTCGACGAAATTCGTTGAGCTCGGCTCGACGTTCTTCCAGCTGACTAAAATGCAAGATCCAACGCAAATCGTGTGTGAAAGAAACGCACGACCGTGCGTTATCCTTAAGACAGATTTCCTGCCTTTGGGAAAAATGCACCACCTGCACAACAAAACCAAAACTGGAGCATAAGCTCCCAACAACAAATACTACAAAGAAAACAACAGGAAAGAGCCATGGGGAGCACCATGTGCATACCCCCAATAACAGAATGTGCAATTGTACACCCTCGGGCCAAAACAATGCACAAAATGGTCCATGACCGACCGATGCAAATATAACCGATATCCGGTTGAAATGCAGTGCACGAGTGAGAAAACCAGCCCAGATAAGTCCGAAAAACCCTATAAATATCGGACTCATCACACCACCAGACTTAAACATTTGCTCATCCCGAGCAAATCATCCCTCCGTGCACTAGAAAATAGCTAGCTGGCATAGAGATTTCAAAAATAAGGTAAAACGAGAAATCAAATACTCATGGGTACAAAAATTATAATAAATAAACTTTTTAATTATGCTACAAAGTTTATTGATTTCGACAAGTGTAATTAAGTATTGTATCTACTCAAAAATAGAATTCTGGAGAATCGTTCGGTCATGCGTAGGAAGAAAGTAGGCAGGCCACTAAGTTGAGCATTGCCAAAGACCGGGGCTCGAGACCACCTCCAAAGGAATCCACCAATGTCAGGGACCATATGCTTGCCCGTTCACACTCTCTCCACAACGCTAGTTTGACTCGAGCGTGAATCCGCAGGACTATAGGAGACCGAGCGGTCTGGCGATCTGATTCTGTATGGAGACCGGGCGGTCTGGCGGTCTGATTCTGTTGCTGTATGGAGACCGGGCAGTCTGGCGGTCTGATTCTGGCGGTTTGGAGACCGAGCGGTCTGTCGGTTTCTCTCCTGCGGTTTGGTGGCTGGACTGTTGCTGTGGTTATCCGGGCGGTCTGACGGTTTGTCCCATGCGGATTCGAGACCGGGCGGTTTGGCTGTCTCCTATGGCGGCCTGTGCTATCTTTCTTGTGGTGGCCGGGCGGTTAGCCTTTTCGTCTAACCGCGCGGCCTGTTCGGCTTGTTTTGTGTTAAACTGCTTACACCTGTAATTATTTAGTCCCACATTTTTTAATTGTAATCTCTCTCATCCCCTCCATTCTATAAAAAGGAGGCTATACCTTTGTAATAGATACCTTTTTTGGATAATAAAATTTTTTTACTCCAATTTTTCGGTCTCTTGTTTTCTGTTCGCACATTTTATCAAATCCATCGATCTTTTCCTCCTGAAGTTTTTGAGACCTCTCCGTCCGTGCGACCTCTCCGCGCGGCTTGTTCCTCTACTCATGACCTGTTCTCGCGATCTATTTCTTCTCTCGTCGCTGCGACCTGTTCGTAAGTCTCCACGACCTGTTCTCTTTTGTGTGGCCTCCTTTTTCTAGCCGCTCCCGCTCTCTTGTCGCCGCGACCTGTTCCTAAGTCGCCGCGACCTGTTCTCCCTTGCGCGGCCTAGCTCTTCTCTTCCCGCGATCTCCCTTTATTCGCGCAGCCAGTTTCTGCTTGTGCGGTCTCTGCTCTGTTCGCACGACTTGTTTGCCTTTCTCGCGAACTTCTCCTAGTTCGTGTGTCTTCTCTCCCTCATGTTCGAGCGGCCTTCTCTCTAGCCATGCGACTTCTTTCCCTCTGCTTTGCCCTACTTCTTGGTTACGGCCTTCCTAGCCGCTCGTCCTGCTTGCTGGTCGCCTGGCTTGGTGTTTCCGCCCTTGTCGCCGCGACCTTCTTTCTCTCCTCTTCCTGCTGTTCTCACGCGGTCTCCTATTTGATCATGTGGTCCCTCTTCTATGATCTTCACCTCCTCAATGCAGTCTGCCTCGGTGGTCACATCTTCCGGTAGTGCCCATATTGTTACTCACGATAGATGGTTGATCGACTCTAGTGCTACCAATCATATGACACGCAATCCTCAGTGTTTTTCTATTCTAGAAACACATGATCGGTTGCCCCCGGTCTTTGTGGCAGACAGCTCTTCCTCATCGGTCAATGGGACGAGAGTGGTTCAAGTCACTCCGTCTCTTCGCCTGGCAAATACCCTCTATATGCCCAAGTTCCCTTGCAATTTATTATTGGTTACCTCTCTATGCAAGCAACTACGGTGTTCCGTCACATTCACTCCTACTTCTTGTTCTTTTCAGGATCCGGACTCCCAACGGACAATTGCTACTGGGACTGAGAGCGGCGGCCTCTACTTCCTCGACAACGTTTCTGCTCTATCTGCCTTCTCCTCCTCCTCTACAGATCTTCTCCAATGACATCTTTGCCTTGGTCATGCTCCTTCCTGGCTTCTTCGCCAACTTCTGCCCCACCTCCCTCCGCATCATCCACCTCTTAACTGTGATGCATGCCAGCTTAGCAAGCATCACCACTCCTCCTTCCCACCAACACAAAGTCGTGGCTCTTCCCGTCCGTTCAACCTCGTTCACTCTGACGTATGGGGGCCTGCTCCTGCCCTCACTATCGGTCGAGGTAGTTCATATTTTGTCAACTTTATTGATGATTTCTCTAGGTGTACATGGGTGTATCTTCTAAAGAATCGCTCCGAACTGTTCTCTGTCTGCACATCGTTTTATTATATGATTAAGACTCAGTTTGATACATCTATTAAACTCTTTCGTTCTGATAATGCTAAGGAATATCTTAGCCATGATTTCTCTTCTTTTTGTATGCAACATGGTGTTATTCATCAAACTAGCTGTGCCTACACCTCACAGCAAAATGGGGTGGCGGAACGCAAAAACCGTCACCTCCTCGATGTTGCTCGCACTCTGATGACACAGATGCACGTTCCTCGCTCCTATTGGGGCTATGTTATCCTACTCTCATGCTATCTCATCAATCGCATTCCCTCCACCGTTCTCCACGGTGCCACCCCATTCTCCATTCTTTATCCGAACAAAAATCTATTTCCTCTTACTCTGCGCATCTTTGGGTGCACAGCCTTTGTGCACTCTCCTGCTTCCACCCGTGAAAACATCTCACCACGAGCCACTAAATGTGTCTTTCTGGGGTACTCTACCACTCAGAAAGGTTATTGTTTCTTTGACCTCGTTACCCGCAAGCAGTTCGTCTCTGCGGATGTCACCTTCTTTGAAAATGCTTCTTACTTCTCTCCCGCCTCCCCCTCTACTCCCGATGATACTACTTCTCATCCCAACCCATATGTTCCCTCTCCACCTACTAACGTTCTGCCACCTCCACCATCTTCACCATCTCCACCCTCTTCTCCGACGTGTCCACTTCTCGCGATATCTCCCTCCTCTCCGCAACCGTATCTCTCTACTCCCGGATCAGCTCTCTCCACCATGGATGCTCCGGATACTGTGGAACCCGCTTACCTGGATCTCCCCATTGCTCTTCGTAAAGGGGTTTGGGCATGTACCCAACACCCGCTTGCTATTGTTGTTTCTTATGATTGTCTTACCCATTCTCGCAGGGCTTTCACACTGGCTATCTCGGCCACTACCACCCTCCGTTTCTACCAGGAGGCCCTTACTATTCCTCATTGGAAGGATGTCATGGATGAGGAGATTTCTACTCTCATTGAACGGGGTACATGGACCCTATGTCCTCCTCCCTTTGGCACAAATTTCGTTGGCTGTCGCTGGGTCTATGTGGTGAAGTTCCGCCCTGACGGCAGTGTGGATCGTTACAAGGCCCGTCATGTTGTCAAGGGCTTTACCCAGACGTATGGGGTTGATTATTTTGACACCTTCTCTCCAGTTCCTCGTCTAAGCACTATCAGGGTCCGGCTCTCTGTGGCTGTCAACCGTGATTGGCCCATTTCTCAACTAAATGTTAAGAATGCATTTTTATATGGGGACCTTCAAGAGGACGTCTATATGGAGCAACCTCTAGGGTATGTTGCTTAGGGGGAGACACAGGTATGCCGGCTACGGAAGGCTATATATGGTCTCAAGCAGAGCCCTCGGACATGGTTTGACAAATTCGGTGGGATTATGGCGGCCGTGAGTTTTATGAGAAGTTCTGCCGATCACTTCTTATTTATTCGTAAAACCTCCTTGGGTCTGGTAGTGCTTGCTGTATATGTGGATGATATTCTTCTCACTGGAGATGACCAGGCTGGGATAACTTTGTCAAAGAAGCATCTTCGCCAACACATGGCCACAAAGGATATGGGCTCTCCAAAACACTTTCTGGGGATAGAAATCTCTCGGAAGCCCAATTCTTTTGTTCTCTCCCAACGCAAGTATGCTCTTGACTTGTTAAAAGAGGTAGGGCTGACTGGTGCTAAACCTGCCCGATGCCCCATAGCGACTGGAGAAGATAAAACATGTACGAATGACTCTCCACTTCTTTCAGATGTTACGAGGTACATACGTGTAGCGCCCCGAAACTCAAAAGAGCGACGGGAAGCGTTCTGGGCCAAATTTGGAGTTTGGCATGGGGCACACGGCCTGGGACACGGGCATGTCCCAAGGCATGTCAAGCTCGTGTCAACGATCTTCCAGGGAAGTCGATGATTTTCTCTCGACGAAGTGTCGAGACACTGAACATGGCCTAGGACACGGGCGTGTCCAAGGCCATGTCGGGTGGTCGACGAACTGCGCTCGACGAAATGTCGAGACAGTGAACACGGCCTGGAGCCTAGGCATGTTCGGGTTTGACACGACCATGTCAAATTGGACACGGGCGTGTCCAAGACCCGTGCGAGTCTCGGGTTGGTGTTGGTCCTGTGTTGATGGAGGAACACGCCCGGGAACACTGGCGTGTACTGGCTGACACGGGCGTGTCAGGTCGAACACGGGTGTGTCGGGTGCCCGTGTGTTTTTCGAGATGCGTCGATTTTGACGGTGAATGGGGGACATGGCCCTGGACACGGGCGTGTCACAGGCCATGTGCGGCCCAGGTTTTGCATTTCAGGCCCGAATCGTGGCCGTTCGTTTCTTTAATTTGGGATCCAACATCTGGGGGCTGCTAGTGCATGGTATACCCGGGATTGGGCCTTTGAAACACTCATTTCACTTGAGTGGTTCTCTTTCTAAGTCTTGAGAGAGGGAAGAGCAAAGGAGGAAGAAGAAGCCTAGATCCGGTCACCGGCGGATCTTCGGAGCTCCAAATCGAGAGCCGACTTTCGATCTACGGAGGCAAGAAGATTGCGGTGCTTTTCATCTGCGTACATTTCCATGGAGCCAAGGAAGAATGATAGGGTAACGATTCTCTACTTGATCATGTGAATCTCTTCTTTTCCCTTGCATAGGAAGCCCGCTCTCGCGAGTTTGCGGTGAGTTGAGGCGTTCCTTCGGGTAGACATGAATAGTCCTCGGTGTGTACATGTAGAGTCCGTAATCGAGAATGGATATAGGCATGATATGTGAAGCCTACCAGGACATGTTGGTCTGGATCGGTGATGTTGCATTACATGAATGGCCGGAGAAGACTCCGCGCGAATGTTTGTTTTTCGGGTTTTCTACATGGTAGATTGCAACAGGGAGCCTTGGGGATTAACTCCAAGGTGCACCCGAAAAACTGGGCAGATGCGTGATTCTGCCAACTTGGTGGCCTGGGAGCCAACCTGAACATAACTAGGTTATGTGATATGTGAAGGAGATACGGGACTCGAGGAAGTTTGACCCGCGCAGACGACTTAAATGGACGTTGCGGTGTGAGCAAAGGGTTAGGCGGAACCGTACCTGATTGAAAGATATAGTACATAAACACCTAGAGGGGGGGGGGGGGTGAATAGGTGACCAAATTCTTTTTAACTTTTTATGGCAGCAATCAGTTTCTAACACAGATTTATATCTACTTTTGCACAGCAATCACACAGCATTCACAGCAAACCACAATCACAGCAGACACAGAGTTTTATAGTGGTTCCCCAAGCTTTGGGTACATCCACTTTCCCCCTTCGCCTATCTAGCAGTGTACTAGATTCGGCCAAACTTCTCCACTATCTCAGAACCCAAAACAGGTTCCTACACCTCAGGCCCAAGGCCCTACAACTCAGCTTTTCCACAAAGCCTAGACTCAGCCACAAAGGCCTACACTCAGCCACCAAGGCCTACACTCAGCCACCAAGGCCTACACTCAGAGATTTCAATCTCCTACACTCAGGCTCCCAAAGCCCTACACTCAGCCTTTATAATTACAGGCTTACAAAACTCAGATCCAAAGGATCCTACAAGTTATAATGAATACAAAAAGTATAAACTCAACAACTCAGATGAAAGAGAGATAAGTTGTGAGATTCTTGATGAGTTCTTGGAAGAACTCAGCTGGACTCAATCTGACTTAGCTTTCTTCAAAGCTTCTTGAAAGTAGAACTCAATAAGATTGACTCCTTCTGCAGTTGATCCTTGATCTCTACTTTTTAAGATCCAGAATAAATCTGAACCCTTCTTCTCAGCCTTGGTCCAATGGCTGATTTCTTGGATGGAGCTCTCTCTCTCCAACTTCTTAGATCTGCACTTAATTCTTCAAGGAATAGCTAGATCTTCTTTGTTAAATACTTGATCAATAATTTGAGCAATAGTTTCTGTAGACTGTATAAGCCTATTTATAGGCCTTCTTCATGGTAACCGGCTGGTCCGGTCCATAACTGAATTCTGACATCTCTGACAGGTGTTGTAGACCGGCTGGAATGACAGCTGTCAAGTCATCCAGTCAGTTCTTGAAAATTCTCTAACTGTCTGATAGTGTCGAGACTTTCTGTCTTTAAGTGTCGACACTTATAGACCAAGTGTCGACACATGTTTTCTAAGTGTCGACACTAGCCTACAAGGTGTCGACACAACTCCTTGTATTGTAGATTTTGTATCTCGACACTACTTCTTCTTCATGTGTCGACACAGATAATTGAGTGTCGACATAAGTACTTGTACTTCAGTATCTTGCTGAATTCTTCTAAGTGTTGACATATCTCCTTTGTGTCGACACATCTCCTTTGTGTCGACACATCTTCATGTGTTGAAACTGTTAAGTGTCGACACTACTTCTTGGTGTCGACACATCTCTTCAGTGTTGATACTTGTTGAGTGTCGACACATTGCTCTGGGTGTCGACACTTTCTTCTTCTGTCGAGACTCAGGCTGAGTGTCGATACATTCCATTAGTTTCGACACTTGTACTTAGAATATTCTTGAACTTTGCTGATCTTTACTAAGTGTCGAGTCTTCAGCTAAGTGTCGACACATTGTTCTGGGTGTCGACACTTACTTCCAGTGTTGACTCTTTTGCTAAGTGTCGACACATTGTTCTGGGTGTCGACACTTAATTCAAGTGTTGACTCTTCTGTTGAGTGTCGACACATTGTTCTGAGTGTCGACACTTGTACTTAGTCTCTACTGACTTTTGCTGAGTGTCGACACAGCCTCCAAGTGTCGACACTTTCTGATGTAGACACATCTTCACTGGGTGTCGACACAACTGTTAAGTGTCGACACAGCTTTACTGGCTTTTCTTCATTGAGTGTCGACACAGCTCCTTGTGTCGACACTTTCTGTCTGGTGTCGACTCAGCATCCCTGGTGTCGATACAATGACTCCAAGTGTCGACACTGCTTGCCTGGGTGTCGACACAAGTCTTCTTAAGTGTCGACACTTCCCCTCTGGGTGTCGACACATGGACTTAGAAACTTTTACTTCTTTCCTGCAAATACTTAACCTGCACATGTAAACTCAAAAGACATCAAATACATTTTGATGTATATCATAGAGTTGGGTGAGGCTTCTTCAAATCAGATACATTTAAACCAATGTACCCAACAATCTCCCCCTATTTGGAGAAGTCATAACCCTTAGTCAATGATATACACCATTCATAAATAAAATTACAAAATGATGTAAAGCAGGATTATATACAGCAGGGTAAACATAAACATGTATCAATCACACATGTATTCATAGACATCAACACAGAACAAATATGAAATAGACATAGACATCATCACAGAACAAATATGAAATAGATTTAACATATAACACATTGTTCTAATATCTGTCATATTCTTTTTCAGAAGTTCACAAAATGTTTTACATCAAAAAGATTACAAAGTAAACTTCAAGAAAATTCTAATTCTATTTCTATTCTGGCTCCTTAATCACAATTCCTTTTCCAACTTGAACTTTAGCTTGAATAGGAGCATCAGCAACTTCAGCATCAGCAGGCTTCTTGCCTTTCAGATCTTTCTTCTTAAGTTCCTCAGCCTTGATCTTTTGCCTTTCAAAATAATGATATGACTTTGGAAAGTACTTGCTAGGCTCCAGAGCAGTAGGAGGTAGCTTTCCCATTTTGGACTTCCTTCTATATTGAACTATGGCCTCCTACCTTGATTCATGTTTCCTCCATTCAGCTTCAGAAAACCACTTATTCCTGTCTTGAATTTTATCTTTTGCAGCTTTCCAGGCAGTCAATATAATGTTCCTTGAGGTGGGGCTTCACTGCTCAAAGTCAGGTCTTTGTTCAGCTTGCTCCCTGAACCTCTTCTTTGATAATCTGGTTTCTTCTTCAGCTTGCTCCTTCAAGATGGCTTCCTGTAAAGCTTCAGAGACAGGCTGAACAACTTTCTCTATTATGACATTGTCCTTACCCCCAGGTGGGCTATACATGGACTGTACATCTGCATGAATCATGTCAAAATCTGGAGGAGGATATATGACTTGAGCCACTTCAGGTTGCTCCCCTCCAAGATAGGCAGGATGAATGCCAGATTCAGCAACATTATCATCATCACAAAGAGGAGGATAACCCAGTGTAGCTCTGATAGAATTTGATATCCATTTGGCATGATCAGAGCTGGCCTTGACTAAAACTCTCTCCCCCTTTATGACTTCTCTTTCAATATGATCCCTTAAGTCATCTTTTTGAAATCTCACTTGAGCATTGAGATAATTAACTCCATCCCTGTAGAAAGGTCTTAACCTTTGGAGTTTTTCAGAGATGATCTTCTGAGATTCTTGAATGGCAGTCTTAACAGCAGTGATTTCTTCCTAGAATACTTTGTCAAATTCAGCTTTAATAGTAGCAGTAGAGTTAGAAGGTCCAGCAGCTATGTTCTTCAGTTCTGTGATAATAGCATTATGAGATTCTGTCAAATTGTCATTCATTCTGAGTTGATTTTCAAGTACATATCCTTGCTTCAGGGCTATGTCATCAACTTGAGCCTTAATCTTTTCTTGGTGTGTAGCTAAGTACACTACTGCATTCCCCCCTTTGTGGAAGCAGTCTGTCATCTCCTTCATGTTAAGATTCATTTCAAATCTTATTGATTTTATGTCCTGGGCTAGATCAAACTGTAGTGATTTGTGACCTTCATCAACATATGCCTCTATAGCCTTCCTATGTTCATCCAATTTAATCTGCATAGCCACCATTAAAGCACTATAATCAGCAGTAGGTGCTGGCTGCACTATAGGCTGTGGTGCTATGGTTTGTAAGGCCTTCTTGTAGCTTTGGCTCCTTCTTCTGAAGACTTGAAATTTCTTCTTCTTAGCCCTTGCAGCATCCTCATCTTCAGAAGCTGAGGAGCTGGCTATATCTACCCTTTCCTTTGGTGGTTCTTCAGCAGCTTGGGGCTTTTCAGTCTGCACATCTGGTGCCTTCTCAGTGTCTTTTCTTGCAGGCTCTTTAAGAAATATAACTTGCTCCCCCTCAACTGGAGCATTCTCTACTTCAGCAGCAGCATTGTCCTTGTCAAAATCTGTTTGATCCAGATTTAAGAAAAGATCTTCCATGGTATACTCTTGTGGTGAATGAACTGGAGAAAGTCTTGGCTCTTCAACCACTGGATCAGAAACAAATTGAGCTGCAGCAGATGTGTCTTCCATGACAACATCTGGGACTTGACTAGCAGGCTGTGGTTGCTGATAAACATCAGACAAATAAGTATCTTCTATAGGAAAAAGCAAAGCATTAAGCTCAGTAATTACCTCTAGAATTGTTTCTGTAGCTTGCTCACTTTCCAGTGTAGTGGGTTCATCTACAACTGGAAGCTCCCCCTGGCTCTGATCCTTGTGTATGGGGCTAGCTTGAGGTAGCCCCCCTGGATCTCAGCATCATCTTGAGGAGCAGGAGATTTTACAGCAGGTCCTTCCTCATTCTCATCTGGTGTGAAGACAACCTGTTCTTCACTGTCAGAGCTGCTAGATGGAACCTGAGGCACTAAAACAGCTTTCCTCTTCTTCTGTGGAGGTGAAACTTTCTCAGGAGCTATCTTCTCAGGGGTTGGCATCTCCTTAGTCAACACCCTGTCCCATCTGGAGAATATCCTTAAATCCATCTTCCTCATATGGTTTATCTTGCTTCCAGTAGCTTGTTGCATAACCTCTGGTATGCTACCAGCTAGGTATAGACTTATGATTCTGCCCAGGTTGGGCTTCTTCAGGCTTTCTTTGATTTTCTCAAACACTATTACAGACCAGTCAGTGTTTAAAGTGAAGATAATCCTGGTCATAATACTAAACATATAGGCAGACACTCTGTCATGCCCTCCTGGCTTGCTGAGTATGACTTTGCCAACAATCTCTGAAAGGAATTTCCCTTGATTGTTCATACCTTTTCTAAGAAACACTGATCCAAGCTTCATCTTAGGATCCAGTCCACACCAGGTTAGAGCTTCCCTGGTCTTTGAAGTAGTAACCTCATCTTCCTCTTTAGTTCTTGGCAACTGAAGGATCCTCCTCAAGCTCTTAGGTGATACCTTCACCTTCTCACCATGAACTCTGGATTTGATTTTGTATCCAGATTCGTCCACTTCAGCTCCATTGAGGAATTCTAGTACCTCTTTCTTCCAGATTTTAGTAGGTTCAGAAACAAGATATTCTAACCCTGAATCAGCTACTAGGGTTACGACAGTCTGGATTTCTTGATCAGCATCATCGAAAGCATTGCGCACCAGCTCGTATCCTTCATTAACGTTCTCCTCAAGTTTTGGCGCCATTAGGGTTTGTAGAATTTGGCTTGAGAGAAGAGAGGTGTCGACACAGATGTTTGGTCTCGAAACTTTGAAAGCGTGTCGACAAACTAAGGCAAAATTCTATTTATACCTTTCTAGGTTTGAAGATGAACAGGCGGGACAGCTAACTTAACTTGTGTCGACACTGGCATTAAGTGTCGACACTGACTTATAATGTCTCGACACATATGTGTCGACACAAGTTTAGTCAACAGATTTTATGTGTCGACACTTATTTATGTGTCGACACTACATAACTCGACACATAGTCGAGTCTTTACTTAGAGAATTCTGAGTAAATACTAAGTGTCGACACCACATTGGATGTGTCGACACCCACATGTCCTGTGTCGACACTAATATTCTGAAGTGTCAACACTAACTTCCTAGATGTGTCGACACCTTTTTCCTAAAGTGTCGACACCTACTATCTGTGTCGACACAGAAATCTCTATGTGTCGACACCTTTTTACTTAGCCAATTTCAATACTATAAACTTACTCTAAGTTTATCATTCCTAGTTCAATCTTAAACCTATTGAACTTAGCTTCTTCTAGGGGCTTAGTATACATATCAGCTAGTTGTTCATCTGTTTTAACATATTCAAGTAAAATATCTTCTCTTTCTACATGCTCCCTAAGAAAATGATATTTAATTTCAATATGTTTTGTTCTACTATGAGATATAGGATTATTGGCTATTGAAATAGCACTAGTAGAATCATAGAAGAGTGGAGTTCTACTTACCTGAAATCCATAGTCCTCTAACTGATGTTGTATCCACAGAAGTTGAGCACAGCAACTTCCTGCAGCCACATACTCTGATTCTGCAGTGGAAATAGCCACACTTGTTTGCTTCTTGCTACTCCATGAAATCAGTCTTCCACCTAGGAATTGACAGGTTCCAGTAGTGCTTTTTCTATCTTCTTTGCATCCTGCAAAGTCTGCATCTGAATAACCTGTTAGATCAAAATCCCCATTCCTAGGGTACCATAGGCCTAGATAAGGAGTGCCCTTTAGATATCTCAATATTCTTTTGACTGCAGTCAAATGAGACTCTTTAGGGCAGGCTTGATACCTAGCACAGACACATGTAGCATACATGATATCTGGTCTACTTGCAGTCAAGTATAATAGGGAGCCAACTATCCCTCTATACAAGGTTTCATCTACAGGTTTCCCTGCATCATCCTTGCTAAGAGACATACTTGACCCCATAGGAGTCTTCATGGTACTGGATGAATCCATACCATACTTCCTTATGAGTTCTAGGGTGAACTTGGACTGGCATATGGATAAACCACTCTCAGTCTGTCTTACTTGGAGACCCAAGAAGAACTTTAGCTCTCCCATACTACTCATCTCAAATTGACCTTGCATTAGCTTTGCAAACTTTTTGCAAAGGCTACTTTCAGTAGACCCAAATATAATGTCATCTACATATATTTGGACTAGTATTACTTTGCCTCTAGATTCCCTAAGGAATAGAGTCTTGTCTATTTTCCCCCTTGTGAACTTATTCTCAATGAGGAAACTAGACAGGGTTCCATACCAAGCCCTAGGGGCTTGCTTTAACCCATATAAAGCTTTCCTAAGTCTATAGACATGATTAGGTAGAGTTGAATCAACAAAACCTGAGGGTTGTTCCACATAGACTTCTTCTTTAAGATTACCATTTAGAAATGCAGACTTGACATCCATTTGGTAAACTTTGAATCCTTGAAAGGTTGCATAGGCAAGAAACATCCTTATGGCTTCCAGTCTGGCTACTGGAGCAAAGGTTTGATCAAAGTCAATACCTTCTTCCTGCCTATATCCTTTAGCAACTAATCTTGCTTTATTCTTAATGATGACACCTTGTTCATCCAACTTATTCCTGTAGATCCACTTGGTTCCTATTATATTGTGGTCTTTAGGTTTAGGAATAAGTTCTCAGACCTTGCACCTCTTGAACTGATTCAGCTCTTCCTGCATTGCTTCAGTCCATTGTGGATCTAGAATGGCTTCTTCAAACTTCTTTGGTTCAACTTGAGATAGAAAACTGGAGTAGATTGCTGCATTCAGATTTCTGCTCCTTGTTTGTACTCCTTGTCTTGGATCTCCAATAATCTGCTCTACTGGATGATCTCTAAGATGCCTATTGACTGGTGGCATCCTGACTTCTGGTTGAACCTCTTCAGTTTCATCATCCTGCTGTACTCCTTGTACTTCTTCTGCATTTGGTACATGTAGTACTCCCCCTGGATAACAACCACTGTCTTCTACTTGCTATCATGCAGTAGATTCTTCTTCTAGAGTGAGCTTGTCCATCTTCTTTGTTAAACCTGTGGGGCTGCATACACTACTAGACAACTCATTGTTAATAAGTTTAGTCTCATCAAATACTACATGTACAGTTTCTTCTACAACTTGAGTTGACAAGTTGTAGACTCTATAAGCCTTACTGTTGTTGTTGTACCCAACAAAAATTCCCTCTTGGGACTTGGCAGCAAACTTAGTCAAGTAAGACTTTCCATTGTTAAGTATGAAGCACTTACAACCAAAGATCCTGAAGTAGGATAGGTTTGGTTTCCTGCCTTTCACAACCTCATAGGGGGTCTTGTTGAGGCTTTTAGTGATGGTAGCCCTATTTATAACATGGCATGCAGTATTAACTACTTCAGCCCAGAAATATTCTGGTAGTGATGTATCACTTAATAGGGTCCTACCAGCCTCAATCATGGTCATATTCTTCCTCTCAGCAATGTCATTTTGCTAAGGTGTTCTAGGTGAAGAAAATTCTTGAAATATCCCAAATTCTTCACATAGTTTTGTCATGCTATCAGACTGAAATTCAGTACCATGGTCACTTCTAATCTTGACCACTGTACTGTCTAGTTCATTCTGAATTTGCTTGACAAAGCTATGGAAGACACTAGGTGTTTCAGATTTCTATCTTAAGAAGAACACCCAGGAAAACCTTGAGTAGTCATCTACAACTACAAAGGTATAGACCTTCCTACCTAGGCTGTGAACTGGCATTGGACCAAAGAGATCCATATGCAAGAGGTATAAACACCTCACAGCATCTTTGTTTTCTATGCTTCTAAAGGTGGATCTAGTCTGCTTGCCCTTTTGACAAGCTGAGCAAATACCATCTTTAACACACTTAACTTGAGGATCATTCCTCACTAACTCTTTGCTAAAGAGTGTGCTAATAGTCTTGTAGTTAAGATGGGCAAGCCTCTTATGCCATTTGACACAATGAGAGACTGTCTCATCAGCTACAAGACACACTGGAGAACCATTATTCTCAACCATAATGTCTAAGCAATAGACATTCCTCTTTCTATAGCCAGTCAAAATGATCTCTTGATCAGTTGACCTCTTGATATCACAACCATTCTTAACAAATGAGATGTCATACCCTACATCACTTAATTGACTTATACTTATTAGGTTGTGTTTCAACCCTTTAACATATGCCACTTGAGTAATGGTAACTAAGTTACTAGAAATGTTACCAAACCCTTTGATGATTCCTTTTTCAGAACCACCAAAGGTGACTTTTGGACCATCTTTGATTGGAATGTAGTCCCTTAGTAATCCCTTTGTTCCAGTCATATGTCTGGAACATCCACTGTACAAGTACCATATTGGGGCATGACAACTTGGACTCACCTGCAAAACAGATTAATGAACCTTAGAACCCAAAGAATTCTTGGGTCCTTGGTACTTGTTAGTTTGCATTCTGAGAAAGCTACCTACTGGTTTTCCAATAGGCAGTTTGCTACTCACTTTGGCACAAGCATTGTGCCAACAGTCCATTGCAATGTGGCCAACCTTGCCACAACACCAACACTCAAACTTATTGTACCTTTGCTTAGGTACAGTCTTAGCTATTTTATCCACAGCTGGCTTGTTGAGTGTTGGGGTTTTGCCCTTGGACTTGGACTTGGACAGAACAGTCCTTGCAGGTCTTGTAAAACCCAGTCCAGCCTTGCCTTTGTGATGAACAAATTCATCAATTACAGGTAGAACTAACTTAGGTTTAGAAAACCTAGCAACTAAGTCCTTTTCCTTCTGAAGATTAATCTCCAGACTCTTGATTTGATCATTCTTATATGTTATAGTTCCCATTTGAATCACAGTTATGTGCTTCAATCTGGCTATCTCATTAAGCTTTTGATCAAAAGACTTCTCAAACTCAGTTGCAGCAGCTTTAAGAATAGCAATTTCCTTTGCTTGACTTTTGGCTAGGGACTTGCTCTTCTTGTAAGCTTGCAACAGAACCTTGTATTCATCTATCAACTGATGAATATCTGCTTCAGACTCAGATGCACTCTAATCATTTGATGAGGATGAATCTGATTCTATACTGGCATAAGAAATTGAACTAAAAGTTGAAATTTGTACCTTACTAGGTCCTGGCTGCTCCAGGATTTTGTCATTTTCAGTCAATGCCATTAGTCCTTGGCACTGACAGTCTTCTTGTTCATATATAGACTCCATAATCTACATGAATTCTTCTTCTTCAGCAAACAGCCCTATGTATGCCTCAGCATCAGACTCAGTTTCTAAAGAAGAAATATCTGACAGAGTCTTCTCCTTTTTGGCAACAAAAGACTTCTCTTTCTTGCCTTTGAAATGAGTCTTCTTCCTATCACTAGACTCCTTTCTCTTTTCTAGACAATCTGCAACAACATGGCCTTGTCTATTGCAGCAATAACACACTATTTTTGAAACAGTTGCCTTGCTAGATTTAGTCCTCTTCCTGTCCTTCTTTGAAGCCCTTTTATTCTGATAAAAGTCTTCTTTTCCCTGTGAAGTAGAAGGCCTTGACCTCCACTGTTTCTTCTTTAAGAACTTCTGAAAATGTCTAGTGAAGGCAGCAAAGTCTTCATCACTTTCACTGCTTTCAGACTTTGTGCTGACAGACTCATCTGACTCTGATTTAGCAACCTTTGGAGGTGGAGTTGGTGACTTACTCCTGTACTTTCTGGGGGATTCTATCTTTAAAGCTACTGTTCTTTCCTTATGTTCATTTCTTGTTGATTTCTCCTCCTCTTTCCTTACTGTCAACTGCATTTCATAAGACAATAATTTGCCAAACAGTGTAGGTGGAGGAATTTCTCCCAACTTAGCCATTTCTCTAATGGCACAGATCTTA
Organism: Platanthera guangdongensis; assembly: GCA_039583875.1. NCBI lineage: Eukaryota > Viridiplantae > Streptophyta > Magnoliopsida > Asparagales > Orchidaceae > Platanthera > Platanthera guangdongensis. Next base: position 111,654,963 of record CM077157.1, on the reverse strand, counting down.
GTGTCCCAATCTTTAGTTAGAGACCTTAGAAACTTGTCATTTAGTTCATAATTACTGAACTCTCTTCCATAAGACATGAGTTCATTCACTATCCTATAGAACTTCTTATAGCACTCAGTTATTCTATCACCCTTTCCTTGTCTAAAACTTTCATACTCTTGATTTAGCAAGGATTTTCTGTCTTGCCTTACTTCTTCAGATCCCTCCATATACACAATAAGAGTATCCCACATCTCTTTGGCTGTCTTACAGTGTATTAGATTTTGAAAAGTTGCATCATCTATGACACTCACTATAATGTTTTGAGCCCTTTTGTCCATGGTGGCTAGGACAATCTCATCCTTTGTCATTTCAGAGAAATCCTTTAGTGTTCTCTGATTTGCATCTAGAACTGATATCTTCATGGGCACATATGACCCCTCTTTGACTGTGATATAAATCCTAGGGTCTGATGCCTCCATAAACAGCCTCACCCTTTCCTTCCATATGCCAAAGATTTCCTTCCTACATATAGGTAATTTCATGGATCCCAATTCCTTGTGATTTTCAGTGGAACTCATGGTTCTTGATTTTCTTGAATCTGTACTTGACTTATCCTGAATCTGCCACATGATCTCCTCATACTGTTAGTCCTTTTTGAGGAACCTGGCTCTGATACCACTTGAAAGATATAGTACCTAAACACCTAGAGGGGGGGGGGGGTGAATAGGTGACCAAATTCTTTTTAACTTTTTATGGCAGCAATCAGTTTCTAACACAGATTTATATCTACTTTTGCACAGCAATCACACAGCATTCACAGCAAACCACAATCACAGCAGACACAGAGTTTTATAGTGGTTCCCCAAGCTTTGGGTACATCCACTTTCCCCCTTCGCCTATCTAGCAGTGTACTAGATTCGGCCAAACTTCTCCACTATCTCAGAACCCAAAACAGGTTCCTACACCTCAGGCCCAAGGCCCTACAACTCAGCTTTTCCACAAAGCCTACACTCAGCCACAAAGGCCTACACTCAGCCACCAAGGCCTACACTCAGCCACCAAGGCCTACACTCAGAGATTTCAATCTCCTACACTCAGGCTCCCAAAGCCCTACACTCAGCCTTTATAATTACAGGCTTACAAAACTCAGATCCAAAGGATCCTACAAGTTATAATGAATACAAAAAGTATAAACTCAACAACTCAGATGAAAGAGAGATAAGTTGTGAGATTCTTGATGAGTTCTTGGAAGAACTCAGCTGGACTCAATCTGACTTAGCTTTCTTCAAAGCTTCTTGAAAGTAGAACTCAATAAGATTGACTCCTTCTGCAGTTGATCCTTGATCTCTGCTTCTTAAGATCCAGAATAAATATGAACCCTTCTTCTCAGCCTTGTTCCAATGGCTGATTTCTTGGATGGAGCTCTCTCTCTCCAACTTCTTAGATCTGCACTTAATTCTTCAAGGAATAGCTAGATCTTCTTTGTTAAATACTTGATCAATAATTTGAGCAACAGTTTCTGTAGACTGTATAAGCCTATTTATAGGCCTTCTTCATGGTAACCAGCTGGTCCGGTCCATAACTGAATTCTGACATCTCTGACAGGTGCTGTAGACCGGCTGGAATGGCAGCTGTCAAGTCATCCAGTCAGTTCTTGAAAATTCTCTAACTGTCTGATAGTGTCGAGACTTTCTGTCTTTAAGTGTCGACACTTATAGACCAAGTGTCGACACATGTTTTCTAAGTGTCGACACTAGCCTACAAGGTGTCGACACAACTCCTTGTATTGTAGATTTTGTATCTCGACACTACTTCTTTTTCATGTGTCGACATAGATAATTGAGTGTCGACACAAGTATTTGTACTTCAGTATCTTGTTGAATTCTTCTAAGTGTTGACACATCTCCTTTGTGTCGACACATCTTCATGTGTTGAAACTGTTAAGTGTCGACACTACTTCTTGGTGTCGACACATCTCTTCAGTGTTGATACTTGTTGAGTGTCGACACATTGCTCTGGGTGTCGACACTTTCTTCTTCTGTTGAGACTCTGGCTGAGTGTCGACACATTCCATTAGTGTCGACACTTGTACTTAGAATATTCTTGAACTTTGCTGATCTTTACTAAGTGTCGAGTCTTCAGCTAAGTGTCGACACATTGTTCTGGGTGTCGACACTTACTTCCAGTGTTGACTCTTCTGCTAAGTGTCGACACATTGTTCTGGGTGTCGACACTTACTTCAAGTGTTGACTCTTCTGTTGAGTGTCGACACATTGTTCTGAGTGTCGACACTTGTACTTAGTCTCTGCTGACTTTTGCTGAGTGTCGACACAGCCTCCAAGTGTCGACACTTTCTGATGTAGACACATCTTCACTGGGTGTCGACACAACTGTTAAGTGTCGACACAGCTTTACTGGCTTTTCTTCATTGAGTGTCGACACAGCTCCTTGTGTCGACACTTTCTGTCTGGTGTCGACTCAGCATCCCTGGTGTCGACACAATGACTCCAAGTGTCGACACTGCTTGCCTGGGTGTCGACACAAGTCTTCTTAAGTGTCGACACTTCCCCTCTGGGTGTCGACACATGGACTTAGAAACTTTTACTTCTTTCCTGCAAATACTTAACCTGCACATGTAAACTCAAAAGACATCAAATACATTTTGATGTATATCATTGAGTTGGGTGAGGCTTCTTCAAATCAGATACATTTAAACCAATGTACCCAACACCGATCTATGTGGTTCGGTTAGAGAGACCTAAAGTACGTGGCACTCGTCGTTGGCATAGATGGAGGGTCTTAGGCAGTGACCAGAAAGACCAAATGCTCACAAGATATTGTCGTCCTGGGCGCGGTGGTGAGTCGGCGGACTTTGACCGTGATCACCGAGAATGTGGCCTGAGAGCACGGGGCGTATGGCCGTGCGTGCCTGCGCCTGTGATGTAGTGTTGTTACATTACTGCTTGGTTATGCTAATAAAGTGCAGGGAAGGAGCATCGTCGCCCTGAGTTCGGGCGCAGGATCGTTATAATTTGGTCAGCATAGCTGACCGTTGCTTTTGTCTGCCACTGTGCGGTGGATTGTTGCTTGCAGGTGCTGCGGAGCCGAGCGGTAAATAGCGGGATAAAGCCCAAGTTTCTAAGCCGGCCCTCGAATGCCTAATTCTGAGTGTTTTCTTTTATTCATGTATGGCCGGCGTACGTACCGAGGTTTGTAAAACATGTAATTTGAGGAAAACAATTGTAAGGCCATAAGGCCAGTACTTGTGTATTTGTACCTTCATTACTATTTGTTTTGGGTAGTGGACATTCATGCTTATAGCTGGGTTCTTAATCTTGTAACCTTAAATTGCTTCCGCTAGAATGCTCTGTGTAGGACGTTGTTATTTGTTGGATGGTTTCTATTGAGTAACCACCCGGTCTCTCTGTGGTATATGGCGTCGGGCCCCGGCGGACCTACTGCTATATGCTATGCAACGGATAGAGGGTGTTACAATTTGGTATCAGACTACTGGTTTCGGTCAGTCTTAAAATAAATTCATGGGCGAATTCTTTTTAAGGGGTGGTGAGCACATGTGTGTGCGTCATCATTATAACAACAAAAGAACCCATGAATGTCCACTTAGGAATGAAAATACACGTGTTTGAGGAACATGCGTGTTCCTATAATTGCTTTTGCAATTTTGTATGGTCGCTTAACGGTGTTTTGTACAACTATAGGTGACCAGAAGCGGTGCTGGGCCGTCAGAACGCCGAGTTTCTGAGGCTAGCAGTGCACCAGATGATGCTCTCGCAACACCTCCATCGGCTGAAACCATACGATTGGTTGCCGAAGCAGTGTTTGCCATGATCAATGCGCAGCCTGCAAGGCAGATGCAGCAGCCCGCTCCTGCGATAGAGCAGGTACCTCTTCCAGAGGTTGAGCCGAGAAGAGTGGAGCAGGTAGTAGTGGAACCGTTGGTGCCGAGGAGAGCATCTGAGAGACAACTCAAACATGTCATGAGCTTTAATCCTCCGGTATTCTCGGGGTTGGAACCCCATCTCAAGCTGAAGACTGGCTCTCCCGTGTGAAGAGAGTCTTGACAGCAACGAAGACGGAGGAGTGGCAGATGACCACTATAGCTACGTTCCTATTGGATGGAGACGCTAGGCTGTGGTGGGAGGGTTTGGAGCTGCATCTCTTGAGAGGAAGGCAACTTGTGGACGTCTCGATGGAGGCATTCTCGAGATTGTTCTTAGCTTGGTACCTTCCTTCGACGCAAAGGATATCATTGGAGAATAAGTTCTAGAGGTTGGTACAAGGAGAGAGTAGCGTGGATGAGTATCTCCACGAGTTTACTCGGTTGGGTTGGCATGCTAGCTCTACGTTCACGGATAAGGAGCGTAAGACCAACCGTTTCTACGAAGGTCTAAGAGATGACTTGAGGCTACTACTCTCGGGGCCGATGAAGCAGGGTTTCTTGACCCTGGTCAACACGGCTCGGTCTTTGGAGAAGGACATGAAGAATGTTCAAGCAAAGAAAAGCTTGGGTGATAAGAGGACTGAATTCAAGGTGCCGGCTAATTCAAGGTCTGGGTACCATAAGTTCAACAAGAAGGCTAGAACTTCGGGTCCAGCCCCCTCTTCTGGTGCTTCTTGGGCGACTACGGGTGGGACCCCGGGTGCATGTTTTACTTGTGGGAAGCCGGAGCACTTTGCCCGTGACTGCTGGAGCGGACGTCCCAAGTCCGAAAGGAAGCCGGGAGAAACTTATGAAGAGAAGGGCAAGGCGGTGGAGTCAACCGCATCCCATTATGCTCCGGCTCAACTAAGGGTTTATAATCTTGGCCAACAGGAGGCCATTAAACAAGCGGATGTGGTGACAGGTATGGTTTAAATTTATAGCAAGTCAAATTGTTTTATACTTGTTATGTGCGTGTTACCTTACCACTGCTTGTTTAGGATTTGTTTTTATTTGTGAGAATCCGGCAAGAGCACTCTTTGATATGGGAGCTTCACACTCCTTCTTGTCCAAAGGATTCATATCGCGCATCGGAGTACCTTCTTCGATGGCAAAGGACAAGTTGGATGTGTTGTTACCGAATGGGTGTTCGATGCGCGCGAATAGAATCTGCGGCGTTAAGATCTGCATTGGGAATCAAGAGTTCGATCTGCAAGCGTCGTTACTACCGCTGGTGGAGTTCGACGTAATATTTGGCATGGACTGGCTCTCAGAGCAGCAAGCCTATATTGATTGCGGTTGCAATGAAGTCAAGCTGGGAGCTGGTCGTGAGACGACTTTTTCGGGCTTAAAAGGGTCGAGCAAGACGTTGATGTCTGCTCTTCAGGTGATGAAGGCGGTTCGTGCTGGAGCAGAGTTGTTCTTTACGCTAGTGGAGGTTGCAAAGACTAAGCCTACGATGGATAGTATTTCAGTGGTATCGGAGTACCCTGATGTGTTCCCTGCCGATCTTCCTGGAGCCCCGCCTCAACGGGAAATTGATTTCATGATTGAGCTAGTACCAGGTGCAAAGCCTGTGTCACGATCTCTGTATCGGCTAGCGCCTAAGGAAATGGCGGAGCTGAAGGTGAAACTTCAGGAGTTGTTGGAGCAAGGATATGTGCATCCAAGCTCTTCACCTTAGAGCGCACCAGTCCTCTTTGTTAAGAAGAAGGATGGGAGCTTGAGGCTATGTATCAATTATTGGGAGCTAAACAAGCTAACGGAAAAGAACAAGTACCCGATCCCAAGGATTGATGATCTCTTTGATCAGTTAGTCGGGTCGACGGTGTACTCAAAGTTGGACCTCAAGTCCGGTTACTATCAGTTGAGAATAAGGGAGAGTGATGTCCCTAAGACAACGTTTAGTACGAGATACAAGCATTACGAGTTTACGGTCATGCCGTTTGGGCTGACCAATGCGGCGTCGGTGTTCATGGATTTGATGAACATGACTTTCCGGGAATACTTGTACCATTTTGTGATCGTCTTCATCGACGATATTTTGGTGTACTCGCAGAGTGAGGAGGATCATTTCAGGCATCTATATTTGGTTTTGGAGACGCTGAGGAGGAATCAGTTGTACGCCAAGTTCTCTAAATGTGAGTTTTGGTTGTCATCAGTGGCATTCCTCGGTCATATAGTGAGTGGAGAGGGTATTGTAGTGGATCCGGCGAAGATTGTTGCGATACGAGAGTGGCCTGTGCTTTCTACGGTAGCGGAAGTCCGGAGCTTTCTAGGGCTTGCCGGCTATTATAGGCGCTTCATGGAGAACTTCTCGCGGATAGCATTACCTCTCACTACTTTGACGAGGAAGGAGCAGAAGTTCGTTTGGACGCCGGAGTTCGCACGAGCTTTTGAGGAGTTGAAGTGTCGGTTGACCACGGCACCTGTGCTGAGTTCGCCGTGTGGGACCGAGGGCTTTGAGATTTATAGCGATGCTTCGTGCAGTGGTTTGGGTTGTGTGCTACTACAATAAGGAAGTGTGATAGCGTATGGCTCGAGACAGCTGAAGGTGCACGAGAGAAACTATCTGGTCCATGACTTGGAGTTAGCGGCCGTGATTTTTACCTTGAAGCTGTGGAGACATTATTTGTACGGTGTGAAGATTGATATCTACACCGATCACAAGAGCTTAAAGTATTTGTTGGATCAGAAATATCGGAACATGCGGCAACGCAGGTGGATCGAGTTCATGGGGGACTATACATTCAAGATCCACTACGTGCCTGGTAAAGACAATGCGGTTGCGGACGCGTTGAGTCGTCGGGCCCCAGCTCAAGCCAATTGGTTGTCGCTCCATGACAAGCGGTTGGTTCGGGATTTGGAGGCGTTAGAGATCTTTTGCGTGGATAAGCAGTCAACTGCTGAAGCATTATTGAATTGGACTGAAGTCCAGTATGAACTGGCTGATCGGATTCGGCAGGCTTTGGATTTGGATGGCCACATGAAGCAACTCATGACAGAAGCTCTGGATGGGTCAAATTCCCAATATGAGGTTGTGGATGGGTTACTTTGGAAAGACGGTCGTCTGTGTGTCCTGAATGTGGGCACTTTGAGAGTGGATTTGTTGTACGAGGCACAACATACCAAGTATACGATTCACTCGGGGAGCACGAAGATGTACCGCGATGTTAAGAAATTGTTCTGGTGGCCAGGACTAAAGAAGGATGTGGCACTGTACATGGTGAAGTGTCAGGCGTGCGCCTTAGTGAAGGCGGAATGCCAGAAGCCGGGAGGATTCCTGAAGTCCTTGCCTATTTAGGAATGGAAGTTTGACGACATTACCATGGACTTTGTGCACGGGTTGCAAAGGTCGCAAAAGGGTAATGACGCCATTTGGGTGGTCGTAGATCGTCTAACGAAGGTGTCGTATTTCATTCTGCATAGGAAGGATGATCCGGTTGAGAAATTGGCAAAGTTGTATGTGGATAACATAGTACGGCTTCACGGTGTGCCCCGCAGCATCGTGAGTGACCGGGATGGGCGGTTCACGTCCAACGATTAGACGTTGGTGCAGCAGATGTTTGGAACGAAGCTGAGTTTTAGCACAGTCTTCCATCCGCAGACGGATGGGCAAACCAAGAGGGTTAATAGGACAATGGAAGACATGCTTTGCATGTGTGTCCTGGACTTTGGAAAGCAGTGGGAAGATCATCTACACGTGGTGGAGTTCGCGTACAACAATAGCTACAAGACGATTATACAAATGGCGCCCTTCGAGGCCCTTTATGGTAGAAAATGTCGCACGTCGTTGTCTTGGCTGGAAACGGGTGAGTCAAAGTTGTACAAGCACCAAGAGGTGGATGATGCTACGTATTTGGTTCGAACGATTAGTGAGAGGTTGGTTATCACTCAGGACCGGCAGGCGAACTACTATAATGCCAAGCCCAGGAACGTGGAGTTCGGTGTCGGTGATTGGGTGTACTTGAAAATCAAGCCGTTCAAGGGTGTCTCGCGGGTGCGGCGCTTGAAGAAGCTAAGCCCGAGGTACCTTGGACCGTTTGAGGTTCTGGAGCGGATTGGTGAAGCAGATTATCGTTTGAAGCTATAGTGGAGCTTAGTGGCCTTCATGATGTATTCCATATATCGGTACTACGGAAGGCGGTGCAAGATCCTTCACAAGTGATCGCGGTCGATCAAGTGCCGGTCGATAGTGGGTTGACGACGAAGGTCAAGCCCGTACCTATTGAGGACTCGAAAGTCAAGCGGCTACGCAATAAAGAGATCAGGATGGTCAAGGTCCGTTGGGACAATTGCGGTCGGGAAGAGCTCTCTTGGGAGCGAGAGAAGACCATGCTTGAGGAGTACACGGAGTTATTTCACTCAGGTACCGTTTAAGTTTTATGTTTCTTTCCTTTATGTAATTTCGTGGACGAAATTCTTTTAAGAGGGAGAGAGTTGTAATGCCCGAAAACTCAAAAGAGCGACGGGAGGCATTCTGGGCCAAATTTGGAATTTGGCAGGGGGCACACGGCCTGGGACACGGGCGTGCAGGGCGTGTCGAGCTCGTGTTGACGATCTACCAGGGAAATCGATGATTTTCGCTCGACGAAGTGTCGAGACACGGAACACGGCCTAGGACACGGGCGTGTCCAAGGCCGTGTCGGGTGGTCGACGAACTGTGCTCGACGAAGTGTCGAGACAGTGAACACGGCCTGGAGCCCAGGCGTGTTCGGGTTTGACACGGTCGTGTCAAATTGGACACGGGCGTGTCCAAGACTCGTGCGAGTCTCGGGTTGGTGTTGGTCCTGTGTTGATGGAGGAACACGCCCGGGAACACTGGCGTGTACTGGCTGACACGGGCGTGTCACGTCGAACACGGGCTTGTCGGGTGCCCGTGTGTTTTTCGAGACGCATCGATTTTGATGGCGAATGGGGGACACGGCCCTGGACACGGGCGTGTCACAGGCCGTGTGGGGCCCAAGTTTTGCATTTCAGGCCCGAATCGTGGCCGTTCGTTTCTTTAATTTGGGATCCGACTGCTGGGGGCTGCTAGTGCTTGGATATACCCGGGATTGGGCCTTTGAAACCCTCATTTCACTTGAGTGGTTCTCTTTCTAAGTCTTGAGAGAGGGAAGAGCAAAGGAGGAAGAAGAAGCCTAGATCCGGTCACCGGCGGAGCTTCAAAGATCCAAATCGCGAGCCGACTTCGGATCTACGGAGGCAAGGAGATTGCGGTGCTTTTCATCCGCATACATTTCCATGGCGCCAAGGAAGAACGCTAGGGTAACGATTCTCTACTTTATCATGTGAAGCTCATCTTTTACCTTGCATAGGAAGCCCGCCCTCGCGAGTTTGCGGTGAGTTGAGGTGTTCCTTCGAGTAGACATTAATAGTCCCCGTTGTATACATGTAGAGTCCGTAATCGAGAACAGATATAGGCATGATGCGTGAAGCCTACCCGGATAAGTTGGTTTGTATCGGTGATGTTGCATTGCATGAATGGTCGGAGAAGACTCCGCGCGAATGTTTGTTTTTCGGGTTTTCTACGTGGTAGATTGCAACAGGGAGCCTTGGGGATTAATGCCAAGGTGCACCCGGAAAACTGGGCAGATGCGTGATTCTGCCAACTTGGTGGCCTGGGAGCCAACCTGAACATAACTGGGCTATGTGATATGTGAAGGAGATACGGGACTCGGGGAAGTTTGACCCGCGCAGATGACTTAAATGGACGTTGCGGTGTGAGCAACGGGTCAGGCGGAACCGTACCCGATCTATGTGGTTCGGTTAGAGAGACCTAAAGTACGTGGCACTCGTCGTTGGCATAGATGGAGGGTCTTAGGCAGTGGCCAGAAAGACCAAATGCTCACGAGATATTGTCGTCCTGGGGGCGGTGGTGAGTCGGCGGACTTTGACCGTGATCACCGAGAATGTGCCCTGAGAGCATGGGGCGTGTGGTCGTGCGTGCCTGCTCCTATGATGTAGTGTTGTTATATTACTTCTTGGTTATGCTAATAAAGTGCAGGGAAGGAGCATCGCCGCCCTGAGTTCGGGGGCGGGATCGTTATAATTTGGTCAGCATAGCTGACCGTTGCTTTTGTTTGTCACCGTGCGGTGGATTGTTGCTTGCAGGTGCTGCGGAGCCGAGCGGTAAATAGCGGGCTAAAGCCCAAGATGCTGAGTCGGCCCTCGAAGGCCTAATTCTGAGTGTTTTCTTTTATTCATGTGTGGCCGGCCTGCGTGCTGAGGTTTGCAAAACATGTAATTTGAGGAAAACAATTATAAGGCCATAAGGCCAGTACTTGTGTATTTGTACCTTCATTCCTATTTGTTTTGTGTAGTGGACATTCATGCTTATAGATGGGTTCTTAATCTTGTAACCTTAAATTGCTTCCGCTAGAATGCTCTGTGTAGGACGTTGTTATTGGTTAGATGGTTTCCATTGAGTAACCACTTGGTCTGTCTGTGGTATATGGCATCGGGCCCCGGCCGGACCTACTATTATATGTTATGCGACGGATAGGGGGTGTTACGAGACGTCTGGTTGGCAAACTTATATATCTCACAGTTACCAGACCCGACATCGCTTATGTTGTAGGCAAGGTTAGCCAATTCATGCAAGCTCCTAGGGAGTGTCATCTACAGTCTGCCCTGAGGATATTGGAGTATATTAAATCAGCTCCTGGGAAAGGACTACTCTTTCAGAAGAATGATCATTTAAAGATTGAAGCATACTCAGATTCAATCTATGCTGATGATAAGGGAGACCGCAAGTCAACGTAGGGCTTTTGCACCTTTGTGGGAGGAAATCGTGTGAGCTGTAAGAGCAAGAAACAGTCTGTCGTCTCCAGGTCCAGTGCTGAAGCTGAATATCGAAGTATGACATCGACCACATGTGAATTGAAGTGGTTACGGGCTCTCCTGCTTGACTTAGGAGAGGTCTACAATCATCCTCTACCTATGTTTTGTGACAACAAGCCCGATATATACATCTCCAAAAATCTGGTCTTCCATAAGAGAACAAAGCACATTGAAGTCGACTGCCACTTTTTTCGGGAAGAGATTTTGAAGAAACAAATTTGTACTCCATTCGTCACCTCCGATAAAGAGCTGGTAGATATTTTCACGAAACCAGTGTCCGCCTCCTTTCTTCACATTTGCGACAAGCTGGGCATGATCGACATATATGCTCCAGCTTGAGGGGGACTGTTGCTGTATGGAGACCGGGCGGTCTGGCGGTCTGATTCTGGCGGTTTGGGGACTGTGCGGTCTGTCGGTTTCTCCCCTGCGGTTTGGTGGCTGGACTGTTAATGTGGTTATCTGGGCGGTCTGACGGTTTGTCCCAGGCGGCTTAGAGACCGGGTGGTTTGGCGGTCTCCTATGGCGGCATATGCTCTCTTTCTTGTGGTGGTCGGGCGGTTAGCCTATTCATCTAACAGCGCGGCCTGTTCGGCTTGTTTTGTGTTAAACCACTTACACCTATAATTATTTAGTCCCACATTACTTAATTGTAATCTCTCTCATCACCTCCATTCTATAAAAAGGAGGTTATACATTTGTAATAGATACCTTTTTTGGATAATAAAATTTTTGTTACTCCAATTTTTCGGTCTCTTGTTTTTAGTTCGCACAAGGAAGATAATGGGGATTAGGCGTATACGTAGGTAAGGATGCAAAAGGTAAACAATGGCTATGCACAACCCAAATGAGCTCATACAAAAAATCCTCTCGCCAAGCAATACATACAGGTGCTCCACACCACCAGACTTGGACTTGACAAACGGGTGCGTGCACCGCCTACCAGCACAAAATCTCAAATGGAATTTTCATTTAAACTTTTTTCTTCTTTCATATTAAACTGCATTCTTTCTCTTTTTCTTTTCTTTTTCAAAAATTTTTATATCACAGTCAGCCACATAATCATGAAATCTGCACCTCACGAACACAAAACAGCACCTCAGCAACATCACCAAATGCAAGAAATGATATACTAATAGCTCGAGCTAGGGGCGTGCTACTGGGATAGGCTTTTAGGCTTTGGTGATCATGGGGTGGGGCTGAATCAACAGGAGGGCTAGGCTCAAAATAGGCTAACAAGGATTATGTTAGGACTGGGTACAAGGCTCAACCGGGCCAAAATGATGGCCTACATCACACTCACGCTTGACTAACCATGCACCAAAACTTCAAGAGTAGCTTGGGGCAAGTTCTTAGCCACCGAGAAATATGAACCTTCCTCCCGACTCGAGCAATACGAGGCTAGTGGCGGCTACACACATTCCTACACTACCGTTTGATTGCTCCAGATTCCACAATTTTGAGTAGTACAAACATTATTTACAAATGCAGAAAAGCATAAATTTACGAGCATAAAGAAAAATTAAATCTATACTATCTCTACACATCATGAGTCCTCAATTAGGAGCACTACACGAGTTTCACACTACCCTATCCTAAAATCCTAAGCCATCACCACTATCTTAATGTTAACACAAAAGAAATAAATTAAACTTGGGCCGAGCGCGTGCTTAAGTGCGCGCTCATGCGGTGTAGGTGCACAATGCTGTCATGATAAAATAAAAACTGAAAATGAAAATACTCTTGTGGTATGCAAGTGCATGTGCAAAGGTGACTCACGAAACTTTCCCCCACCAGACTTATACTAAACAATATATCCATGATTTGCAATAAAATTAAAGAAATGAAAGTTAGAGGAGAGGTTACCCATGTTCAGCTAATGAGCATACCAGAAGATTGGCGTTAAACTTCAGCAATAAACCCACGGCCCAAACAAATTTCACTTGCAAAATAAAATATCTCCAACCACAAAAAGTTATACACAATTAAGCACAACAACTAAATTGCGCAAATTTAAAGAAAGCAGCAGCATTGGGTTGTCTCCCATAAGTCCTTTTCTTTACCGTCCTTAAGGTGGACCAAATACCTGTATTAACAGTTATATAGATAATGTTCAAAAGCAAGAGTTCAGAATGCATGAAAAAGTCCAAAGTTACACATAGCATGAAGATAAATAAAACAAGAAACGAAAAGAAAGGGGGCTCCGAAGATCCTTCACTCTTCAGCTGAACGCTGACTTGTGATAGATCCCCCTAATCACGTGAGATGAGGGCGAGGTGAAGGCTTTAGGGCCCAGGGAAGACGAGTCTCCCCTACCCCTAGCCTCGTCCTTCTCGCATCGGCGGGCAAAATCTGATGCCTTGCGTATAAGAAGTTCTTTTCTTTTCAAATTAATAGATGGGGATCGCCAGGGTGGTATATAAATCCCAACCAAATTTGCAACAGACCTATCTTTCTCATCGAGGGGGATCCTTTCCTCACCACGACGGGTGAAAGATCATCCCAAGTCACCTGTTTAACAGTTTTACAACATTCATTAAGCTCAATCAAAGTTTTTAAATCTATTTCCTGCACGCTCCCAATAGCCGTGCACAGCCCCCGTTCCTTTTCTTCAACAACTTGTTTCACGTCAAACAATTCCTCCTTCGCTTCTCCGTTAGCAATCATCAGCACGTCTTTTACTTGCACAGCCCGATCTTGCTTATTCAACACATCCATCTCATCAGCTCTAGATTAATCATCAGATAATAAAACATTTAATTTCAGCAGTTTTTTAGATTCACTCGGGATTAGAGTGGGAAGTGACGGCGATAGCGACAAATCGACCTTGGAAGCCAAGGTGATGCCGCATGCGTTAAAGCACAATGTCGCTTCACTGGCTTTCAGGAATGGAACCCCAAGAATAGGCTTTGAATTATTTCCTATGGGTCCCAACACCTGGAAGTCGGTAACGACCACAACCCCGTTAAGTTTCACCTCCACCTCTTTAATCACCCCATTAGTTTTAACCTCCAACCCATTAGCTAGCACAAGCGATTTCTGGATATTAGTTTTGACATTTAAATTAAGCTTCTCAACATCTTGCAGAGCAAGAATGTTGCACAACGAACCTGAATCGCAAAGGGCTACCGTCTCAATTTCATTAATCTCACACTTTACAACCACTTCATTAATACTGCACTCCTCTGCCTCCTCAGCACTCTTCCCTTGCTCATGGGGATTCTTTTCCATGTCGCTGGGGAGCGCGCCGCGAGTACGCTCGGAGAACACTTGGGCAAGTTGCCCCAGCTGTGTCTCTACGTTCCTCATAGAAGCTGTTTGAGTGGCCATGTTAGATTGGGCCATCTCAACAAACTTTTCCATCATTTCTTCTAGAGTACTCCTACGTGCCCCTTGCCCGCTCTGATTATAACCTGGCTGCGGAGGTCGCGGTTGGCTATTGGAGGCTTGAGTATCAAATTGATGCTGGCCTCCCTGCCATCTTTGACATGGGGCATTTTGATTCTACGAGAAATTCGGATGATTTCTCGCGTTTGGGTTATACGCATTATTATAGGGCGCAACGCGGTTTTGACTGTTTATAAACTTAACACTTTCATCAAAGGTTATACCTACTGGTTCCACAAATGACTCTCCATCTGGGCATTCAAAAGTGTGGTGGTCGGGATTTCCACATCCCTAGCATGATATGCCCCCAACCGGAGCCGAAGGAGTAGTCGATCCGGTCAGCATCCTTCTTCCATCCATCATAGGGTGCCTTGCTTCGGCTTGTTGCATCACCACATTCACATCAAACAGATTTTTCACCCCCTAGGGGCATTTCTTCCCGCAGTCTAGTATGTGCTATGGGAGGTCGTGTCTCGAAGAAGCCGCAAAGCCTCTTCAGAAGAAAGGTTCATAATTGTGCCGTCGGCTGCTGTTTCAATCATAGCCCGGTAGTTCGGCTCGACCCCAAAATAGAATATTTCTACAATATTCCACGACTCGCAACCGTGTTGGGGACAACGGCGCTGCAGGTCAGGGAAATGCTCCCACACCTCAGACAACGTCTCTTGGTATAGCTGTCGGAACGTAGCAATTTCCCTTCGGGCATTCACAATTTTGTTGACTGGGTGGAACTTGTCCAAAAACTTAGAGGACAGAGCCTCCCATGTGGTAGCGGTCCCAGGGGCAATTGTGTGAAGCCAAGTCTTAGCCCTGTCCCTCAGCGAAAATGGGAATAGCTTCAGCCTAACTACCTCATCAGAAATTCCAACATATCGGAAGGTGTCGCAAATCTCTGAGAACTCCGCCAGATGGAGCTGCGGGTCCTCACTCGGCAAACCAGAATACTGCGTATTATTTTTGATCATATTCAGAATCGCGGGCTTTATCTCAAAATGGTTGTTGGCAATGGCTGGTCCGAAGCCTGGATAAACACTTACCGCAGTCGGGGTAGTGAAATCACGCATCGTCCTAATGCGAGGTTGGACCACCTCCTGACCCTCAACAACTCTATCACCTTGTCCATTTCTTACTTGGCTCAAGTCTTCCATTCTAACTTCAGCAGCAGCAGCACGCACGCGAGCTCTCCTCGCTCGTGCGGTCTCAAGATCAGCTCCCAAATTTTCACCCCTTTACCAGGGTTAGGATCTGTCATACAACAAGAAAAATCTATCAAAGCGTCAAACACTTGCAAATTTTTCCAAAAGAAAAATGCACACAACGGTTGCACTCCCCGGCAACGGCGCCAAAAACTTGATGCGCTCTCGGCAAGTGTGTCGATTGCTGTCAAGTAATAAAAGTGAGGAGTTTAATCCCCGGATATCGATCTCTCGAGGAGTGCAAGTAGGGAGTGTGGTTTTGCTATTGGAAAAGTGATTGCAAGTGTTAACGTGGCAAATGGGGTTTAGTTTTGGTTTCCTAAGCTTAATGCTAATAAAACTAATGCGGGTCGCCGTTACCGCGTCGCTTAGGTGGATTACTACGGAGAGTAGTATGGACGATGGACGAAATAGCGAGGGTCGCAATCACCTCATCGCAATGCACGCTCCTAGCAAGTGCTAGAACGGCTCGATCATAACAAGCACAAGAAAAACTGAAGCTTAACAATACAAGCAATGATTAAGACATAACAACATATCGACATGCTGAAACCTTAAGCAAAATATTGTTCTCAAGCAACAATCCCACTGTCATAAGTTCAGAATGAAGTAACCACAAGAAGAGGTGAGGAAATACAACCGAGCGCATGAAGGCTTTCCGAGATTCACGGCCGGATTCAAGGGTTGTCAACCCTTGTCTGAGCTCGGTCTTCGGATGTCGTCCGGGATCCAGAAGGGCTGTCACCTCCTCCCTATAACCCGTATTCTTCGTGTTTGATCGCTGGAGTAGTTCTGACCAAAGAACTCCACAAGTGCAGCAACAATGAGCTCGGATGGTAGCTTGGAGGTCGGAGAATATGAAGGTGGCCAGAGACGCAACTATTGCAAGCTTTCTGAGGAGAAATGGTGGCTGGATCAACTCTCCAAGGAGGAGAGAGACAATGGCGGCTGGGGGCGAGTTTTTCCACTCGGAGGAGCGGAAATGGAGGGGGAAGCGGAGCCGGATCCTTGGAAAGATGAAATCTGTAACTTAAATAGAAAAGTCAGAAAAAAATGGTCACGTACGGTTTGGCGCACGGCCGTGCGCAAACCATAAGATATTAACTTTCAGAATAGACACGAGGAAGGAGATGCGTTGACCTGTGTATTTTCCTTCACGCACGGGAAGTTCTGCCCGTGCGTGTAGGACATCGCACGGGTAGCGACAGAGAGTTGGAAAATAGAGACATACAGAAAAACCGTGCGTTTTATTCACGCACGCCGCCCGTGCGTGAACAAAGCGCACGATTAACCACAGAAGGTACAAAAAGGAAAGCTATAGGAAAACCGTGTGTTTCCTTCGCTCACGGTTTCGAAGAAACCGTACGTCAACCGTGCGTGAGGGTCGTCAAACTCAGCTCGACGAAATTCGTCGAGCTCGGCTCGACGTTCTCCCAACTAACTAAAAGGCACGATCCAATGCAAACCGTGCGTGAAAGAAACGTACGACCGTGCATTTTCCTTAAGATAGATTTCATGCATTTGGGAAAAATGCACTACCTGCACAATAAAACCAAAACTGGAGCACAAGCTCCCAACATTAAATACTGCAAAGAAAACAGCAGGAAAGAGCCACGGGGAGCACCATGTGCATACCCCCAATAACAGAATGTGCAATTGCACACCCTCGGGCCAAAACAGTGCACAAAATGGTCCATGACCGAACGATGCCATTATAACTGATATCCGGTTGAAATGCAGTGCACGAGTGAGAAAACCAGCCCAGATAAGTCTGAAAAACCCTATAAATATCGGACTCATCACAGTCCATAATGAGTACAAAAATCAGAGAAAGGGCTTATGCCCGGTACTTGCCAAAATATAACAAATCTCTCTCTCACACACTCTAAGCAGAAACTGAAACTAAAATACCCGTCATCACCTGACGCTGAGCTGTAGTAGTAGTACATGAAATCTGCTCCTCAAGTCCTGCCACCTCGTCCTGCAGGTCGTGCTGGTGCTCCATCTCCTCGAGCTCCTAAAATTATACGGTCACAACCGACCGTTAGTCATAAAGACTAAGCCATTTTGTCCACGCCTCACCCCCACAACTCCTAGGCACCGTGCGGGAGGACGAAAGCGGAGGACAACAAAACAGTATCAAAATAGCAGGTGATATGGGTTTACTATATCATGAAAATAAACTATCTAGCAGTTCTATATAATACAAGGTATGGTAATAAAGAACAGTAGTATTGAAAAGAAGTATAGTAAAGTAAGGTAAAGAACTGAGCAGAAAAGTAACTACAACTATGCTACCATCACAGGGGTATCTTAACTTATATGAATGCTCATACAAACTTATAAGTTATGGTTTCAGGAATTGTAACTTATAATATAAAAGAGTCCATACTAATTTATATGATAAGGGTCTGCGATATGAATGTCCTCAGTATGTATGTATGCTATGATGTGCTATGCAGGTTATGATTTATACAAGTGAAACTCACACACACGACTCTGTGATCACAGACCTTTAGTTCCAACTTTTTGGAGTTAACTGAACTTTTTGCTACCGCCGTTGTGGCTACAGCAGCAATGGAGCTGGCGTCTCCACTTCTTAGGCGGGTATACATACTACCAGGCCTAGACACTTTGTACGCCTCTGTACACGTCCTAGGTGCACTCTAGATTCTCTGCGTACAAATTTACTGGCTTTCCCCACCAGGTCGAGTGTGCGTTTTTGGGGATCGTCCTCCAGACCGTAGTGTAAAACAACCCACTGGCCCCTCAACCCTCACACCCATCCAGAGTCACTGTACTGCCATCGGTGTGATGAATGGCCCAGTACCGCATGACTCGCCACTAATATGTTCTATGTACATGCAAGTTATTTCAAACCCGAGCCTCCAGCTCGCAGGACCAACCTGTCCTGATGTAAACCACCCGAGCCTCTGGCTCACAGGACTAAACCTGTCCTGTATCAAACACTCGATCCTCCAGCTCGCAGGACTATCCTATCCTAATATCCAACTCCCGAGCCTCCAGCTCGCAGGACTAACACGTCCTGATATCAAACACCCGAGCCTCCAGCTCGCAGGACTAAACCTGTCATGTATCTCTCCAACCCTACACGGATTAGTCTGACACATTGTTCCCTTAACCTATTTGACTACACTTGTCTAATTTTTGTTATACATAATAGTTTCGAGTGAATCCTGTACTTCCCGAGGTCTACCCGGTGAAGGGCTCGCAGCACTACTAGGGAATACGATGGGCTGAAGCCCAAATCCCCCTTTCCAGGACACTTACTTTTATTAGTGTCTACCTGTTATTAATACACCAATATCGTTGTTTCTCTTGAGTAAACCTAATGACTTAGAGTGTTTATTTGGAAAACGACGATCTTTCGTCGGACCCCGCCCTAGTTATTCTCTTTGGTGGCTTGCACTCTAACACTCGATACTAAGTAGTGACCTACTTATGATTCTGACTAGGGTTTCAGACTTCCCAATACATCTCTCAATTCAACTATATCTCATTACCATGTTTGCGCTAATGCTACATGTCACTTTTACTAAACGCAGCCCATGACCTGACTCTAACTCATATGAGATTACTTCTGATTCCTTGGGCCAAAGGCCTATAAGTTTTTATCATGGGTTAATCATATGATTATTGATAATAAATAAGAATCCCATAATTTTCTAATTATTTTGGGACCATAATAAAATTATTTAATTAAGTGACCTAAGTCACATTAAACATGAACTACCATCAGAAGAGGTTCTTTATGTCTAAGTAATTTATTTGATGTTCATCTAGGTTAAAAAGATTTGCATACCAAACATCCTAATTTTCCAACATGATTTGACCCTTATTTTCTATTTATGATTACAATCACAATATTTCTCTTTTTCAAATGAAGTACTAAAAATAATCAACTAGAAATTTAGGAAAAATTTCCTGTCATTAATATTGACAGTATAATGCTCAAAACAAATTTCCACAGATATCAAGTGGTTTGACCTAGGATATCCACAATTCAAAATATCTACGAAGATGCCACTATTAAAACAAGTACCATAAATAATCCTCCAAATTTTTTTTATAAAATTTAAAGGGGTTCACAATACTGAAATAAGGGTCTAAGAAAATTCTCATAATTTTTCAATTACTGTAAATCATTCTTTTAATTAAAATCACATATGGGCATAATTAGAATTATACTATTTTCACAAGAAATAATTCTCAAAAACTCTCACAAATTCTTCCAGAGAAATGAAAAGATCGTTTAGGGCTTGTGTCAATAAATTAGAGTATGATAGATTTGAAATAATTCTAAACTATGGGATTTTTGATTGCAAAAATCCCAATTTTCCATGAAAGGAGTATTCCACCTCCATAAAACTCTGTCCAAATTTCATGGACATGCATTGGGTCAAATGGGCTTAATTCCCATTTTACCCCATTTTGTTATTAACACATCATTTTCAATTCTACCTTCACCATGCATGTTAGATCCTCTAATATGCAGAGGTCCAAATGACTCCAAGTTTTTACCAAGGCCTTAAAATGACCTTAGAGCCATGCCACCCAAAATTCGGGGCATTTGGAGTTGAAAATCTCCCTAAACTACATTTAATTGATAAATAAAATTTTTACTAAAACTATAGAAAAATATCCTCCAAAATTCTGATTTTTGGGCACAGTTTAAGTCTAGTATACACAAATGCATGATCTAAATTTCACTGCATGTGGATTTATAGTTTGGTCTAGGAACTCATTTAAATTTCTGCATTAGCCTAGGAGCAGTCTTAGGAGAATGGCCCTACAAGGAGCTACATTGCGCCAAATTGCTTGTTTAAGGTGTCCAATTAAAGCTAAGACCTAGATCTACAACTTTCATATTGGTGATGTTCTCTGAATATGCACCCAATAGGTCTACAATTATCATGCAAGTCACTATAAATAATGTAACAGAAAATTTAATAACACTATAGTTTATAATACATCACAATGGACGACATCGACTCATCTTTCCCAATGAGCCAATAGTGCAGATTGCTCCGACCTGGGCCGTCTTGATCTGGCTTTTCCCAGCCACCCGGCTGTTGGTGTTACCATAGTGATCTGGAAGTGATCAAGCATGTGGTCTTACTATCAACTCAGTATGAGCCTATCAGGATCACACATACGATTGTGGAAAAAACTAGGAGATTGGATTTGTACAGTTTGACTCATATGATGAGTTGAAAAGACTTAGCTCAATCAGACTAAAAGCGTCCAGTGCATTGAGACCACTCAACGCCTTCGTCGAGTTAAGCATTAACTCGGCGAATGGTGGCATTGAGTGTGTTGAGTGTATTCAATGATTCGTTGAGTCAAGGTGTTGATTTGATGAGTATGACACTTAGCGTTGAGTGTGATAACTATACTCGACGATTCATCGAGTCAAGGAGTTATTTTGATGAGTTTGAGTCTCAGGCTGTTGGGTACATTGGTCAAATGTACCTGATTTGAAGAAGCCTCACCCAACTCAATGATATACATCATAATGTATTTGATGTATGTTTGAGTTACTTATGCAGGTTAAGAAAGTTCTGGACTGAAGCAAAAAGTTTCTAAGTCCATGTGTCGACACCCAGAGGGAAAGTGTCGACACTTAAGAAGGCTTGTGTCGACACCCAGACAAGCAGTGTCGACACTTGGAGTCATTGTGTCGACACCTGGGATGCAGAGTCGACACCAGACAGAAAGTGTCGACACTTGGAGCTGTGTCGACACTCAGTGAAGAAAAGTGCAGACAGAAAGTGTCGACACAAGGAGCTGTGTCGACACCCAGTGAAGCTGTGTCTACACCAGCAAGTGTCGACACTTGGAGCTGTGTCGACACTCAGCAAAAGTCTGCAGAGTCTAAGTACAAGTGTCGACACTCAACACAATGCGTCGACACTAAGCAGAAGAGTCAGCACTTGAAGCATGTGTCGACACTCAACACAATGTGTCGACACTCAACAGAAGAGTCAACATTTGAAGTATGTGTCGACACCCAGAACAATGTGTCGACACACAGCTGAAGACTCAACACTTGAAGAAAGTGTCGACACATGGAGCTGTGTCGACACTTAGCAAAGAACAGAAAGAACAACAAATTATTCTAAGTACAAGTGTCGACACTAAGGGAATGTGTCGACACTCAGCTGAAGTCTCAACAACAAGAAGGTGTGTCGACACAAGGAGCTGTGTCGACACTCAGCAAGATTCAACATAAAAGGATATGTGTCGACATCAAGAAGCAGTGTCGACACTTGACATATTCAACACAAGAAGATGTGTCGACACAAAGGAGATGTGTCGACACATAGAAAAATTCAGCAAAAGCTAGAAGAACAAGTACTTGTGTCGACACTCAATTTCTGTGTCGACACATGCAGAAGAATCTGTGTCGAGACATACAAGGATATGTGTCGACACCTTGTAGACTTGTGTCGACACTTACAAAGCATGTGTCGACACTTGGTCTATAAGTGTCGACACTTAAAGACAGAAAGTCTCGACACCTACTGACTGTTAGAGATTTTCAAGAAGTGACTGGTTGACATGACAGCTGCCGATCCAGCCGGTCTACAGCAACTGTCAGAGATGTCAGAAGTCAGTTATGAACCGGACCAGCCAGTTACCATGAAGAAGGCCTATAAATAGGCACCCACAGTTTACAGAAACTGTGTGGTTAAAAGAGTTGATCAAGTGATTAACAAGTGGTACAGATTATTCAAGTAATCAGAAAAGTGATATACTGAGTATCAACATAAGAAGATCTTGCAGTCCAAGTGCAGATCTAAGAAGTTGGAGAGAGAGGGCTCCATCCAAGAAATCAGCATCTGGAACTAGGCTGAGAAGAAGGATTCAGATTCAATTCTGATTCTTAAGAAGCAGAGGTCAAGGAACAACTGCAGAGGATTCAGTCTTATTCAGTTCTACTCAAGAAGCTTCGAAGAAAGCTAAGTCAGATTGGATCCAGCTGAGTTCTTCCAAGAACTCATCAAGAATCTCTCAACTCCTCTCTTATTATTCTGAGTTGTAGAGTTATAATTTGTAATATCTTTTTAACTTGTAGGATCCTTTGGATCTGAGTGATTTGTAAGCCCATAATTATAAAGGCTGAGGGTAGGGCTTGTTTGCCTGAGTGTAGGAGATAGAGATCTCTGAGTGTAGGCCTTGTTGGCTGAGTGTAGGCCTTGGATTGGCTGAGTGTAGGCCTTGATTGGCTGAGTGTAGGCTTTGGGATAAAGCTGAGTTGTAAGGCTTTGGGCCTGAGGTAGGAACCAATTTGGGTTCTGAGACAGTGCAGGAGTTTGGCCGAATCTAGTACACTGCTAGATAGGTGAAGGGGGAAAGTTGATGTACCCATATCTTGGGGAACCACTATAAATCACTGTGTGTTGTACTGTGCTGAAATTGTTGCTGTGTTTGCTGTGTTTGCTGTGATAAACTAGTTAGATTGCTGTGATATAACTGATTGCTGCCAATAAAGTTAGAAAAGGATTAGGTCACCTATTCACCCCCCCCCCCTCTAGGTGTTTAGGTACCATATCTTTCAAGTGGTATCAGAGCCAGGTTACTCAAAAAGGACTAACAGTCTGAGGAGATCCTGTTTGACAGATTCAGTGTAAGGCAATTCACAGATTCAAGAAATTCAAGAACATCAAGAAACATGGGTTCTTATGAGAATCACAAGGAATTGGGTTCCATGAAATTACCCATATGCAGGAAAGAGATCTTTGGGATCTGGAAAGAGAGGGTAAGGCTATTTATGGAAGCCTCTGACCCTAGAATCTACATTACAGTTAAGGAAGGGCCTTATGTGCCAATGAAGATTTCAGTATTGGATGCAAATCAGAGGACTCCAAAAGATTTCTCTGAGATGACTAAGGATGAAATTGTCCTAGCCACCATGGACAAGAGGGCACAGAACATAATAGTGAGTGCCATTGATGATGCCACTTTTCAGAACTTAATTCACTGTAAGACAGCAAAAGAGATGTGGGATACTCTCATTGTCTATATGGAAGGTTCTGAAGAAGTTAGGCAAGATAGGAAGTCCTTGCTAAATCAGGAGTATGAGAGCTTTAGGCAAGGAAAGGGTGATAGCATCACTGAGTGCTATAAGAAATTTTACAGAATAGTTAATGAACTCATGTCTTATGGAAGAGAGTTCACTAACTATGAACTAAATAACAAGTTCTTAAGGTCCCTAACCAAAGATTGGGACACCAAGATCTGTGCCATAAGAGAAATGACTAAGTTGGGGGAAATTCCTCCTCCCACACTGTTTGGCAAGCTATTGTCTTATGAAATGCAGTTAACAGTGAGAAAAGAGGAGGAGAAATTAACAAGGACTGAGCACAAAGAAAGAACTGTTGCTTTCAAGACAGAAGTTCCCAGAAAGTGCAGGAATAAGTCTTCAACTCCACCTCCAGAGGAAGTTGAATCAGAGTCTGATGAGTCTGACAGCACAAAGTCTAAGAGCAGTGAAAGTGATGAAGACTTTGCTGCTTTCACTAGACACTTTCAGAAGTTTTTGAAAAAGAAACATTGGAGGTCAAGGCCTTCTACATCACAAGGAAAGGAAGACTCTTATCAGAAAAAGAGGTCTTCAAAGAATGACAAGAAAAAGACAAAATCAAGCAAGGCAACTAGTTCAAAGATTGTTTGCTATTGCTGCAATAGACAGGGCCATGTTATTGCAGATTGTCCAGAGAAGAGAAAGGAATCTGGTGACAGGAAAAGACTCACTTCAAAGGAAAGAAAGAAAAGTCTTTTGTTGCTAAGAAGGAGAAGACTCTATCAGATATATCTTCTTCAGAAACTGAGTCTGAGGCTGAAGCCTACATAGGGTTGTATGCAGAAGAAGAAGAGGAAGAATTCATGGAGATCTTGGAGTCAATTTATGAACAAGAAGACAGTCATTGCCAAGGGTTAATGGCTTTGACAGAGAGTGCCAAAATCCTGGAGCAGTCAGGACCCACTCAGGTACAAAGTTCAAGTTTAAATTCAGTTTCTTGTTCTAGTTCAGAATCAGATTTTTCTTCATCAAGTGATGAGAATATATCTGAGTCTGAGGAAGATATTCATCAGCTCATAGATGAATATAAGGTACTGTTGCAAGCCTACAAGAAAAGCAAGACCCTAGCCAAAAGTCAGGCAAAGGAGATTGCAGATCTCAATGCTGTTGCAACAGATTTTGAGAAACAATTTGATCAAAAACTGAATGAAGTAGCCAGGCTGAAACACATTACTGTGATTCAGATGGGAACTATCACCTATAAGAATGATCAAATTAAGAGACTGGAGATCAATCTTCAGAAAGAAAGAGAGCTTGTTGTTAGGTTTTCAAAACCTAAATCAGTGCTACCTTTAATTGATGAATTTGTTCATCATAAAGGCAAGGCTGGACTGGGTTTTGTTAGACCTGCAGGGACTGAGCAGTCCAAGTCTAAGTCCAAGGGCAAAGCCCCAACATTCAACAAACCTGCTGTAGTCAAGACAGCCAAGGCAGTACCTAAGCAAAGGTACAACAAGTTTGAATGCTGGTGCTGTGGCAAGATTGGCCATTTTGCAATGGACTATTGGTATAATGTCAGTGCCAAGGTGAGTTGCAAGCTACCTGGTGGAAAGCCAGTAGGCAGCTTTGTCAAGTTACAGACTAACAAGTACCAAGGACCCAAGATTGCTTTGGGTTCTAAGGTCCATTAATCTGTTTTGCAGGTAAGTCCAAGTGGCCATACCCCTACATGGTACTTGGATAGTGGATGTTCCAGACATATGACTGGAACTAGGGGACTACTGAAGGACTACATTCCAATCAAAAATGGTCCTAAAGTGACCTTTGGTGGTTCTGAAAAAGGAATCATCAAAGGGTTTGGTAACATTTCTTCAAACTTAGTTACCATTACTCAAGTGGCTTATGTTAAAGGGTTGAAACACAACCTAATAAGTATAAGTCAGTTAAGTGATGTAGGGTATGACATCTCATTTGTTAAAAATGGTTGTCTTATCAAGAGGTCAAGTGATCAAGAGATCATCTTGACAGGTTATAGGAAGAGAAATGTCTACTGCCTAGACATTATGATTGAGAACAATGGTTCTCCAGTTTGTCTTGTAGCTGATGAAACAGTCTCTCATTGTGTCAAATGGCACAAGAGGCTGGCCCATCTTAACTACAAGACAATTAGCAAACTCTTTAGTAAAGAGTTAGTGAGGAATGGTCCTCAAGTTAAGTGTGTTAAAGATGGCATTTGCTCAGCTTGTCAAAAGGGCAAGCAGACTAAATCCACCTTTAGAAGCATAGATAACAAAGATGCTGTGAGGTGTTTGTACCTCTTGCATTTGGATCTCTTTGGTCCAATGCCAGTTCACAGCTTAGGTAGGAAAGTCTATACACTTGTAGTTGTAGATGACTACTCAAGGTTTTCCTGGGTGTTCTTCTTAAGACAGAAATCTGAAACACCTAGTGTCTTCTACAGCTTTGTCAAGCAAATTCAGAATGAACTTAATAGTACTGTGGTCAAAATTAGAAGTGACCATGGTACTGAGTTTCAATCTGAAAGCATGACAAAACTATGTGAAGACTTTGGGATATTTCAAGAATTCTCTTCACCTAGAACACCTCAGCAAAATGGCATTGCTGAGAGGAAAAATAGGACCTTGATAGAAGCTGGTAGAACCCTACTAAGTGATACATCACTGCCAGAGTATTTCTGGGCTGAAGCAGTTAACACTGCATGCCATGTTATAAATAGGGCTACCATCACTAAAGGGCTAAACAAGACCCCCTATGAAGTAGTGAAAGGCAGGAAACCAAACCTATCCTATTTTAGGATCTTTGGTTGTAAATGCTTCATACTTAACAATGGGAAGTCTTACTTAACTAAGTTTGTTGCCAAGTCCCAAGAGGGAATTTTTGTTGGGTACAGCAACAATAGTAAGGCTTATAGAGTATACAACTTGACTACACAAGTTGTAGAAGAATCAGTGCATGTAGTTTTTGATGAGACAAAACTTATTAATAATGAGTTGTCTAGCAATGTATGCAGCCCCACAGGTTTGACAAAGACAATGGACAAGCTGACTATAGAAGAAGTGTCTGCTGCAAGACAGCAAGGAGAGGAGAGTAGCTGCTGTCCAGGGGGAGAACTACATGTGCCAATTGCTGAAGAAATTCAAGGAATACAGCATGATGCAGATGCTGAAGTGGTTCAACCTGAAGTGAGGATGCCTCCAGCCCACAGGCATCTTAGAGATCATCCAGTAGAGCTGATTATTGGAGATCCAAGATAAGGAGTACAAACCAGGAGTAGAAACATGAATGCTGCAATCTATTCCAGCTTTTTGTCTCAAGTTGAACCTAAAAGATTTGAAGAAGCAATAATGGATCCACAATGGACTGAAGCAATGCAAGAAGAGCTTAATCAGTTCAAGAGGTACAAGGTTTGGGAACTTGTTCCTTAACCTAAAGACCACAATGTAATAGGAGTTAAGTGGATCTACAGGAATAAGATGGATGAACAAGGTGTCATCATTAAGAATAAAGCTAGACTGGTTACTAAAGGATATAGGCAAGAAGAAGGTATTGATTTTGATCAAACCTTTGCTCCAGTAGCCAGACTGGAAGCCACAAGGATGTTCTTGGCCTATGCAACCTATCAAGGATTCAAGGTTTACCAGATGGATGTCAAGTCAGCATTCTTAAATGGTAATCTTAAGGAAGAAGTCTATGTGGAGCAGCCTGCAGGTTTTGTTGATCCAACTCTACCTCATTATGTCTATAGACTTAGGAAAGCTTTATATGGGTTAAAGCAAGCCCCTAGGGCTTGGTATGAAACCCTATCTAGTTTCCTCATTGAGAACAAGTTCTCAAGGGGGAAAATAGATAAGACTCTATTCCTTAGGGAATCTAGAGGCAAAGTCATACTAGTCCAAATATATGTAGATGACATTATATTTGGGTCTACTGAAAGCAGCCTTTGCAAAAAGTTTGCAAAACTTATGCAAGGTCAGTTTGAAATGAGTAGTATGGGAGAGCTGAAGTTTTTCTTGGGTCTCCAAGTTAAACAGACTGAAAATGGTTTATCCATTTGTCAGTCAAAGTTCACTCTAGAACTCATAAGGAAGTATGGTATGGATTCATCCAGTACCATGAAGACTCCTATGGGGTCAAGTATGTCTCTTAGCAAGGATGATGCAGAGAAACCTGTAGATGAAACCTTGTATAGAGGGATAGTTGGCTCCCTATTATACTTGACTGCTAGTAGACCAGACATCATGTATGCTACATGTGTTTGTGCAAGGTATCAAGCCTGCCCTAAAGAGTCTCACTTGACTGCAGTCAAGAGAATTTTGAGATATCTAAAGGGCACTCCCTATCTAGGCCTCTGGTACCCTAGGAATGGAGACTTTGATCTAACAGGTTATTCAGATGCAGACTTTACAGGATGCAAAGAGGATAGAAAGAGTACTACTGGAACCTGTCAATTCCTAGGTGGGAGACTAATTTCATGGAGCAGCAAAAAGCAGACTAGTGTGGTAATCTCCACAGCTGAGTCAGAGTATGTGGCTGCAGGAAGTTGCTATGCTCAACTTCTGTGGATTCAACATCAGCTAGAGGACTATGGATTTCAGGTAAGTAGAACTCCACTTTTATGTGATTCTACAAGTGCTATTTCAATAGCTAATAACCCTGTATCTCATAGTAGAACAAAACATATTGAGATTAAATATCACTTTCTTAGAGAACATGTAGAAAGAGAAAATATTTCACTTGAATATGTTAAAACAGATGAACAAGTAGCTGATATGTTTACTAAGCCCCTAGAAGAAGCTAAGTTCAATAGATTCAAAATTGAACTAGGAATGATAAACTTAGACTAAGTTTGCAGAATAGAAAATTGGCCAAGTAAAAAGGTGTCGACACATAGACAAGTCTATGTCGACACAGAATAGTGGTGTCGACACTTCAGGAAAAAGGTGTCGACACATCTAGGAATGTGGTGTCGACACTTCAGAATGTTAGTGTCGACACATGTCAAGTAGGTGTCGACACATCCAATATGGTGTCGACACTTATGTTTTACTCAGAATTTTCTAAGTAAAAGTCTCGACGATGTGTCGAGTTATGTTGTGTCGACACATAACCAAGTGTCGACACATAATATCTGTTGACTAAACTTGTGTCGACACATGTGTGTCGAGACATTATAAGTCAGTGTCGACACTTATTGCCAGTGTCGACACATGTTGAGTTAGCTGTCCCGCCTGTTCATCTTCAAAATCAGAAAGGTATAAATAGGGTTCTGTCTTTGTTTGTCGACACGCTTTCAAAGTTTCGAGACCAAAACTATTGTGTCGACACTTCTCTTTTCTAAAGACAAATTCTCCAAACCCTAATGGTTCCTAAGCTTGAGGAGAACGTGAACGAGGGCTATGAGCTGGTGCGCGGCGCGTTCGACGACGCAGATCAAGAAATCCAATCGGTGATAACCCTAGTCGCCAATTCTGGACTCGAATACTTGGTTTCAGAACCAACAAAGATTTGGAAGAAGGAAGTTCTTGAATTCCTTAATGGAGCTGCTGTAGATGAATCTGGATACAGAATCAAATCCAGAGTTCATGGGACTAAGGTCAAGGTTTCACCAAAGAATCTGAGGAAGGTACTCCAGTTACCTAAAACTCAAGATGAAGAGGAAGTAACTGCTTCAAAGACCAGGGAAGCCTTAACCTGGTGTGGTCTTGATCCCAAGATGAAGATAGGATCAGTACTCAACAGGAAAGGCATGAACAGTCAAGGAAAATTCATGTCTGAGATTGTAGGCAAGGTTATTCTCAGCAAGCCTGGTGGGCATGACAGGGTGTCTGCCTCTATGTTTGAAATTATGACAAGAATAATCTTTACTCTAAGAACAGACTGGTCTCAAGTGGTGTATGAGAAAATCAAGGAGAGTCTGAAGAAGCCCAACCTGGGCAGAATTATAAGTCTCTACCTAGCTGGTACAATACCAGAGGTAATGAGCAATGCTGCTGGAAGCAAAATCAACCACATGAGGAAGATGGACCAAAGGATATTTTCCAGATGGGACAGGGTGTTGTCCAAGGAAGTGGCAACCCCAGAGAAGCCAGTTACTGAGAAGGAGATTCCTCCTAAGAAGAAGAGAAAAACTGCTGCTGTGGCACAAGAGTCCTCCAGCAGTTCTGATAGTGAAGAACATGTTGTCTTCACTCCTGATGCTCAAGAGGAAGTGGCTGCAGAGAAGACCCCTACTGCTCAAGATGTAGCTGAGATCCAGGGGGAGCTGCCTCAAGCTAGACCCATCCATAGGGATCACAGCCAGGGGGAGCTTCCAGTAGTAGAAGAACCATCTACTCTGGATAGTGAGCAAGCCACCATCATTATCCAAGAGGTACTCACTGACCTAAAAACTTTAGACTATATTATAGAAGATGCTAATTTGTCTGATGTCCATCAGCAAACTCAGCTAGACAGTCAAGTTCCAGATGTTGTTTTAGAAGACAAATCTGCTGAACAAGAAGTGGTACCTGAGTCAGTGGTTGCAGAGCCAAGACTGTCTCCAGCTCCATCTCCACCTGAATATACAATGGAGGATTTATTCCTAAATCTAGATCAAGAAGATTTTGATATGGACAAGGATGCTGCTGCTGAAGATAAGAGTGCTGCTGCTGAGGGGGAGCACATGGAAGTTCTGGAAGAGCCTATTAGGCAAGAAACTGAAAAGGCAACTACTGTGCAAGCTGACAAACCTCAAAGCCCTAAGGAAAGGGTTGAAATAGCCAGCACTTCAGAATCTGAAGAAGATGAGACTGCAAAGGCTAAGAAGAAGAAACTATATGTTTTTAAAAGAAGAAGCCAGAGTTACAAGAAAGCCTTGCAATCTATTGCTCCACAGCCTATAGTTCAACAAGCTCCAACAGTTGATTATAGTGCTTTGATGATTGCCATGCAGATCAAGTTGGATGAGCAAAGGAAGGCAATAGAGGCTTATGTGGATGAAGGGCACAAGTCCCTACAGTTTGATCTTGCACAAGATATAAAATCTATAAGGTTTGAAATGAACCTGAACAAGAAGGAGATGACTGACTGCTTCCACAAGGGTGGGAATGCAGTAGTCTATTTGGCAACTCATCAGGAGGAGATCAAGGCTCAGGTAGATGAAATAGCATTAAAGCAAGGATATGTGCTGGAGAATCAGTTAAGAATGAATGATAATTTGACTGCCTCCCATAATGCTATAGTCACTGAGTTGAAGAATAAGACTGCTGAACCTTCAACATCTACTGCTGCTGCTAAGGCTGACTTTGATAAGGTATTTCAAGCTGAGCTTACTGCTGTTAAGACTGCAATTCAAGATTCCCAGAAGGCCATCTCTGAACAGCTCACTAAGCTTAAACCATTTTTCAAAGAGGGAATCAGATACTTGGACAGTCAGATAAGGTTTCAAAAGGATGATGTCAGAGACCATATGGCCAGAGAAGTCATAAAGGGGGAGAGGGTATTAGTCAAAGCTAGCTCTGGCCATGACAAATGGATATCTAACTCCATCAGAGCTACACTGGGCTATCCTCCACTTTGTGATGATGATAATGTGGCTGAATCAGGAATTCAAACTGCATATCTTGGAGGTGAGCAAGTAGAAGTAGCTCAAGTGATTTATCCACCTCCAGATTTTGACATGGTTCAAGCAGATGTCAGCACAATGTATAGCCCAACTGAGGGCAAGGCCAATGTTCATATTGAGAAGGTTGTTCAACCTATTTCTGAAGCTCTGCAAGAGGCTCTGAACAAAGAAGAAGAGACAAGGTTGTCTAAAAAGAGGTTTAGGGAACAAGCAGAACAAAAGCCAGATTTTGAACAATGGAGCCCTACCTCTAGAAATATAATTCTAACTGCCTGGAAAGCTGCCAAAGACAACATGAATGACAGGAACAAATGGTTCTCTGAGGCAGAATGGAGAAAGCATGAGATCAGGCAGGAGGCTATAGTACAATTCAGAAGGAAGGCTAAGATGGGAAAGCTACCTCCTACTGCTGTGGAGCCTAGCAAGTACTTCCCCAAGCCATATCATTATTTTGAGAGACAGAAAATCAAAGCAGAAGAGCTGAAGAAGAAGGACTTAAAAGGAAAGAAGCCTGCTGATGCTGCAACTGTTGAAGCCCCTGTCAAAGCTCAAGTCCAAGCTGGAAAGGGAATTGTTATCAAGGAACCTGATCAGAAATAGATTAGGATTTTACTTGAAGTTTATGTTGCAATCCTTTTTAATGTAAAACATTTTTGTAAAACATTGAAGATGTATAAGAAATATGTTAGAACAATATATGATAAATATATTTCATGATTGTTCTATAAATGTGTCTATTTCTTGATTGTTCTGAAATGATGAATGTGTATACATGTGTGTATTTCTACATGTTTATGTTTACCCTGCTGAATATAATCTGCTGTACATCATTTTGTAATTTTAATTATGGATGGTGTATATCATTGACTAAGGGTTATGACTTCTCCAAATAGGGGGAGATTGTTGGGTACATTGGTCAAATGTACCTGATTTGAAGAAGCCTCACCCAACTCAATGATATACATCATAATGTATTTGATGTATGTTTGAGTTACTTGTGCAGGTTAAGAAAGTTCTGGACTGAAGCAAAAAGTTTCTAAGTCCATGTGTCGACACCCAGAGGGAAAGTGTCGACACTTAAGAAGGCTTGTGTCGACACCCAGACAAGCAGTGTCGACACTTGGAGTCATTGTGTCGACACCTGGGATGCAGAGTCGACACCAGACAGAAAGTGTCGACACTTGGAGCTGTGTCGACACTCAGTGAAGAAAAGTGCAGACAGAAAGTGTCGACACAAGGAGCTGTGTCGACACCCAGTGAAGCTGTGTCTACACCAGCAAGTGTCGACACTTGGAGCTGTGTCGACACTCAGCAAAAGTCTGCAGAGTCTAAGTACAAGTGTCGACACTCAACACAATGTGTCGACACTAAGCAGAAGAGTCAGCACTTGAAGCATGTGTCGACACTCAACACAATGTGTCGACACTCAACAGAAGAGTCAACATTTGAAGTATGTGTCGACACCCAGAACAATGTGTCGACACACAGCTGAAGACTCAACACTTGAAGAAAGTGTCGACACATGGAGCTGTGTCGACACTTAGCAAAGAACAGAAAGAACAACAAATTATTCTAAGTACAAGTGTCGACACTAAGGGAATGTGTCGACACTCAGCTGAAGTCTCAACAACAAGAAGGTGTGTCGACACAAGGAGCTGTGTAGACACTTAGCAAGATTCAACATAAAAGGATATGTGTCGACATCAAGAAGCAGTGTCGACACTTGACATATTCAACACAAGAAGATGTGTCGACACAAAGGAGATGTGTCGACACATAGAAGAATTCAGCAAAAGCTAGAAGAACAAGTACTTGTGTCGACACTCAATTTCTGTGTCGACACATGCAGAAGAATCTGTGTCGAGACATACAAGGATATGTGTCGACACCTTGTAGACTTGTGTCGACACTTACAAAGCATGTGTCGACACTTGGTCTATAAGTGTCGACACTTAAAGACAGAAAGTCTCGACACCTACTGACTGTTAGAGATTTTCAAGAAGTGACTGGTTGACATGACAGCTGCCGATCCAGCTGGTCTACAGCAACTGTCAGAGATGTCAGAAGTCAGTTATGAACCGGACCAGCCAGTTACCATGAAGAAGGCCTATAAATAGGCGCCCACAGTTTACAGAAACTGTGTTGTTAAAAGAGTTGATCAAGTGATTAACAAGTGGTACAGATTATTCAAGTAATCAGAAAAGTGATATACTGAGTATCAACACAAGAAGATCTTGCAGTCCAAGTGCAGATCTAAGAAGTTGGAGAGAGAGGGCTCCATCCAAGAAATCAGCCTCTGGAACTAGGCTGAGAAGAAGGATTCAGATTCAATTCTGATTCTTAAGAAGCAGAGGTCAAGGAACAACTGCAGAGGATTCAGTCTTATTCAGTTCTACTCAAGAAGCTTTGAAGAAAGCTAAGTCAGATTGGATCCAGCTGAGTTCTTCCAAGAACTCATCAAGAATCTCTCAACTCCTCTCTTATTATTCTGAGTTGTAGAGTTATAATTTGTAATATCTTTTTAACTTGTAGGATCCTTTGGATCTGAGTGATTTGTAAGCCTATAATTATAAAGGCTGAGGGTAGGGCTTGTTTGCCTGAGTGTAGGAGATAGAGATCTCTGAGTGTAGGCCTTGTTGGCTGAGTGTAGGCCTTGGATTGGCTGAGTGTAGGCCTTGATTGGCTGAGTGTAGGCTTTGGGATAAAGCTGAGTCGTAAGGCTTTGGGCCTGAGGTAGGAACCAATTTGGGTTCTGAGACAGTGCAGGAGTTTGGCCGAATCTAGTACACTGCTAGATAGGCGAAGGGGGAAAGTGGATGTACCCATATCTTGGGGAACCACTATAAATCACTGTGTGCTGTACTGTGCTGAAATTGTTGCTGTGTTTGCTGTGTTTGCTGTGATAAACTAGTTAGATTGCTGTGATATAACTGATTGCTGCCAATAAAGTTAGAAAAGGATTAGGTCACCTATTCACCCCCCCCCCCCTCTAGGTGTTTAGGTACCATATCTTTCACAGGCGTTGAGTGCGTTGAGTTCACTCAACGCCTTCATCGAGTAAAGGGGTTTACTTAACGAATCCGACACTTAGGCGTTGAGTGTATTGTGTTCACTCAACGTCATTCTACAAATATGGCTTTTTGGCGTTGAGTGCACTACTCAACGCCATTCGATGATTCGTCGAGTATGACGCAAAAAGCATTGATATCGTTGAGTCCACTCAACACCTTCACAGAGTCAAGCGTTGATTCAACTGAAGATGGCGTTGAGTTCGTCGTATACTCTATGGATACTCGATGATTCATCGAGTATGTGATGATACTCGATGATTCGTCGTGTATGCTATAGATACTCGACGATTCATCGAGACAAGCGTTGTCTAGCCGAAATTTTGGATTCTAAGTCTGGGTTTGCCAATAGCGACGGGAACTGTTCTGTTTATTCCTTGGGTATAAATAGAAGTCTTTAGGGTTTCTTCTGCGTGGAGGAATTGTTGTTCATTCTGTTTAAGCACACGAGTCGTACTGTGCGAATTGATAGAAGCCCTAGAACCCGACGGAAGCGTTCCGCCGATCCCGCCGCCGTCGCCGATCCCAATCCCGAGGAGTGTCATCGTCGCCTCTCCTTCAACAGATCTAGCAGTTTGTTGAGACGTTGAGTCTCCTCTCCCGACCTAGTGCTTGTTCGACAAGTAGCTACTGGTTCTCCCGATCGTGTGGATTTCCTGTAGAAGCGTGGATATTATTTCTACGCTCAGAACTCAAGCTGCTAAGTGGTCAGCCGAATTTATCTGGAGCATCTAGTTTGAGTATAGTCTCAATCTCACAAAGGTAATTTTATTTACATCATGATTTACTTCGTGATTCATGAATATTGTCAGATCGGAACTCTTTTGGGTTTTCTTGTTCTCTTTTTCCATTGCGCGCAGAAATGTTATGCCGTCTAGTAAAACCCAACTGTGGTATCAGAGCGAGATTGAGGGCAATATTCAATGTTTCAGAAGTTTCTAAATCCATGGCGTATTCTTGGATCTCCACCAAGAATGCATGTGATTTCTTTGTTGTTACTCCTTAGCTGTAACTGTCACTCTTGTTGGTTTGTGAAACTAAGTATGTGGTAGATTTTGAATCTCACATATAAAGTGATGAGCTTGTCTACTGTGTAAGTGGTGTTCGTGTTGCTCATGTCCAGTGCATGTAAATCTGAAGATTTATAAGTGTTCTAGATATTCAGATTTAGCCCAGCTCATCAAGTGTTGATGATGATTTTATTTTTCACATCTAGGATGCATTTGAATTATGATTGCTATTGTTTCATTATGTGGATGTTCACATTGGTTCAGTGTTAACCGTGATTAAAGAGTTAATCAAGTATCAAAATCCCTTAAGCAATATTAAGTATTTGGATGCCTTCAAATGGATGACACTCTTCCTGCATCGATCGATGAAGTATGGTCTTGCCAAAACAAGGTGCATTAATCTATCTTGGTAAGGATGAGAGCCGAAAATTATGATATCCCACTGTCGGCATCGGGTCAAGTTTAACTTGGTGACCTCAAAGGTTGAGTGCCCAGAGGCATATAGTTGACATGCACCATATGATGGATGCAAATAACGAGTTATTCACCAACCATACAAGAGTTGCATTGTGATGCAATTGACAAGCGTTGTCTACCTAATTAACTGCATTGTGAGAGAAAAGCCAAAGCTGACTCATAGTGTTAGTGAAATATGGATCTTGTCCACTAAGACGGTTACTCGCATAAACTCTTCAAATTGATATCGAGGGTTATCAGTTTGATAAAAATAGTAGGAGTTATTTTAATTAAAGTCCTAATTGAAAGATAAATTATATTTTGAAATGCAATACTAATTTGCTTTGCTTGATCCTTGTAGAATTTGCATAGCAAGTGGTTCACATTCCAATATGTCCCTTCGAACGATACTTGAGAAGGAAAAGCTGAGCGAGATGAATTATTTGGACTGGTACAGGAGCTTGAGAATTGTTCTCAGGCGAGAGCGCAAGCTCTATGTTTTGGAAGAATTAACCCCTGATGAGCCTGTCGGGAATGCGTCCTGTGCTGATAAGGATGCTTATAAGAAGTATCTTGACGACTCCTTAGACGTTGAATGTCTCATGCTAGCAACCATGAACTCTGAGCTCCAAAAGCAACATGAGAACATGGGTTGCAAGGATATTGACGAGCATCTCAAGAAAATGTTTCAATGGCAAGCTCGTCAAGAGAGATTCGATGTCACTAAGGCATTGTTCCAGTGTAAGATGGGAGCTCGGGACCTAATAGGGACTCATGTACTTAAGATGATTGGGTATATCGAGAACCTTGAAAGACTAGGGTTCCCTCTTGGACAAGAGTTGTCCACAGACCTAATCCTGCAATCGTTGCCGAACAGTTATGAGTAGTTCGTCTTGAACTATAATATGAATGAAATAGACAAGACACTACCCGAGCTCCTAGGCATGTTGCAAACTGCTGAGATCAACATGAAGAAGGTCAAGCCTATTAGCCCCATACTGACGGTGCATAAAGGCAAGGGCAAGGCCAAGGGCTTTAAGAAGACAATGGTAGGACCTAAGTCTGCTTTGGAGCCCAAGTCTTCTGCACTAAAAAAGAAAGGTTCAGGGAAAGAGGGAAAGTGTCACCACTGTGGAAAGCCTGGTCATTGGAGAAAGAACTGTCCTTCATACATTGAGGGTCTGCAAAAGATGAAGGGAGGTATGACTTATGTTTCAGGTATTTATGTTATAAAGATAAACCTTTCTGCTCTTTCATCCTGGGTAATGGATACCGGATGTGGTTCTCACATTTGTATAAATGTGCAGGAACTGGGAAGGAGAAGAATGTTGAGTAAAGGAGAGGTGGACCTGCATGTCGGCAATGGAGCAAGAGTTGATGTTGTCGTCGTGGGTGTTTACCGTCTTGCTTTACCCAGTGGGCTCGTAATTGAACTTGATAGTTGTTATTTTTGTTCCTTCCATAACTAGAAACATTATATCTATTTCGTGTTTGGACATGATTGGATATTTTTTTATTATTAAGAATAATTGTTGTTCTATATTTAAAAATGATGTTTGTTATGGTGTAGCCCAAATGTTTAATGGTTTATATGTTTTGAACTTAGACCATCATATCTATAATATAGAAAATAATAAAAGACTAAGAACGAATGGCTCGAATCCTACGTATCTTTGGCATTGTCGTTTGGGCCATATAATTGAGAAACGTATATCCAAGCTCCATAAAGATGGAATATTGGACTCATTTGATTATGAATCATTTGAGAGATGCGAATCTTGTTTGTTAGGCAAGATGACTAAGCTCCCTTTCACTGGAAACAATGAGAGGGTTGATGATCTCTTGGGTATAGTACATAGTGATGTATGTAGACCCATGAGTTTTATGGCCAGAGGTGGGTACTTCTACTTTGTTATATTTACTGATGATTTCAGTAGATGCGGATACATGTATCTTATGAAGTGCAAATCCGAGAACTTTGAAAATTTCAAAGAGTTCAAGAACGAAGTAGAAAACCAATTGGGTAAGAAGGTTAAAGCACTCTGATTTGATTGAGGTGGAGAATACCTAAGTCATGAGTTTCATGATCATCTAAAGTAGTGTGGTATTGTATCACAGCTCACTCCATATAAAACACCGCAGCATAATGGTGTGTCTGAGCGGAGAAATCATACTCTATTAGACATGGTACTGTTGATGATGAGTCATGCAGACCTATCTGTTTCCTTTTGGAGTTTTGCTCTAGAAACTGCTGGTTTCACACTAAATCGTGCTACAACGAAAGTGGTTCTACAGACACCATATGAGATATGGACTGAGAAGCGTTCTAGTATGTCGTTCATTAAGTTTTGGGGATGTGAGACATATGTGCGACGTCAAATGCTTGACAAGCTGGAACTCAAATTAGATAAGTATCATCTTATGGGGTATTCTAAGGAAACTAAAGGGTACTATTTCTACTTACCATCTGAGGGCAAAGTGTTTGTCGCGAGAACTGACGTCTTTCTTGAGAAAGAGTTCTTAAGTAGAAAGACAGCCAGAGTAGAACTTGAAGAAGTTCAAGAACCACAAAATGTGAATGAACCGGAATTGGAACCTGAGACAGGACTACAAGTTGTTGTTGCTAGAGAACCTGCTCAGGAAACATAAGTTCCACATAGATCTGATAGACCGAGGTTTGATCCTGAGATATATGGATTTCTCGTATCTCAAATAGGTAATGTGTTGTTTATGGATCATAGTGATGAACCTACAACCTACCAAGAGCCTATGAGTGGACTGGACTCCGAGAAGTGGATTGAGGCCATGAAATCTAAAATGGACTCCATGTATGAAAACCAAGTATGGACCTTGGTGGAACCACCTGAAGAGGTACGACCCATAGGGTGCAAGTGGGTCTTTAAGAAAAAGACCGATATGGATGGGAATGTACATACATTCAAAGGGCGACTAGTGGCTAAGTGTTTCAAGCAAATTCATGGTATTAACTATGATGAGACATTTTCCCTTGTTATCATGGTTAAGTCCATCAGAATTCTGCTTGTTATTACTGCATATTATGACTACAAGATCTGGCAGATGGATGTCAAAACGGCTTTCCTAAATGGAAACCTCCTTGAGGAAGTGTACATGACACAACTTGAGGGTTTTGTATCTCCAAGTGAAGCCACTAAAATATGCAAGCTGTAGAGATCCATTTATGGATTAAAACAGGCTTCTCGAAGTTGGAATCTTCGTTTTGATGAAAAGATCAAAGAGTTTGGTTTTATCAAGAACGAGGATAAACCGTGTGTTTACCAGAGGATTAGTGAGAGCATTATTGTCTTCCTGATATTGTATGTGGATGATATACTGATGATCGAGAATGACAAACCGACCCTGCAAGTTGTTAAGAACAACCTATGGGACTGCTTTTCAATGAAGGACTTGGGTGAACCGACCTATATACTTGGTATTAAGATCTATAGATATAGATCGGAGAAGTTATTGGGTTTGACCCAAAGTACGTACATTGACAAGATGTTGAAGCATTTCAACATGCTTGAGTCCAAGAAAGGATTCTTACCCATGTCTCATGGTGTGAGTCTCTCTAAGGACCAGTATCCTAAGTCTTATGAAGATAAGGACCGTATGAAGTTGATTCTATATGCTTTGGCAATTGGGTCAATCATGTATGCAATGATATATACTACACCCGATGTCTCTTATGCCTTGAGCATGACTAGCAGGTATCAGTCTGATCCCGGTGAAAGTCACTGGATTTCCATTAAGAACATCATGAAGTACTTGCAAAGAACTAAGGATACGTTCTTGGTATTTGGTGGAGAGGAAGAGCTCGTTGTAAGGGGTTACACAGATGCTAGCTTCCAAACTGATAGGGACGACTCAAAGTCTCAGTCAGGTTTCATATTTTGCCTTAATGGAGGTGCTGTTAGATGGAAAAGTTTCAAGCATAAGACAGTTGCTGATTCTACAACTAAGGCTAAGTATATCACCGCTGTAAATGCAGCGAAGGAGGCTGTATGGATTAGGAAATCCGGTGAGTTAGATGTAGTTCCTAACATTGTTCGTCCCGTAGATCTCTACTGTGACAACAACGGTGCAATTGTACTTGCTTCAGAACCAAGATCTCATCAATGCTCCAAACACATACTTTGTCGATTCCATCTTATTCGAGAGATTGTCGATTGAAGAGATGTGAGCGTTACCAGAGTGCCGACTGAGGATAACATTGTGAATCCACTGACAAAGCCTCTCGCACAGAGAAAGCATGATGGTCATGTTAGATCTATGGGTATACGATACCTGAATGATCAACTATAGTAAGAGTCTTGTGGATTGTATGTTTGTTGGCTATAATATTTTATTTGATGAATAAAGTATTGTATGAATTTCATTTATATATTTTGGCAAGTTCTTTTATTGTGTTATTATTTCTATTGTGATAGAGTACTTAACTGTATGAATGCCCTTAGAGTGTTTGCTTCCATAGGTCAAGTAGTGACTTGAATGTGAGAACCTATGATCCTAGAAGCTGCATTCTTAAAAGTCCCTAGTCGTTGTATCAACTTAGAAGCTAAGGGCGATGATGATACCTTTACGACTAACATGTGCATTTACTGATGACCCGTCCTCATAGGTCATGATATTGTGATATCAAGTCATCACATGGGTACTTGTTATGAACAAGTTGTAATGGGCAGACCCACCATGAGAATACTTTGTGAATTATTATATAAACGTGTCACAAGTATGGCTCAAGTGGCAATGGTGTTTATGGTCCTTTGACCTGAGGTCACAACATTCATCGAGTGAGTAAGAGTGTGCTTTGAAGCCATCAAAAGTCCAGTCTTGAGAAAGTTGGATGATAAAGGTGATTATTGGGTATGTTACGAATTATTTGAGTGTTTGCGTGTGAGCAAAAATGAAATTTGTCCACCTTTATGACAGGAGTTGCATCCATGGGCCCCTTGATGGAATTGGATTGAGAAATGCATGGTCATGCTTGATTGAGCCAATATATGATATTGGGATCACCAAATTCTGAAAGTCCATTCTAGATCAGGAAACTGGGATTGAATAATTATAAGGGTGACACGGTCTATACCTCTAGTTCTATCCAGATGTAAGAGACGAATAGACATGACAACACTGTAACATTGGTCACAATGGATTTTGAGTTTAATAAACTCTTACTGTTTGGGAAGCAATGATGTATTGATAGATGCCGCTTATTGTTTGTGATGATTTTGCTTGATACTTTCAAGATCAAGTGGGAGATTGTTGGTATTACCATTGTGATCTAGAAGTGAACAAGCATGTGACCACACTGCCAACTCAGTATGAGCCTATCAGGGTCGCATATAAAATTATGGAAAAAATTGGGAGATTGGATTTGTATTGTTTGGCTCATATGATGAGTTGAAAAGACTTAGCTCAATCAGACTAAAAGCGTCGAGTGCATTGAGACCACTCAACACCTTCGTCGAGTTAAGCGTTAACTCGGCGAATGACGGTGTTGAGTGTGTTGAGTGTATTCAACAATTCGTTGAGTCAAGGTGTTGATTCAATGAGTATGACACTTAAGCATTGAGTATGTTGACTATACTCGATGATTTGTTGAGCCAGGGAATTGTTTCGAGAAGTCTGAGTCTCAGGCATTGAGTGTGTTGAGTTCACTCTACGCCTTCGTCGAGTAAAGGGGTTTACTTAATGAATCTATCACTTAGGTGTTGAGTGTATTGTGTTCACTCAATGCCATTCGACGAATCTGGTTTTTTGGCATTGAGTGCATTGAGTGCACTCAAGACCATTTGACGATTCATCGAATATGGCGTAGAAAGCGTTGAGAGCGTTGAGTCCACTCAACGCCTTCATAGAGTCAAGCATTGATTTAGCTGAAGATGGCGTTGAGTTCATCATGTATCCTATGGATACTCAATGATTTGTTGAGTATGTGATGATACTCGACGATTCGTTGTATATGTTATAGATACTTGATGATTTGTCGAGACAAGCATTGTCTGGACGAAATTCTGGATTCTGAGTCTGGGTCTGCCAATATTGACGAGAACTGTTCTGTTTATTTCTTGGGTATAAATAGAAGTCTTTAGGGTTTCTTCTGCATGGAGGACTTGATGTTCATTCTGTCTAAGCACACGAGCCGTACTGTGCGAAAAGACGGAAACCCTAGAACCCGACGGAAGCGTTCTGTCGTCGCCGTCGCCGATCCCTATCCCTGTGAGTGTCATCGCCACCTCTCCTTCAACAGATCTGGCAGTTTGTGGAGACACTGAGTGTCCTTTACCGACTTAGTGCTTGTTCGACAAGTAGCTACGAGTTCTCCCTACCATGTGGATTTCATGTAGAGGCGTGGATATTCTTTCTACGCTCAGAACTCAAGCCGCTAAGTGGCCGGCCAAATTTTTCTGGAGCATCTAGGTTGAGTATAGTCTCAATTTCACAAAGGTAATTTTATTTACAGCATGCTTTACTTCTTGATTCATGAATATTGTCAGATCCGAATGCTTTTGGGTTTTCTTATTCTCTTTTTCCGCTGCTTGCACAAATGTTATGTCGTCTATTAAAACCCAACACCGGCTACATCCCCGGCAGGGGACCACCACCACCACCACCTCCATTGAGGGGGGGAGGGGGAAAGTGTTTGGCGGCGACTTGGCTGCCGGAGGCGGCGGTTTCCGTCAAACCCGAGCTTCTCCAAAATTCCGATTTTTCTTGAAATGCTCTCATGAAATCGGGCTCAATTGAGCTCGATGTCTCTCCTATTTGGTCTATATAGCTAGCACAAGGGGAGGGGAGGATAAATGGACCTGGATGCGGGCTTGGTGGCGGGTGTGGTGGCAGTGTGCCATGGCCGACCTCTCCTCCGGCGAGCTAGCTCCAAGCTTCGTTTCTCCACGGTTTGCCTTGATCGAGGACTTGATTTCAACTCATCTAGATGCTCTGAAGCTAATTGAGGGGTTGTTTTTGGCTGATAGTGGCTGTATAAGGATGGCCATCAAGGGGGTGGCCGACCTTGAGCTTTGGTTGCTCCTCCTTGCTTCCATGTGTCCACCACCTCTTAATTTTTGCTGGAAATGAGCTGGGGAGCTCAATGGAGGTATTGGGCAGAGGGGAGGAGGGCCACATGGCCTTCATCCCCCCTTTTCTTCCTTCTCTCTCTCCTCCACTTGGGAAAATGACTAAACTACCCCCATGCATTTCACTACCCTCTAAAATCAGAGGATAAGGACTGTAATTAGACACTTGGGCTGCTAATGGGCCATAGGCCATGGTCTTCGCCCATTGGAAATGGGCTTGACTTCTCATTTTCTCCTTTAGGCCTTATGTTGCCCAAGTTTGACTTTTAGGGTTGACTTGGTCAACTTGATGAGTGGGCTGGCCCCACTTTATGATCATGGACCCTATGACATCACCTAACATGGGTTGGGCCATGGCTCAAGGCATTATCCCATTTGGAATGAGCTTGGTCTTTAAATTCCTTATTTAGGCCTAAAGTTGACCAAGTTTGACTTTAGGGTTGACTTGGTCAAATTGATGAGTGGGCTGACCCCACTTGATGGTCATGGGCTTTATGGCACCACCCAACCTTCGTTGGGCCATGGCGATGTCTTAATTTGGCTAATTGGG
This sequence comes from Platanthera guangdongensis, assembly GCA_039583875.1. Taxonomy (NCBI): domain Eukaryota; kingdom Viridiplantae; phylum Streptophyta; class Magnoliopsida; order Asparagales; family Orchidaceae; genus Platanthera; species Platanthera guangdongensis. The sequence continues at coordinate 111,611,763 of CM077157.1, read as the reverse complement.
CCTAAGTGTGTGGTCTTGACCAAATTAGGGTTAGGGTTGACTTTGGTCAAATTGGGTCAATGGGTGACCCCATGATGGGGCTTTTAGGTCACTTAGATTTCTTTTAGGGTTAGGGACAGACTAGTAAGGTCAATTTGTATTCATGGTTTCAATTTGGGCTAGTTTGACATAATGTTGATTTGAACCCTATAGTGGGTCCCATGTGAGTCCACCCTACTCTATGGCCCTAGGGTCAAACCTAGCCTAATACTTTTCTCTCACCATATGTCCTACCCTAATCTAAGTTAAGGGGTCTAGTAGAAAATGGGATGTTACAAAATACAATATTTATAGACTCTTCTACAACCAGGGTTTTCTTGTTAAAAATCATATGTCTTACTATGACTACTATAACCTACGAAAGTACCTTCAAAATACTTTTAGCTAAACTTCGTACGATAATACTTCTCATTGTTAAGTACAAAGCATTTACTGACAAAGATCCTAAAGTAGGACACAGTCTATTTTCTGCCCTTCAACAGTTCATAGAGAGTTGTACGATGGCAAGTTGTGTTGACTGATTCAGCACAGAAGTATTTTGTTAGTGAAGCATCATTCAACATAGTTATGTATGCTTCAATGAGGGTTCCGTTCCTTCTCTCGACCACTCCATTATGTCGTGAAGTACGTGGAGAGAAAAACTCATGAAAGATATCTTAACTTCCACAGAATTTTGTCATGACCCCAGACTCAAAATTCTATTCCGTGATCACTTCTGATTTTGACCACGGAGCAGTTTAACTTGTTCTTAATTTGGCTAAAAAATTAGTGAAAGCCTCGAAGGTGTCTGACTTGTATTTTATAAAGAACACCCAAGTAAAATGAGAGTAATCATCAACAATGACCAATGTATAGACTTTAGCTCCTAAAATCCGAATTGGCATGAGACCAAATAAGTCCATGTGAAGTAAGTATAAACTTCTAGAAAACTCTTTTTTAGCAAAACCCTTAAAGGTAGTCATTGTCTTCTTACCCATTTGGCATGCGTGACATCGACTCTCTTTAAGGCACTTAATGTTGGGAGCATCACACACTAAGTTTTGAGAAAATAGCATTTTAATAGTTTTGAAATTTATATGTGCTAATCTCTTGTGTCATTGGTCATAGAGAGACACACTATCTTTTACCAAAAAACACACTAGTGTAGAATTGTCTAAGTATAAAAAATTAAAGCAGAAAATATTTCTACTCCGAGTGGCCTATTAAGACTATCTCCAAGAGCTTTTCTTCTAGCTCATCTAACTAATTCTCCTTCTGATTTAATAATTCAGCAGAGCATTTTAAATCCACTTTCAAGGAGTGAACTTCATCTCTGAGAGGAATTAATTCAGCAATTTCCTCCTTCAGTCGTGATTCCACTGCCTTGAGAGAAGCAATCTCTTTTGATTGCTTTTTGACTACCTTGCGACATTTGTTAAAGGCTCTCAAAAGTTCTAGATGCTGCACTATCAAGTCAGAATCATCTTCCTCAGAAGAATAGTCTTCATGACCATTAATAGAAGTTTCAAATTCAGAGAGCATTATGTGAGAGTTTACCTTCCCGTTGAATTGGGAGTCGCCTACTTCCTCATCTAATTGAGTCATGAGCCTGAAGTAGGCTTCTTCATTTTTCGAGATTGACTCACTTGAGTCACTGTCACTAGGACTCTTTGACTTCTTTGCAACAAAGCACTTCTCTTCCTTCCTCTTACCTTTGAAGGATCTCATCTTTTCTTTTTTTGGTCCTTCATTCTTTTTATACGGACAGTCCGCAATCACGTGTCCTGACTTATTGCAACAGTAACAAACTATGTCAGAAGAATAATGTTTGTTCGGTTTAGACTTATACCTGTCTTCTCGATTGTAGCTCTTCTTGGATCGATCACCATCACAATGTGATCTTCTGAGGTCAGAGGAGGAGGACTGATTTTTCAATTGCCTCCTCTTGCTGAGCAATCTTTTGAATTGCTTTGAGATTAGCGAGAATTCTCCATCAAACAATTTAGAGCCTGACGTGTTTGGCTCAAAATCTTCTTATTCATCAGAAGCTCGTGTCCTTACTGGTGACACGACTTTATATTTTCTAGACCCTTTGGCCTTTAGAGCTACCGACTTCTCTTTGCTTGAAGTATTGCTAAGTTGCTCCTCCTTCCTTGTGTTAATCTATAGTTCATCGGAAAGGAGCTTTCTGAATAGGTTCTGAGGATCAATCTCGGGCAGCTATCCAAATTCCCTAATGGCTACCACCTTGGTGTCCCAATCTTTTGTCAGGGATCTTAGAAATTTGTCATTGAGCTCACCATTAGAAAATGCACGACCATAGTTTTTGAAGTCGTTGACGATCTTAAAGAATTTTTCAAAGCTGTCTGCAATTGAATCACTTGAGCCTTGCTTGAATGCCTCATATTCTTGATTAAGTAGAGATCTCTGATCGTCTCTAACTTCTTTAGTTCCTTCCATGAGGACTACAAGACAGTATCACATCTCCTTGGCCGATTTGCAGTGGAATAGATTTTGCAGCATTGAGTCGTCCACTGCACTGACTATGATATTCTTTGCCTTTTTATCCACGGGGATTAGAGCAATCTCATCTTTATTCTAATCCATCATTTTCTTCGGAACTATCGCATTAGGACTCATGGTAGAAGGTTGAGTAGGAACATGAGGACCCTCTTCGACAATCTGAAATATGCGGGGATCAGCAGCTTCCATGTAGAATCTGATTCTCTCCTTCCACATGGGTAAGTTCTCCTTAGTGCACATAGGCAACTTCATCGAAGACACATCCTTGCTTCTGTCCATTGCAGTTAAACGAATTCTCTTGACAACTAGACGGAGATCTTGTTCAAGGTGTTAACCTTATATCAAACAACATCTCTCTGATACCAATTAAAAGTGTCTAGTAGTCAACCTAAATCACCTAGAGGAGGGTGAATAGGTGAGTTCTACGTCTTATAGCGGAATAAAATTTGTACAAAAATAAGCACACAGAAACACAGAGAATTTATAATGGTTCCCCGAGTTGGGTACGTCCACTATCCCGCCCCGCCGAAATACCAAGAAGGGCTAGATTCGGCTACTTCACCTTTATCTCAGATTGAACACAATCTTACACATCAGAGCCTCAACTCCTACAACTCAGAGACAACTCTCCTATCACTCAGAGAACAACCTCTCCTACAACTCGGAGAACAACCACTCTTATAACTCGATCCTAAAATAAGGATCTACAACTCGGAGGCAAAACCTCCTACAATAGTATAAAAGATTTACACAAACAAAGATTAAAAATAATCTTCTTCAGATCTAAAAACTTCGGTCTTCCGTTCCTCTGAAAAGTAGATCATGAACCTCTTGAGGAACACAAGAAATTGAAAGCTTTGAAGTCCTGATCTGAACACACAGATCAACTAGATCTGAGTAATATGAGAACCTTCAGAGATCAAAGATCTAGTCGACACTCTTGAAGAAGAACGAATCATACAGTAAGTTGACGTCGGCCGAGAAAATCGTGAAATGTCGTATCGTACGCCGAATGGAGTTTTCCTTCTTGAAATTTCTCGATTTGAACAATAACATGATTAGACACAATTAGGGTTTCTCGAAATCCACCCTAGGTATTTATAGGAACTCCTCTTCTCCAATGGCTAGAAAATTCCTTCCATACCGAGAAATCTGTGAGTTATTGTACATGGCGGCCTAGACGATCCGAGTCGAAAATTTGAAAACAAAAAAATAAACCCTATGTATTATTCATCGAGTATATACGGGTATACTCGTCGAACAGCTTCGAAACTTGACGAAAATAACTTAGACGATTCCAGACAGATCTAACAGATAACACAACGCTTTCCAATAGAGATACTCGACGAATTCGACGAATATCGGCTAGCTTACTCGACGACGAGTATCGGTAGATACTCTCAACGCATTCGACGCATATGCAAAGTGATGTTCGACGAATTTGACTTAAAGAAATCCAAAGAAGTAAATTCGAGAACTCAAGGCATATCCAGTGAGTCTCGACGAATTCGTCATGTATTGACATATATATTCGACGAGTATCGATAGATACACTCGACGAGTATACATGAAGATACTCGACGATTTTTACTTAACTGATTTCCAAGAACTCAAAGGTTATTCCCCAAGTAAATACGATGAATTTGACGAGTGCCAAAAAGTATACACGACGAATTCGACGAGTATACATGAAGATACTTGACGAATTCGACGAGTATTCACTACTATACTCAACGAATCTTACTTAGAGAAAACTTTTGTTCTTCTGAATGCAACAACTTGTCCTTCCTTGTTTCTCCTAGGGTATTTGAATTAGAAGTACATCCCAATAGAGAGATTACACGTGAGTCAACACATTGGCCTACACAATGAAGGATTATATTATAAAGTCCTGTGTTTCATGACCCACTGTAACCTGACATTAGGTTGTACTTAGCAATATAGTCCCGCAAACACATAACTACATAAACAACATCAAATACAATCTCAATTCATCTTACTTCAAAGGACACTTCTTCAAATCAGGGTTATTGTGGATACAACACCCAACAGTGGTGGAATTGGTTGAAGTTCGCCGAGTCCAGCTTGTTGCGGACTCGTCTGGAGCTCGCGAGATCGGCATGGTTAGTGCGGTCTGGCTCTTGTATCCGCTGGTGTTGTGTTCGAACCAGGGATTGCAGGAGGTGTGGACTTGGCCTCGCATTATAAAGAAGTTTGATAATACAAGATTTGCTTGCTCTTCTATTTGCATTTAGTTTAATTGACTTGTTTTGGTTGAGTGTTCCTGCGACATGATTCCCGTTTTTCGTTTTTCACAAATTTTTACAGTGGGTTGCGCTCACCCAAGGCGCTCGGGCTGCCCTCGTGCAAGGTGCACACGCTTCCCTCATGCAAAGCGCGCACGAGCGTGTTGCAAGCGTGTTTGCGCGATGTGTGCGCTCACATGAGGTGCGTGCTTGCGCGAGGTGTGCGCTTGCGTGATGTGCGTGTTTGCATGTTATGTGCGTGCTCGGGTGTCGCACGTGCTTGGCAATGCCCTAGCGTGTGTGTGCCTTGATGGGGGGGGGGGGTTTGGGCTCCTTCGGGCGAGTGCGTTCCTTGTGCGCGGTTCGTGCGATTGGGTCGGCCTTCTTGCGTGTTTTCGGTTGAAGTGTTGTCGTTTTGGGTCGAAAATTTCAGTAGGAATCCCTTCAAACATGAAATAATTATTGAGGTAAAGTTATTTTTTACTCACGGTTTTAAGTATCGACAAATTGACTATATCACCATCTACTTGCTTTTGTGTATTCCAATATCCTACATTCTTTTCATGATATCGTAACCACAGAGTGAATATAGGAGGTAGCGAACATTCTTATTTGATCAACAACGGAACAAAATGATTGTCGTGAACGAATCCAATATAAATCATCATGCAGTTTGTTGGAGGTCTAGAATGTAATGACAGAAATGTGAATGACTGATACTTTGAAAAATGAACCAAAGCGTCGTTATAACGTGATGCAACTAATGTTAGAGTGCTCGAAGCATCCGCGTGACCATCTAGTTTGGAATGGTCTACCCATTGCCCCCAGCAGGGTATTTATAGGCGAAACCCTAAATCCCCGACTACGGGTTTGGATTCCTATCGGATCCTAACCAACCCGTTAAGTAGCCCATTAACACGAATATAAATATACCTCAACAATCTCCTCCTATATTGTATATAAGTGTTAGCATAAGAGAGGTGCTACTTATCCAAAAGTTAATAATAACCAAACAAACAAGAGTTTTTCCAGAAATATGAATATGAGTTTTAGATAACAGAATACTAAACTCAAACCAAATGTTCCAAACATGAATTAAAGCAATAAACTGGAAAGCTCAAACCGATAATTGATCTAAGCGAAAAGCAGATCATCATCATCTGGGTCAAAATCAACTGTCTCTCCTTCAATCTCCACTTTTCCTGCAAACAATTACAACAAGAATGTCATGAGACAAATCTCTATGAATTCAAATATTTGCAGAAATAAAGTGATTAGTTCTAACAGTGGGTGAACTTAATACTCTAACTGGGAGGAAAGAATCCCAAAACAACATCTCTATCTAATTTACACAAAATTAGATTAATTGATTTCATAGAATCAAACCATGTTCCTTCGATTATTAAGATTTTTTTTAACGTTCCACAATTGTGCTATATCATCAAGTTTGGAATGATACAACAAGCTGTGACTATTATATCATCAAATTTGGAATGATATAACTAATAATCATAATATCAGGACACATATCAGCAACCTCAGTACTCCTTTTTGGAATGATACCCAATTCACCCTTTGGCAAAGAATAGTTACATAAGTCATCAAGTTTGGAATGACTGGCAACTATCTCACCTCTAGCTTTCATCAGATAGCATCTGAAATACTTTAGTGTGCTCAACGTAGATGCTTGAATGTAAGCAGACAACGTTTCTTAAATTTAAAACATAAGCTAGGTATTAAGTTCTCCTAAATGGACGTTAATCCCATCTCCCCCGATGTTTTAGATGTGAGAACCTTACATAAGCCCTTAGTAAGGACATCTGCTACATTATCTTTTGATCTCACGTCCAATACGGAGATTATCCCCTGACTGGTGAGATAGCTCAACCAGGCCTGTTTCATCCTAAGTTGCCTTCGCTTGCCATTGAACAACGTATTTGTAGCAATGGTCTTTGTGGCCTGATTGTCACAATAAATCGAAATAGAGTGCATTTTCAGACTCGTCATTGGAATGTCCAATATCAGATCTATTATCCACTCTGCTTCTTCTTCAGCTGAAGCGAGAGCATAGAGTTCTGATTCCATAGAGGATAGTGCAATGCACGTTTGCCTCTTAGACTTCCAAGCTACTGCAGCTCCTCCTAGTGTAAACACAAAACCACTAGTGGATCGACAATCAGCTATTTCCGAGCACCAAGATACGTCGGAGTATCCTTCAAGCACTGGAGGATGCCCACTATAACATAAAGCGTACTTCTCAGTATACTTTAAGTATCTCATTAGCCTGTCTAAGGCGTCTCAGTGGTCCTTCCCAGGGTTACTGGTGAATCTACTCAACATGCCGACCGTAAAGGCTATGTCAGGTCTAGTGCAGGTAGTAGCGTACATGAGACTTCTTATGAGTTTGGAATAATCCAACTGTCTGATAGCTGAACCTTCATTCGGTTTCAGTCTACTGTTATAATCGTATGGAGTCTCAGCCTTTTTGCTCTTATCATAACCCCACTTTTCCAGTAGATTCCTAATGTAGTGACTATGACTCAGGGTGATACCCTTTTTTGTGAAGTTCACTTCCATTCCTAGGATGGTTTTCACCTCACCTAGGTCTTTCATGCTAAATTGTGCCGTCAAGGCAACTTTCACGTCTTTCACCTCAGACTGATCAGTGCCCAGAATTAGCATGTCATCAACGTACAAGCATATGATGGCTACTTTATTTGCACTTGTTCTAACGTACAGACATTTATCTGATAGACTGGATTTGAAACCCAAGCCTTTTACACAGGTGTCAAATTTTTCATGCCACATTTTGGGTGCTTGTTTCAATCTGTATAGTGACTTAATCAACTTACAGACCTTATTTTCTAGACCTTCTATGACGAACCCTTCAGGATGGTGCATGTAGATCTCCTCAGTCAGATCTCCATTCAGGAATGCAGTCTTGACATCCATCTGATGAACAGTGTAGTGTTCAATAGATGCTAGTGCGAGAAGAATCCTAATTGTCGCATAGTGACATACAAGTGAGTATATATCAAAGTAGTCTACACCACTCACTTGAGTGAAGCCTTTGGCAACTAGACGTGCTTTGTATTTTGCGATACTCCCATCAGGATTGAGCTTCTTCCTCAGAACCCACTTATTGCCAATGGTTTTAGCCCCTTTGGGCAAATCGACCAAAGTCCATGCGTTGTTCTGCATCAGAGAGTTCATCTCTTCGTCTATGGCTTCTTTCCATAATAGAGAGTCTCTAGATCGCATCGCTTCCTTATAAGTGGATGGATCAGCTTCAACGTGGTAAGTCACGAAGTCTGTACCGAAACTTTTAGGCATTTTCTCTCTACTAGATAGCCTTCTGGTATCTAAACTACTCGTGTCTACAGGATCAGTGTCAGAGTTACGTTGTCCTGGCTCAACTAAAGGCTCAGTACTAGTGGCTGGCAGACCTGGCAGTGTCAGGTTCTTGTCCTTAAGGAACTTATCCTCAAAGAAGACAGTGTCTCTTGATTCTATTACAGTTTTAGTGGAGAGATCCAGAAACCTGTCCGCAGCACTATCATCTGCACATCCTAGGTAGACACAGGTATTAGTCCTGGGTCCAATCTTTGCTCTTCTAGAGTCTGGTATCCTAATATAAGCGACACAGCCCCAGGTCTTAAGATTGTCAAATCTAGGAGGCCTCTTAAACCAAAGCTCGTAGGGTGTCTTAGTCAACTTTGCATGGGGAACTTTATTAAGAATGTGATTTGACGTGAGGACGGCTTCACCCCAATAGGCCGCAGGCATGCTAGCAGTCAACAGCATGGAGTTCAACATTTCTGTTAAAGTCCTATTTTTCCTTTCAGCGATGCCGTTGGATTGTGGATAATATGGAGCGGTCGTTTCAGGAATTATGTCATTGCTGGCAAGGAAGTCTCTGAACTCCCCCGAGACGTATTCTCCTCCTCTATCACTTCTTAGCCGTTTTATTTTCACGTCAAGTTGATTTTCAACCCTATTTTTGAAAATACGGAATTTTTCAAATGCTTCATCTTTGGTTTTAAGAAGATAAATGTGACTGAATCTAGAGTAGTCGTCGATAAAGGTTATCAGATACTTCCGACCGCCTCGAGTGACAAAACTTTTATAGTCACAAATATCGGAATGTATTAACTCTAGCAATTGTGTGCTCCTAGAAACCTGACTAAAAGGTGTTCTAGTTATCTTAGTTTGAGCACAAATTTCACATTTTTCAAATTTGGTTTTTGTGTCGAGGGGTATGTTGTGAGTTCTAGCTAGCAGGAGAAGTTTTCTATAATTGACGTGTCCTAGTCTTGCATGTAAAGTCTTAGGATCTATCAGATTAGAATTAACCTGATTTACTACCTTGTGTGCTAGACTCAGCCTATACATCTCGTTAACGACATATGCGCATCCAAAGTAATGTGAGTGAACCATAAGGGTTACCCGACCACCACTAATGTTAAAAGACATACCCGCATCGCACAACAGGCTAATAGAAATTAAATTAGCAGCTAATGTCGGTATAAATTTAACATTTGTCAAAGTAAGAGTTTTACCTGAGGAGAGAGTCAAGGTAGCGTTGCCGACCTTCAGCACGTCAGCTACAGCTCCATTTGCAATAGTGACAGTCTCTTGCACCTCTTTTGCATCCTCTAGAAGCTTTGGATTGTGGCAGACATGGCAGGTAGCACCTGAATCGAGCCACCACTCTGAACTGGCCGTCCCGTTACCGACCATGGCAACAAAGTCGGTAGGCGCAGTCTGATGAACCATGTTGGCTTGATTATTAGTTCTTGGTGTGCTGGATTCGCCCCGTTTGGGCTGACGGCACTCGGAAGCGCAGTGACCCCACTTATTGCAGTTGTAGCACTTGCCTTTGAATTTCTTCTTAATTTGTTTGCTGGTGGCAGCAACTGCGGGTGCACTGGTCGGTGGGCGAGTCTTGCCAGGCTTAGGCTTCCGCTTAGGATGCGTGATCATGTTAGCAGTAGAGGACTGCTTGCTATTCTTCTCTATAGCGTGCCTAGTCCGGTTCTCATCCTCAATGCAGATGAAGCGCTTGAGGTCTTTAAGACTCACCTGCGTCTTCTTCCGGTACATCTCAGTCTTGAAGGAATACCAGGCCGAGGGCAATTTGAAAATGATCGCCCCTGCAACAAATCCATCTGGCAGAGGGATGTTTTCACTGTTGAGCTTGTCCACCAGATTTTCAAACTCAGTAACCTGTGGCAGGATTTCCCTTTCCTCAGTGAAGGTGAAAGCCATAAACTTGTCCATCAGGTGCGTCTTGGACATGTTCTCCTCCTCCTTGAACTGCTCCTCTAGGGCTTCCCAGATCTCCTTGGCCCTTTGCATCTTGTCGTACGTCTCTGCAAGCCTGTTGGAGAGGCAATTCAGGATGTAGTCTCTACAGAAGTCCTCGTCGTTGACCCATTGATCATCAACGTCACTTCCTTTGAATTCCTCAAAGACAGTCTGCACTGTGTAGAAGATGTTCAGGTACTTCATGCCGAACTGTGTGTTGCGCTTCCAGGCACTGAACTCGGCGTTGGAGAATTTCTCCAGCTTGATCATCGGCACGGGAGAGGAATGACTGATCGCCTTTGACATTTTTGTGTTCCTTTCCACTACGATAGTGTTCTACTAGCAATCTTAATTACAAGCAGAAAATACTAGAAAGAGATCACCTGAGCCGCAGAGACGATGAATTCTCCAGATCCAATCCAGGGAAATTGTTCGATCCTCCTATTCGACTGACAGAAATCACCAAATACAATATCTCCGTTGAAGAATGCCAAGAAGATGAGTGGAATCCTCCTACAGGTGCTTCTCAGTGAAAGGTTTCTCTCCAATTCAGAGAAAAAAAAACTATAGGTAAGAATCAGGAATATGCAGTGAATCCTTTCAAGCAACACTTTGGATTAATCCCTCCCTGTTCAAAATCCAGAAAGATGAATCTGGCAGCTGGAATCAACTCCTTGACAAAAGAAACCGCCGTTAATCTTCACCACGACTGCTCGATGGATAAGAACTAACACCAGAAGATTGATTTACTCTACAGAGGAACTCCTCTTCTTCAATCTTCAAGCAGTGCAGCCATTCTTCATCTTCATCGTTGTTCACCCAATTAACCTGGCGGCGAAGAAAAGAAATCCGGCGACCAAGATAAGATATCACCGACGGAGGAAACTCGCACAGAGCGGCGAATCGCAAAAAACGGAAGAATCGCCCAGGAGCGATGAGATTGGCGGCTGATCTGAGGTCTTCACGATCGACGAAAGCACGAGATCTAGCGAATCGTGAAAGCAGCGACAGCACAGGCCGCGATCCGCCTCCTTCGCGATCGGCTAGGGCGAAATCGGGGATGGATCTCCTTCCCGATCGTCTAGGGCAGAGAAGTCACGAACGGCGGTTTCTCCCTTCTTCCCGATCAGCTAGCACAGTAGCGGTGCTCGTTCGTTTTTCCCGATCAACAAAAACAGAAAAAAAAAAACGCGGGCGGGATGCGACCTCCTTGCGACGAACTCCGGCGCCTTTGATCGACGACTGTTACTGTGCTTCCTTCCCGGCGGCAGCGTAAGCGCCCAACCTCCGGCTGCGATGGCAGAGGGCGATGCAGGAAATCCCGAGCGGGATTATTTCTCCTTCGATCGGCGACGACAAGCGATGGCGAAGCGCAGAAAATCGTGAGGGGAGACGACTGCTAGGTCACGGGAGAGAGAGCGGCTAGGGCGACACTTCGAGAATGTTAGAGTGCTCGAAGCATCCGCGTGACCATCTAGTTTGGAATGGTCTACCCGTTGCCCCCAGCAGGGTATTTATAGGCGAAACCCTAAATCCCCGACTACGGGTTTGGATTCCTATCGGATCCTAACCAACCCGTTAAGTAGTCCATTAACACGAATATAAATATACCTCAACAACTAATTCCAAGGTCAGGCATCGTCATCCACTTTGCAAGTGACGCTGGAATTACACGAATCTATTGGAACAAGAAACTTCAACATAAAATTCAACAAATGAGATCCAATCCAACATACAACACAAAAATCTAAACGATGTTCAAAGAATTAGAGTTACACCTCAAAGTGCACTGCAAGAAGAGAACCCACAAATCTATGGTTTCTGCAGGTTGGCAATTGACGGATCCGAGCAATCGGCCTCACGGAAAATGATTCCGGGCGTCGGGTGAAATTGGGCGATCGGCGGATCTGAGAAAATGGGGATCAAAATCTGAATCTTGTGCTAGTATGACTTTGAACAATACAACAACGATGACTTGAGGTTTCACCTGATCAGGAAGTTCATGCTCATATCCAAAGTAAATGAGCTTATAACACCTACCGTTTAGAAAAAAAAGGAGAGCCTAACATAACAAAATATAAGTCATGAAGCTGACAATTAGAAAAGAAACAAAAAAGATTACAAGTAATACATAAAAGAACATAGCCGTGATTTCCTCCCTTTTAAAAACTTCAAACCTAATGCATCTCTTCTTGTAAAACCTGCCCACATTCCAAATGAACACATGCCTGCAAATCGCCAAGTTGAAGGGGATTCCGGGGGCGGCGGCGGCGGCGGCGGCGGCGGCACCAGGGTTCAACTTCGTCTTCTCCCCTCTGTCTCTCACAGCGTCGCTGAGCCTGACGGCTTTCGGCGCTAGGGGGGAGACGTTGTGGCAGCTACTCTCCTTCCTCGGCTGCCCAACCCTCGACCATCTTCACTACGCCTCCGGCCACCTCTCCAAAGCCGTCCGTGCCGTCGATCGAGAGCTGATCCTTTCGTTTGTCAACGGAGCATGGCTTGATCGTTCCATGGAGATCAATTCGTCCGTCGCGGCTGTCGCCTCATCAATGTATGGCGCTGCTATTCATCCCATTGACATCCGTCAGGTATTTGGTAATCAATTTGTTCAAAAATCAAGATCAATTTAATTTTTATGAGAAGAAATTATACACTTATTTGATTTCTTGTATATATAAATTCTTCTTGGTTCATGTTAATAATAGTCCCATACCGTCAATCCGCTCTGGTCTGATCTGTTTATATGGCAAGGCAACCCTCACCTGTTGAGTCGGTTTTTCAGGTTGAGTTAGGTCAAACCTAACAGTTCAAATGTAACAATTAATCTTCCATTATGAGAATGTAGGCTTCACTGGAACAGAATAAAATAAACAGTTGGATTGAGAAAAAAACTAACGGGATCATAAAAATGTTAACAAAATTTAGGAGTATGCGTCGCTACAGCGAATTTATACTATCGAAAATTCTAGTGAATGCAGCGACAAATGAAGCTCCAAGGATCGTTTTAACAAAACACAATTAATCTCTAATTGGAGTTTATGCTAATTTTATTTTTCTATATCTAAAAACACAAAAATAAATTGAGCTTGAACGAACGGTGTCTAAAGTGCGGAAATAATTTTATGTCGTTCTTAGATTCTTGCTCGTTATTCATGATTGCGGACCTGAGATGCGTTTGCCGTTTATGGACCCCACAGCGATAGGGAAATCCGATGACAAATAAAGCTATAAGAAAATCTGAATTCTACAACAAAGACCGAGTTAAGGCTCAGAAAACAAGTTCTAGATTTTCTATTGGATCTTGACCTTATAAAGCCTCATTCGGAAGTGCAGATCAGAAAACAAGCAATCCATAACAAGAGCAATTCTTGTTGAAACTAAAATTACAGCTTGTGTAAAGAACAAAGGCCATGATCTGCTAAACAAAATTATTGGACACGGTAATTTGGCGGATCAAGATTGCACGGGTATATAGCAGTTAATTTCATTCCACTTATCCTAGGTCAGTTTCATGATTTCAACGAGAGATGTTAAATGAGATTTCTTGTTGAAAATCTCATTCCTGATAGCACAATAAATATTCTAACCAGATTGATTCTTGCCAATGTGCTCTACTTCAAAGGCAAATGGAAAGATAAATTTGATAACTCCATGACCAAAACAGACAAATTCTATCTCTTGAATGGCAGCACCATACACGCCCCCTTCATGAGCAGCAAAAAGAAAGAATTCATTTCATCTTACAACGGATTTGAAGTGCTCAAACTTCTGTATAAGAAGGAAGGAGACGACCAAGATTCCAGAAGCTTCTCGATGCCGCTCTTTCTCCCAAATGAGAGGAACGGTCTTCATGATCTTATCAAAAGAATTGTTTCTACTCCAAATTTTGTCCAAGAACATGTTCCTCGCGGAAGGGTTGATGTTGGTCGATTCATGGTTCCAAAGTTTAAGATTTCATTTGACTTTGAAGCATCTGATGTGCTGAAGCAACTCGGACTGAAGAGTTTATTCAGTTCTTCGAGTGCTGATTTGGGCGGAATGTGTTTGGAGTTGTCGAGAGTTGGGTGGTTGTTTGTGTCCAGCATCCTTCATAAGGCTGCAATTGAGGTGGATGAAGAGGGCACGACATCAGCTGATGCGACTGTGAGCGTTGTGTCACTGTTGTGCTACAGTCCGTCAGTGGATTTTATTGCTGATCATCTGTTGGGTACATTGGTCTAAATGTACCTGATTTGAAGAAGCCTCACCCAACTCAATGATATACATCAAAATGTATTTGATGTCTTTTGAGTTTACATGTGCAGGTTAAGTATTTGCAGGAAAGAAGAAAAGTTTCTAAGTCCATGTGTCGACACCCAGACAAGCAGTGTCAACACTTGGAGTCATTGTGTCGACACCAGGGATGTTGAGTCGACACTAGACAGAAAGTGTCGACACAAGGAGCTGTGTCGACACAAGGAGCTGTGTCGACACTCAATGAAGAAAAGCCAGTAAAGCTGTGTCGACACTTAGCAGTTGTGTCGACACCCAGTGAAGCTGTGTCTACATCAGAAAGTGTCGACACTTGGAGGCTGTGTCGACACTCAGCAAAAGTCTGCAGAGACTAAGTACAAGTGTCGACACTCAGAACAATGTGTCGACACTCAACAGAAGAGACAACACTTGAAGTAAGTGTCGACACCCAGAACAATGTGTCGACACTTAGCAGAAGAGTCAACACTTGAAGTAAGTGTCGACACCCAGAACAATGTGTCGACACTTAGCTGAAGACTCAACACTTGAAGAAAGTGTCGACACATGGAGCTGTGTCGACACTTAGTGAAGAACAGCAAGATCAACAAATTATTCTAAGTACAAGTGTCGACACTATGAGAATGTGTCGACACTCAGCTGAAGTCTCAACAAGAAGAAGTATGTGTCGACACAAGGAGCTGTGTCGACACTCAACAAGTATCAACACTGAAGACTTGTGTCGACACCAAAAAGTAGTGTCGACACTTAACAGATACAACACATGAAGATGTGTCGACACAAAGGAGATGTGTCGACACTTAGAAGAATTCAGCAATATTCTGAAGAACAAGTACTTGTGTCGACACTCAATTTCAGTGTCGACACATGAAGAAGAAGCAGTGTCGAGATAAAGAATCAACAACACAAGGAGTTGTGTCGACACCTTGTAGACTAGTGTCGACACTTAGACAACATGTGTCGACACTTGGTCTATAAGTATCGACATTTAAAGACAGAAAGTCTCTACACTATCAGACAGTTAGAGAATTTTCAAGAACTAACTGGATGACTTGACAGCTGTCATTCCAGCCGGTCTACAGCACCTGTCAGAGTTGTCAGAATTCAATTATGGACCGGACCAGCCGGTTACCATGAAGAAGGCCTATAAATAGGCCTATGCTGTCTACAGAAGAAGTGGTTAAAAAGAAGAAGTGGTTGTTCAAATTATTGATCAATTATTCAACAAAGAAGATCTAGCTATTCCTTGAAGATTCAAGTGCAGATCTAAGAAGTTGGAGAGAGAGAGCTCCATCCAAGAAATCAACCGTTGGAACTAGGCTGAGAAGAAGGATTCAGATTAGTCTGAATCTTAAGAAGCAGAGATCAAGGATCAACTGCAGAAGGAGTCAATCTCATTGAGTTCTACTTTCAAGAAGCTTTGAAGAAAGCTAAGTCAGATTGATTCCAACTGAGTTCTTCCAAGAACTCATCAAGAAACTCACAACTCCCCTCTCTTATCTTTGGATTGCTGAGTTAACAATTGTATAATCATTTTTATCTTATAGGATCCTTTGGATCTGAGTTTTGTAAGCCTGTAATTATAAAGGCTGAGTGTAGGGCTTTGAGAGTCTGAGTGTAGGAGATTGAAATCTCTGAGTGTAGGCCTTTGTGGCTGAGTGTAGGCCTGGGTGGCTGACTGTAGGACTTTGTGGCTGAGTGTAGGCTTTGTGGAAAAGCTGAGTTGTAGGGCTTTGGGCCTGAGGTGTAGGAATCAGTTTGGGTTCTGAGATAGTGGAGAAGTTTGGCCGAATCTAGTACACTGCTAGATAGGCGAAGGGGGAAAGTGGATGTACCCAAAGCTTGGGGAACCACTATAAAACTCTGTGTCTGCTGTGATTGTGATTTGCTGTGTATGCTGTGTGATTGCTGTGCAAAAGTAGATTAGATTCTGTGTTTAAAACTGATTGCTGCCATTAAAGTTTAAAAAGATTTTGGTCACCTATTCACACCCCCCCCCCCTCTAGGTGTTTAGGTATTATATCTTTCAAGTGGTATCAGAGCCAGGTTCCTCAAAAAGGACTAACAGTCTGAGTTGATCCTGATTGGCAGATTCAGTCTAAGTCAAATTACAGATTCAAGAAAATCAAGAACCATGGGTTCCACAGAAAATCACAAGGAATTGGGATCCATGAAACTACCTATATGTAGGAAGGAAATCTTTGGCATATGGAAGGAAAGGGTAAGGCTGTTTATGGAGGCCTCAGACCCAAGAATTTACATCACAGTAAAGGAAGGGCCATATGTGCCCATGAAGGTGTCAGTCCTAGATGCTAATCAGAGAACACCAAAGGATTTCTCTGAAATGACTAAGGATGAGATTGTCCTAGCCACCATGGACAAAAGGGCTCAAAATATCATTGTAAGTGTCATAAATGATGCCACTTTTCAGAATCTAATACACTGTAAGACAGCCAAAGAGATGTGGGATACTCTCATTATCTATATGGAGGGTTCTGAAGAAGTTAGGCAAGACAGAAAATCCTTGCTAAATCAAGAGTATGAAAGTTTTAGACAAGGAAAGGGTGATAGCATAACTGAGTGCTACAAGAAGTTCTATAGGATAGTGAATGAACTCATGTCTTATGGAAGAGAGTTCAGTAATTATGAACTAAATGACAAGTTCTTAAGGTCCCTAACTAAAGATTGGGACACCAAGATCTGTGCCATTAGAGAAATGGCTAAGTTGGGAGAAATTCCTCCACCTACACTGTTTGGCAAATTGTTGTCATATGAAATACAGTTGACAGTGAGGAAAGAGGAGGAGAAATCAACAAGAAATGAACATAAGGAAAGAACAGTAGCTTTCAAGACAGAAGCCACCAGAAAGTACAGAGATAAGTCACCAACTCTACCTCCAAAGGTTGTTGAATCAGAGTCAGATGAGTCTGTCAGCACAAAGTCTGAAAGCAGTGGAAGTGATGAAGACTTTGCTGCCTTCACTAGACATTTTCAGAAGTTCTTGAAGAAGAAACAGTGGAGGTCAAGGCCTTCTACTTCACAGGGAAAAGAAGACTTATATCAGAATAAAAAGGCTTCAAAGAAGGACAGGAAGAGGACTAAGTCTAGCAAGGCAACTGTTTCAAAAATAGTGTGCTATTGCTGCAATAGACAAGGCCATGTTGTTGCAGATTGTCCAGAAAAGAGAAAGGAGTCTAGTGACAGGAAGAAGACTCATTTCAAAGGCAAGAAAGAGAAGTCTTTTGTTGCCAAGAAGGAGAAGACTCTGTCAGATATTTCTTCTTCAGAAACTGAGTCAGATGCTGAGGCATACATAAGGCTGTTTGCTGAAGAAGAAGAAGAAGAAGAGTTCATGCAGATTTTGGAGTCTATATATGAACAAGAAGACAGTCAATGTCAAGGGCTAATGGCATTGACAGAAGGTGACAAAATCCTGGAACAGCCAGGACCCAGTGAGGTACAATGTTCAACTCTAAGTTCAATTTCTTGTGCCAGTACAGATTCAGATTCATCATCATCAAGTGATGAGAGTGCATCTGAGTCTGAAGTAGATATTCATCAGTTGATAGATGAATACAAGGTTCTGTTGCAAGCTTACAAGAAGAGCAAGTCCCTAGCCAAAAGTCAGGCAAAGGAAATTGCTGATCTTAAAGCTGCTGCAACTGAGGTTGAGAAGTTATTTGATCAAAAACTTAATGAGATAGCCAGACTGAAACACATAACAGTGATTCAGATGGGGACTATCACCTATAAGAATGATCAAATCAAGAGTCTGGAGATCAATCTTCAGAAGGAGAGAGAGCTTGTTGCTAGGTTTTCCAAACCTAAGTCAGTGTTACCCATAATTGATGAATTTGCTCATCACAAGGGTAAAGCTGGACTGGGTTTTATTAAACCTGCAAGGACTGTCCAGTCTAAGTCCAAGGGCAAAGCCCCAACATTCAACAAGTCAGCTGTAGATAAGACAGCAAAGACAGTACCTAAGCAAAGGTACAATAAGTTTGAATGTTGGTGTTGTGGCAAAGTTGGCCATTTTGCAATGGATTGTTGACACAATGCTAGTGCCAAAGTGAGTAGCAAACTGCCTATTGGAAAACCAGTAGGTAGCTTTGTCAGGTTGCAAACTAACAAGTACCAAGGACCCAAGAATTTTTTGGGTTCTAAGGTTCACTAATCTGTTTTGCAGGTGAGTCCAAGTTGCCATGCCCCAATATGGTACTTGGACAGTGGATGTTCCATACATATGACTGGAACTAGGGGACTACTAAGGGACTACATTCCAATCAAAGATGGTCCAAAAGTAACCTTTGGTGGTTCTGAAAAAGGAATCATCAAAGGGTTTGGTAACATTTCTAGTAACTTAGTTACCATTACTCAAGTGGCTTATGTTAAAGGGTTGAAACACAACCTAATAAGTATAAGTCAATTAAGTGATGTAGGGTATGACATCTCATTTGTTAAAAATGGTTGTCATATCAAGAGGTCAGGTGATCAAGTGATCATTTTGACAGGCTATAGAAAGAGGAATGTCTACTGCCTAGACATTATGTGTGAGACCAATGGTTCTCAAGTGTGTCTTGTAGCTGATGAGTCAGTCTCTCATTGTGTCAAATGGCACAAGAGGCTAGCTCATCTAAACTACAAGACAATTGGCAAACTCTTTAGCAAAGAGTTAGTGAGGAATGGTCCTCAAGTTAAGTGTGTTAAAGATGGTATTTGCTCAGCTTGTCAAAAGGGCAAGCAGACTAGATCCACCTTTAGAAGCATAGAAAACAAAGATGCTGTGAGGTGTTTATACCTCTTGCATATGGATCTCTTTGGTCCAATGCCAGTTCACAGCTTAGGTAGGAAGGTCTATACCTTTGTAGTTGTAGATGACTACTCAAGGTTTTCCTGGGTGTTCTTCTTAAGACAGAAATCTGAAACACCTAGTGTCTTCCATAGCTTTGTCAAGCAAATTCAGAATGAACTAGACAGTACAGTGGTCAAGATTAGAAGTGACCATGGTACTGAATTTCAGTCTGATAGCATGACAAAACTATGTGAAGAATTTGGGATATTTCAAGAAATCTCTTCACCTAGAACACCTCAGCAAAATGGCATTGCTGAGAGGAAGAATAGGACCTTGATTGAGGCTGGTAGGACCCTATTAAGTGATACATCACTGCCAAAATATTTCTAGGCTGAAGCAGTTAACACTGCATGTCATGTTATAAATAGGGCTACCATCACTAAAAGCCTAAACAAGTCCCCCTATGAAGTTGTGAAAGGCAGGAAACCAAACCTATCCTACTTCAGGATCTTTGGTTGCAAATGCTTCATACTTAACAATGGGAAGTCTTACTTGACTAAGTTTGCTGCCAAGTCCCAAGAGGGAATTTTTGTTGGGTACAGCAACAATAGTAAGGCTTATAGAGTCTACAACTTGTCAACTCAAGTTATAGAAGAATCTGTACATGTAGTATTTGATGAGACTAAACTTATTAACAATGAGTTGTCTAGTAGTGTATGCAGCCCCATAGGTTTAACAAATAAGATGGACAAGCTTACTCTAGAAGAAGAATCTACTGCAAGACAGCAAGTAGAAGACAGTGGCTGTTGTCCAGGGGGAGTACTACATGTACCAAATGCAGAAGAAGTACAAGGAGTACAACAAGATGATGAAACTGAAGAGGTTCAACCAGAAGTCAGGATGCCTTCAGCCAATAGGCATCTTAGAGATCATCCAGTAGAGCAGATTATTGGAGATCCAAGACAAGGGGTACAAAAAAGGAGCAGAAACCTGAATGCAGCAGTCTACTCCAGCTTTCTATCCCAAGTTGAACCTAAAAAGTTTGAAGAAGCCATAAAAGACCCTCTTTGGATTGAGGCTATGCCAGAAGAACTCAATCAATTCAAGAGATGCAAGGTCTGGGAACTTGTTCCTAAACCTAAAGACCACAATATAATAGGAACCAAGTGGATCTATAGGAACAAGATGGATGAACAAGGAGTCATCATTAAGAACAAAGCAAGACTAGTTGCTAAAGGATATAGGCAGGAAGAAGGTATTGATTTTGATCAAACCTTTGCTCCAGTAGCCAGACTGGAAGCCATAAGGATGTTTCTTGCCTATGCAACCTTTCAAGGATTCAAAGTTTACCAAATGGATGTCAAGTCAGCATTTCTAAATGGTAATCTTAAAGAAGAAGTCTATGTGGAACAACCCTCAGGTTTTGTTGATTCTACTTTACCTAATCATGTCTATAGACTTAGGAAAGCTTTATATGGGTTAAAGCAGGCCCCTAGGGCTTGGTATGAAACCCTATCTAGTTTCCTCATTGAGAACAAGTTCTCAAGGGGGAAAATAGATAAGACTCTATTCCTTAGGGAATCTAGAGGCAAAGTAATACTAGTCCAAATATATGTAGATGACATCATATTTGGGTCTATTAAAAGCAGCCTTTGCAAAAAGTTTGCAAAACTTATGCAAGGTCAATTTGAGATGAGTAGTATGGGAGAGCTGAAGTTTTTCTTGGGTCTCCAAGTTAAATAGACTGAGAGTGGTTTATCCATTTGCTAGTCCAAGTTCACCCTAGAACTCATAAGGAAGTATGGTATGGATTCATCCAGCACCATGAAGACTCCTATGGGGTCAAGTATGTCTCTTAGCAAGGATGATGCAGGGAAGCCTATAGATGAAACCTTGTATAGAGGGATAGTTGGCTCCCTATTATACTTGACTGCAAATTGACCAGATATCATGTATGCTACATGTGTCTGTGCAAGGTATCAAGCCTGCCCTAAAGAGTCTCATTTGACAGCAGTCAAAAGGATATTGAGATATCTAAAGGGCACTCCCTATCTAGGCCTCTGGTACCCTAGGAATGGGGATTTTGATCTAACAGGTTATTCAGATGCAGACTTTGCAGGATGCAAAGAAGACAGAAAAAGCACTACTGGAACCTGTCAATTCCTAGGTGGAAGGCTGATTTCTTGGAGTAGCAAAAAGCAAACAAGTGTGGCTATCTCCACTGCAGAATCAGAGTATGTGGCTGCAGGAAGTTGTTGTGCTCAACTTCTGTGGATACAACATCAGCTAGAGGACTATGGATTTCAGGTAAGTAGAACTCTACTTTTCTGTGATTCTACTAGTGCTATTTCAATAGCTAATAATCCTGTATCCCATAGTAGAACAAAACATATTGAAATTAAATATCATTTTCTTAGGAAGCATGTAGAAAGAGAAGATATTTTACTTGAATATGTTAAAACTGATGATCAACTAGCTGATATGTATACTAAGCCCCTAGAAGAAGCTAAGTTCAATAGTTTTAAGATTGAACTAGGAATGATAAACTTAGAGTAAGTTTATAGTATTAAAATTGGCTAAGTAAAAAGGTGTCGACACATAGAGATTTCTGTGTCGACACAGATAGTAGGTGTCGACACTTCAGGGAAAAGGTGTTGACACATCTAGGAAGTTGGTGTCGACACTTCTGAATATTAGTGTCGACACATGTCAAGTAGATGTCGACACATCCAAAGTGGTGTCGACACTTAAGTTTTACTCAGAATTTTCTAAGTAAAATCTCGACTATGTGTCAAGTTATGTAGTGTCGACACATAAACAAGTGTCGACACATAAAAACTGTTGACTAAACTTGTGTCGACACATATGTGTCGAGACATTATAAGTCAGTGTCGACACTTATTTCCAGTGTCGACACAATTTAAGTTAGCTGTCACGCCTGTTCATCTTCAAAATTAGAAAGGTATAAATAGGGTTTTGCCTTAGTTTGTCGACACGCTTTCAAAGTTTCGAGACCAAACTTCTGTGTCGACACCTCTCTTCTCTCAAGACAAATTATACAAACCCTAATGGAGCCAAAGCTTGAGGAGAACGTCAACGAAGGATACGAGCTGGTGCGGAATGCTTTTGAGGATGCCGATCAAGAAATTAAGGCTATCGTAACCCTAGTAGCCGATTCAGGGTTAGAATATCTAGTGTCTGAACCTACTAAAATCTGGAAGAAAGAGGTACTAGAATTTCTCAGTGGAGCTAAGATAGACGAAACTGGATTCAAAATCAAATCCAGGGTTCATGGTGAGAAGGTGAAGGTGTCACCTAAAAGTCTGAGGAAGATTCTACAGCTACCAAGAATTAAAGAGGAAGATGAGGTTACAGCTACAAAGACCAGGGAAGCTCTAACCTGGTGTGGACTGGATCCTAAGATGAAGCTTGGATCAGTGTTTCTTAGAAAAGGCATGAACAATCAAGGGAAATTCCTCTCAGAGATTGTTGGCAAAGTCATACTCAGCAAGCCAGGAGGGCATGACAGAGTGTCTGCCCATATGTTTAGTATAATGACAAGGATAATCTTCACTCTAAAAATTGACTGGTCTATGGTAGTTTATGAGAAGATTAAAGAAAGCTTGAAGAAGCCCAACCTGGGCAGGATTTTAAGTCTTTACCTTGCTGGTGTAATACCTGAAGTTATGAGTACAGCTGCTGGAAGCAAAATAAATCATATAAGAAAAATGGACATGAGGTTGTTCTCTAGATGGGACAGGGTGTTGACTAAGGAGATGCCAATCCCTGAGAAGATAGTTTCTGAGAAGGAGATTCCACTAAAGAAGAAATGGAAAATTGCCCCAGTGGCTCAAGAGTCCACTAGCAGCTCAGATAGTGAAGAACAGGTTGTCTTCACTCCAGATGAGAATGAGGAAGAGCCTGCTGTGAAGTCTCCAGCTCCTCAAGATGATGCTGAGATCCAGGGGGAGCTACCTCAAGCTAGCCCCATACACAAGGATCAAAGCCAGGGGGAGCTTCCAGTTGTAGATGAACCCACTACACTGGAAAGTGAACAAGCAACCAGCATTATCCTAGAGGTAATCACTGAACTCAATACTTTAGAATTTCCTATGGAAGATACTGATTTGTCTGATGTTCATCAGCAAATTCAGCTGGATACCCAAGTCCCAGATGTTTTCTTGGAAGACACATCTGCTGCAGCTCAGTATGTATCTGATCCAGTGGTTGAAGAGCCCAGAGTTTCTCCAGCTCATTTTCCACAGGAATACACCATGGAGATTTATTTCTCAATCTGGATCAAGAAGATTTTGATAAAGAAACTGCTGCTGAAAAGGAGAATGCTCCAGTTGAGGGGGAGCAAGTATTATTTGTTGAAGAGTCTGCAAGGCATGAGACTGAGAAGCCCCAAGCTGCTGAAGAACCACCAAAGGAAAGGGTAGATATAGCCAGCTCCTCAGCTTCTGAAGATGAGGAGGCTGCAAGGGCTAGGAAAAAGAAAATTTATGTCTTCAAAAGAAGGAGCCAAAGTTATAAGAAGGCTTTGCAAACTGTTGCTCCACAACCTTTAGTTCAGAGGGCACCATCAGTTGATTATAGTGCACTGATGGTTGCTATGCAGATTAAATTGGATGAACATAGGAAAGCAATTGAGAAGTATGTTGATGAAGGGCAGAAGTCACTACAGTTTGATCTAGCCCAGGATATTAAATCAATAAGATTTGAAATGAATCTTAACAAGAAGGAGATGACAGACTGCTTCCACAAAGGGGGGAATGCAGTAGTGTACTTAGCTACACACCAAGAAAAGATTAAGGCTCAAGTTGATGACATAGCCCTGAAGCAAGGATATGTACTTGAAAATCAACTTAGAATGAATGACAATTTGACAGAATCTCATAATGCAATTGTCACAGAACTAAAGAACATAGCTGCTGGACCTTCTACCTCTACTGCTACTGTTAAAGCTGAATTTGACAAGGTATTTCAAGAAGAAATCAATGCTGTTAAGACTGTCATTCAAGACTCCCGGAAGGCCATATCTGAACAACTTAAAAAGCTCAAACCTTTCTTTAAAGATGGAGTCAGATACTTGGATAATCAAATCAGATTCCAGAAGGATGATGTCAGAGATCACATGGCTAGAGAAGTCATAAAGGGGGAGAGAGTTTTAGTCAAAGCTAGCTCTGATCATGCCAAATGGATATCTAATTCCATCAGAGCTACACTGGGCTATCCTCCACTTTGTGATGATGACAATGTTGCTGAATCTAGAATTCAGCCTGCATATTTAGGAGGGGAGCAACCAGAAGTGGCTCAAGTTATCTATCCTCCTCCAGATTTTGAAATGGTGCAAGCTGATATTCATCACATGTATAGCCAACTGAAGGGAAGTCTAATGTCATTCTGGAAAAAGTGGTTCAGCCTATATCTGAAGCTATGCAAGCAGCTCTTCAGAAAGAAGAAGAAGCTCTACAAAAAGAAGAAGAGACTAGACTTTCTAAGAAGAGGTTTAGGGAACAAGCTGAACAAAGGCCAGACTTTGAGCAGTGGAGCCCTACCTCAAGGAATATCATTTTAACTGCCTGGAAAGCTGCCAAAGATAACATTCAAGACAGGAATAAGTGGTTTTCTGAAGCTGAATGGAGAAAACATGAAATAAGGCAGGAGGCCATAGTTCAACATAGAAGGAAGGCCAAGATGGGAAAGCTACCTCCTACTACTCTAGAGCCTAGCAAGTACTTTCCTAAGCCTTACCATTACTTTGAAAGGCAGAAGATTAAAGCAGAAGAGCTTAAGAAGAAAGACTTGAAAGGCAAGAAGCCTGCTGATGCTGAAGTTGCTGATGCTCCTGTTCAAGCAAAAGTTCAAGTTGGAAAAGGAATAGTCATTAAGGAGGCTGAACAGAAATAGCTTAGAACATTTCTTAAGTTTACCATGTATTCTTTTGATATAAAACATGCTGTAAACTTTTGACAAAGAATATGACAAAATATTGGAACAATGTTTTGTATGATAAATTTGTTGTGTTAAAATTATTTCATAATTGTTCTGTGATGCAATCTATCTGTATATGCATGTTAGTTTTATACATGTGATGTACTTTCCTGTTTACATAATCCTGTCTTACATCATTTTGTATTTTTATTATGAATGGTGTATATCATTGACTAAGGGTTATGACTTCTCCAAATAGGGGGAGATTGTTGGGTACATTGGTCTAAATGTACCTGATTTGAAGAAGCCTTACCCAACTCAATGATATACATCAAAATGTATTTGATGTCTTTTGAGTTTACATGTGCAGGTTAAGTATTTGCAGGAAAGAAGAAAAGTTTCTAAGTCCATGTGTCGACACCCAGACAAGCAGTGTCGACACTTGGAGTCATTGTGTCGACACCAGGGATGCTGAGTCGACACCAGACAGAAAGTGTCGACACAAGGAGCTGTGTCGACACTCAATGAAGAAAAGCCAGTAAAGCTGTGTCGACACTTAGCAGTTGTGTCAACACCTAGTGAAGTTGTGTCTACATTAGAAAGTGTCGACACTTGGAGGCTGTGTCGACACTCAGCAAAAGTCTGCAGAGACTAAGTACAAGTGTCGACACTCAGAACAATGTGTCGACACTCAACAGAAGAGACAACACTTGAAGTAAGTGTCGACACCCAGAACAATGTGTCGACACTTAGCAGAAGAGTCAACACTTGAAGTAAGTGTCGACACCCAGAACAATGTGTCGACACTTAGCTGAAGACTCAACACTTGAAGAAAGTGTCGACACATGGAGCTGTGTCGATACTTAGTGAAGAACAACAAGATCAACAAATTATTCTAAGTACAAGTGTCGACACTATGGGAATGTGTCGACACTCAGCTGAAGTCTCAACAAGAAGAAGTATGTGTCGACACAAGGAGCTGTGTCGACACTCAACAAGTATCAACACTGAAGACTTGTGTCGACACCAAGAAGTAGTGTCGACACTTAACAGATACAACACATGAAGATGTGTAGACACAAAGGAGATGTGTCGACACTTAGAAGAATTCAGCAATATTCTGAAGAACAAGTACTTGTGTCGACACTCAATTTCAGTGTCGACACATGAAGAAGAAGCAGTGTCGAGATAAAGAATCAACAACACAAGGAGTTGTGTCGACACCTTGTAGACTAGTGTCGACACTTAGACAACATGTGTCGACACTTGGTCTATAAGTGTCGACACTTAAAGACAGAAAGTCTCTACACTATCAGACAGTTAGAGAATTTTCAAGAACTGACTGGATGACTTGACATCTGCCATTCCAGCCGGTCTACAACACCTGTCAGAGTTGTCAGAATTCAGTTATGGACCGGACCAGCCGGTTACCATGAAGAAGGCCTATAAATAGGTCTATGTTGTCTACAGAAGAAGTGGTTAAAAAGAAGAAGTGGTTGTTCAAATTATTGATGAATTATTCAACAAAGAAGATCTAGCTATTCCTTGAAGATTCAAGTGCAGATCTAAGAAGTTGGAGAGAGAGAGCTCCATCCAAGAAATCAGCCATTGGAACTAGGCTGAGAAGAAGGATTCAGATTAGTCTGAATCTTAAGAAGCAGAGATCAAGGATCAACTACAGAAGGAGTCAATCTCATTAAGTTCTACTTTCAAGAAGCTTTGAAGAAAGCTAAGTCAGATTGATTCCAGCTGAGTTCTTCCAAGAACTCATCAAGAAACTCACAACTCCCCTCTCTTGTCTTTGGATTGCTGAGTTAACAATTGTATAATCATTTTTATCTTATAGGATCCTTTGGATCTGAGTTTTGTAAGCCTGTAATTATAAAGGCTGAGTGTAGGGCTTTGAGAGTCTGAGTGTAGGAGATTGAAATCTCTGAGTGTAGGCCTTTGTGGCTGAGTGTAGGCCTGGGTGGCTGAGTGTAGGACTTTGTGGCTGAGTGTAGGCTTTGTGGAAAAGCTGAGTTGTAGGGCTTTGGGCCTGAGGTGTTGGAACCAGTTTGGGTTCTGAGATAGTGGAGAAGTTTGGCCGAATCTAGTACACTGCTAGATAGGCGAAGGGGGAAAGTGGATGTACCCAAAGCTTGGGGAACCACTATAAAACTCTGTGTCTGCTGTGATTGTGATTTGCTGTGTATGCTGTGTGATTGCTGTGCAAAAGTAGATTAGATTCTGTGTTTAAAACTGATTGCTGCCATTAAAGTTTAAAAAGATTTTGGTCACCTATTCACCCCCCCCCCCCTCTAGGTGTTTAGGTACTATATCTTTCATCATCCATTTATCTTTGTTGTCAGAGAAGATAGTACTGGAGCTATTTTGTTCTTTGGTCATGTTGTGAATCCATCTGACTCAGGTTCATCATATCATGTATAGTTTTCAGATTCATTTTAGTTTCAGTGATGTTTGTGCTTTGTTAGACAATGATAAAGCTTTACTATATTTGTATTGTTGTTTTTGGATTTTGATCTAAAATTGTTTAAGTTGTTTGTCAAAGGGTTCTTCTCCTGCTTAATCTTCTGTAGTTGCATGTAGTATTTAGAGCACATTTTAAAGTTGAATTTAAACTTAAAAATTTGGAATTGTAGAGGAGAATGAAGACTATTGAAGTGGCAATACTGGCATTTAAGAAGAGATTCAAATGAAGGAGAATGTGTGAGATCTATTGTAGTCGAGGCAGTAAATGCGATACTCAACTGCTTCAGAGCCTCTGGAAGGCCTACATAAAAGGAAGCAATTAGGGGGGGGGGCATTACAGTGTTCACAGAGGTTTCAAATGGTGTGGATTCAGGTAGGTGATGTTGTTATCGGAAGGAGAAAAAACGATTGCACTAAACAAAATTACTAAATACAATCTTCTAGAGACTGATACCTCCAAGAAGCCCTCTCTTCAAATGAGAGACTCAAAACCCTAATGATCTCCAAAGATGAAAATAAACTCTCTCATACCACCTCATTATATAGGGAGGGGGCTCACATAACTTTAACCTTAAGCGACAAATGAAAATACAAGATATAATAATGTGTTACGCGCACGTGCGTAACAATACACCCCGCCAGAAAAAATGACCTTGTCCTCAAGGATTGAGTGTCTCCCGCTAGCTAGTGCCTAGTAGTGAAATGCTCACATGTGTGTTGTCGTAGAGGTACCCGGAGCGTCGTCCGCTGGTACATACGCGATCATAAGAGCGTCAAAATTATCCGTGTTGATCTCGTTCACGTCCTCTCCAATGATAAGGCGGAACTCCTCCACCGGACACGTATGATTAGGCGAGTAGGGTTGTTTGCAACAGAGGCACAGACCCCTGCTCCATAAGTAATTATACTCTTGGTTAGACAGGTGCTGAGTAGGGACATGATGGTTGTTGCATGGGCCCGGAATGGGTGGGTGAGGTAGAGGAGGCGGTTGTTTAGACGTGGGGGCATGGTTGGTAGGGAGGTTTGGCGGGAGGCCATGTGGAAGGAGGGTCCGTGAACGTTGCCAGGAAGTCGGCTTCCACCAGCGGGGAGTGGTCCATGGCTTGCTGGACAGTTAGCGGTTGCAGGGTGTGGAGGCGGACTCAGATGTGGGGCTATAAGTCATTCATGAAGTAGGAGAAGTAATGATCTGGTGGGAGACCAGGAACATGAGTCGCGAGGGCCAGAAACTTACCGATGTACTCGTCGAGGGAGCCTGTATGACTGATGCCACAGAGTCGCTCCAGAACGCAGTGGGTGTCGTAACGACAAATGAGCTCCTGCTGAAGGTCCGACCAAGACATGGCTGGTTGGGATTGACGTAGCCAGTGCACCCTATGGACAGCGGAGCCCTCCATGCCAATCAATGTTGTGCTGACTTTTTGTGCCTCGATGATCTGCTGAATGTCGAAAAACTGTTCCGCCTGGGCAATCCAACCCATAGGATCGGTGTCGTTGAATGAGGTAACATCAAGGGAACGAGGCCCCTATGAGAACCCTCGGTCGGGGGGATGTTGTTTGGTTTAGATCCTGGGAAAATCCAGGAAGGGACGACGAATCTGCATTGGACATTGCTAACGTGGTAAGGAGGCCGGCCAAGAGGGTGTCGATCTTGGCATCCATACTGAGTATGACGGCTTGCAACAAGGAGATGGCGTCGTCGTGTTCATCCAAACGACAAAGGATGGCAGAATCTGTTGAAGGGGGCGACGTCGGGATGCCGAAATGGGCCATCGAGCGGAATCGCGGTGGCATGCACTCAGGAATGAGTGACAACAATATTCTGGACAACAGAGAGCCGCGTTGGGTTTGCTCTGAAGTTCGCGTTGTAGAACGCCCAACGGATCTAGAAGTGCGTCAATTCCTGCAACAGAGCTGGCGGACGAGGCGGCTGCGCGATAGGAACGAGGCGCTAGAGGGTCGATCTGGCGGAGGAATCGTAGGTGCTTACGGGAACAACGGGCCTGTTTGTGATAGAAACGTCGATGTGAGTGATGCGTCGATCTGGCAGAAAAGACGCTTGGCGCTGGAGAAAACGACGCGATGACTGATGCGAGTGGAGAAGACCGACGGCTGGCGGAAGCTTCAATGCGATGGCGATTGGCGGAATCAGAAGTCGCGCGATGCAGGGTGGGAGCGCAACGCAGCCTGAGGAGAGACCTCTAATGGATGATGCAACGGACCAGGAGCACGAAACGGAAACATGGACACAAACACCGGAGGGTCTTAGGTGTGCGGAACGGCAGGCCAGACCAATGTTACCGGAAGGGGAAAGAAACGATTGCACTAAACGAAATTACAAGATACATTCTTCTGGAGGTTGGTTCCTCCAAGAAGCCCTCTCTTCAAATGAGAGACTCAAAACCCTAACGATCTCCAATGATCAAAATAAACTCTCTCATACCACCTCCTTATATAGAGAGGGGCTGGGGCTCACATAACATTAACCATAATCGACAAATGAAAAATACAAGATATAATAATATGTTGTGCGCACGTGTGTAACATCTTGCATGTTAACAATGTAAACATAAAAGGGGGTTTTGGTAATTTTGAAAGATACAGAGGAGGTCGCCTATATTCAAAGTTAAACGGGAATGATTCATAATTATTCCTCAATATATATACTAAAGTAAACAAACCAATGCATAAGATAATGTGTAACTCACCTTTAATCTTTCATATAGCCCACAAAGAAGAGTTCTTCCATCAGGACTGAAAGTCATAGAACAGATATCTGGCGTCTGAAATGTTGAAATTGTTGAAGTGTAAGTGGCTGATCAGGAAAACCACGCGGACTGTGCTGACTGAGCGGACTGGAGGCCACGGTCTATGCGAGCTGCGGTGTGGCCTTGTATAGAGAATGGTGTAGATCTTGAGCGGCCTATGCGGACTGATGTTGGAGATCGGGAGTTTGCTATTGGTCTGGCGGATTTGGCGGTCTGTTGCCTTATTCACTGTCTCGTTGTATACTTCCTTGCCTACCTGCAGTGGACTTGGCGGACTTGGCGGTCCGTTGTGAGCTGGAGTCGTGTCTGCAGGTGTTGCAGTCATGGCGGTCTGATGTCTTGTTCATTGTCATTGTATACTGCATTGCCTACCTGCAGCGATCTTGGCGGACTTGGCGGACTCAGAGGTCTGGTTGCGAGCTGGTGTTATGTCCGCAGGTGTTGCGGACTGGCTCTTATCCAGGAGTGTTGTAAGCATGTTGGCTTGTAGACCGACCATGTCCAAGCATACTGGGCGGACTGGTGAAGGCTAATTGTGGGCTGGGGGAGGTGTTCCTATCAGCTAGGGTGATGACCATATCTCTCTTTGTACCTATAAATAGGACCCCCTCGGTGACAGCATAATCATCGAAGAACAGTAAGCCCAAACTCGCGTTGGAATCTGCGGACTGATTTTTTCTGACCGCGCGGCTTGCTGAAGTAACTTGTCTGTATAGGTTGTGCGGACAGGACCAAGCAGCTCTTCTTCTAGCTGGCGACTTGGGGCAGTTCGCAGAAAGCAATCTGTGGAGAGCAGTTCTGAAGCAGCGGTCTGATTCTGAATTTTGCGGACTGTGTTCGTGTTCGAGCAGCTGGTGCAGTGTGTCGGTCTTGGCGTTCTGACGGACAGTAGTCGTGGTCTATGGTGGTCTCGGCGGGTTGTATTCCCATGCCGCAGTTATCTTGTGTTTTTTTGTTTTGTTGGTTTTACATACTAGCGAAATCATGTCTTGCCATGTATGCCTCGCGTTGTAAGAAGACTGATATCATCAATAAAGAACTCTTGTTACTGCATGTGTCTTTGACAGTTATCTAACTTTTAGTTGATATAACTCCTGCTCTTTCCAAGATCCAAAAAATTTTACATGGTATCAGAGGGAGGTTGGAGTGGTTAAGCAGTGATCAACTAGAAGTTGTTGTTGCCTTTGTGAAGAGGAAATCAGTGTTAGAGCCATGGAAGCAGGATATGCAAGAGGTCTCGGCATTTAACTTCTAACACAGACTAACTTCAAGAAGTGGAAGTCTTGTATGAAGAGCCATCTTCTGCGAGAGGACCTATGGGAGGTGGTTGAAGGAGATGATACTCAGGAAGTAGTTCTTGCTGGTGATAATGCTCATGAAGTGAAGACTTGGAAGAGAACAAATGCAAAGGCAGAATTCACTCTTAAGAGAGCAATCTCACCGGAACTCTTCGATCACATTATTGGTTGCAAATCAGCTGCTGAGATCTGGATGGCCTTAGATGGCCTTTTCAAAAGGAAGAATGTAGCTCAGCTATAGTTCTTAGAAAATGAGTTGGCGAAGGCCACTCAAGGAGATTTACCCGTCTCCACCTTCTTTCTTAAGATGAAAATCCTCTGTGCAGAGATTTCTACTTTAGACCCTGATATTATCCGCGGTTTGCGGAAGGAGTACCTCTCCTTTGTGACTTCTGTTCAGGGATGGGAAAATCAGTCATCCTTGTTGGAGTTGGAAAATCTGCTTGCGTCGTAGGATAGCTTGGCAAGACATATGGCGGGGGTGTCTATCTCAAAAGGAGAGGACAAGGTGTTGTTTTCTGGGAAGAAGAAGTGGGAGAAGAAGAAGTATTCTGTAGGCGATGGGCCTTCATCTTCAGGTCAGCAGGAGAGGTGCTATGCTCCTAAGTATGATGGGAAGAAGGAAGGGCTCAGGTCTTACATGTGTAACAAGCTTGGTCAGTTCAAAAGGGACTGCGGAGTTAATCTTCAGCCAAGGCATGATGTAGAGAACGTGGAACCTGATGACATGGAGGATGATGGTGGTTGGGGAGGAGCCTTCTCGGCTACTCTTTGTGCTTCTATTCCTATCAACTATCAAGAGGATTGGATCGTGGACTCGGTATGTGGTCATCACCTCACTGGAGATGAGTCAAAGTTCTCTTCATCGCATCCATACTCAGGTAATGATGATATTATCACCGCTGATGATACAGTTCACGCAGCCGAGAAGGAAGGGATTGTCTCCATAGGTAGTGATAGAGGGCCACTCACTTTGAGGAGTGTATATCATATACCTTGTATAAAAAAGAACCTCTTCTCCGTGACCAACGCTGTTGACGTTGGGTATCACGTTCTGTTTGGTCCTACGGAAGTGAAATTTCTTCGAAATATATCAGCCGTAAAAGATGATGTTGTTCACATTGGGAGGAGAGCAAAGGACTTATACGTTTGATCTACAAGTTCTTATGTTGATAAGATGAGGAAAAATGATATCACAACCATTTGACATGAGAGGTTGGAGCATGTAGGAATGGATAAATTGAAGGCTATGGCTGTAAAGGGCCTGGTTAAGGGCTTGCCTAGCTTGTCCTCCTACGGAGACGGTCATGTTTGCGCGGGATGTTAATATGGTAAGTCTCATCAACTTCCATTTGATAAATCGCAAACCAGAAGTAAAAAGCCATTGGAGTGCATTCACGGGGACCTGATGGGACCAATTATCACCCCAAGCCTCGGAGGCAGCAAGTATATGCTTGTGTTAATTGATGATTACACCAGATATTTCTGCGTGTATTTTCTGAAAGAAAAGTCAGAAGCGTTCGGGAAGTTTGTGAAGTTCAAAGAGCTCATGGAAGGTCAACTAGGCCAGCGGATTAAGAAGTTGAGGACTGACAATGGTGGAGTGTTGAAGCCAAAAATGACCTCTGCGGAGTCCGGGGTCCCTAGAAAGGGGTGACCTCGCACCTACTACACTCAGGAGAACGTCACGGACCAAAGGATCAAGAAGCTAGAAATAGACCCTCGGCTCTAGCGCGGAGGTCCCACCTCACACCCAGAAGACCTTTGAGGTCTCCCCCTCCCTAGCCAATGCTTGAGCTAGGATGCCTTGAAGGATGTAGAAAGAGTCTAGAAGTCCCCCCCCCCTCAAAGGCACCCCTAAGGGTCTATTTATAGTTTTTCCAACCCCATGGACCAAAACGTCAACAATACCCCTACGCCAAATATGCCTCGGGCCAATAGAAAACAGCCACACCGGGGGGTAAAGAGGGAATTTCACCCCGAGGCTAAAACGGTAACGACAAGGCCCAAAGAGGTCCAAGGGGCGGGAGAAGCCATACCCCCCACCTTCCCGCACACCCGAGACAGGCTGGGGAGCAGTGGGCAAGGGGCGAGACCCCGGCTCCCAGCCGATCTCGCCACGCCAGGCCGCGGGGGTAGGGCGAGAACCCGGCCTCCCTCCGGTCTCGCCCCGCCTTGCCCCACCAGGCCGCGGGGGCAGGGCGAGAACCCGGCCTCCCGCCGGTCTCGCCCCGCCAGGCCGCGGGGGCAGGGCGAGAACCCGGCCTCTCGCCGGTCTCACCCCGCCTCGCCCCGCCAGGCCGTGGGGGCAGGGAGAGAACTCGGCCTCCTGCCGATCTCGCCCCTCCTCGACCCGCCAGGCAGCGGGTGCAGAGCGAGAACCCGACCTCCCGCCGGTCTCGCCCCACCTCGCCCCACCAGGCCGCGGGGGCAGGGCGAGAACCCGGCCTCCCGCCGGTCTCGCCCTGCCTCGCCCCTCCAGGCCGCAGGGGCATGGAGAGAACCCGGCCTCCTGCCGGTCTCGCCCCGCCTTGCCCCGCCAGGCTGCGGGTGCAGGGCAAGAACCCGGCCTCCCGCCGGTCTCGCCCCGCTTCGCCCCGCCAGGCCGCGGGGGCATGGCAAGAACCCGGCCTCCCGTCGGTCTCGCCCAGCCTCGGCCCTCCAGGCCGCGGGGGCAGCGCAAGAACTCGGCCTCCTGCCGGTCTCGCAGCTCCTACCTTGCGCCCAGCCAGCGGGGGGAAGGTGTCGGTCAACTTGCCATACCCGCCCCACCCAGAAAAAAGTCAAGGGGGGAAGACAATTGTTTCCTCCCCCTAATAGTATATTCCGAGGGTTAGGCCTAAATTGTCCACCAAGAGCTCAAACCACTCAAAAAGCTTAAAATCAAAAACCTGCGAATACGGGGTTGTACACAATCTCCGCTCTTTTCGAGATTGGCACAAGCTCGGAAAGAAACGTCCAACCCAATGTATTCGCTGAGTGTAATTTTCTTGTGCGGTCAACCTGCCATGCCAGCTATGAGAGCCTGGGTGGCGTAAAGCATCTCGAGGTGAGACCTACCCACCCTCCGAGAGATCAACCTGCCCTGCCAACTAGTGAGAGTCTGGCAGCGGAATCCATCTTGAGGTGTGAAATACCTACCCTACGAGAGATCAACCTGCCCTGCCAGCTAGTGAGAGCCTGGCAGCGGAATCCATCCCGAGGTGAGACCAACCCCACCCTCCGAGAGATCAACCTGCTCTGCTAGCTAGTGAGAGCCTGGCAGCGGAATCCATCTCGAGGTGAGACCTACCCACCCTCCGAGAGATCAACCTGACATGCCAGCTAGTGAGAGCCTGACAACGGAATCCATCTCGAGGTGAGACCTACCCACCCTCCGAGAGATCAACCTGCCCTGCAAGCTAGTGAGAGCCTGGCAGCGGAATCCATCTCGAGGTGAGACCTACCCCACCCTCCGAGAGATCAACCTGCCCTGCCAGCTAGTGAGAGCCTAGCAGTGGAATCCATCCCGAGGTGAGACCTACCCCACCCTCCGAGAGATCAACCTGCCCGGCCAGCTAGTGAGAGCCTGGCAGCGGAATCCATCCCGAGGTGAGACCTACCCCACCCTCCGAGAGATCAACCTGCCCTGCCAGCTAGTGAGAGCCTGGCAGCGAAATCCATCCCGAGGTGAGACCTACCCACCCTCCGAGAGATCAACCTACCCTGCCAGCTAGTGAGAGCCTGGCAGCGAAATCCATCCCGAGGTGAGACCTACCCCACCCTCCAAGAGATCAACCTGCCCTGCCAGCTAGTGAGAGCCTGGCAGCGAAATCCATCCCGAGGTGAGACCTACCCCACCCTCCGAGAGATCAACCTGCCCTGCCAGCTAGTGAGAGCCTAGCCGCAGAATCCATCCCGAGGTGAGACCTACCCCACCCTCCGAGAGATCAACCTACCCTGCCAGCTAGTGAGAGCCTGGCAGCGGAATCCATCCTGAGGTGAGACCTACCCCACCCTCTGAGAGATCAACCTACCATGCCAGCTAGTGAGAGCCTGACAGCGGAATCCATCTCGAGGTGAGACTTACCCCACCCTCCGAGAGATCAACCTGCCCTGCCAGCTAGTGAGAGCCTGACAGCGGAATCCATCCCGAGGTGAGACCTACCCACCTTCCGAGAGATCAACCTGCCCTGCCAGCTAGTGAGAGCTTGGCAGCGGAATCCATCCTGAGGTGAGACCTACCCCACCATCAGAGAGATCAACCTGCCCTACCAAATAGTGAGAGCCTGGCAGCGGAATCCATCCTGAGGTGAGACCTACCCCACCCACTGAGAGATCAACCTGCCCTGCCAGCTAGTGAGAGCCTGACAGCGGAATCCATCCCGAGGTGAGACCTACCCACCCTCCGAGAGATCAACCTACCCTTCCAGCTAGTGAGAGCCTGACAGCAGAATCCATCCCGAGGTGAGACCTACCCACCCTCTGAGAGATCAACCTGCACTGCCAGCTAGTGAGAGCCTGACATCGGAATCCATCCCGAGGTGAGACCTACCCACCCTCCGAGAGATCAACCTGCCCTGCCAGATAATGAGAGCCTGACAGCAGAATCCATCTCGAGGTGAGACCTACCCACCATTCGAGAAATCAACCTGCCCTGCCAGCTAGTGAGAGTCTGGCAGCGGAATCCATCTCGAGGTGAGACCTACCTACCCTCTGAGAGATCCACCTGCCCTGCCAGCTAGTGAGAGCCTGGCAGCGGAATCCATCTTGAGGTGAGACCTACCCACCCTCAAAGAGATCAACCTGCCCTGCCAGCTAGTGATAGCCTGGCATCGGAATCCATCTCGAGGTGAGACCTACCCACCCTCCGAGAGATCAACCTGCCCTGCCAACTAATGAGAGCCTGGCAGCGGAATCCATCTCGAGGTGAGACCTACCCACCCTCCGAGAGATCAACTTGCCCTACTAGCTAGTGAGAGGCTGGCAGCGGAATCCATCTCGAGGTGAGACCTACCCACCCTGCGAGAGATCAACATGCCCTGCCAGCTAATGAGAGCCTAGCAGCAGAATCTATCTCGAGGTGAGACCTACCCACCCTCCGAGAGATCAACCTGCCCTTCCAGCTAGTGAGAGCCTGACAGCGGAATCCATCTCGAGGTGAGACAACTAGGCATCCACGAGAAGTACCACCGGCCCTGCCCAGCTAATGAGAGCCTGAGCAGTGGGACCGTCTCGGAGCAAAAGGACTAGGCATCTCAATCAATCCATATCAAATCCTACATCATAAAACGGGGAAAATATTGGTTACATGGTCCCCTGACTCTACTGGTCAGGGGTATAGCTTGTTATAAGACAATAAAAAAAACTCCCTCAAGGCGAGGCATCCTCAGGGGACCTGGGCATGATGGCCGTCTTCCGCTTCCTTCTCGTCGGACACTTTCATCTTGCTCAAGCTCTCCATGATCTTCTCCATCTCTTCTGCCTTAGCCCACCAAGAGATGGTGTTGATGGCTGTGACGAAACACTGTCTTGCGATCCTGGGGTCTCCCTTGATTCTGACCTGGATCCCTCCTGAGCTGAACTTGAGACACTGGTGGAAAGAAGACGACACACAACGGAAGGCGCTGATGAGGGGCCTTCCGAAGATGGCGTTGTAGCTACTTGGAGTGTCAACAATGACGAACCGGCAGTTCCTTGAGGTTCCTCCCAATTTTACTTGGAGTCCTACTCCACCTTCGACCTCCTTCCTTTCTCCTAAAAATCCGAACAGGGGTCCGTCTGAGGCCAACACCCTCCATGGTTCCACCTTCATCTCGTCAAACGCCCTCTCGAAAACGACGTTGACGGAGCTCCTGTTGTCAACCAAGATCCGGGAGACGGTGTAGCCCTCGATGGTCGTCTGGATGACCAGCGCATCGCAGAACGGATCCTCATGATCTGACATGTCCTTCACCGAGAAGGTGATCTTCTCATCCTGGGGAGGGGTCTGGGATGTTGAGGCGACGCTCCTTCGGTACATGACATGGAGGATTGCCTTCCGAGTGGCCTCGATCCCCACTCCACCATTGATCACCGCTATACCGCCTCGGGGTCCGACATCGACCCGGTCCTCACACACATCATCCCCCTCCCTTCTCTGGGCAGAACCTCTTCAACTCGCACTGGTGGCTGTGGATGGGCAGGGCCTCTCGCCCCCCTTACTTCCAGGAACTTGGGGCAGGCAGCTGTAGCGTGCCCCTCCACCTGGTGGAAGTCATAGTACGATAACCCTACCCTGACCCTTCTCCTTCCCTGGCAGTTCCTCCTCTCCCTTCGACCAATCTCCATCGCTTGCTGTGGTGGGGGTAGTAGCTGCCTAGGGGCTTGCCTCTGGAAGTTGAACCTCCCTTGGCCCCCATGGAAGTTCCCCCCATCTTGGACGTAACCTCTTCACGGACCCTGAACGGGTCCTCTCTGCTGTCTCCAACCTGGCTCTGGACCCTCCTGAGCTCTCCGCTCCTCTCTCCTTCTTCCTTCCTGATGTCTTGAGCTACCTTGATCCTTTGACTCCGTCTCTGTTAGCTCTGCCAACTTTTTGACAAATGTCGGGTTGGCCGCCTCCATGACTATCTCCTCAGCCGTCCTTTCCATCAGCTCGTCAAAAGAAAGGGGGGCCTTTCGAGTCAGGCTCATCTTGAAGAACCCCTCGCGCAACCCCGCCGTGAATGCCATCTGGAGGGCATACCCTGACATCTCTTGGACCTCCAGGATCTCCTCTTGGAACCTGTCTACGTAACGGGCCAGCGACTGCTCGGCCCCCTGCCTTATCAGGAAGATGGACTTAGGACTCCTCTTGCTCTTCTTGGAGGTGTAGAAGTGAAGCTGAAAGCTCCAGCTCAAGTCCTCGAACCCATAGATCGACCTCGGAGGGAGATGATGAAACTAGTCCCTTGCCTTCTCCTTTAATGTGATTGCAAGGAGGCGACACTTGAAGGCATCCATCATCGGCCTGATGGAGACGACATCCTCGAACCACTACAGATGCTGGACGGGGTCATCCTTTTCGGTATAGTAAGCCATGTCGGGTTCTCGGAACCCCTCGGGAACGGGAGCTGAGATGATCAGCTCGCTGAAGGGTGACCCCCTAAGGGGTGGTCTCGCCACATCTACTCGTGCGTCCTGCTCGCCTGGGACGTTGGCACTCGCTGGGC
The DNA here is from genome assembly GCA_039583875.1 of Platanthera guangdongensis. Taxonomy (NCBI): domain Eukaryota; kingdom Viridiplantae; phylum Streptophyta; class Magnoliopsida; order Asparagales; family Orchidaceae; genus Platanthera; species Platanthera guangdongensis. Next base: position 111,572,979 of record CM077157.1, on the reverse strand, counting down.
TGGAGAACAACTCCCGGCCGGTTAGGTCTCGCTCGACCCCATCTCCCATACTCTCCTTCCCTGGCCTTCTTCCTGCTGCACTTCCTTCTCCCCCCACTGGGGTCATCTCGCCTAGACCCCTGGGAGTAGACTCGTAGAGAGGGGGGGAGCTAGCTCCTGGGGGGATTGGGGTGGAGCTGCCACCCAGAGGAGCAATACTTCGCAGCATCTCCATGATGCCTTGGATGGAGGCCATGAACTCTTGCCTCCCCACAAAGGGTCCTAGGCTCGGGAGCTCGCCGAGATCATCACTACCTCCCTGATCTCCAGTCATGTCACTCTCCTGATATCTTTTGTGTTGCTCACTCTCCACGCTCACCGCACCAAAAGTGTTGAAGCCAAAAATGACCTCTGTGGAGTTCGGGGTCCCTAGAAAGGGGTGACCTCGCACCTACTACACTCAGGAGAACGTCACGACCCAAAGGATCAAGAAGCTAGAAACAGACCCTCAGCTCTAGCGTGGAGGTCCAACCTCACACCCGGAAGACCTTTGAGGTCTCCCCCTCCCTAGCCAATGCTTGAGCTTGGATGCCTTGGAGGATGAAGAGAGAGTCTTGAAGTCCCCCCTCATAGGTACCCCTAAGGGTCTATTTAGAGTTTTTCCAACCTCATGGACCAAAAAGTCAACAATACCCCAATGCCAAATATGCCTCGGGCCAATAGAAAACAGCCACACTGGGGGATAAAGAGGGAATTTCACCCCGAGGCTAAAACGGTAACGACAAGGCCCAAAGAGGTCCAAGGGGCGGGAGAAGCCATACCCATCACCTTCCCAGACACCCGAGACAGGCTGGGGAGCAGGGGGCAGGGGGCGAGACCCCGGCTTCTGGCCGGTCTCGCCCCGCCAGGCCGTGGGGGCAGGGCGAGAACCCGGCCTCCCGCAGGTCTCGCCCCGCCTCGCCCCGCCAGGCAGTGGGGGCAGGGCGAGAACCCGACCTCCAGCCGGTCTCGCCCCGCCTTGCCCCGCTAGGCCGCGGGGGCAGGGCGAGAACCCGGACTCTCACCGGTCTCGCCCCGCCTCGCCCCGCCTCGCCCCGCCAGGCCGCGGGGGTAGGGCGAGAACCCGGCCTCCCGCCGGTCTCGCCCCGCCTCGCCCCGCCAGGCCGCGGGGGCAGGGCGAGAACCCGGCCTCCCGCCGGTCTCGCCCCGCCTCGCCTCGCCAGGCTGCGGGGGCAGGGCGAGAACTCGTCCTCCCGCCGGTCTCGCCCCGCCTCGCCCCGCCAGGGCGTGGGGGCATTGCGAGAACCCGGCCTCCCGCCGGTCTCGCCCCGCCTCGCCCCGCCAGGCCGCGGGGGCAGCGCGAGAACTCGGCCTCCCGCCGGTCTCGCAGCTCCTACCTTGCGCCCAGCCAGCCTGGGGCGGGTGTCGGTCAACTTGTCATACCCGCCCCTCCTAGAAAAAGACCAAGGGGGGAAGACATTTTTTCCTCCCCCTAATAGTATATTCCGAGGGCTAGGCCTAAATTGGCCACCAAGAGCTCAAACCACTCAAAAAGCTTAAAACCAAAAACCTGTAAATACGGGGTTGTACATGGAGAGTTCACCTCTGCTGAGTTCTCTAATTTTTACAGGAAGTGCGGTATTCGAAGAGAGCTTACTTATGCACATACCCCACAGCAGTACGGAGTTGCAGAGAGGAAAATCCGTCATCTTACGGAGACCTGCAAGTGCTGGCTTCATGCCAAGAGTATCCTTTTAGGCGGAGAGAATGTCATGTGCAGCCTATGTTATAAACTGAATGCCTCTAAGTCCAATCAACATGATGACTCCCCATGAACTGATGATCAAGGATAAACCAAGTGTTGCTCACCTTTGGGTATTTGGGTCAACCTGCTATGTGCATGTTACTGACACTCTTCGGATGAAGCTAGATGCGAAAGCAAGTAAGCTAGTCTTCGTAGGGTATGATGACAGGAAGAAGGGTTGGAAGTGCATGAATACAGAGACACAGAGATTTGTTGTTTATCGGGATATGGTGTTTGATAAGCTGACATCTTACAAAGGGTGTTCAGGAATTGAACTACCTGAGAGCAGGGTTGACAGACATGAAAAAACTAATGTGAATCTTCAAGTAGAGCTGCTTGTTTCACCAGGAGCTCCAACTGTGTTTAGTTCAGAGGCGGAAACTTCTGGTTCTGGAAGTAGGGGGAGCGATGCTCCAAGAGCGTCTAGAAGAGAAGCTACACTACTAGAAAATAGACTTTTAGCTACGGCAGATTGTCGTGGCTAAAAGTCCAAAACCGTGGCTAAAGCCTTTTAGCCACGGCCTACCCACGACAAATGGGCGTGGGCAATGCGAGCGTGGCTAATAGTATTAGCCACGCTGAATCCGTGGCAAATAAGTTTTAGTTATGAATTTTAGCCACGAATTAAAATCGTGGCTAAAGGGTGTGTTTTCAGCAATTATTAGTCACGGTTCAATTGTCGTGGCTAAAAGCTCCTTTTTTGCCACGGTTCAATTATCGTGGCTAAAAGCTTATTCTTTCCTCACATAAAAAAGATTCTGTCGGCACGGCCCGCCGCCTGCCGCCGGCCACCCGCCTCCCGCCGCCCACCCGCCGCCCGCCGGCCTCCCGCCGCCGGCCGCCGGCCGCCCGCCGCCCGCCGCCGGCCGCCCGCCCGCCGCCCGCTTCCCACGGGCCGCCCGCCCGCGAGCCCGCCCGCGAGCCCAGCTTAATTCAAACACTCATTGTGGAATGAGCAATATAAACACAAAATAGAAGTTTTAACTGGCGGTGTGGGAATAAAAAATACCCATTTTTTGCCACGGATTATGCTTCCGTGGCTAATACTAATAGTATTAGCCATGAAATAGGCAAACCGTGGCAAAAACTTTTTAATTTGCCACGAATTAGTCATATGTGGCTAATAGTAACTTATTAGCCACGGAATAGGTACCGTGGCTAATACTTCATTATTAGCTACAGTTTTCCCCCGTGGCAAAAAAAACCGTGGCTAAAGGTCTGTTTTCTAGTACTATAGTACAGAAGAAGCAGCGGAGGAGGTGGTCAGTCAAGCACCAACTTTGAGGAGATCAAAAAGGACTATCAAACCACCAGCCCGTTACACAGAAGGAAACATGGTGAGTTTCGTCTCATGTTTCTTTGGTGGTCCTCTGGATGAGCGGGAGCCATCATGTTTAGAGGAGGCCACAGGAGTCAAGGAGTGGGACTGTGCTATGGAGGAGGAGATGGCTGCTCTCAAGAAGAATGAGACGTGGTCACTTGTACCTAAGCCGGAAGACATCACTCCAGTGACTTGTAAGTGGGTCTACAAGTTGAAGAAGAAGGCAGATGGCAGCATCGAGCGGTACAAGGCTCGCCTTGTAGCTCGAGTATTTTCACAACAGTATGAGAAAGATTATGAGGAGACGTTTAGTCCAGTTGTTAAGATGACTTCAGTACGGATGGTTATTGCCTTAGCAGCGTTCAGTGGATGGGAAATTTGGCAGCTCGACGTGAAGAATGCCTTCTTGTACGGTGAGATTGACAAGGATATCTTTATTATTCAGCCGCCTGGCTTTATCTTTGAAGAACATCTGGACTACGTTTGCAAGCTGAAGAAGGCCCTTTACGGGCTAAAGCAAGCGCCAAAGGCATGGTATGGGAAGATTGCGGAATATCTCTTGTTCTGCAGGTTTCTTGCTTCAGACGCAAACTCAAGCTTGTTCATCAAGAAGAAGGGGGGCTTTAGGTCATCGTACTGTTGTATGTGGATGACATGATTATCACTAGAAATTTAAAGGAGGAGGTAGCAAGGCTGAGGGCCAAGCTTGCTATCATATTTGAGATGAAGGACTTGGGTGAGCTCCACCATTTCCTTGGACTCGAGGTACAGAGGAGGGAGAACAGAGTGCTTGTATCCCAGATTGACTATGTAAAGAGGATCGTATAACGATTTGGCATGAAAGGGGGAAAAGTAGTTCTACACCTCTAGAAGCAGGTCTGAAACTTCGACGTGATGATGGGAGAATTCTTTCTGATCCATTGGTGTTCCGATCTCTGGTTGGAAGCTTGATCTACCTGACAATCACTAGGCCGGATATTGCATATGCAGTTGGCAGGGTGAGTCGGTACATGGCGGAACCACGGAAATCTCATCTGATGGTAGAAAAAAGCATCAAAGTATGTGAAGTCAACCTCAGATATGAGTCTCTTTTATAGGAGAGGCACAAATTTCGAGTTGCGTGGCTACATGGATGCTGATTATGGGGGAGATTCGGATGATCGGAAGTCGACGTCTGGATACGTCTTTATGGCGGGCCCAACAGCTGTATCCTGGTGCAGCAAGAAGCAGGACTCGGTGTCTGTCTCTATCAAAGAAGCAGAATATAAGGCTTCGGCCTTGGCAGCTCAAGAAGTCATCTGGCTTAGGACATTGGTGGATGACATCCATATGAAGGTTCGAGATCCTACTCTGCTCCGCAGGGACAATGAGAGTGCTCTCAAACTGGTAAATAATCAAGTTTGTCACGCGAGAACCAAACATATAGAGATCGAACATCACTTCATTTGTGAGAAGTTGTTGGAGGGATCTCTCATGGTTGAGCATGCTCGGTGTATGGACAATATGGCGAACATCTTCACGAAACCGCTGGCCAACGGACAGTTCACCCGGTTGCGGAGTTTGCTTGGGCTGATCTCCACTTCCCACTTCAAGGGGGAGTGTTGAAATTGTTGAAGTGTAAGTGTCTGATCAGGCGAACCGCGCGGACAGAGCGGACTGGAGTCCGCGGTCTATGCGAGCTGCGGTGCGGCCTTGTATAAAGGATGGTGTAGATCTTGAGCGGCCTATGCGGACTTATGTTGGAGATCGGGAGTTCGCTATTGGTCCGGCGGACTTGGCGGTCTGTTGCCTTGTTCACTGTCTCGTTGTATACTACCTTGCCTACCTACAACGGACTTGGCAGACTTGGCGGTCCGTTGCGAGGTGGAGTCGTGTCTGCAGGTGTTGCGTTCTTGGCGGTCTGATGTCTTGTTCACTGTCGTTGTATACTGCCTTGCCTACCTGCGGCAATCTTGGCGGACTTAGAGGTCTGATTGCGAGCTGGTGTTGTGTCCGCAGGTGTTGCAGACTGGCTCTAATCCAGGAGTGTTGTAGGCGTGTTGGCTTATGGACCGACCATGTCCAAGCGGACTGGGTGGACTGGTGAAGGCGGATTGAGGGCTGGGGGAGGTGTTCCTATCAGCTAGGGCAGTGACCACATCTCTCTTCGTACCAATAAATAGGACCCATCAGTGACAGCATAGTCATCGAAGAATAGTAAACACAAACTCGCGTTGGAATCTGCGAACTGATTTTTTCTGTCCGCGCGGCTTGTTGAAGTAACTTGTCTGTACAGGTTGTGCGGACAGGACCAAGCAGCTCTTCTTCTAGCTGGCGACTTGCGGCATTTCGCGGATAACAATATGTGGAGAGCAGTTCTGAAGCGGCGGGCTGATTCTGAAGTTTGCGGACTGTGTTCGTGTTCGAGCGGATAGTGCAGTGTGTCAGTCTCGGCGGTCTAACAGACAGTAGTCGCAATCTGTGGAGGTCTCGGCGGGCTGTATTCCCAGGCCGCAGTTATCTTGTGTTTTTTGTTCTGTTGGTTTTACATACTGGCGAAATCCTGTCTCGCCATGCATGTCTCGCGTTGTAAGAAGACTGATATTATCAATAAAAAACTCTTGTTATTGCATGTGTCTTTGACTGTTATCTAACTTTTAGTTGATATAACTATTGTTCATTCCAAGATCCAAAAACATTTACATGAAATTGTAGTTAAAACGTGAATATGTGTATAGCCTATACATTTGCAAGGAGAACAACAATACAACATACAAAAAGCAGAAGACAGATATTTGGGGTTGCAATGCCTATTGGATGTTATTTGTGTAACTCAATAAGTAAAATTTGCATGGATAAAACTTTTTGAGGGTTGCTCGAGGCTCTCGGTAGATCGGACTAAATTTGATCATCTTACGCCGTGGAGCGGTTGAGCGCGAAAACAGCCACAAAAAGAGTAGGAAATGGAGAAGAATGTTTTTGACATGGAAAACCCGTGAATAGGGTAAAAAACCACGTGGTTGGTTCGGTGCCGACCAAACTTCATTATTTGTTGGTTGTTGTACAAGACTTTTAAGTGAATCGAGGGCGACATGCCGCCTCTCCTTACATTTACTGGAGAAAGAGGGAAAGAAGGGCTCAGTGTGTGACAGGATACCGCTCACGGAGCTGAGTATTTATTCGTATGTTGTGGGAAGCGATATGTTTGATGTACTCTGGAGCTCTCTATTAGTGCTTGGAGGTGGGAGTGACGTCCCTTGTGTGTCCTGGTATCTGCAGCTTAAATTCTTGTGCGATGTGCTCTGAACGTCTTATCCTTTGTTGTTTGTCTCATGTTGCATTTAGAAGAGTCTAGAGTGGTTGACTTGTTGTCAACGGGTAGACTTGTCGTTGAGTTGAGAGCGCTGGGCACATTGTGCGCTCAACTCATCTTAGTGTAGTTGAGCGGTACCTCGTGGGCTCTGAAGTTGATCTTGCGGACTGCTGGCTTGTCTCTTGTTTCGCACGAGAACAATACAAGCGAAAGCGAGAGGAGGAGGAGGCGGTTTGAATTCGTAAAACAACGACGATCCCTCTTCACGAGCGACGGTGGTTTCACGTAAGAACGAAAGACGACGATCTCTTTCGCGCGGTTACAGGAGAAAACGAGAGTGCGCGAGCGGAAAACCTAAACGACTACCTTGAGAATGTTGGGGCTCTCCTCTCAAAGTATTCTAAAATACACTATATGTTTGGAATAAGTATTTATATTACCTTCGGCGTAAAGCCCTGCCCAAGATAGACACAAAACTGACATGTCACTATCGAGTCGTTCTCGACAAGCGTAAACATACTACTAATTATTCAACAATTATTGTGTGATTCAATTACTCATCTATTGCCACCAAAATATCATGGGCGCGAACACAATTTGGACCATCTTTGTCTACATTTAAAATTGTGATAGTGATAGGGAGCTTTGTAAATTGACTCTGCATTGAGCACAAAGTAAAATGTATATAAATTAAGAGAGAGATTCACTTTTGAGAAGAAATAAAATTGAAGCCAAATCACAACACTCCGCTAAGGCTCCGTTTAGGGGGACTTATTTTAACCGGTCAAGCGGTTACGACCGCATGAACCGGACCTTAAGATTCATGTGGTCGTAACCGCTTGACCGGTGAAAATAAGTCCCCCCAAACGGAGCCTAAGGCTCCTTTTGGCGCATGGTTTTTTGCTCCGGTGAGTTTGGACAAAAAAGGCACGGTCATAGAATGTATGTTTGGCATAAACCGTTATAACAACAATCAAGAAAATAAAATTAGTTATGAACTTAAAAGTGAATGAAGATCCTTTGCGTTTGTTTGGGAGAGCGGTGACGATTGGAAAGAAGTGGCAGTAAAAGGGGGATAGGAAAAGTAGTTATTGACAAAGGTCTATTGCAAATGGTGATCTGTTTGGATGAACTCCTTTTGCAGAGTTTTTCAGAACTTAGAAGCATCTTATAAACTGTTTGACAAATCTCTGTTGTGTTTAAGTATGTTTATGTACAAATATGTTTAAGTATACTTTAGTTTTAACTATTTGAAGTAATGCACAAATCAGTTTTCATGACATTTTTGCTATTTTTTCGTATATATATGGTCTGTTTGCTACTTGTTTGTTGCAGTTCAAGCTAATCTGTTTTCGGTTCGGTTGGAGGGACTTATTTTCACCGGTCAAACGGTTACGACCGCATGAACCGGACCTTGGTTACGACCGCATGAACCGGACCTTGGTTACGACCGCATGAACCGGACCTTAAGGACGGGTTCCTGCGGTCGTAACCGCTTGACCGGTGAAAATAAATCCCCCCAAACAGAACCTTCATAGGAGCAATTTTGCTGCAGTTGGAGTTCAAGCAAATCTGTTTTCATAGGAGCATTTTTGCTGCAGTTTCATAGCAAATATGTTTACTTTTAATTATTTGGGAACAAACAAGTTATTAGATTATCCATCAGCATCAGCATCTGTGTTTGGATGATCCATCTGCATTAACATGTAGTTGGCGTGCGATCCAGAGTGAAGAAGAGGAAAAAGGCAAAAGACATGGCTGAGGAAGACACGTCTTCATCCTCACTGGTGACGAGGGAGGGAAGATCCAGCGCAGGCAGTCAGATGGCGAAGAAGATGAAGTACAATCTGGCTTTGTGAAACCCCAGAAGGGAGAAATGTGAGGTGAGAGAAACGTGAAGAAAAAACTGTTAAAATTCAACAACCTGGCACTACTATTATGTTGAATTTTCTCCAGGTGGTCAACAAGATAGTCTGATGTCAAATTAATATTCTCAGCACTATCAAGATCACACCTTGATCACGCGGAAATTTCCCAGGACCTTGGAGTGAGCATGGGTGGTAACTCAACTAAACCTAGTCAACCAGAAAACACATGCATCAAAAGAGTCATTATTGATTCACAGCATTCTTCTTTACACAGCGAGACATACATGACAAGACATGCTTCACCAAACAACCACCCAAGGGAAAACAGAGACTACAAATACAAGACAAGTTAACACTGTTAAAATTCAACAAACCGCAGACGCCCCCTTGGATACCCTGTTGAAAACTCAACAAATCGAAGGAGGATACGCCCACTTATAATGTTGAAAGTTTTCCCGGATCGTGGAGTTAGCATGGGTTATCTCAACAAAGCAGTAACAACCAGCAACACATGCAGCACAAGCTTCTTTATTGATCAAGAGCAAACTTCTTTACAAGACGAGACATACATGGCGAGACATGCTTCACCAAAACCCAACACCGGGAGAGCAGAGACAGTTACAAAGACAAGAACAAAAAACAAGCCGCGCGGACTCAATCAATCAAGCCGCCGACCTACTGCTGTGGAGTCCGCTCAGTCCGCCAGGTCGCCAGACCGCAACCCAAGCCGCGCGGACTCACCCCTTCCAATGCTTAGCTCTTCACCGCCGATCTGCAGGCCGCCTGACCGCGAGGTCGCCTAGCCGCCAGACCGCACAAGCTGCATCACCGAATGGAACAGTCCGTCTGAAGCAGGCGACTTCCTGAACCCCGAACCAAGTTACCAAAGAGAAGACCGCCTGGTCGCTATCCGCGACCTGCTGTTTACCGCCTGTTGCTTAACCTCAGAGTCCGCACTATCCCTGACTGCAATCAGAGCCAAGTCATGGCTTTCCAGCGCTATCCGCACAACCTGCATAGCACAACCGGGTCAACTCTCAATCCGCGCGGACACCAAGGTCCAGACCGCAGCAACTTACGCGAGCTCAAGTACTGTTCACTTACTTCGGTCTAGGTCCGTTACTCCTGATGTGACATGGGTCCTATTTATAGGCACGATGATGAGTATGGTCACCGCCTTAGCCGATAGGAACACCGCCACATCCCGCAGCAAGAACAAGTGTGTCCGCCAGGCCGCGGACACACATTCCAGTCCGCCGCTCCTGTGCAGATAGCCAGTTCGCCCCAGCTTCTCCAAGGCCGGACTCCAATACTCAGCCCGCCTTGCCTCCAGAGGCCAAGCCAGGACCACCACAGCCGGACTCCACAACAGCCGTGTCCGCCAATCTGCGGACAAGGCATCAGCCCGCGAACCCCGAGCCCGCGGCCTCGCCATCAAGGCACCTGACGGACTCAGCGGACACCCGGCTTTCGTCCGCATATCCCAAGTCCATTGCCTTATTGCTAAGGCACCTCCGGACTTAGCGGACACGCCAATCCAGTCTGCTAACATCAGACTCCAGTCCGCAACTCCTGAGTCCATAACCTCATCACAAGGCTAAACCAGACTCAGCGGACTCAGGCTCCAGTCCGCACGCTCCTGCACAAGCAATTCTTCAGTCCGCATTTCCCCAAGCTAGCAAACAAGGCAACATCACTTCTACTACGCTTGGCGGACTGAGAAACCAGCCCGCGCTCCACTGCGTGATCTCGCCGGACTGAGCCATCCTGGACTTGGTCCAAAACTCACCAAGTCCAGTCCACTAGCCACAAGGGCCAGTCCGCACTTACTGGCGGACACTGGATCTAGCCCGCCATACCGGGCGACCTCCAGTTTCTGTCCGCGCTGACCGGCGGTCTCCGCGGCTTCCCGCTGCACCAGAGCAAGACCAAGGCAACTGCCAAACCGGTCTGCCGAGCTCCAGTTCTTCAGTCCGCTTAATGCCGGACTCCGCGGATAGCATTCCTATCCGCCCGGTTACTTCCTGGGAGTCAACCGCCTGCTGAGCAAACACTGGCCTGTCAGACCGCTGCTGCTGTCCGCATAGTCCGCGCGAACAGACCGCCCAGGCCGCCACAGAGCAAACCGCCTGCAACATCCCTGCCGACCTAGCAGTCCGCCAACCCTGTCCGCGTAGTCCGCGCGGATAGGTTTCCCAAGCCTTCCATTCACCCACTTTCACTTCACAGAATTCAACACTCCCCCTTGAAGTGAGAAGTGGTGAATAACTCCAGCAGCTCCCGTAACCTTGCACCTGGTCCTTCCGATAGCATCTACGAAGAGATATCCAAGACATAGTCCTCGCCCCGCATATCATGGACCATGAGGGAGCCCTCCAGCATCTCCCAAAAGGAGCCATGCTTCCCTCTGCCTTCTTCAGCTTCAACCTCCACTCATGCATCACAGGAGTATCACCAACTTCCTTGGACACAGAAGCCCAAGCTTTGTTATCTCTGAGAGAAGTCACCTCTTCAGACTTGGTGTCAACCACCTCCTTGATTCTAGTGGGGTCATCACAGCTAAAAGAACCTTGCTCGACCTGAGGGCTAACAAGGAAACACGGGACCAAGTCTGCCGTGTTCCCTTCGCTATATCGAGCTGGTGGCTTACTGATCCTCTTCGATCTCCGAAGAATCTGATCATGGCTAACCACCTCCGCTGCTTTTGAACCAGCTCCGTTCCCGGGCAAACCCGGAACAATGCTCCCTTTGCTCCCTGAACAAGACGCCTCCTTACTGGAACCAAGAGCACCTGGAGCAACGCTCCCCCTGCTACCTGAACCAGAAGACTCCCCTCTTGAACAAGAACTTCCTGGAACATCGCTCCCCTTGCTTCCTGAACCGGAATCCTCCGCCTTTGAGCCAGAAGATCTTGGAGCATCGCTCCCCCTTCTTCCCGACTCTGACGCCTTTGCCCCGGAGCTAGAACAACCTGGAGCACCTGGTGACTCAGGCAACTCCACTTCCTTAGCAGCAGCCTCCTTCAGCCCACCATCTGACCTGCTTATCTCTAGCTCAACATAAGAGCTACCCCAATACGGCGTCAACTCATCAAAAACAATGTCTCTCGACACTATGAGTTTCTTCGTCGCAGGATCCATACACCTCCATCTTCTTCTCTGCTCATCATACCCAACAAAGACTAGCTTTATCTTGAGAGCACCCGGAGAATGTATATAGCAGGTAGATCCAAACACCCTAAAGTGCTTCACTGAGGGCTTCACTCCGAACACCAGCTCATAAGGAGTCTTCACTAAGATCGGACTAAGAGGCATCCGGTTGATGACATGAGCAGCACAGGCAATTCCTTCCGCCCAAAGAGCCTTCGGAACGCCTTTACTCTGAAGCCAACACTTGCAGGTCTCCGTTAACCAACAGATCATCCGAGCTGCAATACTACCCTGTTGTGAAGTATGTCCACAAGAAAGCTCCATCCGGATCCCTTGCTTTCTGCAAAAGCGTGAGAACTCGATTGAGCCAAACTCACCACCGATACTTGTTCTCAACACCTTGATCCTCCGGCCAAGCTGGCCTTCCACAAGCTTCTTGAACTCCACAAACAAGCGTACCATGCTGGACTTCAACTTCATAAAGTATACTCAAGTATACCCATAATAGTCATCAACCAATATCAGCATGAACCTGCTGCCTCCAAGACTGGCCGTGACGGTCGGTACCACCAGAGCACAATGGACAACCGCCAATGGTGCATTACATCTGGATTGTGCTTTGTCAGCCATGAAGCGATAGGCTCCACTTTCCTGACATCCCGAACACCACCGACCATCGCCATAGGATGACAATCTAGGCAAGCCTCTTACGAGTCTTCTTTCCGCCATTGCTTTCAGCTTGTCCATCCCTACATGCCCCAGTCTTTCATGCCAGATAGCTGCACTATCACTGGCATTCCTCCGATCAACTCCAGAACTAGTTGATGTCCCAACTACGTTCTTCTCCTTCCTCCCTACCTGAGCAACGTTCGCCGAGAGCAAGGTAACCTTACACTCCTTCCGAAGATGACCTTGTTGCTTGCATTTATAGCACCTTGGTCCTTCCTTCCTCTTCCTATCACGCCTAGGAGAAACACTCCTTTCTTTCTGATACGAAGTAGAGGGACCATCTTCAGCAGCAACCTTCACCTTCTTCCTGAACAACCCATCAAAGGAAGTCCAAACCTCCGCAGCTGACCGACATCCACTGATGTGGTCCAAGAGCTCCGATGAGATCACCTGCTTGAGAATAGACTCCGCTTTCGCATTTGTCTCCTTCCAAGCTCTCATCGCCTCAGCATTGCCAGCAGTGTCCTCTTGTCTTCCTGCTCCGCATATAACCTCCCAAAGGTCCTCGCCAAGAAGAAAGCTCTTCATACAGGACTTCCACCGTTCACAGTTCGTCTCTGTAAGAAGATCAATTCCAAGACAACTTGCATCCTCCACTGCCATGGTTCTACCACTGGTTTCCTCTACAGAAGAGCAACTACTTCCATTGAACACTGCTTGACCACTCCAACAACCTCCCTCTGATACCATGTTAAAATTCAACAAACCGCAGACGCCCCCTTGGATACCCTGTTGAAAACTCAACAAACCGAAGGAGGATACGCCCACTTATAATGTTGAAAGTTTTCCCAGATCGTGGAGTTAGCAGGGGTTATCTCAACAAAGCAGTAACAACCAGCAACACATGCAGCACAAGCTTCTTTATTGATCAAGAGCAAACTTCTTTACAAGGCGAGACATACATGGCGAGACATGCTTCACCAAAACCCAACACCGGGAGAGCAGAGACAGTTACAAAGACAAGAACAAAAAACAAGCCGCGCAGACTCAATCAATCAAGCCGCCGACCTACTGCTGTGGAGTCCGCTCAGTCCGCCAGGTCGCTAGACTGCAACCCAAGCCGCGCGGACTCACCCCTTCCAATGCTTAGCTCTTCACCGCCGATCTGCAGGCCGCCTGACCGCGAGGTCGCCTAGCCGCCAGACCGCACAAGATGCGTCACCGAATGGAACAGTCCGCCTGAAGCAGGCGACTTCCTGGACCCCGAACCAAGTTGCCAAAGAGAAGACCGCCTGGTCGCTATCCGCGACCTGCTGTTTACCGCCTGTTGCTTAACCGCAGAGTCCGCACTATCCCTAACCGCAATCAGAGCCAAGTCCTGGCTTTCCAGCGCTATCCGCACAACCTGCACAGCACAACCGGGTCAACTCTCAATCCGCGCGGACACCAAGGTCCAGACCGCAGCAACTTACGCGAGCTCAAGTACTGTTCACTTACTTCGGTCTAGGTCCGTTACTCCTGATGTGACATGGGTCCTATTTATAGGCACGATGATGAGTATGGTCACCGCCCTAGCCGATAGGAACACCGCCACATCCCGCAGCAAGAACAAGTGTGTCCGCCAGGCCGCGGACACACATTCCAGTCCGCCGCTCCTGTGCAGATAGCCAGTCCACCCCAGCTTCTCCAAGGCCGGACTCCAATACTCAGCCCGCCTTGCTGCCAGAGGCCAAGCCAGTACCACCACAGCCGGACTCCACAACAGCCGTGTCCGCCAATCTGCGGACAAGGCATCAGCCCGCAAACCCCGAGCCCGCAGCCTCGCCATCAAGGCACCTGCCGGACTCAGCGGACACCCGGCTTTCGTCCGCATATCCCAAGTCCATTGCCTTATTGCCAAGGCACCTCCGGACTTAGCGGACACGCCAATCCAGTCTGCTAACAGCAGACTCCAGTCCGCAACTCCTGAGTCCATAACCTCATCACAAGGCTAAACCGGACTCAGCGGACTCTGGCTCCAGTCCGCACGCTCCTGCACAAGCAATTCTTCAGTCCGCATTTCCCCAAGCTAGCAAACAAGGCAACAGCACTTCTACTACGCTTGGCGGACTGAGAAACCAGCCCGCGCTCCACTGCGCGATCTCTCCGGACTGAGCCATCCTGGACTTGGTCCAAAACTCACCAAGTCCAGTCCACTGGCCACAAGGGCCAGTCCGCACTTACTGGCGGACATTGGATCTAGCCCGCCATACCGGGCGACCTCCAGTTTCTGTCCGCGCTGACCGGCGGTCTCCGCGGCTTCCCGCTGCACCAGAGCAAGACCAAGGTAACTGCCAAACCGGTCTGCCGAGCTCCAGTTCTTCAGTCCGCTTAATGCCGGACTCCGCGGATAGCATTCCTATCCGCTCGGTTACTTCCTGGGAGTCAACCGCCTGCTGAGCAAACACTGGCCTGTCAGACCGCTGCTGCTGTCCGCGTAGTCCGCGCGAACAGACCGCCCAGGCCGCCATAGAGCAAACCGCCTGCAACATCCCTGCCGACCTAGCAGTCCGCCAACCCTGTCCGCGTAGTCCGCGCTGATAGGTTTCCCAAGCCTTCCATTCACCCACTTTCACTTCACAGAATTCAACAAACACAAGCCGCGCAGACTCAAACATCAAGCCATCGGTCTACTGCTGTGGAGTCCGCTCAAACTGCCACGTCGCCAGACCACAACCCAAGGCGCGCGGACTACCCCTTATTCCAATGCTAGCTCTAGTCGCCGATCTGCAAGCCGCCTGACCGCGAGGTCGCTTAGCTGCCAGACCGCACAAGCTGCGATGCCGAATAGAACAGTGCGCCTGAAGCAGGCGACTTATTGAACCCCGAACCAAGTTGCCAAAGAGAAGACCGTCTGGTCGTTGTACGTGACCTGCTGTTTACCGCATGTTACTTAACCACAGAGTCCGCACTGTCCCTGACCGCAATCAGAGCCAAGTCCTAGCTTTCCAGTGCAATCCGCACAACCTGCACAGCACAACCCGGTCAACTCAACCAAACCGCGTGGACACCAAAAAGCAGTCCACAACAACTTGTGCGGGCTCAAATTACTATTCACTTACTTCGGTTGGTTCTTAGGTTCCTGATGTGACATGGGTCCTATTTATAGGCACAATGATGAGTGTGGTCACCGCCATAGCCGATAGGATTACCGCCACATCCCGCAACAAGTCATCGCCGCAGTCCGCGGATACATTCCAGTTTGCCTCCACTGTGCAGGATAGCGTCCAACATAGCTTCTCCAAGGCCGGACACAATCGCCAGTCCGCTTTGTCGCCAAGGGCCAAGCCAAGGCCACCACAGCCGGACTTCACAGCAACATTGTCCGCCAATCCGCGGACACAGCTCCAGCCCGCTTATCCCGAGCCCACAGCCTCGTCATAAGGCAAATGCCGGACTCAGCGGACACACCGCTTCAGTCCGCTCATCCCGAGCCACCGGCTTTGCCACCAAGGCAACATCCGGACTCAGTGGACACGCCGATCCAGTCCGCACATACTGCGGACAGCTCTAGTCTGCATATCCCTGCAGATAACTCCAGTCCGCAAACCCTGAGTCCATTGCCTTGTCACCAAGACACCTACCGGACTCAGTAGATACTGCACCAGTCTGCTTACACAGCAGACAATCCAGTCCGCATCTTCTGCAGACTGCTCCAGTACGCATAATCCGAGTCCACAACCATACCAGTAAGGCAGCTGTTGGACTCAGCGGACCCAGCTCTAACCCGCATGCAATTGCGGACACAATCTTCAGTCCGCTTATCCCCAAACTCGCAACTAAGGCAAATGCACTTCTGTCGAGCTTTGTGGACTGAGAAGCAGTCCGCTCTCCACTGCGCAATCTCCCCGAACTAAGCCAAATATGGACCTGGTTCCAAACCAACCAAGTCCACACCACTGGCCACAAGGGCCAGTCCGCACATACTGGCGGACGCTGGATCCAGTCAGCCTAACCCGGTGACCTCCAGCACCTATCCGCACTGACTGGCGATCTCCGCGGCTCCCACTTGCCGCTTCACCAGAGCAAGATCAAGGATTCTGCCAAGCCGGTCTGCCGAGCTCCTGTTCTTCAGTTCGCTTCTTGCCGGACTCCGCGAATAGAGTTTCTATCCGCCCGGTTACTTCCTGGGATCCAACTGCCTGCTGAGCACAAGCCAGCCTGGCTAACCGCCGCTACTGTCCGCGCGAACAGACCGCCTAGGCCGCTACAGAGCAAACTGTCTGCAACATCCCTGAAGACCTATCTGTCCGCCAACCCTGTCCGCGTAGTCCGCGCGGATAGGTCCAAGTGCTCCATTCACCCACTTTCACTTCACAAATTTCAACACTCCCCCTTGAAGTGAAAAGTGGTAAATATCTCTAGCAGCTCCCGTAATCTTGCACCTGGTCCCTCCGATAGCATCTACAAAGAGATCTCCAAGACATAGTCCTCGCCCTGTATATTATGGACTATGAGGGAGCCCTCCAGCATCTCCCCAAAGGAGCCATGTTTCCCTCCGCCTTCTTCATCAACTTCAACCTCCACTCATGCATCAAAGGAGTATCACCAACAACCTTGGGCGTAAGAGCCCAAGCCTCGTTACCACTGAGAGTAGTCACCTCTTCATCCTTGGTGTCAACCACCTCCTTGATTCTAGTAGGGTCATCACATCCAGAAGGTACTCGCTCGACCTGAGGGCTTGTAAGGAAACATGGGACCAAGCCTGCCGTGTTCCCTTCACTATATCAAGCTGGTGGCTTACTGATCCTCTTCGATCTCCGAATAACCTGATCATAGCTAACCACCTCCGCTGCTCCTGAACCAGCTTCATTCCCGGGCAAACCCGAAACAATGCTCCCCTTCCTTCTAAAACAAGATGCCTCCTCACTGGAACCAGGAGCACCTGGAGCAACGCTCCCCCTGCTACCTGAACCAGAAGTCTCCGCTCTCGAACAAGAACTACATGGAACATCGCTCTCCCTGCTTCCTGAACCGGAAGCCTCTGCCTTCGAGCCAGAAGTACTTGGAGCATCGCTCCCCCTGCTTCCTGACCCTGACACCTTTGCCCCGGAGCTAGAACAACTTGGAGCTCCTAGTGACTCAGGAAGCTCCACCTGAACCTTAGCAGCAGCCTCCTTCAGCCCACCATCTGACCTGCTCATCTCTAGCTCCACATAAGAGCTATCCCAATACGACGTCAACTCATCGAAGACAACGTCTCTTGACACGATGAGCCTCTTCGTCGCAGGATCCATACACCTCCATCTTCTCCTTTGCTCATCATACCCAAAAAAGACTAGCTTCGTCTTGAGAGCATCCAGAGTGTGTACATAGCAGGTAGATCTAAACACCCATAGGTGCTTTACACTGGGCTTCACCCCGAATATTAGCTCATAAGGAATCTTCACATAGATCGGACTAAGAGGCATCTGATTAATGACATGAGCAGCATAGGCCATTCCTTCCGCCCAAAGGGCCTTAGGAACGCCTTTACTCCGAAGCCAACACTTGCAGGTCTCTGTTAACCAACGGATCATCCGAGCTACAATACTGCCTTGCTGTGAAGTATGTCCACAAAAAAGCTCCTTCCGGATCCCATGCTTTCTGCAAAAGTTTGAGAACTCGGTTGAGTCATGCTCACCACCGATGCTTGTCCTCAACTTCTTGATCCGCAGGCCAAGATGGCCTTCCACAAGCTTCTTGAACTCCACAAAAAAGCACATCATGTTCGACGTCGCCTTCATGAATTATACCCAAGTATACTTTGAATAGTCATCAACCAATATCAGCATGTACCTGCTGCCTCCAAGACTGGCGATGACGGTCGGTCCAACCAGAACACAATGGACAACCTCCAAAGGTACTTTACATCTGGATTGTGCCTTATCAACCATAAAGCGATAAGCTTCACCATGCTGACATCCCGCACACCCCTAACCATCGCCATAGGATGACAATCTAGGCAATCCTCTTACGAGTCTTCTTACCGCCATTGCTTTCAGCTTGTCCATCCCTACATGTCCCAGTCTTTCATGCCAGATAGCTGCACTATCTGGCCTTCATCCGATCAGCACCTGAACTTATTTAAGTCCCAACTAAGTTCTTCTCGTTACTCCCAACATGAGCTACGTTCGCCGAGAGCAAGACAACCTTGCACTCTTTCCTGAAATGACCATGATGCTTGCATTTATAACACCTTGGTCCTTCCTTCCTCTTCTCATCATGCCTAGGAGAAACACTCCTCTCTTGCTGATATGAAGTAGAAGGACCATCCTCTACAACAACCTTCAACTCCTTCCTGAACAACCCATCAAGGGAAGTCCAAACTTCCGCAGCTGACCAACATTCACTGATATGGTCCAAGATCTCCGATGAGATCACCTGCTTGAGAATAGACTCCGCTTTCACATTTGTCTCCTTCCAAGCTCTCATCTCTTCAGCATTGCCAACAGTAGCGTCTTGTCTTTCTGCTCCGCATGCGACCTCCCAAAGGTTCTCGCCAAGAAGAAAACTCTCCATACAAGACTTCCACCTATCAAAGTTTGTCTCTGTAAGGAGATCAATTCCAAGACAACTTGCATCTTCCACTGTCATGGTTCTACCACTGGTTCCCTCTTCAAAGAGTAACAACCACTTTAGTTGATCATTGCTTATCCACTCCAATTCAGCTCTGATACCATGTTAAAATTCAACAACCTGACACTACTACCATGTTGAATTTTCTCCAGGTGGTCAACAAGATAGCCTGATGCCAAATTAATATTCTCAGCACTATCAAAATCACACCTTGATCACGCGGAAATTTCCCTGGACCTTGGAGTGAGCAGGGGTTATCTCAACTAAAGACAGACAACCAGAAAACACATGCAACACAAGAGTCTTTATTGATTCACAACAATCTTCTTTACACAACGAGACATACATGACGAGACATGCTTCACCAAACAACCACCCAAGGGAAAACAGAGACTACAAATACAAGACAAGTTAACACAAGCCACGCGGACTCAAACATCAAACCGTCGGTCTACTGCTGTGGAGTCCGCTCAAACCGCCAGGTCGCCAGACCGCAACCCAAGCCGCACAGACTACCCCTTATTCCAATGCTAGCTCTGGCCGCCGATCTGCAAGCCGCCTGACCACGAGGTTGCCTAGCCGCCAGACCGCACAAGCTGTGATGCCGAATAGAACAGTCTTCCTGAAGCAGATGACTTATTGAACCCCGAACCAAGTTGCCAAAGAGAAGATCGTCTGGTCGCTGTCCGCGACCTGCTGTTTACCGCTTGTTGCTTAACCGCATAGTCCGCATTGTCCCTGACCGCAATCGGAGCCAAGTCCTGGCTTTCCAGCGCTATCCGCACAACCTGCACAGCAACTTGTGCGGGCTCAAGTTACTGTTCACTCACTTTGGTTGGTTGTTAGGTTCCTGATGTGACATAGGTCCTATTTATAGGCACGATGATGAGTGTGGTCACCGCCTTAGCCGATAGGATTGCTGCCACATCCCGCAACAAGACATCTCCGCAGTCCGTGGATACATTCCAGTCCACCACCATTGTGCAGGATTGCGTCCACCATAGCTTCTCTAAGGCCGGACACAATAGCTAGTCCGCCTTGTCGCTAAGGGCCAAGCCAAGACCACCACAGCCGTACTCGGCAGCAACATTGTCCGCCAATCCGCGGACACAGCTCCAGCCCGCTTATCCTGAGCCCACAACCTCATCACAAGGCAAATGCCGGACTCAACGGACACACTGCTTCAGTTCGCTCATCCCGAGCCACCGGCTTTGCCACCAAGGTAACAGCCGGACTCAGCAGACACGCCGATCCAGTCCGCACATACTGCGGACAGCTCTAGTCTGCATATCCCTGCAGACAACTCCAGTCCTCATACCCTGAGTCCATTGCCTTGTCACCAAGACACCTACCAGACTTAGTGGACACTGCTCCAGTCTGCTTACACAGCAGACAGTCCAGTCCACATCTTCCGCAGACTGCTCCAGTCCGCATAACCCGAGTCCACAACCATGCCAGCAAGGCAGCTGTTGGACTCAGTGGACCCAGCTCCAGCCCGCACGTAGTTGCAGACACAATCTTCAGTCCGCTTATCCCAAAACTCGCAACCAAGGCAAATGCACTTCTGTCGAGCTTGGCGGACTGAGAAGCAGTCTGCGCTCCACTGCACGATCTCCCCGAACTGAGCCAAACATGGACCTAGTTCTGAACCAACCAAGTCCACACCACTGGCCACAAGGGCCAGTCCGTACTTACTGGCGGATGCTGGATCCAGTCAGCCTAACCCGGCGACCTCCAGCACCTGTCTGCACTGACTAGCGATCTCCGCGGCTTCCACTTGCCGCTTCACCAGGGCAAGACCAAGGCTTCTGCCAAGCCGGTCTGCCGAGCTCCAGTTCTTCAGTCCGCTTCTTGCCGCACTCCGCGGATAGAGTTTTTATCCGCCCGGTTACTTCCTGGGATCCAATTGCCTGCTGAGCACAAGCCGACCTGGCTAACCGTCGCTGCTGTCCGCGTAGTCCGCGCAAACAGACTGCCCATGCCGCTACAGAGCAAACCGTCTGCAACATCCCTGCCGACCTAGCTGTCCGCCAACCCTGTCCGCGTAGTCCGCGCGGATAGGTCCAAGTGCTCCATTCACCCACTTTCACTTCACAAATTTCAACAAAAACAAGGGCGATGAACGGGAAAAAAGAGGGTGGTGAGCGGGAAAATGAGCTGGGCAAGGGGATGACATGCCCTTGCCTGCACGAACAACTTCCACCTCCTCCCCCTCCATCCACGATCAACTACATCACCCTCCGCCGACCGATCTGCCGGCTCGCTCTGCCTATTCAACAATACCACGATTTGTTAAGTTGGACTTTCCGATCTTTGAAGGACGCGAGGATCCCCTTACATGGTTGACTCGTTGCGAGCATTTCTTTGCTACACAACGCACATCGTGGCAAGTTTAGCTGGACGTGGCATCCTTCCACTTGATGGGGTCGGCCCAACTGTGGTCCTCCCAACTTCAATGGGAGAAGCCCAACCTCACTTGGGATGACTTCAAGATTTAGTATAACTTGCGTTTTGGGCCTCCACTCTGCACCAATCTCATTGGCGATTTGATCTCCCTGAAGCAGTCGGTTCTATTGACGGTTACTTGAAGTAGTTCCAGGTGCTCCTTGCTCGTGCACCGCTGGTCCCAGCAGCCCACCAAGTGGTTTTTTTAATGCGGGATTGCATGAGCGACTCCGCACGAACGTGGAGTTCCAGAAGCGTCGGACCTTGCTACCGCTAGGAGTCTCGCGTGTATCTGCGAGAGGCGTATCTTATTGGACCTCCCCCACATGGGACGTTGTGGCAACGATGGCTCTTTCCGGCACCATAGTCATCCTTCGCCGTCGTAGGGGTGTGGCATGACCAGAACCAAAAGACGGGGAGCGACCGACATATATCCTACGTTTATCCTATTAGGAGATGGTCGAACGCCGCGCTAAGGGCCTTAGTTTCAATTGTGATGAGGCTTACACTCTGGGACACATGTGTAAGCATCTCTTTTGGATTGAGGTCAACGACCCATCAGATGGGGAAGAAGAGGATGATGAGCAAGGGGATCCCACAATCTCCATTCATGCCATGTCAGGACCACATTCTGGGGATACAGTACAGATGCCCATTTTTGTGGCGGGCCATCAGTTACTTTCCCTCATGGATACCATCAGTACACATAGTTACATCAGCGATATCACCGCTTAACGACTCCAACTACCCATTACCACCCGCAGTAGTTTGTGTGTTGCCGTACCAAATGGTGTCGCGATGGTCTGCACCGGGGTTTACCGAGATATTCTGATTATTGTGGTGGACCATCACTCTTAAGTGGAATTCTTTGTCATTGCCCTGCGGGGCTTCGAGGTTGTCTTAGGGACGCGCTGGTTACGAACCCTTAGACTGATTTTTTGCGATTTGGATGCCCTGACGATGTCCTGGGGACATGGGCCTTCTTTGATGGTATGGCACGACCATCCGAAGGCGAAGCTTGGTCACGCCTTTTCTCTCTAGTCTGATTCTACCGAGCAGTCGGACCTTGCAAATCTTCTTCACAAGCACAACGACACCATCGCCGAACTTACCGGGCTTCCCCCCTCGTGCCGCCAAGATCACCGTACATGCCTCCTTAAGAATATGTCCCCAGTGTTCGTCCGCCCCTACCGCCATCCCTTCCTGCAGAAGGATGAGATTGAGAGGCAGTGCACCGAGATTCTTCAGCAAGACATCATCCACCACAACGTGTCACCCTTTTCCTCGCCCATCCTCTTAGTTAACAAGAAGGACGGCTCTTAACGCTTCTGCGTGGATTATCGCGCCCTGAATGCACAGAGAGTCAAGGACAAGTTTTCCATTTTAGTTGTTGAGGAGTTGTTAGATGGGTTGCATTGGGCAAACTATTTCTCTAAGCTGGATATTCGCTCAGGGTACCACCAGGTCCGTATGTTCCCAGGGGACGTGGTGATTAGAGAAGATCGCTTTCCGGATGCACCATGGCCATTTTGAGTTTCTTGTGATGCCTTTCTGGCTCACCAACACCCCGTCCACAATTCAGACCCTTGTTAATGTTGTATTCCATACTCTTCTTCGTCGTTGTGTTCTTGTTTTATTTGATGATATTTTGGTGTACATCAAAATGTGGGAGGCGCACCTCGACCACCTCAGACAGGTCCTTCAGCTCGTATGCTCTCATCTACTCTACTTGAAGGGCTCCAAGTGCTCCTTCGGCACTGACAGAGATGCCTACTTGAGACACATTGTTGACCACGCCAGCGTCTCTGCAGATCCAGCCAAGATCCAAGGGGGTGTTCGACTGGCCCGATCCTCAGTCGCAGCAGGAGCTGCGCGGGTTCCATGGCTGACCGCTATTACCGACGCTTCATCCACGGCTACTGTAACGGCCTCCCCAGCACCATGCTCGTAAGGACGGCCGTCAGCACCCCCAGCATCACGCTCGAAAGGGTTCAGTCTAACCAGGTCTGCAGACCATGCACCCCAACCTCTCTCCATCCACATGTGGGTTATTGAGGCCGGGGATCTAACCCGAGACATCCTTGATAAGGAGTTTTCAAACCACTCCTCATCACCAAAACCACCACCGAGCCTACTGCTCGTGTGACCCAACATAACTTCCCGAGACACTGAGGTGAGTGAAAGTGAACCCCTAGTTGTACTAATTACTCTTGCAGTTTATTTTGCCTACAGTTTAGGTTAGCCTAAGACTGCCCAAGGCATACCCCGTGAAGGGTTCTCGAGGGCACTAGGGACTACGATGGGCTGAAGCCCAAAGTTCCCTTTTGCAAGGCACTTACTATTATTGTTCAATACCCGATTCTAGATCCCTTTTATATTACTCTGGATCTAACCCTAGTGTATTTTGACCCTCTCTCTCCCTCCACGGGAAAGACGATCTTTCGTCGGTCCCGAGCACCCCCTAAACCTAGTAGACCCAACACTCTACTCATCCCAACTTCCATTGATGAACTCAATTTCATTTTACCCAAACCAGCAACTATTAACCCCAACTCATATGCCCAATTCAAATGCTATCACATTTTCTGCAGTTTTACTAAATGCAGACCAACCTAAGCTATATAATGTATATGATTAGAGGTACTCCAAATTTTCTTCCAAATGCCCTAAGATAATTATTATGGGTCTCTCATGACATGATTAGCCAAACTCTAGAAAATTATAATTTTCCTAATTAAACAAATATTTTATTTATATTCATGCAAAATGCTCCACAAAATAATAATAAATACTAGGCAGCTAATAGATAGTAAATTCAACTCTTCCAATTTTTTTGCAAGGTTTAGGCCTCTGATCCAAAATTTTAAATGTAAACACAAATTTATCAATTAAAAAAACAAGTGATGCAAATAGACATCCAAAAATTATGATAAACTTCAAGCATGACTGAAATATCCTAAAAACACTCCTGATCAAGTTTCCAAATTTTCCAGTTAGTAATGAACTCTAATTTTAATTTTGATCAATATCCCTCTTTCATAAATTAAAGAAATAACTACAGAAATTTTACACCTAAAAATTATGATAAAATTTCCTCATAAGCATATTAATCTAAGAACACCACCAAATAAATTTCATAATTTTCTAACAATCATTGAGCTCTGAATCTAATATTGAACATATTTGCATATTTATAAGCTTGTGAGGTAAGTACTGAAAATATACATTTAAAAATTATAATAAAATTCAGGTATGAGATTAATGTTCTAAAACTTCCTCTTCCCAATTTTTATAATTTTCCAGTAAACAGTAAGATCATAATAAACAAATGTCTACCAAGGGCTAATCCATGTACTACAAAGGAGGTACTAAAATTATTGTTCCAAAACTTCCAATAAAATTACCAGAGTCTCATGTTAATTCTAAGACTACACTACCCAAGCTTCACCACTTTTCACAGAGTTTTGATGACCTAACTTACATGTATAATTTTGTGCCCTAAACTAGGGTAAGGGTTTTGAGGGGGTCAACAACCTCTAAATTTCATAATATTTCTACCAGAGGACCTTGACTACCATAGAGTCCTCTCCACCAAGTTTGAAGTCATTTCAAGGTCACTTGACCCCTTGATATTCAAACCCTAGGTTGCACACATAGGACCTACCCTAGTGTTCTTGGGCTCATCCCTTCAACTTCCACCAAATATCAGTGGAGGGGGGTATTTTGTGTGTTATTATGGCTGAGTGCCAAGATCCATCACCTTGTATGAGGTTGGCAAGCTCAAGAGCACTTAGGGCACTTAGCCCTAATCTGACCTAAAAGGGATCAACCTTGGGCTACACAATTACCCTATCAAATCAAACCCAAAAGGGGTGAAATTTTTACCCGATCCCTATAATATTCCCCAAGATCACCCACCAAATTTTGGGGGGTTTTGAGGTGTTTAAGACACCTAATTAATTTGTAAATTATTTATTAAATTTTTCAAAAACTATTGAAAAAGTATCTCCAAAAATTCCTATTTTTGTTCAGGACCTAGGTATAGGTTAAAATGACTCCCTGACCAAATTTCAGGTCATTTGGATAAGAGATGAAGTGGAGTCACTCATTTTAGTCTCTGACTAACCCTAGGCATAGACCCCACCAAAATGAGTGCTGAGGTCTAACCTGGGCTCCAAATTGGCTCAAAAGTTTTTTTAAAATAAACTAGACATCCAACCCTACAAACTTCATGGTGACCACTTTCCCTTTACAAGCCTCTAAGTATTTTTAATTAAATTCCTAAGGTGACTGATAAAAGGAGGCAGAAAATCCATTTAATAAATAAATAAAACTTGATCTTGCACAGATCTTAAAGCATCATCCAACGGGTCCTGGGTTTCTTCTTCCTCCAGCCGACGACCCCGATCTCACCGTCATGGAGCAGGTTTCAGCCTGTTTTCTCGGCCACCCGGCCACCTCCCTGGCCGGCCACCGCCACGACCACCTCCGTCGAGGTGGTGGCAGTCGCTGGGTGGCGGCACATCCGCCGAAGGGGCCTATTCCGGCGAACTCGACAAGTCAAAATTAACCCCAAAACCAGGAATTCCCTTCACCCGATAGGGCTCAATTGAGCCCGATGCTTATCCCTATAGATTCCTATGATCTACCCACGGAAGAAGCAGCAAGGGAGGACCTTATTGGAGGCTTGAAGTCGCGTCGATCGCCGGGTTGCCATGGTGGTGGTGCCTCCGATCGGGTTTTTGCAACAGCATAGTGGAATGCCTCGTCTCCTTCAGGTGAAGTATGTAAACGACTCCCCTGAGTCCAGTGGTGCTTTGAAGATCATCAAAGGGGGAAGAGGAAGAGCCAAGCATCAATGGCCATTAATGGCCTTCAATGAAGTTTTCGGCCAAGTGGTGGGGGGGAGGGGGTGAACCTGGCTTGGAGTGGCTAGAAAATGTCTTGAAACTCCTCCTCATCCCAAGAGGAGTTGAATCCAGCCATCAAAGGTGGCCCTTGGCTTCCTTATGCCGTGAATGGCTTCTTCCTCCCCCCCTTTCTCTCTCCTCCATTATGGTGTAATGTGAGCTCTCTCTCTCTCTCCCTCCTAGTCATCAAGGCTGACTTGCTCATCCCTTTAGCCTATTTGCAGCCCAATAAATCATACCATGATATAATTAGGAGGTGGTTAGCCTAAATGGAAAAGGGCTTGAACTTGGGTTAGCTCATTTGAGCTAAGTTTGACCTAACCTAGACTAGGGTTGACCTTGGTCAAGTTGACCTTTTGGATTGACCCCAATGGGTCCTTGGTGACCCATTAGCCTCCCCTAAGGTCTATGTAGGGCTGGGTAGAGTTGACTTGGCACTTTGGGGGTCACTTGACCCTTAGGAAGGGTACTTTGACCAAATTAGGGGTAGAGTTGACTTTGGTCTACATGACCCTTTGGGTTGACCCCAAGGGATCTTTGGTGACTCATTGACTTCACCTTAGGTCTAGGAAGACCTAGGTAGGTTTGGTTGGGCTCCTTAGGGGTACATTGCCCTTAGTTAGGGCACCTTGCTCAGTTTAGGACTAGGATGATTCTAGGTCAACTTGGCCTCTCAGAGTTGACTCCAATGGACCCTTTAGGGCTCTAATGGACCTTTCAATAGGTTTGTGAGGTTGTGGTGAGGTCTTGGAGTCATGGTGAAGCCCCATGATCATCCTAACCTAATGCTTAGAAATCTACTATTTGCAGACTATAGTGATCTCACCTACATTCCTAGGTTCACTTGGTCTTCCTAGTGTTTTGTCATGACCTAGTCATGAAAAAATCACTCCTAGAGGTCTCGTTGTCTGAGGAATGTTACAGCTACACAGTCATTGCTGCTCCCTTGCTATCTCTCTTGCGTCGCCAGTGTTTTACATGGGACGACTCTGCCATGGAGTCTTTTCGAGCATTACAGCAGGCTCTAGTCTCAGCCACGATTATTCAGCTACCGGATTTCCGGAAGGAATTTCAGGTAGAATGTTATGCTTCAGAACATGGCTGTGGCGTAGTACTTCTGCAGGATGGCCACCCAATTGCTTATTTTAGCCGCAAACGGCTCTCCACCATCAGAAGCTTCCCTCCTACGAGCAGGAGCTCATCGGTCTGGCGAGGTCCGTACACCACTGGCGGCCCTATTTCTGGGGGCATCCCTTTCTCATCCATACCGACCACTTTAGCCTCAAGTACTTGTTGGAACAGCGGCTGATGACGGTGCCCCAACAACGTTGGGTGAGCCGCCTTCTGGTCTATGATTTCCGGGTGGAATACAAGGCCGACAACTTGAACTGCGTGACTAACTATCTCTCTCTTGCCGTGACTCCCATAATGCACTTCTTTTTGTTGTGTTTGATCCCTCCTCCTTAGTTCTTTCATGCCTCCGTCAGGTGATTGACGACTCACACGATCTCAGTGAGTTGCGGCTCCGCCTTCAAGAGGGGCGCCTACTGCCAATTTGGAAGGTCCGTGAGGGCCCCATTCTCTACAAGGATCATTTATATTTGTCTCAATTGGTGATGAGAGTTGAAAGAACTCCATAGTTAAGCGTGCTTGGGCGAGAGTAGTACTGGGATGGGTGACCTCCTGGGAAGTCCCCGTACGGCCCAGCTTAACTGTCGAGTTCGCTCATTAAAGAGAGGCTGTGGCCACCAACAACCCGCCCGTGGAGGGAGAGGGGTTGGGGTGCTTGGGCTGCAGCCCGGTAGCGTCGCCTAGAGCGGAGCCGTGACGCTGTCACGTTGTACCGACTAGGGACGTTACAAACTGTTTGCCCTCTGTGGCACGAAGTTGGCCCGCTACTCCGCCTACCACAAGCAGTCAGATGGTCAGACTGAAGTGGTCAACAGGACACTCAAGATGTACTTGTGCTTGCCCGGATGGCTACCCTAGGTGGAGTATTATTACAATACTTCCCACCACACCGCCCTCCAGACCACTCCCTTCCGCCTTATCACTTATGTTGTTACCTCTGCTCGCTCCACCGTCGTCGAAGCCGAGCCCCGCACGCGTGACAAGATTCTGCTCCTCGCACGGGACCGGCTCATTCAGGCCCAAGCATGGATGGAGACCACCTATAATAGCATTCACCGCAAGTTATTCTTTGCTCCCGGGGATTGGGTTTGGCTCAAACGCCGGCCCTACCGTCAAGCATCAGTCTCCAAGGGGGCATACCAGATGCTGGGGCCCAAATTCTTTGGACCCTTCGAGATCCTACACCGCATCGGGGACGTGGCTTACCGTCTCCGCCTCGACGATGACGCACGAATTTACGACGTCTTTCATGTGTCACAACTGAAGCCGTTTGTCGGCGCACCTCCCGCAACACCCTTTATTCCCTTGCCGGCGCCACCACAAGACAAGCTTGAGGACAAGCTTGATGTCGAGCAGGGTAGAGATGTTACGGATCCTCATTGGAGGATCACCTACAAGCGTCGCGAGTCACGTGCAACGCGCACTTGCTCTATAATTTCCTATTTCAACATTTTATGCATGCACTTTTCTTATGTTTTAACCTCTTAGTGTTAAGCCTATTTGACGGGACATTTTGGTCTTTATCTTGGAGGACTATATGTGGTTGTGCGGGGAATGAAAATGGAAGCAAGAAGTTATTTCAAAATTCTCTCTCTCTCTCTCTCTCTCTCTCTCTCTCTCTCTTAATTTTCCTTCTCTCTCTATCTCATGTTCCCTAAGCCTGCACCGCCAAAACCATAACCCCACCCGTTCCGCAGCAAGCCGCCGCTGCTCCCCTCTCTTCTTCACCATTGCTCTCAAGGGTTCGAAAAATGGATCCTCCTCCCTCCTGAACTTTCCCCTCCAACGGCCGGTCACTCGTTTGCAATCCCGGGAAAGCACAAAATCATATTTGTCTCCTAAAAACAGGGACGGCGCCTGAATTATGTGGAGGGATTTGAGGGATTGCTAAAGGATGAAGCAATGATTGCAATGAGAAGATCGGCAGGCTCTGATACCAATGTAAGACAAAGATTAACACAGAAGAAAGAAAATATATATCAACTCATTGCTTAGATTTCCATATCTCATTAAGGGGAATACGTGGCTTTAAATAGGACTATTCCTGTTGTTTATAGGTTTCAACAGTTGCACAAAAACTATAATAAAAACGTTACAGACATTTATTTATTTAAATCAAGATTGTGAGGATCGCGATTCGGATGGTAGGATCTTACGATCCTACCATCCAGATGTTGTAAATCGATCCTGATTTTGTAAAGCGATCCTCGATCCAAACATACTATCTGATTCGATCCTACCTCAAAATGATCTCATGTAGGATCTCGATCCTGACAACCTTGATTTAAATGATATCTAACGGCTGCATTGATTTAGTCCATCCATCTTCATGTACAGATTTGAACAGTCCAGATTAGCAGTTACACCAACAGTATAGTGGCTTTCTGAAACCCCAGAAGGAAGAAGAGTGAGGTTGCGAGACACGCAAAAAAAAACAATGGTGGCGACGTACGAGAAAAAAGAGGGCGGTGAGCGGGAAAACGAACTGGGCAAAGGGATGAGTTTGCTAAATAGTAAAGCAGAAGGCGAAACGCACACGACTGGAGGTCCCCGATGAATTGAAACGCAAGGGAGCTCATGTGAGACCCCCCCCCCCCCTCCCGGGATCCCAAAACACGGCACGAAGGGGGAGTCTTATGCCCGGAACAACCGCCTTGCGGTAGCATTAGCACACGGCTAACCTGTACCACAAGACGCCTATTCCGCCGGCTACAACAATATCAATATATCATGTCAACCCAACCAAATAAATAAGCAAGAGAAGTCAAAATCCACACTAAGTTATAATGTCCAAATACATCAATAATGAGAAGCTAAAACATGCTTCTACAATATGTCAGAGTACAGCTAAACATTGCCCAAACGGGCTACATCAGAGTAATCAAAACACTAACATCTGTAACAGATGGTATCGACGGCACCGTCGCATCAGACCCTGTCGTCCTGGCCTGGCTGTCCTGCTGTGTAGTCTGCGGCTGCTCTACCTGCGGCGTGACCTCCTAAAAAGGAAGACGTAGCAACCGTTAGTCGAAACGACTAAGTGGTTTCACATCCGCTCCCCCGGCGACTCCTCGGCACCGGGCGGAGAAAAGGAACAAGAGTATAGTATATAATAAGTATGCAAGTAAAGGAAGTACAAGCAGGTGGAAAGGTAATGTAAGAGTAACAACATCATAATCAGCATTTAAGTAAGAGCTACACTAAACTAGCAAGTATAAGTAACAGCAGGAAAGTAACTTAACTTATAAGAATGCCCATACAAACTTATAAGTTAAGGATCGGGTTACATAAAAGTGACTCATCGTATAAGAGTGCCCATACAAACTTATACGATGAGGATCTTGTGGTGCAATGATATGAAATGTTATGAATGCTATGCAATGACTCACCCATGCACACCCATGCAATTGCTATGTCGACACAGACTGTAGTTCCCACTTTTCGAGCAGGTAGCTAACCTATCAGGCATCAGCCGCCGTGGCCAGGCGGTGACAGTAGAACGGGCACTTCTACTACTAGGCGGGTATCACACTACTTCACCTAGGCCTCCGTACGCCTCAACGCTAAGAACACAACAGCGGAGCCCATGCGTACTATGGCCCAGCGGGGTCTTGGGTAGATGTGCACCAAGAACACAGCCCGAACTGGTCTTGCGTGACCCGGAAGGGGCCTCGGAAGAAAGCACGAGGACACAGCCCAACCGTTCACATGGTCGGAGGGGCCTCGGGACGTGAACACCGAGGACACAGCCCAAACCGACCAAGTCTAACTGCCAACTCCCGTCGGTGTGACGACTGGCGAGCCCGTAGACCTGCCACACTATCCTTAACCCGGGATTACGACACCGCGTGTCGACTCACACCACATGCAAATACCACGTCAACATAACATGGAAGGGGCCTCGGAGTGAGCACGAGGACACAGCCCAACCATCCATCCACACCTTATCTCAACACAACCCAAAACAAGTGGCGGTCAACACCGCACTTACAAACTTACACAATACTACCCATAGGAAGGCGACGCTCTAAGTATTGGACTACCAAATTCAATCCACTATTCAACATTCACATGGTCATGAGTTATCCTTCTATATGTCATATCAGGTGATTTCAACACAATATATCAAGATGCATATGTATACAAATCTACTAACTCTTAACAAGTCAAATCATTCAAGTATACTATCTTACAATTCGATCACATGGAGTCCGATTAATAATCTTCATCATTTATGCAACTGAATTAATTATTCATAAAAGTTTATCCAAGCCTCAGGGTTACCTGTGATATTAGTTTCTCCGAATCCAAATCCAAATGTTATAAAACCCAGATTTTTAAGTGCAGGAATAGTCTGGACAGCAACTTCAACCGGCGATTCCTGAAGTTACAGGAATCCGGTGGAGGCGTGTAACCCCTCGTTGGAAAGGTATTTCCATGATCTACAACTTTCATATTCAGACCTCAACCCAGATTTGACGTTATCCTATCTGAAATCGGACTTGAAGTCTGCTGCGTACAGAACACAGTTTCTGTGTACAGGAACTGCCGGACAGCAAACGCGATTAGGTTTTCCCGGGGCCACAGACATCACCTGAAGTCGTGCAACCACTCGTTGGAAAGGTATTTCCAAGGGATTCAATTTTCGTGTTTAGCCGAAAGCCCAGATCTGGCCTTATCCATCGGGAAAATGGCCTAGACGATTGCTGCGCGCAGAATACAGATTCTGCGCGCATCTTAAAGGAAAATGAACGGCATCGGTTCGTCTTCCTCCTCAAGGCGATCGTTTCTAAATTTTCCAGAAATGTTCTCCTCCCTTATTCAACTTCAAAGGCCATAAACTCCTCACGAGACCATCCACCCATCGTCATATTGAAGAAAAGGGGAAGGGTTGAAGAGATCTAAAGTCTAGAACACAAGTCCTAACATGGCCTAACCTAGAAATCTTCTCCTCTCCATCAAACTCTCTTGAGTCGATGCCTCTCCTAAATATCTAAGATCTAGCACCAAGGGAGAGGGTAGGAAACTCACATTGGCTCCAGCGGTACCACCATTTCTAGCCATGGATCTCGTAGTTCTCCTTGGCGGCATCTTCTCTTTCACGGCGATGGCGAATCTCCTCCGGTAGAACTTGCTCCAGCGGTTTTCCTCTCACCAGGAGTTCTCACAGGAGAAAGGGGGTGAAATGAGAGTGAAAACGGCTAGGGTTTCCTCTGCCCCTTATAAGCAAAATATGACACGGGTAGGGACACGGCCGTGTCCGTACCCGTGTCCAGCTTCCGCGAAACGGCCGTGGCGGTTTCCATGTCGGTTCAATGTTTGACACGGGTCGGGACACGCCCGTGTCCCGACCCGTGTTCACATGACACGGCCGTGTGCCTGGCCGTGTCATTGGCCGTGTACTACTCGGGTTGCATCTCGACACTTCTCGTCGAGCTCAACTCGACGCACACGGGTAGGGACACGCCCGTGTCACTACCCGTGTTCCCCGCTCGACGCATCTCGACGATTATCGACGATCTCGACACGGCTCGTCGAGCTCAACTCGACGCACACGGGTAGGGACACGCCCGTGTCACTACCCGTGTTCCCCGCTCGACGATTCTCGGCGATTCTTGACGATCTCGACACGGCTCGTCGAGCTCAACTCGACGCACACGGGTAGGGACACGGCCGTGTCACTACCCGTGTCATCTCCCGTGTCACTCTGCACTGATTTCTCCACTTCTCCACAAGTGCAGCCCAATTCCCTGCACTTCTCAGGACTTGAGTCAACCCTCCTGAATCAAAACACACACACACTAGGGGCCTAGAGCGATTCGGGACGTTACAAATCCTATAAACAAAATAAAAGATTTCGTCCCCGAAATCAGGCTTAGGCTGTGTGGAAAAAAAAAAAGCTTAACAGGAAATTTATCAAACGTTTTTAAAATAAGACTACCTTGGGCAAACAACTCCGGGTAGCGTTGCTGCATCAAATCCATTGGCTCCCAGGTGTACTCCTCCTTCCCATGATTCAACCATTGCACCTTCACTAAGGGGACACTTTTGCGGCGTAATGTTCTTGTCTCGCTGTCAACAATCCGCACTGGCTCTAGTCGCACAGATCTATCCGACTCCACTGCACCATCAGTAGTGGGAATAAATTGGTCGGGCCGCAATAGTGCTTTTCGAAGCGACGATACATGGAACACGTCGTGAAGATTTTCTAGTTCCGGTGGTAACTCCAACCGATAGGCCAACGGGCCAATTCTTTCCAATATAGTATAAGGCCCAACATACCTTGGGCTGAGCTTTTTCACTCCCCGCACCCGTGACACTCCATGCATCGGCCGAATCTTAAGGAACACTTTTTCGCCCACCTGGAACTCCACCATCCGGTGCTTTTTATTGTAATATTTCGCCTGTCGACTTTGAGCCTCCAACATGCGATCCTGTATCAATCTGACCGACGCATCAGTATCATCTATGTATTCGTTTCCCAATGCCTTCGGATCTTCATCTTGCACCCAAGACAAGGGAGTCCTGCACCTTCTTCCGTAAAGGGCTTCATGGGGCGCCATGCCGATGCTCGCCTGATGGCTATTATTATAGGAGAATTCCACCAGGGGCAAGAGCCTTTCCCATGGCTCTCCTCTGTCCAGCACGCATAATCTCAATAAATCTTCCAGTGTCCTGATGGTCCTTTCAGACTGCCCGTCAGTCTGTGGATGAAATGCGGTACTAAAGGTTAGGCGTGAGCCCAAATACGCCTGTACCGCCTTCCACTCATTGGATGTAAACCGACCATCCCTATCCGAAACAATTGTCTTGGGCACGCCATGATACCGTACAAATTGCTCCACAAAAAGGCGTACCAAAACATCCACGTGTGCTTCCTTCTTCATTGGAATGAACCGGGCCACCTTTGTTAGTCGATCCACAATAACCCACACTGAATCATTCCCAGAGCGGGAACGAGGTAACCCATGAACAAAGTCCATGGAGATATCCTCGAACTTCCATTCGGGGATGGGAAGCGACTGCAACAAACCACCGGGACTCCTGCATTCAGCCTTCACTCTTTGGCAAGCTTCGCAATGTGTAACATAGTAGCGAACATCCTTCTTCATTCCCGGCCAACACATGGTCTTCCGCAGTCCGGCATACATCTTAGCAATACCCGGATGCACTGAATATTGAGAGGAATGCGCCTCTCTCAATATATCCTCCCGAATTTTGCCGCCCTTGGGAATATAGAGTCGGCCACGAAAATAAATGAGGCCGTCTTTGAGTGTGTACTCATCGGTGGTCTCATCTTCAATTGCCTTGATTGTCGGGGCCAAGGCCGCATCCATTCCTTGCTCCACCCGAATCCGGTCTCGGATATCACAAACTATGCTCATGTTGGCCAAATACTCCGCATACTCTGCCGAAGGATCCTTGAATACTAGAGTAATTTCCATCTCCTCGATCATCCGAGCCAACTCCATACTCATCAGCCGAGACTCTGGGCTAGAGCCTGGCACTTTTCTACTCAAGGCATCGGCTACCGAGTTCGCTTTCCCGGGGTGGTAGTTCATGGTGAACTCATAGTCGCATAGAAATTCTAACCACCGCCGTTGTCTCAGGTTCAACTCCTTCTGAGTGTGAACATACTTCAAGTTTTTGTGATCGGAAAAGATCTCGCAGTGCACGCCATATAAATAATGTCTCCAGACCTTCAAAGCGAACACCACTGCTCCCAACTCCAAATCATGAACCGGGTAATTGATTTCATGTTTCTTTAACTGCCTTGAAGCATAAGCGATCACATGCCCGTGCTGCATCAGCACCGCTCCCATCCCTTGGTATGATGCGTTTGTGTAAACTTGGAATCCTTCCTTCCCAGACGGTAGTGCAAGGATGGGGGCGGAGGTAAGCCTATCTTTCAATTCTTGAAACGCCGCCTCACATTGAGGTGTCCACTCAAATGGCACACCCTTCTTCGTCAAGGAGGTAAGGGGAAGGGCAATCTTGGAAAATCCTTTCACGAACTTGCGGTAGTACCCAGCAAGTCCAAGAAAGCTTCGTACATCGGCCGCCGACTTCAAGGGCGACCACTCCTTCACGGCCCGCACCTTAGCTGGATCCACAGCTAATCCTGCTCCACTGATCACATGCCCCAAGAAGGCAACCTCCTTAAGCCAGAATTCACACTTGCTAAACTTGGCATACAAGGCGTGCTCCTTCAATTTCTTCAAAACTAGGGTCAGGTGCTCGACATGCTCCTCCTTCGTCTTTGAGTAGACTAAGATGTCGTCGATGAAAACGATGACGAAGATGTCCAAGTATGGTTCAAACACCTTGTTCATCAGGCTCATGAAGGCCGAAGGTGCATTCGTGAGCCCAAACGGCATTACTGTGAACTCATACAAACCATATCTCGAACTGAAGGCTGTTTTCTGAATATCCCCCTCTTGTATCCTCAACTGATAGTATCCGGAGCGCAAGTCTAGTTTAGAGAACCAATGTGCTCTCACTAATTGATCGAACAACTCGTCGATCCGAGGTAGCGGATAAGTGTTCTGCACCGTTAATCGATTGAGTTCCCGATAATCTATGCACAATCGCAGGGTTCCATCCTTCTTCTTTACGAACAACACGGGGGCACCCCATGGTGATGAACTGGGGCGAACGAACCCTGAATCTACTAGTTCTTGTAGTTGAACTCTAAACTCCGCGAGTTCTTTCGGGGCCATTCTGTACGGAGTCTTAGATACAGGCTTGGCACCTGGTACTAAATTAATCTGGAAATCGACCTCTCTATGCGGTGGTAATCATGGTATCTTCTCAGGAAATACCTCAGGAAAATCCCGCACAACCCGTACATCCTTTAATTCCAACGCTTCCTCCTTCAACTCGAACCAGATCATGAAGACCTCGTCCCCCTTCATTTGAGCTTTTACAACCTGGACGGAAGATAACATCATGCGAGGAGCGAAGCCAATACCTTGGAAGATGACGTCAGAGTCTCCATGTCTCAAATAGATCCGCTTCTCCGCGCAGTCGATCCTTGCGAAGTGCCAATCGAGCCATGTCATGCCCAAAATGATGTCAAACTCCGGCATTCTCAGAACCGTGGCCGGTGTATCAAAGGCCTTCCCATCAATAAATAACTCCAACTCGCACTTGGCGGTCGTGATCATCTCCGAGCCGTCTGGAAGGCGTACACGTCGGGCTATTCCCGTGAAGAACTGAACATCCCCCACGTCTTTTATGAAATCCTCGGACACAAAAGAGTGTGAGGCACCGGTATCGAACAGCGCATAGGCCGTCTTCCCGCCAATAATCACGGTGCCTAAGTGCCAATGACCAAAACTTATTGCTAGAGTCTAATAAGTTCTATTCAATTCATGTTAAACCATGCAAATATGTAAACTAATTAAATCATACCTGCAATCACATCTTGTGGGTTCCGTTCCTGCGCCATGTCAAGCACGTACACCTGATCCTGGACCGGTCCGGGGTTTCCTCTTGGCGGTCCTCGTCCTCGACCACGCATATATCCCCGTCCTCGTGGAGCTGGTGGAGGGAGAGCAGGAGGGAGAGCAGGAGGGAGAGCAGGAGGGACGTTCCCATATAGCTGCGGGCAAAAACGTCGGATGTGGCCCGGCTGGTTACACTCGAAGCACACCAGACCACGACGCCCTTCAGGTTGTTGAAATCGCTGAGGCTGTGGGGGTGGAGGCAACGCAGGCGGCTGCGGAACTGGATGCTCCACCCTATAGTTTCGGTGGACACGCCCGCCACCTCTTTGATAACCTCTTCCTCCTCTGAAGTCTCGCCTCCTTCTATTCCATGGGCCGGCTTCCATCACGTCCTCCGCAGGCCTCTTACTACATCCCATGTGGTCCGCCTCCAATATTTTCGCCATATCAATGATCTCCGCCAAGCTACCATCCGCTATAAACAAAAGGGACTGCCTTAGGGGATCTCGCAGCCCTTTATAGAAGCGCTTGGCATAACCTCTGTCATCCAACTCATAAGAGTCCGCAAACCTTGCGAGATGCTGGAATTCCCGCTGGTATTCTGTGACCGACTTTGATCCCTGCTTTAGTAGAAGGAACCTCTGCTCAAGCTCATCTCGGGCCGATGTAGGGATAAAGTGCTCCAAGAAAACACCCGAGAATTCACTCCAACTTATCTCTGTGTAGATCCGGCCTTGGAAGGTAGAGCCCATGAGGGACTTCCACCACCTCTTCGCATGTAAGTCCAAGATGGACACTGCCAATGTCACTGCCATGTTGGCTGGGCAACGGATACCGGCCAACAACTCCTGTATCGTGTCTAGCCATTCCTCTGTACGTACGGCTGACTCCGTCCCAAGGTAGACGGGAGGGGAGAGAGCCCGGAAGGTGCTCAGCCAGTTGGAACTCGGGGCCTGTTGTTGCACCGGAGCCTGCTGTGCCTTAAAAGCATCAAGAATGGCGGTGAGCGTCTGCCCCAACTCAGACTGTTCGAACTGAGTGGGTATGGGAGGGGTAGGAGTGCCCCCCATCGGCTCAACATGCAGTGGAATCTATACGTACACGACAAATTTGTGGTCAGGTTGGCTAAACTTAAGGTCTAAGTTGGACAAACTTAATGTGAATTACATATGGGCACACCACTGCTTCCGCTAAGTCAGTTTGTCCCCAAACTGACTAACCAAACGGGGGTGGCACCATTGTTGAATGACTTTGTAGTTGAGCATCGTGGCAAACTGATACCATTTGTGAGACCCCCCCCTCCCGAGATCCCAAAACACGGCACGAAGGGGGAGTCTTATGCCCGGAACAGCCGCCTTGCGGTAGCATTAGCACACGGCTAACCTGTACCACAAGATGCCTATTCCGCCGGCTACAACAATATCAATATATCATGTCAACCCAACCAAATAAATAAGCAAGAGAAGTCAAAATCCACACTAAGTTATAATGTCCAAATACATCAATAATGAGAAGCTAAAACATGCTTCTACAATATGTCAGAGTACAGCTAAACATTGCCCAAATGGGCTACATCAGAGTAATCAAAACACTAACATCTGTAACAGACGGTATCGACGGCACCGTCGCATCAGGCCCTGTCGTCCTGGCCTGGCTGTCCTACTGTGTAGTCTGCGGCTGCTCTACCTGCGGCGTGACCTCCTAAAAAGGAAGACGTAGCAACCGTTAGTCGAAACGACTAAGTGGTTTCACATCCGCTCCCCCGGCG
This sequence comes from Platanthera guangdongensis, assembly GCA_039583875.1. NCBI lineage: Eukaryota > Viridiplantae > Streptophyta > Magnoliopsida > Asparagales > Orchidaceae > Platanthera > Platanthera guangdongensis. The sequence goes on along the minus strand of CM077157.1, from coordinate 111,534,597 downwards.
ACTCCTCGGCACCGGGCGGAGAAAATGAACAAGAGTATAGTATATAATAAGTATGCAAGTAAAGGAAGTACAAGCAGGTGGCAAGGTAATGTAAGAGTAACAACATCATAATCAGCATTTAAGTAAGAGCTACACTAAACTAGCAAGTATAAGTAACAGCAGGAAAGTAACTTAACTTATAAGAATGCCCATACAAACTTATAAGTTAAGGATCGGGTTACATAAAAGTGACTCATCGTATAAGAGTGCTCATACAAACTTATACGATGAGGATCTTGTGGTGCAATGATATGAAATGCTATGAATGCTATGCAATGACTCACCCATGCACACCCATGCAATTGCTATGTCGACACAGACTGTAGTTCTCACTTTTCGAGCAGGTAGCTAACCTCTCAGGCATCAGCCGTCGTGGCCAGGCGGTGACAGTAGAACGGGCACTTCTACTACTAGGCGGGTATCACACTACTTCACCTAGGCCTCTGTACGCCTCAACGCTAAGAACACAACAGCGGAGCCCATGCGTACTATGGCCCAGCGGGGTCTTGGGTAGATGTGCACCAAGAACACAGCCCGAACTAGCCTTGCGTGACCCGGAAGGGGCCTCGGAAGAAAGCACGAGGACACAGCCCAACCGTTCACATGGTCGGAGGGGCCTCGGGACGTGAACACCGAGGACACAGCCCAAACCGACCAAGTCTAACTGCCAACTCCCGTCGGTGTGACGACTGGCGAGCCCGTAGACCTGCCACACTATCCTTAACCCGGGATTACGACACCGCGTGTCGACTCACACCACATGCAAATACCACGTCAACATAACATGGAAGGGGCCTCGGAGTGAGCACGAGGACACAGCCCAACCATTCATCCACACCTTATCTCAACACAACCCAAAACAAGTGGCGGTCAACACCGCACTTACAAACTTACACAATACTACCCATAGGAAGGCGACGCTCTAAGTATTGGACTACCAAATTCAATCCACTATTCAACATTCACATGGTCATGAGTTATCCTTCTATATGTCATATCAGGTGATTTCAACACAATATATCAAGATGCATATGTATACAAATCTACTAACTCTTAACAAGTCAAATCATTCAAGTATACTATCTTACAATTCGATCACATGGAGTCCGATTAATAATCTTCATCATTTATGCAACTGAATTAATTATTCATAAAAGTTTATCCAAGCCTCAGGGTTACCTGTGATATTAGTTTCTCCGAATCCAAATCCAAATGTTATAAAACCCAGATTTTTAAGTGCAGGAATAGTCTGGACAGCAACTTCAACCGGCGATTCCTGAAGTTACAGGAATCCGGTGGAGGCGTGTAACCCCTCGTTGGAAAGGTATTTCCATGATCTACAACTTTCATATTCAGACCTCAACCCAGATTTGACGTTATCCTATCTGAAATCGGACTTGAAGTCTGCTGCGTACAGAACACAGTTTCTGTGTACAGGAACTGCCGGACAGCAAACTCGATTAGGTTTTCCCGGGGCCACAGACATCACCTGAAGTCGTGCAACCACTCGTTGGAAAGGTATTTCCAAGGGCTTCAACTTTCTTGTTTAGCCGAAAGCCCAGATCTGGCCTTATCCATCGGGAAAATGGCCTAAAAGATTGCTGCGCGCAGAATACAGATTCTGCGCGCATCTTAAAGGAAAATGAACGGCATCGGTTCGTCTTCCTCCTCAAGGCGATCGTTTCTAAATTTTCCAGAAATGTTCTCCTCCCTTATTCAACCTCAAAGGCCATAAACTCCTCACGAGACCATCCACCCATCGTCATATTGAAGAAAAGGGGAAGGGTTGAAGAGATCTAAAGTCTATAACACAAGTCCTAACATGGCCTAACCTAGAAATCTTCTCCTCTCCATCAAGACTCTCTTGAGTCGATGCCTCTCCTAAATATCTAAGATCTAGCACCAAGGGAGAGGGTAGGAAACTCACATTGGCTCCAGCGGTACCACCATTTCTAGCCATGGATCTCGTAGTTCTCCTTGGCGGCATCTTCTCTTTCACGGCGATGGCGAATCTCCTCCGGTAGAACTTGCTCCAGCGGTTTTCCTCTCACCAGGAGTTCTCACAGGAGAAAGGGGGTGAAATGAGAGTGAAAACGGCTAGGGTTTCCTCTGCCCCTTATAAGCAAAATATGACACGGGTAGGGACACGGCCGTGTCCGTACCCGTGTCCAGCTTCCGCGAAACGGCCGTGGCGGTTTCCATGTCGGTTCAATGTTTGACACGGGTCGGGACACGCCCGTGTCCCGACCCGTGTTCACATGACACGGCCGTGTGCCTGGCCGTGTCATTGGCCGTGTACTACTCGGGTTGCATCTCGACACTTCTCGTCGAGCTCAACTCGACGCACACGGGTAGGGACACGCCCGTGTCACTACCCGTGTTCCCCGCTCGACGCATCTCGACGATTCTCGACGATCTCGACACGGCTCGTCGAGCTCAACTCGACGCACACGGGTAGGGACACGCCCGTGTCACTACCCGTGTTCCCCGCTCGACGATTCTCGGCGATTCTTGACGATCTCGACACGGCTCGTCGAGCTCAACTCGACGCACACGGGTAGGGACATGGCCGTGTCACTACCCGTGTCATCTCCCGTGTCACTCTGCACTGATTTCTCCACTTCTCCACAAGTGCAGCCCAATTCCCTGCACTTCTCAGGACTTGAGTCAACCCTCCTGAATCAAAACACACACAGTAGGGGCCTAGAGCGATTCGGGACGTTACAGCTCAAAAGCCCTCCCAAATGGAGCCTTAAAGAAGATTGGGTGTTTAACGCCTCTGTGCTGAAAAAAGCTTACTTTGAAAATGATATGAATTTTTAATCTGTGGAGATTTCTGTTACCGGTGTAACATTGAATGGGGAGATGAGCTGGCATCATCTGTACCAGACCTTTTCCCCCTCTCCCAACGTATCTTTATATTGCCAACCGTCATTTTGCTTCCCTATTTAACTCAGTAATAGCTGTAGTAGATGACAATGAATGTTTAATTTCTATTCCTGTTTCACTCTCCTTGAAGTTCTCTGTCTTTCTCCTCCATGGCCAATAGGGCATTTCTCTAAATCTCCACCGGAACCGTAACAATGGTGCTCTCGTTGAGTTCCACCTCCATGGAGGTGCCGCCACTCCCGCCCGCCGACCACGTTCCACCGGCCACGACAGTCACCCGCCACGAGCTCGATATGAGGCATGTTGTGTATCTTGAGCAGCAGTCGGCTCTTGGAGACGCACTGCAAGCCACACAACATCGTTTCACCACCAACTTTCAACAGCTCCAATTTGCTCTGTCTCACACACAACAACAACAGGATCGTCTTCAACAGCAGCAAGACCGTGACCTCGAGTTCCACATGGCATTCTACACCTAATTCCAAGACCTATGGGGAGAGTTGCAGGCCTTCATGCGCGCCATGTCTAAAGCTCCAATAGATCCTCCGGATTCGGCGTCATTGCCCTCCGACACTGGCGGCTCGCACAACTCACTGCCTCCCCCTGTGTTAGGATGTAACGCCCCCGGTTTTTTTGTGATTTGTTTAATCATTGTTTGGCGTTACGTTGACGCGTTTCCGGCCTTTGTCGTTGTTATAGCGTCGTCTTAGCTCTTGAGGAGTTCTTAGTGGCTTGTTTTGTAGCCTGTTTGCAAGGTTCTCCAGCTAGCTGAAGTCTGTTTTGGTGACTCGACAGAGCCTCTCAGGGAATGCTTGTGTTTTGGCTTCGGGTGATGTTAGCCCGAGTTTTATTCGTCGGATGATATTTTTGACTTCGCCACTAGATTCGTAACGTGGGTATTTAGCTACGGTGTGAATTTCGTCAAATTCCGAGATAGTTGGGTTTTCGCATCGTTTCGACGTTTTATTCTATAGTATTATTTAATCTTAAATAATATTATATTAAGCTCTAATATGGTATAGTGGCAGAAGTTTTATATACTTAAGATATAGTATATTTTAGTGGCTGCTTTTAGATTCCAGCGGATAGCTCCCAGCTTAGTGGCCAAATATTATGTGGATATTAATAATGTAATAGCTATAGTGGCTGGATATAATATATGATAGCTTATTTGAGTTTATCCCTATCCTTCTTCCACAAACCCGATGGAAAGCTTCCAGTGGAAGGAGACGGGCGACGGAAGTGCTGGAGCTTCGGCCGGCGATTTCTGGAGGTTTAGAGCTTGTTTTTCTCGGGTAAGGGCAGATTAGGACTGCTCTCACCCGGATCTTCCTCCCTAGGTAAGTATTTCTTGCTCTAGAGCTGTCTTAGAAGCTAGGGTTTTATTTTCGGGTTCGCCCATTCTTCCCTCTAAAAGATCCAAATCTTTTCTTAGGTGGCTGACCTTGCCGCCGGTGGCGAATTTTGGAAGACTGCTGCTCTTTCCTGGAGGTAGAGGCAAGTGGCGCCCTTTGCCCTTTCCAACCTTGATTTTTTACTCCAATTAATCTTGTTGTAGTAGCTCATGCTTTCTTTTTCCTAGAAGCTAGGGTTGTTGCAGTTTTCATCCCAGGTAGATCTTGCTCAATTTTGTCCAGTTCTAATTTATTCTCTCTCTTCTTTTCACTATTTTGTGTCCAGGTGGTGGCTGGAGGTAGGATTTTAGTTTTTTAGTATTAGCCTAGCTTGGGGGATAGCTATAGCCGGGTAGAAGGGGTAGAAAGAGGAATTAGAATTTTATTTTTTCTCTAAGTCTTCTGGCTTTGTGACCACACCTTCTAGTTTAGTGTCGACGCATTCTGGCTTTGTGTCGACACCTTCTGGCTTTGTGTTGACACATTCTGGCTTAGTGTCGACACCTTCTGGCTTAGTGTCGACACATTCTGTCTTAGTGTAGACACCTTCTGGCTTAGTGTCGAGAGGGACTCGACACCTTGTGCTTAGTATCGAGAGGGACTCAACACCTTCTGGCTTAGTGTCGAGAGGGACTCGACACCTTGTGCTTAGTGTCGAGAGGGACTCGACGCCTTCTGGCTTGGTGTCGAGTGGACTCGACGCCTTTCTCCTTAGGCTGGTGTTTTCTCCTGAGTTGGTTAGGATGGGTTTATTTCGGGTTGTTGATGTTTCTCGGCTGGTTTTGAAGGCCGAGTCGTGAATTATGGCAGATGGTTTTGTTTGATGGCTCTGTGAGGGGTGGAGTGGTATAGAGCCTTGGTCACCACCATTTTGGCCCCTGGATGGGCTGTTTGTTTTGGTGTGTTGCCACCATTTTGGCCCCGGGATGGGCTGGTTGTTTTGGTGTGTTGTCAGCATTTTGGCCCCGGTTTGGGCTGGTTGTGTTGGTGTGTTAGACCTTAGGGCTGCCACCGTTGAACCCTTGAGTATTTATGGGTCTTGTTGTTTGGATGAGGACTATTTTTGGTCACCAACCCAGACTCATGGCTTTACCACTGCTAATGATTCACAAGTGAGGACTATTAGTTCCTTTCTATAAAGTTGTTATTTTGGCATATGCTTGCCTTGTTGCTGCTGCAGGTTTTTTTAGCAGGGCATGTTGTTTATTTCTCGCACTTGGTGCGTTTTGATCTTGCCTCGGGCAGTATTTTACCCTTGATGTATTGTTCATTTTACCTTCGCTCTTTTTGATAGCACTTGTTGTGGGGTTGGTAAGCCCCTCTTTTATTGCATATGAATCTAATGTTCCACTGTTTTTCATTCTATTCTTGCTGAGGTATTCTTTCTTTGAATGTCTTAGGTTGAGGTTGTGGCCGATTGAGCGGCTAGTGTTCTGGTGGAGCTTGTTTGTGGCCTCCGGGGTAGCTGAGTTTGTTGTTCCTCGATTTAGTGAGGTAGTTTTCTTCTTTCTGTATAGACGTACATACTCACAAGTGGGTTCGTGTCAGGTTATTGACGCCCACTTGTGGCTTGCTTGTGATGCTAGATATGAACTGAGAACTGCTATTTTTGCCTTTTTGGAGATTGTTTACTTACTTCTGGGAATGTTTTATGGTAGGTTGCATGTTAGGTTTTTTTAAACCCTAAAAACATTACTATATGTAACTCATGCACATCATGTTTATAAAACTAAAGCACTACCTTCCCAAGTAATGTAAAAAGCTATTTTTATTATACTATGATAAATCTAGATTCCTGCATTCCATGAGTTGTTCTTCGGGGACGTTTACACTCATGTAGGATGTCAAATCAACTTAATCAAAGTATTTTCCGCTGCGTAAAAATATATTTTTTAATAAGTGGACTAGCTGATCCACTGTGTCGAGAGATACGACCATCAAACTTAACTGGTTTTCTTTCATATTAAATTATGATTTTATCCAAAGAATTAGAGTCCAGGGTTTTTTCTGAGCGTATGCAGTTATCCCCTGCACGACGTGGCATCATGACACGTATTTTTCTCTTGCTCTGATATGTTTTAATTGTTTAGAAAAATGCGGGTCGTGACATAGCACCACTTGCATCCCAACCACCGGACGGGACCAGTCTAGCCCGTGTCCAAATCATCTCCCCCCATTGGTCCAAGTCCTCCTAGCTAGGCCTCTTCGGCGGTTCTCCTTCCACTTTGCGCCTGCCAGGGCTGCCACCGTACTCTGCGCCCGCAGCCCCGCCATATTACCAACCACCACCTATCCCATCGTACTCTATCCCCGCAACCCCGATGTATTACCAACCATCACCTATCCCACCGTCTCCGTCCTTCCCATCGTATCCCGCGTCCACGCTACCGCCTTCACTCCTTCCCCTGTTTGGACAGGCTATATCATATCCCGCATCCAGCTCATTGTATCACGCATCCAGCTCATTGTATCCCGCATCCACATCATCTCATCTCTTCGCCTCAAATTTCCAACCCCCAAAGTCCCGTCAGTCTCAGATCTCCCGTCATTTAATCCAAACCACGAACAAACAGGTTACTCAGTGGCCAACGTCCATTGTCCGCGTTTTGCCTCGGGCGACCCCACAGATTGGATCTTTAAAACAGAATTATATTTCAGGTATAATAATATTAACCCAGCTGACTTTGTTTTTATCGCGTCATTATATTTGGATAGGCCGGCGTCCACATGGTTTCAAGGATTATTACGGGATGGGCTATGCACAGATTGGAATACTTTCAAAGTAGCAGTCCAAGATCGTTTCGGACCTTCAGACTATGATGATCCGCTAGGTAAAATGATGAAACTTACTCAAACAACTTCTGTGGCCGCATATCAAGAATCTTTTGAATTACTCTCATCTCAAAATCATGGTCTTTCGCACGATACACTACGTCGTAATTTTATCTCAGGCTTAAAACCTCATATCCGTCGAGCAGTTATCGCTCAACCAACAAGCAACATTTATCATACGTTTAAAATGACGCGCCTTTTTGAAGATCAATTCGTAGAGGGCCCTAAACCATATAGGTCTGGGACAAGTAAACCCTTTCCTAACACTATGACCTCCAATCCGCGCCAAGAGAGTTTAGCGGTTAAACGTATACCCCCAGCAGAGGTGCAAGCTCGACGAGAAAAGGGGTTGTGTTTCACGTGTGAGGAGCTCTACTTTTCTGGGCATAAGTGTAAGAATAAATCTGGACTTTATTATTTGGAAGGTGACTTTGATAATGAAGAAGAATCTCCATCGCCCGATGAAATAGCTGAGCCCATGGAAGATGCTTTAATTAATTCGGAAATGAGCATTAACGCCCTAATGGGTACATTTCCGACTAATTCTCTACGTGTACAAGGCAAAATAGGCCAATCCGCCCTACATATTTTTCTCGATAATGGATCCACCCATAATTTTATCACTAAACGTGCCGTCCACTTTCTTAAATTACCCATATCAGCAATACCAGCCTTTAAAATACATGTACGCAATGACAACACCATGTCCTGCAAAGAAAAATGTACGGGAGTCAAACTACTTATCCAAGACATCATTTTTATTATCGATTTGTTCGTTGCAGATGTTCATGGCACGGACGTTATCCTGGGATTCCACTGGTTTAAAACGCTAGGACCCATTACCATAGACTACATCGCCCTCGAAATGACCTTTACTTACAATGCTACACCTTGCAAAATTAATGGCGCCCGCCCATTAACTTCAAACATTGTGTCACCAGCACAACTTCATAAACTAATAGTTCAGGACTCCATTGAGGAAACACTTTTGTGCTTTCAATCATCTCCCATCCACGTTACCGAAAGACAATTGAGCTTTCCCTCATCCGACTCTCCGCCGGTACAAACGGCACTGTCCGAATTCGCAACGCTGTTCCAATTACCATCAGGATTACCTCCTTCAAGGCCTATTGATCATGTCATTCCACTACTTGACGAAACAAAAATTACCATGGTTTATCAAAAAAATGAAATCGAGCGATTAATTACCGATATGTTACGTGATGGTTTAATTCACCCAAGTACCTCTTCTTTCAGTTCCCCGGTCATCCTAATTAAAAAGAAAGACGGTTCGTGGCGTTTTTTGTGTAGACTATCGAGCCTTGAACACAATAACTATTAAAGATAGTTTTCTCATGCCAACAATCGACGAGTTATTGGATGAACTACACGACGCCACTATCTTTTCCAAATTAGATCTCCTTTCAAGATATAATCAAGTGCTCATGAATCCCAATGATATTCATAAAACCGCTTTCCGGACTCATCACGGTTTATACGAATTTCTAGTCATGCCTTTCGGCCTTACAAACGCCCTGGCTACTTTTCAAGCCCTAATGAATACCCTCTTCCGCCCCGTCCTACGCCGGTTTGCGGTAATTTTTTTCAACGATATCTTAATCTATAGCGGTACCCCAGCGGACCATGTGGCGCATGTAAAGGTATATTCGGACGAATAACGGGCTCGGGGCTTTGTGCATGGGAACCCTAGGTTTTGCTCTTTATAAACCTAGATGGGGGCAACGGGGAGAGTGTTCCACATTGACTCCCCTCTGGATGTTTCGAGCAAACCTCTACATTCTCGAAACTTCTGCTTCCCCGTCGCCCTAGCCTCCATCCGAAGCCGCACGACAGAACGAAACCGCCGACTCCTCCCCCACTCGTCGACGTTTTCTGTCGGCTTACCTCTCATCGATCCCTTCCGCCGACCGTGCGAGAAGCTTTGCCGCTCCAGCCCGTCAACTGCCGCCTCCTCCCCGCCGATCGCTCGATCGATCGATTTGTCTGGCATCGGTGAAGGAGGGAGTGGGATTTTGATCGGGAAAGGTTTGTCTCGTTCCCGTCGTCGGTGAATCGAAAAGGAGAAACTTCCTCCACGACGACATGGTTACGTCTGGAATATCATCGAAACGTGTAGGTTGGCGATCGACTTTGGTGCACAGTCCACCAGCATTCCTCCTCCTCTTCGGTTCATTGGAGAAGTACCAGTAGGGTTTCAGTCCAACGTTCATTGGAGAATAAGCAGATCAAGTGATCTCTGTAGGAAATACCTAGCCCCGCTTGGATCCTATGGCCGCCGGTGAGAAGAAGACCGGTGCGCTGCCCCTTGTTCTCCCAGCCGCCTCCGCTGCCGTGATCGTGAAGAGACAGAGGTCTCGATCCAGTGAAGCCGACCAGCCCTCGATAGGGTTTGCAAAGAAAGTCAAGAGATGAGGAACTCCAGCTTCTCCTCTCTAGTGCCCATGAACAAATTAGAAAAGTTCACGGCCATAGAGTTCAACGACTGGAAGTTGAACACCCAGTTCGGGATGAAGTACCCGAACGTCTTCTACATCATCAAGACTGCTCGTGCTGACGTTGCTGGGACTTAAGACGAGGCACATTGGATCGAAGACGAGGACTTCTGCAGGGATTACCTGCTGAACTGCCTCTCCTCCAGCTTGGCCAAGAACTACATCAAGATGCAGTCTGCTAAAGAGATCTAGGAGGCACTGGAGGAGCACTTCAAATAGGAGGAGGACCTCTCAAAAGCTCATCTGGTGGACAAATTCCACTCCTTCAGCTTCGACCAGGAGAAAGCCATTCTCCCTCAGGTATCGAAATTTGAAAATTTAGTTGATTCCTTACATAGTGAGTCTATTAGTCTGCCCGATAGCTTTGTTGCGGGCACGATTGTGTATAAGTTGCTCTCCTTGTGGTACAATTTCAAAACGGAAATGTACTGCAAAAAGATGCAAGTTGGTCTGAATGACCTCAAGTGTTTCATACGCATTGAGGACGAGAACAGGACAAAGCACACCTTGGAAGCTGTTGGCAAGCAGAAGGTTGCTGCCAACATGATTTCAAGCTCTAAGCGCGCTCCTCCCCCTCACATGACCAAAACGTCTTGTAGTAGCCCCCAGGTTGCAGGACCGAGTAGACCCTCTAAGAAATTTAAGGGTAAATGTTTTAACTGTAACAAGTGGGGACACTGCGCATCTGACTACAAACCGAGGAAGGAGAAAACTAGAGCACCACAAGAAGGCAATCAGGCCCATCTGGTTAGCCAAGCTGAGCCATCCGACTTTGTTGTCATGGTCCGACACGCGCAGACCAGCACAGAGTGGTTCCTGGATTCTGGGGCAACGTGCCATGTTTGCAATAATGCTAATCTTTTGATAGAGCTGAAGAATGCAAAGGAATCAGTGACTGTGGCCAATGGAGGAACAACTGACGTATTGTAGGTCGGGAACGCAACTCTGATGCTCTCCTCAGGTAAGTCTTTAATTTTAAAGAACGTAAAATTTATTCCTTCTTTATCTGTTAACTTAGTGTCTATAAGTTTATTATGTGATGTTGGTATGTCAGTTAACTTCTGTAGCGGTATAGTGACTTTGTCAGTTAACACTCACTACTTTGGATGTGCTTACGTCCAAAATAGGATATACCGTCTGAGTCTAGCAAATGAGGTAGTGCAACAAGTTCAATTGAACTTAGTTAGCCCTAGGACTCTACATGAGCAACTAGGGCACGTAAACTACAGGAAAATATTCCAAGTAGCTAGAACTTACAAAATCACATTAGACACTACGTCTCCACTTGGAAAATGTAAAGTGTGTGCTCAGACTAAGATCACTAGAAAACCTTTTGGCACGGTTACTAAGAGCACAACACCTCTTGAGCTTATACATTCCGATATTTGTGACTTTAAGAGTTTTGTCACTAGAGGTGGAAAGAAGTATATGATCACGTTTATAGATGACTGCACAAGGTTTTGTCATATTTCGTTGCTTAAAACTAAAGACAAAGCGTTTGAAAAGTTTGTCTTTTCAAAACCAGTGTAAAAAACCAATTAAGCATGAAAATAAAGAGATTTAGGAGTGATAGAGGAGGAGAATATATGTCCAATGAGTTCAGATGCTTCCTTGCTTCACAGGGCATCATAGCAGAAACCACTGCTCCTTATTCCCCCCAATCTAACGGCATAGCCGAGCGCAAGAATAGAACGTTAATAGAAAGGTTGAACTCTATGTTGCTCACTGCAGGCATGTCTTCCGCTTATTGGGGATAAGCAGTCTTGACTGCGAATCACATTCTGAATAAAATTCTTCATGCTAAGTTAGAGGTTAAACCCTACGAGCTTTGACTTAAGAGACCCCCGCCTTTAACTAGACTTAAGACCTGGGGCTGTATAGCCTATATTAGGGTTCCTGACCCTAGAAGGTCTAAGGTTGGACCTAGGACCAATACCCGTGTCTAGTTAGGTTGTGCCGAAGATAGGTTCCTTGATATTTCTAATAATATCATAATAGAATCTAGGGATGCAGTGTAACATCCCATTTCCAACTAGACCCCTAAGAGTGGTTTTGGCCATGACTAGGTCATGACAAAACCCTGGGAAGCCAGAAATGGGCCAAGAGATAGGAGGCCAAGGAAGGGATCACCATGGTCTGTAGATAGTAGAATTCTGAACAATAGTTTAGGATGACAATGGGGCTTCACCATGACCCCAAGACCCTATCACAACACTCCCAAACATTTTGGGAGATCCATTAGAGCCAAAAGGACCCATTAGGGCCAACCCAAGAGGCCCAGTTGACCAAGGTCAACCCTAGCCCTAAATAGGTCAACCTAGCCCACTTAGGGCCAATAGACCCACTCCTAGTCTAGAGGACCCCACCTATGCCCTCCTAACCCTAAAGTGAGGACAATGGGTCACTAAGGACACATTGGGGTCAGCCCTAGAGGCCAGGTTGACCCAGGTCAACTCAAGCCCTAATCTGGTCAAAGTACCCCTACTAAGGGTATGTGACCTCCAAAGTGCAGGGCAACCCCATATAACCCTACCTAGACCCTAAGGGAAGTCAATGGGTCACCAAGGATCCATAGGGGTGGACCCTAATGGTCATGTTGACCCAAGTCAACTCTAGCTCTAAATGGTCAAAGTGACCTTACCAAGGGTCAAGTGACCTTTAAGGTGCCAAGTCAACCCTACCCAGCCCTACATAGACCTTAGGGGAGGCCAATGAACCACCCAGGACCCAATGGGGTCAACCTAGATGGTCAAATTGGCCAAGTCAACCCTCATTGAGGGTCAAGTCAACTTAGCCCAAAAAGGGCTAACCCAAGCTCAAGCCACTTCTCCCTTAGGCTAAGCCCATTCCCATGATCATCATAATCCAGTGGGCTGCCTTTAGCTTGTGGGGTTGACTAGTCAACCAGAGGTGACTAGGAGAGAGAAAAAGCTCCTCTCCATGATAATGGAGGAGAGAGAAATGAGGAAGGAGAAGGGGGAAGTAAGAGGCCGGCCAAGGGAGACTAACAGCCACCCTTTATGGCTGCAATCAACTCCTCTAGGAGAGAGGAGTTGATTCCAGCCGTTTCCCGGCCACCAAGGGGTGGGTTCAGCCCCCCTCCACACAACCCGAGCCACTCCATTAATGGAGATAATGTCCATTGAAGAACCAGCCTCTCCCCTCCCCCAATTGCCTTTTAAACACCATCAGGGAGCCGAGGGGATCATTTTGGAGCACTTACCTGGAGGAGACGAGCCCTTCCACCGTGCAGTTGCAGAAGCCGAGCGCCGCCGCCGTCGCCAATGGCATCCCGCCGCTCCTCTCGCATCCAGGCCGCCAGGAAGGTCCTCCTCCTCTCCTTAACTCGCGGGTAGATCCTAGGAATCCTTAGGCTAGAGTTTCGGGCTCAATTGAGCCCGATCGAATCCAGGATTTCTCCTGGTTTCGGCAAGGAAAAGTCTTGCTCAATCCGCCGGAAAACACCTCTCCGGCGGCGAAGCCGCCGCCTGACGACAGCCACCACCTCAACGGAGATGTTGGTGGCGGTGGCCGGCCGGGGAAGGGGCTGGATCGCCGGCGGCAGAGCTTGGAAATCGCTCCAGGCAGAACCAATCCCAGCCGTTGGCTCAGTGGGGACGATGACCAGATGCCGTCGATCTGCGCCAAGATTCGTGCGGCATCAGATCAGATACTATAGGGTTAAATAAAATTTATTTCATTTTTGTCACACTGGATGTATTTAATGTAATTAATGTTTAAAAATACCTAGGGACCCTGGATGGAAATTTGCCCAACATGAACATTGTAGCTTAGGGTGTCTAGTTTGCAGCAAAAATTGTTGGGACCCTTTTGGGTCACTGGTTGGACCAGGGCACCCATTTTGGTGGGACATGTCCTTAGGGCTAGGCAGTCACTAAAATGAGTGCCCACTCTTCACCCCAAGCCCAAATGGGCTGAAATTTTGGCAGAGGGTCTATCCTAGGCATACCTAGGGCCTGCCCAAAAATGGGAATTTTTGGAGAAAATATTTCTATAGTTTTGGTAAAAATTTAATAATCATTAGATAAATTAAATAGGTGCCCTAAACACACCCAAACCCTCCCAAATTTTGGTGAGTGGTCCCTGGGCTCCAATTAGGTACCTGTATAAAATTTCAGTTGGTTTGGGTGAGTGTTGAATAGGTTTTGACCCAACCCTAGTTCTACCCTATGAAGGGCATTTTGGTCAAAAGTGGCACTTTTGGTTTTAAGTGACCAAATCACCTCAACAGAGGCTGAAACTTTGGCCACTGATATGATTTAACTTTTTACACTCACTCATGAAGTTTGGAGTGGATTGGGCTAGGGTAGCCCTAGAAGTGTAGGGTAGGCCCTTTAGGGAAATTCTCTAGGGTTTGAAGAAATTGGGGTCAAAAGACCTTGGATGGGCTTGAAACTTGGGAATGATGACCATAGGGTCACTATGGTCCTATGGTTAAAATTTTAGGGCATTTGGAAGATTAAAGACCCCTTAAATCCATAACCCTAGTTTAGGGCACTAGCTTTGAAACCATAAGAACTAATACCAAAACTATCTGAAAAGGGCTGAGATTTTGAATGGGTAGTTGCTTAGGGCATACATGTCTCTGGAAATTTTATAATAAATTTTGGATGAATATTTTTGGTACTTTATTCACAGAGTTATATTTTATAATTTCCACTTAAGAGTTTTTGCAGAGCACTATACTTGCTTAAACTTGATAAAACTTAGCCAAGGGGCTTATAATCATGTTGCCCATCTCTGTAAATTTTTATGGAATTTTTGAAGAATGATATTTAGTTGTTGCTTCTTTAATTATTTAATTCCATGGAACCTTGGAAAATTTAATAATGACTTTTAGATTGTCTGAAAAATTCTAATTTCTTCATCATGATGTTTTTAGTTCCCTATGAAGCCCTAGTAATTTTTACATAATTATTGGAGACATATATGTGGCACTTCCTTCATTATTTTTGATTTTTGGAATTATTTTAATAAATCCTTTAGAGGTCAAGAATTATCTGGAAAATTATGAAAATTAGCATCCAATGATATTTCTCTGTTATTTAGTGAATACAAATTTTAGGAGGCCATTACCTGAGAAAATCTTATGGTTCATGTTCAAATTGACTATGGCCTAGTTTTTGAGGAAAATTCAATAAATAGTAGATTAATTGGGAAAAATATGATTTTCTGAATTTAGTCTATATTTATCATAATAGACCTCTGATAATTATCATGAGGGTACTGGATGAGTATTTCATGTACTTCCCCTTTTACGGGTCACGTAGCTTAAGTGGTCTGCATATAGCAAAACTGCAGGATTTCATTTGGATTGAATTAGGGCACGTATGATGGGTCTTGATGGTTTGCTGTAAGGACAAGTGGAAAGGGCTGCATCTTTGGAAGATGAGTGAGTAGGGTGTGGATTTGTCTAGGGTTTAAAGGCGTTCGGGCCCGACGAAAGATCGTCCTACCCAAGGAGAGTTGGAGTCAAATCACCCTAGGATTAGCGTATCGAAACATGAGAAAATAATGGGTAAGGGGATCAACCAATAATAAAATAAGTACCTTGCGAAAGGGAACGCTGGGCGTAATCCCAACACAGTTCCTAGTGCCCCTTGAGAGCCCTTCACAGGGAATACCGGGGGCAGTCCTGGGTTAACGTAAACTGTTTAACAAGCTGAAAAGAGTAACTTAGTAATTAGGGTTGCACATTTCACAGGCACTGTTAGCACCAAAAGTCAGCTGGGAGCTTCGGCTCGGATGGTTAAAAGACGGACTCTTGGTCCGGGGAGCTTCGGCTCGGGTTTTGTTTACGCTAAATCTGCATGTGCATAAAAGGAAAATAAATTAAGGTGGTGGGTTTTCGGTATTGGAGGGTCGATGCACCGACGCCAATACGTTGACTCGGCAAGTGTGGTTAGCACTTCGCCAACAGAAGTCCGGTGCGCCAGCCGGCAAGAGTACGCAGGAGTCCGCTTCGTGCACCAAGCGTTGAGGCGTACGATAGGTCTGACCGGTAGTGCCTTACTGGTTTAGAGGTGGGCGAGGCCCAACCCACCGCTTCCGTCTGCCACTACGGAGGTATCCTGGGAGGTTACGGCTCCAGAAAGGGGGAACTAAAGGTCTGTGTGCACAGAGTCGGGTGTGTGCGTTGCACTTGCATGTCCATCATACCCACTTGCATGTCATAGCATAATCGATTCATTTAACCCCTGACACCTGATGTATAAGTGGAATGGGACGCTTATACATTAGGACCTGCAAAACGACCCCTTAGTCTATAAGCTTGTGTGGGCAAGTTTATAAATTAAGGTTAATTTTGATATATTTAGTTACTGCTGTTTGACCACCGTCACCCCAACGTATAAATCGGTATGGGACTTTTTATACGATGGGAGCCTTGCAAAAGACCCCTTGGCTTATGTGTTTTTCCACATAAGTGAAGGTTACATTTCAGCTTACATTTTATTGTCTTTATATGCTATAGAACTTGCTAGAATAGGACCGCTGCCATCTGCTTTGATATTCTCCACCTTCAAGTCCTCCCCTTTCTTCCTCTCCGCTCGGTGCCTAGGAGCCGTGGGGGAAGGGGTGGGGGATGATAGGACTTAGTCTTTTAGACTAACGGTTTTCGAACCGCATCATTTAGGGGATCGTGGAGACCAGCATGGAGGAGCAGCCCCAGAGACCGGTGCGCTTGGAGATGGGGCAGTCTAGCTCCGGAGTTCATACAGCCGGGACTGTGAGTCTCGACCCTGAGTAGTTTTTCAGCTTTTGCTTCCGCATGAGTGACTTTGTAGTGAGGATATGTTGTACCGGGCATAAGCCCGTATTTTTGCTACTCTGATGTTATCTTCTGTGGACACTCCCTTCGTGGAGTTATATTTATATATGTCATGTGATTCTCTGTGGACAGACAGTTTTCATTTTACTTCATTACGCTACTTTTATGTGATCGAATTGGCCGGCAGAATCGGCGCTTTGTGGTGATGACCCTTCAGGGCGTGAAGGAGTCACCGCAAAACGGCGGATCTGGGCCTAAGACCCCGGTGTCGAAAAAGAAAAAAAAGGGGGTCTTACAAGTGGTATCAGAGGAAACCTCGATCGAAAAGTAGCCGTCCACAACCCTGGGTCACCCCCGCGCGGGTTTAGTTTGGGGACAAACTAAGCAGCGGAAGCGGTGGTGTGCCCATATGGGGGGAATCACATATAAATTGTCCACTATCATTAGGCATTGAGTCGATTACCTACTGATGTAGTTCATTTTGCAGCCCTCAGCTCAGCCCACCCCACAAGGTGGAGCTCAGCAGATTCCAGACATTGCACCACCTCCCATGGTCCCCACACCTTTCCTCCAGTCAGACATGGGGCAGACCCTTACAGCCATCCTTGAGGCCTTCCGGGCTCAGCAAGCCCCAGCCCAGCAGCCAAACCCAGGGGCCAACTGGATGAGCACCTTCCGAGGACTCTCTCCCCCATCTTACTTGGGGACGGAGTCGGCAGTACGGACAGAGGAGTGGCTGGATGTGATGTACGAGATGTTGACGGGGATACGATGCCCCTGGGAGGAGAGGGTGGCCCTAGTGGTATCTTGCTTGGAGTCACATGCCAAGCGGTGGTGGAAGACGCTGTTGGACACGACTTTTGCGGATAGAGAGATTGCAGAAATCACATGGGAAGAATTCAGGGCCACGCTGCTGGAGCACTTTGTTCCTCAGTCGGCCAGGGACGAGTTGGAGGAGCGTTTCTTGCAGCTGAGGCAGGGCACCAGGACAGTGGTGGAGTACCACCGAGAGTTCGATCATTTGGCCCGATATGCGGGCTCTTATCAGCTGGATGAAGCGGGGTACGTCAAGAGGTTTTATAAGGGCCTAAAAGAGGAGTTGAGAGAGGCTTTGCTTTTTGTCTCTGACGGGCCCATCTCCCGGATTTTAGAGATGGCGAAGAGGATTGAGGCCGACTGGCACACCACTCGGGGCCGGAAACGGCAAACGGAGGACCAGGGCCGGAGGGCCCGAAATGATCAGCGGCGAGGCATCGTACCAGATGGAAGAAGGGCAGAGGAGCAGCCTCGTCAGGAGTTGAGGCAGGAGCCGAGAGAGCAGGTGGTCTTGGCCCCTCAACCTCTCCGGATCCAGGAGATGCAGAGACCCCGGGGTATGGCGTATCCCCCGCCGGAGTGCTTCCACTGTCACCAGGTGGGACACCTCCGGAGAGATTGCCCTATGAGGGGGGCACCACCTCCAGCACCACGGGGTGGCCCACCGGCCCAGCATTTCGGAGGCCGAGGACGCGGCCGAGGACGTGGTTACCAGGGAGGCGACCGCAGGCAGAATGGGGAGCAGATTTACGCTCTGGACTTAGCACAGCCCCGGAACCCGGACAGGGTTATTGCAGGTATGAGAGTAATCTTAATGTTAGAATTATTCTTTGCTCGTATTAAGCATTGATAGAACTACTATACAACCTAGGTTAGAAAACCTTACGCTAGAATTTCTTTCAAACTGATTTAGGAATGGTGATGGTGTGCGGCAAGCCTGCCCACACCCTGTTCGACACGGGGGCATCACATAACTTTGTATCGGAGGATTTCGTCAAGGACCTGGATCAGATTCGTTGCTATACAGGACTACCCAGGAGGGTGCGCCTCCCCAATGGGATGGAGATTCAGTCCACAGAAAAGTGCCTCCTGGAGGTTACCATAGAGGGGTTGACACTCGAGGCCCCGGCGACGATCTTGAGGATGCCGGACTTCGATCTCGTCTTGGGCATGACATGGCTTGTCTGGAACCATGCCCAGATTGATTGCCCGGCAGGGAGGGTCGTGCTCAGCCACGGCGATACTTATGCAACGTTCGAAGGTACTACACCGGTCTCCCGTCGCTTGCTTTCATCTATTCAGGCCATTAAGGCCCATATGCAAGGGGACGAGGTATACCAAGTATTGTTCGAGATGACTGAGGAGAAGGACTTGATCGCAGACATTCCGGTGGTTCGTGACTACGCCGATATTTTTCCGGATAAGCTGCCGGGACTACCTCCGCATAGGGAGAAGGACTTCCAGATTCAGCTGGTACCAGGGGCTAAGCCGGTATCCAAGGCCCCTTATCGGATGGCCCCGAAGGAGTTGGCGGAGTTTCGGACACAGTTGCAGGAGCTGGTGGAAGCAGGATTTGTTAGGCCGAGTTCCTCATCATGGGGAGCTCCTGTCCTATTCGTAAAGAAGAAGGACGGCACCTTACGCCTGTGCATCGACTATCGAGCACTAAATAGGCTGACCGTCCGAAATACCTATCCGCTCCCCAGGATAGACGAGTTGTTCGATCAGCTGGAGGGAGCCCATTACTTTTCGAAGCTGGACTTGAGATCAGGCTATTACCAGCTGCGGATCCAGGAGGAGGATATCCCGAAAACGGCCTTTAGTAGCCGGTATGGATTGTATGAGTTCATCGTGATGCCCTTCGGGCTCACGAATGCTCCGTCAGCATTTATGAGCCTCATGAACCGGGTCTTCGAGGCTTACTTGGATGTGTTTGTCATAGTGTTCATAGACGACATCCTTATCTATTCTAAGACGGAGGAGGAGCATACACGACATCTAGCATTGACCCTGGAGAGACTGCGGGAGCATCACCTTTATGCGAAATTCAGTAAGTGTCAGTTCTGGCTGAAGGAGGTGGCGTTCTTAGGTCACATTATCAGCGGAGCCGGGCTGGCAGTGGACCCGGCAAAGATTCGAGCTATTTCAGAGTGGCCGCAGCTGAAAACAGCCACTGACGTACGGAGTTTTCTAGGACTTGCCGGTTATTACCGGAAGTTCGTAGAGGGATTCTCTCGAATCGCCCTCCCGCTCACATCCTTGACAAAGAAGGAGGCACCGTTCGTGTGGACCCCGCAGTGCCAGACAGCTTTCCAGGAGCTGAAGGATCGGCTGACCTCGGCTCCCATTCTTACTCTTCCCTCGGGGAGGGAGGGATTCCAGGTCTACACCGACGCATCATATCAGGGGATGGGAGCGGTACTGATGCAGAACGGACACGTCATAGCTTATGCCTCCCGCCAGCTGAAGACCCATGAGAAGAACTACCCAGTACATGACCTTGAGATGGGGGCAGTTGTATTCGCACTGAAGATATGGCGGCACTACCTTTATGGAGTCCACTGTGACATATATTCCGACCATAAGAACCTTAAGTACGTGGACACGCAGAAGGAACTGAACATCAGGCAAAGGCGGTGGGTGGAGTTTCTATCTGACTATCAGTATGAGATGCACTATCACCCGGGGAAGGCAAACGTGGTGGCAGATGCACTGAGTCGGAGAGCCGCCACAACAGGAGCAGAGCCTCAGTTGATGTCTATGGAGCTGCTGCAGAGACTAGAGGACATGCACATTACTCTGGTATCGTCTGATGATCCTGAGCTCTATGAGGAGTACTTGGCCGCGATAGGCGTTACCGATGACATCAGAGACCGGGTCAGAGAGGGACAGAGGCAGGATGCCAAGTTGGAACCCATCTTCCAAGCTCTGAAGGCGGGCACTGCAGGAGATTACACACTGAGGGACGATCTGGTGTGCTTCAGAGGACGGGTGTATATACCGGAGGGAGGCCAGATCCGGGAGGATATTATGATGGAGGCGCACTGCAGCCGGTATTCTGTACACCCGGGGATCACAAAGATGACGGCTGATTTGAAGAGGACGATGTACTGGCCGGGCATGAAGAAGGATGTCTCACACTTCGTGACCCATTGTGAGGCATGTCAGCTAGTGAAGGCGGAGTGCAGGAACCCCGCAGGATTATTGCAGCCACTCCCGGTGCCGGAGTGGAAGTTTGATGACATAGCCATGGACTTCATACATGGGCTTCCCCGGTCTCGGACAGGGAATGACTCGATCTGGGTAATCGTCGATCGGTTGACCAAGGTGGCTCGATTTATACCGATCAGGAAGGATGATTCAGTAGGAGTACTGGTGCGGAAGTTTGTGGAGCAGTTCATTCGTTATCATGGAGTGCCCAGGACGATAGTGTCGGATCGGGATGGCAGGTTCACCTCCAGGGAGTGGAGGTCCGTGCAAGCTTACTTAGGCACGCGATTGACTTTCAGCACTGCATTCCACCCCCAGACAGACGGGCAGACAGAACGCACCAACCGGACGCTGGAGGACCTTTTGAGGCTATGCATCTTAGATCGCGGGGAACCGTGGGAGAAACTCTTACCCCTTGTCGAGTTCTCCTATAACAACAGCCACCAGTCCAGCATCAGGATGGCGCCTTACGAAGCCTTGTACGGGAGGAGATGCCGGACCCCGCTCTCATGGGTGCAGAACGAAGATCCGAAGGTATTGGGGTCAGAGTTCGTTGAAGACACCGAGGCACAAGTGAGGCTGATCAGAGACAGGATGCTCGAGGCGCAGAGTAGACAGGCCAAGTACTATGACGCCCGACATCGGCAGGTGGAGTTCCAGGTGGGGGACCGGGTGTTTCTGAAAATCCGGCCCATGCATGGAGTTTCACGGGTGCGTGGTCGGAGGAAGAAGCTCAGCCCTAGGTACATGGGCCCTTACAGGATCCTGGAGCGGATCGGACCCCTAGCCTACCGGCTGGAGTTACCACCAGAGCTAGAAGCGCTGCACGACGTCTTCCACATTTCTTCTTTGAGGAGGGCTCTACTACGCCCGGAGCAGCAGATTCTGACCACCGAAGGGCCGGTAGCTTCAGACCGGTCTGTTCATTTGGAGCCTGTGAGGATCGACGACCGAGGAGTGCGGGTCTTACGACGCAAGAGGGTCCCTCTAGTCAAGGTCCTGTGGAGGAACCACGGCCAGGAGGAGCATACCTGGGAGCCACAGGACCTGATGCGACAAAGATACCCCGAGCTATTCAGTCAGGTATACCTCTCAGACCCCTCAAGATGTTAATTTATTTTTCTGCTTTAAGTATACTAAGGGCTGCTCTAGGTAGATAGGGGCTTATCTTTGTTTATTGGGGGCTTAACTTTGTTTATTGGGATTTTGGTTCGCCGTTTGGGCGAAAGGGGTCTTAGATCTAAGTTTTCCCTTAAATCAAATTTAACAAACAAGACGTCATAATGGGATGTTACAAGACTCTTTCCTTCGGTAATAAGACCCGTAGGTCCAACCTTGATTTCGGGGACGAAATCTTTGTTTTGTTTATTGGGATTTGTAACATCCCATTTCCAACTAGACCCCTAAGAGTGGTTTTGGCCATGACTAGGTCATGACAAAACCCTGGGAAGCCAGAAATGGGCCAAGAGATAGGAGGCCAAGGTAGGGATCACCATGGTCTGCAGATAGTAGAATTCTGAACAATAGTTTAGGATGACAATGGGGCTTCACCATGACCCCAAGACCCTATCACAACACTCCCAAACATTTTGGGAGACCCATTAGAGCCAAAAGGACCCATTAGGGCCAACCCAAGAGGCCCAGTTGACCAAGGTCAACCCTAGCCCTAAATAGGTCAACCTAGCCCACTTAGGGCCAATAGACCCACTCCTAGTCTAGAGGACCCCACCTATGCCCTCCTAACCCTAAAGTGAGGACAATGGGTCACTAAGGACACATTGGGGTCAGCCCTAGAGGCCAGGTTGACCCAGGTCAACTCAAGCCCTAATCTGGTCAAAGTACCCCTACTAAGGGTATGTGACCTCCAAAGTGCAGGGCAACCCCATATAACCCTACCTAGACCCTAAGGGAAGTCAATGGGTCACCAAGGATCCATAGGGGTGGACCCTAATGGTCATGTTGACCCAAGTCAACTCTAGCTCTAAATGGTCAAAGTGACCTTACCAAGGGTCAAGTGACCTTTAAGGTGCCAAGTCAACCCTACCCAGCCCTACATAGACCTTAGGGGAGGCCAATGAACCACCCAGGACCCAATGGGGTCAACCTAGATGGTCAAATTGGCCAAGTCAACCCTCATTGAGGGTCAAGTCAACTTAGCCCAAAAAGGGCTAACCCAAGCTCAAGCCACTTCTCCCTTAGGCTAAGCCCATTCCCATGATCATCATAATCCAGTGGGCTGCCTTTAGCTTGTGGGGTTGACTAGTCAACCAGAGGTGACTAGGAGAGAGAAAAAGCTCCTCTCCATGATAATGGAGGAGAGAGAAATGAGGAAGGAGAAGGGGGAAGTAAGAGGCCGGCCAAGGGAGACTAACAGCCACCCTTTATGGCTGCAATCAACTCCTCTAGGAGAGAGGAGTTGATTCCAGCCGTTTCCCGGCCACCAAGGGGTGGGTTCAGCCCCCCTCCACACAACCCGAGCCACTCCATTAATGGAGATAATGGCCATTGAAGAACCAGCCTCTCCCCTCCCCCAATTGCCTTTTAAACACCATCAGGGAGCCGAGGGGATCATTTTGGAGCACTTACCTGGAGGAGACGAGCCCTTCCACCGTGCAGTTGCAGAAGCCGAGCGCCGCCGCCGTCGCCAATGGCATCCCGCCGCTCCTCTCGCATCCAGGCCGCCAGGAAGGTCCTCCTCCTCTCCTTAACTCGCGGGTAGATCCTAGGAATCCTTAGGCTAGAGTTTCGGGCTCAATTGAGCCCGATCGAATCCAGGATTTCTCCTGGTTTCGGCAAGGAAAAGTCTTGCTCAATCCGCCGGAAAACACCTCTCCGGCGGCGGAGCCGCCGCCTGACGACAGCCACCACCTCAACGGAGGTGTTGGTGGCGGTGGCCGGCCGGGGAAGGGGCTGGATCGCCGGCGGCAGAGCTTGGAAATCGCTCCAGGCAGAACCAATCCCAGCCGTTGGCTCAGTGGGGACGATGACCAGATGCCGTCGATCTGCGCCAAGATTCGTGCGGCATCAGATCAGATACTATAGGGTTAAATAAAATTTATTTCATTTTTGTCACACTGGATGTATTTAATGTAATTAATGTTTAAAAATACCTAGGGACCCTGGATGGAAATTTGCCCAACATGAACATTGTAGCTTAGGGTGTCTAGTTTGCAGCAAAAATTGTTGGGACCCTTTTGGGTCACTGGTTGGACCAGGGCACCCATTTTGGTGGGACATGTCCTTAGGGCTAGGCAGTCACTAAAATGAGTGCCCACTCTTCACCCCAAGCCCAAATGGGCTGAAATTTTGGCAGAGGGTCTATCCTAGGCATACCTAGGGCCTGCCCAAAAATGGGAATTTTTGGAGAAAATATTTCTATAGTTTTGGTAAAAATTTAATAATCATTAGATAAATTAAATAGGTGCCCTAAACACACCCAAACCCTCCCAAATTTTGGTGAGTGGTCCCTGGGCTCCAATTAGGTACCTGTATAAAATTTCAGTTGGTTTGGGTGAGTGTTGAATAGGTTTTGACCCAACCCTAGTTCTACCCTATGAAGGGCATTTTGGTCAAAAGTGGCACTTTTGGTTTTAAGTGACCAAATCACCTCAACAGAGGCTGAAACTTTGGCCACTGATATGATTTAACTTTTTACACTCACTCATGAAGTTTGGAGTGGATTGGGCTAGGGTAGCCCTAGAAGTGTAGGGTAGGCCCTTTAGGGAAATTCTCTAGGGTTTGAAGAAATTGGGGTCAAAAGACCTTGGATGGGCTTGAAACTTGGGAATGATGACCATAGGGTCACTATGGTCCTATGGTTAAAATTTTAGGGCATTTGGAAGATTAAAGACCCCTTAAATCCATAACCCTAGTTTAGGGCACTAGCTTTGAAACCATAAGAACTAATACCAAAACTATCTGAAAAGGGCTGAGATTTTGAATGGGTAGTTGCTTAGGGCATACATGTCTCTGGAAATTTTATAATAAATTTTGGATGAATATTTTTGGTACTTTATTCACAGAGTTATATTTTATAATTTCCACTTAAGAGTTTTTGCAGAGCACTATACTTGCTTAAACTTGATAAAACTTAGCCAAGGGGCTTATAATCATGTTACCCATCTCTGTAAATTTTTATGGAATTTTTGAAGAATGATATTTAGTTGTTGCTTCTTTAATTATTTAATTCCATGGAACCTTGGAAAATTTAATAATGACTTTTAGATTGTCTGAAAAATTCTAATTTCTTCATCATGATGTTTTTAGTTCCCTATGAAGCCCTAGTAATTTTTACATAATTATTGGAGACATATATGTGGCACTTCCTTCATTATTTTGATTTTTGGAATTATTTTAATAAATCCTTTAGAGGTCAAGAATTATCTGGAAAATTATGAAAATTAGCATCCAATGATATTTCTCTGTTATTTAGTGAATACAAATTTTAGGAGGCCATTACCTGAGAAAATCTTATGGTTCATGTTCAAATTGACTATGGCCTAGTTTTTGAGGAAAATTCAATAAATAGTAGATTAATTGGGAAAAATATGATTTTCTGAATTTAGTCTATATTTATCATAATAGACCTCTGATAATTATCATGAGGGTACTGGATGAGTATTTCATGTACTTCCCCTTTTACGGGTCACGTAGCTTAAGTGGTCTGCATATAGCAAAACTGCAGGATTTCATTTGGATTGAATTAGGGCACGTATGATGGGTCTTGATGGTTTGCTGTAAGGACAAGTGGAAAGGGCTGCATCTTTGGAAGATGAGTGAGTAGGGTGTGGATTTGTCTAGGGTTTAAAGGCGTTCGGGCCCGACGAAAGATCGTCCTACCCAAGGAGAGTTGGAGTCAAATCACCCTAGGATTAGCGTATCGAAACATGAGAAAATAATGGGTAAGGGGATCAACCAATAATAAAATAAGTACCTTGCGAAAGGGAACGCTGGGCGTAATCCCAACACAGTTCCTAGTGCCCCTTGAGAGCCCTTCACAGGGAATACCGGGGGCAGTCCTGGGTTAACGTAAACTGTTTAACAAGCTGAAAAGAGTAACTTAGTAATTAGGGTTGCACATTTCACAGGCACTGTTAGCACCAAAAGTCAGCTGGGAGCTTCGGCTCGGATGGTTAAAAGACGGACTCTTGGTCCGGGGAGCTTCGGCTCGGGTTTTGTTTACGCTAAATCTGCATGTGCATAAAAGGAAAATAAATTAAGGTGGTGGGTTTTCGGTATTGGAGGGTCGATGCACCGACGCCAATACGTTGACTCGGCAAGTGTGGTTAGCACTTCGCCAACAGAAGTCCGGTGCGCCAGCCGGCAAGAGTACGCAGGAGTCCGCTTCGTGCACCAAGCGTTGAGGCGTACGATAGGTCTGACCGGTAGTGCCTTACTGGTTTAGAGGTGGGCGAGGCCCAACCCACCGCTTCCGTCTGCCACTACGGAGGTATCCTGGGAGGTTACGGCTCCAGAAAGGGGGAACTAAAGGTCTGTGTGCACAGAGTCGGGTGTGTGCGTTGCACTTGCATGTCCATCATACCCACTTGCATGTCATAGCATAATCGATTCATTTAACCCCTGACACCTGATGTATAAGTGGAATGGGACGCTTATACATTAGGACCTGCAAAACGACCCCTTAGTCTATAAGCTTGTGTGGGCAAGTTTATAAATTAAGGTTAATTTTGATATATTTAGTTACTGCTGTTTGACCACCGTCACCCCAACGTATAAATCGGTATGGGACTTTTTATACGATGGGAGCCTTGCAAAAGACCCCTTGGCTTATGTGTTTTTCCACATAAGTGAAGGTTACATTTCAGCTTACATTTTATTGTCTTTATATGCTATAGAACTTGCTAGAATAGGACCGCTGCCATCTGCTTTGATATTCTCCACCTTCAAGTCCTCCCCTTTCTTCCTCTCCGCTCGGTGCCTAGGAGCCGTGGGGGAAGGGGTGGGGGATGATAGGACTTAGTCTTTTAGACTAACGGTTTTCGAACCGCATCATTTAGGGGATCGTGGAGACCAGCATGGAGGAGCAGCCCCAGAGACCGGTGCGCTTGGAGATGGGGCAGTCTAGCTCCGGAGTTCATACAGCCGGGACTGTGAGTCTCGACCCTGAGTAGTTTTTCAGCTTTTGCTTCCGCATGAGTGACTTTGTAGTGAGGATATGTTGTACCGGGCATAAGCCCGTATTTTTGCTACTCTGATGTTATCTTCTGTGGACACTCCCTTCGTGGAGTTATATTTATATATGTCATGTGATTCTCTGTGGACAGACAGTTTTCATTTTACTTCATTACGCTACTTTTATGTGATCGAATTGGCCGGCAGAATCGGCGCTTTGTGGTGATGACCCTTCAGGGCGTGAAGGAGTCACCGCAAAACGGCGGATCTGGGCCTAAGACCCCGGTGTCGAAAAAGAAAAAAAAAGGGGGTCTTACAAGTGGTATCAGAGGAAACCTCGATCGAAAAGTAGCCGTCCACAACCCTGGGTCACCCCCGCGCGGGTTTAGTTTGGGGACAAACTAAGCAGCGGAAGCGGTGGTGTGCCCATATGGGGGGAATCACATATAAATTGTCCACTATCATTAGGCATTGAGTCGATTACCTACTGATGTAGTTCATTTTGCAGCCCTCAGCTCAGCCCACCCCACAAGGTGGAGCTCAGCAGATTCCAGACATTGCACCACCTCCCATGGTCCCCACACCTTTCCTCCAGTCAGACATGGGGCAGACCCTTACAGCCATCCTTGAGGCCTTCCGGGCTCAGCAAGCCCCAGCCCAGCAGCCAAACCCAGGGGCCAACTGGATGAGCACCTTCCGAGGACTCTCTCCCCCATCTTACTTGGGGACGGAGTCGGCAGTACGGACAGAGGAGTGGCTGGATGTGATGTACGAGATGTTGACGGGGATACGATGCCCCTGGGAGGAGAGGGTGGCCCTAGTGGTATCTTGCTTGGAGTCACATGCCAAGCGGTGGTGGAAGACGCTGTTGGACACGACTTTTGCGGATAGAGAGATTGCAGAAATCACATGGGAAGAATTCAGGGCCACGCTGCTGGAGCACTTTGTTCCTCAGTCGGCCAGGGACGAGTTGGAGGAGCGTTTCTTGCAGCTGAGGCAGGGCACCAGGACAGTGGTGGAGTACCACCGAGAGTTCGATCATTTGGCCCGATATGCGGGCTCTTATCAGCTGGATGAAGCGGGGTACGTCAAGAGGTTTTATAAGGGCCTAAAAGAGGAGTTGAGAGAGACTTTGCTTTTTGTCTCTGACGGGCCCATCTCCCGGATTTTAGAGATGGCGAAGAGGATTGAGGCCGACTGGCACACCACTCGGGGCCGGAAACGGCAAACGGAGGACCAGGGCCGGAGGGCCCGAAATGATCAGCGGCGAGGCATCGTACCAGATGGAAGAAGGGCAGAGGAGCAGCCTCGTCAGGAGTTGAGGCAGGAGCCGAGAGAGCAGGTGGTCTTGGCCCCTCAACCTCTCCGGATCCAGGAGATGCAGAGACCCCGGGGTATGGCGTATCCCCCGCCGGAGTGCTTCCACTGTCACCAGGTGGGACACCTCCGGAGAGATTGCCCTATGAGGGGGGCACCACCTCCAGCACCACGGGGTGGCCCACCGGCCCAGCATTTCGGAGGCCGAGGACGCGGCCGAGGACGTGGTTACCAGGGAGGCGACCGCAGGCAGAATGGGGAGCAGATTTACGCTCTGGACTTAGCACAGCCCCGGAACCCGGACAGGGTTATTGCAGGTATGAGAGTAATCTTAATGTTAGAATTATTCTTTGCTCGTATTAAGCATTGATAGAACTACTATACAACCTAGGTTAGAAAACCTTACGCTAGAATTTCTTTCAAACTGATTTAGGAATGGTGATGGTGTGCGGCAAGCCTGCCCACACCCTGTTCGACACGGGGGCATCACATAACTTTGTATCGGAGGATTTCGTCAAGGACCTGGATCAGATTCGTTGCTATACAGGACTACCCAGGAGGGTGCGCCTCCCCAATGGGATGGAGATTCAGTCCACAGAAAAGTGCCTCCTGGAGGTTACCATAGAGGGGTTGACACTCGAGGCCCCGGCGACGATCTTGAGGATGCCGGACTTCGATCTCGTCTTGGGCATGACATGGCTTGTCTGGAACCATGCCCAGATTGATTGCCCGGCAGGGAGGGTCGTGCTCAGCCACGGCGATACTTATGCAACGTTCGAAGGTACTACACCAGTCTCCCGTCGCTTGCTTTCATCTATTCAGGCCATTAAGGCCCATATGCAAGGGGACGAGGTATACCAAGTATTGTTCGAGATGACTGAGGAGAAGGACTTGATCGCAGACATTCCGGTGGTTCGTGACTACGCCGATATTTTTCCGGATAAGCTGCCGGGACTACCTCCGCATAGGGAGAAGGACTTCCAGATTCAGCTGGTACCAGGGGCTAAGCCGGTATCCAAGGCCCCTTATCGGATGGCCCCGAAGGAGTTGGCGGAGTTTCGGACACAGTTGCAGGAGCTGGTGGAAGCAGGATTTGTTAGGCCGAGTTCCTCATCATGGGGAGCTCCTGTCCTATTCGTAAAGAAGAAGGACGGCACCTTACGCCTGTGCATCGACTATCGAGCACTAAATAGGCTGACCGTCCGAAATACCTATCCGCTCCCCAGGATAGACGAGTTGTTCGATCAGCTGGAGGGAGCCCATTACTTTTCGAAGCTGGACTTGAGATCAGGCTATTACCAGCTGCGGATCCAGGAGGAGGATATCCCGAAAACGGCCTTTAGTAGCCGGTATGGGTTGTATGAGTTCATCGTGATGCCCTTCGGGCTCACGAATGCTCCGTCAGCATTTATGAGCCTCATGAACCGGGTCTTCGAGGCTTACTTGGATGTGTTTGTCATAGTGTTCATAGACGACATCCTTATCTATTCTAAGACGGAGGAGGAGCATACACGACATCTAGCATTGACCCTGGAGAGACTGCGGGAGCATCACCTTTATGCGAAATTCAGTAAGTGTCAGTTCTGGCTGAAGGAGGTGGCGTTCTTAGGTCACATTATCAGCGGAGCCGGGCTGGCAGTGGACCCGGCAAAGATTCGAGCTATTTCAGAGTGGCCGCAGCTGAAAACAGCCACTGACGTACGGAGTTTTCTAGGACTTGCCGGTTATTACCGGAAGTTCGTAGAGGGATTCTCTCGAATCGCCCTCCCGCTCACATCCTTGACAAAGAAGGAGGCACCGTTCGTGTGGACCCCGCAGTGCCAGACAGCTTTCTAGGAGCTGAAGGATCGGCTGACCTCGGCTCCCATTCTTACTCTTCCCTCGGGGAGGGAGGGATTCCAGGTCTACACCGACGCATCATATCAGGGGATGGGAGCGGTACTGATGCAGAACGGACACGTCATAGCTTATGCCTCCCGCCAGCTGAAGACCCATGAGAAGAACTACCCAGTACATGACCTTGAGATGGGGGCAGTTGTATTCGCACTGAAGATATGGCGGCACTACCTTTATGGAGTCCACTGTGACATATATTCCGACCATAAGAACCTTAAGTACGTGGACACGCAGAAGGAACTGAACATCAGGCAAAGGCGGTGGGTGGAGTTTCTATCTGACTATCAGTATGAGATGCACTATCACCCGGGGAAGGCAAACGTGGTGGCAGATGCACTGAGTCGGAGAGCCGCCACAACAGGAGCAGAGCCTCAGTTGATGTCTATGGAGCTGCTGCAGAGACTAGAGGACATGCACATTACTCTGGTATCGTCTGATGATCCTGAGCTCTATGAGGAGTACTTGGCCGCGATAGGCGTTACCGATGACATCAGAGACCGGGTCAGAGAGGGACAGAGGCAGGATGCCAAGTTGGAACCCATCTTCCAAGCTCTGAAGGCGGGCACTGCAGGAGATTACACACTGAGGGACGATCTGGTGTGCTTCAGAGGACGGGTGTATATACCGGAGGGAGGCCAGATCCGGGAGGATATTATGATGGAGGCGCACTGCAGCCGGTATTCTGTACACTCGGGGATCACAAAGATGACGGCTGATTTGAAGAGGACGATGTACTGGCCGGGCATGAAGAAGGATGTCTCACACTTCGTGACCCATTGTGAGGCATGTCAGCTAGTGAAGGCGGAGTGCAGGAACCCCGCAGGATTATTGCAGCCACTCCCGGTGCCGGAGTGGAAGTTTGATGACATAGCCATGGACTTCATACATGGGCTTCCCCGGTCTCGGACAGGGAATGACTCGATCTGGGTAATCGTCGATCGGTTGACCAAGGTGGCTCGATTTATACCGATCAGGAAGGATGATTCAGTAGGAGTACTGGTGCGGAAGTTTGTGGAGCAGTTCATTCGTTATCATGGAGTGCCCAGGACGATAGTGTCGGATCGGGATGGCAGGTTCACCTCCAGGGAGTGGAGGTCCGTGCAAGCTTACTTAGGCACGCGATTGACTTTCAGCACTGCATTCCACCCCCAGACAGACGGGCAGACAGAACGCACCAACCGGACGCTGGAGGACCTTTTGAGGCTATGCATCTTAGATCGCGGGGAACCGTGGGAGAAACTCTTACCCCTTGTCGAGTTCTCCTATAACAACAGCCACCAGTCCAGCATCAGGATGGCGCCTTACGAAGCCTTGTACGGGAGGAGATGCCGGACCCCGCTCTCATGGGTGCAGAACGAAGATCCGAAGGTATTGGGGTCAGAGTTCGTTGAAGACACCGAGGCACAAGTGAGGCTGATCAGAGACAGGATGCTCGAGGCGCAGAGTAGACAGGCCAAGTACTATGACGCCCGACATCGGCAGGTGGAGTTCCAGGTGGGGGACCGGGTGTTTCTGAAAATCCGGCCCATGCATGGAGTTTCACGGGTGCGTGGTCGGAGGAAGAAGCTCAGCCCTAGGTACATGGGCCCTTACAGGATCCTGGAGCGGATCGGACCCCTAGCCTACCGGCTGGAGTTACCACCAGAGCTAGAAGCGCTGCACGACGTCTTCCACATTTCTTCTTTGAGGAGGGCTCTACTACGCCCGGAGCAGCAGATTCTGACCACCGAAGGGCCGGTAGCTTCAGACCGGTCTGTTCATTTGGAGCCTGTGAGGATCGACGACCGAGGAGTGCGGGTCTTACGACGCAAGAGGGTCCCTCTAGTCAAGGTCCTGTGGAGGAACCACGGCCAGGAGGAGCATACCTGGGAGCCACAGGACCTGATGCGACAAAGATACCCCGAGCTATTCAGTCAGGTATACCTCTCAGACCCCTCAAGATGTTAATTTATTTTTCTGCTTTAAGTATACTAAGGGCTGCTCTAGGTAGATAGGGGCTTATCTTTGTTTATTGGGGGCTTAACTTTGTTTATTGGGATTTTGGTTCGCCGTTTGGGCGAAAGGGGTCTTAGATCTAAGTTTTCCCTTAAATCAAATTTAACAAACAAGACGTCATAATGGGATGTTACAAGACTCTTTCCTTCGGTAATAAGACCCGTAGGTCCAACCTTGATTTCGGGGACGAAATCTTTGTTTTGTTTATTGGGATTTGTAACATCCCATTTCCAACTAGACCCCTAAGAGTGGTTTTGGCCATGACTAGGTCATGACAAAACCCTGGGAAGCCAGAAATGGGCCAAGAGATAGGAGGCCAAGGTAGGGATCACCATGGTCTGCAGATAGTAGAATTCTGAACAATAGTTTAGGATGACAATGGGGCTTCACCATGACCCCAAGACCCTATCACAACACTCCCAAACATTTTGGGAGACCCATTAGAGCCAAAAGGACCCATTAGGGCCAACCCAAGAGGCCCAGTTGACCAAGGTCAACCCTAGCCCTAAATAGGTCAACCTAGCCCACTTAGGGCCAATAGACCCACTCCTAGTCTAGAGGACCCCACCTATGCCCTCCTAACCCTAAAGTGAGGACAATGGGTCACTAAGGACACATTGGGGTCAGCCCTAGAGGCCAGGTTGACCCAGGTCAACTCAAGCCCTAATCTGGTCAAAGTACCCCTACTAAGGGTATGTGACCTCCAAAGTGCAGGGCAACCCCATATAACCCTACCTAGACCCTAAGGGAAGTCAATGGGTCACCAAGGATCCATAGGGGTGGACCCTAATGGTCATGTTGACCCAAGTCAACTCTAGCTCTAAATGGTCAAAGTGACCTTACCAAGGGTCAAGTGACCTTTAAGGTGCCAAGTCAACCCTACCCAGCCCTACATAGACCTTAGGGGAGGCCAATGAACCACCCAGGACCCAATGGGGTCAACCTAGATGGTCAAATTGGCCAAGTCAACCCTCATTGAGGGTCAAGTCAACTTAGCCCAAAAAGGGCTAACCCAAGCTCAAGCCACTTCTCCCTTAGGCTAAGCCCATTCCCATGATCATCATAATCCAGTGGGCTGCCTTTAGCTTGTGGGGTTGACTAGTCAACCAGAGGTGACTAGGAGAGAGAAAAAGCTCCTCTCCATGATAATGGAGGAGAGAGAAATGAGGAAGGAGAAGGGGGAAGTAAGAGGCCGGCCAAGGGAGACTAACAGCCACCCTTTATGGCTGCAATCAACTCCTCTAGGAGAGAGGAGTTGATTCCAGCCGTTTCCCGGCCACCAAGGGGTGGGTTCAGCCCCCCTCCACACAACCCGAGCCACTCCATTAATGGAGATAATGGCCATTGAAGAACCAGCCTCTCCCCTCCCCCAATTGCCTTTTAAACACCATCAGGGAGCCGAGGGGATCATTTTGGAGCACTTACCTGGAGGAGACGAGCCCTTCCACCGTGCAGTTGCAGAAGCCGAGCGCCGCCGCCGTCGCCAATGGCATCCCGCCGCTCCTCTCGCATCCAGGCCGCCAGGAAGGTCCTCCTCCTCTCCTTAACTCGCGGGTAGATCCTAGGAATCCTTAGGCTAGAGTTTCGGGCTCAATTGAGCCCGATCGAATCCAGGATTTCTCCTGGTTTCGGCAAGGAAAAGTCTTGCTCAATCCGCCGGAAAACACCTCTCCGGCGGCGGAGCCGCCGCCTGACGACAGCCACCACCTCAACGGAGGATGTTGGTGGCGGTGGCCGGCCGGGGAAGGGGCTGGATCGCCGGCGGCAGAGCTTGGAAATCGCTCCAGGCAGAACCAATCCCAGCCGTTGGCTCAGTGGGGACGATGACCAGATGCCGTCGATCTGCGCCAAGATTCGTGCGGCATCAGATCAGATACTATAGGGTTAAATAAAATTTATTTCATTTTTGTCACACTGGATGTATTTAATGTAATTAATGTTTAAAAATACCTAGGGACCCTGGATGGAAATTTGCCCAACATGAACATTGTAGCTTAGGGTGTCTAGTTTGCAGCAAAAATTGTTGGGACCCTTTTGGGTCACTGGTTGGACCAGGGCACCCATTTTGGTGGGACATGTCCTTAGGGCTAGGCAGTCACTAAAATGAGTGCCCACTCTTCACCCCAAGCCCAAATGGGCTGAAATTTTGGCAGAGGGTCTATCCTAGGCATACCTAGGGCCTGCCCAAAAATGGGAATTTTTGGAGAAAATATTTCTATAGTTTTGGTAAAAATTTAATAATCATTAGATAAATTAAATAGGTGCCCTAAACACACCCAAACCCTCCCAAATTTTGGTGAGTGGTCCCTGGGCTCCAATTAGGTACCTGTATAAAATTTCAGTTGGTTTGGGTGAGTGTTGAATAGGTTTTGACCCAACCCTAGTTCTACCCTATGAAGGGCATTTTGGTCAAAAGTGGCACTTTTGGTTTTAAGTGACCAAATCACCTCAACAGAGGCTGAAACTTTGGCCA
Organism: Platanthera guangdongensis; assembly: GCA_039583875.1. Lineage (NCBI taxonomy): Eukaryota > Viridiplantae > Streptophyta > Magnoliopsida > Asparagales > Orchidaceae > Platanthera > Platanthera guangdongensis. The sequence continues at coordinate 111,500,301 of CM077157.1, read as the reverse complement.
CTGATATGATTTAACTTTTTACACTCACTCATGAAGTTTGGAGTGGATTGGGCTAGGGTAGCCCTAGAAGTGTAGGGTAGGCCCTTTAGGGAAATTCTCTAGGGTTTGAAGAAATTGGGGTCAAAAGACCTTGGATGGGCTTGAAACTTGGGAATGATGACCATAGGGTCACTATGGTCCTATGGTTAAAATTTTAGGGCATTTGGAAGATTAAAGACCCCTTAAATCCATAACCCTAGTTTAGGGCACTAGCTTTGAAACCATAAGAACTAATACCAAAACTATCTGAAAAGGGCTGAGATTTTGAATGGGTAGTTGCTTAGGGCATACATGTCTCTGGAAATTTTATAATAAATTTTGGATGAATATTTTTGGTACTTTATTCACAGAGTTATATTTTATAATTTCCACTTAAGAGTTTTTGCAGAGCACTATACTTGCTTAAACTTGATAAAACTTAGCCAAGGGGCTTATAATCATGTTGCCCATCTCTGTAAATTTTTATGGAATTTTTGAAGAATGATATTTAGTTGTTGCTTCTTTAATTATTTAATTCCATGGAACCTTGGAAAATTTAATAATGACTTTTAGATTGTCTGAAAAATTCTAATTTCTTCATCATGATGTTTTTAGTTCCCTATGAAGCCCTAGTAATTTTTACATAATTATTGGAGACATATATGTGGCACTTCCTTCATTATTTTTGATTTTTGGAATTATTTTAATAAATCCTTTAGAGGTCAAGAATTATCTGGAAAATTATGAAAATTAGCATCCAATGATATTTCTCTGTTATTTAGTGAATACAAATTTTAGGAGGCCATTACCTGAGAAAATCTTATGGTTCATGTTCAAATTGACTATGGCCTAGTTTTTGAGGAAAATTCAATAAATAGTAGATTAATTGGGAAAAATATGATTTTCTGAATTTAGTCTATATTTATCATAATAGACCTCTGATAATTATCATGAGGGTACTGGATGAGTATTTCATGTACTTCCCCTTTTACGGGTCACGTAGCTTAAGTGGTCTGCATATAGCAAAACTGCAGGATTTCATTTGGATTGAATTAGGGCACGTATGATGGGTCTTGATGGTTTGCTGTAAGGACAAGTGGAAAGGGCTGCATCTTTGGAAGATGAGTGAGTAGGGTGTGGATTTGTCTAGGGTTTAAAGGCGTTCGGGCCCGACGAAAGATCGTCCTACCCAAGGAGAGTTGGAGTCAAATCACCCTAGGATTAGCGTATCGAAACATGAGAAAATAATGGGTAAGGGGATCAACCAATAATAAAATAAGTACCTTGCGAAAGGGAACGCTGGGCGTAATCCCAACACAGTTCCTAGTGCCCCTTGAGAGCCCTTCACAGGGAATACCGGGGGCAGTCCTGGGTTAACGTAAACTGTTTAACAAGCTGAAAAGAGTAACTTAGTAATTAGGGTTGCACATTTCACAGGCACTGTTAGCACCAAAAGTCAGCTGGGAGCTTCGGCTCGGATGGTTAAAAGACGGACTCTTGGTCCGGGGAGCTTCGGCTCGGGTTTTGTTTACGCTAAATCTGCATGTGCATAAAAGGAAAATAAATTAAGGTGGTGGGTTTTCGGTATTGGAGGGTCGATGCACCGACGCCAATACGTTGACTCGGTAAGTGTGGTTAGCACTTCGCCAACAGAAGTCCGGTGCGCCAGCCGGCAAGAGTACGCAGGAGTCCGCTTCGTGCACCAAGCGTTGAGGCGTACGATAGGTCTGACCGGTAGTGCCTTACTGGTTTAGAGGTGGGCGAGGCCCAACCCACCGCTTCCGTCTGCCACTACGGAGGTATCCTGGGAGGTTACGGCTCCAGAAAGGGGGAACTAAAGGTCTGTGTGCACAGAGTCGGGTGTGTGCGTTGCACTTGCATGTCCATCATACCCACTTGCATGTCATAGCATAATCGATTCATTTAACCCCTGACACCTGATGTATAAGTGGAATGGGACGCTTATACATTAGGACCTGCAAAACGACCCCTTAGTCTATAAGCTTGTGTGGGCAAGTTTATAAATTAAGGTTAATTTTGATATATTTAGTTACTGCTGTTTGACCACCGTCACCCCAACGTATAAATCGGTATGGGACTTTTTATACGATGGGAGCCTTGCAAAAGACCCCTTGGCTTATGTGTTTTTCCACATAAGTGAAGGTTACATTTCAGCTTACATTTTATTGTCTTTATATGCTATAGAACTTGCTAGAATAGGACCGCTGCCATCTGCTTTGATATTCTCCACCTTCAAGTCCTCCCCTTTCTTCCTCTCCGCTCGGTGCCTAGGAGCCGTGGGGGAAGGGGTGGGGGATGATAGGACTTAGTCTTTTAGACTAACGGTTTTCGAACCGCATCATTTAGGGGATCGTGGAGACCAGCATGGAGGAGCAGCCCCAGAGACCGGTGCGCTTGGAGATGGGGCAGTCTAGCTCCGGAGTTCATACAGCCGGGACTGTGAGTCTCGACCCTGAGTAGTTTTTCAGCTTTTGCTTCCGCATGAGTGACTTTGTAGTGAGGATATGTTGTACCGGGCATAAGCCCGTATTTTTGCTACTCTGATGTTATCTTCTGTGGACACTCCCTTCGTGGAGTTATATTTATATATGTCATGTGATTCTCTGTGGACAGACAGTTTTCATTTTACTTCATTACGCTACTTTTATGTGATCGAATTGGCCGGCAGAATCGGCGCTTTGTGGTGATGACCCTTCAGGGCGTGAAGGAGTCACCGCAAAATGGCGGATCTGGGCCTAAGACCCCGGTGTCGAAAAAGAAAAAAAAAGGGGGTCTTACATGCAGTGTTCGAGGATAAATTCCTCAAAGATAAGAACCTAACGATCCCAGGTATGTAAGTAACTATTACTAAGGAAGATCCTGAATCAGTACCAAGCACCTCCTATTCTGTTCCGGTAGATAACTCTGGCCTAGAGTCTAGGAGGACTTCAGTGAGAGAGAGAACCCCCAGAACCTTTGGTAGTGATTTCGTCACTTACCACGTTAAGGCTAATCCATCCACCTTTAAGGAAGCGATGAGATTAATGGATTCCCTACTCTAGAAAGAAGCCATTGAGGATGAGATGAACTCTCTCCTTTAGAACGACACCTGGATGTTAGTTGATAAGCCAAAAGGGGCTAAAACTGTAGGGTGCAAGTGGGTTCTGAAAAAGAAGCTAAATCCTGATGGTAGCGTAGCTAAGTATAAAGCATGCTTGGTGGCTAAAGGTTTCACACAAGTAAGTGGAGTAGACAATTTTGATGTATACTCACCCGTGTGTCACTTAGCAATAATTAGGGTTCTTCTTGCTTTTTCGGCCATTGAGAACTTTATTGTTCATCAAATGGATGTTAAGACTGCGTTCTTGAATGGAGATCTGACTGAAGAAATCTACATGAGTCAAACTAAAGGTTTCATTATAGACGGTCACGAAAACAAGGTCTGTAAGCTATTAAAATCGCTATACGGATTAAAACAAGCACCGAAATTATGACATGAGAATTCTGACTACACTATAAAGAACATGGGATTCATGTCGAGTCTCTCGGACAAATGTCTTTACATACGTCATAGATCAGACAAAGTCACCATAATATGCTTGTACGTGGATGATATGCTTATTCTTGGATCTGATCAATCCGAAGTGGATGACGTAAAGTCAGGTCTAATTAAAGAATTTAGCGTGACAGACCTCGGTGTAGTTGACATCATACTAGGTATGCAAGTGAGCTTTGAGAAACATGGCATTTCCCTAAGTCAAAGTCACTACATCCAGTCCATGTTGGACACGTGGGGATATAGTGAACGTAAAGCAGCTGGGACTCCATAAGATTATTCAAACAGCTTAAAGCCCAATGATGGAGCTGCGGTTCGACAGTTAGATTATTCTAAACTGTTTGGTAGTCTCATGTACGCTATGGTTTGTACGAGACCTGACATAGCCTTTACGGTCGGTATATTAAGTAGGTTCACTAACAATCCTGGCCAAGACCATTGGGATGCCCATGATAGGCTAATGAGATACTTAAAGCACACCCGACAGTATGATTTATGTTATAGTAGTCATCCTCCAGTTCTGGAAGGATATTATGATGCATCATGGTGCTCAGAAGTAAACGACAACAAGTCCATTAGTGGATTCCTCTTCACACTAGGAGGAGCAGCTGTAGCCTGGAAGTCCAAGAGACAGTCGTGCATTGCACTCTCATCTATGGAATCCGAACTCTATGCTCTAGCTTCAGCTAGTGAAGAGGCGGAGTGGATAAGAGATTTGGTGATGGACATTCCACTGTCGAGCCTGAAACTGAGTTCTGTTGCAGTTTATTGTGACAATTAGGCTACTAAAACAACTGCCACGAACACTTTGTTCAATGGTAAAAGAAGACAACTTAGGATAAAACAGGCCTGGTTGACCTCTCTCACAAGCCAAGGGATTATTACACTGGTTGATGTGAGATCGAAAGATAATGTTATAGACGTCTTGACTAAACGATTAAATAAAGCTCTCACAATCAAAACATCGGGGGAAATGAGATTAAAGTTCATAGAAATATGAAACTTTTCTTCAACGTGTATGTTTTGATACGTACGAGCCTATAACTGTCCACATTCAAGCATTATATATATAACAGACTGAAAACCCCAAATAATTTCTTGATGAAAACACAAGATGGTTGGATGTTGGTTATTTCACACTTGATTACCTAACGTCCTCTCATTGTAAGTTGATTCAAGAATTATTCAACTAGGAATTGAAAGTCGTTGTAAATGTTAATCTAAACATTATTGATCACAACATATTATTTCACTTTTGATAATATTGCACGTGATGTGTGCTCACATGTGTTGGTGAGACACATAATATTCAACAATGAGTAAGATAACGTGACTAGTCCTAGTTAGACTTGATGAGATGCTGACAGAGTTACTTCACCGTTGCTAGAAGTGCTAAGCTCATTTAGTAAGAGCTAGTTTACTTTAAACGTTACTGCATATGTTTATAAATTCTTAGAGTCTGACTCATGAAATTCCTTGTAGGCTACGATGGAGATTTTGGAGGAGAAGTCGACCTGGACATGGATGACGATGATCTACTAGATGAGTAGAATCATCAAACGTTTAATTCATGTTTTGTTTTGTTTTGTAATAACTATTCAGACTATGTTTTTGGATAGAATCTGTGTGGTGGTTTGCCGTTTAGGCAAAACTTTTCTCATTTTATTAATTAGTATGATCTATCCTGAATGTTTTGTTTAGTTTGGATTATTATTTTCTCTACTCTCTATCACCACGAAACGTTACCGTTATTTGTCACGAATATAGGAGGAGATTGTAAAGGTATATTCGGACGAATAACGGGCTCGGGGGCTTTGCGCGTGGGAACCCTAGGTTTTGCTCTTTATAAACCTAGCTGGGGGCAACGGGGAGGGTGTTCCACATTGACTCCCCTCCGGATGTTTCAAGCAAACCTCTACAACGCATCTACGCCAAGTGTTCCAAATTCTTCTTCAACATTCCCTTTTTCTAAAATCATCCAAATGTATCTTTTCGGTTCCGTCAATCGAATTTTTGGGCCATATGATTTCCGGTTCTGGAGTACAACCAATGACAGACAAAATAGAAGCTATTCAAGTGTGGCCTCCACCAAAAACACTCAAGCAACTACGTGCTTTTTTGGGCTTAGCCGGCTATTACTGCTGATTCATTCGACACTATGCCACGGTGACGGCTTCCCTCACCGATCTATTGGCAAAAGATAACTTTAGGTGGATCTCAGCTTCTCTGATCAAGCTTTCACGAACATTAAACAATTGCTAATCTTGGCCCCGCTTTTAGCCCTCCCAAACTTCACCCTCCCATTTACTCTTGAATGCGATGCGTCTGGGGTAGGCATAGGTGTTGTCCTATCTCAACAAGGGCACTCGATAGCCTTTTATAGTAAGAAGTTATCCCCAAGAGAACAAACAAAATCAACGTATATTCGCGAAATGTTGGCTGTCACGTCTGCGGTTAGCAAATGGTGACAATATCTCATAGGGTCCTCCTTCACTATTTTAACGGACCACAAAACATTATATAATTTAAACACCCAAGTTATGACCATGCCAGAACAACAAAAATTTCTAGCTAAAATGTTGTGCTTCAATTATGTTATACAATATAAACCCGGGAAAGATAATACCGCAGCCGACGCAGTTTCTAGATTACCAGATATGGATACAACTCTTTATTCATTGCAAAACATTTCGTTTAGTTGTTCCACCCTCTTTGATACTATGGATATAAATCAGATAAAACAGCTGCAACTATCTTAGCGCAATTGCAAGCATCACCATCTGACTGCCGAGACTGGTCGTTATTAGGAACACGACTTTTTTTAAAACATAAACTCTACATTCCGGATTCAGCTATTCAGACCATTCTAATTAGCGAAGCCCATGACACTCGACTTAGCGGTCACTCTGAAATCACGATAACGCTTAAACGAATTCAACAATATTTTTATTGGCCTAGTATACAACGGGATGTCCAACAATATATCCGCCACTGTGACCTTTGCCAAAAACATAAATCATCTAATGCTTTACCCTATGGAACCCTACAACCATTGCCCATACCAAACCGCATTTGGGCGGACATTTCGATCGATTTTATTACTCATTTACCAATATCACACTCCTATTCGTCAATTTTAGTTATGGTCGATATATTATCAAAAGGAGCGCACTTTGCCACCCTACCCGCTCATTATACCGGCCCATAGGTCGCGCAAATATTTTGGGATTATTGCGGAAAATTACATGGATTTCCTGAAACCATCGTTTCAGACCGCGACTCCATCTTTTTAAGTCATTTTTGGTTAACTTGTTTCAAAGCAAGCGGAACAAAACTACGTTTTAGTTCAGCGTACCATCCACAGACGGATGGACAAACCGAGCGGGATAATCGCTGCATCAACCAATATCTTCGTATTTTCTCATTTCAACATCCTAAGCATTAGGCTCACCTTCTTAGTTGGGCCAAATACCATTATAACACAGCATACCATGCATCAGGCGACATGTCACCCTTCGAAGCAATGTTCGGCCGGCCCCCACCCTGTTTTGTCCCGTATGTAGCAGACGGCTCGTCAACTGAGTTACCTCCAGCAGAAGTATCCTCCAGAGCGACACTACTCTTACGATTGCAACGACATTTACAGGAAGCGCACACCAAAATGATAACTACGGCTAACAAGCATAAGCAAGAACGAGCCTTTCAACCCGGTGATATGGTACTTCTTAAACTCCATCCATACAAGCAACTGTCCCTGCACAAACGGACATGTAAACGGTTAAACCTCTGTTTCTACGGACCATTTAAAATTTTATCTAAAATCGGAGCAGTCGCGTATAAATTAGATCTGCCACCCTCTAGCAAAATTCATCCGGTATTCCATGTCTAGTTATTAAAACCTTATTACGCCAACACCCACATACATATCCATAACTTACCCACCCTTCCGCCAACGGCACGCGCACGCACATTAGCTCACGAAATTTTAAATACACGTTTAATTGAAAAAGATGGACATACAGTTCCACAAGCTTTAATCCGATGGGAAGGTCTATTGCCAAAAGAAGCCACCTGGGAAGATGTAAGCTCTTTGGATACGGAGACTCGTTCTCGGGTCGAGGCCCTATGTGACTGTCACTCTTCACAGCCCAACTCGGCCAATGACACTTTCAGGGATGTATCAACAATCTCCCCAACTTATGTCATCCATACTGCACCAGTTTCTCCGTCAACTAACCTACCTGTTACAGGGACACATGAAACAATTTCCGCACTCAACACCCCCCGAACAGCTCCACCGTCTCCGACGAGGATGGTACAAATATCGAAGATAGTACTCCCACCAGCAACTTGCCACTAGTCAACAGGGATACACTCATTCCTAAATCTCAATCTGTCATCCTAGATATTTCATCCACCCCTAGCTCAACTTTAAATGGTCAATTGTTACAGGAAACAATGGAGGGGGCTGTAGGCCAAACAGAGGAAGGAGACGCAAGGGCAGCACGGCGACCAACAGATCAGCCCGACCACAACATCCGCTCTGGCAACACAACCGCCCCAGCAATACAAGTCCCGACGGCACGACGCTCTCTTCGATCGGCATCCAAACTGGCACGCATCCTGCCAAATATACCGCGGGGCGCTCGACGGCGCATAACTTCTCTTGGCAGGACAACACCAACACCTCAAGCTCGGGTAGTTGAAAATCGGGCAGGGCAGGGATGTTACGGGTGTAACATTTAATGGGGAGATGAACTGACATCATCTGTACCAGGCCTTTTCCCCCTCTCCCAACGTATCTTTATGCTGCCAACCGTCATTTTGCTTCCCTATTTAACTCTGTAATAGTTGTAGTAGATGACAATGAATATTTAATTTCTATTCCTGTTTCTCTCTACTTGAAGTTCTCTATCTCTCTCCTCCATGGCCAATAGGACATTTCTCTAAATCTCCACCGGAATAGTAACAGTTTCACACAATATAGTGTGGCCAAACATCAAACCTATACATGAAACTCAGTACAGAAAACATTTATGAACATTCATATTCATTGCAGAAGGAAAACTTCACACAGGTGGCTCAATATATAGCCGTTATTGCAAACCAAAGCTGCCGCAATATCAAACAAGCAAAAAAGACGGTGAAGGGAAATTTGATCTGCAAATTCGCGTTCCTTCACGGAGCCTTCTCTTGGCCCGGCGCTTCTGGCGTTCTGCCCAGAAAATCCTTACTCTCATCTGCCGCGGGAGATTTGCCGGGACTTCCGCCACCGCCAAGGAACGAAGTGACCGTCTCTTTTATTCTCCCGACGACACCGATCCCACCTCCACTCCCGCCGGAGCCTGACGTCTCCGGAGATACCGGCGCCCCCGCCTCCACCGCGTCGCCCTTCCGTGGGGTCAACGCTTCCGTTATCACTTCCGACAACGCCTTATCCTCCTCCCCCGTGGACAGCTTTCCGGAGACGTAATAGTCTTTAACAGAGCCCCCTTTATCCAGCTTCCCCGCCGCTACATCTCTGTCTTCCTTCACAATCTCAGGCTTCACGCCGTCATTTCCAGTCTCCGGTTTCACCGTTGCCATCACCGCTGTTCCTGCCCCAGCCGCCTTCTGATACACCATGGAAGCTACCTTCTTCCCCAACACGGCTGACTCGGACGCTGCGGAAATGGCAGCGTCTTTTGCCGCCGAGATCTTGTCGGCGTAGCTGCTGTTCTTGTTTTGAGGGACCTCGGCTTCTCCCCCGCCGTTTGGGTTTGAAACGGACATCACGTTGAAAGAGCGATGGGGCTCCGGCGAGATCGCACGCCCTTCTCCACCCGTTTCATTTGCTCCCGGGATCACAGAGGCGTTGCTGCGATTAGTATCATCAGAAAGATCTTTACTTCCGCTGCCATTTTGGCGGGAAGTGCCTATCGCCTCCAAAGAGCTGAGGAGGTCCGGCGAGATCTCCGCCTCTTCGCCGCCTGCTCAATGGCCCCAAAATTACTCAAAATATATTAGCTTCAAAAAAACAATAATCATCAAAATTAAATTGAACACTCTTAGTACTAATTAAATTGAAGCAAGCATTAGGCCTAACCATAGCTAAAAAAATATAAGCACGCTTTTGATTAATATATGTATCTATATACCTCGACTCTGGTCCATCTCCGTCCAGAGTTGAAGAGTTGGGTGCGGCGGGATCCTCCTTCAACTCCTGCTTAATTCCACTTAAGCCAACGCTATTTACCTCAGTTCCTCCTCCTCCTCCTCCTCCTCTACCCACTTCACTCTCTCCAGTTCTCTTGCCGGCCGTTGAACTCCCGGCTTCATTCATTCTGCTCCTCTCACCGGGAGTTGAACTCCCGTATACTGTAATGATCGCTATGATGATGAGTTGAGTTCAAACCAGATCAGCTAGTAATTAACGACAAAGAAGATTACAGATTACACACCTCCATGAGCTCCCCCTTCACCTCCTCCTTCTCTCCTTGGTTCATTCAATTCATTCCACGCCCCAACTGTTGAATTTCCGTATACTGCCATTGGCAAACAAAATGTATTAAAACAGAGCAAGTGAAAGGAAGCGCTTTATATAATGAGAATTCACCTCCGGCAGTTCCTCCGCGGCTCCGCGTTCCAATGGATTCACTCCTCTCACTGGCAGGTGAACTCCCGTATACTGTCATCACCACGATAATGAGTTTAAACCAGATCATCAAGTAGCAGATAAGAGTACAGAGTACACACCTTCCTCAGTTCCTCCTTTCCCAGCTCCATATTCTCTCGTCTTCGCGGCATCAGTTGAGCTCTCAAATACTGAAATCGCATCAAAAAATATATTTTTTTTTTAAAAATGAGCTTTTAGTAAACTATAATAAGAGATTTATGCAGTGAATACGCACATCCCTCATTTGCAACTCCTCTGCCTCCTTCCTTCACCCCAATCCTCGCATCAACAGTTGAACTCTCGTAACCTGCAATCACCATGACAATTAGTATAAAACATATGAAAGATTGGAGATTAATTAAGCACAAATTCCGCACTTTGGCCGCCATGGATTGCCGTATCTTCCGGCAGCTCCTCGTCCTCCTCGTCCCCTTCGTCCAAGTCGCCGTGCTGATGCAGATCACCATCATCAATGTTACAGTTGTCCCCGTGACTCCGAGCTTTATTGGCTATGGTGTTCTTAATCTTCTTCACCTTATCTTTCACCTTCTTCAAAACCGGCTTCTTCTCGAAATTCTGCTCTCCTTCCCCTGCTTCAACGCGGCTAAAAATTATGACGAGAGTTGCAGAGATGTTAACTTACCGGGGTTTGGATTGTTTAGTCTTCTCACCTGGGGAGCGGGGCAGGTGGTCGCCGTGGATGAGGGGGTTTGACGGTGCTGGGAGGGTCTCCATTGTAACTCGTAAGCGTCAAATGATTTGTAATGAGACTGTAAAACAGATGGAGCTTCTTTGTTAAGAATTAGGATGAAAGAAGCAGAGGAGGAGGGCAGGATTATAAATGCCGGGTCTTAATTGTCGCTTGTGTTTGAATTTCGATTTTGGGCATTGGAGTTGATATGCCACGTCGGTGTGTACGTGGATGTCTAGGGTTGGTTGTCTTAGCGCATGATGGCCACGTCTCAGCCAGGGGATAAACTGGTTCTTCTATAATTTTATACTTTTATTCACCTTCCCCTGACATTTGTCAATCCCACGTTACATTTGAGTGTTGTTGCGGACTAACTTGATTTCCCGGTTAATCCGCGCGGGCGCGGGCAGGCCGCGCGGGCGCGGGCAGGTCCCGCGGGCGCGGGGGGTTTTGCGCGCGTGCGGGCTGCGTGCGCGCGGTTTGCGTGCGCGCGGTTTGCGTGCGCGCGGTTTGCGTGGCGTGCAATGCTCCTGCTATGTGCATGCTTGCTCGGGCACCCTCTTTCGCGTGCCACTGGGGCTGCTTGGTCGTGTTTTTCAGGTGATTTTGCTTTTTTGATTTTTGTCCTGTGCAGGTCTCGAAGCGCTCCTCCGGCCTGATGCGTTTGCGTTCTTCTTTGACTGAAGATGGTGTGGATATTTGAAGGAAGAAATACGGGCTCCCTGCCGATTTGGAAGTGAGGATCTCGCGCCCTGAGGAGCGGGTTCAAAATCCTCCACGTGGTTGGCTAACGATTTGCGAAGTTTCTCTGAGGTCCGGTTTCCGTTTTCCGCTATGCGAGGATGTGGTTGAGATCTTGAGGTTTTGCGGGGTGCCTATTTCCCAGTTCGTTCCGGCTGGAATTGCTCGGATTGTGGGTTTAATTGATTTCTTCCGCGAGCATGGAGGCCGGTTTTCCCTGGATCTGTTTCGGGATTGGTGCGATGTTCGTTCTGATGGTGGCGAGCGGATGCAGGTGCGCAGCAACAAGGCCTGGTTGGATTTTGAGGCCCGCAAAGACCGTCGTCATGGCAACACTTTATTTGGATACGTCAAGAATTCATGGGGTCTTCCTGAGGTGTGGGATATGCTTCCTGATCGCTGCCACCGTGTAAGGGGGAAGGAGCGTGATTTTTTCACGGTGCATGGTTTTTCTGAGCCTCGTGAGTTGGTCAATCGTCTGTTCAGCATTTATGTTTATGTCGAGGAGAAGCGGTTGGTGCAATGTAGTATTTCGGCAGACGCAGGCCGGCCGGCGGAGACTTCTCGAGGAGGGGACCGCAAGAGGAAAGCAGTGTCGGCGCCTCCTGGCGACCTTGAGGTGGTGGCAGTGGTGACCTCTAATGCTTGTCATGATTTGACTCCTGAGGTGCAGATACTTACTTCCCCAGTCCCCCTGACATCTGTTGGTGTAGCTGCTTCGCGGATGTACTCTTCCTTAAGGGCGATGAGCGATGCGGTATGGATTTGGTTTCTTTCCAAGGCTTTTTCTCTTATCATCTTTTGCTAATAGAGACTAACTTTGTTCTTTTCTTTTTTGCGCAGATAGAGACCCAGGCGCAGATTGCATTGACATGGAATGATCATTATGTGAGCCTGAAGGATGGGTACCTTACTCTTCAGGAGAAGCTTCGGTCGACGACGAGTTCTCTTGCCTCTTTAAGGGAGGAACATGACAGGGACATTGTGCGGTTCCGCCGGGTTGGTTCGGAGCTGAAGTCCGAGCCAAAGGATGCTCGTGCGGCTTTGGAAGTGGAGAAGACTTTGGTGGAGAGGACCACTCAGATGTTGAAGCATTCGAAGGAGGAGACTTCAAGCTTGGGATCCCAGTTACAGGCGGCGCGGGAGGAGGTCTCAGGCCTCGAGACTCAGCTTCGAGCGGCGAAGGAGCAGGTGGAGACGTTGTCCTCTGATGACCATGCGTCAGAGCTGAAGGCTGCAGGGCTCGCAGAGTACTTGAAGTCGGTGGACTATATGCGAGACCGTAGCCTAATCGCGGAGGAGGTTCGTGACGATATTTGGTCCAAGGAGGTGGAGCCTCAGATGGATGACATACGCGAGTTGGCGCTCCGACGCGGTGTCTTAAAGGCTTTTCGCTTTGTTAGCAAGAGCCTGGGATGTGACAGCTCCAGTTTCGGTTTTGCAGATGTCTCTGAGGATGAGCGTTCTGATACTGAAGACAACTAGTGGTACTTTTGTCATTATATGCTTGCATTTGATTGTACTTTGTTTTGCCCCTTGTTTGGGCCCGGTTGTTTTCACTGATTGTACTTGTATCATGCCAGCTTTGCTTTATTATGACATTGTGATCGTTTCTATGTCAGTTGGTAGTTTGTTTGCATTGGCTCAGTATTTACCTTGCATAGCTTAGGTTTGTGTCTCATAGTGCGTGAGGGATGTTTGCCGCTTAGTTTGCGTGAGGGTTGCTCGCGGCTTTGCTTGCGCAAGGGATGCTCACGACTTCTTTGTGAGGGGGCAGACCCCTACGGTGTTGCGCGAGGGTTGCTCGCGGCTTAGTTGCGCGAGGGATGCTCGCGGCTTCTTCGTGAGGGGGCAGACCCCTACGGTGTTGCGCGAGGGTTGCTCGCAGCTTAGTTGCGCGAGGGATGCTCGCGGCTTCTTCGTGAGGGGGCAGCCCCCCACGGTGTCGCGCGAGGGTTGCTTGCGGCTTAGTCGCGCGAGAGTTGCTCGCGGCTTAGTTGCGTGAGGGATGCCCGCGGCTTCTTCGTGAGCGGGGCAGGCCCCCATGGTGTCGCGCGAGGGTTGCTCGCGGCCTAGTTGCGCGAGGGATGCTCACAACTTCTTCGTGAGGGGGGCAGGCCCCCACGGTGTCGCGCGAGGGTTGCTCGCGGCTTAGTTGTGCGAGGGATGCTCGCAGCTTCTTCGTGAGGGGGTAGGCCCCCATGGTGTCGCGCGAGGATTGCTCGCGGCTTAGTAGCGCGAGGGATGCTCGCGGCTTCTTCGTGAGGGGGCAGGCCCCCACGGTGTCGCGCGAGGGTTTCTCGCAGCTTAGTTGCGCGAGGGATGCTCGCGGCTTCTTCGTGAGGGGGGCAGGCCCCCACAGTGTTGCTCATGCTGTCCTTTTTGTTTGTACACATGAGGTTCGCAGAAACATGATTCAATACTTGAACGAAGATAACGTGCACGGGGTTGAGCCCGCAGCTTACATAGTTTTAAACAATACACATAAGATAATTACAAAATGGCAATCACTGATAAAATCGACGCAGGTTCTGTGCGTTCCAGGTGCGAGGGAGAGTCTTTCCTTCTGCGCTCCGCAACTTGTATGTTCCTGGCTTCACCATTGTCGTGACGATGAAGGGGCCTTCCCAGGTCGGGGACAGCTTGTCTCCCTGTGTCTCTTTCCCTGCTGCTTTGAGAGTTCGAAGGACCAAGTCCCCAACGTTGATCGGACGCGACTTCACTTTGCGGTTGTAATAGCGGGCTGCACGTTGTTGGTAAGCTGCAGCCCGGAGAGCGACTTCTTCGCGGATCTCGGAGATTAGGTCCAGATTATCTCCGAGAGCGTCGTCATTTGTTTGAAGGTTGAAGTGGGACACCCGGGGGCTTGGAACGCCGATGTCAACTGGAATGATTGCTTCAGTTCTGTAGCAGAGATTGTACGACGTCTCTCCTGTAGGGGTTCTTGCCGTTGTTCGGTATGCCCACAATACGTTGGGGAGTGCGTCGGGCCATTGCCCCCCTGCGTCTTGGAGTCTTGTCTTTAGCCCCTTTAGGATGGTTCAGTTGGTTACTTTGATCTGCCCGTTAAATTGAGGGTGTGACACCACCGTAAGTCGTAGCTCGATTTTCAAGTCTTCGCACCGCTTGGTGAAGGATCTTCCAGAAAATTGAGTGTCGTTGTCGGTGATGATAATTGTAGGTATGCCAAAGCGACAAACAATGTTCCTCCACACGAATTGCTTTGCATTCTCCTCAGTAATTTTGGCCAGAGGTTCCGCTTCTACCCACTTGGTGAAATAGTCGATGGCCATGATGATGAATTTCCTTTGTCCTGAAGCCAGAGGCAAAGGGCCGAGAAGGTCAATTCCCCACTATGCGAATGGCCAAGCTCCCTAGAGCGTGGTAAGGGCGACACGTGGTTGCTTGGGAACGTTGGTGTGCATCTGGCAGCTCTTACATTTTTGAACGAAGTCCGTTGCTTCTTTCCTCATGGTAGGCCAGTAGAAGCCTTGGCGCAAGATTTTGCGGGCCAAGGCTTTTCCGCCCAAGTGTTCTCCGCAGACTCCTCCATGGACTTCACGGAGAGTATACTTGGCATCAGCTTCTGCTAAGCATTTTAGGTAATGTCCTGCAAAAGATCGCTTGTGAAGTTCTCCGTTAATCAATGTGAACGTAGCTGCCCCCATTCTTAATTGACGGGCTTCCTTGGGATTTTCCGGAAGTTGCTGGCTCTTTAAGTAATTGACAAGTGGGACGATCCATGATTCTTCTGAGTATTTGATCTCTGCTATCTCCCAAGGCCCCTGGATACTGGGAAAGAAAATTTCTTCTACCCTGCGTCTTCTAGACTGATAGCCGGTGTGAGACGTGGCTAACTTTGACAGGGTGTCTGCTCGACTGTTTTGCTCTCTAGGGATGTGGAGAATTTGGACTTGCGGTATCTGTTACAGGAGCAACTTTACCAGTTGGAGATACTGGACAAGTTGCTCACTTTTGGCCGCGTAATCCCCTTCTACCTGGGACACTATGAGTTGAGAATCAGAGTAAATTGTTAACTTGACGGTATGGCAGTCAATGGCAAGCCTGAGTCCCGCAATTAAGGCCTCGTATTCTGCTACGTTGTTAGTGGCAGGGAACTTGAGTCGTAGCCCGTACTCTAATGTGACGTGTTCTGGGCTTATGAGGAGTAGCCCGGCTCCCGCACCTTCAATGTCGGATGCTCCGTCAATGTACAAGGTCCATCTTTGACCTTGCTCTGCTGAGACAACTTCCGGCTCCGTCGGTAGAGTATTTTCAACGACGAAATCCGCCAAAATTTGCGATTTAATAACAGGATGTGGTAGGAAGTGGATGTCGAATTTGCCCAGCTCGACTGCCTATTTGATTAATCGGCCGAAAGCTTCTGTCTTTTGAAAAATAGCACGGAGGCAATTCTGTTAGTACTTTGATGGTGTGGGCCTGGAAGTAGTGGCGAAACTTCCTTGCTGAGAAAACAATTGCGAAGGCTATTTTGTCTGCGACCGGATACCGGGTTTCTGCATCAGAGAGGATCTTGCTAAGGTAATAGATGAGGCGCTGAACTCCTCCCTCGTCCTTTACCAACACTGAACTTAATGTGGCCGGTGTGATTGCGAGGTACAAAAACAGAAACTCTCCTGGAGCCGGCTTCGACAGTAGCGGAGGGGACGCCAGATATTGCTTCAGTGATTCGAAGGCTGACTGACATTTGTCTGTCCACTGGAAACCAGTAGTTCTAGCTCCTCGGAGAATGTTGAAGAAGGGGAGATATTTATCCCCGGTCCGTGCGAAGAACCTAGAAAGTGCTATGATTCTCCCATTCAGCCTTTGCACCTCTTTGAGGGATCGGGGCGGTGACATGTCTTCCAAGGCTTTAATCTTCTCAGGATTGGCCTCTATGCCTCGCTGGGTTACCATGAATCCTAAGAACTTTCCCGACGTGACCCCGAATGCACACTTGGTGGGATTAAGTATCATGTCGTACTGTCGTAGTATCTTAAAACATTTTTCGAGGTCCTCCAAGTGGTTTTCTCGACGAACACTCTTCACCAGCATGTCATCCACGTATACCTCCATTGTTTTGCCAATAAGATTTTTGAAGATTTTGTTCATGAGCCGTTGATAGGTGGCTCATGCATTCTTGAGCCCGAAAGGCATAACTTTGTAGTAGTATATTCCTTTGTCAGTTCGGAAGGCTGTATGCTCTTCATCAGTTGGATTCATTCGAATCTGGTTGTATCCGGAGTAGGCATCCATGAAACTAAGGAGTTGGTGTTCGACGGTTGAGTCTACTAGCTGATCAATTTTGGGGAGCAGGAAGCTATCCTTAGGGCATGCTTGAATGAGGTTGGTGTAGTCCACATACATCCTCCATTTTCCTGAAGATTTCTTTACCAGGACAATATTAGCTACCCAGGTAGGGTAGTTCACTTCTCGGATGAAGTGGGCGTTAAGGAGCTTCTCTACTTCTTCTTCGATTGCCAGGAGGCGCTCAGGAGCAAATTTTCTCTTCTTTTGGCTAATGGGCTTGCATGCTGGGTTAATGTGGAGGGAGTGTTGGATGACATGAGGATCTATGTCGGGCATATCTTCAGGGGCCCAGGCGAAGATATCTTTATTGTTTCAGAGGTAGGCCATCAATTTCTCCTTTTCTTATTCTGGTATTAGTGTTCCGAGTTGGATGGTGCGAGCTGGTTTGCTGGTGAGAGAGGGACCTCGACTAGCCCTTCCATGGGCACCCCTCGCTGTAATACAGCTTCGTCGCGGAGGTCGAAGTCATTGATATTCAAAGTGGTGGCACTTGCAGGCTACGCTTGTTTGGAGTAGCAATTCTTGGCGGCCTCTTGATTACCACGAATGACTCCGATACCTCCCGGAGTGGGGAACTTCATGGCGATGTGAGGAATTGAAGGGATGGCTTTGAAGATAGTTCGAATGGGTCTTCCGAAGATAGCATTATATGCGGAGCTTGAATCTACTACCACGAACTGGATCTCATGTGTCACTTGTCTTGGAAATTCCCCCATGGTAACTGGGAGAGTAATCGTTCCTATTACCTGCACTGGATGGTTGTTGAAGTCGTACACTGGTCCGGCTGCCATAGTTAAACATTGGGAGGAGATATTCATGCCCTGTAGAGTAGCAGAAAATAGAACATCGACGAAGCTCCCATTGTCGATGAGGATTCGTTTAACGTTGTAACATGGATCCTCGATTCAAGTATTGATTACTAGGGGATCTTGGTGAGGTGTTCGGAGGCCGACCAGGTCCTCATCTCCAAAAGTTATGGCGGAATCTTGCTTGAACGTTTTGTCCACGTGGGCCTCTCCTTGCTTACTGATTGAGACAATTTGAGCAGAGAGGATGGGTGATCCGGCGATGGTTTCGATGTTCCCAACCATCTACCTATCACCTGCTCCTCCAGGGAGGGGGTTTTGCTGATCTCTCGGCGGTCTAGGCGGGTCACGCTGATCTTGGACATGTCCTTGCAAAAACCTATCGATAAGTCCTAGGCGGACCAGACGTTCGATTTCTTCTTTTAGGCGGGCAAAATATTCTGTCGTGTGTCCCGTGGTTCGATGAAACTCACAATATTTGGACTGGTCATTCCTAGGATTAGGAGCCGGCTATCTTTATCGTTGTAAGGCTGGCTCATTTTGTATAGCATACAACACATTGGTGCGTGTTGTGTTGAGGGGAGTGAAATCTCTAGGGGGATGATCTCTTTGAAGATCTCGTCGATGCTGCCCATTGCGGCGATCGTCGCGGAACCTCCCTTCCTGATGTTACGGAGGTTGCTCCCTTTCTCTTTTGCGCTTCTGAGCGCCATCAAATTGTTGGCGATGGGCTTCAATGGCTTCATCCATGGCGATCTGGGCTTCAACCCGATGTACGAGGTCAGGATAACTGGGAACAGTTTCTCGCATTAGTGCTGAGTAAAAGCCACTTAGTCGGAGGCATCCGAGGAACACGTGTAACAACCCCATCCGTTCATATGGTATATACTAGAAGGTCCGGCCGGGGCCCCACAACATATATCACAAAACAGGCGGAAAAGTTACGGAATGATACCAGAGTAGCACATCGCACCCTAACACATTGCATTCTAGCGGAAGCCTAGACTACCACTTGAACTCCACCCTTGAATGTCCACCATATAAACAACTCCACATTGTATATATATAATAGGAATGTCTTACAACACAAAAGTTGGCCTTATGGCCTTACAGGGCTTTCAAACAGTGGCCTAAACATTGGCACGCAGGTCGGCCACACTAAAAGAAAACACAACATTCATCTAATTAGCCTTCGAGGGCTAGCAGCAGCAGCAGCAGGGACATCAACCTTTATGCATCCCGCTTGGCTCTCCAGCACCTGTACAGGGACAATCCACCCAACGATGGCAAACAGAGGCAATGGTCAGCATTCAGCTGACCAAATTATAACGACTCTATCCCTTTTTCGGGATAGTGGTATTCTTCCCTGCAGGCATAACATTCACAAGCATGTATATAGTTCATACAAATGTGCTCTCACACACACACATGCCATCACAACTGTCAGCCACCCGGCCCGACGATCCGTGCACTCAGGGCACATTCTTGGTATACCAGTGAACCAGTTTCCCACCACCGTATCAAGGTCGCAACCCAATGACAACTCTCTTGAGCATTTACTCCATGGCGTGCAACCGGAGTTCTAGTCATAAAACACCGGGATGGCCCGTAGCCCCCCATTATGTCATGGCACGCATGCCTAAGACTCTCGCTATGCTGTCCAATAGACCATACCTTCTGGTCCACGTCGGACGGACATAACGCAGGTCGGATCCTCCACCCCCCGTTGCTCAAATCGCCTTGCCTTCACCGAGTACGGCGTACACGCGGCTTAATCAAAGACGCGGGTCGGTCTCACCAATCATGTTCTTGGCATTCAAGCCTGGGTGTTTCTTGGGCGCACTAGTACTTCTATTACACTCATTCATCTCACACATCAGCGGGTCTTTCCTAGGCACACTAGTACTTCCTATTACTCGTTCACAGGTACGACACCACCATATCACAAATGCTAAGTGTTGGGTATTGTATCCACAATTACCTGGATTTGAGGAAGCCACCTGTCAAGCTAAGATGAATTCACAATGTATTTGATGAAACCTCTTAAGTTGTGCTTGCAGTTATTCCACGCTAAGTGCACACCAATGTCAGGGTGCAGTAGGTCAATATACACGGGTCTGTACGACGTAATCCCTCGTTGAGCAGATCAGTGTGTTGGCCTACGTGTACTCTCTCTATTGGAGTGCACTTACTTTCAAGTACAGGGCTGTAACTATGCAAGAGCAGACAAGGAGCAAGGATGGGTCAAGGAGCAGCTCTTGGGTGGATAGACGAAAAATCGTCTAAGTATAAATCGACGAGAATCACCAAGTGATTCTCGCCGATTCGGCGAGAATCACTAGTGATTCTCGCCGAATCGTCGAGAATCATTAGTGATTCTCGCCGACTCTATCCGGCTACCTCAAAACGGTGCCAAGTAAGATTCGGCGAGAATCACTAGTGATTCTCGCCGAATCCATCGTTGAGCAGATCATGGCCAAGTAATATTCGTCGAGAATCAACAAGTGATTCGGCGAGAATCATCAAGTGATTCGGCGAGAATCACTAGTGATTCTCGACGAATCGTCGAGAATCACTAACTGATTCTCGCCGATTCGTCGAGAATCACCTTCGATTCTCGCCGATTTTGACTTGGGCAATTTTCTGGAAAAAGCTGGACCGGATTCTGCCGCTGGCACTGTTTGAACCGGATCTAGGGTTTCTTCTGGTGGGACCCATAACAGTCATAAAAGAGTATTTCACTATATAAATACACGGGTATTTTTGAACAGTAGAGACGGAGAAAAAAGACGAAACACGGGCCGCGACGTAACCTAGATCGCGAGTTCCGCTCCGCCGCCGCCGTCGCCGCTTGAGAGAGTTGATCGCCGGTCTTGATCGTGGTTTATTCCAGATCTCCGGTCGATAGAAGCTTAGCCAAGCTTAGAGTCTCACGTGTCTAACCGGAGATCTCTTGTCTCTTGATTTGTTGATCGGGAAAACCTTCCCCATCCGAATCGATCGAGACAACTGATCCTAGTGTGACCGTTAGTAGACCTAGCTAGCTTCGCTACGAAGTTTGGATCTCCAAAGTACAGCAGCCGCACATCATCGTCGCCGCCGATCCCGTGAGCCTAGCCGCCGCCCATCTTGCCGCCGCCGGTTCCGGGGAGATCCTCTCCAAGAGAGATCTAGGGTTGTGGACTCTTTGTGGACTTCAAGAACACATCGTCAACGAAGAGGGACACCTTAGTCTCCAAACGTAGTTTGTATCCTTTGTACATTCTAGTTTTACTTTTGTTGTAAAGGAACGTAGGTTCCTAGCTGTAAGGGTTGGGTGCAACCCGTGTTGTGGGAGTGTTGACTCCTACGTGTGGAAGGGTTCCTTCCGATAGTGCAAGGATTGGATTTCAATCCTGTTGGTGAAGAGACCGAGTCGTCCCTTGTTGGGAGATAGGTCGAAGGGGGAAAGTGGATGTACCCAAATCGGGGAACCACTATAAATAGCTTGTGTATTCTGTGTGCTGTGCTGTTTATTTTTATTGTGCAGGTATAATTTTAAATTCCGCAAAAACGCTGCACGTCACCTATTCCCCCCCCCATAGGTGAAGATAGTTGACACTAGGTGGACTTTCAAGTGGTATCAGAGGGAGGTTACTCATCAAAAAGGTTCACACCTTGAGTAGAATCCTGCCACCAGTGTCAGAAGCATGGAGCTGGATCATGAGATATCACCACTAAGACTCCCCACATGCACAAAGGAGTTTTATCCCGTCTGGAGGATGAGAGTGTCGTATCACTTGGATGCTATCGATCCTCAAGCATCTTTCATCCTGGAAGAGGGTCCTTTTATTCCTATGAAGACCTCCGACTCTGGAAAGAATATCCAAGTGCCCATGTGCATTGTTGAGATGTCGGAGACGGAACTTTCATTATTTAATTTGGACAAGAGGATTCGTCAAATTATCATGGATATCTGGTCTGGAGCTTCTCGCTCTAGATTGGAAAAATGTGGGTCGGCTAAATCTATGTGGGTGATGATCTCAGAGCTGATGGGGGGGTCTGAGAAAGCTGGAATCTGCTGTCAACCAGAGGATGAAGCCTATGTGGGGTCCTCGCCTCTGAAGATGAAGGCAAGGATCTATCGGACAGCATCAGAGCTCCAGTGTCCGTGTCAGAGACTGAAGAGGCTAGTGAGGAAAGCAGCTCTGATGAGGATGACACAACGGTCACTGGCTCTAATGACAATAACACTGAAGAGCAGGTAACTTCTTCATCCTGCCCCGTCTCTCTTGAAGTTTCTTGAAGACAGGAATTGCTTTCCTTCAGAAAATTCTGATTCTCTGAAGAGAGCCCTTCAGAAGAGCAACTTACTTGTTGAAGAACAAGCTCAGTAGATTGCTCGGCTGAAGATCTTGTTGGTTCTCCAATTGGCATCCAACAAGGTCAAGGACTCTAAAATCTCTGATCTAGAGAGAAGTCTAGAGAATGAGAAAAGAATAGTATCAAACTTTTCCAAGTTTGATGCTATAAAGAGAAAGCAAGAAAATGGGTGGATCTCCCGAATTATCAATTCGTGGAGAAATGGGGAAACGGTATTCCGACCCCCCACTCCAAGCAGGAAGGCAACTCATCATGCCTTCAGGTATGATCACAGAAATAATCGTGGTCACTGCAAGGGTGATCTGTCCTCATGTGGAGACACCCATAGTGCAAGGGCCGTCGTGGCCACCCATGAGAGAATACCTAAGGCTCATTCTGAGCCCTTTGTATTCACTGCCACTGCCTCAACTCGGTGTGAATCTGCATGTACCAGCTCACAGAACACTTCTCACCACCCGAGGACACAGGACAGGGAGGTTAGAAGTCATGCTGTAAGTTTTCATGGGGCCTCAGGAAGGGGATGCCTGAAAGGAAGGCACCACCTCCCCGGCCTCATGACGCTCGCAACATGCATTCCTTCCACCCTTCCACGTGTCACGGTGGAAGAGGGAATTTTGTGAGGAGATCATGCCCTATCCCGTTTAGACCTAGGACCGTGACTACCTCAGTCACTAGATCAGGTCAGAAACGGCGATACAACATTCACCCGTGTTGGTGATGTGGCAAAGTGGGACACTTTGCCATAGACTGTTGGCACAACCCCTCTGTGTCAAGGGCAAGAGCCTATCCACATTTTCTAGGCAGAGGTAGTCTTCCTAACAGGTTTTCTGAAGGAAGGCAGTCGAGTGCTTATGCTAACAGGAACCTAGGACCCAATATGTATTGGGTTCCTAAGGTAAAGTAACTCTTTCTTGCAGGGTAGTCTAGGTTCCCGTAAATATGATGGGAACTAGACAGTAGATTGCTCAAGACTAAATTGGAACAAGCGTCTGGAATAACAGATGTGATATCTACATGGGCATACTCACATTGAGCTCCTAATATGTTTTACCTGAGGGACTAAATGATAACTCTCATAATCTCAGGTACTTTTGATCAATTCCAGGACTTGAGTCATATTGTATCCACATTTACATATATATATATTTATACTTATACTTACACTTATATGTGTGTACATCTAAGGATATGTTAACACGGTAAACATAAACCATAGATACAACAATGAAGACTTATCGGAAATTCCACTGGTAGACTCGAGATCTAACATCTACAGGCGTAAATTAGTTCACTGAAAACTAGCGAAGATTGCCATCAAGAAATGTATGGAAAAGCCGGTTCAAACCCCAAATAGATTAGCTTTAAGAAGTATTTACATATTTAGAAGATTTTTAAATTAACTTATATGGAAAAGCCGGAAACCCGTTAAAATCCCTTCTAAATCCCGTCGATATCGCGCAGTCTCCCGCCGACTCTTCACATTCTCGCGGAAGTCCATTTTAAACTCGCCGATCGCCTGTTTTAGTCAGAGAGATATCGCGCAGGACTCTCGCCGATTGCCCTCCGCCTTCCCGCAAGATCCCCGGAAGCTTCTTCTTGAAGGTCTCTCGCCGAATCGTGGAGGCTTCCGTCGACATCCCGCAGGACGCTCACCGAAGATCTCTCGCAGGAAGCTCAACGAAGGTCTCTCGCCGATTCTTTTCCAGGAATTTCTCTGCGGTTCTGATCTCTCCCGGTTTCGATTCTTCCTTCCAGGAATTTCTCCGCGTGCACTCATCCGGTGTCCATTATCTTCAACCAACTAACTCCCGTCTACGCTTTTGGGTAACTACATCCTCACCCTTGCTTGGACTTTATTACTAGTGTCGCTTCCCTTTTGACTTTTGATTAAGCGTAGAGTAGGGATTCTCTCCCTAGGCTTAAAATGGCTCCAAGAACAACCGCTGGGCTGGTCACTGGATGCGAGTTGGTTCGAACAGGGTTCTCTCATGCCTCAGATGAATTCAGAAACATCATTATTATGCTGGAAGAGGCTGGACTCTCATTCGTACTGGAGCACCCGTGTAAAATCTTGGACAAGGAAGTGCTGGAGTTCTTCGCTACCGCCAGACTCCGAAATGAAGACTCTCTCATCAAGAGCGAGGTTGCAGGGGCAACGATCAAGATGTCTGCAAACAAGCTAACCCAATACTTGCAGCTCACTAGCTCGGAGCGCGAGGATTATCTTGAGGAAGAAGACAAAACCAGGACTCTATTATTCTGTGGTCTCGCTCGAGGAACTCGGTCGATAAAGCGAAAGGATATGAATGAAGAAGGGAAACTTCTGTCAGACATCGTTGGGAAGGTACTCATATGCAAACCGGGTTCTCATGACCACATCTCTGCAGACATGTTCAAGATCCTGGTGGCAATTGTCTGCAGAAAAGGATTCAACTGGGGGGCATTGCTTTTTGAGAAGATAAAGGACACCCTGCGATCTCCTAGCTTTGGCCGAATCATCAGTCTGTACATCAATCAGTTGAACGGAGATAAGTATGACATGAGTAAAGGTGTTCCTCTACATTACTTAAAGAAAATGGACTCGAGTGTTTTTGACAGATGGGAGAGGCGAATTGCGCAGGCTACCGTGGTAGAACAACTGGACGCATCTCCAGCCGAGGACGGCACTGTGGCTGATTCCGTAGTAATCCCCAGTGAAATTCCTGATGCATTGACTGCAGGAATTGAGGGGGAGCCTCTACCCACTGATGCTCATATCGTATCTGACATCTCCCAGATAGCCAGAGATGTAGTGGCAGATATACAAGAAGCAAGTGAAACTGTGCTGGAGAATGAGGAGGCTCTGAACCTGAACGATCAAGGAGCCGAAACTAATGTAGAGGAGACTGCTGACGAAGATGATGCTGATGCGCATGATCTCATGGATGATGAAGGTGAAGAAGAAGGCAATGAGGGACATGAAGCATTGGAAACTCAGAATATCATTGAAGCTCCATCTGACAAGCACGCACCTGAGATCGTTCCTGAGAACATTGGTGCACGAGTGGAGGGGGAGTCCGAGAAATCTACAGATGCTGCAAGTATTCCTCCCTTAGAGGCTGTGCTCCTGTCCAGCTCTACAGGTGCATCTGATGAAGTGCAAGGCCAAGAAGTGCCTCAGGATCTTCCACTACGAGATGATATAGCCACTCACACCGTGAATGTCATTCAGGGTATAGTGGATGGGCTTAAGGCATCTTTTGAGGAAGCTCAAAATACAATGTTGAAAAGGATTAAGAAATCTGAAAATCTCATGCTCAAGAACATGGTGGAGATAAATCACAAACTAGATGTGATGGAAAAGAAGTTTGAAGATAAGTATACTGCGGCCGGCCAAGCTGTCACTCTTCTTATGGACGGACTGAGAAAGAACATCGATACTCTCTCCGTAGTGAATCAGAATGCTCATGTCGTAGCAAATAATATTCAAAAGTTTGATGGCAATATGGTAACTCTCAACACCAATCAACAAGCCTTGGTTACTGAATTCTCCCGGACTACAAAGCATATTGATGAGTCACTGCATTCTTATGCAAACTCCATTGTAGTCGAAGCCAAAAAGGGGGAGAAAGAATATATAGCTAAGATGGCTGAGCTTCGGGAAGTCATGATCAACAACTTTGAGCAGTCAAACAAATATGTTTATGACAGTTGCTGGTGGATGCTCCAACAAGCGTTAGGCGTTAATATCCCTGAAAATCCCCAGGGTGCTCCCGCTCCTGAAGATTATACTATGGCTGATGAGGGCGCCAGTGTTGAAGAAGTTTCTGTAAGTGAAGATGATGTTCATAGGGCTGCTAGGGCCTCCTCCAAGGCAAAACTGATGGCAATGTTTGATCAAGGAGCCCTAGCAAAAGCCAGGGACAAGAGGAAATCGCAAGAAGGGACATCAAAGGAAACACAAGCTAAAAAGAGAATCAGACTGAAGGAGGAGGAAGTAAGAAACGAAAAGTGGAGTCCAGTATCCAAGAGTATCATATTGGACACATTCTGGCTACAGGAAAAAGGGGAAATCAATCGAAACGATGTATACAGCCAGTATGAGTGGGAGATGCATAAGACGTATGAAGCCAAACGGAACATCTTTTTCAGGACCAATACTGCGGCTGATAAAGCTCCTCCTCCCAGATATTATCCGAAGCCCAAAGAGTATATGGAGAGGCAAAGCAAGAAGTATTTGGCTCAAAAACTCAAGGATGACTTAGCCAAAGAAAAATAGTCAAAAATTTATAGCCTGTCATTCTCTCTTAAGAACAATTAACGTTTATTGTTATTATATGAACAATCTTGAGATTATATTATATATATATATATATATATATATATATATATATATATATATATATATATATATATATATATATATATATATATATATATATATATATATATATGTATTTGAATTTATGAATGACTCAAGTCTTGATCTGTTTGCCTATATTCTCTTATGCTGCATATTTAAATTCTGAATGTTGTTTATATTATCTGGTTGGTGTTATTCATCTTAGCTAGTAGGGTTTTGGCTTCGTCAAATAGGGGGAGATTGTTGGGTATTGTATCCACAATTACTTGGATTTGAGGAAGCCATCTGTCAAGCTAAGATGAATTCACAATGTATTTGATGAAACCTCTTAAGTTGTGTTTGCAGTTATTCCACGCTAAGTGCACACCAATGTCAGGGTGCAGTAGGTCAATATACACAGGTCTGTACTGTTGAATTCTGTGAAGTGAAAGTGGGTGAATGGAAGGCTTGGGAAACCTATCCGTGCGGACTACGCGGACAGGGTTGGCGGACTGCTAAGTCGGCAGGGATGTTACAGGCGGTTTGCTCTGTGGCGGCCTGGGCGGTCTGTTCGCGCGGACTACGCGGACAACAGCAGCGGTCTGATAGGCTAGTGTATGCTCAGCAGGCGGTTGACTCCCAGGATGTAACCGGGCGGATAGAAATGCTATCCGCGAAGTCCGGCATGAAGCGGACTGAAGGACTGCAGACCGGTTTGGCAGTTGCCTTGGTCTTGCTCTGGTGCAGCGGGAAGCCGCGGAGACCGCCGGTCAGCGCGGACAGAAACTGGAGGTCGCCCGGTATGGCGGGCTAGATCCAGTGTCCGCCAGTAAGTGCGGACTGGCCCTTGCGGCCAGTGGGCTGGACTTGGTGGGAATTGAACCAAGTCCAGGAGGCTCAGTCCAGGGAGATCGCGCAGTGGAGCGCGGGCTGGTTTCTCAGTCCGCCAAGCGTAGTAGAAGTGCTGTGGCCTTGTTTGCTATCTTGGGGAAATGCGGACTGGAGAATTGCTTGTGCAGGAGCGTGCAGACTGGAGCCAGAGTCCGCTGAGTTCGGTACAGCCTTGTGATGAGGTTATGGACTCAGGGATGCGGACTGGAGGTCTGCAGTGCATGCGGACTGGAGTCTGCTGTTAGCAGACTGGATTGGCATGTCCGCTAAGTCCGGAGGTGCCTTGGAGATGAGGTAATGGACTTGGGATATGCGGACGGAAGCCGGGTGTCCGCTGAGTCCGGCAGGTGCCTTGATGGCGAGGCTGCGGGCTCGGGGTTTGCGGGCTGATGCCTTGTCCGCAGATTGGCGGACACGGCTGTTGCGGAGTCCGGCTGTGGTGTCCTGGCTTGGCCTCTGGCGGCAAGGCGGGCTGAGTATTGGAGTCCGGCCTTGGAGAAGCTGGGGCGGACTGGCTATCTGCACAGGAGCGGCGAACTGGAATATGTGTCCGCGGGCTGGCGGACACACTAGTTCTTGCTGCGGGATGTGGCGGTGATCCTATCGGCTAGGGCGGTGACCATACTCATCATCGTGCCTATAAATAGGACCCATGTCACATCAGGAGTAACGAAACCTAACCGGAGTAAGTGAACAGTAATTGAGCTCGCGTAGGTTGCTGTGGTCTGGACTTTGGTGTCCGCGCGGATAGAGAGGTTACCCGGTTGTGCTGTGCAGGTTGTGCGGATAGCGCTGGAAAGCCAGGACTTGGCTCTGATTGCGGTCAGGGACAGTGCGGACTCTGCAGTTAAGCAACAGGCGGTAAACAGCAGGTCGCGGATAGCGACCAGGCGGTCTTCTCTTTGGCAA
Organism: Platanthera guangdongensis; assembly: GCA_039583875.1. Classification (NCBI taxonomy): domain Eukaryota; kingdom Viridiplantae; phylum Streptophyta; class Magnoliopsida; order Asparagales; family Orchidaceae; genus Platanthera; species Platanthera guangdongensis. Next base: position 111,472,041 of record CM077157.1, on the reverse strand, counting down.
CTTGGTTCGGGGTTCAGGAAGTCACCTGCTTCAGGCGGACTGTTCCATTCGGTGACGCAGCTTGTGCGGTCTGGCGGCTAGGCGACCTCGCGGTCAGGCGGCCTGCAGATCGGCGGTGAAGAGCTAGTATTGGAGGGGTGAGTCCGCGCGGCTTTGGTTGCGGTCTGGCGACCTGGCGGACTGAGCGGACTCCACAACAGTAGGTCGGCGGCTTGTTGATTGAGTCCGCGCGGCTTGTTTTTTGTTCTTGTTTTTGTAACTGTCTCTGCTCTCCCGGTGTTGGGTTTTGGTGAAGCATGTCTCGCCATGTATGTCTCGCCTTGTAAAGAAGTCTACTCTTGATCAATAAAGAAGCTTGTGTTGCATGTGTTGCTGGTTGTTACTGCTTTGTTGAGATAACCCCTGCTAACTCCACGATCCGGGAAAACTTTCAACATTATAAGTGGGCGTATCCTCCTTCGGTTTGTTGAGTTTTCAACAGGGTATCCAAGGGGGCGTCTGCGGTTTGTTGAATTTTAACATGGTATCAGAGGGAGGTTGTTGGAGTGGTCAAGCAGTGCTCAATGGAAGTAGTTGCTCTTCTGTAGAGGAAACCAGTGGTAGAACCATGGCAGTGGAGGATGCAAGTTGTCTTGGAATTGATCTTCTTACAGAGACGAACTGTGAACGGTGGAAGTCCTGTATGAAGAGCTTTCTTCTTGGCGAGGACCTTTGGGAGGTTGTATGCGGAGCAGGAAGACAAGAGGATACTGCTGGCAATGCTGAGGCGATGAGAGCTTGGAAGGAGGCAAATGCGAAAGCGGAGTCTATTCTCAAGCAGGTGATCTCATCGGAGCTCTTGGACCACATCAGTGGATGTCGGTCAGCTGCGGAGGTTTGGACTTCCCTTGATGGGTTGTTCAGGAAGGAGGTGAAGGTTGCTGCTGACATTGGTCCCTCTACTTCGTATCAGGAAGAAAGGAGTGTTTCTCCTAGGCGTGATAGGAAGAGGAAGGAAGGTCCACGGTGCTATAAATGCAAGCAGCATGGTCATCTTCGGAAAGAGTGCAAGGTTGTCTTGCTCTCGGCGAACGTAGCTCATGTAGGGAGGAAGGAGAAGAACATAGTTGGGTTATCAACTAGTTCTGGAGTTGATCGGAGGAATGCCAGTGATAGTGCAGCTATCTGGCATGAAAGACTGGGGCATGTAGGGATGGACAAGCTGAAAGCAATGGCGGAAAGAAGACTCGTAAGAGGCTTGCCTAGATTGTCATCCTATGGCGATGGTCGGGGGTGTGCGGGATGTCAGGAAAGTGGAGCCTATCGCTTCATGGTTGACAAATCACAATCCAGATGTAATGCACCATTGGCGGTTGTCCATTGTGCTCTAGTGGGACCGACCGTCACGGCCAGTCTTGGAGGCAGCAGGTTCATGCTGATATTGGTTGATGACTATTCTAGGTATACTTGGGTATACTTTATGAAGAAGAAGTCCAACATGGTACGCTTGTTTGTGGAGTTCAAGAAGCTTGTGGAAGGCCAGCTTGGCCGGAGGATCAAGGTGTTGAGGACAAGTATCGGTGGTGAGTTTGGCTCAGCCGAGTTCTCACGCTTTTGCAGGAAGCAAGGGATCCGGAAGGAGCTTTCTTGTGGACATACTTCACAGCAGGGTAGTATTGCAGCTCGGATGATCCGTTGGTTAACGGATACCTGCAAGTGTTGGCTTCAGAGTAAAGGCGTTCCGAAGGCTCTTTGGGCGGAAGGAATTGCCTGTGCTGCTCATGTCATCAACCGGATGCCTCTTAGTCCGATCATAGTGAAGACTCCTTATGAGCTGATGTTCGGAGTGAAGCCCTCAGTGAAGCACCTTCGGGTGTTTGGATCTACCTGCTATATACATTCTCCGGGTGCTCTCAAGACAAAGCTAGTCTTTGTTGGGTATGATGAGCAGAGAAGAAGATGGAGGTGTATGGATCCTGCGACGAAGAAACTCATAGTGTCGAGAGACATTGTTTTTGATGAGTTGACGCCGTATTGGGGTAGCTCTTATGTGGAGCTAGAGATAAGGAGGTCAGATGATGGGCTGAAGGAGGCTGCTGCTAAGGAAGTGGAGTTGCCGGAGTCACCAGGTGATCCAGGTTGTTCTAGCTCCGGGGCAAAGGCGTCAGGGTCAGGAAGTAGGGGGAGCGATGCTCCAGGTACTTCTGGCTCGAAGGCGGAGGCTTCCTGTTCAGGAAGCGGGGGGAGCAATGTTCCAGGAAGTTCTTGTTCAAGAGGGGAGTCTTCTGGTTCAGGTAGCAGGGGGAGCGTTGCTCTAGGTGCTTCTGGTTCCAGTAAGGAGGCGTCTTGTTCAGGGAGCAAAGGGAGCATTGTTCCGGGTTTGCCCGGGAACGGAGCTAGTTCAAAAGCAGCGGAGGTGGTTAGCCATGATCAGGTTCTTCGGAGATCGAAGAGGATCAGTAAGCCATCAGCTCGATATAGCGAAGGTAACACGGCGGACTTGGTCACATGTTTCTTTGCTGGCCCTCAGGTCGAGCAAGGTTCTTCTGGCTGTGATGACCCCACTAGAATCAAGGAGGTGGTTGACACCAAGGCTGAAGAGGTGACTTCTCTCAGAGATAACAAGGCTTGGGCTTCTGTGTCCAAGGAAGTTGGTGATACTCCTGTGATGCAAAAGTGGAGGTTGAAGCTGAAGAAGGCAGAGGGAAGCATGAATCCTTTTTGGAGATGCTGGAGGGCTCCCTCATGGTCCATGATATGCGGGGCGAGGACTATGTCTTGGACAACTCTTCGTAGATGCTATCGGAAGGACCAGGTGAAAGGTTACGGGAGCTGCTGGAGTTATTCACCACTTCTCACTTCAAGGGGGAGTGTTGAATTCTGTGAAGTGAAAGTGGGTGAATGGAAGGCTTGGGAAACCTATCCACGCGGACTACGCGGACAGGGTTGGCGGACTGCTAAGTCGGCAGGGATGTTACAGGCGGTTTGCTCTGTGGCGGCCTGGGCGGTTTGTTCGCGCGAACTACGCGGACATCAGCAGCGGTCTGACAGGCCAGTGTATGCTCAGCAGACGGTTGACTCCCAGGATGTAACCGGGCGGATAGAAATGCTATCCGCGGAGTCCGGCATGAAGCGGACTGAAGGACTGGAGCTCGGCAGACCGGTTTGGCAGTTGCCTTGGTCTTGCTCTGGTGCAGCGGGAAGCCGCGGAGACCGCCGGTCAGCGCGGACAGAAACTGGAGGTCGCCCGGTATGGCGGGCTAGATCCAGTGTCCGCCAGTAAGTGCGGACTGGCCCTTGCGTCCAGTGGGCTGGACTTGGTGGGAATTGAACCAAGTCCAGGAGGCTCAGTCCGGGGAGATCGCGCAGTGGAGCGCGGGCTGGTTTCTCAATCCGCCAAGCGTAGTAGAAGTGCTGTGGCCTTGTTTGCTAGCTTGGGGAAATGCGGACTGGAGAATTGCTTGTGCAGGAGCGTGCGGACTGGAGCCAGAGTCCACTGAGTCCGGTATAGCCTTGTGATGAGGTTATGGACTCAGGGATGCGGACTGGAGGTCTGCAGTGCATGCGGACTGGAGTCTGCTGTTAGCAGACTGGATTGGCGTGTCCGCTAAGTCCGGAGGTGCCTTGGAGATGAGGTAATGGACTTGGGATATGCGGACGGAAGCCGGGTGTCCGCTGAGTCCGGCAGGTGCCTTGATGGCGAGGCTGCGGGCTCGGGGTTTGCGGGCTGATGCCTTGTCCGCATATTGGCGGACACGGCTGTTGCGGAGTCCGGCTGTGGTGTCCTGGCTTGGCCTCTGGCAGCAAGGCGGGCTGAGTATTGGAGTCCGGCCTTGGAGAAGCTGGGGCGGACTGGCTATCTGCACAGGAGCGGCGAACTGGAATGTGTGTCCGCGGGCTGGCGGACACACTAGTTCTTGCTGCGGGATGTGGCGGTGATCCTATCGGCTAGGGCGGTGACCATACTCATCATCGTGCCTATAAATAGGACCCATGTCACATCAGGAGTAACGAAACCTAACCGGAGTAAGTGAACAGTAATTGAGCTCGCGTAGGTTGCTGTGGTCTGGACTTTGGTGTCCGCGCGGATAGAGAGTTGACCCGGTTGTGCTGTGCAGGTTGTGCGGATAGCGCTGGAAAGCCAGGACTTGGCTCTGATTGCGGTCAGGGACAGTGCGGACTCTGCGGTTAAGCAACAGGCGGTAAACAGCAGGTCGCGGATAGCGACCAGGCGGTCTTCTCTTTGGCAACTTGGTTCGGGGTTCAGGAAGTCGCCTGCTTCAGGCGGACTGTTCCATTCGGTGACGCAGCTTGTGCGGTCTGGCGGCTAGGCGACCTCGCGGTCAGGCGGCCTGCAAATAGGCGGTGAAGAGCTAGCATTGGAGGGGTGAGTCCGCGCGGCTTTGGTTGCGGTCTGGCGACCTGGAGGACTGAGCGGACTCCACAGCAGTAGGTCGGCGGCTTGTTGATTGAGTCCGCGCGGCTTGTTTTTTGTTCTTGTTTTTGTAACTGTCTCTGCTCTCCCGGTGTTGGGTTTTGGTGAAGCATGTCTCGCCATGTATGTCTCGCCTTGTAAAGAAGTCTGCTCTTGATCAATAAAGAAGCTTGTGCTGCATGTGTTGCTGGTTGTTACTGCTTTGTTGAGATAACCCCTGCTAACTCCACGATCCGGGAAAACTTTCAACATTATAAGTGGGCGTATCCTCCTTCGGTTTGTTGGTTTTCAACAGGGTATCCAAGGCGGCGTCTGCGGTTTGTTGAATTTTAACATGTACGACGTAATCCCTCGTTGAGCAGATCAGTGTGTTGGCCTACGTGTACTCTCTCTATTGGAGTGCACTTACTTTCAAGTACAGGGCTGTAACTATGCAAGAGCAGACAAGGAGCAAGGATGAGTCAAGGAGCAGCTCTTGGGTGGATAGACGAAAAAATCGTCTAAGTATAAATCGACGAGAATCACCAAGTGATTCTCGCCGAATCGTCGAGAATCATTAGTGATTCTCGCCGACTCTATCCGGCTACCTCAAAACGGTGCCAAGTAAGATTCGGCGAGAATCACTAGTGATTCTCGCCGAACCCATCGTTGAGCAGATCATGGCCAAGTAATATTCGTCGAGAATCAACAAGTGATTCAGCGAGAATCATCAAGTGATTCGGCGAGAATCACTAGTGATTCTCGACGAATCGTCGAGAATCACTAACTGATTCTCGCCGATTCGTCGAGAATCACCTTCGATTCTCGCCGATTTTGACTTGGGCAATTTTCTGGAAAAAGCTGGACCGGATTCTGCCGCTGGTACTGTTTGAACCGGATCTAGGGTTTCTTCTGGTGGGACCCATAACGGTCATAAAAGAGTATTTCACTGTATAAATACATGGGTATTTTTGAACAGTAGAGACGGAGAAAAAAGACAAAACACGGGCCGCGACGTAACCTAGATCGCGAGTTCCGCTCCGCCGCCGCCGTCGCCGCTTGAGAGAGTTGATCGCCGGTCTTGATCGTGGTTTCTTCCAGATCTCCGGTCGACAAAAGCTTAGCCAAGCTTAGAGTCTCACGTGTCTAACCGGAGATCTCTTGTCTCTTGATTTGTTGACCGGGAAAACCTTCCCCGTCCGAATCGATCGAGACGACTGATCCTAGTGTGACCGTTGGTAGACCTAGCTAGCTTCGCTACGAAGTTTGGATCTCCAAAGTACAGCAGCCGCACATCATTGTCGCCGCCGATCCCGTGAGCCTAGCTGCCGCCCATCTTGCCACCGCCGGTTCCGGGGAGATCCTCTACAAGAGAGATCTAGGGTTGTGGACTCTTTGTGGACTTCAAGAACACGTCGTCAACGAAGAGGGACACATTAGTCTCCAAACGTAGTTTGTATATTTTGTACATTCTAGTTTTACTTTTGTTGTAAAGGAACGTAGGTTCCTAGCTGTAAGGGTTGGGTGCAACCCGTGTTGTGGGAGTGTTGACTCCTACGTGTGGAAGAGTTCCTTCCGATAGTGCAAGGATTGGATTTCAATCCTGTTGGTGAAGAGACCGAGTCGTCCCTTGTTGGGAGATAGATCGAAGGGGGAAAGTGGATGTACCCAAATCGGGGAACCACTATAAATAGCTTGTGTATTCTGTGTGTTGTGCTGTTTATTTTTATTGTGCAGGTACAATTTTAAATTCCGCAAAAACGCTGCACGTCACCTATTCCCCCCCCCCCATAGGTGAAGATAGTTGACACTAGGTGGACTTTCACCAAGGGTATTTCCTGGGCATACCAGTACTTCCTGCTACTCTCTTCACAGGTACCACCTATGACATCAAGCATCACAAAGGGCCTTTCCTGGTCACATCAGTACTTCCTGTTAGTCATTCACAGGTACGACCCAATAACACAAGCATAACACGGATATTTTCCTGCACTACCACTCCAGTACTTCCTGCTAATACCCTTCACAGGAATAACCCGTTGATTCCTTAAACTACACGTGTATCACATAGTCTTCTCCGATTCGTATGCAACATCACCAATCCAGACCAACCTATCCAGATGGGCTTCACATAGCATGCCTATTCCATACTCCATTTCCGGATCTATATGCCAACAAAAGGGGATTCCATGAATCACCCAAAGGACTCCCAAAATCAGCCACCCTTTGGTAGGGGAGTCACATGCATATGCCAAAAAGGAAGCCTTCACATGGCTAGGAAGAAAGGTTGTTACCCTCGAAGACCTCTTTGGTGCCATGAGCTCTTAATTGGCTAGGAAGACCCGCAAAAGCTTTTCCTCCACAACGCCGGCCTCGAATCTCTCGTCGGAATACCGCAGCAGCACCGATGACCAGCCCCCTGCCTCTTACTCCTTCTTCCTCTCCCTTTCTCTCACTAGGAATGTAGAAAAAGAAGACCAAATGAAGAATGAGATTTCCCTTCTTATCTACGGCCTTAAGGAAACAGGGAGACAGCTCAGCCATTGGATCCCAGCTGAAAGAACGGACGATCACGCTTTTGCCACAAAAGTACAAATTTGACTGACACGGCCTGTGACACGCCCATGTCCCAGGCTGTGTGCCTCAAGCGGCACTCAACTGACTTATCCAATCCAGTGACACGCCCATGTTACACGCCCGTGTCACGGGCCGTGTCACCCGACACGCCTTCGACACGCCCGTGTCTTTGGCCGTGTTCATTAGGCTGAAAAAAATCTCAAAATCACCCGATACTCACACGGCCTGGGACACGCTCGTGTCTCAGGCCGTGTGCCCCATACACGGCACAAGACACGCCCCAGCTCAACTTCGTCGGGCTGAGTTCATCGACCGCGCTGACACGCCCTGTGACATGCCCGTGTCACAGGCCGTGTCCTAAGCACTCGACGATCGTCGACCAAATTTTGTCGACCACACGTCGACTGTTCCTCCCGGGACACGCCTTGTGACATGCCCGTGTCACAGGCCGTGTACCCCTACTCGACGATCGCCACTCGACGATCGTCGCTCTACGATCGATGCTCGACGATCGACAAGCAAAATCGTTGAACTGAGGGGACACGCCCCCTGTCACGCCTGTGTTCCAGGGCGTGACCACCCAAACATTTCATCGACCAAAATTCGTCGACTGAAATTCGCCGAACATGCGCCTCACTACGCAACCCGAGCGGGACATGCCCTGGGACTCGCCCGTGTCCCAGGCCGTGTCACCCAAAACTGAGCCTGCTGAAAAATGGGCTGTTACAACACGCCTCTCAATAACTTGGGGTCTACGATTGGAATTTGACGGGCTTCAGCGGTAAAATGTTGGAAAATGTTTTTGAGAGTTTCTCCTTCGTTCTGACGAATTCCAGATAAGTGAGAGGGGTCGTGAATGATCCTGCGGTTGGCAATGAACTGGTCGACAAATTGCCCTATCAGCTCTGTGAAGTTTGTGATTATATTGGCCCTTAGCGAATGGAACCATGTTCGGGCTTGTCCCTTGAGAGTGGTTGGAAACACCTGGCAGAGGAGTTAGTCTGGAGCATTGTAGATTCTCATGATAGTGGTGAAATGATTGACATGCTCTAGCGGGTCATCGGTCCCGTCGAATGTTTCAAAGTTTAGGAGTTTAAATCCGTTTGGGATTGGATGATCCAGAATCTGGTGTATCAGAGGGGAACCTTGGCACAATGGTTGGTGGACACAAATGTCTCTTGCACCAGCCTGACGATATTCTTCGGCAATAACTTCTCGAATTTCTTCCTGAGTAAACCTTTCCGGCGGAGGTAGATGTACCTCATTTGCGGGCTCATGATGATGGTCCGTTCTCGCTCTCCTCTGAACCGGGTGAGTGGAACTTGCAGCTTCAGAATATTCTTCAGATATCTCCTGCCTTAGAAGGACTTCCTGGGGCCGACCCTGATTCGGCGGTGGCGGTGGATCTGCTCGAGCTGGCTGCTACGAGGGAGCCTGAGGTGCTCCAAGGTTTCACAGCAGGGTGAGCATTTCAGTTTGTTGTTCTTCCATCTGGCGGACACGTCCTTCTAAGGCAGTAACGGGAGCTAACAGAGGCCTCAGCGGTCAGTGACACGTCCACCAGAGAGTGTGAACGTGCAGGCTCGGGGTTTCCTCCAAAGGCGGAGCCTTCAGCGGTACGAGTGCTTCTCTTTGCCATTAAGGCTGAACTTGGCAGGGGAGGTGCTTGTGATCTTGCACTCTGAAGAATGTTGGGACTCGCGTTCCCACAGACGGCGCCAAACTGTTGCGGACAAACTCGATGCCCCGGTCGGGCCGGATTTGTTCGAACCGTCTTAGCTCATGAGGCGGTCGAGCGCGCACACAGTCAATGAAAGTAGAAAGTTAACACAAGATGTGATGATGTGGAAAATCCCTTTAAATGGGTAAAAAACCACGTGACCGGGTCTGTGCCGATCAAATTCCACTAGATTTCGGTGTTTACAGTGTGTTGGAAAATCGGAGCGACTGGCCGCTCCCGTTATAACTTGGGGGAGAGAGAGAGACTACTACTCCCGGCGGGCAACAGGCTGCGCCGCGGGAGTAGCTTGGACGCTGGAATGTGTGGGACGGTCTCGATGCTCTGGCTCTTCTGGTTGCGTTCACTTGCTGGCTGCAGTCGCCTTTCTCCTTTGGCTCTTGCGGGGACTTGGGCGTTTTCCTGCTGTCTACGCGGTGGTGGAGCGCTGGTGGCCGTGGGCGGCCGTTTGTGGTTCACAGCGACTCGAGGCCGACGCGGGGGAGGAGGCAGGAGAGCTCTCACCTGAAGAAGAAGAAAGCTCCGGTATCCAAAAGGTGAAGAATGAAGAGCCGCTGGGGTCCTTTTATAGCCTCCAGGGGGGATCATGCAGGGCCCCACCATTAAAGTTGTGGGTTAGTGGGTGGTTACCCACTTGATCGAACGGCTAGGAGAGCCTCCATCCGATCGGACGATGGGGAGGTCGTCCACGGCGATGGGCCGTCAAGGCGGTGGCGGTGGCCGACCGGCGGCGAGGCAGGCGGCCTGCCGCGGCATGGCCGACGGCCGCCGTGGTTGGCCCGATGGCGGCTAGGCGGCCGGCCAGGCGACCGACAGCGGGAGCGGCCGGCCTAGCGGCTGGCTGCGGCCTCCTGCCGAGGGCCGGCCGGCCGGCGGCCCGCCTTGCCGAGGGCCGGTCGTGGCTAGGCCGACGGCCTGCCATGGCCGGGTCGCCGGCTGCCAGGCGGCCGGCTGCGACCGCCCTTCCGTTGAGGCCGGCGGGAGGCCGGTCGCCGGCGGCGATTAGGCCGCCCGATTGGCCGTTTTTCCTCCATGGGGGTGAGTGGCGGGCCCCACCCCCCATGATTTCCTCCTCATGAGAGTTCATGGAAGGGGTGGGCCACCCATGACCTATTTTTGGGGGAGATCATGTGGGGCTTCTCTCCTATAAATGAAGGTGGAACCCATCAAGTGTCATTATTATCCGCAAGTTTTGGCTATTTGAACTCTGGTTTATGTGCAAATTATTGATCGATTTTATTTATTATGAAAATTTTCGCTAGCTTCGTGTGATTAAAATTTCATGTAAAGATATGCTATTAATTTGTAAAGACATGCTATTAATTTCTTGTAGTAAAATTTCATTGAAACAAATAATAAAATATATTTTGATTGTTATATTTTATTAATTATTTGAGAAAAATGGAGAAGGGCACTTCAATCCGATTGTCATTTCGTGGAATTAAAATTTTGTATTATCTTCAATGAAATGCGAGGACACAGAGTTGAGCATCACCATACCACATTCCTCTGCATCCTCAACTCTCAAGGCCTGCGGTCAAGGCGTTTTGCTTACAAAATCCCAACACTCAAGTAATCGTCGATTTTGACTTGAGTTACTTCTCGACGCATGCGCTTGAACACACCGATTTCACCATTTTCGTATTTGTTCACATTCGTGTGGGGACGGCTACTGGTGATTTTAGTCAGTTTTTTAGAAACATATTTGATTTCTATGACCACGGACCGACAGACATTCAGAGCAATACTAGTGTCTTTCTATTCATTGATCACTCTCCGTATAGTAAAGAGGAAAATAACAGTTGGTTTTGCACAACTACTTTTGCAGGTTGTCCGGTCTTTTTCGGTCTGGAAAAATCGAACCGCATTAGCTCGGAACCAGACCGGGTGCGCAAACAGTCAAAATGAACCGTAGGCTTTTTTACGTGGAAAATCCGGAAATGCTGAAAAATCATGTGGTTGAAACTGTGTCGAAACAAAATTCACTAGTTTCTTGACGTTTTATAGAGTTTTATTTGATCTTGGGCGCGACAGACCGCTTTCTTGCAAGCCAGAGAATCCGAAGCTTCAAGCGGAGTGTGTGGTCTCACCAACCAGTCCGCCAAAGCGGCGGTTAGAGAAGTCTAACCGCCCGGTTTCAACCCATGGTGCATGATGACTCAGACCGTAAGAGAGACCGGCAATCTGCCAGGCCGGCGGCAGACTCTACGGTCTGCCTAATCATACCATCTGCACTCCACTTCACTCCCACTTCAACAATTTTAACACTCTCCCTTGAAGTGGGAAGTGGATGCCAGCCCTCGCAACCCTCACAACAGAATAAATGGTCCATTCGACAGTGGATTCGTGAAGATGTCTGTGACATTATCCTCGCTACGCACATGCTCAACTATTAGAGATCTCCCTAGCACCTTCTCTCGAATGAAGTGATGCTTGATCTCGAAGTGCTTTGCTTCATCCGCGCGTGACAAACTGGATTGTTGACCAGTTTAAGAGCACTCTCGTTATCATCGCGAAACAAAGTATAATTTCGTACCTCGTCATGGATATATCCATTAATCTCCTAAGTCAGATGACTTCCTGAGCTGTCTAGGCCGAAGCCTTGTATTCCGCTTCTGTAGTGGAGACAAGTATCAAATCCAGCCTCTTAATGCACCATGAGATAGTTGCTGATCCCGTGAAAAAGAAATAATCAGACGTCGACCACCCGATCATCTGTATCTCCTCCATAATCAGTATTCATGTAGCCGTGCAGACTGAAACTCGTGTCCCTCTTATAAAAGGAACTCATATATGAGGTACACTTGACATACTTCATATTTGAAAGAATAAATATATCTTAAATTTACACTAGAGATAAATATATAAGGAGAAAAGAAATCACAGCACAACAAAATAAAGAAGAATGAACACACAGACAACACAAGAAGTTTATAGTGGTTCCCCTAAAACTTGGGTGCATCCACTCTTCTACCACCCTGGTAGGAATCCACTACAGGTTTTTGATCAGGTTCCCTGCCACCACAGATTTTTGCTCAGGTGCCATGTCACCACAAGATCTATTTCAAGGGAGATCTCACAACCTTTTGAGATTTTGATCAGGTGCGAAAAAACCAACACACAGGTTTTTGATCACGTGCACTGCCACCAAAAGTTTAACTTTTGAAGGGAGTTATAACCTTGTACACAGTGGGATGAAAAACTAGAAAGTGATGATGTTCTTCTCTGTCAAAGATCTGAGAGAAGACTAGTGGATGTTGATGCTGAAGCAGGAAGCTCCGCCTGAGTTGAGTATAGTTGATGATCAGGTGAGGGTAGCTTTGCTCTTCAGGGTGTAGGCCTTGAATGAAAAGTTCTCTTTCCAATATATGTATCTGAGAGATTGTAAGCTTTGATCTCAGAATGAATATTATTTCCTAGAATAAAGGCTTGATGGAGAAACTCTTTTCTTTGTCTTTCTTTTTCTTTCTATCAGTGCTTCATCTACTCCTCCCAGTTCTATATCTCTATATGTTGTCTGAACATAATTAAAACATTTGAATTTACTTTGTCTGCAATGCCTGAATCATTCCAGAGAATGGTAATTGTTTTGAGAATCAATTAGCATTAAATCCTGATTTAATTCATAATTAAAGCAGCCTCCAAACGGCTATATTCATAAGAATATATAACATTAAATCTGATAGCTCCAATCGCCTTTAATTAAGCCTTAATTAATTCGGCCAGGTGTAAATAATTCTGCCTGCATACTGTAAAGAAATCGTCAAACTGAATTTTAAAGCTTTCTTCAAACTGGGCTCGAAGTTCGTTGATCTCAGCTCAGAGTTCGTTGAGCTCAGCTCGGAGTTCGTCGAGCTAAGCTCAGAGACTGTGAACTGCATAATCGTTGAACTAAGTTTTACAACTTTCTTTGAGCTGAGCTCGGAGTTCGTTGAACTGAGCTCAGAGTTTGTTGAACTGAGCTCGAAGAATTTCTTTGAGCTGAATTTCTGAACTTCAAATCTGAATTTCTCTGAAATTTTTCTGAAGGAGCAAACCTAGAAATAATCGTATGACCCTTGACTATACATATTGGGTCAATTTAATACATTCTAATAATGATCCTTGCTCAAATCAGAACTAAGGTTCCAACAATCTCCCCCTATTTGGGTGAGGACACTATTTAAACAAAAACAAATAAAATACAAAGCAAAACAATCTGCCTGAATTATAAATTTTTCAGCAGTTGTACAATGGTGCTTTGAGAAATAAAATAAATAAAACAAACCTATTGCTGCATCCTTCCAAGCAATTTCCCCTTATAAATAGAATAAATAATCTCCCCCTACTGTTGTAGCCTCTATATTGACTGAGACTATAACTTTTGATTAATATCAAATACCATTGTTTCTTTGTGGTAAGATAGGTCTTTTCCTGAAGAGAGATGTTAGGAGTTCTGAGCCCAGATTACCTTAGATCCCGATTCTCTTTTATAATAATTAGAAATAACAGAACACTCATGATGATTTTTATAACCTAGTGGATGAAATTTCCTAGAAGGGATGAACCACTAGGTAAAATGATTTGTAAAATTTTGAGTTTGATTATAATTCTGAAGAAAGTAAAAATTTCTGTTATGAAATTTTGAGTTCGACGAATTAAGGTAATTTCGTCGAACTGAGTTCGACGAATGATAGTGGTTTCGTCGATCTCTGCTCAGAGAATAATAGAAATTATTTTCTCCGTTTCACTTTCTTCGACCTCTGTTCGACGAATCATATTTATTTAGTCGAGCATAAATTCCTGACCAGTTAAGATCAAAATCTCTGTTCATAGTTCGACGAGCTTTGTTTGACGAATGATGGTGTTTTCGTCGAGCTTGGTTCGACGAATGTTATTGTTTTTGTCGAGCTTGGTTCGACGAATTATATTGAATAAAAATTTTCTGAAGATTTTTAGTTTGATTTGGTAAAATTTCAGTTATTTTATCTAAATCTATTAACTTTTCTTTGCATTTAACTGATTCTAATGAGCCTATTTGTTCAGAAGTATTTTTTAAATCTTTTTTGAGTTTTATGTTTTCAGAAGATAAATTATTTACTTTCTCTCTGAGAAGATTTATTTCCTTCTCAGATTGAGTTAAATCTTTACATAGAATTTTAATGTTCTGAAGAGAAACTAAAGGTAGAGATTACCTAATACTCTTCTGATTCACATTCTGATTCTTCATCAGAGTTTGATTCTTCATCGGAGTTGCTATTGTTGATTTTTGTGAAGTGGAAGTGGTTGACGGGACAGGCCGGGCGGCCTGGGCGGACAACTTTGGCGGACTGGGCGGACTGTTGTGTGCGACCTAGTGGAAAGTCTAGTGAAAGCCGGCTGTTCTTCTGAGCGGGTTCCACGGGTGAAGTCCGCAGACTATGTGGCCTGGTATCTGCGGATAAGACGTTGGCTGATTGGTTTTCCCAAGGAGCGCCCTGAGCGGATAGAGGCTTGCGGACTAGTGCTTTGCTCAGTGGCCGCGGTGCAGGCTTGTGCTGTTTAGCGGTTTGGCTCATGTCCGCGGAAAGCTTGCGGACTGGTGTGTCCGCGGTATGGGCTGTTGCGGACTGGGCTTAGAGCTTGGCTGAGGCCTTGTCGAGCTCTGGTGGTGCAGCAGGTGCTTTGCTGTGGAGGTCGTTGGCGGACTGGTGTGTGGAGTCCGGGAGTTGGCTGCTGCATTGGACAGGAGTGCGAGGAGCTTGCGGACTGCTGGCGGTCTGTGCTAGGGTGTTTGGCGGACGGGAGTTTATGTCCGCCATGCTCGCATTGGCCTTTGATGGTTTTGGACTTGGTCACACTCTGTGCCAAGACCATGGTGTCCGCCGTATCCGCCAAGTCCGCTGATTGACTGGGCGGACTTGCTATTTGCCTTTGGTCGTGGACTTGTGGCGGATTGAGGCTTGAGTCTTGCGGACTGCCTCAGGATTGTGCGGACATCCATTGAAGGGGGTTGCTGTCCTGCAGTGGTTGGTGGCTTTGCGGGCTGATGCCTTGTCCGCATAGTCTGGGCGGACTAATCAGGGTTCGCCAACGTTGTCTTGCTCCTGGCGGTTTTCCTTGGTATCCGGCTAAGTCCTTGTGGACTCGGCGGACGGTGTTTTGCTATCGCGCGGGCTGGGGCAGTGTCTCTATCTCTAGGGCGGTGACCACACTCCTCACCTCGCCTATAAATAGGACCCCCCTGACAGGTCTACAAAAAAAAAACTTGAGTGAACAGTAAGTTGGGTTGGGTAAGGAGCTGCGGTCTCAGTTTGTCTGTCCGCGCGGATTGTTTCAATGCTGACGTTTGCTGTATGCAGGTCGCGCGGGTAGCTTCAAGGAGCCAGGAGTTTGGCTGTGACTTCGGTCAAGTACTTGGAAGTGTGCGGTCTCTGCGGATTCAGCAGGAGGTCGCTCTGCGGCTTGTAAGCTCTGTTTCATCTTTGCCAGCTTCAATAACCTGTCCGCCGGCTTCAGGCGGGTAGGGGGTGTTCCTCAGTTCAGCTTCAGCATGAGACGAATAACGGTGTGTCCGCGCGGCCTCGCGGCTTCGGCGGACTCCGTGGCTATTCGGCGGATTGCAGCTTAAGCTCGAGCGACTTCGGCGACCTCGGCGACCTCGGCGGTCTCGGCGGACTCCGGTGCTGTCCGCCCGGCTTGGATTTTGGTGCTTTCTGTTTACAGCTGTTATACTAGAGAAATCATGTCTCGCTATGTATGCCTCGTGTTGTGAAGAAGTGAATGAATAAAAGATTTCCTTGTGCTTCCATTGTTTGTTGGGATTAACCTTTGTTCCTTGGTTTTCCGCTGGTTCAACGTGAGAACTGGGTAGTTCCGAAGATATTAATTTGGCGTTTGAGCTATCTTGCTGACCACGTTGAGAAAATTTAACATGGTATCAGAGGGAGGTTCAGTTGCGTGAGCTGTAGTCAACCAGTGTTGTTACTCAGGGTTTGAGTGGTGATCAACCTGTGTTGTTGCTCGGAGCTTCTGAAAAGGTTACCAACAAGTGTTGCAATGGAAGGGAGTTTTGCAAGGGGTCTTGGCATTGAACTCTTAACGCCGACGAACTTCAAGAAGTGGAAGTCGTGCATGAAGAGTTATCTTCTTGGCGAGGAGCTGTGGGAAGTCGTCGGTGGTGATGACAGACAGGAAGTAACTGCTGCGTTCGGTACTGCTGAGCAGGTTAGGCTCTGGAGAAGAACAAATGCTAAGGCGGAGTTCATTCTGAAGAGGGCCGTGTCTCCGGAACTGTTTGATCACATCGTTGGATGTGAGTCGGCTGCTGATATTTGGACAACCATCGATGAGTTGTTCAATAGGAAGAATGTGGCGCGGCTTCAGTTCCTGGAGAATGAGTTGGCCAGGGCAACTCAGGGAGACCTTTCCATCTCGAAGTACTTCTTAAAGATGAAGAGCTTGTGTGCTGAGCTGTCGGCACTGGATCCCGATGAGCCTATCTCTGAGACTAAGATGAAAAGGCACATTATCCGCGGATTGCGGAAGGAGTATGTGGCCTTTGTGACATCTGTTCAAGGGTGGGCTACTCAGCCGTCTTTGTTGGAGCTGGAGAATCTGCTTGCATCGCAGGAGAGCTTGGCAAGGCAGATGGCTGGAGTGAATCTGAATCAGGAAGGCAGCGAAGCTCTCTTCTCAGGCAAGAAGAATGGATGAGAAGGGAAGAAGAAAAAGGTGCAGGTCGTTGGTGAGAAGGAGACTTCAACTTCATATCAGCCGGAGAGGAGAAATTCTCCTAAGGACTGGAAGAAGAACCTGAAGTGCTACCGGTGTCATCAGCGAGGGCACTTCAAGCGGGACTGCAAGGTCAAACTGCAGCCTTGACATGCTGTGGGAAAGGAGGAAACTTGCTCGAGAAGTGAAGAAGCAGGATGGGGCGGAGCTTTTATGACGGGCACTTGTGTCCGGGCCTTGTCTGCTGAGGACTTCAACAGCGAGTGTATTGTGGACTCCGGGTGTGGTCATCACCTGACCGGAGACAAGTCAAAGTTCACCTCCATACAGGCTTACTCAGGTAATGAAGCTATTATCACTGCTGATAATACTGTTTATGCAGTAGAGAAAGAGGGGGTCGTGTCTTTGGGTAGTGATCAGGGGCCACTCACGTTAAGGAGTGTGTATCACATGCCAGGCATGAAGAAGAACCTCTTCTCGGTGACCAATGCGGTGGACGCTGGGTATCACGTTCTGTTTGGGCCAACAGACGTGAGGTTTCTTCGCAATGTATCAGCGGTTAAGGCTGATGTTGCTCATGTTAGGAGGAGGGTGAAGAACTTGTTTGTTCTTGCCACAAATTCATATGTTGATAGAATGAGGGCCAATGATAGCGCTGCTATCTGACATGAGAGGCTGGAGCATGTTGACATGGACAAGCTGAAGGCGATGGCTAGTAGAAGTTTGGTGAGGGGCTTGCCTAAGTTATCTTCCTTTGGGGACGAGCATGTTTGCGCGTGCTATCAATACGGTAAGGCACATCGCCTTCCATTTGATAAATCACAAACAAGGAGCAAGAAACCATTGGAGTGTATTCATGGCGACCTGATGGGACCGACGGTTACTGCCAGCCTTGGTGGAAGTTGATACATGCTTGTCTTGGTTGATGACTACTCAAGGTATACTTGGGTGTACTTCTTAAAGGAGAAGTCGGAAGCCTTCCGTTTGTTTGTGGAGTTCAAGGAGTTGGTAGAAGGCCGGCTTGGCTTGCAGATTAAGAAGCTTAGAACTGATAACGGGGGTGAGTTTGTTTCCTCCGAGTTTTCTAACTTCTGCAGGAAGCACGAGATCCAACGAGAGCTTACTTGTGCTCACACTCCACAACAAAATGGGGTAGCGGAGCGGAAGATCCATCATCTGACAGAGACCTGCAAATGCTGGCTTCATGCGAAAGATATCCCAAGGTCCTTTTGGGCGGAGGGGATGTCTTGTGCTGCTTATGTCATCAACCGGATGCCGCTCAGCCCTATCAACATGAAGACTCCTGTTGAGCTGTTGCTGAAGGAGAAGCCGAGTGTGGGACACCTTCGGGTGTTCGGTTCAACTTGCTACGTGCATGTCCCGGATGCATCACGGACTAAGCTGGATGCGAAGGAAAGGAAGCTTGTCTTTGTTGGCTACGATGAGCGGAAGAAGGGATGGAAATGCATGGAACCTGTGACGAAAAAGTTCGTGGTGTCAAGAGACATTGTCTTTGACGAGCTGACGTCATATGGAGGTGGATCAGTGGAGCTAACCGGAAGTAGCAAGGTTGATGATGCACCGGTGGTGGCTGCTGAAGGCTTAGAAGAGGAGCTTGCTGTTTCACCAGCAGCTCCTGCTGCTTCTAACTCCGAGGCTGAGCCTTATGGCTCAGGAAGCAGGGGGAGCACTGCTCAATGCTTGCCCCAGGTAGGAGTTGAGCCCGAAGAAGCAACGGAAGCAGTAAGCAAGGAGCCGACCATTCGGAGATCGAAGAGGGTGGTTAAGCCACCAGCTCGGTACTGTGATGGGAATGCAGTGAGCTTTGTCTCCTGCTTCTTTGCAGGTCCTCTGGATGAGCGAGAGCCTGCAAACTTCAACGAGGCCACTGGAGTGAAGGAGTAGGAAGGTGCCATGAAGGAAGAGATTGATGCTCTGAAGAAGAATGAAACCTGGGACCTTGTGCCCAAGGTTGATGACATTACTCCGGTTACTTTCAAGTGGGTGTATAAGTTGAAAAAGAAGGCTGATGGGAGCATTGATCGATTCAAAGCTTGCCTGGTCGCTAGAGGATTCTCACAGCAGTATGGAGAAGACTATGAGGAGACATTCAGTCCAGTTGCGAAGATGACTTCAGTTAGAGTGGTGATAGCCTTGGCTGCTAGCAAGGGATGGAGGTTGTGGCAACTCGATGTGAAGAATGCCTTTCTTTACAGAGAGATTGACAAGGACATCTTCATGGATCAGCCGCTTGGTTTTGCTCTGAAAAGCATCCGGACTATGTCTGTAAACTCAGGAAGGCTCTCTATGGGTTGAAGCAAGCTCCTAGAGCATGGTATGGGAAGATTACAGAGTACTTGCAATTCTGTGGATACCTTGCTTCTAACTCGGATTCAAGCTTGTTCGTCAAGAAGAAGGGGGAGCTACTAGTCTTGGTCCTGCTGTATGTGGATGACATGATCGTCACAGGGAACTCGGAGGGGGAAGTAGCAAGGCTCAGGGCTAAGCTTGCTATACGCTTCGAGATGAAAGACTTGGGAGAGCTTCATCACTTTCTCGGTCTTAAAGTGGAGAGGAAGGAGTGCGGGGTTCTCATTTGCCAGAAAGGGTATGCAAATCGCATTGTGAAGCGGTTTGGCATGGGCGAAGGGAAGAAGTGCTCTACTCCACTGGAACCTGGGCTAAAGCTTCGACGAGATGAGGGAAGGGTTCTTCATGATCCCTTGGTGTTCAGGGCTCTTATTAGGAGCTTGATTTACCTGATGATTACAAGGCCGGACATTGCTTATGCTGTTGGACGAGTAAGTCGGTATATAGCTGAACCAAGGCAATCTCATCTAGTGGCGGCAAAGAGTATTCTGAAGTATGTCAAGGCTTCTTCTGATATGGGACTCCTCTATAGAAGGGACTCGGAGTTTGCGTTGCTCAGGTACACGGATGCTGACTATGGCAGTGATTCAGATGATCAGAGGTCTACTTCAGGTAATGTGTTCACTTGCGGTTCAGCTAGCATCTCGTGGTGTAGCAAAAAGCAGGACTCGATGTCGGTTTCAACCACGGAGGCGGAGTATAAGGCTTCGGCCTTGGCTGCTCGGGAAGCCGTTTGGTTGAGGAGGCTTATAGAGGATGTTCATGAAGAAGTGCAAGGGCCTACTTTACTCCGGGGTGACAATGAGAGTGCTCTCAAGCTGGTAAACAATACAGTGTGTCACGCCAGGACCAAGCATATAGAGATTGATCACCATTTCATTAGGGAGAAGGTGTTGGAAGGATCTCTGCTGGTCGGGCATGTTCGGAGTGAAGATAATCTTGCTGACATCTTCACGAAGCCACTATCGAAGGGGCCCTTCGAGCGCTTGCGCAGCTTGCTGGGCTTGGTCACCACTTCCCACTTCAAGGGGGAGTGTTGATTTTTATGAAGTGGAAGTGGTTGACGGGACAGGCCGGGCGGACTGGGCGGACAGCTTTGGCGGACTGGGCGGACTGTTGTGTGCGACCTAGTGGAAAGTCTAGTGAAAGCCGGCTGTTCTTCTGAGCGGGTTGCACAGGTGAAGTCCGCGGACTATGCGGCCTGGTATCTGCGGATAAGGCGTTGGCTGATTGGTTTTCCCAAGGAGCGGCCTGAGCGGATAGAGGCTTGCGGACTGGTGCTTTGCTCAGTGGCCGCGGTGCAGGCTTGTGCTGTTTGGCGGTTTGGCTCATGTCCGCAGAAAGCTTGCAGACTGGTGTGTCCGCGGTATGGGCTATTGCGGACTGGGCTTAGAGCTTGGCTGAGGCCTTGTCGAGCTCTGGTGGTGCAGCAGGTGCTTTGCTGTGGAGGTCGTTGGCGGACTGGTGTGTGGAGTCCGGGAGTTGGCTGCTGCATTGGACAGGAGTGCGAGGAGCTTGCGGACTGCTGGCGGTCTGTGCTAGGGTGTTTGACGGACGGGAGTTTATGTCCGCCATGCTCGCATTGGCCTTTGATGGTTTTGGACTTGGTCACACTCTGTGCCAAGACCATGGTGTCCGCCGTATCCGCCAAGTCCGCTGATTGACCGGGCGGACTTGCTATTTGCCTTTGGTCATGGACTTGTGGCGGATTGAGGCTTGAGTCTTGCGGACTGCCACAGGATTGTGCGGACAACCATTGAAGGGGGTTGCTATCCTGTAGTGGTTGGTGGCTTTGCGGGCTGATGCCTTGTCCGCATAGTCTGGGCGGACTGATCAGGGTTCGCCAACGTTGTCTTGCTCCTAGCGGTTTTCCTTGGTATCCGGCTAAGTCCTTGTGTACTCGGCGGACGGTGTTTTGCTATCGTGCGGGCTGGGGCGGTGTCTCTATCTCTAGGGCGGTGACCACACTTCTCACCTCGCCTATAAATAGGACCCCCCTGGCAGGTCTACAAAAAAAAACTTGAGTGAACAGTAAGTTGGGTTGGGCAAGGAGTTGCGGTCTCAGTTTGTCTGTCCGCGCGGATTGTTTCAGTGCTGACGTTTGCTGTGTGCAGGTCGCGCGGGTAGCTTCAAGGAGCCAGGAGTTTGGCTGTGACTTCGGTCAAGTACTTCGAAGTGTGCGGTCTCTGCGAATTCAGCAGGAGGTCGCTCTGCGGCTTGTCAGCTCTGTTTCATCTTTGCCAGCTTCAATAACCTGTCCGCCGGCTTCAGGCAGGTAGGGGGTGTTCCTCAGTTCAGCTTCAGCAGAAGACGAATAACGGTGTGTCCACGCGGCCTCGCGGCTTCGACGGACTCCGTGGCTATTTGGCGGATTGCAGCTTAAGCTCGGGCGACTTCGGCGACCTCGGTGACCTCGGCGGTCTCGGCGGACTCCGGTGCTGTCCGCCCAGCTTGGATTTTGGTGCTTTCAGTTTACAGCTGTTATACTAGCGAAATCATGTCTCGCTATGTATGCCTCGTGTTGTAAAGAAGTGAATGGATAAAAGATTTCCTTGTGCTTCCATTGTTTGTTGGGATTAACCTTTGTTCCTTGGTTTTCCACTAGTTCAACGTGAGAACTGGGTAGTTCCGAAGATATTAATTTGTCGTTTGGGCTATCTTGCTGACCACGTTGAGAAAATTTAACAGCTATAAGATGCATTTATTGTCATTAGGCAAAATTCTCTTGCTCTTGACTCTTCTTCATCTTCAGTTGTATAGGATGAAGCTTCAGAGTCACTCCAAGTTTCAGCATTAAAGTTTTTTTCTTTAGCTGATCCAACAACCATTGTTGTGAGGGAGTCCCAAATATCTTTTGCTGATGAACATTCAGCAACTTCCTGAAAAATGTCATCAGACATTGATTGTGCAAGAATGTTCATTGCTTGTGCATCAACACTCTTTCGTCTTTTTTGGGCTTTTGTCCATTGAGGTGATGGAACAATATTGATGCTTGTTGTTTCCAATAGTTGATAAGGACCTGTCAAAATGGAGTTGTAAATGGCTTCATCAATAGAATTCATAAAAAGCCTAATTCTTGCCTTCCATAGTGCAAACTTATCTAGTTTGCACATAGGAGGTCTTGTGCTCGAAAACTCTTCATCTTGTTCCATTATAAACTCTTAAGAAATATAAGATCTATCAGATCGGTTGGTTCAGGTGTTAGCATGTACAACCAAAGAACCTCGCTTTGATACTAATTGAAAGAATAAATAGATCTTAAATTTACACTAGAGGTAAATATATAAGGAGAAAAGAAATCACATCACAGCAAAATAAAGAGGAATGAACACACAGACAACACAAATAGTTTATAGTGGTTCTCCTAAAACTTGGGTACATCCACTCTTCTACCACCATGGTAGGAATCCACTACAGGTTTTTGATCAGGTGCCCTGCCATGACAAGTTTTTGCTCAGGTGCCCTGTCACTACAAGATCTATTTCATGGGAGATCTCACAACTCTTTGAGCTTTTGATCAGGTTCCCAAAAACCAACACACAAGTTTTTGATCAGGTGCCCTGCCACCAGGAGTTTAACTTTGAAGGGAGTTATAACCCTGTACACAGTGGGATGAAAAACTAGAAAGTGAAGTTCTTCTCTGTCAAAGATCTGAGAGAAGACTAGTGGATGTTGATGTTGAAGTAGGAAGCTCCCCCTGAGTTGAGTATAGTTGATGATCAGGTGAGGGTAGCTTTGCTCTTCAGGGTGTAGTCCTTGAATGAAAAGTTCTCCTTCCAGTATATGTATCTGAGAGATTGTAAGCTTTGATCTCAGAATGAATATTGTTTCCTAGAAGAAAGGCTTGATGGAGAAACTCTTTTCTTTGTCTTTCTTTTTCTTTCTATCAGTGCTGCATCTACTCCTCCCAGTATATATCTCTATATGTTATTTGAACATAATTCAAACATTTGAATTTACTTTGTCTACAATGGCTGAATCATTCCCGAGAATGGTAATTATTTTGGGAATCAATTAGCATTAAATCCTGATTTAATCCATAATTAAAGTTGCCTCCAAACGACTATATTCATAAGAATATATAGCATTAAATCTGATAGCTGTAATCGCATTTAATTAAGCCTTAATTAATTCAGCCAGGTGTAAATAATTCTGCTTGCATACTGCAAAGAAATTGTCAAACTGAATTTTAAAGCTTTCTTCAAACTGGGCTCGGAGTTCGTTGATCTCAGCTCGGAGTTCGTTGAGCTCAGCTCGGAGTTCGTCGAGTTGAGCTCAGAGAATGTGAACTGCATAATCGTTGAACTGAGTTTTACAACTTTCTTTGAGCTGAGCTCATAGTTCGTTGAACTGAGCTCAGAGAATTTCTTTGAGCTGAATTTCTGAACTTCAAATCTGAATTTCTCTGGAATTTTTCTGAAGGAGAAAACTTGGAAATAATCCTATGACCCTTGAATATACATATTGGGTCAATTTAATACATCATAATAGTGATCCTTGCCCAAATAAGAACTACGGTAAAACAATATTACCTTTACCCGTTACAAGATGAGGCCTCCACGCCTCTGCCATACACCAACTAACCCGACCCACAACATAAGCAATACCCGACCTAGTGATTGTCAGATATATGAGACTCCCCACGAGAGCCCAGAACACCAAAGGGTCTGCAAGAACTCTTCCCTCATCCCACCGAAGTTTCATACCAACCTATAGTGGAGTAGAGCTGCTCTTCCCCTCTCGTATGATAAATTGCTTAACGATCTGCTCCGCACAACCTTTTTGGAAAATGAGTACACCGCTCTTTTTTCTCTCCACCTTGAGTGCAAGGAAATGTTGGAGCTCACTCAGATCCTTCATCTCAAACTGAATAGCTAACTCAGTCCTGAGCCTAGCTACTTTCTCCTCTGAGTTCCTCATGACGATCATGTCGTCAACATACAGCAGAATGAGGACCTTAAGCTCTCCTTTTTTCTTGACGAAAAGACTTGAATTTGAGTTTGAAGCAAAGTATCCATAGAATTAGAGATATTCTATGATTTTACCTTACCACGCCCGTGGCGTCTGATTCAAACCATAGAGGGACTTATTCAACTTGCAGATATGTCCTGGATGATCTTTAGAGACATAACTGGGTGAGTGCACCTTGAAGATATCCATGTCAATGTCGTGAAAAAGGAAAGCATTCTTTACGTCGAGTTACCAAATCTTTCATCATTGGAAAGATGCTAGGAAGATCACCACTCGAATTGAAGTTATTTTAGCCACCAGACTGAACATCTCTTTATAGTCCTCCACGTACTGCTGTGAGAACCCCCGAGCTAAAAGGCGAGCCTTATACTGCTCAATGCTGTCGTCAGCCTTCTTCTTCAGCTTATTAACCCACTTGCATGTAACATGAGTGATGTCATCAACCTTGGGTACAAGATCCCAAGTCTTGTTCATCTTGAGGTGGTCATCTCCTCATCCATGACATCTTTCCACTCCTTTATGGTAGTGGTGTTCTCAAAGCTCGACGACTCTCGTTCATCCAAGGGACCTGCATAGAAACATAAGACGAAACTCACTATATTCCCATCCCTATACTGATTTGGTGGAATAATAGCCACTGATCCACCACTCTCGTTGCTTCCTATGTATTAACTATGATCCCAAACATAAGAGGAAAATCACTATGTTCCCGTCCCTATTCGCGGGGACTTCTGCCACCGCCAAAGAACAAAGTGACCGTCTCTTTTATTCTCTCGACAACACCGATCCCACCTCCACTCTCACAGGGGCCTGAAGTCTTCGGAGATACCGGTGCCGCCGCCTCCACCGCGTCTCCCTTTTGTGGGGTCAACACTTCCATTATCACTTCCGACAATGCCTTATCCTCCTCCACCGAGGTCAGCTTTCCGGTGACGTAGTCCTTAACAGAGACCCCTTTATCCTGCTTCCCCGCCGCTACATCTCTGTCTTCCTTCACAATCTCAGGATTCACGCTGTCATTTCTGGTCTTCGGTTTCACCATTGCCATCACCGCCGTTCTTGCCCCAGCCGCCTTTTGATACACCATGGAAGAAACCTTCTTCCCCAACACGGCCGACTCGGACGCTGTGTAAAAGGCAGCGTCTTTTGCCATCGAGAAATTATCGGCGTAGCTGCTGTTCTTGTTTTGAGGGACCTCAGCTGCTCCCCCGCTGTTCGGGTCTGAGACGAACATCGCATTAAATGAGCAATGTAACTCTGGCGAGATCGTACACCCTTCTCTACCCGTTTCATTTTCTCCCGGGATCACGTAGGCGTTATTGCGATTATTATCATCAGAAAGATCTTTACTTCCGCTGCAATTTTGGCGGGAAGTGCCTATCACCTCCAAAGAGCTGAGGAGGTCGGGCGAGATCGCCGCCTCTTCACCACCTGTTTAATGACCCATAAATTAGTCAAAATATACATTATATGGCAAGCTTCTCGTTTATTGAGCAACTGTTAGGCGTAATCTTAGCTTATTAATCTTACGAGCTTCTCGTTAATTAACAA
Source organism: Platanthera guangdongensis (assembly GCA_039583875.1). Lineage (NCBI taxonomy): Eukaryota > Viridiplantae > Streptophyta > Magnoliopsida > Asparagales > Orchidaceae > Platanthera > Platanthera guangdongensis. Next base: position 111,446,749 of record CM077157.1, on the reverse strand, counting down.
CATTCAAAAGTATACCTCGACTCTGTTCCATCTCCGTCCGAGTTGAAGAGTTGGGTACGACGGGATCCTCATTCAACTCCGACTTAATTCCACTTAAGTCGGCGCTATTCACCTCAGTTCTTCCTCCTCCTCTTATGCCCAATTCACTCACTCCAGTTCCCATGCCAGCCATTGAACTCCCGTTTACTGCCACGACAATCAAAACTAGTTTATACCGGAGCAATCAAAGGCAAAAGATCTATATACACACTGTTGAGGCTACGCTCAAGATAGTTCACTAAGGCTCATCAAGTTGCGAATGGCCTTATATAGTATCTTCAATGTAGAGCCATTACACCATAGTGATACATAACTCATTGGGTCGTTCCGAGTCGGTCTCGACACGCATGGACATATAATAAATACCCTAACAATCTCTTCCTATGTCCGCGGTAAACCCGACGTCGGAGAAAGGGTGGTGTGTGTAGTGTTTAACCAAACATGAAGCACTCATAACTATGTCCGACACACTTGTCAAAATATATTGGACGTTAAAGAAATTGCTGAAATTTGATATAGCAGAAGATGAGAAACCAGGCGCAGGAACACTCAACCTATTCGAGCCCAAATCAACTAGATGTAAAACAGAAGAGCAAGAATCTTGTACTATAATAAACTTCTTTACAATGCCAGACATATATAGAGAGACATGATTCGCCGATGTATCAATGAAGTAGAAATAATATAAGATAAAAGATCAGTCTGTACGGACTCAAGAAGTAAGCACCAGAACTACTGCTACACAACAGAGTCCGCTCAGTCCGCCTAGTCGCCAGACCGCAACCAGGCCACGCGGACTGCTCGTTATTCCAATGTAAACTATACTTGCCGATCTGTAGGCTGCCTAACACGATGTCTCCTAGCCTCTAGACTGCACGATCTGCTGCTGCGGAACTGAACAGGCCACCAGAAGCGGACAACTTATTGAACCGGGAAACTAGTTGCAGAAGAGAGACTGTCTGGACGCAACCCGCGGCCTGCTATTAACCGCTGGTTGCTGTGCTCAAAGTCCGCACTGTCCCTGACCGAAATCAGAACCAAGTCACTGGCTTTCCAGCGCTATCCGCACAAACTGCACAACACAAACCAGTCAACCTCTTCAAACCGCGCGGATACAAAAATCTAGTCCGCAACAACTATCCACGAGTTCACTTAATGTTCATTTGTCCTACCCGTTGATGCGACGGGGGGTCCTTTTATAGGCACGATGAGTAGTGTGGTCACCACCCTAGCCTATAGGATCACTACCTCATCTCAAGGCAAACACCAAGTGTATCCGCAGGCTGCGGATATACATCCAGTCCGTTGCGACCTGTGCGAGATAGCCAAATCGCCAACAGCATCACCAAGGCCGGATAGCAATCCTATCCGCCTTACCGCCAAAGGACAAGCCAGGGACAACCCGCCACCAGCAGACTCTGCGGCATCAGCTCCTATCCGCATGCCACCTCTGTCCGCATAGACCGCACGAATAGACCGCCCAGGCCACCAAGGAACAAACTGCCTACAACAGCTCCGCTGACCTGACTATCCGCCAGTCCTATCTGCATAGACCGTGTGGACAGGTCGCCCAATCACCCACTTTCACTTCACTATTTTCAACAGAAATAACTGTATGCATGCATAAGTGTTAATATAAATCTCAGCAGCATCACATAACATTCTAAAGTACGATCATAGCACAAACTCAACATACCTAGTGGCTAATAATCAACAAAGGAGCAGAAGTAGTCCAAACAACAAGTGTTCAAAAGAGCTAAACAATGCTCTAAGCATAATCAAGCCAGAAATCAAATAACACTCTAGCTGTCGTCATCCTCAGATGTACAGTAGGGCATCCTCATAAGGATCCCAAACAACAAGTGCTCCTCCATCCTCATCATTTCTTGTAATTTTCAACAAAAAATTTCATTCAGAATGAATTCAAACCTTTGAGAATGTACATGTATCTAGTTCTACTTGTAAAAACGTAGTATTGTAGAATTTGCTTAGAGGATACATACACAGAGTATTATAGGTTCTACCTCATAATCCATTATCTGTTTTCAAAGAAATGATCTTATGGACTTCCAGAAACCGCAGCTATATCTGTGTTCCTATGTGGATTATCAAAGTTACTATTCTTCTATAGTTAACTGGAACTCATCAAATGTGGAATGGAACCAATCAATGGGAGAAGAGCCAAACTGAGTCAGATCGTGTTATCAAATGTGGAATAACACTATCCTCCAAGGTAAGATAGATGAATCCCGATGAAGTTGTTAATATCAGTTGTGAAATGAAACAACTTACCAGATTCGTACTCAGCAACCACAAATATCAGTGGAGCGCAACATGCTTGCTTTGACGAAGAAAAGTGGGAAGAATCAAAACATTCGGACTAAGGATGAGCTGAATCGCCTAAACTTGAACTAAGGCTGAACTTAAATTGCCTTGAGTCTAATTTCCCCCATTGTTTTGATTAATCGGTCTTTAAGCATTCCATTCATCAGTAAATTAGCTAGATTATCCTTCAATCTCACATCGATCAAAGTGATAATGTCTTATTCTTTCAGGTAATTCAATAGAGCGTGTCTCAGTCGTACATGTCGCATTTTAGTATTAAAAAAGATATTCTTAACGACTTGGACTGCTGCTTGATTATCACAGTACAATCTCAAAGAATTGACTTGAAGTCTAGACAAGGGAATGTCTAAAATCAAATTCCTGATCCAATATTCCTCTTCACCAGCTGAAGCTAAGGCAACCAACTCGGCTTCCATAGATGACAAAGCTATATAAGTCTATGTTTTGGATTTCCAAGTGACTACAACACCATCCAAAGTGAAAATAAATCTATTGGTGGACTTGTTGTTCCCAACTTCTAAACACCAGGAGTCATCAGAGTATCCTTCCAACATAGGAGGGTAACCAGTATAGTACAAAGCATGTTCTTTAGTACCTTTCAGGTACCTCATCGGCCGATCTAAGACATCCTAATGCTCTTTACCTGGACTATTGGTAAAGCGACTCAACATGCTTACCAAGAAGGCAATGTCTGGTCTAGTTCAACTTGTGGCATACATGAGAATTTCAATGATCTTTGAGTACTTTACTTGATCAACGCTGGTCCCTTCATTCAGACTCAACTTGATATTTAGATCAATTGGTGTTTCAACAGGCCTACAGTCTTTATAACCCCAGGTAGTGAGAATCTACTCAATGTAATGAGCTTGACTTAGAGTGACATGTCCACTGTCTACTCTAACTTTCATACCTAATAAGGTATCCATAGGACCAAGGTCCTTCATATCAAATGCTTTTACAAGAGTGGATTTAATATCCCTTACTGCAGTAAGATCTGACCCTAAAATCAACATATCATCCACATATACACATATGAAGACTGTTTTATTTGACATTGAGCGGTAACAGGGGCACTTGTCTGAGAGACTGGACTGAAATCCAATGCTCTTTATGCTTAAGCCCATATATTGATTTATTTAGTTTGCACACTTTTTCTTTTAGATCTTTATGTACATAACCTTCAGGTTGTGTCATGTAGATCTCCTCATCAAGCTCTCCATTCAAGAAGGTTGTATTCACATCCATCTAATGAACTATAAAGTTCTCGATAGAAGCTAGGGCAAGAAGAATCCTAATAGTAGATAGGTGATATACATGTTAATTGACGTCAAAATAGTCAATTACCCCATGTTGTTTATTACTCTTAGCTACTAGACGTGATTTATATTTAGCTATAGACCCATCACCATACAATTTCTTCTTCAAAATCCACTTGCATCCTAGGACTTTTGCTCTAAAAGGGAAACTAGATCTGATATACTCTAAAGGGGGGGTGAATAGAGTATATGGTGCTTTTAAAACACAACAAAAAAAAAACTTTTGCAAAGCTTTACAACAATTGTTGTAATGAGTGTGAGCAGGGAAGCAGAAATAAAACTAATCACAAAACTAAGCTATGCAAGAGCTAAGCACAAGAAAATCTAGGCCAGAAACAAAAAGAAAACAAGCAGAACCAGAGGACACAAGGAAATATAGTGGTTCCCCAAACTTGGGTACATCCACTCTTCTACCACCCTAGGTAGGAATCCACTGCAGGATGAGTTGATCAGGTGTCCTGGGCACCAATGAGCTTTTGATAAGGTGCTCAAAAACCAAATCAGATTTTTTGATCAGGTGTCTTGCCACCAATGAGCTTTTGACAAGGTTCTCAAAAACCAAATTCAAACTTTTGAAGAGAGTTTGAAAAACCCTTTACAGAGTGGGGGTGAGAGAGTTATGACAGTCTTCTCTTTCTCAATCAACTGAGAAGACTAAGTGGATTGATGTCAAAGCTCCCCCTGAATCCTTGAAATCTTCAGGAAGAAAAGCTTTGCTGAGGGTGATAGGCCTTCAAAGATAGATCTCCAACAATAGATGATTTCAGCAAGCTGAAATGTTGAGTGTCTGGAGTCTTGAAATGGTGTTGGCCTTGAACACTTTGAGAGCTGAAGAGATCTGAAGAATGCTTGATCTCTTTGATGAGTGTTCTTCAGAATTCTTCTTGACAGAAAATTTTGAAAGAGTCTCTGTATACTGAGTTGTGTGTCCTATTCTTGTCAATCTCTATCTTGATTCAAAAACATTCTATCTTTTATTCTCTGTGCCAGAATAAAATATCACTCTGTCAAAGATAGTCGTTAGTCTGCATTGATTACAGCCTTAATTGCATAATTTCTTCTGAAGGAAAGTCCACTGAATTATTCCTTGAAAAATCCCTTGAAACTTGGTCCAGAAGTAAATGAAAACGGCTAGCAGATCTTCTGAATTAAATGCAGAATAACTTCTAACTGATTTGAATTTGAATTCTGGAAGATAACTGAAAACGTCGAACTGAGCTCTGCTATCGTCGAGCTGAGCTCAGCGAACTGGAAAATTCAAGCAACAAAATAATCGTCGATCTGAGCTCAAAGATCGTCGAACTGAGCTCAGAGATAAGGATCCAATGCAGAGTCAAAATCGTCGACCTGAGTTCACCGATCGTCGAATGGAGTTCGACGATATTGTGAAGTTGAGCTCAGCGATCGTCGAGTGGAGCTCGACGATATTATGAGGTTGAGCTCAGCGATCGTCGAATGGAGCTCGACGATCTGTAGAAGTTGAGCTAGACGATCGTCGACCAGAGTTCGACGAATCGTCGTGCTGAGCTCGACGATTAGACTTGGTCTACAAAAAAACTTGGTCTTCAGGGCAGCTTCCAATTCTAGACTTCTAACCCTTAGACTCAATTCTAATTGACCTATTAAGCTATACAGAAGGTCAAACACAGATTCCTAGTGACATAGTGATCCTGACCCAAATTAGTAATAGGGTGTTCCAACAATCTCCCCCTATTTGGGTTAGGAAAACTATTTACAGACTTTGGAAAAATTAAATAACATCATACAATCAGAAAAGCAAAAAAACAACAACAGCTAGACACATTGCAGAAACATCACAGATATATATATATATATATATATATATATATATATATATGACATCCAGATAGCAGTCAGAAAAACCAAAGATTGTCACCTTACAGAGTTACTTCTTCTCTTTGCCTTTAACCATCTTGATTTCTCTGTTAGGGTTCAGGGCTTCCTTGTTAGACCTAGTGTCATCAGCTGTACCCAAGTATGTTTGCTTTGAAGTCCTGGGAACCACAGCAGCAGGATGCAACTCCATGTATCTGTCTGCATCAAAGAACTTGCTGGAGGCATATCTTTCTAACTCCTTTTGTCTTTGCTCTGACATGGTAGAAATATTAGAAGTGTCTAAGCCTTGCTCTCTGGCTTTCTTTATCTGGTCTAATGTAGCCATTTCTTTCATTCTAGCAGTCCAAGAGGCTGGGTTCTTTTCAGGGTCCTCAAATGGTACAGGTGGCTCATACCTGTTGGAAGAAGTGTCTTGAGGAGGCCTAACAGACACTGTCTCTTTGAGCTTAAAGGGGAATGGACCAGAAGTAGTATCAGATGAAGCATGTCCTCCCCTGGAGTAAGGGTGCTGCCTGGAATGCCCTTTAGAATATACTTGAATATCTCTTTGACTTCCCCTGTATCCTCCTCTCCTGGAATAAGAACCCCTAGATTGACTTTCCCTTTGATAAGATCTGGCATGGGGTTGATAGGGAGCCTGGCTTCTAGCTGGGGCTTGACTGGCAGAGCTTCCACCTGCACCTGCATCAGGAGGAGGTGGTGGAGGAGGATAAGGGTGCTGGAACTGGGAGGAGCCCTTCTCATACTTTCTTTTCTTCTTCATTGCTTTCAGCTGATTTTAAGAGTACTGCATCCAATGTTCAGTAATTTGGCAGTTATGCAGAATATAGTAAGGAATATCATTATCATCTTTTACTTTTGCAGGAGGAACCCTTTTCATAGCCTTGCTTCTAGCTTTCCTCTTCCTGGCAATAGTGGCAGCAGAGTCATCAGAGTCTGTCTTGAACTCATCAGAGTCAGAACTCTGGGCATCATATATAGCATCTATCTTCTTCATAAGATCTTTCTTCAGTTGAATTGCAGTAGATGAGGCAGAAGCAGAAGGGGCAGCAGCAGGAACAACAGCAAATACAGCAGCAGATACAGGAACAACAGCAGATGGGGCAGCAGATTCAGCAGCAGATACAAAAGGAGAAGCAGAAACAACACTAGTAACTTCAGGAGTTATGGCAGCAGCAGCTTCAGTAACAACAACAAAATCTTCAGCAGATGGAGCAACAGAAGCTGGAGAAGTGACAGTAGCAGTGACATCATCAGAATCTGCAGCAGGCTCAAACACAGTGGCCTCTGTCATCAGAAAATCCTGGGATGTTTGCTCATCAGAAGCAATTTGAATTTCAGCAGCAGGGAGAACAACTTCAGCATTAGCATCAACAATTTCAGAAGCAAAGGCAGACCTTTCTTCATCAGCAGCAGCAGCAGTAATCACTGAGAGTACAAAGGAGGAAATAATGCTGGGGTCACAGCCAGAGAAAGGCACCAGAGCCTTGGACAGATCTTCTGGGGGCTGGACAGCATTAGGCTCTGGGAGATGGCTGAAGTATGCAGTATCAAAGGCAGAAAGCAAAGACCTTAGGTCTATTGCCAAAACTGCAGTAGGAGCCTGGACTGGAGTAGCAGCAACAGGAGCAGCAGATACAAAAACAACAGCAGCAGCAGCAGCAGTATCAACAGCAGGAGCAGAAGCAGCAGCAACAGCAGCATGAAGGCTGGCTTCATATGGCATCTCCCCCTGCCTGGATGCAGATACATCTGTATCAAGGCACACTGCTGGAGGTGCTGCCTGAGGAAGGAGGGAGGAAAGCCTGGCAGATAGGGCTGCCACTGACTGTTGTAGAGGAGCTAAGGAGGCCTCCATGAGAAGAGAGAGCCTGGGGGCAAGTAGCTCATACAACTTGTCAGCTAAGGCTGGCAGATCTACATGCTCAATAGCAGGAGCAGAGGTAGATGGTATAGGGATGGCTGAGGAAGCTGGAAGTGGAGGGCTGGAGAGTGGAGGGATGGATGGCTGAGGTGTGGGGATGGTGGAGATGGATAAGGGGATGGATATGGATGGAGTGAATGTTGGTTGGTCAATGATGTGGAGGAGGAGATCTTGGAATGAGGTTGAGGAGGAGGGTAATTCTGGAGGAGAAGAGGGGGAATCATCCATGTAGGATTCATCCAGAAGGGTGAATGATGGTATGGATGGAGATGATGTGACATCTGGTGGTGGATATGAGAACAATGGGTGGAAATGGTCTACTGGAGGTGATGAAATGGTTGCTGGAGATGGAATTGATGTTGGAGATGGGCTGGAGATGGTAATTGTGGATGAAGCTGGAATGGTGGATGGAAGAGGTAGGGTTGGGCTTGGAGGAGGAGAGGAAGCAGCAACAGCAGCAGCCAGGTCTTCTGCAGGAGCAGAGACCTGTGGGGGAGTGACTCTTTGAGTCCTGGTGCCTGAAGGAGCACTAGAAGAGGGCCTGCTGGGCTTGCTTATCTGCCTGTCCCACTTGCCAAAGAGGGCACAGGTGAGTCTCTTGGAGGCATTAATGTGCACTCCAGAGGAGACCAGCAAGGCAGGGCATTTGTTTTGCAAGAAGACTCCAAGGATCCTTCCAAAATTAACAAAACTTTTATTGATTTTCTTCTTTATCAGGTCAAAGAAGACCTCTCCCCAGTTCAAGCTTTTCTTATCTACCAGAGCTCCCATGAGGCAGAGCTGATGTCTGGAGATAGTATCATGAGCTGAGTGCTTTGCCAGCAGCACTTTTCCTACAACATCTGCTAGGAACCTGTACTCAACAGACAAGTTCCTTTTGAATAACTTGCTAGGGTTTCCCTCTGGATGACCCATCCTGGCAAGTATATCAGAAAATTTCTCCCCAGATAATTCAGCAGAGTCTTCTCCATTTCTCAAACCAAAGACCTCTGTTAAAACTGTGGGGGTCAGAGGTACCTGAGTTCCAGCAATAGATCCAACTATTGTGTTGTTGTCAAGGTTGTGAGCAGTATAGACCCATTCCTTTATTTCATCTGAAGCAAGCTTGATTCTAGTGGTCATGAGGGCAGACAAGTTCTGATCCTTGAATAAACTCAAAATGTCCTGGAAGATTTGATCAGTAGTGTTGAATGAGTCCAGATAAATGTCGAATCCTGCATCGAACTTCATGGCGGCTAGAACAGCAACTGATACGGCTATTGTACCTGCAAAAATTTAACAAACAAAACGAACAAGCGTAGAACTGTTTGGAGGGAAGAAAATTCTTGCAGAGAAATTGAAAGCGCAAGAGAGAACGACGGCGAAAAATGAGTTTTATATTAGGGTTCGACGCAGAATTGGAAAGATCGTTGAACTCAGTTCGACGATCGAGGCTTCTAAAGGAATCTGAAGAGACTCCAACATCGTCGATCTCCGTTCGACGATCTGGAAAGGCGTCGAGCTCCGTTCGACGATCGTTCAGGGGACAAAATCGTCGAGCGCCGTTCGACGATCGTTGACCGGAAGAGATAGTTCATACTATCTGAGGGGCGCCGAACTCAGTTCGACGATTCTGGGAATCGTCGAACTCCGTTCGACGATCTTTGGGGAAATCGTCGAGCGCAGTTCAGAGATCAGAAAATTCTAGACACTAAGAAAAATCAGAATTTTTGCCTAGTCTTGGTCAATTTTTAGCTTTCCAAAATCTTGGGTATTATTTAAGACTTCCTCCATCTAACATTCCTAACTGATTTAGGAAGAAAGTGTGTTTCTTTTCATCCAAAGGCTTGGTGAAAATATCTCCCCTTTGTAAATCAGTTGGGATATATTGCAGTTCAATTTTATTCTTTTCAACATTGTCCCTTAAGAAGTGATGCCTAATCTCTATGTGTTTTGTCCTACTATGGAGGACTGGATTTTGAGCTATGGAAATAGCACTTGTATTGTCACAAAAGATTTTTGACTTCTCTAAGTTGTAACCATAGTCTAGGAGTTGATTTTGAATCCACAGTATTTGTGAACAACAACTACCTGCAGCCATATATTCAGCTTCAGCAGTTGAAGTTGACACAGATGTTTGTTTCTTACAAAACCAAGAGACAAGTCTATCACCAAGGAACTGACAAGTTCCACTGGTGCTTTTCCTGTCAATTCTGCATCCAGCATAATCAGCATCAGAGAATCCAGTTAACTCAAATGCTGAATCTTTTGGATACCAGAGACCTAGATTTGGACAACTTTTAACATACCTGAGAATCCTCTTTACTAATGTTAGGTGTGACTCTCTAGGGCTTACTTGGAACCTAGCACATATACATGTAGCAAACATTATATCTGGTCTACTAGCTGTAAGATACAGTAAAGAGCCAATCATTGCACTATATGTTGTCTGATCAACAGGTTTCCCATGTTCATCAGCATCCAATACAGCATTGGTAGGCATGGGTGTTTTCATATAAGATGCCTCAGACATACCGAATTTCTTAACCAACTCATTAGCATATTTGGTTTGAGAAATAAAGATGCCTTCAGCATGTTGTTTGACTTGCAATCCTAGGAAGAAGGATAGCTCACCCATGCTACTCATCTCAAATTTAGAATGCATTAGATTAGAAATCCTTCTGCACAATTTTGAGTCAGTAGAACCAAAAATGATATCGTCTACATAAATTTGTACTAGTAGGGTATGAGACTTATGGGTTCTAATAAAAAGAGTTTGGTCTACTCTACCCCTGATAAAACCATTTTCCAAGAGAAAGCATGCTAGGGTCTCATACCATGCTCTAGGAGCTTGCTTGAGACCATATAATGCTTTATTTAATCTAAAAACATAATCAGGATAAGTTGGAGAGATAAAACCTGGAGGTTGTCTGACATATACTTCCTCTTTGATGTCTCCATTTAAGAAAGCACTCTTGACATCCATCTGATAAACCTTGAAGCCTTTGTGAGCTGCATAAGCTAAAAATATCCTGATGGCTTCTAATCTTGCAACAGGTGCAAAGGTCTGGTCGTAGTCAATTCCTTCTTCTTGAGAATATCCCTGGGCAACTAGCCTTGCCTTATTCCTTATTATTACTCCTTGATCATCCAGTTTATTTCTGAATACCCATTTTGTTCCAACAATGGAATGATCCTTAGGCTTTGGCACTAGTTCCCATACTTTGTTCCTCTCAAATTGATGCAACTCCTCTTGCATGGCAATGATCCAGTGTGGATCTTGCTCTGCATCTTGAATGGACTGAGGTTCAATTTGAGAAAGGAAGCAAGTGTGCAACAGGTTTTGGTTGACCTGATTTCTGGTTTGCACACCAGCTGAGATTTCTCCAATTATCTGGGAAATTGGATGGTCTCTTGATGTTACTAGATCAACAGGGGGTGTTGATTGTTCACCAACCTGTGTTGTTGTTTCCTCTTGTGGTACAACAACTGGCTCTTCAGGTTGTGCTTCAATGTGTTGAGCATTTCCTTCATCTTCACTGCTTTCATCCTCTTGAGCAACCTGTAACTTGTTCATATCTTCAACTAGAGAGAGTTCCTGCAAAGGTTCTATGGTAGAAGAAATCTTCTCCTTGAAAGACATGTTAGTTTCATCAAAAGAAACATGAACAGATTCCTCAATTTTCAAAGATGATTTATTATAGACCCTATAGGCCTTGCTGATCATGGAGTATCCCAGAAACACTCCTTCATCAGCTTTGGCTTGAAATTTTGCTAAATATTTCTTGTCATTATTGTGAATATAGCAAATGCAACCAAAAATTCTGAAATAGTCAACTTTAGGTTTCTTCCCTTTGAGTAATTCATAGGGAGTCTTTCCCTTTAGTTTATGTATCAGACTTCTGTTCAGCACATAGTTGGAGGTGTTCACTGCCTCTGCCCAAAAGGATAGAGGTAGATGAGCATCTGACAACAATGTAGTGGCAGATTCAATAAGGGTTCTATTTTTCCTTTCAGCTACCCCATTTTGTTGAGGAGTTCTAGGAGCTGAGAAAGTATGCCTGATCCCTTCACTCTGACAGAACTCTTGCATAAGAAGAGAATCAAACTCTGTCCCATGATCACTTCTGATCAGGGCAATGTGAGTATTGAACTCAATCTGTATACATTTGAGAAACTCTATCAGACACTTAAAGTTATCAGACTTCTTCCTTAGAAAGAACACCCAAGTGAATCTAGAGAAGTCATCTACAATTACTAAAGTGTAGGATTTCCCTCCTAGGCTTTGTACTGTGATGGGTCCAAATAGATCCATGTGTAACAGATACAATATCCTAGGTGAATCACTCTTATTAAGTGACTTAAAACTATTTTTAGTTTGCTTGCCTAATTAACAAGCCTTGTAGAGTTCTTCCTTCTTGTAGGGGCCAGAAGGTAGTCCTCTAACAAGGTTGTCCTTGGAGAGCCTAGCAATAGTTCTAAGGTTTAGGTGTCCTAGTCTCTTATGCCATAAAACATTTGGTCTACAAACTGAGTTAAACAGGCAAATATCTATATCAGTTGAAAGAAAGTCTACTAGATAGATGTTACCTTTTCTTTTAACTGTCAACACAGTTGTGTTGTCCTCTGACTTGATTTTGCATAAGGTTTTGTTGAAGGTCAACTGGTAGCCTTCATCACACAGCTGACTGATGCTGATTAGGTTATGCTTCAGTCCTTCCACATATGCTACCTTCTTGAAGGTTACTGAACCAATCTGGACTGCACCATATCCTTTAGTTTGTCCAAAGTTGGAATCACCAAAGATAACCTTGGGTCCAAGCTTGGCTCTAAAGGCAGTGAGGTTGTCCTTCTTCCCTGTCATGTGCTTAGAGGACCTACTATCCAAATACCATTGCTGGTTAGATGTTAGATAGGTCTTCACCTGCACATAAAACAATTCACTTGTTTTTGACCCAGTTTACCTTGGGCCTAGGTTGATAATCTCTAAATTCAGAAATGAAAGACATCCCTGGCTGACTCTTATATCCTTCAGGATGATATCTCCTTGGAGGTATAATCCATTCAGTATAAGGGTTAAAGGTTTGGGATGAAGAACCCTTAGGATTCAATTTTGACTTGCCTTTGAAAGAGTTTCCAGAGCTCTGACCTCTGTTCGACGATCTTGGAGCTGCGTTCGACGATCGTGGGTCAGATCGTCGAGCTCCGTTCGACGGTCGACTATGGCTGAGGTCAGGTATATGGGATCGTCGACCTGCGTTCGACGACTTTGGCTGAGATCGTCGATCTGCGTTCGACGATCTGTCCTGAGATCGTCGAGCTGCGTTCGGCGATCGTCGATCTTCATTCGGCGATCGTCGATCTCCGTTCGACGATTTGTGCTGGGACTTAGTTTTCTGAGGCAGATCAGAATTTTTCCTGGCAACCTCTACAACTCCCTTTCCCTTGTCAGAAATGAACTTGATAGGAGTTGTCAGAACAATAGGTTGGCTGGATGAGGCACCCAAGCCCAGTGTACTGTTGAATCTTGAGTTCACTGTGCTTGTGATGTCCATCAGCTTGATGCTTCTCCCATTAAGGGATTCTTCAAGCTTCTTGGCCTCAGAGAGCTCACTTTTCAGTGTAGCTATCTGTTCCCTATAGTTCTCCAACTCCTGAGAGAGTTTGAGATTTTCTGACTTTAAAACATTTTGTTCAGATAATTGATTTCTGAGAGAGATGATCTCTTTCGCAGACTTTAGCAGGTCTAAACATAGTGCTTTAAATTAAGATTTAAAATCTTCTGAAGTAAAATCAAAAGAGCTGATTACCTGATCTTCTTCAAGTTGAGTCTCTGAGTCTGACTCTGACTCCTCTTCCTCTGAGTTGTGTTGTGAGGCATTGATTGCCATCATGCAGAACTCCTTTTCCTCTGCATCATCCTCATCATCACTGGAGCTGGAAGAGGCTTCTGACTCCTCTTCAGTCTCACTCCAGGATTCAGCAACAAACCCTTTCCTTGTATGCTTATTTTTGCTGAAAGAAGGTTTGCTATTGCCACTCCTTTTGGAGTCTTTCTCCTTTCTTCTCTCTTTTCTTTCCCTTCTGTCCTTGTTCTTGTTCTCTGGACAGTCAGGAACTATATGCCCTGGTTTCCTGCAACCAAAGCAAATAATGTCTTTGTTATTGCCAATGGACTTGTCATACCTTGGCTTATCCTGCTCCTTGTATGATCTTCTTCTGAAGTCCTTTCTGGCCATCTTATAGAATCTTTTGGCCAACAAGCTGAGAAGTTCATCATTGCCTGTTCCTTTTTCTTCAGGCAGATCCTCAGTTGCCTTGAACGCTATGGTCTTCTCCTTTCTTGTGGCTGGTGAAGCAGCCTTCTGTTCTTCCTCTCTGTTCTTGATGAGTAGCTCATAAGATTTGAGCTTACCCAACAAGGCTTCAGTGGTGATCTCATTCAGACTTCTGGCATCTTTAATTGGCCAGATTCTTGAATCCCAAGTGCTGGGAAAGCACATTAGGATCTTGTCATTAAGTTCTGTCAGTGAGATCTCTTTGTCTAATGTCCTCAGTTCACTGACAATTAGACTCAGTCTGTTGTACATGTCTCCCACTGACTCAGTTTCTCCCTTCTTGAAGTTCTCATATTGGGAGATGAGATGGGATCTTCTGTCCTTTCTCTCATCAGCTGAGCCTGAAAATATTTCTGAGAGCTTGTCCCAAATCTCCTTGGCTGAATTACATTCAGCTACCTTTTGAAAAATGTCATCTGACATTGTCTGAGCTAGAATGTTCATAGCCTTGGCATCAGCTACTTTCCACTTTTTGATGTCAGCATCTGTTCCTGATGGAGGTGGAACAGCATTTGTGCTTGTGCTCTCTGGGGGTCTTGGACACACTGTCAAAACAGAATTAAAAATATCTTCGTCAATAGAATTCATGTAGAGTCTAATCCTTGCTTTTCAAAGCGCAAACTTTGACAGATTGTACACTAGAGGTCTGGTGCTAGCATAATCTTTGTTTTGGGCCATGATTTGTGCAAACAAAATCTAATAATAACAAAAAGATCTAGTTTGGGATCTTGGGATTCAGATGTTAGCCTGTACAACCAATCAGGTATGGTATGTTTAACCAACCTCCCTCTGATACCAATTGAAAGGGAAACTAGATCTGATATACTCTAAAGGGGGGGTGAATAGAGTATATGGTGCTTTTAAAACACACAAAAAAAAACTTTTGCAAAGCTTTACAACAATTGTTGTAATGAGTGTGAGCAGGGAAGCAAAAATAAAACTAATCACAAAACTAAGCTATGCAAGAGCTAAGCACAAGAAAATCTAGGCCAGAAACAAAAAGAAAACAAGCAGAACCAGAGGACACAAGGAAATATAGTGGTTCCCCAAATTTGGGTACATCCACTCTTCTACCACCCTAGGTAGGAATCCACTACAGGATGAGTTGATCAGGTGTCCTGGGCACCAATGAGCTTTTGATAAGGTGCTCAAAAACCAAATCAGATTTTTTGATCAGGTGTCTTGCCACCAATGAGCTTTTGACAAGGTGCTCAAAAACCAGATTCAAACTTTTGAAGGGAGTTTGAAAAACCCTTTACAGAGTGGGGGTGAGAGAGTTATGACAGTCTTCTCTTTCTCAATCAACTGAGAAGACTAAGTGGATTGATGTCAAAGCTCCCCCTGAATCCTTGAAATCTTCAGGAAGAAAAGCTTTGCTGAGGGTGATAGGCCTTCAAAGATAGATCTCCAGCAATAGATGATTTCAGCAAGCTGAAATGTTGAGTGTCTGGAGTCTTGAAATGGTGTTGGCCTTGAACACTTTGAGAGCTGAAGAGATCTAAAGAATGCTTGATCTCTTTGATGAGTGTCCTTCAGAATTCTTCTTGACAGAAAATTTTGAAAGAGTCTCTGTATACTGAGTTGTGTGTCCTATTCTTGTCAATCTCTATCTTGATTCAAAAACATTCTATCTTTTATTCTCTGTGCCAGAATAGAATATCACTCTGTCAAAGATAGCCGTTGGTCTGCATTGATTACAACCTTAATTGCATAATTTCTTCTGAAGGAAAGTCCACTGAATTATTCCTTGAAAAATCCCTTGAAACTTGGTCCAGAAGTAAATGAAAACGGCTAGCAGATCTTCTGAATTAAATGCAGAATAACTTCTAACTGATTTGAATTTGAATTCTGGAAGATAACTGAAAACGTCGAACTGAGCTCTGATATCGTCGAGCTGAGCTCAGCGAACTGGAAAATTCAAGCAACAAAATAATCGTCGATCTGAGCTCAAAGATCGTTGAACTGAGCTCAGAGATAAGGATCCAATGCAGAGTCAAAATCGTCGACCTGAGCTCACCGATCGTCGAATGGAGTTCGATGATATTGTGAAGTTGAGCTCAGCGATCGTCGAGTGGAGCTCGACGATATTATGAGGTTGAGCTCAGCGATCGTCAAATGGAGCTCGACGATCTGTAGAAGTTGAGCTAGACGATCGTCGACCGGAGTTCGACGAATCGTCGTGCTGAGCTCGACGATTAGACTTGGTCTGCAGAAAAACTTGGTCTTCAGGGCAGCCTCCAATCCTAGACTTCTAACCCTTAGACTCAATTCTAATTGACCTATTAAGCTATACAGAAGGTCAAACACAGATTCCTAGAGACATAGTGATCCTGACCCAAATTAGTAATAGGGTGTTCCAACATGCTCCTTTCGGTACGTCAACTAGTTGTCAAGTGTTGTTTTGTAGCAGTGAGTTCATCTCATCATTAATGACTTTTGCCCACATTAACGCATCTATAGATCTCATTACTTCCTAGTAGGAGAATGAATCATCCTATAATTGGTAGGTGACAAAATTATCCCCAAAATCCTTAGGGATTCTATCTCTTGTAGGTACTCTAAGAGGAACAAATTCCATCTCTAGAGGTTG
This sequence comes from Platanthera guangdongensis, assembly GCA_039583875.1. Lineage (NCBI taxonomy): Eukaryota > Viridiplantae > Streptophyta > Magnoliopsida > Asparagales > Orchidaceae > Platanthera > Platanthera guangdongensis. The sequence continues at coordinate 111,430,360 of CM077157.1, read as the reverse complement.
GGGAGTAGTGCCAGAGGGGCCAGCTTCAGGTTCTACCGTAGATTATGAAATCATATCAGTAGACCCGAAAATGGTCAAGCCATGATCTTTGATAAATTTATGTTCAAAGAAAATAACATCTTTAAACTCTATCACTGTATTAGTGGATAGATCCAAAAACCTGTCAGCTGCACTATCTTCTGCACTACCTATATAAACAGAGGTTATAGTTATAGTTCCCACCTTAGGTCTCTTAAGGTCTTGTATTCTTACATAAACAATATAACCCCAAGTCTTTAGAGTGTCATATCTACAAGGATGGTCAGGACACAACTCATACGGAGTATAGTTAAGCTTTGAGTAAGACACTTTATTTAGAATGTGATTTGCAGTTAGGACTGCTTCCCCAAAAACAATAATTAGGCATGTCAGCTGTGAAGAGCATAAAATTTAACGTCTCTATTAGAGTTTTATTCTTACGCTCAGCGATACCATTCAACTAGGGTGAGTAAGGAGATATGGTTTCTAGGATTACACCCTCAGAGGCACAAAGGTCCCTAAACCCAGTCGTAGTGTACTATCCTACTTGATGATTTCTAAATCTCCTAATCTTTTTGTTTAACTGGTTCTCAACACGAGTTTTAAATATCTTGAAGATCTCAAAAGCTTCATCTTTTGATTTCAATAGGTAGACATGATAATATCTGGAAAAAATCATTGATGAAGTAATAAGATACTTCCTTCCCCCTAGTGGCATGACTTCAAAAATCACAGAGGTCGGAATGTATCAATTCAAGAAGTTATGTGCTCCTAGATACTGACGTAAAAGGATTTCTAGTAATCTTAGTTTGGGCACAAAACTCGCACCTATCAAATCAAATAGAAAGATCTAAAAGGATGTTGTGACTCTTAACTAGATCTCGCATTTTCTTATAGTGCACATGTCTAAGTCTATTGTGTAATAACTTTGGATCTATAAGAGCTGAACTTACTTGATTAATACATTTATTTTCTACCTTAAGTCTATACATACCATTGATCATATATGCACAACCAAAATAGTGTGAATTAACTACTAAGGTTATTCTGTCATTTTGAGTTGTAAAGGAAATTCCATCCTTATCTAATAAACTCATGGAAACTAATTTTTCTTTTAAACTAGGAACTACTCTAACATGCTTTAAAATTAAAGTTTTACGTAAAAAGAGGACCAGCTCTGCTGTCCTAGCATGAGTAACCCCATTCTCTCCTCCATTGCAGTTTTTGACTTTGTCTTGGACTGTACTGACCTCTGAGAGAAGACCTCTGTCATTTGTGACATGATATATGTTGGTTCCCTAGTTTGGATTTGGGCTAGGTTCACTAATTAGGATGAGTTTTGACCCACATTGTATAGCGAGGGTCAAGTCTATGAGTCCTAGAGTTTAGGCTAAGTCATTAGGTTCAACCTTCATGGACCAGCCAACAGAGGACTTCAGTAGACCCAGACTTAGAAGAATTCATAGTTCAAAATTATCACTTCAAAATTCTTCGAACTCAACTCGATGATTGTCGATCGTAGATCGATGAACTCAGAGCTATTTCTCTGAGTTGAGCTCGATGATATTTGAGCTCAGGTCGACGATCTCCTTATTCAGACATATTCTCTGCTCGACAAAATCTGGAGTTCAACTTCAACAGATTCTTTCCAGTTTTTGTTCTCTGAACCCTGCTCGACGAAGTCAGATTCTTTGTTCGATGAACTTAGAGCGCAGAATTGGCTGGTTATTTCTAGAATGCAGTTCGCTGAGCTCAGGTCGATGTATAGGAATTATCAGCTCGACAAACTTGGAACTCCAGTCGACGAATTCTGTTCAGAGCTCGACGAATTCTATCCCAAGCCAGACTTAAAAGTTTTCCTTATTTCTGTCCTTACTTATTATATTATTTAGCAGTAATTCTCTGAGTAATTAATGCTTATATTCTCCTGAATATAGCCGTTATTGGCATCATTAATTATGCTCTTCATCAGGGTTAATTACTTGCTTGTTTTAATGGGATAATTGGAGAAACTCATTAAAGCAGATATTCTCCAGCCATTTCATTCTCCTGATCAATCAGCAATCAATGCTTGGAATTCAAATTTCAAAGGAGAATTTTTGGTAGTAGAATATAAAAGAGATTTTTCTCTTTTCAGAAAGCAGATAGACAGAGACTCGACATTAGACAAGCAGTGGTAACACAAGAGAATACAGAGAAGAGATACAGAAAAATATAGAAGAATATCTGCTTCTTCTCTGTGCAAAAAATGTTCTGTTTTCACCTTGATCTTTCTGAAGGCTGAAGAAGAGAATAACCATCAAATATCAAGAATCCTTCTTCAACTTCTACTCCAGGAATATTCAAGGACAACAACGTTAAATCAGTCAGAAAGTTTCTAGATCACTTCAAGACAAGGCTGAAGACCTACACTCTGAGCAAGGCTCCAAGCTTTCTGAACTATTCTTATTTTAGAAGGAGGCTTGCAACATAAATCCATAAGTCTTCTCTACTGTATAGAGAAAAGAGAAGACACCATCAACTCTCTCAACCTCCTGTAAACGGGTTTATTAACTCCCTTCAAAAGTTTATTCTTGGTTTTTGGGCACCTGATCAAAAGCCTAAAGGGTTGTGAGATATCCCTGTAAATAGAACTTGTGGTGATAGTCACCTGATCAAAAACCTGATAGTGGATTTCTACCAGGGTGGTAGAAGAGTGAATGTACCCAATTTGGTTGTCTGGTTGTTTATTTTCTGTTTGTTCTTGCTGTGCTGTGATAGATTTGCTTAGGTTGCATTTCCTTTTATACTACTATTAATGTCACCTATTTTACTCTGATAAACTCTAAAAAAGCAAAAAGTTTTAAATTACTCTATTCACCCCCCTCTAGAGTAATCAGATCTATCCCCTATCTTTCAATTGCTATCAAAGCAGTGTTCATTTGATTGTACAAGCTAACATTTGAACCAAAAGATATTTGTTAGATCTGATTTTCCACTTTCCTAGTTTTTCTGTTTATTTCATATCATGGAACAGAACAAAGATTATGCAAGCACCAGACCTCCAGTTTGTAATATGAACAAATTTGATATCTGGAAGGCAAAAATTAGGATTTATATGAACTCTGTTGATGAAGACATATACAATTCTATTTTGACAGGACCAGCAGCTCCTGTGGCCTCCACATCTTCAAGGAAGGAGCACAACATTGCTTTCAAAGCAATAGAAGAAACAGAAGCTCTTCCAGCTAATGAAGAACTTCTAAGCTTATTGGCTAAAAGATTTTATAAAATGGCCAAGAAACACTTCAAAAGAAGGTCATCCAAGAATGATGACAAGCCAAGATATGACAAGACCCCTACCAAGGAGATTGTTTGCTTTGGATGCAAAAAAACTTGGCACATTCTACCTGAATGCCCAGAGGCATAGAAGAAGGATAGAAGAAAAGAAAAGGAGAATAAAAGGCATTAAAGTAAGCACTATATCAAGCACTCCTCCAGCAAACACAAGAAAAAGGAGAAATGTTTCATTGTTGAGACCTGGAGTGACACAGATGAAGAATCCTCATCTTCCAGCTCTAGTGAAGATGAAGAGGAGGCAAAGGCAAGGGAAGTTTGCCTTATGACTATCAATACCTCCTGCAACAAATCTGATGCTGAGAAACAAGCAGAAGAATCAGAAGAAGAATCAGAATCTGAGGAGGATCAGGTAATCTCCTCATTTGACTTCAATTCAGAAGATTTCAAAATTGAATTTAAATCTCTGTGTAATGACTTAATCAAGTCAGAAAAGGAAATAAAAATACTTAGAGATAGATAGGTTGAATTTGATAACCTATTTGCTGAAAATATCAAATTGAAAAATGATTTAGATTTAGCCAATGAACAAATCATTTCACTTAAAACTAAATTAAGTGAGACAAAGCAACTTGAGGAATCTCTGAATAGGAGAAGCATTAAGCTGATGGACATCACAAGCACAGTCAATGTCAGCTTAAATGGCAAGCCGGGCTTAGGTGTTTCATCAAGCTTACCCCCCATAGTAAAGAAAAATATTCCGTCAACACCAATTAAATTTATATCTGAAAAAAGGCAAAGAAAAAATTGGGAGAAACTACTCAACCAAATATCTCTCAGAAATCTACAAATAAAAAAAAAAGAATAAGAATCTAAATAAAAATATGTTCAACATCTTTCGTCGAATTCAGATCGACGAAATGTGTATAGTTCGTCGAACCCAAATCGACGATCTATAAATGCAAATTATAACTACAACAATTCATCTTTCTGCGATCAACGAACTATATATGGTTCTTCGAGCAGCGATCGACGAACTTGGGGCATAGAAAATGACTATGTTCATTCTCTGAGCAGAGTTCGACGAACTCACCCCTATTCGTCGAACGCAGATCGACGAACTTATAATAATTCATCGAACCTAGTTAGGTTCAATAAAAACTATAACCATGTTAGAAACTTCATTCAATTCAGAGAATTTATTAATCCTTTTACTCAATGGGAAATACCACATAGAAGATATCATCCCTTAGGATATAAAAATCAACCAGAATTCTCTGTTATTTCCAGTTTCTATTATCAAAAGAAACAAGGACCCAAGGTAACCCGAGTCAAAAACTCCTAATTCCTTTTTATGCAGGTGAAGGACTGTTCAGTTTTTAATCAATAATGGTATCTGGATAGTGGATGCTCAAAGCATATGACTGGTTGTAAGGACAATCTCACAAACTACAAGTCCAAGCTAGGTCCAAAGGTGATTTTTGGTGACTCCAACTGTGGCCAAACTAAAGGCTATGGGAATGTCAAAATTGGAGTAGTCACCTTCAGGAAGATTACTTATGTAAGTGGACTGAAGCACAACCTCATATCCATAAGTCAGTTATGTGATGAAAAGTTTCAAGTATCATTTAATAAAACCTCCTATATTATTACTTCTGTAGATAACCAAGTAGTATTAACTGGTACTAGATTAAGAAATATCTATGTAGTTAATTTTAAGTCAGCTAAAACTGAAATATGCCTGTTTAACCAAATCAGTAATAATAATGATCTTTTGCATATGAGATTAGGGCATGTAAACCAGAAAAACATTTCTAAACTCTCTAGGGACAAACTTATTAGAGGATTTCCTTCTTGCCCCTACAAGAAGGAAAGCCTTTGCAGGGATTGTTAGTTAGGCAAGCAAACTAAAATAGCTTTAAGTCACTTAATATGAGTGATTAACCTAGGATTCTGTATTTACTACACATGGATCTCTTTGAAACCATTTCTGTACAAAGCCTAGGAGGGAAGTCTTATACCTTAGTAATTGTTGATGACTTATCAAGGTTCACTTGAGTGTTCATCTTGAGAAGTAAGTGAGATAACTTCAAGGTTCTTATAGATTTTCTTAAGAGCATAAGGATTGAGTACTCTTCTCCAGTTGCATTGATCAGAAGTGATCATGGTACCGAGTTTGAGTCTCTTTCCATGCGAGAATTCTGTGAGAAGGAAGGTATTAGGAATTATTTCTCTGCTCCTAGAACTCCTCAACAAAATGGGATAGCTGAAAGGAAAAACAGAACACTGATTGAAGCTGCAGGCACATTACTTGCAGATGCTCACTTGCCCCTATCCTTTTGGGCAGAGGATCTGAGCACAACAAACTATGTACTGAATAGAAGTTTGATACACAAACTTAAGGGCAAGCCCCCTATGAACTAATCAAAGGGAAGAAACCTAAAGTAGACTATTTTATAGTCTTTGGTTGCATTTGTTACATTCATAACAATGACAAGAAATATCTTATAAAGTTTGAAGCCAAGGCTGCAATGAGAATTTTTCTAGGATATTCCCAAGTCAGTAAGGCATAAGGGTATATAATAAATCATCTATGAAAATGGAAGAGTCTATTCATATTTCTTTTGATGAGACTAATATGTTTTACAAGGAGAAGATTCCTTCTACCAGTGAGACTTTGCAGGAACGACATCTATGTGAGAATTTGGATGAATTGACCCTCACCAATGAGGCTGTTACAAAACCTTCTCCACATGCTGCTAAAGATAGTGAAGATGGAGACACTGAACTCAGTGAAGAGCCAACAACAGCTATAATTTCACAAGAGGAATTAATTCCCCAAGCTGTTGCTCGACCAACTCCTCCTACTGAATTAGTCACACTTAGAGATCACCCTGTATCTCAAGTGATTGGAGACGTATCAGTGGGTGTGCAGACAAGTCATCAACTCCACCAGGATATGATGCATGCTGAAAGTGCAAGTTAGATCTGATATACTCTAGAGGGGGGTGAATAGAGTATGGTGCTTGCTAAAAACTTTTTACAACAGTTGTTGTATTCCTAAGTGAATAGGGAAGCAAATAATATAAAGTAAATCTAAACACAGAATAATCACAGAGCAATCACAAAGCAATCACAATCCACAACCAGAAACAAAAGAAATACAAGCAATAAGATGACACAAGGAGCTATAGTGGTTCCCCAATCAACCTGGGTACATCCACTCTTCTACCACCCTAGGTAGGAATCCACTGCAGGATGAGTTAATCAGGTGTCCTGGGCACCAATGAGCTTTTGATAAGGTGCTCAAAAACCAAACCAGATTTTTTGATCAGGTGTCTTGCCACCACCGAGTTTTGATAAGGTCTCAGAAACCAATCACAAACTTTTGAAGGGAGTTTGAAAAACCCTTTACAGTAGAGAGAGAGAGAGAAAGGGATGAGATGATCTTCTCTGTCAACAGTCAGAGAGAAGATAGTGGATGTTGTCAAAGCTCCCCCTGAGATCTTGAGTTGTTCAAAAAGTGAAGCTTTGCAGTAGGGTGATAGGCCTTCAGATGATTTGATCTTCAGCAAAAGATGATTTCAGCAGCAACTGAAATGTGGGGTGTCTGGAGTGTTGAATGATGATGGCCTTTGAACACTTGAATCAAGAGAGATCTGAAAATTTTAGTTAGTTGATCTCCTTTTGTGATATGTGTTCTTGTATGAATTTTTGAGACTGAGAATGACTGCAACTCTCTTTCTTTCTCTTATGTAATTGTTGTTGATATTGTAAGAGTTGTTATTGCAGAGAATTGTTGTTGCAGAATATGTGTGTCTAACTCTTTAAAGAGAATTGAAAAACTGATCTTTTATTACTTTGATCTGAATAGAATATGATCCTCTGTCCAAGATAGTCGTTAGCCTGTCATAAATGACTTCCTTAACTGCATTTGTCTTCTGGAGGAAAGTCCAATAAAACATTCCTTGAAAATTCCTTGAGACTTGCTCCAGATTAAATGAAAACGGCTACAAGATCTTTGACATAAATGCTGAGAATAATTCTACAACTGTCTGAATTTGAATCTTGAAAAACGTCTAACTCTTCAGAAAAACGTCGAACTGAGCTCCACTATCGTTGAACTAAGCTCAGAGACTGGTCTTGGACAGAAACAGAGATCGTCGATCTGAGCTTAACTATCATCGAACTGAGCTCAGAGATAGAGAATCAAACTAGAGTCAAGATCGTCGATCTGAGCTCGAAGATCGTCGAATGGAGTTCGACGATTCGTTGAAGTTGAGCTCAGAGATCGTCGAATGGAGTTCGACGATTCGTCGAAGTGAGCTAAACGATCGTCGAATGGAGTTCGACAATTCGTCGTACTGAGCTCGATGAAATGACTTAGTCTCCAAAACAGAAAATCTCTGGTCTTGAGGGTAGCTTTCAAACCTAAGTACTAACCCTGAGGCTCAATTCTAATTGACCTTTATATCTATACAATGAGGTCAAGACAGGTTTCCTAAGAGACATAGTGATCCTTGCCCAAATCAGTAATAGGGTGTTCCAACAATCTCCACTATTTGGGTTAGGATTACTATTTACAGATATTGGAAAACTAAAAACATACAAAGCAGAAATGCAACAAACAAAACATTGCAGAATCACAGACATTATCTCAAATATCTTCAGAAAACAAAATATATTATCACCTTACAGAATCATTCTTTTTTCTTGCTCTTTATAAGTACTATTTCCCTGTTGGGATTGAGAGCTTCCTTTTTAGATCTTCTATCATCAGCTGCACCTAGAGAAGTTTATTGTTTTAGCCTGGGCACTACAGCTTCTGGATGCAGCTTCATGTAGCTTTCTGAATCAAAAAATTTACTGGATGAATATCTTTCAAGTTCCTTTTTTCTTTGATCTGATAATGTAGTGATATTGGAAGTGTCTTTTCCTTATTCTCTGGCTTTCTTGATCTGATCTAAAGCAGCCAATTCTTTCATCCTAGCCGTCCATGAAGTATGATTGTTTTCAGGGTCCTCAAATGGAACTGGAGGCTCTTATCTATTTGAGGGATTATCTGCAGGAGCTCTGGAAGAGACTAAATCTTTCAGCTTATAAGGAAAGGGACCAGAGGTTGTATTAGATGGACCTTGTCCTTCCCTTGAATATGGATGTTGCCTGGAATAGCCTTTAGAGTAAACTTGGAATTCTCTTTGATTTCCTTTATAATTTCCTCTTCTTGACTGGTAGCCTCTAGATTGACTTCCTCTGTATTGGGATCTACCTTGAGGTTGATATGAGCTTTGGGTTTTGGTAGAGGGTTGAAATGCAGAACTTCCACTTGCACCTGCATCAGGTGAAGGAGGAGGAGGATGATTGAACTGGGATGATCGTTTATCATATTTTCTCTTTTTCTTCATAGCCTTAAGTTGATTTTTGGAGTATTGCATCCAATGTTCCGTGATAGGACAGTTATGCAATATGTAATAAGGAATGTCATTTGTGTCTTTCACTTTTGCTGGGGGAACTCTCTTCATTGCTTTGCTTCTGGCCTTCCTTTTCCTTGTAATAGTTGTAGAGGAATTATCTGAATCAGTCCTAAACTGATCACTATCTGAGCTTTGAGGGTTATCATACATTGCATCAATCTTTTTGAGATAATCTATTTATTGTTGTGACTAAGCAGGAGAGATAGCAGAAACAACAATAGTAACAGCAGCAACATCAAAAAGAGGAATAGAAGTAGCACTGGCAGAAGAGGTTGTGACAGCAGCAGATTCAAATACAAAACTTTCAGAAACAAGAGCAACATCAGCAGTAACAGCAGGCTCAAGATTAAATGCCTCTGTCATATGTATATCCTCAATAACATCAATGTCAGAACTAGTAAAAATAGAACTAACAGCAGTATCAACATTAGCAGTAGGAGCAGCAACAGTAAGAGCAACAAAAACATCAGTAACAGCAGGAGGAGCAACAACAGAGAGGGAGTTTATAAAGGAATTTATTAAACTAGTGTCACAGCTTGAAATAGGCACAATGGCCTTAGAGATATCTTCAGATTGCTGGTCTTCAGTGTGCTGGACTGGAAGACAGTTGAAATAAGCAGAATCAAATACTGATAACAGTGACTTGAGGTCCACTGTGATAACTGCAACTGGAAGTGCTGGAGCTTGAGCTTGGACTAAAGGAGCAGCAGCAGCAGGCAATCTTTCCACTTCATGAGGCATCTCCCCCTGCCTAGATTCAGTGGCAACTGGATCAAGGCACCCAGAAGAAGGGATTGCCTGAGAAGGAAGAAGAGAGGAGAGCCTGTCAGACAGTTCTTGAACTGTTTTTATAAGTGGAGCCAAAGAGGTCTCCATCAAGAGTGATAGCCTGGGAGCTATCAGCTCATAGAGCTTGTCTGCTAGAGCTGGAAGATCTACATGCTCAAGAGGGACTTGAGTAGAGGTAGGAATTAAAGGTGGGGCAGCAGGAGATGTTGGGGGAGAGCTTTGGATGGTGGAAATGATGGTTGATAGATGAGAATTGTGGAAATGGAAGAAAGTGGAATGGAAATAGATGGTGTGAAAGATGGTTGCGCAATGATATCTTGAAGTAGTTGTTGGTATGAGGTGGATGAAGATGGTTGCTCAGAAGGGGATGAGGGAGAATCATCCATAAAGGAATCATCTATAAGATTGAAAGATGGAAAGTGAGAGGATGAATCAATATCTAGGTGTGGGTATTGATGTAAAGGATGGAAGATTTCTTCTGTGAGTTGTGGAGTTGGAGAAGGAATGGTAGTTGGAGATGGGGTGGAGATTATGATGGTGGATGTGACTGAGGTAGATGAAATATGAGGTGGAGGAGGAGAAGAAGAAGTAGGCAAGTCTTCTGCAGGGGCAGAAACTTGAGGGGAAGTGACTGGAGCAGTCCTTGTGCCTGAAGTAGTACTTGTAGAGGGCCTGCTGGGCTTCACAATTTGCCTGTCCCACTTTCCAAACAGGGCACAAGTGAGCCACTTGGAGGCATTGATGTGCATCACATTTGAAACTAGCAGTGCAGAGCATCTGTTCTGAAGAAATAGCCCTAATATCCTTCCAAAATTAACAAAATTCTTGTTAATCTTCTTCTTAATTAGGTCAAAAAAGATTTCTCCCCAGTTCAATTGTTTCTGGTCCACATGGGCACCTATCAAGCAGAGCTGATACCTGGATATGGTATCATGGGCTGAGTGTTTGGCCAACAATACTTTCCCAACAACATCAGCTAGGAATCTGTACTCAACAGATAGATTTTTCTTCAGCAATTTGCTAGGGTTTGCATCTGCGTGTCCCATTCTTTCAAGCAAATTAGAAAACTCATCTCCAGAAAGTTCAACAGAGTCTTCTCCAGATTTCAATTAAAAAATCTCTATCACAGCAGCCGGTGTTAGGGATCTTAGGAGCATGTCATTTAGTTCTCTGTTGGTGAAGACATGACTATAGTTTCTTAGGACGTTTACAATCTTGATGAAATTTTCAAAAGTATCTGCTATGTTATCTTTGGGGCCTTGCCTGAAGGCCTCAAACTTCTGATTCAAAAGGGATCTTCTATCACACCTCACTTCTTCGATGACTTCCATCAACACGATTAGTGACTGCCACATTTCTTTGGTAGATTTGCAGTGAATGAGATTTGGAAGCATAGAATAATCGACTGCACTTGCGATAATATTTTTGGCCTTTTTATGTAGAGAGACAAGTGCAATATCATCCTTATCTAGATCCATCAGCTTCTTTGGTACTTTCTTTATGGGATCAATAGTGGAGGCTGTCATAGGAATGTACGGGCCTTCTTCCACTATCATGAAGATCCTTGGATCCACTACTTCCATGAAGAACTTCACCCTTTCCTTCCACATGGGGAAGTTTTATTTGGTGCATATGGGAAGCTTAGCAAAATCCTTGACTCTGTCCATGCATGTATACTCTAAAGATAACTGGGGGCAGATATGTTCAAGGTGTTAACCTTTGATGAACAAACTTCATCTGATACCAATTGAAAATGTATAGCATGGGTTGAGTACAAAGATCATTTTCTTGTTGAAGTAAAGGATCCAGAAATCGTCGACCATAGAACTAAGTTCATCGACCTGAGTCTAGAGAGCAACTAAACTTGGAATGCTGAAGGTTGAGTACAAAGATCATCTTCCTGAGAATGAAGTTCGTCGAGCTCAGCTCAGAGAATTTTTCTCTGTGATCGTCGAGCTAAACATAACTATCGTCGATCTGAGTTCGACGAATGTTAAACTCATTTTACTTGGTCTCTAGAAAATCTCTAAGTCTTTGAGTCTCTGGCAGTCTGATGATGGCTGGTCCATGTGATGTTGCTACTGAGGACTTTACCTAGACTCTAGGACACAACCATGACTCGTGCTATACATTGTGGGTCATATAATCCAAAGTTAGTGAACCTAGCCCAAATCAAACTTATCACTTCAAAATTCCTAGAGTTTAGGCTAAGTCATTAGGTTGAACCTTCATGGACCAGCCAATAGAGGACTTCAGTAGACCCAGACTTAGAAGAATTCAGAGTTCAAAATTATCACTTCAAAATTCTTCGAACTCAACTCGACGATCGTCGATCGTAGATCGACGAACTCAGAGCTATTTCTCTGAGTTGAGCTCGATGATATTTGAGCTCAGGTCGACGATCTCCTTATTCAGACATATTCTCTGCTCGACAAAATCTGGAGTTCAACTTCAACAGATTCTTTCCAGTTTTTGTTCTCTGAACCCTGCTCGACGAAGTCAGATTCTTTGTTCGATGAACTTACAACGTAGAATTGGCTAGTTATTTCTAGAATGCAGTTCGCTGAGCTCAGGTCGATGAATAGGAATTATCAGCTCGACAAACTTGGAACTCCAGTCGACGAATTCTTTTCAAAGCTCGACGAATTCTATCCCAAGCCAGACTTAGAAGTTTTCCTTATTTCTGTCCTTATTATATTATTTAGTAGTAATTCTCTGAGTAATTAATGCTTATATTCTACTGAATATAGCAGTTATTGGCAGCATTAATTATGCTCTTCATCAGGGTTAATTACTTGCTTGTTTTAATGGAATAATTGGAGAAACTCATTAAAGCAGATATTCTACAGCCATTTCATTCTCCTGATCAATCAGCAATCAATGCTTGGAATTCAAATTTCAAAGGAGAATTTTTGGTAGTAGAATATAAAAGAGATTTTTCTCTTTTCAGAAAGCAGATAGACAGAGACTCGATATTAGACAAGCAGTGGTAACACAAGAGAATACAGAGAAGAGATACAGAAAAATATAGAAGAATATCTGCTTCTTCTCTGTGCAAAACACGTTCTGTTTTCACCTTGATCTTTCTGAAGGCCGAAGAAGAGAATAACCATAAAATATCAAGAATCCTTCTTCAACTTCTACTCCAGGAATATTCAAGGACAACAACGTTGAATCAGTCAGAAAGTTTCTAGATCACTTCAAGACAAGGCTGAAGACCTACACTCTGAGCAAGGCACCAAGCTTTTTGAACTATTCTTATTTCAGAAGGAGGCTTGACAACAGAAATCCATAAGTCTTCTCTGCTGTATAGAGAAAAGAGAAGACACCATAAACTCTCTCAACCTCCTGTAAAAGGGTTTATTAACTCCCTTCAAAAGTTTATTCTTGGTTTTTGGGCACCTGATCAAAAGCCTAAAGGATTGTGAGATATCCCTGTAAATAGAACTTGTGGTGATAGTCACCTGATCAAAAACCTGATAGTGGATTTCTACCAGGGTGGTAGAAGAGTGGATGTACCCAATTTGGTTGTCTGGTTGTTTATTTTCTGTTTGTTCTTGCTGTGCTGTGATAGATTTGCTTAGATTGCATTTTCTTTTATACTACTATTAATGTCACCAATTTTACTCTGATAAACTCTAAAAAAGCCAAAAAGTTTTAAATTACTCTATTCACCCCCCTCTAGAGTAATCAGATCTATCCCCTATCTTTCAATTGTTATCAAAGCAGTGTTCATTTGGTTGTACAAGCTAACATTTAAACCAAAAGACCTTTGTTAGATCTGATTTTCCACTTTCCTAGTTTTTCTGTTTATTTCATATCATGGCACAGAACAAAGATTATGCAAGCACCAGACCTTCAGTTTGCAATATGAACAAATTTGATATCTGGAAGACAAAAATTAGGATTTATATGAACTCTATTGATGAAGACATATACAATTCTATTTTGACAGGACCACTAGCTCCTGTGGCCTCCACATCTTCAAGGAAGGAGCACAACATTGCTTTCAAAGCAATAGAAGAAACAGAAGCTCTTCCAGCTAATGAAGAACTTCTAAGCTTATTGGCTAAAAGATTTTATAAAATGGCTAAGAAACACTTCAGAAGAATGTCATCCAAGAATGATGACAAGCCAAGATATGACAAGACTCCTACCAAGGAGATTGTTTGCTTTGGATGCAAAAAAACTTGGCACATTCTACCTGAATGCCCAGAAGCACAGAAGAAGGTAGAAGAAAAGAAAAGGAGAATAAAAGACATTCAAGTAAGCACTATATCAAGCACTCCTCCAGCAAACACAAGAAAAAGGAGAAATGTTTCATTGCTGAGACCTGGAGTGACACAGATGAAGAATCCTCATCTTCCAGCTCTAGTGAAGATGAAGAGGAGCCAAAGGCAAGGGAAGTTTGCCTTATGACTATCAATACCTCCTGCAACAAATCTGATGCTGAGGAACAAGCAGAAGAATCAGAAGAAGAATCAGAATCTGAGGAGGATCAGGTAATCTCCTCATTTGACTTCAATTCAGAAGATTTCAAAATTGAATTTAAATCTCTGTGTAATGACTTAATCAAGTCAGAAAAGGAAATAAAAATACTTAGAGATAGATAGGTTGAATTTGATAACCTATTTGCTGAAAATATCAAATTGAAAAATGATTTAGATTTATCCAATAAACAAATCATTTCACTTAAAACTAAATTAAGTGAGACAAAGCAACTTGAGGAATCTCTGAATAGGAGAAGCATTAAGCTGATGGACATCACAAGCACAATCAATGCCAGCTTAAATGGCAAGCTGGGCTTAGGTGCTTCATCAAGCTTACCCCCCATAGTAAAGAAAAATATTCCGTCAACACCAATTAAATTTATATCTGAAAAAAGGCAAAGAAAAAATTGGGAGAAACTACTCAACCAAATATCTCTCAGAAATCTACAAATAAAAAGAAAAAGAATAAGAATCTAAATAGAAAATATGTTCAACATCTTTCATCGAATTCAGATCGACAAAATGTGTATAGTTCGTCGAACCCAAATCGACGATCTATGAATGCAAATTATAACTACAACAATTCATCTTTATGCGATCAACGAACTATATATGGTTCTTCGAGCTGCGATCAACGAACTTGGGGCATAGAAAATGACTATGTTCATTCTCTGAGCAGAGTTCGACGAACTCACCCCTATTCGTCGAACGCAGATCGACGAACTTATAATAATTCGTCGAACCTAGTTAGGTTCAATAAAAACTATAACCATGTTAGAAACTTCATTCAATTCAGAGAATTTATTAATCCTTTTACTCAATGAGAAATACCACATAGAAGATATCATCCCTTAGGATATAAAAATCAACCAGAATTCTCTGTTATTTCTAGTTTATATTATCAAAAGAAACAAGGACCCAAGGTAACCTGAGTTAAAAACTCCTAATTCCTTTTTATGCAGGTGAAGGACTGTTCAGTTTTTAATCAATAATGGTATCTGGATAGTGGATGCTCAAAGCATATGACTGGCTGTACGGACAATCTCACAAACTACAAGTCCATGCTAGGTCCAAAGGTGATTTTTGGTGACTCCAACTGTGGTCAAACTAAAGGCTATGGGAATGTCAAAATTGGAGTAGTCACCTTCAGGAAGATTGCTTATGTAAGTGGACTGAAGCACAACCTTATATCCATAAGTCAGTTATGTGATGAAAAGTTTCAGGTATCATTTAATAAAACCTCCTATATTATTACTTCTGTAGATAACCAAGTAGTATTAACTGGTACTGGATTAAAAAATATCTATGTAGTTAATTTTAAGTCAGCTAAAACTGAAATATGCCTGTTTAACCAAATCAGTAATAATAATGATCTTTTGCATAGGAGATTAGGGCATGTAAACCTGAAAAACATTTCTAAACTCTCTAGGGACAAACTTGTTAGAGGATTTCCTTCTTGCCCCTACAAGAAGGAAAGCCTTTGCAGGGCTTGTCAGTTAGGCAAGCAAACTAAAATAACTTTAAGTCACTTAATATGAGTGATTCACCTAGGATTCTGTATTTGCTACACATGGATCTCTTTGAAACCATTGCTGTATAGAGCCTAGGAGGGAAGTCTTATACCTTAGTAATTATTGATGACTTATCAAGGTTCACTTGAGTGTTCTTCTTGAGAAATAAGTCAGATAACTTCAAGGTTCTTATAGATTTTCTTAAGAGCATAAGGATTGAGTACTCTTCTCCAGTTGCATTTATTAGAAGTGATCATGGTACTGAGTTTGAGTCTCTTTCCATGCGAGAATTCTGTGAGAAGGAAGGTATTAGGCATTATTTCTCTGCTCCTAGAACTCCTCAATAAAATGGGATAGCTGAAAGGAAAAACAGAATACTGATTGAAGCTGCAGGCACATTACTTGTAGATGCTCACTTGCCCCTATCCTTTTGGGCAGAGGATCTGAGCACAACAAACTATGTACTGAATAGAAGTTTGATACACAAACTTAAGGGCAAGCCCCCTATGAACTAATCAAAGGGAAGAAACCTAAAGTAGACTATTTTAGAGTCTTTGGTTGCATTTGTTACATTCATAACAATGACAAGAAATATCTTAGAAAGTTTGAAGCCAAGGCTGCAATGAGAATTTTTCTAGGATATTCCCAATTCAGTAAGGCATATAGGGTATATAATAAATCATCTATGAAAATGGAAGAGTCTATTCATATTTCTTTTGATGAGACTAATATGTTTTACAAGGAGAAGATTCCTTCTACTAGTGAGACTTTACAGGAACGACATCTATGTGATAAGTTGGATGAATTGACCCTCACCAATGAGGCTGTTACACAACCTTCTCCACATGTTGCTAAAGATAGTGAAGATGGAGACACTGAACTTAGTGAAGAGCCAACAACAGCTATAATTTCACAAGAGGAATTAATTCCCCAAGCTGTTGCTCGACCAACTCCTCCTACAGAATTAGTCACACTTAGAGATCACCCTGTATCTCAAGTGATTGGAGACGTATCAGTGGGTGTGCAGACAAGGCATCAACTCCACCAGGAAGTCATGCATGCTGAAAGTGCAAGTTAGATCTGATATACTCTAGAGGGGGGTGAATAGAGTATGGTGCTTGCTAAAAACGTTTTACAACAGCTGTTGTATTCCTAAGTGAACAGGGAAGCAAATAATATAAAGTAAATCTAAACACAGAATAATCACAGAGCAATCACAAAGCAATCACAATCCACAGCCAGAAACAAAAGAAAGACAAGCAACCAGATGACACAAGGAGCTATAGTGGTTCCCCAATCAACCTGGGTACATCCACTCTTCTATCACCCAAGGTAGGAATCCACTACAGGATGAGTTGATCAGGTGTCCTGGGCACCAATGAGCTTTTGATAAGGTGCTCAAAAACCAAGCCAGATTTTTTGATCAGGTGTCTTGCCACCACCGAGTTTTGATAAGGTCTCAGAAACCAATCACAAACTTTTGAAGGGAGTTTGAAAAACCTTTTACAGCAGAGAGAGAGAGAGAGAGAGAGAGAGAGAGAGAGAGAGAAAGGGATGAGATGATCTTCTCTGTCAACAGTCAGAGAGAAGATAGTGGATGTTGTCAAAGCTCCCCCTGAGATCTTGAGTTGTTCAGGAAGTGAAGCTTTGCAGTAGGGTGATAGGCCTTCAAATGATTTGATCTTCAGCAAAAGATGATTTCAGCAGCAACTGAAATGTGGGGTGTCTGGAGTCTTGAATGATGATGGCCTTTGAACACTTGAATCAAGAGAGATCTAAAAATTTTAGTTAGTTGATCTCCTTTTGTGATATGTGTTCTTGTATGAATTTTTGAGACTGAGAATGACTGCAACTCTCTTTCTTTCTCTTCTGTAATTGTTGTTGATATTGTAAGAGTTGTTATTGCAGAGAATTGTTGTTGCAGAATATGTGTGTCTAACTCTTTAAAGAGAATTGAAAAACTGATCTTTTATTCCTTTGATTTGAATAGAATATGATCCTCTGTCCAAGATAGCCGTTAGCCTGTTATAAATGACTTCCTTAACTGCATTTGTCTTCTGGAGGAAAGTCCAATAAAACATTCCTTGAAAATTCCTTGATACTTGCTCCAGATTAAATGAAAACGGCTACAAGATCTTTGACATAAATGCTGAGAATAATTCTACAACTGTCTGAATTTGAATCTTGAAAAACGTCTAACTCTTCAGAAAAACGTCGAACTGAGCTCCACTATCGTTGAACTAAGCTCAGAGACTGGTCTTGGACAGAAACAGAGATCGTCGATCTGAGCTCAACTATCGTCGAACTGAGCTCAGAGATAGAGAATCAAACTGGAGTCAAGATCGTCGATCTGAGCTCGAAGATCGTCGAATGGATTTCGATGACTCGTTGAAGTTGAGCTCAGAGATCTTCGAATGGAGTTCGATGATTCGTCGAAGTGAGCTAAACGATCGTCGAATGGAGTTCGACGATTCGTCGTACTGAGCTCGACGAAATGACTTAGTCTCCAAAACAGAAAATCTTTGGTCTTGAGGGCAAGTTTCAAACCTAAGTACTAACCCTTAGACTCAATTCTAATTGACCTTTATATCTTTACAATGAGGTCAAGACAGGTTTCCTAAGAGACATAGTGATCCTTGCCCAAATCAGTAATAGGGTGTTCCAACAATCTCCCCCTATTTGGGTTAGGATTACTATTTACAGATATTGGAAAACTAAAAATATACAAAGCAGAAATGCAACAAACAAAACATTGTAGAATCATAGACATTATCTCAGATATCTTCAGAAAACAAAATATATTGTCACCTTACAGAATCATACTTTTCCCTTGCTCTTTATAAGTACTATTTCCCTGTTGGGATTGAGAGCTTCCTTTTTAGATTTTCTATCATCAGCTGCACCTAGAGAAGTTTGTTGCTTTGGCCTGGGCACTACAGCTTCTGGATGCAGCTTCATGTAGCTTTCTGAATCAAAAAATTTACTAGATGAATATCTTTCAAGTTCCTTTTTTCTTTGATCTGATAATGTAGTGATATTGGAAGTGTCTTTTCCTTGTTCTCTGGCTTTCTTGATCTGATCTAAAGCAGCCAATTCTTTCATCCTAGCTGTCCATGAAGTAGGATTGTTTTCCGGGTCCTCAAATGGAATTGGAGGCTCATATCTATTTGAGGGATTATCTGCAGGAGCTCTGGAAGAGACTAAATCTTTCAGCTTGTAAGGAAAGGGAACAGAACTTGTATTAGATGGACCTTGTCCTTCCCTTGAATATGGATGTTGCCTGGAATAGCCTTTAGAGTAAACTTGGAATTCTCTTTGATTTCCTCTATAATTTCCTCTTCTTGACTGGTAGCCTCTAGATTGACTTCCTCTGTATTGGGATCTACCTTGAGGTTGATATGAGCTTTGGCTTCTAGCAGAGGGTTGAAATGCAGAACTTCCACTTGCACCTGCATCAGGCGAAGGAGGAGGAGGAGGAGGATTGAACTGGGATGATCCTTTATCATATTTTCTCTTTTTCTTCATAGCCTTAAGTTGATTTTTGGAGTATTGCATCCAATGTTCTGTGATAGGACAGTTATGCAGTATGTAATAAGGAATGTCATTTGTGTCTTTCACTTTTGCTGGGGGAACTCTCTTCATTGCTTTGCTTCTGGCCTTCCTTTTCCTTGCAATAGTTGCAGAGGAATCATCTGAATCGGTACTAAACTGATCACTTTCTGAGCTTTGAGCGTTATCATACACTGCATCAATCTTTTTGAGATAATCTATTTATTATTGTGACTGAGCAGGAGAGACAACAGAAACAACAATAGTAACAGCAGCAATAGCAAAAAGAGGAATAGAAGTAGCACTGGCAGAAGAGGTTGTGACAGCAACAGATTCAAATACAAAACTTTCAGAAACAAGAGCAACATCAGCAGTAACAACATGCTCAAGATCAAATGCCTCTATCATATGTATATCCTCAATAACATCAATGTCAGAACTAGTATAAATAGAACTAACAGCAGTATCAACATTAGCAGTAGGAGAAACAGCAGTAAGAGCAACAAAAACATCAGTAACAGCAGGAGGAGCAGGAACAGAGATGGAGTTTATAAAGGAATTTATTAAACTGGTGTCACAGCTTGAAATAGGCACAATGGCCTTAGAGAGATCTTCAGATTGCTGGTCTTCAGTATGCTGGACTGGAAGACAGTTGAAATAAGCAGAATCAAACATTGATAACAGTGACTTGAGGTCCACTGTGATAACTGCAACTAGAAGTGCTGGAGCTTGAGCTTGGACTGAAGGAGCAGCAACAGCAGGAAATCTTTCCACTTCATGAGGCATCTCCCCCTGCCTAGATTCAGTGGCAACTGGATCAAGGCACCCAGAAGAAGGGATTGCCTGAGAAGGAAGAAGAGAGGAGAGCCTGTCAGACAGTTCTTGAACTGTTTTTATAAGTGGAGCCAAAGAGGTCTCCATCAAGAGTCATAGCCTGGGAGATATCAGCTCATAGAGCTTGTCTGCTAGAGCTGGAAGATCTACATGCTCAAGAGGGACTTGAGTAGAGGTAGGAATTGAACTTGGGGCAGCAGGAAATGTTGGGGGAGAGCTTGTGGATGGTGGAAATGATGGTTGAGAGATGGGAATTGTGGAAATGGAAGAAAGTGGAATGGAAATAGATGGTGTGAAAGATGGTTGTGCAATGATATCTTGAAGTAGTTGTTGGTATGAGGTGGATGAAGATGGTGGCTCAGAAGGGGATGAGGGAGAATCATCCATAAAGGAATCATCTATAAGATTGAAAGATGGAAAGTGAGAGGATGAATCAATATCTAGGTGTGGGTATTGATGTAAAGGATGGAAGATTTCTTCTGTGAGTTGTGGAGTTGGAGAAGGAATGGTAGTTGGAGATGGGGTGGAGATTATGATGGTGGATGTGACTGAGGTAGATGAAATAGGAGGTGGAGGAGGAGAAGAGGAAGCAGGCAAGTCTTCTGTAGGGGCAGAAACTTGAGGGGAAGTGACTGGAGCAGTCCTTGTGCCTGAAGTAGTACTTGCAGAGGGCCTACTGGGCTTCACAATTTGCCTGTCCCACTTTCCAAACAGGGCACAGGTGAGCCACTTGGAGGCATTGATGTGCATCCCATTTGAAACTAGCAGTGCAGGGCATCTGTTCTGAAGAAACAGCCATGGTATCCTTCCAAAATTAACAAAATTCTTGTTAATCTTCTTCTTAATTAGGTCAAAGAAGATTTCTCCCTAGTTCAATTGTTTTTGGTCCACAAGGGCACCCATCAAGCAGAGCTGATACCTGGATATGGTATCATGGGCTGAGTGTTTGGCCAACAATACCTTCCCAACAACATCAGCTAGGAATCTGTACTCAACAGATAAATTTTTCTTCAGCAATTTGCTAAGGTTTACATCTGAGTGTCCCATTCTTTCAAGCAAATCAGAAAACTCATCTCCAGAAAGTTCAGCAGAGTCTTCTCCAGATTTCAATTCAAAAATCTCTGTCAAAGCAGCCGGTGTTAGGGATACCTGTGTTCCTGAGATTGTTCCAATTATTGTATTCTGATCCTGATTGTGGGCAGTATACACCCATTCCTTGATCTCATCTGTAGCTAATTTGATCCTGGTGGTCATGATGGTAACTAGCTGTTGTTCCTTGAAAAGTTCCAGAATATCTTTGAAAATTTGATCGCTGTTATTGAATGAGTCCTGTCGATTTCAAAAGCTGCATCAAATTTCATCGCGGCCCGGGTTGCAACTGAGACGACCATTGATTCCTGCAAAAAATGAACAAACAAACGACCAAGTGTAGAGAAGTTTGGAGGGAAAGAGAAAATTTGCAGAAAGTATGAAAGCGCAAAGGGAGAACGACGGCCAAAAAATGAATTTTATATTAGGGTTCGACGCAGAAAAGGAATGATCGTTGAACTCTGTTCGACGATCTGGGATTCTAAAGCAAACTGAAAGGTCATCAATAGCGTCGATCGCCGTTCGACGATATTGGAGAGCGTCGAGATCCGTTCGACGATAGTTCATAAAACAAAATCGTCGAGCATCGCACGACGATCGCTGACCTGAAAGAGATAGTTTAGCACTATCTGAGAAGCGCTGAACTCCGGTCGACAATTTCGGAAGTCGTCGATCTTCGTTCGACGATTGGGGGGAAAATCGTCGAGCGCAATTCAGAGACCAGAAACACTCTTACACACTAGAAAAATCAAGAAGTTTGCCTAGTCTTGGTCAATTTTAGAGTTTGAAAATCTTGGAACTTATTTTAGACTTCCTCCATCTAACATTCCTAACTGATTCAGGAAGAATGTATGTTTCTTTTCATCCAAGGGTTTGGTGAAAATATCTCCCCTTTGCAAATCAGTTGGGATATATTGAAGTTCAATTTTATTTTTCTCAACATTATCCCTTAGAAAGTGATGCCTAATTTCTATGTGTTTTGTCCTACTATGGAGGACTGGATTTTGTGCTATGGAAATAACACTGGTATTATCACAAAATATTTTTGACTTCTCTAAGTTGTAGCCATAGTCTAGGAGTTGGTTTTGAATCCACAATATTTGTGAACAACAACTACCTGCAGCCATATATTCAGCTTCAGCAGTTGAAGTTGATACAGCTGTTTGTTTCTTGCAAAACCAGGAGACAAGTCTGTCACCAAGAAACTGACATGTTTCACTGGTGCTTTTTCTGTCTATTCTGCATCCAGCATAATCAGTATCTGAAAATACAGTTAAGTCAAATGCTGAGTCTTTTGGATACCAGAGACCTAGATTTGGACAACTTTTTACATACCTAAGAATCCTTTTTACTAAGGTTAGGTGTGACTCTAGGGCTCACTTGGAATCTAGCACATATGCATGTAGCAAACATTGTCAGGTCTACTAGCTGTAAGGTACAATAAAGAGCCAATTATTGCTCTATATGTTATCTGATCAACAGGTTTCCCATATTCATCAGTATCTAATACATCATTAGTAGGCATAGGTGTTTTCATACATGATGCTTCAGACATACCAAATTTCTTAACCAATTCTTTTGCATACTTGGTTTGATAAATAAATATGCCTTCAGCATGTTGTTTGATTTGCAATCCTAGAAAGAAGGATAGCTCACCCATGCTACTCATTTCAAATTTAGAATGCATTAAATTGGAGAACCTTCTGCACAAATTTGAATCAGTAGAACCAAAGATAATATCATCTACATAGATTTGTACTAGTAGGGTGTGGGACTTATGGGTTCTAATAAAAAGAGTTTGGTCTACTCTACCCCTTATAAACTCATTTTTCAGAAGAAAGCATGCTAGAGTCTCATACCATGCTTTAGGAGCTTGCTTTAGACCATATAATGATTTATGCAATTTGAAAACATAATCAGGATGAGTTGAAGAGATAAAACCTGGGGGTTGTCTGACATAGACTTCTTCTTTGATATCCCCATTGAGAAAAGCACTCTTTACATCCATCTGGTATACTTTGAATCCTTTGTGTGCTGCATATGCTAAGAAGATTCTTATGGCCTCTAACCTTGAAACTGGTGCAAAAGTCTGGTCATAATCTATCCCTTCTTCTTGAGAGTACCCTTGAGCAACAAGCCTTGCCTTGTTCCTTACAATGACTCCTTGATCATCCAATTTGTTTCTGAACACCCACTTTGTTCCAACAATGGAGTGATCCTTTGGCCTTGGTACTAGTTCCCAAACTTTATTCCTTTCAAATTGATGCAACTCTTCTTGCATTGCAATGATCCAGTGTGGATCTTGCTCTGTATCTTGAATGGATTGAGGTTCAATTTGAGAAAGGAAGCAAGTGTGCATCAGGTTTTGGTTGACCTAATTTCTGGTTTGCACACCAGCTGAGATGTCTCCAATCACTTGGGAGATTGGATGGTCTCTTGATGTTACTAAATCAACAGGGGATGTTGATTGTTCACCAACCTGTGTTGTTGTTTCCTCTTGTGGTACAACAACTGGCTCTTCAAGAAGTTTCTCTTCAAGATGTTGAATGTCTTCTTCATCTTCACTGCTTTTCTCTTTTTGAATGATATGTAACCTGTCCAAGTCTTCATCAAGAGAGTGTACCAGCAAAGGTTCTATGGTAGAAGTATTCTTCTCCTTGAAAGACATGTTAGATTCATCAAAAGATATATGAACAGATTCTTCAATTTTAAGAGTTGATTTATTATATACCCTATAAGCCTTACTGATCATGGAGTATCCCAGAAACACTCCTTCATCAGTTTTAGCTTGAAATTTTGCTAAATATTTCTTCTCATTATTATGAATGTAACAAATACAACCAAAAATTCTAAAATAATCTACTTTAGGTTTCTTACCTTTGAGTAATTCATAGGGAGTCTTGCCCTTCAGTTTATGTATTAAACTTCTATTCAACACATAGTTGGAGGTGTTCACTGCCTCTACCCAAAAGGATAGAGGAAGGTGAGCATCTAACAACAATGTAGTGGTAGATTCAATAAGGGTTCTATTTTTCCTTTCAGCTACCCCATTTTGTTGAGGAGTTCTAGGAGCTGAGAAAGTGTGCATGATCCCTTCACTCTGACAGAACTCTTGCATAAGAAGAGAATCAAACTCTGTCCCATGATCACTTCTGATCAGGGCAATATGAGTATTGAACTCAGTCTGTATGCATTTGAGAAACTCTATCAAACACTTAAAGTTATCAGACTTCTTCCTCAAAAAGAACACCCATGTGAATCTAGAGAAGTCATCTACAACCACTAAAGTGTAAGATTTCTCTCCTAAGCTTTGTACTGTAATGGGTCCAAAAAGATCCATGTGTAACAGATACAAAATCCTAGGTGAATCACTCTTATTAAGTGACTTGAAACTATTTTTGGTTTGCTTGCCTAATTGACAAGCCCTGCAGAGTCCTTCCTTCTTGTATGGGCCAAAAGGTAGTCCTCTAACAAGGTTGTCCTTGGATAGCCTAGCAAGGGTTCTAAGGTTTATATGCCATAGTCTCTTATGCCATAACTCATTAGGTCTACAAATAGAATTAAACAGGCAAATATCTACTTCTGTTGAAAGAAAGTCTACTAAATAGATGTTACCTTTCCTTTTATCTGTCAACACAGTTGTGTTGTCCTCTGATTTGATCTTGCATAAGGATTTGCTGAAAGTCACTTGGTAGCCTTCATCACATAGTTGACTGATGCTGATCAAGTTGTGCTTCAGTCCTTCCACATAGGCTACTTTCTTGAATGTGACTGTGCCAATCTGGACTGCACCATATCCTTTTGTTAGTCCAAAGTTTGAATCACCAAATATGACTTTGGATCCAAGCTTGGCTTTAAAGGATGTGAAGTTGTCCTTGCTCCCTGTCATGTGCTTTGAGCACCCACTATCCAAATACCATTGCTGGTTTGATGTTGGATAGGTCTTCACCTACACATAAAATAATTTACTTATTTTTGACCCAGTTTACCTTGGGCCTAGGTTGATAGCCTTTAAATTCAGAAATAAATGACATCCCTGGTTGACTCTTATAACCTTCAGGATGATATCTCCTTGGAGGTATTATCCATTCAGTATAAGGGTTAAATCTTTGGGATGAAGGACCCCTAGGTTTGGATTTTGATTTACCCTTGAATAAGTTTTCAAAGCTCTGATCTCTGCTCGACGATCGTTGAGCTGAGTTCGACGATCTTGGGTCAGATCGTCGAGCTCCGTTCGAAGATCGACTGTGGCAGAGTTCAGGGTTTAGAGATCGTCGACCTGAGTTCGACGATTTTGCCTGAGATCGTTGATCTCCGTTCGGTGATCGTCTAGCTCCGTTCGACGATTTCTGTTGAACTTTGGTTTTCTTAGGTAATTCGAAATTTTTCCTAGCTATCTCTACAACTCCCTTACCTTTATCAGAGATAAATTTAATTGGGGTTGTTAGAACTATAGGTTGGCTGGATGAAGCACCCAAGTCCAGTGTACTATTAAACCTTGAGTTCACTGTGCTTGTGATGTCCATTAGCTTGATACTTCTCCCATTAAGGGATTCTTCAAGCTTGTTGGCCTCTGATAGCTCACTTTTCAGTGAAGCTATTTGCTCCCTACAGCACTCCAACTCCTCAGAGAGTTTGAGGTTTTTTGATTTTAAGGTACTGTGTTCAGATAATTGATTTCTGAGAGAAATGATTTCCTTCTCAGATTTTAATATGTCTAAACATAGTGCTTTAAACTCATACTTAAAGTCCTCGGAATTAAAATCAAAAGAACTTATTACCTGGTCCTCTTCAATTTGAGTCTCTGATTCAGATTCTGACTCTTGTACATCAGAATTCTGTTGTGAGGCATTGATATCCATCATGCAGAATTTTTTTTCTTCATCATCATCCTCATCATCACTTGAGCTGGATGAGACTTCTGATTCTTCTTCTATCTCACTCCAAGTTTCAGCAACAAATCCCTTCCTTGTGTGTTTGTTCTTGCTGGAGGAGGGTTTGCCATTGCTATTCTTCTTGAAGTCCTTGTCTTTTCTTCTTTCTTTCTTGTCCTTTCTGTCCTTATTTTTATTTTCTGGACAGTCAGGCACAATGTGGCCTAGTTTCCTGCAACCAAAACAGATAATCTCTTTGTTATTTGATTTATCATACCTTGGCTTGTCATGCTCTCTATATGATCTCTTCCTGAATTCCTTTCTGGCCATTTTGTAAAATCTTTTGGCCAGTAGACTTAGCAATTCCTCATTGCCTGTGACCTTGTCTTCAAGCTGATCTTCAGTGGCTTTGAAAGCTATTGACTTTTCCTTTCTTGTGGCTGGTGAGGCAGCCTTCTGCTCTTCTTCTCTATTCTTAATGAGCAGCTCATAAGACTTGAGCTTGCCCAAGAGAGCTTCAGTGGTGATCTCATTGAGACTTCTGGCATCCTTGATTGGCCAGATCCTTGAGTCCCAAGTGCTTGGGAAGCACATCAGGATTTTGTCATTTAGCTCAGTCAATGAGATCTCTTTATCCAAAGTTTTCAGCTCATTGACTATGAGACTGAGTCTGTTATACATGTCTGCTACTAACTCAGCTTCTCCTTTCTTGAAATTCTCATATTGGGTTATGAGGTGAGATCTTCTGTCTTTTCTCTCATCAGCTGATCCTGAGACTATTTCAGACAGCTTATCCTAGATGTCCTTTGCTGAGTTGCATTCAGCTACCTTTTAGAATATATCATCAGACATAGTCTGAGCTAGAATGTTCATAGCCTTTGCATCTGCCAATTTCCATTTCTTTATTTCTGTCTCTGTTCCTGAAGGAGGTGGAAGAACACTTGTGCTTGTATTCTCTGGAGGTCTTGGACACACTGTCAAAACAGAATTAAAAATATCCTCATCAATAGAGTTCATGTACAGTCTAATCCTTGCCTTCCAAAGTGCAAACTTAGATAGATTGCAGACTGGAGGTCTGGTACTAGCATGATCTTTGTTTTGGGCCATGTTTTGTGAAGAAATAATTCTAATAACAAAATCAAAACAAGCAGATCTAACTATAGGGATCTTTGGGTTCAGGTGTTAGCCTGTACAACCACTGAGATGTGGTATTTTTAACCAACCTGGCTCTGATACCAATTGAAAGTGCAAGTTAGATCTGATATACTCTAGTGGGGGTGAATAGAGTATGGTGCTTGCTAAAAATGTTTTACAAAAGTTGTTGTATTTCTAAGTGAACAGGGAAGCAAATAATATAAAGTAAATCTAAACACAGAATAATCATAGAGCAATCACAAAGCAATCACAATCCACAACCAGAAATAAAAGAAAGACAAGCAACCAGATGACACAAGGAGCTATAGTAGTTCCCCAATCAACCTGGGTACATCCACTCTTCTACCCCCCTAGGTAGGAATCCACTGCAGGATGAGTTGATCAGGTGTCCTGGGCACCAATGAGCTTTTGATAAGGTGCTCAAAAACCAAACCAGTTTTTTTGATCAGGTGTCTTGCCACCACTGAGTTTTGATAAGGCCTCAGAAACCAATCACAAACTTTTGAAGGGAGTTTGAAAAACCCTTTACAGCAGAGAGAGAGAGAGAGAAAGGGATGAGATGATCTTCTCTGTCAACAGTCAGAGAGAAGATAGTGGATGTTGTCAAAGCTCCCCCTGAGATCTTGAGTTGTTCAGGAAGTGAAGCTTTGTAGTAGGGTGATAGGCCTTCAGATGATTTGATCTCCAGCAAAAGATGATTTCAGCAGCAACTAAAATGTGGGGTGTCTGGAGTCTTGAATGATGATGGCCTTTGAACACTTGAATCAAGAGAGATCTGAAAATTTTAGTTAGTTGATCTCCTTTTGTGATGTGTGTTCTTGTATGAATTTTTGAGACTGAGAATGACTGCAACTTTCTTTCTTTCTCTTCTGTAATTGTTGTTGATGTTGTAAGAGTTGTTATTGCAGAGAATTGTTGTTGTAGAATATGTGTGTCTAACTCTTTGAAGAGAATTGAAAAACTGATCTTTTATTCCTTTGATCTGAATAGAATATGATCCTCTATCCAAGATAGCCGTTAGCCTATCATAAATGACTTCCTTAATTGCATTTGTCTTCTAGAGGAAAGTCCAATAAAACATTCCTTGAAAATTCCTTGAGACTTGCTCCAGATTAAATGAAAACGGCTACAAGATCTTTGACATAAATGCTGAGAATAATTCTACAACTGTCTGAATTTGAATCTTGAAAAACATCTAACTCTTCAGAAAAACGTCGAACTGAGCTCCACTATCGTTGAACTAAGCTCAGAGACTGGTCTTGGACAGAAACAGAGATCGTCGATCTGAGCTCAACTGTCATCGAACTGAGCTCAGAGATAGAGAATCAAACTGGAGTCAAGATCGTCGATTGAGCTCGAAGATCGTCGAATGGAGTTCGACGACTCATTGAAGTTGAGCTCAGAGATCGTCGAATAGAGTTCGACGATTCGTCAAAGTGAGCTAAACGATCGTCGAATGGAGTTCGACGATTCGTCGTACAGAGCTCGACAAAATGTCTTAGTCTCCAAAACAGAAAATCTCTGGTCTTGAGGGCAGCTTTCAAACCTAAGTACTAACCCTTAGACTCAATTCTAATTGACCTTTATATCTATACAATTAGGTCAAGACAGGTTTCCTAAGAGACATAGTGATCCTTGCCCAAATCAGCAATAGGGTGTTCCAACACATGCCTGCTTCATATCTCAAACTGAGCCCCAATCCATAAAAGATGATGAGCAAGATCCACACTGGATCATTGCAATGCAAGAGGAGCTCAACCAATTTGAGAGATGTAGAGTTTGGGATTTAGTTCCAAGTCCCAAAGACAACCCAGTCATTGGAACTGAATGGGTATTTGGAAACAAAGTAGATTCTCAAGGTCTTATCATAAGGAACAAGTCAAGATTGGTTGCTCAAGGATATAGACAAGAGGAAGACATAGATTATGACCAAACATTTGCCCTGCAGTAAGGATAAAAGCAATAAGGATATTTCTAGCTTATGCAGCCTACAAGAAGTTCACAGTATACCAAATGGATGTCAAAAGTGCATTCCTAAACGGTGAACTCAAAGAAGAGGTCTATGTAGAATAACCACCAGGTTTTATTTCACCTATTCATCCCTCTTATGTTTTCAAATTGCATAAGGCTCTCTATGGTCAAAAGCAGGCTCTAAGAGCTTGGTATGAAACCTTAGCTAGCTTTCTCTTAGAGAATAATTTTTTTAGAGGCATAGTAGATATGACTTTATTTATCAAACATCATCATGATAAAATCTTGTTAGTATAAATATATGTAGATGACATCATATTTGGTTCTACAGATTCCAAACTATGCAAAAGGTTCTCCAACCTTATGCATTCTAAGTTTGAAATAAGTAGCATGGATGAGCTCTTCTACTTCCTTGGTCTCCAAATGAAGCAGTCACATGATGGCATCTTCTTGTCCCAATCCAAATATGCTAAGGAGATAATAAAAAGGTTTGGGATGGCTGATGCTTCAGCTAAGAAAACACATATGGCTACATGTCTTTGTGCTAGGTTCCAGGTGAATCCTAAAGAATCTCACCTTATTTTCTTAAAAAGAATTTTGAAATATATAAAGAGTTGCCCTAATTTAGGACTCTATTATCCAACTAAGTTAGAATTTTAGTTAACTGGATACTCTGATGCTGACTTTGCTGGATGTAGAGTGGATAGAAAGAGGACATCAGGGACATGTTAGTTCCTTGGTGATAGGCTAGTTGTAATACCCCAGTTTTCAGACCTGGAGTTGCTGGAAGCTAACGCTCGACAGAAGAGACACAGCTGGCGGTAGGTCGATGAGCTCAGCATTGGATCCAGTGGGCACGATCATGGGATCCAGTGCACACGACCACTGGTCATGCACCACTGATTGTGTGCACTATTCTCAGTTTTTTCGAGTTCTGCCTAGGGTAATCACATGAACATTGGACATAGTGCGCACAACCACTGGTCATGCGCCGCTGCTCATGCGCGTTGGTACCATTTGTTCTAGAGTTCTGCCAGTGTTTATCACACGATCATAGGATCCAGTGCGCACGACCACCGGTCGTGTGCCACTGATCGTGCAGACGGGTCTGGTCCGTCGTTTCATTTCGTGGCCGTCCGATTTTTCCTTAAATCCGATCCAAGGGCCCAGGATCTTTCGCCCAAATGATCTTATTAGGGTTGAGAGCCCCTTCCCTTCATTTCTTATCATTTGATTGTTAACCAAGGGTTTAGGCGAGAGTGAGGAGGAGGAAGGAGATGGTCTTCCACCGCCATTGATGAAGCTTCGGAACTCCGATCGTCATTCCGAGATCGGATCCATGGAGAGGGCGTGGAGGCTCTCGTGTCAATCCGTTCAAAGCAAGGAATCCATGGATAGGAAGAGAGGTCGTAAGGTAACGAAATTTTCTCCTCTCGGTTTGTAGGATGCGTGCATAACATCTCATTTTTCTTATTTTTCAAGCTTTTGGGCACCAAATCTCTCAAATGAGAGGGGTTTTGGTCGTCATGGTTCAAGAGGAACCACCGGGTCAATTGTGTCCATCTCCGGCATGATTTTGCATTAGAGATCCGCTTCATTAGTGGATTACGCATTGTGGGTGAAGCCGTTGTCATGACCGTTAGTCTGACTCGGTGATGTTGCATAGTGAGCCTTAAGGATTTTGTAGAAATCCATTGCGGCAAGAGGTCGTTTGTGATGTATGTGTTTTGCCCCTTTTTCAAGTGAGTACTTGTAGCCGGAACCGGACAGGGTTAGCTCCGCATTAGCGGTAGATGGTTTCCTTGGTGCGCGAGAACATTGTAGTACGAATGAGGGATTATGGTGGGAAAGACTATGGATTGTGGTGTGCTAAGGTGCGACCTTGTCTCCGTGGCCGGCAGGTTATCCCGCGACGTGCAAGTCATGCGGGGAGAGTGTCCCGACGAGACTAGTCCCCTTCTGTAAGACTGACGAGAACGCCACGCATAGGACAAGCCCGAGCAATGAAGCCCACGAGTGGGTGGGGTCCAGCAAGGTTTCTTAGAATCGGTTTGTGTGTGAGACGGAAACCTGACATGAGAAGTCAGGGTTTGCAGGCAAGCCTGGGTATAAGACACATGAGCGGGTGTGGCCTTGGCAAGATTCCCGTGTGGCGGCTTGTATGCCGTTAGGGGAATTGGAGTACACTTTTTGTTTGTGGCTTGATGCCGATGGGGAAATTGGAAGTACCCAGTTGTTATGTTATGATGATGTGCTAGATGCATACGCGATAGGGTGCTTTGGGTGAAGTCCGAGGTTGCATACATGCTGCATAGTAGGCCCGTTTAATTATATGTTCAACATAGAAAACATGTATGTTGTTTGAGACATCCAAACCTATTTTTAAAGCTTTACATGTTTATGTATATGTCACACGAAGTGCTGACATGCAGGTTGGAGGTGTACCCCATAGTCCATTAGGGGCGACCAGGAGGAGATGTGTTGGTTACATAGTAGAGGTCAGCCTTTGCTGACCCACATTACTACAAATATTTACAGGGCAAGGATTGCAAGCGGGAGCAAGTGAGCCGGCCGAAAAGGCTTAAGCCTCATGAAGTGATTACCATGCTTACTAGCTTGTTTTCTTCTTGACTATGATGCTTTCTTTCTTTGGTATTTCCAGCTTGCATGCCGAGGTAGCCTAGAAGTGCTTTTGCACGTTGATGTTTGACCTTGTTGTCATTCAGTTTTGTACTTGTGTGTGTAAGGCCTTAAGGCCATTTTGATACTCCTGATTGGTAGTGGATAACTTCTAGTCTTGTTGGTATGTTTCTGCTGTTGCTTTATTCTGAGTTTTGAGTTGGGTAGATAATATCATCTTTTAATGCTTAAGCTGTGGAGTCCGTATGTTGTGGGGCCCCGACCGGACCCATATTATATGGTCATTACAGGGGAGGTGTTACAATTTAGTATCAGAGTCAGGTTAGTGTCCAAGGTATGTCTTCGTGGATGAATGTCCTAAACGAATTACAATAAGAAGTTCTCCACATAGGAGTATCGCAGGACCGTGAGTGTCCTTGTGTCTAGTTGTGCGACTAAAAACTGATTCGAACTGCTGAGGGCGGCCAAGACGCTGGTAGCAAAGCGTTCTAAGTTTGCAAGTTTCATGTTGGAGGGCAATGCTAAGCTGTGGTAGGTGAGCCATTGCGGTCGCTAGTTTCCTGGTCGTACCCCGACCATGAAGGACTTCAGAAATGCTTTCTTGAAAAGTACATTCCTGTGTCGATGAGGTTAGCCCTTCAGAGGCAATTCCTACACTTGGTGCAGCGAGACAAGACAGTGGATAAGTTTGATCAGGAGTTTAATCGGTTGGGCTGTTATGTTGGAACGACTATGGCTGACATTGTGGAAAGTGACAAACTCTTCTACCACGTACTGAGGGAGAATCTGAGGCAACCCCTCATATATATGAGGAATGATGGTTTCAATGAGCTGGTTGAGGCTGCCAGAACTTAGATAGCGATTTGGAGCGAACCTAACATCGAGAGGGTTTTGCTGCAAACCCTCTCGACGTCGAGAGGGTTTTGCTGGTTGAGGCTGCCGGAGAATTGGAGCGAACCCAACGTCGAGCTAACCCAACATCAAGAGGGCAATTCCTACACTTGGTGCAGCGAGACAAGATTATCGCTCCTCATAATCTGAGGCAACCCCACATATCTAGGAGGAGTGATTTGGAGCAAACCCAACGTTTAGAGCGAACCCATTCTCCGGAGCTTTATCCAGAGAATTGGAGTTGAGTCTTTCTCGGCGGATGCATAACTGAAGGTGCTCATGCCCAATGGGTCATCCATGACCACCGATGCAAAGGGGCGCATTTGTTGTAATCTAGGCGGGGTTGACTTTATGGTGATAGCAGCGGTTCTACCATTGGTGAAGTTCGATGTCATTTTGGGAATGGACTGGCTTGCAGAGCAACGTGCCAGTATTGACTGTCTGTCTAAGGTGGTGACCCTGAGGGGTGAAGGGCGGTCAGAAGTTAAGTTTGAGAGCCTCAGTGGAGTGGCCTTTTCCCTGATTTCGGCTATGCAGTTGGTACGAGCTGTTAACCAGGCGGAGTAGCTCTTATAGCATTGTTGGAGGTTCGCCTTTCCAAGTTATCACTTGGGGAAGTGACAGTAGTGGCAGAGTACGAGGATGTGTTCCCCGAGGAGCTTCCTGGAGCACCTCCTCGACGGGAGATTGATTTCTCGATTGAGTTAGTGCCGGAGGCTAGGCCGGTGTCACGTCATCCTTTTAGGATGGCACCAAAGGAGTTAGCCGAACTCAAAGTACAGTTGTAGGAACTGTTGGAGCAAGGATATATTAGACCCAGTTCTTCACCATGAAGCGGACCAGTGATATTCGTGAAGAAGAAGGATGGTAGTATGCGGTTGTGCATAGACTACCGAGAGTTGAATAAATTGACTGTCAAGAATAAGTATCTGATTCCTCGGATAGACGACCTGTTCGACCAGTTGGTGGGGTTGGTGGTGTATTCCAAGTTGGATCTGAAATCAAGGTACCATCGGTTGCGAATTCGAGACGAGGAGATACCCAAGACAGCTTTTGGTACGAGGTATGGTCAGTTTGAGTTCTCTGTGATGCCGTTTGGGTTGACGAACGCGCCATCCATATTCATGGACTTGATGAATCGAGTATTTCAGGAGTACTTGGACTCTTTTGTAGTGGTCTTCATTGACGATATCTTGGTGTACTCCAAATTGGAGATCGAGCATGAGACTCACCTGAGAATGGTCTTGCAAGTGTTGAGAGAGAACCAGCTTTATGCAAAGTTCTTGAAGGGAGAGTTCTGGTTGGAGAAGGTGGCTTTTCTGTGCCATGTGATTAGTCGTGGTGGTGGATCCGACGAAAGTTGAAGCCATCAGAGATTGGCCAATTTTGAGAACCGTGGCGGAAGTCAAAAGTTTTCCTGGACTAGCCCGGCACTATAGAAGGTTTGTGGAAAATGTTTCGCGGATAGCCCTACCCCTCACCTCTCTAACTCGTAAAGACCAGTAGTTTATTTGGACTCTGGAGTGCAGTCAGGCGTTTGACACTCTAAAGGGGAGGCTAATGGCAGCCCCAATCCTAAGCCTTCCTAAAGGGACTAAAGGATTTCAGATTTTTAGTGACACATCTGGATGCGGTTTGGGTTGCGTGTTGGTGTAACATGACAGCGTGATAGCTTTTGGATCTAGGTAGCTAGAGCCTCATGAGAGGAATTACCTCGTCCATGATTTGGAGTTGGCGGCGGTAATTTTTACTTTGAAGTTGTGGCGGCACTATGTGTATGGTGCGAAAGTGGAGATCTTCTCTGATCACAAGAGCCTGAAGTATCTTCTAAATCAAAAGGACTTGAATATGCAGCAGCGCAGATGAGTCGAGTTCCTTGGAGGCTATGAAGTGGCGATTCAGTATATGCCAGGCAAAGCCAACATAGTGGCGGATGCCTTGAGTAAGAAATATTCTAGTCAAGGTGTTGAGAACCAAGGTCCAGCGAGACTGGGTGTGTGTGGGACCACATATTTGGGCTTCCCCATCGCGTTCCAGGTCTGGGTGTTAACCCCGGTGGGCCCCTCATGTGGCGGAATATCCCCGCCATCCCATGGATGGATTAGTCCCACATTGCCTGCATCGGGTGGTCCTTGGTGTTTATGTACACCCGTCCACCCTTCCTACTACCTCAGGGTTTTGGGAAAATGTGTGGTGATGGGTGGTCTTCACATGGTATCAGAGCCATCCCGCTGCGGTGGCGTGTTGAGAACCAAGGTCCCGCGGGACTGGGTGTGTGTGGGACCGCATATTTGGGCTTCCCCATCGCGTTCCAGGTCTGGGTGTTGACCCCGGTGGGCCCCCCGTGT
This sequence comes from Platanthera guangdongensis, assembly GCA_039583875.1. Classification (NCBI taxonomy): domain Eukaryota; kingdom Viridiplantae; phylum Streptophyta; class Magnoliopsida; order Asparagales; family Orchidaceae; genus Platanthera; species Platanthera guangdongensis. Next base: position 111,395,451 of record CM077157.1, on the reverse strand, counting down.
GGCGGAATATCCCCGCCATCCCGTGGATGGATTAGTCCCAAATTGCCTGCAGCAGGTGGTCCTTGGTGATTATGTACCCTCATCCACCCTTCCTACTACCTCGGGGTTTTGGGAAGATGTGTGGTGACGGGTGATCTTCACATAATGCTCGCCACAGGAAGGTGGAGTTCGTCGTAGGCGACTGGGTCTATCTAAAGATCAAGCCGTTCAAAGACGTTTCGCGGATTCGCCGACTCAAGAAGTTGAGTCTGAGGTTTTTGCTACCTTTCGAGGTTATAGAATGGGTGGGAGAAGCAATGTACCGGTTAACGTTGTCCACAAAGCTGAGTGGATTACATGATGTTTTCCATGTCTCTATCTTGAGGAAAGCCTTAGTGGAGGCTAGTGTGGTGATGAAATCGGCATCGGTGCCGATAGAAGAGGACTTGAGGATGCGAGTTTTTCCAGTTAGTATAGAGGATGCAGAAGTTCGGCAGTTGCGGAACAAAGAAGTTAACCTCGTGAAGGTGCGTTGGGATAACTGCGGGTGAAGGTGCGTTGGGATAACTGCGGGTGAAGGTGCGTTGGGATAACTGCGGGCGGGACGAGTTCTCTTGGGAGCGTGATCAAGCAATATGCGTGGACTATCCCGAGTTATTCATGTAATGCTAATTTGAAACAGTAACTGGTATGTAGCAATGGTGTTTTGAGACGTTGCAATATTGTTTTCGGCTGATTGCCTGATTAGAAATGGTTGTTTTATTTGCTGTCATCATTTTCTTGCTATCTTCTTATACGAAGATTAATTTCGGGGGCGAAATATTTGTAAGGGGGGAGGAGTTGTAACACCCTAGTTTTCAGACCTGCAGTCGCTGGAAGCTAACGCTCGGCAGAAGAGACACCGCTGGCGGTAGGTCGATGAGCTCGACATTGGATCCAGTGTGCATGATCATGGGATCCAGTGCGCATGACCATTGGTCGTGCGCCACTGATGGTGCACACTATTCTCAGTTTTTTCGAGTTCTGCCTAGGGCAATCACACAAACATTGGACATAGTGCGCACGAGCACTGGTCGTGCGCCGATGCTCGTGCGCGTTGGTCCCATTTATTCTAGAGTTATGCCAGTGTTAATCGTATGATCATAGGATCCAGTGTGCACGACCACTGGTCGTGCGCCACTGATCGTGCAGACGGGTATGGTCCGTCGTTTCATTTCGTGGCCATCTGATTTTTCCTTAAAACAGATCCAAGGGCCCATGATCTTCCACCCAAATGATCTTATTAGGGCTGAGAGCCCCTTCCCTTCATTCCTTATCATTTGGAGAGTTGACCAAGGGTTTGGGTGAGAGTAAGAAGGAGGAAGGAGAAGGTCTTCCACCGCCATTGATGAAGCTTCGGAGCTCCGATCGTCATTCCGAGACCGGATCCATTGAGAGGATGTGGAGATGCTCGTGTCAACCATTCAAAGTAAAGATTCCATGGCTAGGAAGAGAGGTCGTAAGGTAACGACATTTTCTCCTCTCGGTTTGTAGGATACGTGCATATCATCTCTTTTCTTTCTTGTTTTTCAAGCTTTTGGGCACCAAATCTCTCAAATGAGAGGGATTTGGGTCGCCATGGTTCAAGAGGAACCACTGGGTCGATTTTTTCCATTCCCGACATGATTTTGCATTAGAGATCCGCTCCGTTAGTTGATTAGGCATTGTGGGTGAAGCCGTAGTCACGATTGTTAGTCTGACTTGGTGATGTTGCATAGTGAGCCTTAAGGATTTTGTAGAAATCCGTTGCGGTAAGAGGCCGTTTGTGATGTATGTGATTTTACCCATTTTCAAGTGAGTACTTGTAGCCAGAATCGGACATGGTTAGCTCCGCATTGGCGTTAGATGGTTTCCTTGGTGCGCGGGAACGTTGCAGTATGAATGAGGGATTAGGGTGGGAAAGGCTATGGATTGTGGTGTGCTAAGGTGAGGCTTTGTCTCCGTGGTCGGCTGGCTATCCTGTGACGTGCAAGTCATATGGGGAGAGTGTCCCAGCGAGACTAGTCCCCTTCTGTGAGACTGATGACAACGCCACGCATAGGACAAGCCCGGGCAAAGAAGCCCACGAGCGGGTGGGGTCCAGCAAGGGTTCTTAGAATCGGTCTGTGTGTGAGACGAAAACCTGACGTGAGAAGTCAGGGTTTGCAGGCAAGCCTGGGTCTAAGACCCACGAGCGGGTGGGGCCTTGGCAAGATTTTCGTGTGGTGGCTTGTATGCCGTTAGGGGAATTACAGTACCCTTTTTGTTTGTGGCTTGACGCCGATGGGGAAATTGGAAATACCCAGTTGTTATGTTATGATGATGTGCTAGATGTATACACGATAGGGTGCCTTGGGTGAAGCCCAAGGTTGCATACATGCTGCATAGTAGGCCCCTTTAATTATACGTTCAACATAAAAAAACGTGTATATTGTTTGAGACATTCAAACCTGTTTTTAAAGCTTTACATGTTTATGTATATGACATACGAAGTGCTGACTTGCAGGTTGGAGGTGTACCCCGGGGTCCGTTAGGGGCGGCCGGGAGGAGATGTGTTGGTTACACAGTGGAGGTCAGCCTTTGCTGACCCACATTACTACAAATTTTTACAGGGCAAGGATCGCAAGCGGGACCATGTGTGCCGGCCGAAAAGGCCTAAGCCTCATGAAGTGATTACCATGCTTACTAGCTTGTTTTCTTCTTGACTGTGATGCTCCCTGTCTTTGGTATTTCCGGCTTGCATGCCGAGGTAGCCTAGGAGTGCTTTTGCATGTTGATGTTTGACCTTGTTGTCATTTAGTTTTGGACTTGTGTGTGTAAGGCCTTAAGGCAATTTTGATACTCCTGATTGGTAGTGGATAACTTCTAGTCTTGTTGGTATGTTTCCGCTGTGGCTTTATTCTGAGTTTTGAGTTGTGTAGATAATATATTCTTTTAATACTTAAGATATGGCGTCCGTATGTTGTGGGCCCCGGCCGGACCCATATTATATGTTCATTACAGGGGAGGTGTTACACTAGTGTCTTGGTTTTTCAAGAAGCAAACATCTGTGTCTACCTCAACAACAGAAGCTGAGTATATAACAGCTGTCAGTTAGTGTTTACAGATGCTGTGGATTCAAAACCACCTCCTAGATAATGATGTCAACGTAAATAATTCAACTATACTTTATGATAATACCAGTATAATTTCCATTGCACCGAATCTAGTGCATCATAGTAGAACTAAGCATATAGATGTAAGACATCATTTCATAAGAGAGTGTGTAGACAAAAAGAAAATTAATCTCACCTTTGTCTCTACTGATTTGCAAAAGGAAGATATCTTCACCAAACCCTTGGATGAGAAGAAACATCTGTTATTTATGAATCAGGTAGGTATGATAAATGGAGATGCATTAATTTAACTTTCTGTCTGTAGTCGAAGAATTTTCCATAGTTCGTCAAACGGAGATCGACGAACTGAGAAAATTTCTTGAGAAATTCGTCGACCTGAGATCGATGAACTTTCTGTGTGTGAAGTTCTATTCGTCGAACTGAGATCAACGATATTGCTTTAGAAAATTTTCGTCGACCTCAGCACGAAAAAACCTTTCCCTTCTTCTGACTGAGATCGACGAACTCTTTTGTTAATAAAATATTTCGTCGAACTCAAATCGAAGAATTTTGTTTATTTCGCAGGACGGAGTCTGCTGCTTCATATTCTGAAAACCATATAACTAGGTTTTCTTTGAGTTCCATCCCACACTTTCTGTTCCTCTTTCACTTGATCTTTCTGTTTTCTTTTGCAGGCGATCAATGGCGATTCCGGCGAGCTCTCTGGCAGCAATGAAGTTCGACATGGGATTCAAGATAGATTTTGACTCATTCCAACATTCCGATCAAATCTTCCTGGATATACTGAAACTATTTGAGGAACAACAGCTGAAAAACTTCATGAAAACCAGAATAAAGATCACTACAACTGAAATAAGAGAATGGGTGTTCACCTCCTCAACTCCAAACGCCGACACGATGACGGCACAATATCTGGTAACCAAGTCTCTTTAACCCCAGCAATCTTAACTGACATTTTTGGTTTGATGAATGGTGAAGAAGATATAGAGATTGATAATTTTGAGTATGATGACATGCTGAACAAAATGAGTCATGTTGGAGAGAACCCTAATAAATTGTTGAAGAAAAAATTGTCCTCTGAATACAAATTCTTAGCCGATGTGGTGGGCAAGGTATTGCTAGGAAAACATACTGATCATGATTATATTACCAGGCAACAATTTCTGGTAATGTGTGCAGTACTGAATAAGAAACCAGTAAATTGGGCTAAGATCTTGTTTGACTTGATAAAGAAGAAGAATAGTAAGAAAGAAGTACGTTTTAGAAGAATTCTGAGCATTTCCCATAAGAAAAGGCAGCTGAATCCATGGTCTCCCAGAATATATTCATTAATGCTTCCAAAAGGCTTACATGTGCCTTGTTTGGAAGGTGGGAGAGGATAATCTCAAAGCCATCCAAGGCTTCAACCTCTTCCAGAGCTTCTGAGGATACAAGAGCTGTAACAGCTGATCACCCATCCCCAAAAGTTGTCCCCTCCATCACAATTCCATCCACCTAGATTCCAACACCTACATCTCAGCAACCTATACCTCCACAAATTTCAATTCCTTCATCAACCCTCCAACAACCATCCTCATCTCCAGTTCATACTCCAACACCAATTCAATCTCCTGAACATCAACCAACACCAATTCAATCCCCAGAGTATACCACACCACCCCCTTCCCCACTTCCTCAATCCCCACTTCCTCATCATATAACTGACTTTCCCCTCCATAACCACTCATCTATTCCATCTTTTGATCTACTACCATCTCCCTTCAATACTCCATCACCTCATGATGAGCCAATGACAGACACCACTCTTTTCCATTCATCATCCATCCTCCATCCTTCTGTATTAACCTAGACACCCTCTGAGTTTATGCAAATGGATTCCCCTTCCCTTCCCTCACTTCTGGAACTCCTCACTCCACTTATCTCACAGCTTATAGCAGAGACCATTAAACCTCTTACTGATTCTATTGCATCCCTCTCTGCCCTCAATTCTGTCGCACCCGCTATCACTTCTTTTGTGGACCTGGCTTCAGGACCCTCTGAACCCAGGCAGGGGGAGATATCCAGTGAAAAAGCTCCAGTCTCCTCTCCTCCAGCAGCAGCAGAAGCAGCAGCAGTTTTGTAGTTAGATGAGCCAGCAGATGCAGATGTATATATGCTTACAGTAGTTGAGATAACAACTGATTTTAATATGTCTTGTACAGATGAGCTAGTTAACTTTCCAGAAGTTTTGACTATTAGTGATTACTTTATCAATCCCATAATAGATATTTAAAATTTGTTAAATTCTTTTGATACAACTTATTTGAATTATTTTCCAGAAGTCTGCCCAGAGCGATCTATGTCTATAGTTTGCTATACTTCACCAATAAGCCCTGAAGTTGTTAATAAACTAAAGGCAAGTTTCGCAGTACCAGTATTTTCAGAAGAACATGTGATTGAGAATGTTCTTGAACAAGTCTCTACTCCAGAGCAAAAAGCTCTTTCACCTCCTACCTACAAAATGGATGATAGTCCTTTACCAAACCTGGATGATATTATTCTTGCAGATATAGCAGAAGAGAATCAAACAGCTACTGAAAGTATTATAGAGACACAACTTCCAGTTCAACCTCAAGCTGAAAAGAAAATCTCCAAGAAACTTCTGAAAGAAATTGATGCTCTGTATGACAATCCTCCAGGATCCTCTGATGAAGATAATGATGATGAAGATTTTGATAAATCTGATGATTCTAAAGCCAAGAAGAAGGTTGCTAAGAAAAGGAAAGCTGTTCCAAAGGCTGCTCCCAAGATAAATCCTACGCATGACACTCCCTATTATATTCTAAAGAAGATTACTCCTTACCATGGGATGCCTTCATGGATATGGTTATTTAAGAATGAGCAAAAAAAAGGAAAAAGAGAAGAAGGTACATGTCTCCTCCTAAGAAATTCAGGAGAGACCCTCTTCCTCCTCCCCCATCAGCTGGGGCCTCTGGAAGTGTGACTTATGGATCAGCACCTATTACCAAGACCTATCAGAGACACTCCAAGCCAAGACCATAAGATAACAGTCAGCAGCAATCCTCTCAGAGCAAGCCTCCTCCTTCTACAAACAAGAAGAGTACTTCAGCTTCTCCTGAATATTCAAAGAAGGACTCTAGTCCTAAAAGGCCATAATCTCCACCTATTTCTTTTGTAGATCCAGAATAGGAAACTACTGCAAAAATGGCCAGGTTTCAAGAGCTGGTTGGACTCTCTATGATCAACAAAGCTAAAGTAGAAGGAAAAGATCCCTCACAGTACTCTACAATGTCATCCTATAGAAAAGAAGACCTCAAGAGGGATGCAAAAGCTAATAAATTTTTCAATGTAGATAATTATATGAATCTGCATCCTGAAGAAATAGTACCAAGGGCCACCTCTTACACTATAATTGGAGCATCAGACATGACTATGTCCAAAAGAGAAGCTGCAAATCCAAATAGAGAAATCATATTCAGACATCCCTCTGATAAATCTGACAAAGCTGACAATGAGAAGTAAAAGAAGAACAAATAAATGGTATGTTTAGTTTATTTTTTTGAACTATATTTGTTAATCATGAAACACTTATGTATATATCTGCTGAATATTTTATTTTTCTGCCAGATATATTTTATTATGCTTTGTGATTGTTTTCTTTTATTTGTATTAGTGACCTCAGTCAAATAGGGGGAGATTGTTGGATCCCTAGTTTGGATTTGGGATAGGTTCACTAATTAGGATGAATTTTGACCCACATTGTATAGCCAGAGTCAAGTCTATGAGTCCTATAGTTTAGGCTAAGTCATTAGGTTCAACCTTCATGGACAAGCCAGCAGAGGACTTCAGTAGACCCAGACTTAGAAGAATTTAGAGTTCAAAATTATCAGTTCGAAATTCTTCGAACTCAACTCGACGATCGTCGAGCGCAGATCGACGAACTCAGAGTTATTTCTTTGAGTTGAGCTCGATGATATTCGAGCTCAGGTCGACGATCTCCTCATTCAGACGGATTCTCTGCTCGACGAAATCTTGAGTTCAGCTTCAACAGATTCTTTCCAGTTTTTGTTCTCTGAACTCTGCTTGACGAAGTTAGATTTTTTGTTCGACGAACTTAGAGCGCAGAATTGGCTAGTTATTTCTAGAATGCAGTTCGCTGAGCTCAGGTTGATGAATAGGAATTATCAGCTCGACCAGCTTGGAACTCCAGTCGACGAATTTTGTTCGGAGCTCGACGAATTCTGCCCAAGCCAGACTTAGAAGTTTTCCTTATTTCTGTCCTTACTTATTATATTATTTAGCAGTAATTCTCTGAGTAATTAATGCTTATATTCTCCTAAATAAAGCCATTATTGGCAGCATTAATTATGGTCTTCATCAGGGTTAATTACTTGCTTGTTTTAATGGGACAGTTGGGGAAACTTATTAAAGCAGATATTCTCCTGCCGTTTCATTCTCCTGATCAATTAGCAATCAATGATTGGAATGCAAATTTCAAAGGAGAATTTTTGATAGTAGAATATAAAAGAGTTTTTTCTCTTTTTAGACAACAGATAAACAAAGACTCGACATCAGACAAGCAGTGGTAACAAAGAGAATACAGAGAAGAGATACAAAAAATACAGAAGAATATCTGCTTCTTCTCTGTGCAGAAAATGTTCTGTTTTCACCTTGATCTTTCTGAAGGCTGAAGAAGAGAACAACCATCAAATATCAAGAATCCTTCTTCAACTTCTACTCCAGGAATATTCAAGGACAACAACTTTGAATCAGTCAGAAAGTTTCTGGATCACTTCAAGACAAGGCTGAAGACCTACACCCTGAGCAAGGCTCCAAGCTTTCTGAACCATTCTTATTTCAGAAGGAGCCTTGACAATAGAAATCCACAAATCTTTTATGCTATATAGAGAAAAGAGAAGACACCATCAACTCTCTCAACCTCCTGTAAAAGGGTTTATTAACTCCCTTCAAAAGTTTATTCTTAGTTTTTGGGTACCTGATCAAAAGCCTAAATGGTTGTGAGATCTCCCTGTAAATAGATCTTGTGGTGGCAGTCACCTGATCAAAAACCTGATAGTGGATTCCTACCAGGGTGGTAGAAGAGTGGATGTACCCAGTTTGGGGAATCACTATAAAATTCTTGTGTTGTCTAGTTGTTTATTTTCTGTTTGTTCTTGCTGTGTTGTGATAGATTTTCTTAGGTTGAATTTCCTTTTATACTACTATTAATATCACCTATTTTACTATGATAAACTATAAAACAACCAAAAAGTTTTAAATTACTCTATTCACCCCCCCTCTAAAGTAATCAGATCTATCCCCTATCTTTCAATAGGTAACACCGTTGTCTAGCCACTACTCAGAAGATTCACTGCGACGACTACTCTCAATCATAGTCACGAAGGACTTAGGATCAGAGATATCGACCAACGTGTTTGCAGAATTCTATGGGGCTTCCTTCTTCTTCAGTCTGTGTATTTCAGACTTGAAGGTATCCACTCATGAGGCAGCTTGCTTAAAATTAGACTCGCAAAAGGATTATTGAACATATCAGACTGTTTGTTTTCCAGCTTGTGACGTATATTCTCTAGTTATAGAAATTAGAAGTGTGTGTTCAAGCCGTCTCAAACCTCTTTCACGGTCTTACACACACTGTAGATCATAGTAAGACGAGAATTCAGGAAATTCAAAAGGTAATCCTTGCAAAAATTCTTGTCTTTGTTCCACTGATATCCGTCCACATCCTCTCTGATATTGGTGAAATCGCTATGAACGGTGTAGAGAATTTTTCGTTCTTTCATTCCTAATTGGACATACTTTTTCCAACTGAGGAAGTCAGTGACAACAAAGGACTGCAACTTCACGATGTCGAGCGCACTTTTCATCGACATCTTAATTTTGAATTGAACAGTAAAAACAAGAACAAAATCACCTGCTCCGTGCGAAGAATGAGACGATGTCTTCAGATCCAACCCAGAAAATAATTTGCATGAATGCCAGCAGGATATCCCTCATGGCTGCAACAACGCACATATCAAGTAGATCTGGAGGTGGCACAGGAGATTTGAATCAGGAAGAATAAGGCCACTGTTGTCATATTTCATAGATCAGTTACAACGTTGAAAATCCAAAGAATGGATTCATCCTTCAGCTAGCAAAAGCACAAAAAATGGCTGAAGAACTCTCCCTTTTTTTTTAATTATGACAGATTTGACCGGCGATGACCACCGTTTGACCGGCGGCTGGATCTATGAATCCCTTCGGCTTGCTTCACTCCCAGTAATGCCATTAATGCTAGATCTCTCCAAGAATAAGATCAGGATTTACAAGGTTTCTTCTAGACCTAGATCGAGAGCAAGAGCTAGACGAGATCCATCCTTCTGCAACAGGAAATTTTACGCGAGTAATGTAACGACCTAGGGAGGACCCCTAGCGCCTCCCGACCCACCAGCATCCCATGGAGGAACCATGGCACTACGGTGGTATAGCCGGGTTGCCACGGGGTCTCGAACCCGCAATCTTGATAAGAGAGTCTTATTACCACTCCTCATCACCAACTTATCTGCAACTCAGTTGGTGATGAGGAGTGGTAATAAGACTCTCTTATCAAGGTTGCGGGTTCGAGACCACATGAAAACAATACACCGTGCTGATAAACAGGCTGGAGATGCTTTGGGGTGTATGACCTGTAGGCCTTGTAGATTCCGGCTGTACCTCCGTGGTGCCATGGGTCCTCCATGGGCAGCTGGTGGGCCGGGCGGCACTAGGGGTCCTCCCTAGGTCGTTACAAGTAACACCGAGAATCTTCCTCCAGTGGGAATACCTCCTCCCAACAGGAATTCCGGCGAAGAAATCGATCAAGCAAACGACTCGGAGAGAACCCTGGATAGTGCTAGAAGACACCCTCCTGATCTAAGGCAAACAACGCTGAGTTGAAAAACCGGCGAGCTTTTTCTGATCTTGAACGGTAGCGACAGGATGAATTCCTCCGATCGAGCGACGACATGATTCACGCGAATATGGAGACTGTTGAAAATTGTGAAGTGAAAGTGGGGGTTGATCCGGCAGACCACGTGGTCTGGGTGGACAGTTTGGAAGACTGATGATACGGCCTGAGAAGGTTGCGGCCTGGTGATGGCGACCAGCTTGTTCATCTTGTTTTGTTGTTGGCTGTTCATTGAAGTAACCAGGCGGATAGGTGGCATATCCACGGGGAAGTGGCAAACTCCTTTTGAGTTCGCGGAGTCTGCCTGTGGCGAACTGCATATGGAGATCGCGAGATCAACATTGGCCCATGCCCTTGATATCTGTTGGAGTGTTTGGTGATAACCGTGGAGTTCGTGGTTAGCAGACTGTCTTAGGAGCTAGCGATCTGGGTTCTTGTCCACTGAGCTCGCGACAAAGGTACACCGATTGCTGGACTTGGTCACAATCTGTGACAAGTCTAGGTTGATCGCAGAGTCCACAATGTCTGCTGGTTGACTGGGCGGTTTGTGCCTGTTGGTCGTGGACTTATATTGCGGGCTAGTGCGGTGTCCGCCACAACATGAGGACTGGTACGATGTTCGCAGAGTCCGCATTATCCACTGGTGACCGGGCGATCTGTGCCTGTTGGTCGTGGACTTGTGTTGCGGACTGGTGTGGTGTCCGCAGCAGCATGCAGACTGGTTTGGTGTCCGCCGGGTTGCAGACTGGCTTCTTGCTTTGGTGCCTGGTGGATTGGATAGTGTCCAGCCTTGTCCTTGTGGACTAGGCGGACTGCTTAGTGCTAGCTGCGAGCTAGGGTGGTGACTCTATCCACTAGGGCGGTGACTACACTTCTCTCCACACTTATAAATAGGACCCCTGTCACATCAACGGTAACTGAATGAACAGTAAGTTAAGCGTGGCTTAATTATTGCGGCCTCAGTTTTCTTGTCCGTGCACATTGAGAAGGTTTAACTGGTTGTTGTTTGCAGGTTGTGCGACTAGCACTGAGAAACCAGGAGTCTGGTTTTGAATGCGGTCAGGGATCAGTGGAGCTTGCAGTTAATAATCGGCGGGTTTGCAGTAGGTCGCATTTGCGGCCAACCAGTCTTCTCTCCTTCAGTAATTCCAGTTTAATAACATGTATGCCGGCCTCAGCAGTCTAGGCGGTCTGTTCTTTCAGTTCAGCGGCGGCTTGCAAAACGGTCGTTCAACAGAATAACGAGTTGTCTGCAGACTTTGCGGACTCCGTAGATCAGTGTGGTGCAGCAGCGGCTTGGCGGTCTCAGTGGACTTGGCGGACTCGACGGTCTTTGAGGCAGTCCGCCTGGCTTGAAATTCTTGTTTGCTTGTTTGCTTCTCCTTCGTACTTGGCAAAATTATGTCTCGTCATGTATGTCTTGCCTTGTAATGAACATAGTTTATAATATAAGATTTGTAGTTACTTTCTGTTGTCTTTGATTTACTTAGCTTAGTTTATAGTTGGAGTGTTCCTGCACCTGGTTCCCACTTTCTGCTTGATCAAGTTGTCAGCTTGATAGCTCTGAAATTTTTACTTAGTATCAGAGCTATCTTCCGATCGTCTTGTGAGATTTCAACATGGTATCAGAGGGAACAATGACTTGAGCAGTAATCAACCTCAGTTGTGCTCGGCGCTTCTGGAAGCTATTATATCAGTGGTTGTTACAATGGAAGGAGCTTACACAAGGGGTCTTGACATTGAACTTCTTATAATGACTAACTTTAAGAAGTGAAAGTCGTGTATGAAGAACTATATTATGGCTGAGGAGTTGTGGGAAGTCACCGGTGGTGACGACAAGCAAGAAGTGACTGCTGCAAATGGTACTGCTAAATAGGCGAGATCTTGGAGGAAGACCAATGCAAAGGCAGAGTTTGCTCTCAAGCGGGCGGTCTCACCTGAGCTCTTTGATCACATCTTAGGATGTGAGTATATTGCTGAGATTTGGACATCCGTTGATGGACTATTCAATAGGAAGAATGTAACGCGACTACAGTTCTTAGAGAATGAGTTAGCAAAAGCAACTCAAGGAGATATGCTCATCTCAAGGTTCTTTCTTAAGATGAAGAACCTGTGTGCTGAAATATCAACATTGGATCCTGATGAGCCCATTCTGAAGCTAAGTTGAAGAGGCACATAATCCGCAGTTTGCGGAAGGAATATGTGGGCTTTGTGACTTATGTTCAAGGATGGGCGACTCAGCCATCCTTGCTGGAGCTAGAGAACCTGTTGGCGTCACAAGAGAGCTCGGCTAAGCAGATGGACAGAGTTGCTATCTCTGAAGGAGGTAGTGAAGCTCTCTTCACTGATAAGAAGAAGAAGAGATGGGAGAAGAAGAAGAAGACCGCTGGTGAGGATGAGCCTTCAACTTCCTATCAGCAAGAGACGAGAATTGCTCCTAAGAAGAACTGGAAGAAGCAGTTGAAGTGCTATAGGTACAATCAGCCGAGTCATTTCATGCATGACTGCAAGGTCAAGCTGCAGCCTAGGCATGTTGCAGGTAAGGAGGGAGTTGGTTACAGTGCTGAGGAAGCTGTGGTTCCAATACTGAGGAAGCCGGGTGGGGAGGATCTTTCTTGACGAGCACATGTGTTCGTGTTCTTTCCACAGTCGACTACCAAGATGACTGGATAGTTGACTTGGGATGTGGTCATCACCTCACTGGAGACGATTCGATGTTCTCATCGCTGCAAACATTCTCAGGTAATAAAGTTATTATTACAGCTGATGATTCTGTTTATACTGTAGAGAAGGAGGGTGTAATCTCTTTGGATAGTGCTCCCGGTCCACTCACATTAAGGAGTGTCTATCACGTACCTGGCATGAAGAAGAACCTCTTCTCAGTGACCAACACAGTTGACACAGGCTATCACATTCTGTTTGGCCGAACATAAGTGAAGTTTCTCTACAACATATCAGCGGTAAAGGCTGATGTTGCTCATGTAGGGAGAAGAGTAAGAGACTTGTTGTTTTATCAACAAGATCTTATGTTGATCGGATGAGGGCCAACAATATCGCAACTATTTGGCATGAAAGACTAGGGCACGTTGGGATGGACAAGTTGCAATCTATGACAATGAGGAGCCTTGTGAAAGGCTTGCCGAAGTTGTAATCCTACGGAGATGGCCATATTTGTGCGGGGTGTTAGTATAGAAAGGCTCATCGCCTTCTGTTTGACAAGTCACAAATAAGGAGCAAGGCAACATTGGAGTGTATCCATGGTGATTTTATGGGGTAAACTCTCACCGCTAGTCTTGGAGGTAGCAGATACATGCTAGTGCTGATTGATGACTACTCGAGATACACTTGGGTGTATTTCATGAAGGAGAAGTCAGATGCCTTTGGATTGTTTGTGGAGTTTAAGAAGCTGGTGGAGGGCTGGCTTGGACTGCGGATTAAGAAGTTTAGATCAGATAATGGAGGTGAGTTTGTTTTATCCGAGTTCTCTAACTTCTATAGGAAGTATGGGATCCAGAGAGAGCTCACTTGTGTTCATACTCTACAACAAAATGGAGTAGCAGAGAGGAAGATGCATCATCTGACGGAAACCTGCAAGTGCTGGCTTCATGCAAAGGGCATTCCCATATTGTTTTGGGCGGAAGGAATGGCCTTGTAACTTATGTCATCAATCAGATGCCTCTGTGTCTGATCAACATGAAGTCTCCCTTTGAAATGATGTTCAAGGATAAGCCTAGTGTTGAACACCTTCATGTATTTGAATCAACCTGCTATGTTCACGTGCCGGATGCTCAGAGGACCATGCTTGATGAAAAGGTAAGGAAGCTTGCCTTTGTGGGCTATGATGAGCGGAAGAAGGGATGAAAGTGCATGGATCCTACGATAAGGAAGTTATTTGTATCAAGAGACGTGGTATTTGATGAACTGACGTCGTATGGAGGTGGCTCTGTTGAGCTATAGGAGAGCAGGGCTGATGAAAGGCAGAAGGAGGCTACTGAAGATCTTCAGGTGGAGCTGCCTGTGCCACCAGGAGCTCTAGGCGTTTCAAGCTCTAGGGCAGAGGCTTCAGGTTCAGGAAGTAGGGGGAGCGATGCTCCAAGTGTGCCCGGGAATGGATCTGGTTCTGAAGAAGCAGTGGAGGTGGTGAGCAAGGAACAGACCCTTCGGAGATTGAAGAGGACCATCAATCCACCAGCTTGTTATTGTGAAGGAAACATGATGAGCTTTGTCTCTTGTTTCTTCGCAGGCCCCTTGGATGAGTGGGAGCCTTCAAAGTTTTAAGAAGCCACTAGAGTCAAGGAGTGGGAAGATGTCATGGATGAGGAGATGGATGCCCTTAAGAAGAATGAGACCTGGGACCTTGTGCCCAAGGTTGATGGCGTTACTCCTGTGACTTGCAAGCGAGTATACAAGCTGAAGAAGAAGGCGGATGGAAGCATTGAGTGGTATAAGGATCGCCTTGTAGCTCGAGGCTTTTCACAACAGTACGGCGAAGACTACGAGGAGACGTTCAGTCCCGTGGCGATGATGACTTCAGTTCGGGTGGTGATGGCCTTGGAGGCTTACCAGGGCTGTAAGATGTGGCAGCTAGACGTAAATAATGCATTTCTTTATAAGGAGATCGACAAAGACATCTTCATGGATCAGCCATTGTGATACGTATCTGAAGAACATCCGGACTACGTTTGCACGCTCCAGAAAGCCCTCTATGGTTTGAAGCAAGCTCCTCGATCCTGATTTTGGATATTGCAGAATACCTCCAATTCTGCGGTTATCTTGCATCAAATTCAGACACGAGCTTATTCGTCAAGAATAAGGGGGAGCTTCTGGTCTTGGTGCTGTTGTATGTGGATGACATGATCATTATGGGGAACTCCAAGGAGGAAGTAGCTAGGCTCAGAGCAGAGCTAGCTATAAGGTTCGAGATGAAGGATTTGGGTGAGCTCCACCATTTCCTTGGACTTGAGGTGGAAAGGAAAGAGAGCGGCATACTCATGTCCCAGAAGGGCTATGTGGAACAAATCATTCATCAATTCGGCATGTAGGAAGGGAAGTGTAGCTCTACTCCTTTTGATTCTTCCAGATCCTTTGGTGTTTCGGGCTCTGGTTGGGAGTCTTATCTACTTGACGATTACAAGGCTGGACATTGCTTATGCAGTTGGCCGGGTAAGTCGGTGTTGGGTACATTGGAAAATGTGTACCAGATTTGAAGAAGCCTCACCCAACTCAATGGTATGCATCAAGGTGTATTTGATGTGTTTTGAGTTTATGTGTGCAGGTTAAGTAATTGCAGGAAATGCAAAAAAAATTCTAAGTCCATATGTCGACACCTAAAGAAGCAGTGTCGACACTTATGAAGGCTTGTGTCGACACTGGAGAAAAGATGTGTCGACACTTGGAGTAGATAGTGTCGATACTTGGGAATGCTGTGTCGACACCAGAAGAAATTGTGTCAACATTCAGGAGGCAGTGTCGACACTCAGCAAGCTTCAACAAAGTTAAAGTAAAAGAAGTACTTGTGTCGACACAAAGGAGATGTGTCGACACTCACAAGTTTCAACAAAGTTAAAGAAAAGAAGGCTTGAGTCGACACACAGAATCAGTGTCGACACATTCTGAAGAAGCAGTATCGAGAAGCTGTTACAACAACAAAAGAAGTTGTGTCGACATCACCAAGGCATGTGTGGACACTTAGTCCACTTGTGTCGACACTTAGTCTATTTGTGTCGACACATAATGAAGATCAGTCTCGACACTTTCAGACAGAGACAGTGATTTCAAGAAGTGACTGGATGACTTGACAACTGCCATTTCTAATCGGTCAACTATTACTGTCAGAGCTGTCAGAAGGTTGTTAGACACCGGATCAGCCGGTTACCATGGAGAAAGACTATATAAAGGCTTTCTCCTTCAACAGAAAGTGATGATCAATCATTGAAGAATACAGATTCTGAGCAATACAGAGAGAAGTAATAATACAGAAGATTTTCGACAGAAGATCTAGAAGAAGTTGGAGAGAGAGGGCTCCTTCTAAGAAGAGCAGTTGCTGAACCAGGCTGCAAAGAAAGATTCAGATTGAGATCTGAATCTTAAGTAAGAAGCTGATTGAAGATCAACTTCACTGGAGATTCAACCCTACTGAGTTCAGATTCAAGAAGCTTTGAAGAAAGCTAGGAGAGGTTGATCTCTGCCATCAAGTTCTTCCAAGAACTGTTCAAGAAGCCATCCATCCCTTCTCTCTCTTTCAGGATGGTGGTCATAAACTTTGTTTAATCAAATTTCTGTAAGATCTATTATAGATCTGAGCTGTAAGCCTATTTTATAAAGGCTGAGTGTAAGAGATTTAGATCTCTGAGTGTAGGTCTTGTTAAAGACTGAGGTAGGGCCTTGTGCCTGAGTTGTAGGAGACTGTGTTCTCTGAGTGTAGGCCTTGGTGAAGGCTGAGGTAGGGCTGTTTGCCTGTGTTGTAGGAGTGGGGACACTCTGAGTTGTAGGAACCTGGTTAGTGTTCTGAGCTACTGTAAGATCTGAGGATCTGAGGAGAAGTGCAGAAGTTAGGCCGAATCTAGTATACTGCTAGATAGGAGAAGGGGGAAAGTGGATGTACCCAGACATTGGGGAACCACTATAAAAATCTGTGTGCACTCTGTGTTGAATTATTTCTGTGATTGCTGTGTTGTGTAGTAGTAGAATTTGCAATTTCTGGTTAATTAACTAAACAGAGTTTCTGCCTTAAAAGCAAAAGAAAAAGTACACCTATTCACCCCCTCTAGGTGGTTAGGCACTAATTCTTTCAAGTGGTATCAGAGCGAGGTTACTCAAAGAAGGACTTAACAATCAGAGTGAGATCCTTAAGGCAGATTCAAGAATCAAGAAAATGGGTTCAGGGGAAAATCATAAGGAGCTGGGTTCTATGAAATTACCCATATGTAGAAAGGAGATATTTGACATCTAAAAAGAGAGGGTCAGACTGTTTATGGAGGCTTCTGATCCAAGGATCTATATTACAGTCAAGGAAGGTCCTTATGTTCCAATGAAGATATCAATTATGGATGTAAACCAAAGAATTCCCAAGGATTATTCATAGATGACCAAGGATGAGATCATCTTGGCCACTATAGATAAGAGAGCCCAGAACATAATAGTGAGTGCCATTGATGATTCTACCTTTCAAAATTTGATTCACTGCAAGACATCCAATGAAATGTGGGATATGTTAATAGTCTACATGGAGGGATCTGAAGAAGTAAGACAAGATAGAAAATTTATGCTAAACCAAGAATATGAAAGTTTCAGACAAGAAAAGTCTAACAGTATCACAGAGTGCTATAAAAAGTTCTATAGGATAGTGAATGAGTTGATGTCCTATGGGAGAATCTTCCGTACTTATGAACTGAATGATAAATTTCTAAGATCCTTGACAAAGGATTGAGACACAAAGATTTGTGCCATTAGGGAAGTGGCCAAACTTACAGATATCTCACCTCCGACATTGTTTGGAAAGCTGCTGTCATATGAGATGCATCTAATGACAAGGAAAGAGGAAGAGAAAAGTGCAAAAGGTGAGCATAGAGAAAAATCTGTGGCCTTCAAGGTTGAAGCCACTAAGAAAAATAGGAGGATGTCTCCATCACCTCCTAAGATTGTTGCTGAAACTGCTTCAGAAAATTCAGACAACCAGAATTCAGACAGTAGTGACTCAGATGAGGATTTTGTAGCATTTACTAGACAGTTTCGGAGATTACTGAAGAAGAAGCAGTGGAAGTCTAAGCCTTCCACATCTAAGCCTAAAGATGACTATTATCAAAAGAGGAAGTCATCCAGGAAAGACAGGAGCAAGACTAAGCCAAGCAAGTCTATAATATCAAAGATTGTTTGATACTACTGTAATAGGACTGGACATATAGTAGCTGAATGTCCAGATAAAAAAAAAGAGTCTGGTGATAAAAAGAAGACTCAACACCAGAGCAAGAAGGAGAAATCCTTTGTTGCTAAGAAGGAGAAGACATTGTCAGATCAGTCATCTTCAGAGTCAGAAGCTGAAGATGAGGCTTACATTAGTCTGTTTGATGCAGATGAAGAAGAAGAGTTTTTACAAGTGCTGAACTCAATATATGAACAAGAAGACCATCAGTGCAAGGGACTGATGGCTGTATTAGAAGAAGACAAGTGCCAGGATCAGCCTGGTCCTAGTAAGGTACAATGTATTTTAGATTGCAGTACTGAGTCAGAGTCAGCAACATCTGCATCAAGTGATGTGGATGGGTCTGAGTTTGAAGGTGATATTCATCAGCTGATAGATGAATATAGAGACTTGCTGCAGGCACTTAAGAAGAGCAAAAACCTGGCCAAATCCCAGGCTAAGGAAATTGCAGATCTTAAGTTGGCTGCAGTAGATTCAGAGAAGTTGCTGGATCAAAACCTGAATGAGATAGCCAGATTGAAAAACATTACTGTTATTTAGATGGGTACTATCACATTCAAGAATGATCAGATTAGAAATATGGAGGTTAGACTTCAGAAAGAAAAAGAGATTGTAGCTAGTTTTTCTAAACCTAAATCTTTATTACCCTTGATTGATGAATTTGTACCTCAAAAGGGTAAGGCTGGATTAGGGTTTAAGAAAACTGCCTGGACTGCTAGGTCCAAATCCAAAGGCAAAGCCCCAGCATAAAACAAGAAGCCTACTGTAGATAATTCAGCCATGGTTGTACCTAAACAAAGGTACAACAAGTTTGAGTGTTGGTGTTGTGGCAATATAGGCCACTTTGCATTAGATTGTTGGCACAATTCCAGTGCCAAGGAGAATAGCAATCTGCCTGCTAGAAGAGCTACCGGTAGATTTGTTAGATTTCAGGCTAACATGAACCAAGGACCCAAAACTAATTTGGGTTCTAAGGTTAAGTAGTCTTTATTGCAGGTGAGTCCAAGTGGTCATGCCCGAATATGGTACTTGGACAGTGGATGTTCCAGACACATGACTGGAACAATGGGGTTGCTGAAGGACTACACACCTATCATGGATGGCCCTAAAGTAACCTTTGGTGGTTCAGAAAAAGGAATCATCAAAGGCTTTGGTAATATTTCTAATAACCAGATTACTATTTCTCAAGTGGCCTATATGAAGGGTTTGAAACACAACCTTATTAGCATAAGTCAGTTGAGTGACTTAGGATATGACATTTCATTTATTAAGAATGGATGTCATATCAAAAGGTCAAGTGATCAAAAGATCATATTGACAAGATATAGAAAGAGAAATGTTTATTGTCTTAACTTTGTGTGTGAGAACAATGTTTCTCCTATTTGTCTTGTAGCTGATGAGTGAGTCTCACATTGTGTTAAATGACACAAGAGGCTGACCCATCTTAATTATAAGACTATTGGACAACTCTTTAGCAAAGAGTTAGTGAGGAATGGTCCTCAAGTTAAGTGTATAAAGGATGGGATATGCTCAGCTTGTCAAAAAGGCAAGCAGACCAAATCCACCTTTCATAGCCTTGAAAACAAGGATTCAGTGAGGTGTCTATACCTCTTGCATATGGATCTATTTGGTCCTATGTCAGTTCACAGTCTAGGTAGGAAGGTCTACACATTTGTGGTGGTAGATGACTATTCTAGATATTCCTGGGTGTTCTTTCTTAGACAAAAATCTGAAACCCCAAGTGTCTTATATAGTTTTGTTAAACAAATTCAGAATGAGTTGGACAGTACAGTGGTCAAAATCAGAAGTGACCATGGTACTGAATTTCAGTCTGAAAGTATGACAAAACTGTGTGAAGAATTTGGGATTTTTCAAGAATTTTCCTCACCTAGAACACCTTAGCAAAATGGAATTGCTAAAAGGAAGAATAAATCATTGATAGAGGCTGGTAGAACTCTATTGAGTGACACATCTCTCCCTGAATATTTCTAGTCTGAGGTAGTAAACACTGCATGTCATGTGATCAATAGGGCTACTATCACCAAGTGCCACAAAAAGACTCCCTATGAGATTGTGAATGGCAGAAAACCAAACTTATCCTATTTTAGGATCTTTGGTTGCAAGTGCTATATACTTAA
This sequence comes from Platanthera guangdongensis, assembly GCA_039583875.1. Lineage (NCBI taxonomy): Eukaryota > Viridiplantae > Streptophyta > Magnoliopsida > Asparagales > Orchidaceae > Platanthera > Platanthera guangdongensis. The sequence goes on along the minus strand of CM077157.1, from coordinate 111,375,333 downwards.
CAATGACAAGTCTTATCTAACCAAGTTTGCTGCCAAATCCCAAGAGGGGATATTTGCTGGGTACAACAACAATAGTAAGGCTTATAGGGTCTACAACTTGATTACTTAAGTTGTAGAAGAGTCTGTACATGTAGTCTTTGATGAGACAAGATTGATTAACAGTGAATTGATAAGTAGTTCTTACAGTTCTACAGGTATAAATGAGACAATGGACAAGCTTACCATTACATAAGATTCTACTGCAAATCAGCTAGTGGAAAATGGTAGCTGCTGTCCAGGGGGAGTACAAGACTCTCTATATGCTGAAGAAAACCAAGCGGTGCAACTTAATGAAGAGGCTGGAGGTGTACAACCTGAAGATAGACTACCTCCAACTAATAGACACTTAAAGGATCATCCAGCAAATCAGATAATTTTTGATCCAAGACAAGGAGTGCAAACAAGAAGCAGGAATCTGAGCACAGTTCTTTGCTCCAGTTTCCTATCACAAGTGGAACCAAAGAAATTTGAAGAAGCAGTTCTAGACCCATATTGGATTGATGCAATGCAAGCGGAGCTGAATTAGTTCAGAAGATGCAAGGTCTGGAAGTTAGTTCCTAAACCAAAAGACCACAACATCATTGGAACCAAGTGGATCTTTAGGAACAAATTGGATGAGAATGAGATCATTGTGAAGAATAAAGCAAGACTTGTTGCAAAAGGGTATATGCAGGAAGAAGGTATTGACTTTGATCAAACCTTTGCCCCAGTAGCAAGACTGGAAGCAATCAGGATGTTCCTTGCTTATGCAACATATCAAGGTTTCAAGGTATTCCAAATTGATGTAAAGTCAGCCTTCCTAAATGGAAATCTAAAGGAAGAAGTCTATATAGAGCAGCCCTCAGGTTTTGTTGATCCTCTCAAACCTGATTATGTTTATAGACTTAGGAAAGCATTGTATGGGTTAAAACAAGCCCCAAGGGCTTGGTATGAAACCCTGTCTAGTTTCCTCATTGAGAACAAATTCTCAAGGGAGAAAATAGACAAGACTCTATTTCTTAGGGAATCTAAAGGAAAGATAATCCTAGTCCAAATATATGTTGATGACATAATATTTGGGTCTACTGAAAGTAATCTTTGCAGAAAGTTTTCAAAACTTATGCAAGGAAAATTTGAAATGAGTAATATGGGGGAACTTAAGTTCTTCTTGGGTCTCCAAGTAAGATAGACTGAAGATGGCTTGTCCATAACTCAGTCTAAGTTCACCCTGGAGTTAATAAAGAAGTATGATATGGAATCATCCACTACCATGAGAACTCCTATGGGGTCAAGTGTGTCTCTTAGCAAAGATGATGCAGGGAAACCTGTAGATGAAACTTTGTACAGAGGGATAGTTGGCTCCCTACTATATCTGACTGCTAGTAGACCAGATATCATGTATGCTACATATGTCTGTGCTAGGTACCAAACATGCCCTAAAGAATCTCATCTGACTGCAGTCAAAATGATTTTGAGATATCTTAAGGGCACACCTTATCTAGGCCTTTGGTACCCTAGGAATGAAGATTTTCTACTGACTGGCTATTCAGATGCAGATTTTCAGGTTGAAAGAAAGATAGAAAAAGTACAACATGCACCTGTCAATTTCTAGTTGGAAGACTAGTGTCTTGGAGCAGTAAGAAGCAGACCAGTGTGACAATATCCACAGATGAGTCAGAGTATGTGGAAGCAGTAAGTTGCTGTGCACAACTATTGTGGATTCAGCACCAGCTAGAAGACTATGGTATTCAAGTAAGTAGAACATCTTTGCTTTGTGATTCTACAAGTGCTATTTCTATTGTAAATAATCCTGTCTCACATAGTAGGACTAAGCACATAGAAATTAGATACCATTTTCTTAGAGAACATGTAGAGAAAGAGGACATTTCACTAGAGTATGTTAAAATAGATTATCAAATTGCTGATATATTTACTAAGCCTCTAGATGAAACTAAATTCAATAAGTGTTGAAGTATTAAATCGAGCGGCCTAGCGGTCTAGTCTAGCGGGTTGTTGACCGCATGGTCTAGCGGTTCCTTTCCAGCAGGTTCGTGTTCAGACTGTTGCTGTTTGTAGTCCGAGCGGTCTGGCGGTCTCTCGCAGAAGCTTGGAGACCGGGCGGTCTAGCGGTCTCCTATTGCGGCATGTTCTCTTCCTACTGGAGTTGCCGAGCGGTTATCCCATTTGTCTAACCGCGCGGCCTGTGCGGTCTCTTTAATTTCTAGCCGCTCAGCCTTGTAAATTTTTAGTCCCACATTGTTTGTTTGTACTCTCTCCTATCTCCTCCATTCTATAAAAGGGAGGTCATACCTTTGTAAATGATATCTTTTTTGGATAATAAAATTTCAATTATTCAAATTTCTGTCTGTTTGTTAGCTGCGTGTTCGCTACTTTTACATGGTATCAGAGGGCTCGGTCCTTTCCACCTGACTAAGCTCTTTCTACACGTGCGACTTCTTTCTTCTTTCCGCGACCTGTTCTCGCGGCTTGGTTTCTATTCTGCCCGCTGTGCTGTTCGCTCGACTTCTCCCTATTCGCGTGCCTTTTTCCGGTCTGTTCTCGACCTGTTCTCTTAGGTCCTTTGCTTCCTCTTCTCTTCTGTTCGCTCGGACTTTTTCAGTTCGCGCGATCTCTTCCCCTGTGCCTTGGTCTGCTTCCTGTCCGCTGATGTTCTGCCACCGTGCCGCTGCAGCTTCTTGTTGGGTACATTGGTTTAAATGTACCTGATTTGAAGAAGCCTCACCCTACTCAATGATATACATCAAAATGTACTTGATGTATTTTGAGTTTAGTTGTGCAGGTCAAGTATTCACAGGAAAAGATGAAAAGATTCTAAGTCCATGTGTCGACACCCAGAAGGAAAGTGTCGACACTTAAGAAGACTTGTGTCGACACCCAGACAAGCAGTGTCGACACTTGGAGTAATTGTGTCGACACCAGGGATGCAGAGTCGACACCAGACAGAAAGTGTCGACACATACAGGTTGTGTCGACACTCAATGAAGAAAAGTCCAGTGAAGAAGTGTCGACACTTAGAAGCAGTGTCGACACCCAGAGGAACTAAGTCTACATCAGAAAGTGTCGACACTTGTAGGCTGTGTCGACACTCAGCAAATTTCAGCAGAGTCTAAGTATAAGTGTCGAAATAATAAAGAATGTGTCGACACACAGCAGAAGACTCAACACATGAAGAAAGTGTCGACACAATGAAGAATGTGTCGACATACAGCAGAAGACTCAATAAATGAAGAAAGTGTCGACACTAGGAGGCTGTGTTGACACTCAGCAAAGTTCAACAAAAAATTCTAAGTATAAGTGTCAACACAAAGGAGATGTGTCGACACTCAGCCAATGTCTTAACAGAAGAAGAATGTGTCGACACAAGGAGCTGTGTCGACACTCAGCAAGTATCAACACTAAAGGCATGTGTCGACACCAAGAAGATGTGTCGACACTGAACAAGTTCAACACATGAAGATGTGTCGACACAAAGGAGTTGTGTCGACACTTACAAGAATTCAACTAAGTACTGAAGAACAAGAAGTTGTGTCGACACACAATATCATTGTCGACACATGATGAAGAAGATGTGTCGAGAAGTAAAATCTACAACACAAGGAGTTGTGTTGACACCTTGAAGGCTAGTGTCGACACTTAGTCTACTTGTGTCGACACTTAGTCTATAAGTGTCGACACTTAAAGACAGACTGTCTCGACACTTTCAGACAGTTACAGATGTTTCAAGAACTGACTGGATGACTTGACAGCTGCCATTCCAGCTGGTCTACTGCACCTGTCAGAGTTGTCAGAAAGCTGTTAGGAACCGGATCAGCCGGTCACCATGAAGAAGGCCTATATATAGGTTTATTCTGTCAATAGAAGAAGATGATTCAACACAAATTAACACAAATCAGTTGAAGTGATCTGAAGATCTAAGTAGTTGGAGAGAGAGAGCTCCATCCAAGAAGACAGCCGTTGGAACCAGGCTGTGAAGAAGGGTTCAGACCTAGTTCTAAATCTTAAGTTGCAGTGATTGAAGATCAGCTGCAGAGAATCAATCCTATTGTGTTCTACATTCAAGAAGCTTTGAAGAAAAGCCAAGTGAGATTGTTCTCAACAGAGTTCTTCCAAGAACTCATCAAGAACCTATCAACTCATCTCTCTTTTCTCTGAGTTGTAGGTATATTCTTTGTATTCTTATTTTCTTGTAGGATCCTTAGGGATCTAAGTTGTAAGCCTGTAATTATAAAGGCTGAGTGGTAGAGCCTGTGTGCCTGAGTGTAGGAGATCTATTTCTCTGAGTGTAGGCCTGTTGTGGCTGAGTGTAGGCCTATTGTGGCTGAGTGTAGGTCTTTGGAGAAGACTGAGTTGTAGGGCCTTGGGCCTGAGCTGTAGGAACATGTTTGAGGTTCTGAGTGTAAGATCTGAGGATCTGAGATAGTGGAGGAGTTTGGCCGAATCTAGTACACTACTAGATAGGCGAAGGGGGAAAGTGGATGTACCCAAACCTTGGGGAACCACTATAAATCTGTGTGTTCACTGTGTGCATGTTAGATTCTGTGATTGCTGATTGATTTCTGTGAAGAAGTAATTATAACTCTGTGATATAATCTGTAATCTACCTAAAAAGTTTAAAAAGATTTAATCACCTATTCACCCCCCTCTAGGTGATTAGGTACAATTTCTGTTGGGTATTGTATCCACAATTACCTGGATTTGAGGAAGCCACCTGTCAAGCTAAGATGAATTCACAATGTATTTGATGAAACATCTTAAGTTGTACTTGCAGCTCCTCCATGCTAAGTGCACACCAATATCAGGGTGCAGTAGGTCAATATACACGGGTCTGCAAGACGTAATCCCTCATTGAGCAGATCAGTGTGTTGGCCTACGTGTACTCTCTCTATTGGAGTGCACTTACTTTCAAGTACAGGGCCGTTCATATGCAAGAGAAGACTAGGAGCATGGATGGGTCAAGGAGCAGCTCCTGGGTGGAAGACGAAAATTCGTCCAAGGCAAATTCGACGAGAATCACCAAGTGATTCTCGCCGATTCGGCGAGAATCACTAGTGATTCTCGCCGAATCGACGAGAATCATTAGTGATTCTCGCCGACCCCTTCTGGCTATCTCAAAACGGTGCCAAGTAAGATTCGGCGAGAATCACTAGTGATTCTCGCCGAACCAGTGGTTAAGCAGATCATGGATACCAAGTGAAAATCGCTGAGAATCAATAAGTGATTCGTCGAGAATCACTAGCGATTCTCGACGAATCGTCGAGAATCACTTGGTGATTCTCGCCGATTCGTCGAGAATCACCTGCGATTCTCGCCGATTTTCACTTAGCGTTTTCTCGGGATGTTCCTGAACCGGATTCTACAGCTGTCAATTTTCTGGACCGGGATTTAGGGATTTCTATTGTGGGTCCCACAAACGGTCATATTGGAGTTATCTACAGTATATATATTCGGGTATTTTGAACAGTAAAACCAGGCAGAAAGAAACCGAGCCGCGACGTAACCCTAAAATCGCGAATTCTCTCCGCCGCCGCCGTCGCGCTCGGGCAAGTAGGTCGCCGTCAACAATCGGGAATCCTTCGTGATCTCCGGCGACAGAAGCTTAGCAAAGCTTGAGTCTCACATGTCTATCCAGAGATCTCTTGTCTCTCGATTTGTTGACCGGGAAAAACTCCCCCGTCCGAATCGATCCAGACGACTGATCCTCGTGTGACCATTGGAAGACCAAGCTAGCTTCGCTACGAAGTTTGGATCTCCAAGTTCAGTAGCCGCTCATCATCATAGCCGCCGATCCCGAAGCTAGCCGCCGCTCGTGTTACCGCCGCCGGTTCCGGGGAGATCCTCTCCAAGAGAGACCAAGGTTGTAGACTCTTCATTGACTTCACGAACACGTCGTCGAACGAAGAGGAACACCGTAGTCTCCAAACGAAGTTTGTATCTCGTGTACATTCCATATTTACTTTTGTTGTAAGGGAACGATTGTTCCGTGTTGTAAGGGTTGGGTGCAACCCGTTTTGTGGGAGTGTTGACTCTCACGTGTGGAAGGGTTCCTTCCGATAGTGCAGGGATTGGATTTCAATCCTGTTGGAGAAGAGACCGAGTCGTCCCTTGTTGGGAGATAGGTCAAAGGGGGAAAGTGGATGTACCCAAGTCGGGGAACCACTATAAATTGCCTGTGTATTCTGTGTGCTGTGCTTTTTATTTTTATTGTGCAGGTACATTCGTAAATTCCGCAAAAGCGCTACTCGTCACCTATTCCCCCCCCCTATAGGTGCACATAGCTGACACTAGGTGGACTTTCAAGTGGTATCAAAGCAGGTTGCTCTTCAAAGGTTAACACCTTGAGTAGAATCCTGCCACCAGTGTCAGAAGCATGGATCTGGATTATGAGATACCGCCACTCAAACTCCCCGCATGCACAAAGGATTATTATCCCATCTGGAGAATGAGAGTGTCATTTCACCTTGATGCTATCGATCCTCGAGCATCCTTCATCCTGGAAGAGGGTCCGTTTATTCCCATGAAAACATCCGACTCTGGGATCCAAGTACCCATGGGCATTGCTGAGATGTCAGAGACGGAACTATCACTATTTCATTTGGACGAGAGGATTCGTCAAATTATCATGGATATCTGGTCTGGAGCCTCTCGCTCTAGATTGGAAAAATGTAGAACGGCTAAATCTCTGTGGATGATGATCTCAGAGCTGATGGGGGGGTCAGAGAAAGCTGGAATATGCTGTCAATCAGAGGATGAAGCGTATGTGGGGGTCCTCACTTCTGAAGATGAAGGCAAGGATCCCTCGGACTGCATCAGAGCTCCAGTGTCCGTGTCAGAGACTGAAGAGGACAGTGATGAAAGCAGCTCTGATGTGGATGAAACAATAGTCACTGAATCTAATGACAACAACACAGAAGAGCAGGTGTTGGGTATTGTATCCACAATGTACCTGATTTGAAGAAGCCCCTGTACAAGCTAAGGTCAATAGACAATGTATTTGATAAACTCTTTTAAGTTGTGCTTGCAGTTCCTCCACGCTAAGTGCACACCAATGTCAGGGTGCAGTAGGTCAATATACATGGGTCTGCACGACGTAATCCCTCGTTGAGCAGATCGGTGTGTTGGCCTACGTGTACTCTCTCTATTGGAGTGCACTTACTTTCAAGTACAGGGCCGTATTTATGCAAGAGAAGACAAGGAGCACGGATGGGTCAAGGAGCAGCTCATGGGTGGAAAGACGAAAATTCGTCTAAGTGTAAATCGACGAGAATCACCAAGGGATTCTCGCCGATTCGTCGAGAATCACAAGGGATTCTCGCCGATTCGTCGAGAATCAGTGGTTGATTCTCGCCGAACAAGTTCTAGCCACTTCTAAGCAAGCACCTCTGCGTCTAAGTAAGAGTCGACGAGAATCACTTAGTGATTCTCGCCGATTCGGCGAGAATCACTAGTGATTCTCGTCGAATCGACGAGAATCACTGGTTGATTCTCGCCGTCTCGACCTGGCCTAAAGCAGTGCGTGCAACCAAGGCAAATTCGACGAGAATCATCTTTGATTCTCGCCGAATCGTCGAGAATCACCTTTGATTCTCGGCGACTCGGCGAGAATCACTTTCGATTCTCACCGATTTTGACTTGGCGTTTTTCTGGAACTTCCTGAACCGGATTCTGCCGCTGTTAAGATTCTGGACCGGAACTTAGGGATTCATCTTGTGGGTCCCACAACGGTCATTTTGGAAAGCATCTACAGTATTTATACACGGGTATTTTGAACGGAATACCTAGATAGAAAGAAGCCGAGCGAGTGCAAACCCTAAAATCGCGAAATCTCTCCGCCGCCTCCGTCGCCGCTCGCGCTAGTCCGTCGCCGCTCGCGCTAGTCCGTCGCCGCTGCTGATCGCATTTCTTCCCGATCTCCGGCGACAGAAGCTTAGCAAAGCTTGAGTCTCACGTGTCTATCCAGAGATCACTTGTCTCTCGATTTGTTGACCGGGAAAAACTCCCCCGTCCGAATCGATCGAGACGACCGATCTTAGAGTGACCGTTGGTAGACCTAGTTTTCTTTGCAACGAAGATTGGATCTCAGAAGTACTGCTGCCGCGCACCATCGTTGCCGTCGATCCCGAACCAAGCCGCCGCTCGGATTGCCGCCGCCTGTTTCGGGAAGATCCTTTCCAAGAGAGACCAAGGTTGTAGACTTTTCGTTGGCTTCACGAACACGTCGTCGAACGAAGAGGAACACCGTAGTCTCCAAACGAAGTTTGTATATCGTGTACATTCTATATTTACTTTTGTTGTAAAGGAACTTTTGTTCCGTGTTGTAAGGGTTGGGTGCAACCCGTTTTGTGGGAGTGTTGACTCTCACGTGTGGAAGGGTTCCTTCCGGTAGTGCAGGGATTGGATTTTAATCCCATTGGAGAAGTGACCGAGTCGTCCCTTGTTGGGGAGATAGGTCGAAGGGGGAAAGTGGATGTACCCAAGTCGGGGAACCACTATAAATTGCCTGTGTATTCTGTGTGCTGTACTTTTTATTTTTATTGTGCAGGTACGTTCGTAAATTCCGCAAAAGCGCTACTCGTCACCTATTCCCCCCCCATAGGTGCACATAGCTGACACTAGGTGGACTTTCAAGTGGTATCAAAGCCAGGTTGCTCATCAAAAAGGTCAACACCTTGAGTTGAATCCTGCCCCTAGTGTCAAGAAGAAGACAAATATCTACTATGGACGGGCTCAAGTTCTCCGACAAGATCCCAGTATGCACCAGGCTAAACTTTCCGATCTGGAATGAAAGAATCAGGTTTTACATGGAAGCAGTCGATCCTCGACTCTTCATGATCGTGGAGGAGGGACCTTATGTCCCCACCAAGGCATCCACCATCGATCCCACCAAGAAGGTGCCGAAGACACTTTCTGAAATGGACAAAGACGAGATGGTGCTCGTGGGACTGGACAAGAAGGCACGAAACATTCTGGTGAGCGCAGTTGATGATTCCATGATGCAAAATTTCAGCAACTGCAGGACTGCTCAGGAGATCTGGCAGTGCCTGATCATCCTAATGGAGGGCACGGATGAAGTGAGGGATGATCGGAGATCCCTCCTGAACCAAAAATATGAGGCCTTCAGACAAGGGCCTAAGGAAGAGATCGGAGTCACATACGAGAACTTCCTAAAGATTGTCAACGCCCTCAAGGGCTACGGAAGAGTGTTCACCAATGGTGAACTCAATGACAAATTCCTTAGGTCCCTTACTAAGGAATGGGACACAAAGATCTGCGCCATCAGAGAATTTGGCAGACTAGCAGAAACTGATCCACAAATCCTGTTTGGGAAGCTGATGTCCTATGAGCTTCAGCTGAACACCAGGAAAGCAGAGGAAAAAGCAGAGAAGGCTGCTGCAAAAGAAAAGACTGTGGCCCTAAAAGCCAGTTACTCCAGAAAGGGCAAGGGTGCGATGTCATACCGTGCGAGGAATAAGGAAGAGGAGGAGGACTCTGAACCATGCTCCTCCGGCTCAGAGCTGTCGGAGGAGGATTTCTCCCTCATCACCCGAGAGTTCAAGAAGTTCCTCAAGATGAGGAATCAAAGAAAGAAAGACAGCTCCTCATCCAGGCATCAGAAGAAAAATTATTCTTCTGACAGGTATGCATCTAAACCTAACAAACATCGTTCTTCTGATATTATTTGCTTTGGATGCAACAAGCTAGGACACGTCGTGGCCGACTGCCATCAAAGCAAAAGAGAAAAAGGGAAAGGAGAGGAGCTCAAATCCTCCAGAGATAAGAAGAAGGAGCGGAGCTACATCACCAGAAGGCCAAAGACACTAAGTGAGTCTGATTCCTCAGACTCCAGTGATGATGAGGAAGCCTACTTCGGGCTGGTGGGTCGCTCCGACTCAGAAGGAGAATGTCCCCCATTTACTGGGAAGGTAAAAGCTCACACACCTCTCTCCGACTCTGACTCTGATCCTGAGTCTCAGGATGATGAACCTGAGGATAGCCTTTCGGCCCGCGAAGCTGAGCTCCTCGAGAAGTATGAGCTTCTGCTCAACACCTTCGAGGAGTGCCGAAAGAGATTGAAGGCTGAGAAAAAGGAAGTAAAATTCCTTAAGAGTGAGTGTGTTTCCCTAAGGGAAGAGGTCACCAGCTTGATCTCTCTCCGACAGGAACACCTCGACCTGACTTCAAAGCACTCAGAGTCTCTTAAGCTCCTTGATCTTAAGCAGGAGGAAGTAGACAAGTTGGAAGAACTACTTGCGGCAGAAAGGAAGATCGTCAAGAGCTTCTCCATGCCAAAAACAGTTCTTCCAGTCGTTGATACCTTCTCTGCTCAGGCCAAAGGAGCTGGCTTGGGGCATAAAGGGGTATCTGGTTCTTCATCTAGGAGAAACAAGAACCAGAGGAAGAATAAGGCCGCCAAGAAGGCCTCTGCTGATGAAAAGGGTAAGGCTCCTCTTAGTCCTGTTGCGTTCAGAAAGCCTGGCTTTCCTTGCAACCAACACGACTTTGAGTCAACATTTGGGAATCATTTCCGGCCCTCGGTTACAAAGCCAAAGAGCCGGTATGATGGTTGGAACTTTCCCCGGAACTTCGGTGAGAGTGCCTTCAAGGCACCTTATGAGGAAATCCACATAGGAAATTATGGTCCGTTCTCTAGCGGCCATAATGGAAAGCAGGCACCAAAAGCCAAGCCTGTTATACAGAAGGTGACAAAGTTATGCGACTGTTGTCACCATGAGGCCTCCACCTCCAGATCCAAGGCCCCAGCAGTACCCACCGTTTCCAGGGTAAGGCAGGAGCCTAGGAAGAGGTACAACAGATTTGACTGCTGGTGCTGTGGCAAAGTCGGTCACTTTGCCGTGGATTGTTGGTTTAATCCAAGGAATTACGAGACTCCCCATGTTAGCTATGCGAGACCGACCACTCGTAGGGTTAACCAACCGAGGGGGAGTGTGCTAACCAGGAATCTAGGACCCAAGTTCGATTGGGTTCCTAAGGCAAATTAATTTTGTCTTGCAGGAATGTCCAAAGGCCACCAAAACGCCGATCTGGTATTTGGACAGTGGATGCTCCCGGCATATGACCGGGACAAGAAGCCTGCTGCGTGATTACACTCCAGTCGAGAATGGACCCAAAGTCATCTTTGGAGGGTCAGATCGAGGAGTCACCAGAGGTTATGGTATGATTTCCAACGGTATAATCTCCATCACCGACGTGGCTTATGTTGAAGGGTTAAACCATAACCTGATCAGTGTAAGTCAGTTATGTGATAAAGGTTATGACGTTAAGTTCTGCAAGGATAAATGTCTGATAATTTCACGTACCTCTTCTGAAACGGTATTATCAGGCATTAGGAGCAGAAATATCTTTTGTTTAGATTTTCTCAGTTTAGATTCATCTACCCCCGTATGCCTTGTGGCAACAGGCAGTGCATCTCTTTGTGAACAATGGCACAAGAGATTGACACATATTAATTTCAAGACAATTAGCATGCTATTTTCTAAGGACTTGGTAAGGGATGCTCCCAGTATCAAGTGCATCAAAGATAGCCCATGTCCTGCATGCCAGATGGGCAAACAGACTCGGGCTACCTTTAAGAGCATCGCAGACAAAGACTCCTCCCGATGTCTTTACCTTCTACATATGGACTTGTTTGGTCCAATGCAAGTTCATAGCTTGGGAGGCAAGTCCTACACGCTAGTGATAGTTGATGATCATTCTCGGTTTACTTGGGTGTTCTTTTTGAAACGAAAGTCAGATACGTTTGACATCTTCACTAATTTTGTCAAGCAGGTTCAGAACGAATTTAACTGCTCCGTGGTCAAAATCAGAAGTGACCATGGAACAGAATTCGAATCTGGTGCAATGACAGAATTTTGTGAAGAACAAGGTATCTTTCATGAGTTTTCCTCCCCGCGCACTCCTCAGCAAAATGGAGTTGCGGAGAGGAGAAATAGAACTCTCATTGAAGCCTGCACGACAATGTTGAAAGACGCTTCTCTCCCGGAATACTTCTGGGCAGAGGGTGTCAATACGGCTTGTCATGTACAAAACCGAGCATTGATCAACAAGCATCATCGTAAGATGCCCTACGAGCTACTGAAAGGCAGGAAACCAACCATGTCCTACTTGAGGATTTTTGGTTGCAGATGCTATGTACTGAATAATGGGAAGTACCAGCGTACTAAGTTCGGTGAAAAATGCTTCGAAGGCATATTCATGGGCTATAGTGCCCACAGTCGGGCATATAGGGTCTTTAATAAGAAAACCCTAGTGGTAGAAGAATCAATAAATGTTGTATTTGATGAAGGAAGTTTGCTTAACAGCAACTCTTCCAGCAGTATTCTTGAATATGCAGGTGCACGACTAGAACAGCTGAGTCTGGATGAGACCGCTAAAGATGACGCTCCTAAGTACGTCAAAGTCTCCACCTCCACGTCATCTGAAAATGTTGAAGATCAAGATGGAACAAATCTCTTAGAAGAAAGAGAAGCCCAAGAAGTAGTTGAAGCTCCAGACGCCAGACTTCTTGAGCTCCAGCACGTGAGGGATCATCCTAGAGATCAGATCATCGGAGATCCTCGTGTCGGTGTCAGAACTCGAAGAGGTACTGTTAACGAAGTATTGCATCTTAGCTTCCTGTCACAGGTTGAGCCAAAGAAGTTCGACGAGGCGAACAAGGATGCGGCATGGATTCTGGCCATGCAAGAGGAACTACATCAATTCGAACGTTGCAATGTTTGGACGCTGGTTCCCAGACCATACAAGCAGAATGTGATTGGCACGAAGTGGATCATCAGAAACAAGCTGGATGAACATGGTGTCATCGTAAAGAACACGGCCAGGCTGGTGGCTCAAGGTTACAGACAGGAGGAAGGGATTGACTTCGAACAGACCTTCGCACCAGTAGCAAGGCTCGAGGCAATCAGGTTGTTCCTGGCGTATGCTTCACACAAAGGATTCACAGTCTATCAAATGGATGTGAAATCGACATTCCTGAACGAAGACCTGAAAGAGGAAGTATACGTCGCTCAACCCCCAGGTTTTGTCGATCCTACTTATCCCAATCACGTTTATTTTCTTAATAAGGCCTTATATGGGTTGAAACAAGCTCCACGAGCTTGGTATGAGACTTTATCTAGTTTTCTTCTTGAGAACAAGTTCTCCAGAGGTAAAATAGATAAAACATTGTTTCTCAGGGAAGTCAAAGGCAAGATTTTGCTGGTGCAAATCTATGTCGATGACATAATATTCGGCTCAACGGACAACAATCTTTGCAAAAAGTTCTCTAAACTTATGCAAGGAAAGTTTGAAATGAGCAGTATGGGAGAGCTCAAGTATTTCTTAGGACTTCAAGTGAAATAGTCTGAGGACGGAATCTTCATCTCTCAGACGAAGTTCACAAATGAACTCCTTAAGAAATTCGGTATGGAGAGTGCAACCTCTATGAGGACTCCAATGGGATCCACCATGTCTCTGGATAAGGATGAGAAAGGTAAACCTTTCGATGAAACCAAATACAGAAGCATCATTGGATCCCTGCTCTACCTTACTGCCAGTAGACCGGATATTATGTTCTCCACATGTGTCTGTGCCCGATATCAGGTGAACACTAAGGAATCTCACTATGTCGCTGCAAAGCGAATTCTAAGATACCTTAAAGGTACTCCTAATCTTGGCTTGTGGTACCCGAGAAACAATGATGTCGAGCTAATAGGCTTTTCAGATGCCGATTTTGCAGGGAGCAGGGATGACAGGAAAAGCACCTCCGGGACGTGTCAATTCCTCGGCAGGAGGCTTATCTCATGGAACAGCAAGAAACAGAATTGTGTTGCAACCTCCACAGCAGAGTCAGAGTACATCTCGGCAGGAAGCTGTTGCGCACAACTTCTATGGATCAGAAACCAGTTAGCCGACTACGACCTTCAGTTTAAGGAAGTACCCATGTACTGCGACTCCTCCAGTGCAATTGCCATTGCCAACAATCCGGTGTCGCACAGCAGAGCATATTGAAGTACGCTACCACTTCATTCGGGAGCACGTGGAGAACAAGGATATCTCTCTTTGTTATGTCCCCACGGACAAGCAGATTGCTGATATATTCACAAAGCCCCTAGACGAGGCCAAGTTCAATCTTTTCAAGACTGAATTGGGGATGCTCAATTATGAGGAATGAAGACTACAGAAGCTCCAGGCCCGTGCAAGAACTGAGGGGGAGCAAAGGGTCAAACGCTACAGACCCCGATTTGTAGAAGCCGAAAAGGGGGAGATTACCCTCCCGGCTAAGGCTAAGGTGGCTCCAAGCTTGCTCCCAAGAAATTGGTATTGGTAATGGATAACTCACTCAACTCACTTTTCAGTTTATGGTTTTCATTCTCATTTGCTCTATTCACCTTAGCTTGTAGGGTTTAGGCTTCTTCAAATAGGGGGAGATTGTTGGGTATTGTATACACAATGTACCTGATTTGAAGAAGCCCCTGGACAAGCTAAGGTCAATAGACAATGCATTTGATAAACTCTTTTAAGTTGTGCTTGCAGTTCCTCCATGCTAAGTGCACACCAATGTCAGGGTGCAGTAGGTCAATATACACGGGTCTGCACGACGTAATCCCTCGTTGAGCAGATCGGTGTGTTGGCCTACGTGTACTCTCTCTATTGGAGTGCACTTACTTTCAAGTATAGGGCCGTATTTATGCAAGAGAAGACAAGGAGCACGGATGGGTCAAGGAGCAGCTCATGGGTGGAAAGACGAAAATTCGTCTAAGTGTAAATCGACGAGAATCACCAAGGGATTCTCGCCGATTCGTCGAGAATCACAAGGGATTCTCGCCGATTCGTCGAGAATCAGTGGTTGATTCTCGCCGAACAAGTTCTAGCCACTTCTAAGCAAGCACCTCTGCGTCTAAGTAAGAATCGACGAGAATCACTTAGTGATTCTTGCCGATTCGGCGAGAATCACTAGTGATTCTCGTCGAATCGACGAGAATCACTGGTTGATTCTCGCCGTCTCGACCTGGCCTAAAGCAGTGCGTGCAACCAAGGCAAATTCGACGAGAATCATCTTTGATTCTCGCCGAATCGTCGAGAATCACCTTTGATTCTCGGCGACTCGGCGAGAATCACTTTCGATTCTCACCGATTTTGACTTGGCGTTTTTCTGGAACTTCCTGAACCGGATTCTGCCGCTGTTAAGATTCTGGACCGGAACTTAGGGATTCAAGCTACTCAAAAGATTTGGTATGAATGATTCCTTAGCCAAGAAAACACCCATGCCATCCAATGCTGCAGTTGATTCTGATGAACAGGGCAAACCAGTTGATCAGAAAACATATAGGGCTATTATTGGATCCTTATTGTATCTTACAGCTAGTAGGCCAAATATCATGTTTGCTACTCGTATTTGTGCTAGATTTCAAGTCAGCCCTAAAGAATCTCATCTTATTTTATTAAAAAGGATTTTAAGATATATAAAGGGTTGTCCTAATCTAGGACTCTGGTATCTTACTGAGTCAGAACTTAATTTAACAATATTTTCAGATGCTGACTTTGCCGGATATAGAGTTGACAGGAAAAGCACAATAAGAACTTGTCAGTTCCTTGGTGATAGGCCTGTGTCCTAATTTTGCAAAAAGCAAACCTCTGTGTCAACATCAACTGCTGAAGCTGAATACATAGCAGCAGGTAGTTGTTGTTCACAAATTTTGTGGATTCAAAATCAGCTCCTGGATTACGGTCTCAACTTAAATAATTCAACTATCTTTTGTGATAATACCAGTGCTATTTCAATTGCACAAAATACAATACATCATAGTATAACAAAGTATATAGAAATAAGAGATCATTTCATTAGAGATTGTATAGACAAAAATAAAATTAAACTTATCTTTATCTCTACTGATCTACAAAGAGCAGATATTTTCACCAAACCCTTAGATGAAAAGAAACATTTGTTCTTCCTAAATCAGCTAGGCATGATCAATGGAGACAGTTTAATTTGATTTTTATCTATGCTCGATGATTTGTTCATGTTTCATCAAACGAAGTTCGACAAACTCTGAACGCTTCGTGGAGTGTTCATCGAACGGAGATCGACTAACTTTCCTTTGTGAAACTGTTTATCGAACGGAGATCGACGAATTTGTTTCAGAAATCTTTTCGTCGAACGGAGAACGACGAACTGTTTTCCCCCTCTTCAAACTTTGATCGACGATTTTATTTCTTTATGAGATTTTTCGTTGAACTGAGTTCGAAGTTTTTAATATTTCGTTGGACGGAGTTTGTCTTTTCATATTCTGAAAATTTATAATAGAGTTTTCATCAAACTCCATCCCGCACCTTCCAGTTCTCTTGCACTTGATCTTTTGTTTTTGCAGGCATGATGATTTCAGCGGCGACTCTCTTTGGAATGAATTTTGATGTAGGATTCGACATTGTCATCGACTCTTTCAATCATTTCGATCAAGTCTTCAGGAACATACTTCAGTTGTTTGAAGCACCATAGTTGAGATAGTTTATGACCCTAAGGATCAAACTCCCAGTGCAGTAAATCAAAGAATGGGTTTTCACAGCAACCCTTCTAGATCAAACCTCCATTACTGGATCAATTTCTAGATAACAGGTTTCTCTTTCTCCTGCTATTCTAACTGAAATTTTTGGATTTATCAATAGAGAAGATGAAATTGAACTATCTAGCACTGAGTATGAGGATATGCTAGCTATAATGGGTCACTCCCAGGGAAACCCTAACAAGTTACAGAAGAAGAACTTATCTGCTAAATATAAGTTCTTAGCAGATATAGTTGGGAAGGTAATCTTGGACAAACACTCAGCCCATGACTACATTACCATGCACCAATTCCTTCTGATGTGTGCTGGGGGAAATTATATTTGATTTGATTAAGAAGAAAATTAGTAAGAAAGATGTTTGTTTTGGAAGAATTTTGGGAATCTTCTTACATGCAAAGGTTCCAGAATTACTGATCTCCCATACCATTTTTATAAATGCCAATAAGAGGATTACCTCTGTCCTTTTTGGCAGATGGGAGAGGGTTTTCCCAAAGCCCTCTAGGGCTTCCTCTTCTAGGATAGCTTCAGAGGATACCAGGGCTGAACTAGCCACTTCACCAACCCCTGAAGAAGCTCCTGCTCCTCATATTTTCTTCATCAACTCCCCTCCATCTCCACATCATCCAATATTTCCTTCATCAATTCCCCTTGTTGATGTTTCTACACTTCAACAATCTTCTACTTCCATCCCTTCCGTCTCACCATCTAGACCACAATCACCAATCAACACTACTGAGGAAACACCATCTCCACCTCCTCAATCTCCTCTACCATCACATCAACCATCACAAATTGATGACACACTATTTGTTGGGTATTGTATCCACAACATACCTGATTTGAAGAAGCCCCTGAACAAGCTAAGGTAAATAGGCAATGTTTTTGACAAAATATTTCAAGTTGTGCTTGCAGTTTTTTCCACACTAAGTGCACACCAATGTCAGGGTGCAGTAGGTCAATATACACAGGTCTGCACGACGTAATCCCTCGTTGAGCAGATCAGTGTGTTGGCCTACGTGTACTCTCTCTATTGGAGTGTACTTAATTTCAAGTACAAGGCTGTGTTAAGGCAAGAGCAGACAAGGAGCAAGGATGGGTCACGGAGCAGCTCTTGGGTGGAAAGACGAAAATTCGTCTAAGTATAAATCGACGAGAATCACCAAGTGATTCTCGCCGATTCGGCGAGAATCACTAGTGATTCTCGCCGAATCGTCGAGAATCATTAGTGATTCTCGTCGACTCTATACGACTACCTCAAAGCGGTGCCAAGTAAGATTCGGCGAGAATCACTAGTGATTCTCGCCGAACCCATCGTTGAGCAGATCAGGGCCAAGTAATATTCGTCGAGAATCATCAAGTGATTCGGCGAGAATCACTAGTGATTCTCGCCGAATCGTCGAGAATCACTGGCTGATTCTCGCCGATTCGGCGGGAATCATCTTCGATTCTCGCCGATTTTGCCTTAGACGATTTTCTGGAACCCCCTGAACCGGATTCTGCCGCTGGCACTATTTTGAACCGGATTTTGGGTTTCCTCTTGTGGGACCCACAACGGTCATGAAGGTGTTTACTTGTGTATATATATACGGGTATTTTTGAACAGTAAAGACACACAGAAAGAAGCCGAGCGACGTGACCTAAAATCGTGAAACTGCTCCGCCGCCGCCGTCGCCGCTCGCGCTAGTTGGTCGCCGCTTTTGATCGCGATTCTTCCTGATCTTCCGGCGACAGAAGCTTAGCCAAGCTTAGAGTCTCACGTGTCTAACCGGAGATCTCTTGTCTCTTGATTTGTTGATCGGGAAAATCTTCCCCATCCGAATCAATCGAGACGATTGATCCTAGTGTGACCGTTGGTAGACCTAGCTAGCTTCGCTACGAAGTTTGGATCTCCAAAGTACAGCAGCCGCACACCGTTGTCGCCGCCGTTCCCGTGAACCAAGCCGCATCCCCTCTTTGCCGCCGCCGGTTCCGGGGAGATTCTCTCCAAGAGAGATCTACGGTTGTTGGACTCTTTGTGGACTTCAAGAACACGTCGTCAACAAAGAGGGACACCTTAGTCTCCAAACGTAGTTTGTATCTCTTGTACATTCTAGTTTTACTTTTGTTGTAAAGGAACGTTGGTTCCTATTTGTAAGGGTTGGGTGCAACCCGTGTTGTGGGAGTGTTGACTCCTACGTGTGGAAGGGTTCCTTCCGATAGTGCAAGGATTGGATTTCAATCCTGTTGGTGAAGAGACCGAGTCGTCCCTTGTTGGGAGATAGGTCGAAGGGGGAAAGTGGATGTACCCAAATCGGGGAACCACTATAAATAGCTTGTGTATTCTGTGTGCTGTGCTGTTTATTCTTATTGTGCAGGTACAATTTTAAATTCCACAAAAACACTGCACGTCACCTATTCCCCCCCCCCCCATAGGTGAAGATAGTTGACACTAGGTGGACTTTCAAGTGGTATCAGAGCCAGGTTCCTCATCAAAAAGGTTAACACCTTGAGTTGAATCCTGCCGCTAGTGTTATCTACTATAGACGGGCTCAAGTTCACAGGCAAGATCCCAGTGTGCACCAGGCTCAACTTTCCTATCTGGAAGGAAAGGATCAGGTTCTACATGGAAGCAGTTGATCCTCGACTCTTCATGATCGTGGAGGAGGGACCTTATGTCCCCACTAAGGTCTCCACCATTGATCCTACCAAGAAAGTGCCGAAGAAACTTTCTGAAATGGACAAGGACGAGATGGTGCTAGTGGGACTTGACAAGAAGGCGCAGAACATTCTGGTCAACGCGGTTGATGACTCAATGATGCAGAACTTCTGCAACTGCAGGACAGCACAGGAGATCTGGCATTACCTGATCATCCTAATGGAGGGCACTGATGAAGTGAGGGATGATCGGAGATCCCTCCTGAACCAGAAATATGAGGCCTTCAGACAAGGGCCTAAGGAAGAGATCGGAGTCACCTATGAGAACTTCCTCAAGATTGTCAACGCCCTCAAAGGATACGGAAGAGTGTTCACTAATGGTGAACTCAATGATAAATTCCTTAGGTCCCTTACTAAGGAATGAGACACAAAGATCTGTGCCATCCGAGAGTTTGGCAGACTAGCTGAAACAGACCCGCAAATTCTATTTGGAAAGCTAATGTCCTATGAGCTTCAACTGAACACCAGGAAAGCAGGCACCAAGAGCCAAGCCTGTTATACAGAAGATGAAGAAGTCATGTGACTGCAATCACTGTGAGGCCACCTCCTCCAGATCCAAAGCCCCGGCTGTACCCACCGTTCCCAGGGTAAGGCAGGAGCCTAGGAAGAGGTACAACAGATTTGACTGTTGGTGCTGTGGCAAAGTCGGTCACTTTGCCGTGGATTGTTGGTTTAATCCAAGGTATCACGAGACTCCCTATGTTAGCAATGCGAGGCCGACCACTCGTATGGTTAACCAACCGAGGGGGAGTATGCTAACCAGGAATCTAGGACCCAAGTTCGATTGGGTTCCTAAGGGAAATTAATTTTGTTTTGCAGGAATGTCCAAAGGCCACCAAAATGCCAATCTGGTACTTGGACAGTGGATGCTCCCGGCACATGACTGGGACAAGAAGCCTGCTGCGTGATTACACTCCAGTCGAGAATGGACCCAAAGTCATCTTTGGAGGGTCAGATCGAGGAGTCACCAGAGGTTACGGTATGATTTCCAACGGTATAATCTCTATCACCGACGTGGCTTATGTTGAAGGGTTAAACCATAACCTGATCAGTGTAAGTCAGTTATGTGATAAAGGTTATGACGTTAAGTTCTGCAAGGATAAATGCCTAATAATTTCATGCGCCTCTTCTGAGACAATACTAACAGGCATTAGGAGCAGAAATATCTTCTGCTTAAATTTTCTTAGTTTAGATTCATCTACCCCCGTATGCCTTGTAGCAACAGGCAGTGCATCTCTTTGTGAACAATGGCACAAGAGATTGGCACATATTAATTTCAAAACAATTAGTATGCTATTTTCTAAAAACTTAGTAAGGGATGCTCCCGTTATCAAGCGCATCAAAGATAGCCCCTGTCCTGCATGCCAGATGGGCAAACAGACTCGGGCTACCTTTAAGAGCATTGCAGACAAAGACTCTTCCCGATGTCTTTACCTTCTACATATAGACTTGTTTGGTCCAATGCAAGTTCATAACTTGGGAGGCAAGTCCTATACGCTAGTGATAGTTGATGATCATTCTCAGTTTACATGGGTGTTCTTCTTAAAACGAAAGTCAGATATGTTTGACATCTTCACTAATTTTGTCAAGCAGGTTCAGAACGAATTTTACTGCTCAGTGGTCAAAATCAGAAGTGACCATGGAAAAGAATTCGAATCTGGTGCTATGATAGAGTTTTGTGAAGAACAAGGTATCTTTCATGAGTTTTCCTCCCCGCGCACTCCTCAGCAAAATGGAGTTGCGGAGAGGAGAAATAGAACTCTCATTGAAGCCTGCACGACAATGTTGAAAGACGCTTCTCTCCCAGAATACTTCTGGGCAGAGGCTGTCAACACAGCTTGTCATGTACAAAACCGAGCATTGATCAACAAGCATCATTGTAAGACGCCTTACGAGCTACTGAAAGGCATGAAACCAACCATGTCCTACTTGAGGATCTTTGGTTGCAGATGCTATGTACTGAATAATGGGAAGTACCCGCGTACTAAATTTGGTGAAAAATGCTTCGAAGGCATATTCATGGGCTATAGTTCCCACAGTCGGGCATATCGGGTCTTCAATAAGAAAACCCTAGTGGTAGAAGAATCAATTAATGTTGTATTTGATGAAGGAAGTTTGCTTAACAGCAATTCTTCCAGTGGTATTCTTGAAGATGCAGGTGCACGACTTGAACAGCTGAGTCTCAATGAGACCGCTAAAGATGAAACTCCTAAGTACGTCAAAGTTTCCACCTCCACGTCATCTGGGAATGTTGAAGATCAAAATGGAACAAATCTCTTAGAAGAAGGAGAAGCCCAAGAAGTAGTCGAAGCTCCAGACGCCAGACTTCTAGAGCTCTGGCACGTGAGGGATCATCCTAGAGATCAGATCATCGGAGATCCTCGTGTCGGTGTCAGAACTCGAAGAGGTACTATTAACGAAGTTTTGCATCTTAGCTTCCTGTCACAGGTTGAGCCAAAGAAGTTCGATGAGGCGAACAAAGATGCGGCATGGATTTTGGCCATGCAAGATGAACTACATCAATTCGAACGATGCAACGTTTGGACGCTGGTTCCCAGACCACACAAGCAGAATGTTATTGGCACCAAGTGGATCTTCAGAAACAAACTGGATGAACATGTTGTCATCATAAAGAACAAGGCCAGGCTGGTGGCTCAAGGTTACAGACAGGAGGAGGGGATTGACTTCGATCAGACCTTTGCACCGGTACCAAGGATCGAGGCAATCAGATTGTTCCTGGCGTATGCTTCGCACAAAGGATTCACAGTCTATCAAATGGATGTGAAATCAGCATTCTTGAACGGAGACCTGAAAGAGGAAGTATACGTCGCTCAACCCCCAGGTTTTGTCAATCCTACTTATCCCAATCATGTTTATTTTCTTAATAAAGCTTTATATTGTTTAAAACAAGCTCCACGAGCTTGGTATGAGACTTTATCTAGTTTTCTTCTTGAGAACAAGTTCTCTAGAGGTAAAATAGATAAGACATTGTTTCTCAGGGAAGTCAAAGGCAAGATTTTGCTGGTGCAAATCTATGTCGATGACATTATATTCGGCTCAACGGACAACAATCTTTGCAAAAAGTTTTCTAAACTTATGCAAGGAAAGTTTGAAATGAGCAGTATGGGAGAGCTCAAGTATTTCTTGGGACTTCAAGTGAAACAGTCTGAGGATGGAATCTTCATCTCTCAGACGAAGTTCACAAATGAACTCCTTAAGAAATTCGGTATGGAGAATGCAACCTCTATGAGGACTCCAATGGGATCCACTATGTCTCTGGATAAGGATGAGAAAGGTAAACCTTTCGATGAAACCAAATACAGAAGCATCATTGAATCCCTGCTCTACCTTACTGCCAGTAGACCGGATATCATGTTCTCCACACGTGTCTGTGCCAGATATCAGGTGAACACTAAGGAATCTCACTATGTCGCTGCGAAACGAATTCTAAGATACCTTAAAGGTACTCCCAATCTTGGCTTGTGGTACCCGAGAAACAATGATGTCGAGATAATAGACTTTTCAGATGCTGATTTTGCAGGTAGTAGGGATGACAGGAAAAGCACCTCCGGGACGTGCCAATTCCTCGGCAGGAGGCTTATCTCATGGAACAACAAGAAACAGAATTGTGTTGCAACCTCCACAGCAGAGTCTGAGTACATCTTGGCAGGCAGCTGTTGCGCACAACTCCTATGGATCAGAAACCAGTTAGCCGATAACGACCTTCAGTTCAAGGAAATACCAATGTACTGTGACTCCTCTAGTGCAATTGCAATTGCCAACAATCCGGTATCGCACAACAGAACGAAGCATATTGAAGTGCGCTACCACTTCATTCGGGAGCACGTGGAGAACAAGGACATCTCTCTCTGTTATGTCCCCACGGACAAGCAGATTGCAGATATATTCACAAAGCCCTTAGACGAAGCCAAGTTCAGTCTTTTCAAAACTGAATTGGGAATGCTAAACTATGAGGAATGAAGACTACAGAAGCTCCAGGCTCGTGCAAGAACTGAGGGGGAGCAAGGGGTCAAATGCTACCGACCCAGATTTGCAGAAGCCGAAAAGGGGGAGATTACCCTCTCGGCTAAGGCTAAGGTGGCTCCAAAGTTTGCTCGCACGAAATTGGTATCGGTAATGAATATCTCTCTCAACTTAATTTCAAGGTTATGATTTTCATTCCCATACGCTTTATTCACCTTAGCTTGTAGGGTTTAGGCTTCTTCAAATAGGGGGAGATTGTTGGGTATTGTATCCACAACGTATCTGATTTGAAGAAGCCCCTGAACAAGCTAAGGTAAATATGCAATGTTTTTGACAAAATATTTCAAGTTGTGCTTGCAGGTTTTTCCACGCTAAGTGCACACCAATGTCAGGGTGCAGTAGGTCAATATACACGGGTCTGCACGACGTAATCCCTCGTTGAGCAGATCAGTGTGTTGGCCTACGTGTACTCTCTCTATTGGAGTGTACTTAAGTTCAAGTACAAGGCTGTGTTAAGGCAAGAGCACACAAGGAGCAAGGATGGGTCAAGGAGCAGCTCTTGGGTGGAAAGACGAAAATTCGTCTAAGTATAAATCAACGAGAATCACCAAGTGATTCTCGCCGATTCGGCGAGAATCATTAGTGATTCTCGTCGACTCTATACGGCTACCTCAAAGCGGTGCCAAGTAAGATTCGGCGAGAATCACTAGTGATTCTCGCCGAACCCATCGTTGAGCAGATCAGGGCCAAGTAATATTCGTCGAGAATCATCAAGTGATTCGGCGAGAATCACTGGCTGATTCTCGCCGATTCGGCGGGAATCATCTTCGATTCTCGCCGATTTTGCCTTAGACGATTTTTTGGAACCCCCTGAACCGGATTCTGCCGCTGGCACTATTTTGAACCGGATTTTGGGTTTCCTCTTGTGGGACCCACAACGGTCATGAAGGTGTTTACTTGTGTATATATATACGGGTATTTTTGAACAGTAAAGACACACAGAAAGAAGCTGAGCGACGTGACCTAAAATCGCGAAACTGCTCCGCCGCCGCCGTCGCCGCTCGCGCTAGTTGGTCGCCGCTTTTGATCGCGATTCTTCCTGATCTTCCGGCGACAGAAGCTTAGCCAAGCTTAGAGTCTCACGTGTCTAACCGGAGATCTCTTGTCTCTTGATTTGTTGATCGGGAAAATCTTCCCCATCCGAATCGATCGAGACGATTGATCCTAGTGTGACCGTTGGTAGACCTAGCTAGCTTCGCTACGAAGTTTGGATCTCCAAAGTACAGCAGCCGCACACCGTTGTCGCCGCCATTCCCGTGAACCAAGCCGCCGCCCCTCTTTGCTGCCCCCGATTCCGGGGAGATTCTCTCCAAGAGAGATCTAGGGTTGTTGGACTCTTTGTGGACTTCAAGAACACGTCGTCAACAAAGAGGGACACCTTAGTCTCCAAACGTAGTTTGTATCTCTTGTACATTCTAGTTTTACTTTTGTTGTAAAGGAACGTTGGTTCCTATTTGTAAGGGTTGGGTGCAACCCGTGTTGTGGGAGTGTTGACTCCTACGTGTGGAAGGGTTCCTTCCGATAGTGCAAGGATTGGATTTCAATCCTATTGGTGAAGAGACTGAGTCGTCCCTTGTTGGGAGATAGGTCGAAGGGGGAAAGTGGATGTACCCAAATCGGGGAACCACTATAAATAGCTTGTGTATTCTGTGTGCTGTGCTGTTTATTCTTATTGTGCAGGTACAATTTTAAATTCCGCAAAAAATGCTGCACGTCACCTATTCCCCCCCCCCCCCATAGGTGAAGATAGTTGACACTAGGTGGACTTTCAAGTGGTATCACTCATCTCTCAATTTTGATCTATTATCATCTCTATCTCCACAGCCTTCTCCACAACATTCCCCTATTCAGGAAGACACTTTCCTCCCTGATATCCCAACATCAAACATTCCATCCAACACTCCCACTAACATTCCAACACCATCCATTCCACAAGCATTTTGTCCAAATGTCTCCATGCCATCCTATTCTATATCAGCCCACATTCTTGAGCTTATTACCCCTACCCTCCAGAAGCTGATAGCAGAAGCCATTGCTCCACTTGCTACTTCCATCACTATACTCTCTTCACAGCTAGCTTCTTTCTCCACTATCCCTTCTTCTGGGGGCCTGGGTTCAGGTATCTCTGAAACCAGGCAGGGGGAGAGGTTCAATGAAGAAGCTCCAGCTTTTCATGAAGAATCTCCAACAGCAATAAGTCCAACAACAGCAACAGTTATTATTGAAACAGATACAAAAATGATTCCAGTTTGTACAGAATAAGAAACACCAGATTTTTCAATTCCAGAAATAATCACTATTGGTGATTTCATCATCAATCCCACAGTTGACATTCATTCTTTACTTTATTCTTTTGATACACTTTCCAGCGGGAGTCTTCCAATTTTTGATACTTATTCTAAAGCAATAGTCAGTTATACAACACCAATAAGTCCTCTTGTATTGGAACAACTAAGGACTAGTTTTGTAGTTAAAGAAAACATTATGTTGGAACCCTAGGTTGGATTTGGGTAAGGATCACTATTATGGTTTATTAGATTGACCCAAAATGTATAGTCATGGGTCATAGGATTCTCCAGGT
The DNA here is from genome assembly GCA_039583875.1 of Platanthera guangdongensis. Lineage (NCBI taxonomy): Eukaryota > Viridiplantae > Streptophyta > Magnoliopsida > Asparagales > Orchidaceae > Platanthera > Platanthera guangdongensis. Next base: position 111,349,418 of record CM077157.1, on the reverse strand, counting down.
ATGCCTCAAAAGTATTTCAGAAGAAGTGAAGGCAGAATTCTTTGAACACAGATTCTCTGAATGAAGAATGCAGAATTCTTTGAACGCAGATTCTCTGAACGAAGAATGCAGAATTCTCTGAATGCAGATTCTCTGAACGAAGAATGCAGAATTCTCTGAACGCAGATTCTCTGAACGAAGAATGCAGAATTCTTTGAACACAGATTCTCTGAACGAAGAATGCAGAATTCTCTGAACGCAGAATCTCTGAACGAAGAATGCATAATTCTCTGAATGCAAATTCTCTGAATGAAGAATGCAGAATTCTCTGAACGCAGATTCTCTGAACCCAGATTCTCTGAACGAAGAACGCAGAATGCAGAATTCTCTGAACGCAGAATGCAGAATTCTCTGAACGTAGAATGCAGAATGAAGAAGATTTAAAATAAAGTTTGGCGATTTCCTGTGCAATTTTTCAGACAATTTTATTTACAGCTGGCAGAATTTATTAAGGCTTAATTGCAGGCATTTATAGCTATCAGAATTAATGTTATATATTCTTAAGAATATAGCCATTTGGAGGCTGCATTAATTATGAATTAAATCAGAGATTAAATGCCAATTGATTCCCAAAGAAATTACCATTCTCGGGAAAAGGCTTCAGCCATTTCAAGACAAGAATTCAAATGTTTGAATTAATCCAAGGGATATATATATATATGATATACAGAAGATTAAACAAGACAACATATATCATAAAACGACAGAAATATATACAGATCAACTTCATCCTCTTCATTGGCTCCAAGGGTTTCAAGAGACAAGAAATACATATCAGTCTAGAAGCCTGCTGTAGAGCAACATCAAAGCTAAAGGCCTACTCACCCTTAGCAAAGCTTCCACTCCTGAACCTTTCAAGATCTCAGGGGGAGCTTTGAAAACATTACAGAATCCACATAGTCTTCTCATTTTGAGTTGAGAAAAGAAGACTTCCATCAATCTCTCATCCCCCCCACTGTATAAAGGGTTCTCTACTCCCTTCAAAAGTGATTCCTGGTTGCAAGTCACCTAACCAAAAGAGTTGAGGTTTGGTTTTTGGGCACCTGATCAAAAGCTCATTGGTGGCAGTCACCTGATCATAACTTATAGTGGATTCCTACCAAGGGTGGTAGAAGAGTGGATGTACCCAGGTTGGGGAACCACTATAAATTTCCTTATGTCGACTGGATTGCTTGCTTTCTTTCTTTTTATTTGTGCTGTGACTTTTTATCTCTTAATTCTAATTTAGAATAAATTAAGATCTATCACCTCACTTTCAATTGGTATCAGAGGGACGTTCTTTGGTTGTACAGGCTAACACCTGAACCAAAACGATCTGTTAGATCTTAAATTTCTTAAGAGTTTTTCATGGCACAAAATGAAGAATGTTCAAGCACTGGACCTCCTAAGTGCAATCTGGATAAGCTTGCACTATGTAAGGCAAGGATTAGGCTTTTTATGAACTCTAGTGATAAAGACATTTTTAATTCTATTTTGACAGGTCCTTATCAACCATTGGAAACAACAAGCATGAATGTTGTTCCATCACCTCAATGGACAGAAGCCCAAAAATTGCTAAAGATTGCTAATGCAAGAGCAATGGACATCCTTGCTCAATCAATGTCTGATGACATTTTTGAAGGAGTTGATGAATGTACTTCAGTAAAAGACATCTAGGACTCCCTCACAGCAATGGCTGCTGGATCAACAAAAGAAAAAACATTAAATGTTGAATCTTGGAGTGACTCTGAAGCTTCCCCTGAGATCTGCTAGGACAACAAATTATTGAATATGAGGTAGCAGAAAGGAAATAACAAAATGAGGTAGCAGAAAGGAAAAATAGAACCCTTATTGAATCTGCTAGGACATTGCTTGCAGATGCTTATTTGCCCCTATCCTTTTGGGCAGAGGCTGTAAGCACAACAAATTATGTTCTTAACAGAAGTTTAATTCATAAACTAAAGGGTAAGACCCCCTATGAATTACTTATAGGGAAGCAACCTAAAGTAGATTATTTTAAAGTATTTGGATGCAAGTGTTACATTCACAAAAATAATAAGAAATACCTTAAAAAGTTTGAAGCCAAGGCTGTAGAGGGAATTTTTTTTAGATATTCCCAAATCAGCAAAGCTTATAGGGTATTTAATAAATCAACATTAAAAATAGAAGAATCTATACATATATCTTTTTGTTGAAGTTGGTGACCGGGCGGTCTGGCGGTCTGTCTTGGCGGGTTGAAGACCGCGCGATCTGGCGGTTTGTCTCAGCCGGCTTGGAGACCGGGTGGTCTAGCGGTCTCACTAGCCATCTCTCTTTCTCTCTGGAGGTAGCCGTGCGGTTAGCCCGTCTGTCTAACCGCGCGGCTTGTGCGGTTTGTTCTGTACAGTCCGCTTAGTCCTGTAAATTTTTAGTCCCACATCTCTTATTTGTATTCTCTCTTCTCTCCTCCATTCTATATAAGGGAGGGCATACCTTTGTAATAGATATCTTTTTTGGATAATAAAGTTTCAATTATTCAAAACTCTATCTGTTTGTTTCTACTTGTTCGCTACTTCTAATATGGTATCAGAGGGCACGGTCTTTTCCTCCTGATTGTGTGCGCTCTCTGCTTCTCGCCGCTTGTTTCTGCTTCTCGCGACCTGTCTTTGCGGCTTGTCCTCTCTTCCGCCCGCTACTCTGTTCGCGCGGCTTGTTGCTTCTCTTCTCTTGCTGCTTTTCGTCGCCGCGACCTGTTTAGTTGTCGCAGCGACCTGTTTCCTTCTAGCCGCTTGTTTTTCCCCTAGCTGCGCGGCCTGAGTCTGTTCGCCCGGCTTGCGACTTGTTGTTGTCGCTGCTGCTTCTTCTTCCTCTTCTCTTTTGTTCGCTCGGACTTTTCAGTCCGCGCGACCTCTTCCCCTCTGTGCCTTGTTCTGCTTCCTAGCCGCTCGTGTTCGCGCGGCTTCTTCCCTTTAACCCGTTGCGGTTTCACGCGGGTTGCTCTCTTTTCCTCCCCCCCCCCCCGCGGCTTTCTCTCTGTTCGCGCGGATTCTTCCTTGTTTGAGCGGCCTCTCTGCCTTTCTTCCTTTAGCCGCTCCTGCTTGTTAGTCGCCGCGACCTCCTGGTTCAGTCGCGCGGCTTGTGCTCTGCACCTTGGTCGTGGCCCTTCTTGCCGCTGGTGTGCTGTCACCGAGACCGCTGCAGTTTCTTTTTCCTCCCTTCATGGCTTTCATATCCTCCTCCAAGTCATTCGCCTCGGTTGTCACGTCTTCTGGTCGTGCCCACGTTGTTACTCAGGGAAAATGGCTGATCGACACTGGTGCTACAAATCATATGACCGACCATCTCCCGTGTTTCTCTCTCCTAGAAAAACATGATCGCTTGCCCCCGGTTATTCTCGCTGACGGCTCTTCATCATCAGTCCATGGAACGGGGATAGTTCATGTCACTCCGTCTCTTCACTTGGCGGATACTTTATACGTGCCCCAGTTCCCGTGCAACTTATTATCTGTTACCTCTCTTTGCAAGCAATTACAGTGTTCCGTCACATTTACTTCTACTTCTTGCTCTTTTCAGGATCCGGCCTCCCAACGGACGATTGCTACTGGGACTGAGAGTGGCGGCCTATACTTCCTGGACAACATTTCTGCTTTTTCCACCTTCTCCTCCACCTCCACAGATATTCTCAAATGGCATCTCCGCCTTGGTCATGCTCCTCCCCGTCTTCTTCGTCAACTTCTGCCCCACCTTCCTCCACAAAGTCCTCCGCTCAACTGTGAGGCCTGTCAGCTTGGCAAGCATCACCGCTCCTCCTTCCCTCCAAAGCACGTTCATAGCTCTACTCGTCTGTTTGATCTTATCCACTCCGATATTTGGGGTCCTTCTCCTACTCTTACCATTGGTCGGGGTAGTTCATATTTTGTCACGTTTATTGATGATTTCTCTCGCTGTACGTGGGTGTATCTATTAAAAGATCGCTCTGAATTATTCTCTGTATGGATGTCCTTCTATCTAATGATTAACACTCAGTTTGGTGTTTCTATCAAAGTTTTTCGATCTGATAATGCCAAAGAATATCTCAGTCATGACTTCTCTACATTCTGCATGCAAAATGAGATTCTTCATCAAACTAGTTGTGTCTATACTTCACAACAAAATGGTGTGGCCGAATGCAAAAACCGTCACCTCCTCGATGTCGCTCGCACCTTGATGACCCAGATGCATGTTCCTCGCTCCTATTGGGGCTATGATGTTCTCCTTGCCTGCTACCTCATCAATCGCATTCCCTCCACGGTTCTCCACGGCCACACCCCGTTCTCCATTTTGTATTCGGGCAAGGAGCCGTTTCCTCTCCCTCTCCAAATCTTTGGATGCACCGCCTTTGTGCATACCCCTTCTGCCACCCGTGATAAGCTCTCCCCTCGCTCCATCAAATGTGTCTTTCTGGGGTACTCCACCACTCAGAAAGGCTATTGTTGCTTTGATCCCGTCCTTCGTAAGCAGTTCGTCTCTGCTGACGTCACCTTCTTCGAGAATACCTCCTACTTCTCGGATGACTCCTCTCCTCTTCTCCCAGCTTCTGATTCTCCTGCCGTTCCCTTCGTTCCCTCGCCTCCTACTACACTCTCCACCCCTACACCGTCTCCATCCCCTCCTCTTCCTCCACCTCTCTCTCTCCCTTCTCCACCACCCTCTCCCTCATCTCCGCTGCAGTCGCTCTCTACTCCCGGGCCAGCTTTCTCTACCACGGATGCTCCGGATGCCGCGGGCCTGGCTGACCTGGATCTTCCTATAGCTCTTCGCAAAGGGGTGCGGACGTGTACCCTACACCCCCTTGCTGCTGTTGTTTCCTATGATCATCTAACCCCTTCTCGCAGGGCATTTGCACTGGCTATCTCTGCCACTGCCACACCCCGCTCCTACCAGGAGGCCCTTGCTATTCCTCATTGGAAGATGGCCATGGATGAGGAAATGGCGACCCTAACTGAGCGGGGTACCTGGACTCTTGTTCCTCCTCCCTTTGGCACTGATGTTGTTGGCTGTCGCTGGGTCTTTGTGGTCAAATTTGGCCCTGACGGCACTGTGGATCGTTATAAGGCTCTCCTGGTCGCTAAGGGCTTCACTCAGACCTATGGGGTTGATTACTTTGACACCTTCTCTCCCGTGGCTCGTATCAGCACTATCCGGGTCCTTCTCTCTGTGGCGGTAAATAAGGATTGGCCGATTTCCCAGCTGGATGTCAAGAATGCCTTCCTTTATGGTGATCTTCATGAGGCCGTTTACATGGAGCAACCTCCTGGGTATGTTGCTCAGGGGGAGACACGCGTATGTCGGCTGAAGAAGGCAAACTATGGCCTCAAGCAGAGCCCTCGAGCTTGGTTTGACAAGTTCAGCGGGATCGTGGCGGCCGTTGGTTTTGTGCGAAGCTCTGCCTATCACTCTCTCTTTATTCGCAAAACTCCTTCTGGGCTGGTTGTTCTTGCTGTGTACGTCGATGATATTCTTCTCACTGGCGATGACTAGGAAGGGGTAGCCCTGACAAAGCGTCATCTTCGCCAACATCTGATCACAAAAGATATGGGCTCTCCAAAGTACTTTCTAGGGATCGAAATCTCTCGGAAGCCCGACTCTTTAGTTCTCTCTCAGCGTAAGTATGCCCTTGATCTTTTAAAAGAGGCAGGATTGACTGGAGCAAAACCTGCCCGATGCCCCATGGCAACTAGAGAAGACAAAACCTGGACAGATGATTCGCCTCCTCTTTCAGATAGTTCGCAGTACAGGCGTCTGGTTGGTAAGCTCATATATCTCACAGTGACCAGACCTGATATTTCCTATGTTGTAGGCAAGGTGAGTCAATTCATGCAAGCACCTAGGGAGTGCCATCTACAGTCTGCCTTACGGATCTTGGAGTATATCAAAGCAGCGCCTGGGAAAGGATTACTTTTTCAGAGGAATGGTCATCTGAGGATTAAAGCATACTCAGATGCAAGTTATGCTGATGACAAAGGGGATCGTAAGTCAACCTCAAGTTTTTGCACCTTTGTTGGGGGAAATCTAGTGAGCTGGAAGAGCAAGAAGCAGTCTGTTGTCTCCAGGTCCAGTGCAGAAGCTGAGTATCGCAGTATGGCATCGACCACTTGTGAGTTAAAATGGCTGCGGGCTCTCATGCTAGATTTAGGAGAGGTCTACAACCATCCTCTACCTATGTTCTGTGATAACAAGGCCGCCATATACATCTCTAAAAATCCGGTATTCCATGAAAGAACAAAGCACATTGAGGTCGACTGTCATTTCATTCGTGAAGAGATCTTAAAGGAACAAATTTGCACTCCATTTGTCACTTCAGATAAAGAGCTAGCTGACATCTTCACCAAGCCAGTTTCCGCCTCATTTCTTCATGTTTGTGACAAGCTGGGCATGATCGATATATATGCTCCAGCTTGAGGGGGAGTGTTGAAGTTGGTGACCGGGCGGTCTGGCGGTCTGTCTTGGCGGGTTGAAGACCGCGCGATCTGGCGGTTTGTCTCAGCCGGCTTGGAGACCAGGCAGTCTACCGGTCTCACTAGCCATCTATCTTTCTCTCTAGAGGTAGTCGTGCGGTTAGCCCGTCTGTCTAACCGCGCGGCTTGTGCGGTTTGTTCTGTACAGTCCGCTTAGTCCTGTAAATTTTTAGTCCCACATCTCTTATTTGTATTCTCTCTTCTCTCCTCCATTCTATATAAGGGAGGGCATACCTTTGTAATAGATATCTTTTTTGGATAATAAAGTTTCAATTATTCAAAACTCTATCTGTTTGTTTCTACTTGTTCGCTACTTCTAACACTTTTGATGAAGCTAATATATTTTACAAGGATAAAGATTCTTCTACCAAAGACACTTTGCAGGTACCCTATCTGTGTGAGAAATTGGATGATTTAAACCTTACACAAGAGGTTACACTTCATCCTTCTTCACAGATTGATGAAGAAAGTGAAGAAGAAAGTGCTGAAGCAGTTTTTATAACTACAACAACCATAATTCCACAAGTGGAATTAATTCCACAAGCTGTTGATCAACCAACTCCTCCGGCTGATCTTGTCACACTTAGAGATCATCCCATATCTTAAGTGATTGGAGACATATCAGCTGGTGTGCAAACAAGACATCAACTCAACCAAGATTTGATGCATGCTTGCTTCATTTCTCAACTTGAGCCTCAATCCATAAAAGATGTAGAGCAAGATCCCCACTCGATTATTGCAATGCAAGAGGAGCTCAATTAATTTGAGAGGTGCAGAGTTTGGGATTTAGTTTCAAAACCCAAAGACTACCCAGACAGTGGAACTAAATGGGTCTTCATGAATAAATTGGATGCACAAGGATCAATTATAAGGAACAAAGCAAGATTTGTAGCCTAAGGATATTCACATGAAGAAGTCATTGATTATGACCAGACCTTTGCCCCTGTTGCAAGATTGGAAGCTATTAGGATTTGTCTTGCATATGCAGCATTTAAGAATTTCAAAGTATATCAAATGGATGTCAAGAGTGCATTCCTCAATGGAGAATTAAAAGAGGAAGTTTACGTTGAACAACCTTTAGGTTTTATCTCCATAACTCATCCATCTTTTGTTTTTTAGTTGCATAAAGCTCTTTATGATTTAAATCAAGCTCTAAGAGATTAGCATGAGACCTTAGCTAGATTTTTTTAGAGCATAAGTTTATTAGAGGCATTGTAGATAGAACCTTGTTCATTAGACATCATAAATAAAAAATTTTGCTAGTCCAAATATATGTAGATGATATAATATTTGGCTCTAATGATTCCAAACTTTGCAAAAGGTTTTCTGACCTGATGCACTCAAAGTTTGAAATGAGTAGCATGGGTGAACTATCCTACTTCCTTGGTCTCCAAGTGAAGCAAATTCCCGATGGTATCTTTTTACCCCAATCAAAATATACTAAAGAGCTACTCAAAAGATTTGGTATGACTGATTCCTTAGCCAAGAAAACACCCATGCCATCCAATGTTGTAGTTGATTCTGATGAACAGGGCAAACCAGTTGATCAGAAAACATATAGGGCTATTATTGGATCCTTATTGTATCTTACAGCTAGTAGGCCAGATATCATGTTTGCTACTCGCATTTGTGCTAGATTTCAAGTCAGCCCTAAAGAATCTCATCTTATTTTATTAAAAAGGATTTTAAGATATATAAAGGGTTATCCTAATCTAGGACTCTGGTATCCTACTGAGTCAGAACCTAATTTAACAAGATTTTCAGATGCTGACTTTGCCGGATATAGAGTTGACAGGAAAAGCACAACAAGAACTTGTCAGTTCCTTGGTGATAGGCTTGTGTCCTAATTTTGCAAAAAGCAAACCTCTGTGTCAACATCAACTACTGAAGATGAATACATAGCAGCAGGTAGTTGTTGTTCACAAATTTTGTGGATTCAAAATCAGCTCCTGGATTACGGTCTCAACTTAAATAATTCAACTATCTTTTGTGATAATACCAGTGCTATTTCAATTACACAAAATACAGTACATCATAGTATAACAAAGTATATAGAAATAAGATATCATTTCATTAGAGATTGTGTAGACAAAAATAAAATTAAACTTATCTTTATCTCTACTGATCTACAAAGAGCAGATATTTTCACCAAACCCTTAGATGAAAAGAAACATCTGTTCTTCCTAAATCAGCTAGGCATGATCAATGGAGACAATTTAATTTGATTTTTATCTGTGCTTGATGATTTGTTCATGTTTCATCAAACGGAGTTCGACAAACTCTGAACGCTTCGTGGAGTGTTCATCGAACGGAGATCGACTAACTTTCCTTTGTGAAACTGTTCATCGAATGGAGATCGACGAATTTGTTTCAGAAATATTTTCGTCGAACGGAGAACGACGAACTGTTTTTCCCTTCTTCAAACTTTGATCGACGATTTTATTTCTTTATGAGATTTTTTGTTGAACTGAGTTCGAAGTTTTTAATGTTTCGTTGGACGTAGTTTGTCTTTTCATCTTCTGAAAACTTATAATAGAGTTTTCATCAAACTCCATCCCGCACCTTCCAGTTCTCTTGCACTTGATCTTTTGTTTTTGCGGGCATGACGATTTCAGCGGGGACTCTCTCTAGAACCATTCAAGATCTCAGGGGGAGCTTTGACAACATTACAGAATCCATATAGTCTTCTCATTTTGACTTGAGAAAAGAAGACTTCCATCAATCTCTCATCCCCCCACTGTATAAAGAGTTCTCTACTCCCTTCAAAAGTGATTCCTGGTTGCAAGTCACCTAAACAAAAGACTTGAGGTTTGGTTTTTGGGAACCTGATCAAAAGATCATTGGTGGCAGTCACCTGATCAAAACCTGTAGTGGATTCCTACCAAGGGTGGTAGAAAAGTGGATGTACCCAGGTTGGGGAACCACTATAAATTTCCTTGTGTCGTCTGTATTGCTTGCTTTCTTTCTTTTTATTTGTGCCGTGATTTTTATCTCTTAATTCTAATTTAGAATAAATTAAGATCTATCACCTCACTTTCGCATTATAGAGCAAATAACTACTCCAGAGCCAAAGGTTGTTTCTCCTCCAACTTTTGGCTGGTGTGAATCCCCCATGTCTGATCTTGATGAATTTTTGTTTCAAGATATGGAACCAGAGACTGACAGTATTCAAGCTCAAGTTATCGCATATATTATAGAGCGAGAACTTCAAGTACAACCATATGCTCATCCAGTTTTATCTGATGACATGCTTAAACAAATTAATGATCTTTATGATAATCCTATTGAAGAATCTGATGATGATGATGAAGATTCAGATGACTCAGAGGATTCTAGTTCTAAAAAGAGAGAACTCAAGAAGAATGTTCCATCCAAGACTGCTCCAAAACCAAATCCAACTGCTGATACACCTTATTACATTATGCACAACATTACTATCACTCCAGACACTCCTCACTGGATGAGATACTCAAAGAATGAAATGAAAGTAAGGAAGAAGAGCAGGAGATACTCTCCACCTCCACAGTCTAGGAGAGGTCCTCCTCCTCCTGCAGCAGGATCAACATGCAATGTTTCTCAAGTACAAAGGTCTACATCCTCTCATCATACCAGACCATCTTACAGCAGTAGCAAATAACAGTACAGCTCCCAAGGCAGTAAACAACAATATAAGAAGCAAAGCAGTCAGCAACAGATATCTGAAGAAAGTCAAAAAGAAAAATCAAGTCCAGAGAGACCTCCCTCTCCAATATATGATCCAGGGTTGGTTCCTAATTCTAGAATGGCCATGTTTAATGAGTTGATTGCTCTATCTTAGATAAGGAAGGCCAAGGAAGAAGGAAAAGATTCCTGTCATTTCTCTACCATGTCATCTTACAGGAAGAAAGAACTCTAGAAATATTAGGTACAAAATCTTTTCAATGTTGATACCTATACGCATTTACATCTAGAAGCTGTAGTGCCCAGAGCTACAACTATAAAAATTCTTGGTGCTCAAGACATGAAGATGACTCAGAGAGAAGTAGAGGATTCCAGAAGAAAAATCATTTTCACAAAATCTGCTCCTTCTTCAGATGCTTCAAAGGAAAAAATCATAAACTTCTGCTTTTGCATTTTTTGAACATTGTTATTATTATATATACACACAAGGCATTTTTGTTCATATCTGCTGAATGTTTTATAATTCTGTAAGATATTTTTATTGCTTTGTGATTTTGCTTATTTTTATTTTGTATAGTGACGTCACCCAAATACAGGGAGATTGTTGGAACCCTACTTGTGATTTGGGCTAGGTTCACTATTAGGTTTGATGACCCACCATGTATAGTCTAGGATCATATGATAGTTTCAGGGTTTAGATCAATCACTTAAGGGTTAGATTACTGAGACCTACCTTCATAAGACTTCAAAGAATACAAGACTTAAGAGACAAGATAGTTTTAAAGATTACATAAAAGGTGTTCGACGATAGCTGAACTCAGCTCGACGATCGTCGAACTCAGCTCGATGAACTCAGAGTTCCTTCTCTGAGTTGAGCTCAACGAAAGTCTAGCTCAGGTCAACGAACTGTGAGCTTATATCAGAATCTCAGCTCGATGAAGTGCCTTCTCAGCTCGACGAACTTGGAGCTTAGTTTGGCATGTACATTCTTCTATTCGACGATTTTGGAGCTCAGATCGACGAAGAAGACTTATCAGCTCGACGAACTTGGTGCACAGGTCGATGAAAACTTTACTGAGTTCGACTAACTCCATCCAGGTTCTCCTCGATTAATCTTCTCTACAGTTTCTCAGTTCGACTAAGGCAATTTAATTTCAGATATTAAGACAGTAATAATCTGATAATTAATGCTTAATATTCTCAAGAATATAGCCATTTCCTGGCAGCATTAATTAGGAATTTCACAGAGTTATTACTTAACATATTTACTGGGACAGTTGAGGAAATACATTGAAGACAAAATGAGCCGTTTCATTTCCCAGAAAATATGCAGAGGACTTTAAGGAATTCAAAATTCAAATCAGTAATCAATATATAAAATAAATTCTCAGAAGATTGTATAGAACAAGTCTATCAGTCAGGAATAAGAAGGAAGAAGAAAATTTGTGCAACTAGAGAACAAGAAACAGATACAGAGAACATCTTGTTCATCATCTTATTCTTCAAGTTTTCTACCAGCAACACAATATTCAATCCGACACCAATAGATCCATCTCTCAGAATCATTTACTAGAAGAAGAAGTGTTCATCTTTGAAGGCCTACACCCTGAAGCAAAGTCTCCTCTCTTGATCAGATTTCTATAACTCAGGGGGAGCTTTGACTACATCATTAAATCCACTAGTCTTCTCTCAGATTATTGATAGAGAAGAACATCTTCAATTTTTTGTTTATTTCATCCAACTGTTTACATGGTTATAACTCCCTTCAAAAGTTAAACCGTTGATTTTCAAGTCTCATGATCAAAAGACTTGATTTGGTTTTTGGACACCTGATCAAAAGCTCAAAGAGTTACTAGATCTCCCTTAGAAAATAGATCTTGTGGTGACAGGGCACCTAAACAAAAACCTGTGGTGGCAGGGCACCTAATCAAAAATCTGTAGTGGATTCCTACCAGAGCGGTAAAAGAGTAGATGTACCCAGATTTATTGGGGAACTACTATAAATTTCCTTGTGTTGTCTGGTTGTGCTCTACTTTCTTATTTGTTGTACTGTGATATTTTCTTTTCTTATATATATATCACCTATTTTAATCCGCTGTAAAAATCACTTAAAGTTTTAAAATACTTTATTCACCCCCCCCCCCCCCCTCTAGAGTTAGTTAGATCAATCCCTCAGCATCTGAAACATCACTTTCAAGTCGGACATAATAAAAACATTTGTGGCTAGTCGTCCAAGATAACCAAACCACTATTGCAAACAACATCAACTTCAAGATTAAAGCTATTAGTGAGTTAAAATTATATTAGTAGCTTTCATGTTTTGTTGATAACCATTGACCGAATAATAGATTTCATTCATAGATAAGCTATGTCAAATTAGGTGAAGAAGATGGTGTAACAACCCCATCCGTTCATATGATATATTCTAGAAGGTCCGGCCGGGGCCCCACAGGATATATCACAAAACAGACGGTGAAGGTACAGGATGATACCAGAGTAGCGCATCGCACCTATCACAAAGCATTCTAGCGGAAGCCTAGACTATCACTTGAACTCCTCATGAATGTCCAAACATAAAACTCCACATTTTATATCATCTAGGAATGTCTTACAACAAGTCAAAAGAGTTGGCCTTATGGCCATACATAGCTTTCAAACAGTGGCCTAAACAACTTGGCGCGCAGGCCGGCCACAAAAAAGAAAACACACAACAACACAGATAGCCTTCGAGGGCTAGCAGCAGTAGCAGCAACAACAGCAGGAACATCAACCTCTATGCATCCCGCTCGGCTCTCCAGCATCTGTACAGGGACAATCCACCCAACGGTGGCAAACAAAAGCAACGGTCAGCGTTCAGCTGACCAAATTATAACGACCCTACCCCTTCTCTCGGGGCAGCGGTAATCTTCCCTGCAGGCATAGCAAATCACAAGTATGGCAATATATATCATCAAAATGTGCTTTCACGCACACAAGCCATCACAACCGTTCGCCACCCGGCCCAACGGTCCATGCATTCAGGGCACATTATTGGTGTTCTGGCAAATCTCTTGCCCACCACCGTATCAGGGTCATAACCCAACAGTAAATCTCTTGAGCATTTACTCCATGACGTGCAGCCGGAGTTTGTCTTCCTACACTGGGATGGCCCGTAGCCCCCCATTGTGTCATGGCGCGTAGGCCGAAGACTCTTGTTATGCGCTCCAACAGACCGCACCTTTTGGTCTCACGTCGGACGGACATAGCGCAGGTCGGATCCTCCACCCCCCGTTGCTCAAATCGCCTTGCCTTCTCCGAGTACATCGTACTCATGGCTATATCAAAGGCACGGGTCGGTCTCACCAATCCTGTTCTTGGCATTCAAGCCTGGGCATATCTCGATACTCATTTCCTTAGCACAACCGCGGGTCTTTCCTGGGCCTCCCAGTACTTCTTGTGACTCTCTCCACAGGTGGACACCGCACAAGCACAAATGTCAGGGGTCTTTCCTGGCTATCATGCCAGTACTTCCTGTTACTCGCTTCACAGGTGGACACCCTATGACATCAAACATCACAAAAGGGCATTTCCTGGTCACACCAGTACTTCATGTGCCTCATTCACAGGTTGGACCCAAAAACATCACATGGCTATTTTCCTGGGCTACCACCCCAGTACTTCCTGCTACTCCTTTTCGCAGGCATAACCCGTTGACTCCTTAAACTACACGTTATCACGGAGTCTTCTCCGGTTTGTATGCAACATCACCAATCCAGACCAACCTGTCCAGATGGGCTTCACACAGCATGCCTATTCCGTACTCCATTTCCGGATCTATATGCTAACAAAGGGGATTTCAAGCATCCACCCAAAGATTCCCAAAATCAGCAACCTCTTGGTGGGGGAAATCACAAAGCTATGCCAAAAAGAAGCCTTCACATGGCTAGGAAGAAAAGTCGTTACCCTTGACGACCGCTTCGGTGCCATGACCACAAAGCTTGCTTGAAAACTCGCAAGAGCGTTTCCTCCGCAACGCCGGCCTCGGATTTCTCGTCGGTAACCAGCAGCAGCCCCCTTTCCTTCTTCCTCCTCCTTTCTCTCTCTCTTTCTCTCTTAACTTGAAGAAAGATCAAGGCCAAATCAAATGAGAATCACTTCTCAGTTTTCGGCCTTTAAGAAAAAGAGGAAGAAGCTTCAGCCCTTGGATCCCAGCTGAAGGAATGGACGGCCACGATTTTGCCAAAACACAGATTTTGACCTGACACGGCCTCTGACACGGCTGTGTGCCTGGCCGTGTGCCTCAAGCGGTGGGCAACCGACTTATCCAAACCAGTGACACGCCCATGGAACACGCCCGTGTCATGGGCCGTGTCACCAACACGCCTTCAAACATGCCCGTGTCTGTGGCCGTGTGCCTGGGCGAAAAAAATCCCAAAACATCCCGAGACTTCACACGGCCTGTGACACGCCCGTGTCCCAGGCCGTGTGCCCTGACACGGCACAAAGACACGCCCTTTTGAAATCCTTCGGCGGGCTGAGTTCGTCGACCTGATTTGACACGCCCTGTGACACGCCCGTGTCACAGGCCGTGTTCAACCTCTCGACACTCAACACTCACGTCTCGACACTCGACGATCGTCGAGTAAAAGTCGTCGAGACAACGACACGGCCTTGGACACACACGTGTCCTGGGCCGTGTGCCCCCTCTCGCCACATCGTCGAGCGAAAAATCGTCGAGACAAAGGCCGATCGTCGACACAACCTCGACACGCCCTGCGACATGCCTGTGTCGCAGGCCGTGTCAGCTGACACGCCCTGGGACACGCCCGTGTCCCAGGCCGTGTCACCCAAAAATTTCCTGTTTCCGAAATTTGGGCTGTTACAATCCTCCCCTCCTACAAGAAATTTCGTCCGCGAAATTCAGACACAGGAAAGGCAACAGTAACCAGCAAGAAAAATGTTACAACATGCCAAATTTGATGTTACAACATCCTTGCTACAAATTACAAAAACAGCTCAGGGAACTCTTCGCGCATGGTTTGCTCTCGCTCCCATGACAGTTCTTCACGGCCGCAGTTGTCCCACCAGACTTTTACCATACCAACCGTCTTATTCCGCAACTGTTTCTCGGCTCGATCTTCGATCTGAATGGGTCTAACTCTCGTTGTTAGCCCATACTCCACCGGCACACGATCGTCCGCGATTACTTGAGCTGGATCTTTCATGGCCTTCCGAAGCACCGAGATGTGAAAGACATCATGTAACCCACCCAAGTCCGCCGACAGAGCTAGCCGATAAGCCGCTTCGCCCACTCGCTCAACCACTTCAAAAGGACCCAAATATCTTGGACTCAACTTTTTCAATCGTCGAATCCTAGAGACACCTTTGAATGGCTTGATCTTCAAGTAGACCCAATCGCCAACCGCAAATTCCACGTTCCGGTGCTTGGCGTTGTAGTACTTCGCTTGTCGATCTTGAGCAATAAGCAATCTTTCTTGAATAGTCTGTATGGTTGAGTTTGCTTCATCAACCTCATTTGGTTTAACAACTCGAGCTTCGCCCGCTTCTACCCAAGCCAAGGGAGTACGACACTTCCTTCCATATAGAGCTTCATATGGTGCCATCCCAATGCTCGCCTGGTAGCTGTTATTATATGCAAACTCGACCATATAGAGATGATCTTCCCATCTCTTTCCGAAGTCAAGGGCGCACATTCGGAGCATGTCCTCCATTGTTCTGTTGGTACGTTCAGTTTGGCCATCCGTTTGGGGATGAAAGGCCGTACTGAAAGTCAACTTCGTGCCCAACAGTCGGTGAACTTGCCTCCAATCATTTGACGTGAATCGCCCATCTCGATCACTTACGATTCTCCGAGGAACACCGTGAAGCCGCACAATTTGGTCAATATATAACTTTGCCAAACTTTCAACTGAATCATCCCGCCTGTTCGGGAGAAAATGTGCCACTTTCGTTAGCCGGTCAACAATCACCCAAATGGAATCATTTCCTCGCTGCGATCTTGGCAACCCATGCACAAAATCCATGGAAATATCATCAAATTTTCACTCTGGGATCGGTAGTGACTTCAAATAACCGCCCGGCTTTTGGCATTCCGCCTTCACCATCGCACAGGTTTGGCATTTCGAGACATAAAGGGCAACATCTTTCTTGAGCCCTGGACACTAGAATAGCTTCTTCATATCAATGAACATCTTCGTGCTCCCGGGGTGAATGGAATACTTTGTATAATGCGCTTCATACATCAGTTCTTCCCTCAATTTCCCCACATTTGGGACGCACAAACGGCCCTCGTTTCGTAACAGACCGTCAATCCAGGTGAATTTGCCCTCTGGCCCTTCATTCACATAGCGCAAGAGATCTTCATCCAACTCCGTTGCCCGTCGAACTCGGTCTGCAAGGTCACATTGCACCTCAGTCCAGTTCAAACATGCAATGGCAATGGAATTCTTGTCAACACAATAGATCTCCAATGCCTCCAGTTCCTGGATAAGACGTTCATCATGCCTTTGTAACCAATTTGCTCTAGCCGGAACTCGCCGACTCAAGGCATCCGCGACAACATTCCCCTTCCCGGGCGTATAGTGAATCTCGAAAGTGTAGTCCCCAAGGAACTCCAACCACCTTCGTTGTCGCATATTCAAGTCTTTCTGCTCCAAAAGATACTTTAGGCTCTTATGATCGGTATAGATCTCCACCTTCACTCCATAAAGGTAGTGTCGCCACAATTTGAGTGCAAAAATCACCGCCGCTAATTCCAAATCATGGATGGGATAGTTTCGCTTGTGCACCTTTAGCTGGCGTGAGCCATAAGCAATCACCTTCTCCTTTTGCAGAAGAACACAGCCTAAGCCGCTCCCTGAGGCATCACTATAAATCATAAATCCATCGGTTCCACGTGGCGAAGACAACACCGGCGCCATGGTCAACCAAACCTTCAGCTCTTCAAAAGCTCGTGCGCACTCTGGCATCCAAACGAACTTCTGATCTTTTCGCGTCAGTGTGGTTAGCGGCAAAGCGATCCGCGAGAAGTTTTCCACAAATCTTCTATAGTAGCCCGCAAGTCCAAGAAAACTCCTGACCTCGGCCACGGAAGACAACATTGGCCACTCTTGTATGGCTCTTATCTTTGCTGGATCCACTGCAATGCCCGCTCCACTCACCACATGGCCCAAAAATGCCACTGACGATAGCCAAAACTCGCACTTCGAAAACTTGGCATATAGCTAATTTTGCCTTAACGTGTTCAACACCAACCGCAAGTGAATCTCATGTTCAGCTTCCGACTTTGAGTACACCAGGATGTCATCAATGAACACAATCACAAACAGATCCAGGTACTCACGGAAAATACGGTGCATCAAATCCATAAACACCGAGGGCGCATTGCACAATCCAAATGACATGACTGTGAACTCATAGTGCCCATAACGCGTTCCAAATGCGGTTTTGGGAATGTCACCTTCCCGAATTCGTAAATGGTAGTAACCAGACTTTAGGTCCAACTTCGAATAGACGGTCGAGCCCACCAGCTGATCGAATAACTCATCAATCAGGGGTATCAGATACTTATTCTTCTCGGTCAGCTTATTCAATTCACGGTAATCAATACACAACTGCAACCCACCATCTTTCTTCTTTACAAAAAGCACAGGCGCGCTCCAAGGTGACATACTTGGGCGGATATAACCTTGCTCTAGCATTTCTTGTAGTTGAACCTTCAACTCAGCCATCTCTTTAGGCGCAATGCGATATGGCGAGCGGGCCACAGGTTTCGCACCTGGCACCAACTCGATCGTGAAGTCAATCTCCCGCTAGGGTGGTAGCCCAGGGAGATCCGTGGGAAACACATCTATAAATTCTGCCACAATCAGAACCTCGCACAAACTGGCCTTAGGCTCCACAGCCTCAATTAGTGCAAAGTAACACTCCGCACCCTTCTGAATAGCTTTGACTACCTGGAGTGCAGACATCAACGTCCTACCCACTCCTCGCATACCCGCGAACTTGGTCTCCTGTTCGGTATTCTGGCCCAACGTGATTTCTTTGGACTGGCAATCAATCATAGCATGCTGCTCCGCAAGCCAATCCATCCCAAAAATCACATCGAATTCCGATATTGGCAAAACAAATGCAGTTAAACGAAAATCCCGACTTCCTAACTGAACCGCCACATCGCAAGCTTGATCCGCAAGCATCCAACAGCCATTCAGCAACACCACTCTGACGCTATCTGTCTTTGCACGATTGGGTATCCCAAGCCGTGTAATAAACTCACTAGACAGAAAAGAATGCGATGCACCTGTATCAAACAGTGCTCGCGCCAGCGTGTCCCGAATCATCACAAAGCCTATGACAAACATGTCACACACACAAACCGCAAACATAGGAGTACTAAGCAAAGCATACAACCAATAGCATATGCAAAACTAAACTCATACCTGTGACAACGTCACTCTGCTTGATGGCCTCTTGCAGGCCAAGATTGTAGACCCGGGGTTGCGCCTGCGAGGCAGAGGAATCCACCACCGCCTTTCCTTTTTCCGCATAAGATGCTCCCGCCTTCTTTTCACTCTTTGGCGGCATCCGACAATCTCGCGCAATATGCCCCATCCGGCCACAATGGAAGCAGATACGAGTGTCTGGCTTGGAGGTCGCCCCTGATGTTGCTCCCGTTGCAACTGATGAAGGAGCTTGTCCACTAGGCTTGGACTTCTTGCCCCATCTCTTCTTATAAAATGGTTTTCCCGATCGGGGCGCCTTCCACTCCGGTTGCATCACAGCCAACGCTCTCTTCCCTTGCACCCTTTTCATATCCTTCTCCAGCGCGCTCGCAGTGTCAACCAATGCTTGAAAACCTTGGTTCACAGAACTTGACACAAGGAACCTCAGCTCGTCCCTCAGTCCTTCATAGAACCGATTAGTCTTCCTCTGTTCATCAGCAAATATCGAACCCGCATACCGCCCCAAGCGAGTAAATTCATGCAAGTATGCGTCAATACTGCCATCACCTTGTGTTAACCTTTGGAATTCATTTTCCATGGCTATCCGTTGAGCCGCAGGAAGGTGCTTTGCTAGGAAGAGCCGGGAGAATTCTTCCATCGATACTTGGGTTAACGGACGACCCACCAAGTGATGCAACTCCATCTCATCCCACCATAACCGAGCTTCTCCTTCGAGCAAAAAGGTAACTAAAGTAACTTTCTGATGCTCCGCCGTTCCTATCGCCGTCATCACTCGCTTGACGCGCGATAGCCAATCCTCAGCCTGCGTCGGAGTTCCCACGCCCGAGAACGTAGGCGGATGGAAACTCATAAACCGCGTTAGCTGCTTCTCAGCCGCTCGAGGAGCCACATCCACGACAGGTTCAGGCCTTGCCGCCACCTGTTCTGGCCTCACAGCCGCTTGCTCCTGCCTAAGGGGCTGGCCTTGGATCATGGTAAATAAGGCCTCCGCAACTAACCGCACATGTTCCGTAGACGGTGGAGGTGTAGGCACCGCGGCTGGTGCCGTACTTTCATCAGAACGCTGGGGCTCAGACGGCCTAGCTCCACTTCGTGTCACCTAAAGGTGGACAGGACACACACATTAGCGGTCGTACCCAAGCTAATGTCACAAAATAAGAACACGCAGGTTTCGCAAACACATCAAGTTTGCATTCCTATCATGGACATTCAGGAGTTCATTCGTAGACTTTGGTGTGCACAAACACGTGCGCGCCACCCCACAAAAGAAGTCGTCCACGACTTCGAGAGGGAAAGACCAAAACGACCGATACCAAAAATGTAACAACCCCATCCGTTCATATGATATATTCTAGAAGGTCCGGCCGGGGCCCCACAGGATATATCACAAAACAGACGGTGAAGGTACAGGATGATACCAGAGTAGCGCATCGCACCTATCACAAAGCATTCTAGCGGAAGCTTAGACTATCACTTGAACTCCTCATGAATGTCCAAACATAAAACTCCACATTTTATATCATCTAGGAATGTCTTACAACAAGTCAAAAGAGTTGGCCTTATGGCCATACATAGCTTTCAAACAGTGGCCTAAACAACTTGGCGCGCAGGCCGGCCACAAAAAAGAAAACACACAACAACACAGATAGCCTTCGAGGGCTAGCAGCAGTAGCAGCAACAACAGCAGGAACATCAACCTCTATGCGTCCCGCTCGGCTCTCCAGCACTTGTACAGGGACAATCCACCCAACGCTGTCAAACAAAAGCAACGGTCAGCGTTCAGCTGACCAAATTATAACAACCCTACCCCTTCTCTCGGGGCAGCGGTAATCTTCCCTGCAGGCATAGCAAATCACAAGTATGGCAATATATATCATCAAAATGTGCTTTCACGCACACAAGCCATCACAACCGTTCGCCACCCGGCCCAACGGTCCGTGCATTCAGGGCACATTCTTGGTGTTCTGGCAAATCTCTTGCCCACCACCGTATCAGGGTCATAACCCAACAGTAAATCTCTTGAGCATTTACTCCATGACGTGCAGCCGGAGTTAGTCTTCCTATACCGGGATGGCCTGTAGCCCCCCATTGTGTCATGGCGCGTAGACCGAAGACTCTTGCTATGCGCTCCAACAGACCGCACCTTTTGGTCTCACGTCGGACGAACATAGCGCAGGTCGGATCCTCCACCCCCCGTTGCTCAAATCGCCTTGCCTTCTCCGAGTACAGCGTACTCATGGCTATATCAAAGGCGCGGGTCGGTCTCACCAATCCTGTTCTTGGCATTCAAGCCTGGGCATATCTCGATACCCATTTCCTTAGCACAACCGCGGGTCTTTCCTGGGCCTCCCAGTACTTCTTGTGACTCTCTCCACAGGTGGACACCGCACAAGCACAAATGTCAGGGGTCTTTCCTGGCTATCATGCCAGTACTTCCTGTTACTCGCTTCACAGGTGGACACCCTATGACATCAAACATCACAAAAGGGCATTTCCTGGTCACACCAGTACTTCATGTGCCTCATTCACAGGTTGGACCCAAAAACATCACATGGCTATTTTCCTGGGCTACCACCCCAGTACTTCCTGCTAGTCCTTTTCGCAGGCATAACCCGTTGACTCCTTAAACTACACGTTATCACGGAGTCTTCTCCGGTTCGTATGCAACATCACCAATCCAGACCAACCTGTCCAGATGGGCTACACACAGCATGCCTATTCTGTACTCCATATCCGGATCTATATGCTAACAAAGGGGATTTCAAGCATCCACCCAAAGATTCCCAAAATCAGCAACCTCTTGGTGGGGGAAATCACAAAGCTATGCCAAAAAGAAGCCTTCACATGGCTAGGAAGAAAAGTCGTTACCCTTGACAACCGCTTCGTTGCCATGACCACAAAGCTTGCTTGAAAACTCGCAAGAGCGTTTCCTCCGCAACGCCGGCCTCGGATTTCTCGTCGGTAACCAGCAGCACCACCAGCAGCAGCCCCCTTTCCTTCTTCCTCCTCCTTTCTCTCTCTCTTTCTCTCTTAACTTGAAGAAAGATCAAGGCCAAATCAAATGAGAATCACTTCTCAGTTTTCGGCATTTAAGAAAAAGAGAAAGAAGCTTCAGCCCTTGGATCCCAGCTGAAGGAATGGACGGCCACGATTTTGCCAAAACACAGATTTTGACCCGACACGGCCTCTGACACGGCCGTGTGCCTGGCCGTGTGCCTCAAGCGGTGGGTAACCGACTTATCCAAACCAGTGACACGCCCATGGAACACGCCTGTGTCATGGGCCGTGTCACTAACACGCCTTCAGACACGCCCGTGTCTGTGGCCGTGTGCCTGGGCGAAAAAAATCCCAAAACATCCCGAGACTTCACACGGCCTGTGACACGCCCGTGTCCCAGGCCGTGTGCCCTGACACGGCACAAAGACACGCCCTGTCGAAATCCTTCGGCGGGCTTAGTTCGTCGACCTGATTTGACACACCCTGTGACACGCCTGTGTCACAGGCCGTGTTCAACCTCTCGACACTCAACACTCACGTCTCGACACTCGACGATCGTTGAGTAAAAGTCGTCGAGACAAAGACACGGCCGTGGACACGCCCGTGTCCTGGGCCGTGTGCCCCCTCTCGCCACATCATTGAGCGAAAAATCGTCGAGACAAAGGCCGATCGTCGACACAACCTCGACACGCCCTGCGACACGCCCGTGTCACAGGCCGTGTCAGCTGACACGCCCTGGGACACGCCCGTGTCCCAGGCCGTGTCACCCAAAAATTTCCTGTTTCCGAAATTTGGGGTGTTACAGATGGTCGCATGTTCAACTGTAGAGGCAAATACTATTGTTGTGCATTAAGGATTAAGTGGGACATCATATTCAACATTTGCTGGTAGTCAATAAACTATTAAAAATATTCCAACCTTTTCATTTTTTGCTTAATTTCTAAACTTACTCTTGTGGTGTTCGTAGGTGAGCCAGATGATTATGAAGATTATACTTGATGGGTTCCCCATTTAGGAATTTTGAGTAAAGCCAAGGGGTCCGAGCGATCTCAAAACGGGAAGCACGCACACGCACACCTGGCCTGAGCATGAGCACGTCACCCCAAGATAGGGACAGCGTGCCCCTTGGGCGCCCATGCACACGACCCTCAGGCATGCACATTGTAAGCCTCAAGCGTGCGCACACCCAAGAGGGTGAGTGCATGCACAGTATACACCCCCTTTGGGGAAGCGCACAGGCCCTCCCTAAGTGCATGCAGCGGCAGCCACCGCCATCGCTGGCAGTAGTCATCGCCTCCAACCTTCGCTGACCACCTTCGCTGGCGGTCACCTTGCCTAGGCTGCCCGATCCGCCGGGGGGGGGGGGACTTTTGTTATTTAGCTAAAGTTGGTGATTCAGGTGACCAATATGGAGCGACGTCATTCACCAGCACAAATTTCATCCTGTCATAATTAAGTCTAACCCTCAAAAAACTATAAAAAGGCCCTCAGGCCTTCATTTGAGAACAAACAACTCTAGAGGATAGAAAGAGCTCTGAGGTTTTCTGGCGAGGTCATGGGACTTAGATCGATCCTCTGCTATAGAATTTACTTTGCTCCCCTTCTAGTGCAAAGGTATCATCAAGCCTTGAAGGCATACTATTCTTCTCCACAAGAGCACTCACACTAAGGCTCTGCTTTAGCAGGAGCACTTCCATCGAGGCTACATCGACTTATTGATTTTTACCACCTGGAATGCTCTCATCCAGGCTCCAAGAACTTAGATTTTGTGTTGCTATTTTCATATTTTGTACTTGGAACAGAGAGATGGTTTGTAACCCTCCGAAGGATCATCTCAAGTCTTATAAACTCCAATGAAATAGTGGATTTTGGCTTGGAACAGATCCGACCACATGGTTTTCACCCTTTCCAAGTTTTCCATGACAAAAAAAGCCTTTTGTGTTTCACTGTTGGTTTTCATTGACTATTTGTGTGCCGGGTACAATTCCAAGCTAAGGCTGTCCGATTCTCCAGACTGGGGAAAAGCCGGGTGACTAACAAATGTTTAGCGCCATTTGTGGGGAAGGTGTTATCAAAGTCTCTAATGAACTTCAAAACCATGACACTTGATGCAATGTTAAAAGAAAGCATGCACATTGCCATCCAATCTGCAGACAAAGAACACAGTGATCAAGCATGCAACAACACACCCAATGGACCCACACCATTATTTGAGGATGTAATCAATGTGCTATCATCCTCGGTAGAAGAACGGATGCCCCATATGGAGGAGCGCCAGACTCAAGAACTCATCCACTAAGGGATTTAGGGGCCTCTCTAACCTCGGGGGCATACGTCTTGGAAGGAAGCCATACATCATTTCCCTCTGGCCATTGATTTCTCAGTGAGGTGGTTCCTGCCATGCACCACACATGGAATAGGGGGGCATTGTTCATCCCCGAAAAGGCATCCCACTATCAAGATTTAGGTAACCAGGGAAGGAGTAAGGAAAGGAATTTGAGCCTGACACTTGGGAAATGCGACTAACACCCCGACAGAACTTCCTAAGTTTGGGGGCAACCATACTTTGCCTCACATAGAGCCTCTCACACAGATATATACACCCTTAGAAACCACCCTCAACTCTAGTGGCCCGGGGCACTCCCCCAAGATAGGGGGACCAGTCTCAGTGCTGCCACTTTCACCAGGAGAATGGGTACGACATAGAGGAATTTATGCACATGACGAAGGAGATCTAGTAGCTTGCGCTCTGTGGATTTCTTAAATAATTTCTAGGAAAAAGAGGTAGCTGCATCGCCAAACCCAGATGAGCCCTACAGGGGGGGGAGGAAAATGGTTGGGGATCTCGGAACCATCATCGGATCGCCCTTCCAAATTTTTTATGTTTCCCAGCACGTGGAGAGCCCAGAATACTCGAGGCCACAAGTGGATACCGCCATCAGCTTTAGGGATGAAGACCTAAAAAGTATGTCCACATCACACCAAGATCCCCTCGTCATCAACGCAGGAATTGGATATCCTTGCTTTATGGTTAGGATGATACTGGTCGGTAGTAGGAGCTCGGTGGACATCCTATTCGAATCCATACCACTCAGCATAAAGGTGCCTCAAGAGCAGCTTGAACCAGCACCTAGGCCACTGTACAGCTTTGGCAACATACCTATACCCATACGGGGAACAATCACTCTCCATGTTACTCTAGGGGAGTTCCCAAGGCAAGCAACCTGGAATGTCCAATTCATATTAGCCGACTCCAGCTTGGCGTACAACGTAATTTTCAGGTGTCCTCTCCAGGCACTCTTTGAGGTGATCCCCTCCATCCCGTACCTAACATTGAAGTTTTTCACCCCGAGGAGATAGGTATCGCACGAGGCGACCAAGGGGCATCACTACTCTACTACCTTTAGCAGGCGAACCCCGATCAGGACTGGGAACAAGGAAATCCGAGTAAGGCCTAAGCCAGTCGCGGACCAACACCCCTAGATGTCTACTACTTTCCCTGTTTCCTTCTTGAAGAATAAGCCTCGAGGGTGGACTCACAAGCACATGTATCTTTCTTTCAGCGATTCAATGTCTGTTTTCCCATACACCGTAAATCGGCCATCGCAAGGCGAGATTGGAAAACTTCGTTCTACACCTCCCAGGCAAGTTTGGCGAAAGACTTTCTACACCTCCAAGGCGAGATTGGCAAAAGCCTTTCTGCACCTCGGGCGATATCGACAAAAACCTTTATACACCTTAGGCAAGACAGACAAAGCTTTATCTACACCTCCTAGGAGAGATGAAGAAAGATTCATCTCCACCTTCACTTAGACGAACCTCGGTTCTCCTGAGGCGCGAACGAACAAAGATTCTTCACCACTTCTACCCGGACGGACCTCGGTCCTCTTAAGGTACACACGAACAAAGATTATTCTCCATCTCCACTTGGACGGACCCCAGTCCTCCTGAGGCGCGAACGAAAAAAGGTTCTTCACCACCTGTACCCGGACAAACCTTGATCCTTTTGAGACATGAACGAACAAAAAGGTTCTTCTCCACCTCCACTTGGGAAAATCACAATTTTGATACACGAACGAACAAAGGTCCTTATCCACCTCCACCTTATTGGCTCCATTGATCACAATGTCCCAGATTTAAAGAAGGCCCACAACTCAATAATATACACATGATTATATTTGATATATATTCAAGTTCAATATTTGCAGGATGTCTACTGTTCCATGATTAGACGGGTTGTCAGGGTTAGGACATCATATGTACTTATGATAGGATCCTCGAAAAGTAGAAATCTGGCTATGTCCAGAAGCGTTGAGTGAGTTCAGTTCACTCAATGCCCGAACGCTAAAAGCATTGACAGAACATCAAGCATTCATAGCCTCAATGTTGCTAGACTCAATTCTGACTAACAGAAGTGTTGAGTGAAGGTTGTTCACTCAATGCCAACTCAAAAGGAATTCTGTCCAATTGCAGAAGCATTGAGTGTAGAAGGCTCACTCAATGTCTTATCAATAATTCAGCAGAGTCCAGAAGCGTTGAGTAAAGTGGATTCACTCAATGCCTTCATTAAGAAATTCAGTGCAAGTCCAGAAGTGTTGTGTAGAAGGCTCACTCAACACCTACAGTCAGGATGACTGCCAAGTCCAGATGCATTGAGTAAAGTGGCTTCACTCAACACCTTCAACCTGAAGAATTCTGCCAAGTACAAATGCATTGAGTGATGAAAGTTCACTCAACATCTTATCAGTTCATCTGTCTGAGACAGTCCAAGTGAAGAATCGTTGAGTGTAGAAGGCTCACTCAATGCCTTATCAACAATTTAGCAGAGTCCAGAAGCATTGAGTAAAGTGGTTTCACTCAATGCCTTCATTCAAAAATTCAGTGCAAGTCAAGAAGTGTTGATTGTAGAAGGCTCACTCAATGAATATAGTTAGGATGACTGCCAAGTCCAAATGCATTGAGTAAAGTGGCTTCACTTAACACCTTCAACCTGAAGAATTATGCCAAGTACAAATGTGTTGAGTGATGAAAGTTCACTAAACGCCTTATCAGTTCAGCTATATGAGACAAAAGCATTGAAAGATGAAGGCTTACTCAACGCCTTAAGAAGCAGATTTTCTACTAAGTGTTCTTGCATTGAGTCACATTACTTCACTCAACGCCCGTGCAGAATGACTGTGAAAACTGCTAAGTCTACAAGTGTTGAGTTATGTTGACGTCACCCAAATTCAAATTAAGCGGGATTTGCGCTCTAGAAGCCAAATGTTATCGAACTCTTTCTGATCAGTAGTTAAAGCTAAATTATCTTTACAACTGCTATTTCGGCTTGCCCATACAGACCAAAGAGCCGTTGGATGACAGAAGATAAAAAGAACTTTACGGAGAAATTAAAAGAGCTTCTTATTCCTCTGATATACTTTTTCTTCTCGATCAATCTCTCTGTTTTTTATAAAAGAGTTACAAAATACAGTGGAGTGGCAGAGCACTCAAAGAAAGTTATTATTCATCTTCAATACTATTACTTTCAACTCTGAGATACTAAAGCTTGAAGATACAGAGCTCTGCATCAGGTCTTCTCAGCATAAGCAAAATTACGCTGAAGATCAAGAATCTTGTTGTTGTGAAGAGTTAGGACTGAGTTTACTCAGTTCTAGGTGGTGACTTAGAGGACCATTTCTCTTGAGTCAATGATCAAAAAATTATTACTCACTCTGTAGGATCATTATTTGATCTAAGTTGTAAGCCTAAGTTATAAAAGCTAAGTATATGAGTTGTGTCTCTAAGTTGTAGGATCCTATTTAGGATCTGAGGTAAGGTTTGTGCCTGAGTTAGGATCTCTGTGTAGATTTGAGGTTGGAGATTTGATGTCTCTGAGTGTAGGGTTGTTTAACCTGAGGTAGGAGTCATTATACTTTGAGTAGTATGAGTGAGATTCATTCTGAGGTGTAGGATCCTAAGGGATCTGAGGTGTAAGCTCAAGGAGCCGAGTAAAGGAGTAGTCGGCCAAATCTAGCTCACTACTAGATAGGTGAAGGGGGAAAGTGGATGTACCCTAGATAGGAGAACCACTATAAACTTTTGTGTGTTATGGTGTCTCTTGAATGCTAACTAACAAAATCTAACACACAACTAACCTAAGCTCAAAATATTTAAAAAGATTTAAACATACCTATTCACCAACTTCTAGGTGTATAACTACTCTTAAATAAAGACTTTCAAATAGTATCAGAGGGAGGTTGTTTAAAAATGACTTGACAGTCTGAACAGATCTCAAAGAGTAGCTGAAGATTATCTCCATGGGTTCAAGTGAGAACCATAAGGAGTTGAGCTTTATAAAACTTCCTATATGTAGGAAAGAAAACTTTGGGATCTGGAAGGAAATGGTAAGGCTATTCATGAAAGCCTCAGACCCTAGGATATTTATAACAGTTCAAGAGGGACCCTTCATTCCTATGAAGGTCTCTACTATAGATGTCAATATCTAGACACCCAGGAAATACACTAAAATGACCAAGGATGGAGTCATTCTGACAACTATGGACAAAAGGGCTTAGATAATTATTGTTAATGCCATAGATGACTCCATATTCCAGTACTTGATCCACTGCAGAATAACTAAAGAGATGTGGGATTCTCTGATAGTGTATATGGAAGGAACAATGAAGGTGAGGGATGATAGGAAATCCCTCCTAAACCAACAATATGAGGCCTTCAATCAAGGCAAGAAATATTTTATAGCAGATTGCTATGAAAAGTTCTTCATGATAATGAACAGTCTGATCACCTATGATAGACAGTTCATAAACTATGAGCTAAATGATAAGTTCTTGAGATCTCTCAACAAGGAATGAGATATCAAGATCTGTGCCATTAGAGAGGTTGGTAACTTAGCCAACACTATGCCTCAAAACCTGTTTGGGAAGCTGCTGTCTCATGAGATGCAACTGAACTCCAGAAAGGGGAAAAGAAGATGCTGTCAGAACTCTTAACAAATAGAAGGTTGTGGCTTTCAGAGCTGAAGCATCTAGGAGAAGTAGATAAAAGACTCCTTCTCCATCAAGGAGAGATGCAGAGTCTGAGAGTTCTGATCCTAACTCCTCGGGCAATGGACTGTCTGATGGAGAACTGACACTGTTCTCCAAAAAGTTCAAGAAAATGCTGAGCAGGAGAAAATAGTGGAAGAACAAGGGCTCTTTAAGCTCCACTTCAAGAAAGCCTTATTCTAGCAAGGACAAGTACAGAAAAGACCCCTCTAGTGAAAGTTATGGATCTAAGCAGAACAAACACATTAAGACTAATATTGTTTGATATTATTGCAATAGGAGAGGACATGTTATTGCTGACTGTCCAATCAAGAAGGAGCATAAGAAATCTGATGACAAGAAGCACTAAAAGGACAAGAAGGCTGAAAAGAGCTTCATGGTAAAAAATAAAATCAATTTATTAGATAGTGATTCTGAGTCTTCAGAATCAAAGGAAGAATAGGCCAACATTGGTCTCATTTATGTTGAAGAGGAGGCTGATCATCCAACTACCTCAATTGGCATAAGAGCTCCATTGTCCTCTATTGATAATGACTTTGAAGAGGATGATGAATGCATCCTAATGGCCTTAACTGAAGTCAATTAAGACAATTCTATTCCTGATAATATACACTCTCTCCCTAACTCTCCTTCTGTTTATGAGACTGTCTCAGACTCTGAAGTATTCACTTCATCCAGTGGGGATGATGGATCCGAATCTGATGATGATATCAATCAACTGATTGATAAGTATGGTGCAATTTTGGATGCTCGAAGAAAAGCAAGAAGCTTGTCAAAAGACAAGCGAGGAGATTACCTCTCTTCAGCAAGCTTCTTCCCTATAGTCTGAGTCAGCTCCTTTGCTAGCTTAGATAAGGAGGGAAGTCAGTCAGCTGAAGAGAATCTCAGTCATTCAAATTGGCACCATTAGGTAAAAGAACAAGTTGATCAAGGATCTTGAAGAGAAGCTCCTCAAAGAGAGGATGCTAGTGGCAGATTTTTCTAAGCCCAAAACTGTGTTGCCACTGATTGATTCCTTCAACTCTCTAAAAGATAAGAGAGGTTTGGTGCTCAAATGGAATGCTAGAGCAGCCCATTCCAAAGGGAAAGGCAATGCTCCAATAATGCATCATACCACCATTCAGAAGGTAATTCTCCCTTCTAACAGATATGACCATGACAGTATGTATTTTTACTGGAAGAATGGTTGCTCTTCTTGTAAGAATACAAGTGAAAGTTATTTAACTTTAAGTTAGCTAATCACCTAGGGGGGTGGGGGGTGAATAGGTATTTGAGCTTTTAATATATCTTTTGCTATTTTCAAATTATGCTAACTAGAGCTTTTCCTTAAGTCCTGCAATCAAAGATAAAAACAAGCACACAGAGCAAATAATAGAATTTATAGTGGTTCCCCGACTGAGTACAACCACTTTCCCTCTCCACCTATCCAAGATTATTTGTTGGACTCGGCACAATCTCCTCCAAACTGCTCCTCAGAGCTTAAACCTCAGATCTCGTAGGATCATCAAGTCTCCTCCAAGACTCACTCTTCAGCCACAAGGGCCTACACTCAGTGGTCAGTAGACCACCTACCTTAGGCTGTTAATCCCTACACTCAGGCTGGGAGGACAGCCCTACCTCAGATCCAAAAGGATCCTACCTCAGAGCTCTGTAGTGCTCCTACACTCAGTGACCCGCAAGCCACCTACCTCAGTATTATCTCTAAGGCCTACAGCTCAGGATTTTCAGCCCTACAACTTCAGGCACAAGGCCCTACTCTCAGAGTGCTGTAGCACTCCTACAACTCAGTACCCCTCTAGGTACCTACCTCAGTGCACCTCCAGGCACCTACAGCTCAGTGACAAGCTTGTCACCTACCTCAGGCACAAAGGCCCTACACTCAGAGAGCAGCACTCTCCTACCTCAGGCACTTTAGCCCTACAACTCATATCCTCACTTGGATCCTACCTCAGTGCCCCAACAGGGCACCCACCTTAGTGACAAATTTGTCACCTACAGCTCAGGTACAAAGTGCCCTACACTCAGATTCAGGAAACTTGAATCCTACAGGAAATAAATACAGAGTTGAAGAAAATAAAGCTACTAACTCAGAGAAATAACTCTGAGTCAACTTTGCTGGACTGAGTAGATTTCAATCCAGCTCACCTACTGTAGAATCAATCAGTCTTCTTCTACAACTATCACTTTTATCCTGCTGCACTGATGAGCAGCTTCCACCTTGCTGATAGATGAATCAGCTAAGTTGTTTTATAAAGAACACCCATGCAGAGCATGAAGAGGTTCAGCTATCCTTTCTTGCCTTCAGGCTATCATGGCTGGACTTCAGCTTTCAAGCTTGATCGAAAGTTAATGTCCAGCCACCTTTATCAGTTTCTCTTTCTGTTCCTTGGATTCGTTAACCCTAATCCATTATTGTTTCCCCTTTTATATGTGTTTATTTGAATCAACAACACCATAGTATGTGGGCCCACCAAGGATTGGTGAGCGCCAACTCCATCATAAAGGGACAAAACATCTTTCGGCGCTGTACCAGCTTTCCCGCAACAGCTTCCTGTGGTTTTGACCTTGATGATGTCAGTAATGGTCATCAACATCTGGACTTAGAAAATTTTCCTGAATCACATCAAGCATTGAGTGATATTGAGACACTCAATGCCATCAGCCTTGGCTCTCAGCGCTTCTGGACTTTGAAAATTTCATGGCTTTATCTTAGCGGTTTTGTCTCAGCGGCTTTGTCTCAGCGGTCTCAGCGGTATCAGCGGTTTTCCATTATTAGCTGAGACAAGCCTTTGTCGTAACGCTTTCTTCTTATCTGCTGTCTCAGCAGCTTTTGCACTTTAACTGTCTCAGCGGATATGTCTCAGTGGTCTCAGTAGTTTTTCATTTATCAGCTGAGACAATTCTTTGTTTCAGCGCTTTCCTCTTCATTAGAAGCATTGAGTTAACCTGCTTCACTCAATGCTTCTGGACTTAGAAATACTCCAGATAATTTTGTTCTCAGCTGTTTACCTCTTGACTGTCTCAGCGCTTCCTGCTTTATTTAGAAGCATTGAGTGAACTTGCTTCACTCAATGCTTCTGGTCTTAGAAAGTTTCCAGCTAACCTTGTCTCTGCAATCTCAGCTATCTCAACGCCATCTTCTCAACTTTCTCAGCTGTCTCAACGCCATCTTCTTAGTTGTCTTCAGCTGTCTCAACGCTATCTTCCCAACTGTCTTAGCTCTCTCAGCGGCTCAATGCCTTCTTCTCAGCGGACTCAGCGCTTATGCCTTAGATAGATTTTTTGGCTTTAACTTGACAAGCTTTGAACTAAGCTCGCCGAACCGCAAACTGAGCTCGACGAACTTTGATCTTTTCAGTACTCTCTGCACTTTTTGCCTTAGTCAATTTTTCTCTTGCTTCAGCTTGACAAGCGTTGGGTTGATCTCGACGAACTGTAACTTGAGCTCGACAAACTTCGAACTAAGGTCGATGAATTTTGTATCCTAAATTCGTAAGCATATGCTGAGTTGAGCTCGACGACCAGCAAGCTGATTTCAATGAACTCTGAGCTGAGTTCGACGAAATTTGATTTTACTACCCAACTCATTTTTCTTTACTTGTCTAATCATGGACTACCTGCATGCATGAACTAAAACACACATCAAATATATTATTCCCCTTAGCATGAATGGTGATGCAATTTCAAATCATGAGGAACATTGTAGGGCACAATTCCCAACAATCTCCCCCTATTTGAAGAAGGCAGAACACACATCCATGCTAAGGTGCATCAACACAAAAAAATATCATGATAGGTCTAATGATACATTATCATGACAACTAGCCATCCCAGTATAGGGTAACTCCCCCTAGATGAGATGGCTTAACACTACGATTGATAAACTAATTGTACATGTGAATTAATAATCATTGACAATTCTGAAGGTATGATTAACAACAAGAACTTTAGTAATCATTTACAAAGTAAACACTATGATCAAGATGAACCTAATCATTAACTTAACCAATCAACACATCAAACTTGAGATAACATGATATTCATTAAAGAATAATATATTTATCTAATACAGATATATATTTATCACATCATTATAGTCAGGGTCAACACATGTTGATTTCATTGATAAAGATTTGAAACTTTTACATTGTTGAAATTCATTACAAGACATAGATTAGACAATAATTTTGAATAAGCTTAGGTCTTGCAATCTTATATTAGTTATTCTTTGAAGAACTTTCACCAGCATCCATGGTTCCAGCAGTCTTCTTCAAGTTTTTAGCTTTGTTCCTCTATCTCTTGAAGTAAAAGAATGGCTTTAGAATATATTTGGACAGTATCTTCTTGGGGTTTCTCTTCCTTACCAGATTCTCCTTGAATATTCTTTCCCTTAGGGAATTTCTCTCTAGATGCCTTATCCATTCCTCAGATAGATATACACTATCAATGATCTTCAAGATTTATCCATGGCTTACCCAGGCATTGATAATGATTGATTCAGAGGCCTCACTTAGATGTTCATAGTCTGGGTAATCTCTGTTCTCAACTCTCCTCTTGGCCATGAACTCTTTAGCCATTTGATTTCCTTCCCTCTTTCTTCTAGAAGCAAGTTGTGCATCTTATGCAATTCTGGCTTGTGCAGGGAAGTCTAGGTCCTTTGTCCTCTTTCTATCCAGGAGGGGCAGGTGTAGTGCCACCCTGGTGCCTTGAATTACATTAAAGGCTTGATCTTCAATGAGTGCTGCTGCCTTAGCATGACTGCTCTCCCCCTTTCTGCCTTCTTCAGATATTATCCTTTGCAGTAATGCGGTGTTGGCTTCTTTTTTCTTAGATAAAGATTGGAGGATTCTCTCATTATCAATAAGCAGCTCATTCCTCAAGCTAATTGCCTGCTCCATGGAGTGGAGAGCGACCTTGGTGACGTGCTGATTGACATGGTCTGATGCACCCTTGATCACTTCATCAGTTGTACTCACATAATTCTTTACATATCCTATGTTAGTTGTAGTGAGTTCTTGGCTTGTGTCCAAAGATTCCATGAGGGTGGTCAGCTTGATTCCAGCAGTTCCATCCTTATCAAACTAGGTGGTGACCTGTTGTTTAAGTGAAATATTTCTTCCTTAGTTTCATTTACTTTGGCAAACATTTCATCCCTCAGATTGGCAATAGATTGATCAACATACTCCTTGAGGGTTGTGGTCTGATTATCCAAGAGTACTTTAATTTGGTTTGAAAAATCCTCATAGGAGATGAGAGTAGATGAAGTATGGCCCAAAGGAGGAGGTATAACATCCTGAGCAGGGATCTGAGAAGTCTCCCCCTCAACTACAGCACCTATAGAAGAGAACATTTCCTTAGCTAAAACTGTTTTAAAACTATTAATTAAGAGGGAATGAGTTTTACCTGTAGTGGGTGTAGACTCAACTATCTTATTGACAACTTGATCCAAGTTTGTCACATCCATCTTATCATGCTCCCCCTCAGACTGAGCATTTTTCTCCGGGCTAGAATTATCAAGATAAGTGTCTAATGTCTCATGAGGCTCCCAGATATCTTCTGCAGCAAGTATATCATCAAATGTTGTAGCTTTATCAGTAATATTCATGTCTGCCCCATCCTTTTCAACGTTACCTTCTTCAGCAACATTCTTAAAGATTTCTCCTGACCTAGAGCTGTCACAAATTTTATCAATATGCACAGCAACATCCTGAAGTTGAATGTTGGCAGAGGATTTACTGAGGGATAGGTCAACCTGCAGACCAGCATCAGCTGGAGAGGATGATCCATGTACTGGTTCAGGGATGGAAGTTCTTTCTTCCTTAGTGGGTTTCTTCCTTGTACCCTTGGAGGATTCCTTTATTCCTGTAGGTTGCCTTATAGGTAGGATTCTAGAGAATCTATCCAAAGTTTTTATGTCCATTCTTTTCAAGTAGTGAATCTTCACCCCCTATTCCTGTGTGAAAGTGTCAGGATAGGTGTTTACTAGGTACAAGGAAATGATTCTGCCCATATTTGGAGAGAACATGCAGTCTACTATTCTCTGATAGATGAGAGAAGTCCATGAGGTCTTTTTATTTAGTATAATTCTGGTCATGACTGCAAACATGAACCTGGAGATGGTGTCATGTGATCCAGGTTTGCAGATGAGGGCTTTTCCTACATTGTCTGCTAGCAATTTTCCTCTTTGATTGAAGAATTTCCTTTTCAGAGACCTAGATTTGGCCTCATTGTATCCACACCATAAGAGAGAATTGTCTCTGTCCGTATCGGCGAGCTCTTTTTCCTCGCTAGGGTTGACGAAGGGGATATAAAGCGTCGTTCCCAACCTCTTAGGGTTTACCTTGATTTTGATGTCTTCAATCTTAGACCTGAGAGAGTTTTGAGATGGGGACATCTTAACATTTGAGAAGAATTCCACAACCTCATTTCTAAGAATGGTGGAGGGTTCAGAAAGGGTGTATTCTAAGCTAGCAACCTCAATCATCCTTAATACAGCCTTAATCTCAGGAGAGGCATGATTGAATCCATCCCTCACTATTTCATATCCATCCTGAAGCTCCATGATGACATTTGGCACCATTGAAACAAAGTGGTAAGATGCTGAGAAGGTTTCAGTCTCGACGGCTAGGGTTAAGGCTTTTAGAGAGCGATGTGGCTTTTCGTTTCTTGTCATCTTTATATATGTAAAGAAGACATTTAATTAATTTATTTAAATATTTCATTTGACTATTAAATTAAGTGTTTTAGACTTTACGGCTTACTCAATCATTCCTGTTATGATACATGACACTTAGAGCTTTTATTATGTCCCTTACTGATTAGTTCTACAAATTACTTGTCTTAGTAAATTTTCAAGTAAAGTAGAAGGAGACCTAACATGCTAATGGGCCAGTTCCATTGGCACCAAATTTATGCATTTTTTGCCCTAAAGCTTGCTAATAATTTGATTGGATTTATCTTGAGCATAACTATCATAACAAATAGCAAACTAAATTTCTATATAAGAGAGAGAGACATACCTTAAGGCTTGCTTCCTCTAGCTTTTGAGGATTACTTACTTGACAGCCTTAACCTTAACATGTTGCTTTTTCTGGAGCATATTCTAAGAGCAACTATCCTGTCCCAGTCATTTCCCTGGAACACTCATTGTTTAAATACCAAATCTTAAGTGGATTGGTACTTGGACTAACCTGCAAAACAGAGTTCATTTTCCCTTAGGCACTCAATAATAATTGGGTCCTAGGTTCTTGTTAGCATCATAAAATATCTATCCAACTCTCTGCCTGGGCTGAGCACCTTTCTGTCCACTAGTCACATTCAGGTTATGCCAAAAATCAATGGCAAAGTGACCGGCATCTCCAGAGCACCAACATTTTTGAATGTTGTATCTTCTCTTTAGGACAGCACAGAACTACTGTCCATGAGAGATATGAGCAACACCAGGCTTTGCTGGATGAGCATTGCATGATGATGTGTAACACCCCCTATCCGTCGCTTAGCATATAGCAGTAGGTCCGGGTGGGGCCCGACGCCATATACCACAGACAGACTGTAAGGTTACGCAATGGAAACCATCCTGCTAAGAACCAACGTCTTACACAGAGTACATTCTAGCGGAAGCAATTTAATAGTTGCAATAATAAGAACCCAGCTAACAACATGAATGTCCACTACACAAACCCTACGAGAATGAACATACAAACACACAAGTACATGACCTTATGGCCATACAATAGTTTACTCAAATATAAGTGTCTTCCAAACCTTGGCACGCAGGCCGGTCATACATGAGAATAAAAGAAAACACTCAATAAATAGGCCTTTGAGGTCCAGCTCAGCAACAAAGGTTTTGCACGCTATTTTCCACTCGGCTCTGCAGCACCTGCAAGCAACAATCCACCGAAGCGGTGGCAAACAAAAGCAATGGTCAGCTAAGCTGACCAAATTATAACGATCTCGCCCCTAAACTCGGGGCGGCGATGCTCCTTCCTGCACTTTATTAGCATAGCCATTTAATAGTGAATTTACACATCATCACAGGCGTAGGCTTGCACGGCCACACACCCCGTGCTCTCAGGGCACATTCTCGGTAAAACCGATCAAAGTTCGCGGTCTCACCATCGCCCCTTGGACGACAATTTCTAGTGAGCATTTGAGTCTTTCCGGCAGAAATCACGTCAATTGAAGACATCGACAGCCTAAGATCCGCCCTCTATGCCATCGGTAGGCCTCTAAAACCGAACCACATAGAGCGGGTACGGTTCCACTCAACCCGTTGCACACCTCGCCACGATAATTTAAGTCATCACCGCAGGACAAGCTTCCCTGAATCCCGAGTATCAAACACAAAAATTACATAACTCAGTTATGTTCAAGTTGGCTCCCAGATGACCAAGATGGCAGAACCACGCTTCTGCCCAGTTTTCCGGGTGCACCTTGAGGTTAGTCCCCAAGGCTCCCTATTGCAATCTACTGCATAGAAAACTCAAAAAACAACCATTGGCGCGGAGTCTTCTCCGGCCATTCATGCAATGCAACATCACCAATCCAGACCAACTTGTCCGGGTAGGCTTCACACATCATGTCTATGTCCATTTCTCGATTACGGACTGTATATGCAAAATAACGAGGACTATTCATGTCTGCCCGAAGGAACACCTCACACTCACCGCAAACTCGTGAGAGTGGGCTTCCTATGCAAGGGAAAAGAGGACTTCACATGTCCAATGTTGAAGTTGGTGACCGAGCGGTCTGGCAGTCTGTCTTGGCGGGTTGAAGACCGCGCGGTCTGGCGGTTTGTCTCAGCCGGCTTGGAGACCGGGCGGTCTCGTGGTCTACCCTGGCAATCTCTCTTTCTCTCTAGTGGTAGCCGTGCGGTTAGCCCTTCTGTCTAACCGCGCGGCTTGTCCGGTTTGTTCTGTATAGTCCGCTTAGTCCTGTAAATTTTTAGTCCCACATCACTTATTTGTATTCTCTCATCTCTCCTCCATTCTATATAAGGGAGGGCATACCTTTGTAATAGATATCTTTTTGGATAATAAAACTTTCAATTATTCAAAACTCTGGCTTGTTTTTGGTCATTTGTTCGCTACTTTAACATGGTATCAGAGGACTCGATTTTCTCCTCCTGATTCTGTGCGCCCTCTCAGACCTCGCGACTTGTCCGCGCTGCTTGCTTCTTCTTCTCGCGGCCTGTCCCCGCGGCTTGTTTCTTCCGTCTGCTTGCGCCCTGTTCGCGTGGCTTCTTCTCTCCTTGTCGTTGCCCTTTGTGTGCGCGAC
Organism: Platanthera guangdongensis; assembly: GCA_039583875.1. Taxonomy (NCBI): domain Eukaryota; kingdom Viridiplantae; phylum Streptophyta; class Magnoliopsida; order Asparagales; family Orchidaceae; genus Platanthera; species Platanthera guangdongensis. The sequence goes on along the minus strand of CM077157.1, from coordinate 111,311,483 downwards.
CTCTTTGTTTCTTCTTCTTCTTGCTGCGACCTGTTTGCCTCCCAGCGGGCTTTTTCTTTGTTCGCGTGGTGTCTCCTTCTTTTGTTCGCGCGGGCTGTTTTCTAGCCGCTTGACTTCTTTCCCTCTGCTTGCTTCTGCGGCTTGGTCGTGGTTTTTCTGGCCGCTGGTATCTATCATCGTGACCGCTGCAGATGTCTTTCTCCTAACCGCTCCTGCTTGTTAGTCGCCGCGACCTACTGTTCAGTCACGCGGCTTGTGCTTACCTCTTCTTCCCCTTTGCCTTGCTCTACACCTTGGTCGTGTCCCTTCTTGCCACTGGTGTGCTGTCACCGAGACCGCTGTAGTTTTTTTTCCTCCCTTCATGGCTTTCATATACTCCTCCAAGCCGTTTGCCTCGATAGTCACGTCTTCTGGCAGTGACCACGTTGTTACTCAAGGAAAATGGCTGATCGACACCGGTGCTACAAATCATATGACCGGCAATCTCCAGTATTTTTCTCTCCTAGAAACACATGATCGGTTTCCCCCGATTATTCTCGCTGACGGCTCTTCATCATCAGTCCATGGGACGGGGATAGTTCATGTCACTCTGTCTCTTCACTTGGCGGATACTCTATATGTTAAAATTCAACAAACCGCAGACGCCCCCTTGGATACCCTGTTGAAAACTCAACAAACCGAAGGAGAATACGCCCACTTATAATGTTGAAAGTTTTCCCGGATCGTGGAGTTAGCAGGGGTTATCTCAATAAAGCAGTAACAACCAGCAACACATGCAGCACAAGCTTCTTTATTGATCAAGAGCAAACTTCTTTACACGGCGAGACATACATGGCGAGACATGCTTCACCAAAACCCAACACCGGGAGAGCAGAGACAGTTACAAAGACAAGAACAAAAAACAAGCCGCGCGGACTCAATCAACAAGCCGCCGACCTACTGCTGTGGAATCCGCCCAGTCCGCCAGGTCGCCAGACCGCAACCCAAGCCGCGCGGACTCACCCTTACTCCAATGCTTAGCTCTTCACTGCCGGTCTGCACGCCGCCAGACCGCACAAGCTGCGTCACCGAATGGAACAGTCCGCCTGAAGCAGGCGACTTCCTGAACCCCGAACCAAGTCGCCAAAGAGAAGACCGCCTGGTCGCTATCCGCGACCTGCTGTTTACCGCCTGTTGCTTAACCGCAGAGTCCGCACTGTCCCTGACCGCAATCAGAGCCAAGTCCTGGCTTTCCAGCGCTATCCGCACAACCTGCACAGCACAACCGGGTCAACTCTCAATCCGCGCGGACACAAAGTCCAGGCCGCAGCAACTTACGCGAGCTCAATTACTGTTCACTTACTTCGGTCCAGGCCTCTTATTTCCTGATGTGACATGGGTCCTATTTATAGGCACGACGATGAGTATGGTCACCGCCCTTCCCGATAGGATAACCGCCACAACCCGCAGCAAGAACATAGTGTGTCCGCCAGCCCGCGGACACACATTCCAGTTCGCCGCTCCTGTGCAGATAGCCAGTCCGCCCCAGCTTCTCCAAGGCCGGACTCCAATATCCAGCCCGCCTTGCCGCCAGAGGCCAAGCCAGGACCACCACAGCCGGACTCCACAACAGCCGTGTCCGCCATTCTGCGGACAAGGCATCAGCCCGCAAAACCCGAGCCCGCAGCCTCGCCATCAAGGCACCTGCCGGACTCAGCGGACACCCGGCTTCCGTCCGCATATCCCAAGTCCATTGTCAAATCACCAAGGCATTGCCGGACTCAGCGGACACGCTGATCCAGTCCGCGTACACAGCGAACTCTAGTCCGCTTCCCTGAGTCCATAACCTCATCACAAGGCTCAACCGGACTCAGCGGACTCTGGCTCCAGTCCGCACGCTCCTGCACAAGCAATCCTCCAGTCCGCATATCCCCAAGCTAGCACACAAGGCAACAGCACTTCTACTAAGCTTGGCGAACTGAGAAATCAGCCCGCGCTCCACTGCGCGATCTCCCCGGACTGAGCCTCCTGGACTTGGTTCAATTCCCACCAAGTCCAGCCCACTGGCCGCAAGGGCCAGTCCGCACTTACAGGCGGACACTGGATCTAGCCCGCCATACCGGGCGACCTTCAGTTCCTGTCCGTGCTGATCGGCGGTCTCCACGGCTTCCACTTGCCGCTTCACTAGAGCAAGACCAAGGCAACTGCCAAACCGGTCTGCCGAGCTCCAGTTCTTCAGTCCGCTTCAAGCCGGACTCCGCGGATAACATTCCTATCCACCCGGTTACTTCCTGGGAGTAAACCGCCTGCTGAGCATACACTGGCCTGTCAGACCGCCGCTGCTGTCCGCGTAGTCCGCGCGAACAGACCGCCCAGGCCGCCACAGAGCAAACCGCCTGCAACATCCCTGCCGACCTAGCAGTCCGCCAACCCAGTCCGCGTAGTCCGCGCGGATAGGTTTCCCAAGCCTTCCATTCACCCACTTTCACTTCACAGAATCCAACACTCCCCCTTGAAGTGAGAAGTGGTGAATAACTCCAGCAGCTCCCATAACCTTGCACCTGATCCTTCCGATAGCATCTACGAAGAGATGTCCAAGACATAGTCCTCGCCCCGCATATCATGGACCATGAGGGAGCCCTCCAGCATCTCCCAAAAGGAGCCATGCTTCCCTCTGCCTTCTTCAGCTTCAACCTCCACTCATGCATCATAGGAGAATCACCAACTTCCTTGGACCCAGAAACCCAAGCCTCGTTGCCTCTGAGAGAAGTCACCTCTTCAGACTTGGTGTCAACCACCTCCTTGATTCTAGTGGGGTCATCACAGCCAGAAGTACCTTGCTCGACCTGAGGGCTAACAAGGAAACACGGGACCAAGTCCACCGTGTTCCCTTCACAATATCGAGCTGGTGGCTTACTGATCCTCTTCGATCTCCGAAGAACCTGATCATGGCTAACCACCTCCGCTGCTTGTGAACCAGCTCCGTTCCCAGGCAAACCCGGAACAATGCTCCCTTTGCTCCCTGAACAAGACGCCTCCTTACTGGAACCAAAAGCATTTGGAGTAACGCTCCCCCTGCTACCTGAACCAGAAGACTCCCCTCTTGAACAAGAACTGCCTGGAACATCGCTCCCCTTGCTTCCTGAACCGGAAGCCTCCGCCTTCGAGCCAGAAGGTCCTGGAGCATCGCTCCTCCTTCTTCCCGACTCTGACACCTTTGCCCCGGAGCTAGAACAACCTGGAGCACCTGGTGACTCAGGCAACTCCACTTCCTTAGCAACAGCCTCCTTCAGCCCACCATCTGACCTGCTTATCTCTAGCTCCACATAAGAGCTACCACAATACGGCGTCAACTCATCAAAAACAATGTCCCTTGACACTATGAGTTTCTTCGTCGCAGGATCCATACACCTCCATCTTCTTCTCTGCTCATCATACCCAACAAAGACTAGCTTTGTCTTGAGAGCACCCGGAGAGTGTATATAGCAGGTAGATCCAAACACCCGAAGGTGCTTCACTGAGGGCTTCACTCCGAACATCAGCTCATAAGGAGTCTTCACTATGATCGGACTAAGAGGCATCCGGTTGATGACATGAGCAGCACAGGCTATTCCCTCCGCCCAAAGAGCCTTCGGAACGCCTTTACTCTGAAGCCAACACTTGCAGGTCTCCGTTAACCAACGGATCATCCGAGCTGCAATACTACCCTGTTGTGAAGTATGTCCACAAGAAGGCTCCATCCGGATCCCTTGCTTCCTGCAAAAGCGTGAGAACTCGATTGAGGCAAACTCACCACCGAAACTTGTCCTCAACACCTTGATCCTCCGGCCAAGCTGGCCTTCGACAAGCTTCTTGAACTCCACAAACAAGCGTACCATGCTGGACTTCTTCTTCATGAAGTATACCCAAGTATACCCAGAATAGTCATCAACCAATATCAGCATGAACCTGCTGCCTCCAAGACTAGCCGTGACGGTCGGTCCCACCAGAGCACAATGGACAACCGCCAATGGTGCTATACATCTGGATTGTGCTTTGTCGACCATGAAGCGATAGGCTCCACTTTCCTGACATCCCGCACACCCCCGACCATCGCCATAGGATGACAATCTAGGCAAGCCTCTTACGAGTCTTCTTCCCGCCATTGCTTTCAGCTTGTCCATCCCTACATGCCCCAGTCTTTCATGCCAGATAGCAGCACTATCACTGGCATTCCTCCGATCAACTCCAGAACTAGTTGAAATCCCAACTACGTTCTTCTCCTTCCTCCCTACCTGAGCAACGTTCGCCGAGAGCAAGGTAACCTTGCACTCCTTCCGAAGATGACCTTGCTGCTTGCATTTATAGCACCGTGGTCCTTCCTTCCTCTTCCTATCACGCCTAGGAGAAACACTCCTTTCTTCCTGATATGAAGTAGAGGGACCATCTTCCGCAGCAACCTTCACCTCCTTCCTGAACAACCCATCAAGGGAAGTCCAAACCTCCGCAGCTGACCGACATCCACTGATGTGGTCCAAGAGCTCCGATGAGATCACCTGCTTGAGAATAGACTCCGCTTTCGCATTTGCCTCCTTCCAAGCTCTCATCGCCTCAGCATTGCCAGCAGTATCCTCTTGTCTTCCTGCTCCGCATACAACCTCCCAAAGGTCCTCGCCAAGAAGAAAGCTCTTCATACAGGACATCCACCGTTCACAGTTCGTCTCTGTAAGAAGATCAATACCAAGACAACTTGCATCCTCCACTGCCATGGTTCTACCACTGGCTTCCTCTACAGACGAGCAACTACTTTCATTGAGCACTGCTTGACCACTCCAACAACCTCGCTCTGATACCATGTTAAAATTCAACAAACCGCAGACGCCCCCTTGGATACCCTGTTGAAAACTCAACAAACCGAAGGAGAATACGCCCACTTATAATGTTGAAAGTTTTCCCGGATCGTGGAGTTAGCAGGGGTTATCTCAATAAAGCAGTAACAACCAGCAACACATGCAGCACAAGCTTCTTTATTGATCAAGAGCAAACTTCTTTACACGGCGAGACATACATGGCGAGACATGCTTCACCAAAACCCAACATCGGGAGAGCAGAGACAGTTACAAAGACAAGAACAAAAAACAAGCCGCGCGGACTCAATCAACAAGCCGCCGACCTACTGCTGTGGAGTCCGCCCAGTCCGCCAGGTCGCCAGACCGCAACCCAAGCCGCGCGGACTCACCCTTACTCCAATGCTTAGCTCTTCACTGCCGGTCTGCATGCCGCCAGACCGCACAAGCTGCGTCACCGAATGGAACAGTCCGCCTGAAGCAGGCGACTTCCTGAACCCCGAACCAAGTCGCCAAAGAGAAGACCGCCTGGTCGCTATCCGCGACCTGCTGTTTACTGCCTGTTGCTTAACCGCAGAGTCCGCACTGTCCCTGACCGCAATCAGAGCCAAGTCCTGGCTTTCCAGCGCTATCCGCACAACCTGCACAGCACAACCGGGTCAACTCTCAATCCGCGCGGACACAAAGTCCAGGCCGCAGCAACTTACGCGAGCTCAATTACTGTTCACTTACTTCGGTCCAGGTCTCTTATTTCCTGATGTGACATGGGTCCTATTTATAGGCACGACGATGAGTATGGTCACCGCCCTTCCCGATAGGATAACCGCCACAACCCGCAGCAAGAACATAGTGTGTCCGCCAGCCCGCGGACACACATTCCAGTTCGCCGCTCCTGTGCAGATAGCCAGTCCGCCCCAGCTTCTCCAAGGCCGGACTCCAATATCCAGCCCGCCTTGCCGCCAGAGGCCAAGCCAGGACCACCACAGCCGGACTCCACAACAGTCGTGTCCGCCATTTTGCGGACAAGGCATCAGCCCGCAAAACCCGAGCCCGTAGCCTCGCCATCAAGGCACCTGCCGGACTCAGCGGACACCCGGCTTCCGTCCGCATATCCCAAGTCCATTGTCAAATCACCAAGGCATTGTCGGACTCAGCGGACACGCCGATCCAGTCCGCGTACACAGCGAACTCTAGTCCGCTTCCCTGAGTCCATAACCTCATCACAAGGCTCAACCAGACTCAGCGGACTCTGGCTCCAGTCCGCACGCTCCTACACAAGCAATCCTCCAGTCCGCATATCCCCAAGCTAGCACACAAGGCAACAACACTTCTACTAAGCTTGGCGAACTGAGAAATCAGCCCGCGCTCCACTGCGCGATCTCCCCGGACTGAGCCTCCTGGACTTGGTTCAATTCCCACCAAGTCCATCCCACTGGCCGCAAGGGCCAGTCCGCACTTACAGGCGGACACTGGATCTAGCCCGCCATACCGGGCGACCTCCAGTTCCTGTCCGCGCTGACCGGCGGTCTCCACGGCTTCCACTTGCCGCTTCACTAGAGCAAGACCAAGGCAACTGCCAAACCGGTCTGCCGAGCTCCAGTTCTTCAGTCCGCTTCAAGCCGGACTCCGCGGATAACATTCCTATCCGCCCGGTTACTTCCTGGGAGTAAACCGCCTGCTGAGCATACACTGGCCTGTCAGACCGCCGCTGCTGTCCGCGTAGTCCGCGCGAACAGACCGCCCAGGCCGCCACAGAGCAAACCGCCTGCAACATCCCTGCCGACCTAGCAGTCCGCCAACCCAGTCCGCGTAGTCCGCGCGGATAGGTTTCCCAAGCCTTCCATTCACCCACTTTCACTTCACAGAATCCAACACTATATGTGCCCCAGTTCCCGTGCAACTTATTATCTGTTACCTCTCTATGCAAGCAACTACAGTGTTCTGTCACATTTACTTCTGCTTCTTGCTCTTTTCAGGATCCGGACTCCCAACGGACGATTGCTACTGGGACTGAGAGTGGCGGGCTATACTTCCTGGACAACATTTCTGCTTTTTCCACCTTCTCCTCCACCTCCACAGATATTCTCCAATGGCATCTCCGCCTTGGTCATGCTCCTCCACGTCTTCTTCGTCAACTTCTGCCCCACCTTCCTCCACAAAGTCCTCCGCTCAACTGTGAGGTCTGTCAGCTTGGCAAGCATTACCGCTCCTCCTTCCCTCCAAAGTACGTTCGTGGCTCTACCCATCCGTTTGATCTCATCCACTCTGATATTTGGGGTCCTTCTCCTACTCTTACCATTGGTCGGGGTAGTTCATATTTTGTCACGTTCATTGATGACTTCTCTCGTTGTACGTGGGTGTATCTATTAAAATATCACTCTGAATTATTCTCTGTATGGACGTCCTTCTATCTCATGATCCAAACTCAGTTTAATGTTTCTATCAAAGTTTTTTGATTTGATAATGCCAAAGAATATATCAGTCATGACCTTTCTACCTTCTGCATGTAAAATGGGATTATTCATCAAACAAGTTGTGTCTATACTTCCCAACAAAATGGTGTGGCCGAACGCAAAAACCGTCACCTCCTCGATATCGCTCGCACCTTGATGACCCAGATGCATGTTCCTCTCTCCTATTGGGGCTATGCTGTTCTCCTTGCCTGCTACCTTATCAATCGCATTCCCTCCACGGTTCTCCACGGAAAAACCCCATTCACCATTCTGTATCCGGGCAAGGAGCCGTTTCCTCTCCCTCTCCAAATCTTTGGATGCACTGCCTTTGTGCATACCCCTTCTGCCACCCGTGATAAGCTCTCCCCTCGCTCCACCAAATGTGTCTTTCTGGGGTACTCCACCACTCAGAAAGGATATTGTTGCTTTGATCCCGTCCTTCGTAAGCAGTTCGTCTCTGCTGACGTCACCTTCTTCGAGAATACCTCCTACTTCTCGGATGACTCCTCTCCTCTTCTCCCAGATTCTGATTCTCCTGTCATTCCCTTCGTTCCCTCGCCTCCTACTATGATCTCCACCCCTACACCGTCTCCATCCACTCCTCTCCCTCCACCTCTCTCTCTCTCCTCCGCCACCCTCTCCCTCATCTCCGTCGTCGTCGCTCTTTACTCCCGGGCCAGCTTTCTCTAACACGGATGCTCCGGATGCCGCGGGACCCGCTGACCTGGATCTTCCTATAGCTCTTCGCAAAGGGGTGCGGACGTGTACCCTACACCCCCTTGCTGCTGTTGTCTCCTATGATCGTCTTACCCCTTCTCGCAGGGCATTTGCACTGGCTATCTCTGCCATTGCCACACCCCGCTCCTACCAGGAGGCCCTTGCTATTCCTCATTGGAAGATGGCCATGGATGAGGAAATGGCAACACTAACTGAGCGGGGTACCTGGACTCTTGTTCCTCCTCCCTTCGGCACTGATGTTGTTGGCTTTTGCTGGGTCTTTGTGGTCAAATTTGGCCCCGACGGCACTGTGGATCGTTATAAGGCTCGCCTTGTTGCTAAGGGCTTTACTCAGACCTATGGGGTTGATTACTTTGACACTTTCTCCCCCGTAGCTCGTCTCAGCACTATCCGGGTCCTTCTCTCTGTGGCAGTAAATAGGGATTGGCCGATTTCCCAGCTGGATGTCAAGAATGCCTTCCTTTATGGTGATCTTCACGAGGCCGTTTACATAGAGCAACCTCCTGGGTATGTTGCTCAGGGGGAGACACGAGTATGCCAGTTGAAGAAGGCAATTTATGGCTTCAAGCAGAGCCCTCGAGCTTGGTTTGACAAGTTTAGCGGCATCGTGGCGGCCGTTGGTTTTTCGCGAAGCTCTGCCGATCACTCTCTATTTATTCGCAAAACTCCTTTGGGGCTGGTTGTTCTTGTTGTGTACGTCGATGATATTCTTCTCACTGGCGATGACTAGGAAGGGGTAGCCCTGACAAAGCGACATCTTTGCCAACATCTGATCACAAAAGATATGGGCTCTCCAAAGTACTTTCTGAGGATCGAAATCTCTCGGAAGCCCGACTCCTTAGTTCTCTCTCAGCGTAAGTATGACCTTGATCTTTTAAAAGAGGCAGGATTGACTGGAGCAAAACCTGCCTGATGCCCCCATGGCAACTGGAGAAGACAAAACCTGGACAGATGATTTGCCTCCTCTTTCAGATAGTTCGCGGTACAGGCGTCTGGTTGGTAAGCTTATATATCTCACAGTGACCAGGCCCGACATTTCCTATGCTGTGGGCAAGGTGAGTCAGTTCATGCAAGCACCTAGGGAGTGCCATCTACAGTCTGTCTTGCGGATCTTGGAGTATGTCAAAGCAGCGCCTGGGAAAGGATTACTTTTTCAGAAGAATGGTCATCTGAGGATTGAAGCATACTCAGATGCAAGTTATGCTGATGACAAAGGGGATCGCAAGTCAACCTCAGGTTTTTGCACCTTTGTTGGGGGAAATCTGGTGAGCTGGAAGAGCAATAAGCAGTTTGTTGTCTCCAGGTCCAGTGCAGAAGCTGAGTATCGCAGTATTGCATCGACCACTTGTGAGTTAAAATGGTTGTGGGCTCTCATGCTAGATTTAGGAGAGGTCTACAACCATCATCTACCTATGTTCTGTGATAACAAGGCCGACATATACGTCTCCAAAAATCCGGTCTTCCATGAAAGAACAAAGCACATTGAGGTCGACTGTCATTTCATTCGTGAAGAGATCTTAAAGGAACAAATTTGCACTCCCTTTGTCACTTCTAATAAAGAGCTGGCTGACATCTTCACCAAGCCAGTTTCCGCCTCGTTTCTTCATGTTTGTGACAAGCTGGGCATGATCGATATATATGTTCCAGCTTGAGGGGGAGTGTTGAAGTTGGTGACCGGGCAGTCTGGCGGTCTGTCTTGGCGGGTTGAAGACCGCGCAGTCTGGCGGTTTGTCTCAGCCGGCTTGGAGACCGGGCGGTCTAATGGTCTACCCTGGCAATATCTCTTTCTCTCTAGTGGTAGCCGTGCGGTTAGCCCTTCTGTCTAACCGCGCGGCTTGTGCGGTTTGTTCTGTATAGTCCGCTTAGTCCTGTAAATTTTTAGTCTCACATCTCTTATTTGTATTCTCTCATCTCTCCTCCATTCTATATAAGGGAGGGCATACCTTTGTAATAGATATCTTTTTGGATAATAAAACTTTCAATTATTCAAAACTCTGGCTTGTTTTTGGTCATTTGTTCGCTACTTTAACATCCAAGATGAGAATCGTTATCCTAGCATTTATCTTTGGTGCTATGAAGATCTATGCGGATGAAAAGCACCACAACGTCCTCACCTCCGTAGATCCGAACTCGGCTTGCGATTTGGGGCTCTGAAGCTCCACCGGTGGCCGGATCTCTCCTCCTTCTTCCTTGCTCCCCCTCTCTCTAGAACTTTAGAAAGAGAAAGCTCAAATAGAATGAGGGTTTCTAAACCTTATTCCCAGGTTAAACCCTGCCAGGATAAGCCAGGACCCTTAGATCCCAACGGAAGGAAACAGACGGCCACGATTCGTACTTAAAATCCAAAACCTGGGCCGAACACGGCTTGTGACATGCCCGTGTCCAAGGCCGTGTGCCCCATTCCACATCAAAACCGTCGTATCCCGAAAAGAACATGGGCTCTCGACATGCCTATGTCAGGCTTAACACGCCCGTGTCATCCAGTACACGCCCGTGTCAGGTTAAACATGCTTGGGCTCTAGGTTATGTTCCACCCCCGATACAGTACAACTCACTGCTCGAGCAGGACACGGCCCGGGACACGCCCGTGTCTCAGGCCGTGTTCGATATCTCGAGTACCTTTCGTCGAACACTCGAGATGATCGTCGAACCCGAGCACGACACGGCCCTGGACACGCCCGTGTCTCAGGCCGTGTTCGCTATCTCGAGTGTCTTTCATCGACCACTTGAGTAGCTCGTCAAAATCGAACACGACACGGCCCTAGGACACGCCCATGTACCCATGGGACACGCCCATGTCCCAGGCCGTATGACCTCTACCAAGTCCGAAACTTGTCTCAAAATGTCGCCCGTCCCTCTTTTGAGTTTCGGGGCATTACAGCTCTCTCCCTCTTAAATGAATTTCGTCCCAAAATTACAGAAAGGAAAGATATAAACAAAACTTAAATGGTACCTGAGTGGAATAACTTTGGGTACTCCTCAAGCATGGTCTGCTCTCGCTCCCACAAAAGCTCCTCCCGACCGCAGTTGTCCCAACGGACCTTGACCACCCTGATTTCCTTTTTACGCAAATGCTTGACTTCCGAGTCCTTAATACGAACGGGCTTGACCTTCGTCGTCAACCCAACATCAATCGGTACTTGATCGACCACGATCACTTGCGAAGGATCTTGCACCGCCTTCCGCAGCACCGATGTGTGGTGTTGGAACACCCTATTACTAATTTGGGTCAGGATCACTATGTCTCTAGGAATTTTTGTTTTGACCTTCTGTATAGATTATAGGTCAATTAGAATTGAGTCTAAGGGTTAGAAGGCTAGGATTGGAAGCTGCCCTGAAGACCCAAGTTTTTCTGGAGACTAAGTCCAAATCGTCGAGCTCAGCACGACGTTTCGTCGAACTCCGGTCGACGATCGTCTAGCTCAACTATTGACAGATCGTCGAGCTCCATTCGACGATCGCTGAGCTCAAACTTCTTAATATCGTCGAGCTCTGGTCGACGATCGCTGAGCTCAACTTCTCAATATCGTCGAACTCCATTCGACGATCGCTGAGCTCAGGTCGACGATTTTGACTCTGCACTGGATCCTTATCTCTGAGCTCAGTTCGACGATCTTTGAGCTCAGATCGACGATTTCTTTGCTGCTTGCTTTTTCCAATTCGCTGAGCTCAGCTCGACGATAGCAGAGCTCAGTTCGACGATTTCAGTTATCTTTCAGAATTCAATTTCAAATCAGATAGAAGTTATTCTGCATTTAATTCAGAAGATCTGCCAGCCGTTTTCATTTACTTCTGGAGCAAGTTTCAAGGAATTTTTCAAGGAACAATTCAGTGGACTTTCCTTCAGAACAGATTATGCAATTAAGGCTGTAATCAATGTAGACCAACGGCTATCTTTGACAGAGTAATATCCTATTCAGACACAGAGAATAATTGACAGAATGTTTTTTATGAAATAGAGAAGAAATACAGAGATTGACAAGTAGAGCACACACAACTCAATACACAGAGACTCTCTCAATCTTCTGTCAACAAGAATTCTGAAGAACACTCATCAGAGAGATCAAGCTTTCAAAAATCTTCAGATCTCTTCAGCTCTCAAGTGTTCAAGGCCAACATCATTTCAAGACTCCAGACTCTCAACATTTCAGCTTGCTGAAATCATCTTTTGCTGGAGATCTATCTTTGAAGGCCTATCACCCTCAGCAAAGCTCATCTTCCTGAAGATTTCAAGGACTCAGGGGGAGCTTTGACAACATCACTGAATCCACATAGTCTTCTCAGTTGCTTGAGAAAGAGAAGACTGCCATCACTCTCTCACCCCCATTCTGTAAAGGGTTTTTCAAACTCCCTTCAAAAGTTTGAATCTGGTTTTTGAGCACCTTGTCAAAAGCTCATTGGTGGCAAGACACCTGATCAAAAAATCTGATTTGGTTTTTGAGCACCTTATCAAAAGCTCATTGGTGCCCAGGACACCTGATCAACTCATCCTGCAGTGGATTCCTACCTAGGGTGGTAGAAGAGTGGATGTACCCAAGTTGGGGAACCACTATATTTCCTTGTGTCATCTGGTTCTGCATGTTTTCTTTTTGTTTCTGGCCTAGATTTTCTTGTGCTTAATTTCTGCATAGCTTAGTTTTATTTCTGCTTCTCTGCTTACACTCATTACAACAATTGTTGTAAAGCTTTGCAAAAGTTTTCTTTGTGTTTTAAAAAGCACCATATACTCTATTCACCCCCCCCTCTAGAGTATATCTGATCTAGTTTCCCCTTTCAATTGGTATCAGAGCGAGGTTGGTTAAACATACCATATCTGTTTGGTTGTACAGGCTAACACCTGAACCCCAAAGATCCCAAACTAGATCCTTCTTTTTATATTTTATTATTAAATTTAGTTTGCACAAGTCATGGCCCAAAACAAAGATTATGCAAGCACCAGACCTCCAGTGTGCAATCTGTCAAAGTTTGCACTTTGGAAAGCAAGGATTAAACTCTACATGAATTCTATTGACGAGGACATTTTTAATTCTGTTTTGACAGTGTGTCCCAGACCCCCAGAAAGTACAAGCACAAATGCTGTTCCACCTCCATCAGGAACAGATGCTGACATCAAAAGGTGGAAGGTAGCTGATGCCAAGGCAATGAACATTCTAGCTCAGACAATGTCAGATGACATTTTTCAAAAGGTAGCTGAATGCAATTCAGCCAAGGAGATTTGGGACAGGCTTTCAGAAATTGTCTCTGGCTCAGTTGATGAGAGAAAGGACAGAAGATCTCATCTCATCTCCCAATATGAGAACTTCAAGAAGGGAGAAACTGAGACAGTGGGAGACATGTACAACAGACTGAGTCTAATTGTCAGTGAACTGAGGACATTAGACAAAGAGATCTCACTGACAGAACTTAATGATAAGATCCTAATGTGCTTCCCCAGCACTTGGGATTCAAGAATCTGGCCAATAAAAGATGCCAGAAGTCTAAATGAGATCACCACTGAAGCCTTGTTGGGTAAGCTCAAATCTTATGAGCTACTCATCAAGAACAGAGAGGAAGAACAGAAGGCTGCTTCACCAGCCACAAGAAAGGAGAAGACTATAGCATTCAAGGCAACTGAAGATCTGCCTGAAGAAAAAGGAACAGGCAATGATGAACTTCTCAGCTTGCTGGCCAAAAGATTCTATAAGATGGCCAGAAAGGACTTCAGAAGAAGATCATACAAGGAGCAGGATAAGCCAAGGTATGACAAGTCCATTGGCAATAACAAAGACATTATTTGCTTTGGTTGCAGGAAACCAGGGCATATGGTTCCTGACTGTCCAGAGAATAAGAACAAGGACAGAAGGGACAGAAAAGAAAGAAGAAAGGAGAAGGACTCCAAAAGGAATGGAAGTAGCAAACCCTCCTCCAGCAGAAATAAGCACACAAGGAAAGGATTTGTTGCTGAATCCTGGAGTGAGACTGAAGAGGAGTCAGAAGCCTCTTCCAGCTCAAGTGATGATGAGGATGATGCAGAGGAAAAGGAGTTCTGCATGATGGTAATCAATGCCTCACAACACAACTCAGAGGAAGAGGAGTCAGAGTCAGACTCAGAGACTCAACCTGAAGAAGATCAGGTAATCAGTTCTTTTGATTTCACTTCAGAAGATTTCAAACTTGAATTTAAAGCACTATGTTTAGACCTGCTCAAGTCTGAGAAAGAGATCATCTCTCTCAGAAATCAATTATCTGAACAAAATGCTTTAAAATCAGAAAACCTCAAACTCTCTCAGGAGTTGGAGAACTATAGGGAACAGATAGCTTCACTGAAGAGTGAGCTCTCTGAGACCAAGAAGCTTGAAGAATCTCTCAATGGGAGAAGCATCAAGCTGATGGACATCACAAGCACAGTGAACTCAAGATTCAACAGTACACTGGGCTTGGGTGCCTCATCTAGCCAACCTATTGTTCTAACAACTCCTATCAAGTTCATTTCTGACAAGGGAAAGGGAGTTGTAGAGGTTGCCAGGAAAAATTCTGATCAGCCTCAGAAAAATAAAGTCCAGCACAAATCGTCGAACGGAGATCGACGATCGTCGAATGAAGATCGACGATCGCCGAACGTAGCTCGACGATCTCAGGACAAATCGTCGAACGCTGATCGACGATCTCAGCCAAGATCGTCGAACGCTGCTCGACGATCCCATATACCTGACCTCAGCCATAGTCGACCGTTGAATGGAGCTCGACGATCGGACCCACGATCGTCGAACGCAGCTCCAAGATCGTCGAACAGAGGTCAGAGCTCTGGAAATTTTTTCAAGGGTAAGTCAAAATTGTATCCTAAGGGTTCTTCATCCCAAACATTTAACCCTTATACTGAATGGATTATACCTCCAAGGAGATATCATCCTGAAGGATATAAGAGTCAGCCAGGGATGTCTTTCATTTCTGAATTTAAAGGTTATCAACCTAGGCCCAAGGTAAACTGGGTCAAAAATAAGTGAATTGCTTAATGTGCAGGTGAAGACCTATCCAACATCTAACCAGCAATGGTATTTGGATAGTGGGTGCTCTAAGCACATGACAGGGAACAAGGACAACCTAAATTCCTTTAGAGCCAAGCTTGGACCCAAAGTTATCTTTGGTGACTCCAACTTTGGACAAACTAAAGGATATGGAGAAGTCCAGATTGGTTCTGTAACCTTCAAGAAGGTAGCATATGTGGAAGGACTGAAGCACAACCTAATCAGCATCAGTCAGCTATGTGATGAAGGCTACCAGGTGACCTTCAGCAAAACCTTATGCAAAATCAAGTCAGAGGACAACACAACTGTGTTGACAGGTAAAAGGAAAGGTAACATCTACCTAGTAGATTTTCTTTCAACTTCTATAGATATCTGTTTATTCAATTCAGTTTGTAGACCAAATGTTTTATGGCATAAGAGATTAGGACACCTAAACCTTAGAACTATTGCTAGGCTCTCCAAGGACAACCTTGTTAGAGGACTACCTTCTGGCCCCTACAAGAAGGAAGGACTCTGCAAGGCTTGTCAATTAGGCAAGCAAACTAAGAACAGTTTTAAGTCACTTAATAAGAGTGATTCACCTAGGATACTGTATCTGTTACACATGGATCTATTTGGACCCATCACAGTACAAAGCCTAGGAGGGAAATCCTACACTTTGGTGATTGTAGATGACTTCTCTAGATTCACTTGGGTGTTCTTTCTAAGGAAGAAGTCTGATAACTTTAAGTGTCTGACAGAGTTTCTCAAATGTGTAAAGATTGAGTTCAATACTCACATTGCCCTGATCAGAAGTGATCATGTGACAGAGTTTGATTGTCTTCTTATGCAAGAGTTCTGTCAGAGTGAAGGGATCAGGCATACTTTCTCAGCTCCTAGAACTCCTCAACAAAATGGGGTAGCTGAAAGGAAAAATAGAACCCTTATTGAATCTGCCACTACATTGTTGTCAGATGCTCATCTACCTCTATCCTTCTGGGCAGAGGCAGTGAACACCTCCAACTATGTGCTGAACAGAAGTCTGATACATAAACTGAAGGGAAAGACTCCCTATGAATTACTCAAAGGGAAGAAACCTAAAGTTGACTATTTCAAAATTTTTGGTTGCATTTGCTATATTCACAATAATGATAAGAAACATTTAGCAAAATTTCAAGCCAAAGCTGATGAAGGAGTGTTTCTGGGATACTCCATGATCAGCAAGGCCTATAGGGTATATAATAAATCATCATTGAAAATTGAGGAATCTGTTCATGTTTCTTTTGATGAAACTAACATGTCTGTCAAGGAGAAGATTTCTTCTACCATAGAACCTGTGCAGGAACACTCTCTAGTTGAAGATATGAACAAGCTACAGGTTGGTCAAGAAGATGAAAGCAGTGAAGATGAAAGCAATGCTCAACATATTGAAGCACAACCTGAAGAGCCAGTTGTTGTACCACAAGAGGAAACAACAACACAGGTTGGTGAACAATCAACACCCCCTGTTGATTTAGTAACATCAAGAGACCATCCAATTACCCAAATAATTGGAGAAATCTCAGCTGGTGTGCAAACCAGAAATCAGGTCAACCAAAACCTGTTGCACACCTGCTTCCTTTCTCAAATTGAACCTCAGTCCATTCAAGATGCAGAGCAAGATCCACACTGGATCATTGCCATGCAAGAGGAGTTGCATCAATTTGAGAGGAACAAAGTATGGGAACTAGTGCCAAAGCCTAAGGATCATTCCATTGTTGGAACAAAATGGGTATTCAGAAACAAACTGGATGATCAAGGAGTAATAATAAGGAACAAGGCAAGGCTAGTTGCCCAAGGATATTCTCAAGAAGAAGGAATTGACTACGACCAGACCTTTGCACCTGTTGCAAGATTGGAAGCCATCAGAATTTTTCTAGCTTATGCAGCTCACAAAGGCTTCAAGGTTTATCAAATGGATGTCAAGAGTGCCTTCTTAAATGGAGACATCAAAGAGGAAGTCTATGTCAGACAACCTCCAGGTTTTATCTCTCCAACTCATCCTGATTTTGTTTTTAGATTAAATAAAGCATTATATGGTCTCAAGCAAGCTCCTAGAGCATGGTATGAGACCCTAGCATGCTTTCTCTTGGAAAATGGTTTTATAAGGGGTAGAGTAGACCAAACTCTTTTTATTAGAACCCATAAGTCCCATACCCTACTAGTACAAATTTATGTAGACGATATCATCTTTGGGTCTACTGACTCAAAATTGTGCAGAAGGTTTTCTAACCTAATGCATTCTAAATTTGAGATGAGTAGCATGGGTGAGCTATCCTTCTTCCTAGGATTGCAAGTCAAACAACATGCTGAAGGCATCTTTATTTCTCAAACCAAATATGCTAATGAGCTGGTTAAGAAATTTGGCATGTCTGAGGCATCTTGTATGAAAACACCCATGCCTACCAATGCTGTATTGGATGCTGATGAACATGGGAAACCTGTTGATCAGACAACATATAGGGCAATGATTGGCTCTTTACTGTATCTTACAGCCAGTAGACCAGATATAATGTTTGCTACATGTATATGTGCTAGATTCCAAGTTAGCCCTAGAGAGTCACATCTCACATTAGTAAAGAGGATTCTTAGGTATGTTAAAAGTTGTCCAAATCTAGGTCTCTGGTATCCAAAAGATTCAGCATTTGAGTTAACTGGATTCTCTGATGCTGATTATGCTGGATGCAGAATTGACAGGAAAAGCACCAGTGGAACTTGTCAGTTCCTTGGTGATAGACTTGTCTCTTGGTTTTGCAAGAAACAAACATCTGTGTCAACTTCAACTGCTGAAGCTGAATATATGGCTGCAGGCAGTTGTTGTTCACAAATACTGTGGATTCAAAACCAACTCCTAGACTATGGTTACAACTTAGAAAAGTCAAAAATCTTTTGTGACAATACAAGTGCTATCTCCATAGCTCAAAATCCAGTCCTCCATAGTAGGACAAAACATATAGAGATTAGGCATCATTTCTTAAGGGATAATGTTGAAAAGAACAAAATTGAACTGCAATATATCCCAACTGATTTACAAAGGGGAGATATTTTCACCAAGCCTTTGGATGAAAAGAAACATACTTTCTTCCTAAATCAGTTAGGAATGTTAGATGGAGGAAGTCTTAAATAATATCCAAGATTTTGAAAGCTAAAAATTGACCAAGACTAGGCAAAATTTCTGATTTTCCTTAGTGACTAAATTTCTCTGATCTCTGAACTGCGCTCGACGATTTTCCCAAAAATCGTCGAACGGAGTTCGCCGATTTCCTGAATCGTCGAACTGAGTTCAGCGCTCCTTTGATAGTATAGACTATCTCTTCTGGTCAACGATCGTCGAACGGCGCTCGACGATTTTGTTCACTGAACGATCGTCGAACGGAGCTCGACGCCTTTCCAGAGCGTCGAACGGAGATCGACGATTTTGGAGTCTCTTCAGATTCCTTTAGAAGCCTCGATCGTCGAACTGAGTTCAACGATCTTTCCATTTCTGCGTCGAACCCTAATATAAAACTCATTTTTCGCCGTCGTTCTCTCTTGCGCTTTCAATTTCTCTGCAAAATCTTCTTCCCTCCAAACAGTTCTACACTTGGTCGTTTTGTCTGTTGATTTTTGCAGGTACAATGGCCGTCTCAGTTGTTGTACTCGCCGCCATGAAATTTGATGCAGGTTTTGATATTGATCTAGACTCCTTCAACACAACTGATCAAGTCTTTCAGGACATCCTCAATTTATTCAAAGATCAGCAACTATCTGCCCTCATGACAACCAGAATCAAACTTGCCTCTGATGAAATCAAAGAATGGGTATATACTGCCCACAACCTTGACAACAACACCATTGTTGGCTCTATTGGTGGCACCCAGGTACCTCTGACCCCAACAGTCCTCACAGATGTTTTTGGTTTAAGGAATGGTGAAGACTCTGCTGAACTTTCTGGAGAAGAGTTTACTGATATACTTGCCAGGATGGGTCATCCTGAGGGGACACCTAGCAAGCTGTTTAAGAGGAACCTGTCAGTGGAATACAGGTTTCTGGCAGATGTTGTAGGCAAGGTTCTGTTGGCCAAACATTCTGCCCATGACACCATCTCCAGATATCAGCTCTGCCTCATGGGAGCTCTGGTGGATAGGAAAAGCCTGAACTGGGGAGAAGTCTTTTTTGATCTGCTGAAGAAAAAGATAAACAAAACATTTGTGAATTTTGGAAGAATTCTGGGAGTCTTCCTCCAGGCTAAGTGCCCTGCTCTACTAGTCTCCTCTGGAGTGCACATCAATGCCTCCAAGAGACTCACCTATGCCCTATTTGGGAAATGGGACAGGCAAATCATCAAGCCCAGCAGGCCCTCTCCATCTGCTCCTTCAGGCACCAGGACTCTAAGAGTCACTCCACCCCAGGTCTCTGCCCCTGCAGAAGACCTGCCTGCTGCTAGTGCTGCTTCTCCTCCTCCTCCAAGCTCAACCCTACCTCCAGCTCCATCCACCACTCCAGCCTCATCCCCCATTACAATTTCCAGCCCATCTCCAACCTCTATTCCATCTCCAGCAACCATCTCATCTCCACTAGCAGACCACTTCCATCCCCTATTCTCTTATCCCCCACCAGATGTCACCTCATCCCCATCCCTTCCATCCTTCACACTTCTGGATGAATCCTACATGGATGATTCCCCCTCCTCTCCTCCAGATTTACCATCCTCTTCCACCTCTTTCCAAGACCTTCTCCACCACATTATTGCCCAACCCACATTCACTCCATCCATCTCCATCCCATTATCCTCCATCTCCACCATCCCCTCTCCTGAGCCATTCATTCCACCCTTCAGCCCTCCTCCTCCAGCATCCTTAGCCATCCCAATTCCCTCTACCTCTGCTCCTGCCATTGAGCATGTAGATCTGCCAGCCTTGGCTGACCAGTTGTATGAGCTCCTTGCACCCAGGCTCTCTCTTCTCATGGAGGCCTCTTTAGCTCCTCTACAATAGTCAGTGGCAGCTCTCTCTGCCAGGCTTTCCTCCTTCCTTACTCCTCAAGCAGCACCCCCAGCAGGTTGCCTTGATCCAGAGGTATCTGCATCCAGGCAGGGGGAGATACCCTATGAAGCCAGCCTTCATGCTACTGTGGCTGCTGCTTTTGCTGCTACTGATGCTGTTTCTGTGTCTGCTTCTGCTACTGCTGCTGCTCCTGCATCTGTTGCCTCTGCTACTCCAGTCTTAGCAATAGACCTAAGGTCTTTGCTGTCTGCTTTTGATCCTGCATTCTACAGCTGTCTCCCAGAGCCATATGCTGTCCAGCCCCCAGAGGTTCTTGCTGCCCAGCCCTCAGAAGATCTGTCCAAGGCTCTGGTGCCCTTCTCATGCTGTGACCCCAGTATCATTTCTGCTTTTATTCATTCAGTGACTGTTGCTTCTGATGATGTTGCTGCTGCTGCTGAAGACAAGGCTGTATCTACCTCTGAAATTATTCTTGCTGCTGAAGAAGACATTGTTCCAACTGCTGCTGATGAGCCCATTCCCCAGGATTTTCTGATGACAGAGGCTGTTGATTTTGAGCCTGCTGAAGTTGTTGTTTCTGAAGCTGCTACTGCCCTCATTCCTGAAGTAATCACTGTTTCTGCTAGTGCTCCTGTACCTGTTGTTTTATCTGCTGCTGCTATCTCTCCTGAAATTACTAGTGCTGTTTCTGAAGTTGTTTCTGTTGCTCCATATGCTATTGCACCTATTGTTTTATCTGCTGCCCCTTCTGCTTCTGCCCCATCAGCTGCTGTTCAGCTAAAAGAAGATCTGATGAAAAAGATTGATGCTTTATATGATGCACAGAGTTCTGAATCTGAGGATTATAACACTGCTTCTGATGATTCATCTGCCACCATTGCAAAGAAAAGGAAAGCAAGAAGTAAGGCCTTGAAGAGAGTTCCTCCTGCCAAAGTCAGAGATGACAATGATGTTCCCTACTATATTCTGCACAATTGCCCAATCTCTGAGCATTGGATGCAATTCTCTAAGAACCAGTTAAAGGCTATGAAAAAGAAGAGGAAGTATGAAAAAGGTCCCACTCAGTTCAAGCACCCTCATCCTCCTCCACCACCTCCACCTGATGCAGGTGCAGGTGGCAGCTCTGCAAGTTCAGGCCCTGCTAGAAGCCAGGCTCCCTACCAACCTCATGCTAGAACTTATCAAAGGGAAAGCCAGTCTAGGGGCTCTTACTCTAGAAGAGGAGGATGTAGGGGAAACCAAAGAGAGACTCAGGTTTACTCCAAAGGGCATTCCAGGCAGCACCCTTACTCTAGGGGAGGACATGTCTCTTCTGATACATCTTCTGGTCCTTTCCCCTATAAGCTCAAAGATAATGTGACTGCCAGGACTCCTCAAGATAATACTTCCAACAGGTATGAGCCACCTGTTCCATTTGAGGACCCTGAGAAGAATCCTATGGCTTGGACTGCTAGAATGAAAGAGCTGGCTGCTTTAGATCAAATCAAGAAAGTCAAAGAGAAAGGCCTAGACACTTCCAACATCTCCACAATGTCAGAACAAAGACAGAAAGAACTGGAAAGATATGCTTCCAGCAAATTTTTTGATGCAGACAGGTACATGGAGTTGCATCCTGCTGCAGTGGTTCCAAGGACTTCTAAGCAAACATATCTGGGAGCAGCTGATGATACAAGATCCAACAAGGAAGCATTAAATCCTAACAGGGAAATTAAAATGGTAAAAGGCAAAGAAAAGGAATAACTCTGTAAGGTGATAACTCTTGGTTTTTCTGACTGCCTTCTGGATATCATGTTTATATATATCCCTGTGATGGTTCTGTGATGTCTAGCTACTGCTGTCTTTATGTTTTTGTGACTGTATGATGTTGTTTGTTTTTCCTATGTCTGTAAATAGTTTTCCTAACCCAAATAGGGGGAGATTGTTGGAACACCCTATTACTAATTTGGGTCAGGATCACTATGTCTCTAGGAATTTTTGTTTTGACCTTCTGTATAGATTATAGGTCAATTAGAATTGAGTCTAAGGGTTAGAAGGCTAGGATTGGAAGCTGCCCTGAAGACCCAAGTTTTTCTGGAGACTAAGTCCAAATCGTCGAGCTCAGCACGACGTTTCGTCGAACTCCGGTTGACGATCGTCTAGCTCAACTATTGACAGATCGTCGAGCTCCATTCGACGATCGCTGAGCTCAAACTTCTTAATATCGTCGATCTCTGGTCGCCGATCGCTGAGCTCAACTTCTCAATATCGTCGAACTCCATTCGACGATCGCTGAGCTCAGGTCGACGATTTTGACTCTGCACTGGATCCTTATCTCTGAGCTCAGTTCGACGATCTTTGAGCTCAGATCGACGATTTCTTTGCTGCTTGCTTTTT
This sequence comes from Platanthera guangdongensis, assembly GCA_039583875.1. NCBI lineage: Eukaryota > Viridiplantae > Streptophyta > Magnoliopsida > Asparagales > Orchidaceae > Platanthera > Platanthera guangdongensis. The sequence goes on along the minus strand of CM077157.1, from coordinate 111,289,107 downwards.
CCAATTCGCTGAGCTCAGCTCGACGATAGCAGAGCTCAGTTCGACGATTTCAGTTATCTTTCAGAATTCAATTTCAAATCAGATAGAAGTTATTCTGCATTTAATTCAGAAGATCTGCCAGCCGTTTTCATTTACTTCTGGAGCAAGTTTCAAGGAATTTTTCAAGGAACAATTCAGTGGACTTTCCTTCAGAACAGATTATGCAATTAAGGCTGTAATCAATGCAGACCAACGGCTATCTTTGACAGAGTAATATCCTATTCAGACACAGAATAATTGACAGAATGTTTTTTATGAAATAGAGAAGAAATACAGAGATTGACAAGTAGAGCACACACAACTCAATACACAGAGACTCTCTCAATCTTCTGTCAACAAGAATTCTGAAGAACACTCATCAGAGAGATCAAGCTTTCAAAAATCTTCAGATCTCTTCAGCTCTCAAGTGTTCAAGGCCAACATCATTTCAAGACTCCAGACTCTCAACATTTCAGCTTGCTGAAATCATCTTTTGCTGGAGATCTATCTTTGAAGGCCTATCACCCTCAGCAAAGCTCATCTTCCTGAAGATTTCAAGGACTCAGGGGGAGCTTTGACAACATCACTGAATCCACATAGTCTTCTCAGTTGCTTGAGAAAGAGAAGACTGCCATCACTCTCTCACCCCCATTCTGTAAAGGGTTTTTCAAACTCCCTTCAAAAGTTTGAATCTGGTTTTTGAGCACCTTGTCAAAAGCTCATTGGTGGCAAGACACCTGATCAAAAAATCTGATTTGGTTTTTGAGCACCTTATCAAAAGCTCATTGGTGCCCAGGACACCTGATCAACTCATCCTGCAGTGGATTCCTACCTAGGGTGGTAGAAGAGTGGATGTACCCAAGTTGGGGAACCACTATATTTCCTTGTGTCATCTGGTTCTGCATGTTTTCTTTTTGTTTCTGGCCTAGATTTTCTTGTGCTTAATTTCTGCATAGCTTAGTTTTATTTCTGCTTCTCTGCTTACACTCATTACAACAATTGTTGTAAAGCTTTGCAAAAGTTTTCTTTGTGTTTTAAAAAGCACCATATACTCTATTCACCCCCCTCTAGAGTATATCTGATCTAGTTTCCCCTTTCATGTGGAATACGTCGTGTAGACCACTTAGTTCCACTGATAGCTTTAATCGATACGCTGCTTCGCCAATCCGCTCCAGAACCTCAAACGGTCCAAGGTATCTCGGGCTTAGCTTCTTCAAGCACTGTATCCACGAGACACCCTTGAACGACTTAATCTTCAAGTACACCCAGTCGCCAATAGCGAACTCCACGTTCCTATGCTTGGCGGTCCTGAGCGATTAGCAATCTTTCTTGAATCGTTCGAACCAATGACGTTGCATCTTCTACCTCTTCCCGCTTGTAAAGCTTTGACTCACCCGTTTCCAACCACGATAATGTCGTGCGACATCTTCTACCATAAAGTGCCTCAAAGGTCGCCATTTGAATGCTCGCCTGGTAGCTATTATTGTAAGCGAATTCCACCAAGTACAGGTGATCTTCCCACTGCTTCCTGAAATCCAGGACACACATGCAAAGCATGTCTTCCATCGTCCTGTTGACCCTCTCGGTCTGACCATCCGTCTGCGGATGGAAGGCTGTGCTGAAACTCAGTTTTGTTCCCAACATCTGTTGCACCAACCTCCAATCATTGGATGTGAACCGCCCATCTCGGTCACTCACGATGCTGCGGGGCACACCGTGAAGCCGCACAATATTATCCACATATAACTTTGCCAATTTCTCCACAGAATCATCCTTCCTATGCAGAATGAAGTGCGACACTTTCGTCAAACGATCTACGACCACCCAGATGACGTCATTTCCTTTTTGCGACCTTGGCAACCCATGCACAAAGTCCATAGTAATATTGTCGAACTTCCACTCCAGAATAGGCAAGGACTTCAAGAAACCTCCAGGCTTCTGACACTCCGCCTTCACTAAGGCGCTTGTTTGACACTTCGCCACGTACAGTGCCACATCCTTCTTAAGTCCTGGCCACCAGAACAATTTCTTCATATCATGGTACATCTTCGTACTCCCCAGGTGAATCAAGTACTTGGTATGATGAGCCTCGTACATCAATTCCACCCGCAATTTGCCCAGATTCGGGACACACAAATGACTGTCCTTCCATAACAATCCATCCACAACCTCAAATTGGGAATTTCACCCATCCAAAGCCTCAACCATGATTTGCTTCATGTGGCCATCCAAATCCAGAGCCTGTCGAATCCTATCAGCCAGGTCACACTGAACTTCTGTCCAGTTCAATAGTGCTTCGGCACTAGACTGCTTGTCAACACAAGAGATCTCCAATGCCTCCAACTCCTGAACCAAACTCTCGTCATGAACTGACAGCCAGTTGGCTTGAGCTTGGGCCCTGCGACTCAACGCATCCGCAACTGCATTGCCTTTCCCCGACATATAATGAACCTTGAATGTGTAGTCCCCCGGGAACTCCATCCATCTCTGTTATCGCTTGTTCAGATCCTTCTGATCCAACAAGTATTTCAGGCACTTGTGGTTAGTATAGATATCGACCTTAACCCCATACAAGTAATGCCTCCACAGCTTCAGGGCAAATTTCACGGCCGCTAACTCCAAGTCATGGACCAGATAATTCCTCTCATACACCTTCAACTATCGCGAGCCATAAGCTATCACACTTCCGTGTTGTAGTAGAACATAACCCAGTCCACTGCCCAAAGCATCGCTGTAGATCTCAAAGCCTTCGGTCCCACTTGACGAACTCAACACAGGCGCCATGGTCAACAGACTTTTCAACTCTTTGAAAGCTTGTGCGCACTTCAGTGTCCAAACAAACTTCCGCTCTTTCCTCGTCAGAGTTGTGAGGGATAGCGCTATCTGCGAGAAGTTCTCCATGAAGCACCTGTAATAGCCGTCAAGCCCCAGAAAACTCCGAACTTCCGCTACCGTAGACAGCACAGGCCACTCTCGTATAGCAACAATCTTCGCCAGATCCACCGCATTGCCCTCTCCACTGACTATGTGACCAAGGAAAACTACTGAGGACAACCAAAACTCGCATTTGGAGAACTTGGCGTACAATTGATTCCTCCTTAGCGTCTCCAACACCAAATGCAGATACTTAAAGTGATCCTCCTCACTCTGCGAGTACACCAATATATCATCAATGAAGACAATCACAAAGTGGTCTAGGTACTCCCTGAAAGTCCTATTCATCAGATCCATGAACACTGACGGCGCATTGGTCAGCCCAAATTGCATGACCGTAAACTCATAATGCATGTATCTCGTACGAAAAGCTGTATTGGGGATATCACTTTCCCTTATCCTCAGCTGATAATACCCGGACTTAAGATCAAATTTCGAGTTCACCATTGACCTGACTAACTGATCAAACAGATCATCAATCCTTGGGATCGGGTACTTGTTCTTTTCCGTTAACTTATTCAGCTCTCGATAATCAATGCAGAGCCGCAAACTTCCATCCTTCTTCTTCACAAAAAGGACCGGTGTGCTCCAAGGCGACGAACTTGGACGCACATAACCCTGTTCCAAAAGCTCTTGAATATGTACCTTCATCTCCTCCATCTCCTTAGGCGCTAGCCGATACAGAGAGCGTGACACAGGTTTCGCACTTGGCACTAGCTCGATAGTGAAGTATATCTCCCGCTGAGGTGGGGCTCCAAGGAGATCGTCAGGGAACACATCAGGGTATTAGGATACCACTGGGATGTTGTCCAAAGCAGGCTTAGGCTTCGAAGCCTCCACTAGCGTAAAGAACAGCTCTGCACCAGCACGAACCTCCTTAACCACCTGAAGAGCAGACATCAGGGTCTTGCTCTAACCTTTCAAGCTCGTAAATGTAGTCTCATGACACGTTCCCAACTTAAACTCCTTGCGATTGCAATCAATATACGCTTGCTGCTCCGAGAGCCAGTCCATACCGAATATTACGCTGAACTCCACCAGCGGCAGTAATGACGCTTGCAAGTCGAACTCCTGACTCCCAATACGAATCTTTACGCCGCAGACTCTATCCGCGCTCATAGAACACCCATTTGGCGACAACACATCCAACTTGTCCTTCACCATCGAATAAGGTACTCCGATGCGCGATATAAATCCTTCGGACAAAATGGAGTGTGAAGCTCCCGTATCAAAGAGTGCTCTCGCCGGATTATCACAAATCAAAACAAAGCATATACAAGCAGTGGTAAGGTAATACGCGCAAGGTAACAAGTATTTAAAACTAACTTGCTATAAATTTAAACCGTACTTGTCACCACATACGCTTGCTTGATGACCTCCTGTTGGCCAAGATTATAAACTCTAGGTTGAGCCGGAGCATAGTGGGACGCGGTTGACTCCACCACCTTGCCCTTCTCCTCATAGGTTTCTCCCGGCTTCCTCTCGAACTTGGGATGCCCGATTCGACAATCTCGAGCATTGTGTCCCGGCTTTCCACAATTATTACATGCGCCCGGGGTTCAGACTGTAGTCGCCCCAGATGCACCAGAAGAAGGGGTTGGACCCGAAGTCCTAGCCTTTTTATTCCACTTACGGAACACAGATTTTGGGGATTTCGGCACTTTGAACTCCGATCCCTTTGCAGTAGAGTCTTTCTTCGCTTGCACATTCCTCAGATCCTTCTCCAAAGATCGGGCCGTATTGACCAGGGTCAAGAAACCCTGCGTCATAGGCCCCGAGATTAGTATCCTTAGGTCATCCCTCAGAACTTCATAGACTCGGTTTGTCTTACGCTCCTCATTAGCAAATATAGAGCTAGCGTACCGACCCAACCGTGTAAATTCGTGGATATACTCATCCACGTTACTCTCTCCTTGCGTCAACCTTTGGAACTTATTCTCCAATGCAATCCTCTGAGCCGAGGGAAGGTACCTTGCCAAGAAGAGTCTCAAAAATTCTTCCATCTAGACGTCTATGAGTTACCTTCCCCTCAGATGATGTAGCTCTAGACCTTCCCACCACAGCCTTGCATCTCCGTCCAACAGGAACTGATGAGTACGATTATGATAGGCTTTTTACTATCATAATTGTAATCATGTCTAATATTTCCTGCCCATTTTTTGTGTTGATTTCACGATAATAGTAAAAAAATTGTCGTATCATAGATAGAAGAGCGCATTTAGATGTCTTTGGCATTCCTTGTAATAAACTATTTACTGATTCTTTCATTTTTCTATTGCAGGTAATGCCAACCAATGGACCTAAAAGTCTCGGAGCAAACAAAGGAGTTCACGGAGTCAACATGGCTAATGACAGGACGAAAATTAGGTGCACACGGCCTGACACACGACCGTGTGCCTACCCGTGTCCTATGCACCTGGAGCTGAAGAAATTACACGCAGGAGACATAGACTCACACGGGTAGACCACACGCCCGTGTGGCTACCCGTGTCCATTGAACACGCCTGCCAACCAACCCGTGTCTGAAGAATACGGCCGCACACACGGCCGTGTCCATACCCGTGTCATCCGACACGGCCCACTACCAGACACGCCTGCTCGTGGGGAACCGCCTAGGAACCGTCCACACGGCCTGACATACGGCCGTGTTGGAACCCGTGTCCGACCTGTTTGCAAAGGGACTATATATTTCCTGTAGAAAAAATTGTTTAGAACTTTTGGATCATTTCTGGATTGGAGAACTGCTGAAGGCCGAAGGGGAGCATCCAAGACAAGGAGGATTGAAGGGTATTTGTTTATGTATTTTATTTATTCATTAATTCCTTTCAATCTCTCTTTTCTCTTGGTGATTCATCTTCAATTATCTTTTAATTTTGCATGAACTTCTATTTGAACATTCTAGTAATCATGTATCACTTTGTTTATGTTAAATTTGTGGTATTTTATTTGTGTTCATGTTTGCAAACAAAGAGTTTAATCTTCATTATGAATTGGTTCTTCGATTTACATAATTTGCAAATTGCTAGATTGAGAAATTGGTTCTTTGTAATGATATTTGTATATTCATATTGTTGTATTAATTCTCTTTGTAAATTTCAACTCTATGATCGAGAGATATATTGTTTGGAAAATTAGAACACGAGTAAAAGGATTCATGGTAGTTTAGAGATAAAATTCATGAATTTATGTAGTAATAAGGGTACTTTACTTAATGCAAACTTGAGTGTTGTAAATTGTTCGAGAGAAAATTTACTATCTTAGGTTTAGATTTGGAATTACTCGAGAGAGAATTTGATGAATATTTAACCTTTACATTACACAAATTTAATAGTGTTTTCATTTCATGATCACTTAGAATTGAACTAATAAATGAATTCGTTCTTATAATCGTTTAAAAACTTCATGTCTTTTATCATTTTTACTTCTCCAATGCTGAATCACCCAAATGGTCATAATTAGGTTAATGTAGTTTAGATATCACTTTTATTTAGAGGTATGATACTAAGGGGAGGGTGAGTACGAATAGTTGAAACGACCCTGTGGAATACGACACGAGATGTAAATTTCTCTTATACTATGATTGATAGGTGCACTTGCTTGAATGCTAATTCAATCTAGTTTAAGCCAATCTACATAGTTGTATTAGAATGTAGAATGAAATCACATTGAGTTATTACTTGTTAGCAAAGCAAATCATCAAGTTTTTGGCGCCGTTGCCGGGGATCGTTTTCAATATTTTGAAAATCTGAATTTTATTAATCTACCAGTTTTTGTTTAGTAATAAATAGTTGTAAATTAGTATTTGAATAATTATATTGCGTAATATTTTTTTTTGTAGTCTGTTAGTCTATGACTAGGGACAGAAATTCTGGGCTAGCACCATTTCTTCTTGACCCAGAACGACTTATCCATAACACTAACCTAAGGGACGTGGGAGTTAATACCTCGACCGAATTATCAGAAGAGGAGACAGTAAACCAAGGAGAGAATCATCTGGAAAATCTAGATACCATGGCCAACCAAAATGAGCAAACCATGTCTGACTTTGCTAGACCTAATCTCCAAGGAACCGGGTCGAGCATCGTTATACCATCGATAGCTACCAATAATTTTGAATTGAAGCCTAGTGTGATACAAATGGTTCAACAGTATGTCCAGTATGATGGCTTGCAAGATGAGGATCCTAACACCCACTTAGCCAGATTCTTGGAGATATGTGATACATTTAAGATCAATGGTGTTTCCAACGACGCCATTCGATTGAGATTGTTTCCATTTTCTTTAAGGCATAAGGCGAAGCAGTGGTTGAATTCATTACCTAGAGGGTCGATCACTACTTGGGACATGATGGTTGAGAAGTTTCTGATGAAGTATTTTCCACCTGCGAAGACCGCGAAGTTAAGGAGTGACATCTCTACGTACATTCAATTGGAGTCTGAATCATTGTACGACACATGGGAACGATTCAAGGAGTTGTTAAGGAGATGTCCCCACCATGATCTACCTTCGTGGCTTCAGATTCAGACTTTCTATAATGGTCTAAATCCGGCCACTAAGCAGATGATTGATGCGGCTTGTGGAGGCACTTTGAACAACAAGACACCTGAAGCGGCGCAGCAGTTGATAGAGGACATGGCAATGAACAATTACCAATGGACTACTGTGAGACAAAAGCCTAGCAAGCCCGCAGGAATTTATGAAGTAGATGTCGTTACCGCCTTAGCTATTCAAGTGGAGAAGCTTCACCAAAAGATGGACAACCTTGCCTTAGCATCACCTTCCATGGCACCTCAACAATGGGACCCTTCATGCAGTGGAATACCTGGTTGTGAACCACAAGTTCAAGAGCATGTTGACTATATGGGTAACAATATTAGACCACCTTTCAATCAAGCCAACAACCCATATAGTTCTACATATAATCCTGGATGGAGAAACCACACCAATTTCTCTTGGGGAGGACAAGAAAATCAAGGCAAGCAACCCATGTTTGGACAACAACCACAGTTGGAAGCAAGGAAGCCTACATTGGACGATGTGCTTACCAAGTTCATGCAAACTACCGATATAGCCTTCCAGAATCAAGAGGGTTCAATTCGGAACTTGGAGAATCAGATTGGTCAGCTTGCAAGGATGGTTTCTGAAAGGCAGCAAGGAACACTTCCGCGAAACACTGAGATAAATCCAAGGGAGCATGCAAAAGCCGTTCAATTAAGGAGCGAAAAGGAGTTACAAGACCCAAGGCCTGTGAAGGAAGCACCCCAAATGGAGTCTAGCGGTGAAGGACCAATCGAGATGAATGTACAACCGATGGAGTACCAACCGACAATACCATACCCAGCAAATCTTAACAAGGAGCGCATGGATGCGCAGTATAGTAAATTTTTATCTATGTTTAAACAATTACATGTTAACTTACCTTTTTCTGAAATTATTCAAATGCCTAAATATGCAAAATTTCTTAAGGATTTGATTTCCAATAAAAAGAAAATAGAAGAATTATCATTAGTAACATTAAGTGAAGAATGTTCTGCTATTTTGCAAAATAAATTGCCACAAAAACATAAGGATCCCGGTTCATTTTCAATTTCATGCTTAATCGGTGATTTACAAGTAAATAAGGCTTTAGCAGATCTAGGAGCGAGTATAAATTTAATATCTTATAAACTATATCTGAAACTAGGCCTAGGAGAACTTAGCCCAACTAGAATGAGTATTCAATTAGCAGATCGATCGGTTAAGTATCCTAGAGGAATAGTAGAAGATGTATTGGTTAAGGTAGACAAGTTTATATTTCCTGCTGATTTCGTTATTCTAGATATGGATGAAAATATCGAAGTACCACTCATACTAGGTCGTCCATTTCTAGCTACTTCTAGAGCACTTATTGATGTTTTTGACGGTAAATTAGTCTTGCAGGTAGGAGAAGATGAAGTCACTTTTCAAATTGGCAATACTATGAAACAATCCTTAGATAACGATGATTATTGCTATTTTTCTCATGGTATTGATGACTTTATGTCTTCTATAAATTCTAATTTTTATTATAAAGATCCTTTAGAAATTTGCATAACTAATAGCTATCTAGAAGATGATAAACATGATGACATTGTTGAACATTTATTTTTTCTAGAAAATTATGTTGCCATGAATAGAACAACTGAATATAGTTTAATTACTGAAGGAGATCATGAAGCTCTTAAGAATAATACTAAGAATCTACCAATAGTAGAATTAAAAAAACTACTGGATCATCTTGAGTATGCATTCTTAGGAACTAACTCTTCGTACCCAGTTATCATATCTTCAAATCTTTCCAATATTGAAAAAGATAAATTAATAATTGTATTGAAGAAATGTAAAGGTACAATAGCGTGGCAAATATCTGATATAAAGGGTATTAATCCTAGTTTTTGCACCCATAAAATCCTTTTGGAAGAAAACTATAAGTCTTCTATTCAACCGCAACGTAGGCTAAATCCTAATATGAAAGAGGTAGTTAAGGCTGAAATTGTTAAGTTATTAGATGCTGGTATTATATATCCTATTTCGGATAGTTCATGGGTTAGTCTGGTTCAAGTAGTTCCTAAGAAGGGTGGCCTAACAGTGGTAGCAAATGATAGAAATGAATTAATTCCAACGCGAACGGTAACAGGTTGGCGTGTCTGTATAGACTATAGAAAACTAAACGATGCCACTAGGAAAGACCATTTCCCTCTTCCATTCATTGACCAGATATTAGAACGCTTATCAGGACACTCTTATTATTATTTTCTAGATGGACTTTCTGGATACTTCCAAATTCCTATAACACCAGAAGACCAAGAGAAAACAACATTTACTTGCCCATTTGGTACCTTTGCCTATAGACGTATGCCTTTCGGGTTATGTAATGCACCCGCCACGTTTCAAAGGTGCATGCTAGCCATCTTTAACGAGTATGTTGAAGATATTATGGAAGTGTTCAAGGATGCTTTTTCTGTTTTTGGTGACTCTTTTGAGTTGTGTTTGATTAATTTAGAGAAAGTTCTTAGGAGGTGTGAGGAGACGAACCTAGCGCTTAGTTGGGAGAAGTGCCATTTCGTGGTACAAGAAGGGTTAGTACTTGGCCATAAAATCTCAAGCCAAGGAATTCAAGTTGATCGAGCGAAAATAGAAACCATAGAGAAATTACCACCACCAACTTCCGTTAAGGCAGTGAGAAGTTTCTTAGGACACGCGGGATTTTACCGCCGGTTTATTAAAGACTTCTCTAAAAAAACTAAACCACTTACAAGGCTTTTAGAAAAAGACACACCTTTTATTTTTGAACAAGAGTATCTACATGCCTTTGAGTTCTTAAAAGAGAAATTAATTAATTCTCCTATTATGATCGCACCCAATTTTAGCCAACCATTTGAGATCATGTGTGGCGCTAGTAGTTTTGCAGTAGGGGCTGTTTTAGGACAATGCCGAAACAAACATTTTCACCCTATATATTACGCTAGTAAAATACTTAGTAATGCACAGGAGAATTATACAACTACTGAAAAAGAACTCCTAGCAGTGGTATTCGCCTTTGATAAATTTAGACCATACTTAACATTGTCCAAAGTGGTAGTTTACACGGATCACTCTGCCCTTAGATATTTGCTAGCCAAAGCGGAAGCAAAGCCTCGTTTAATCCGTTGGGTTCTTCTTTTGCAAGAATTTGATTTAGAAATTAGGGATAAACGAGGGGCGGAAAACTTAGCGGCAGATCATCTTTCCCGTTTAGAAAATCCACTACGATCAATGTTAGATGAAATTGAAATTTCTGATACATTTCCTGAGGAATCACTATTTGCCATATCTACCAATATACATCTAGATTATCCATGGTTTGCAGATTATGCAAACTATCTTGTGGCTAAGGTCCTTCCAAAAGACTTTTCATATCAGCAGAAAAAGAAATTTTTCTCTGATTTGAAGTATTATTTTTGGGAGGACCCCTTTCTTTTTCGGATATGTGCAGATTCTGTTATACGAAGGTGTGTATCAGCGGATGAAGGTTGGAAGATTTTGGAGCAATGTCATGCAGGGCCTGCTGGTGGTCACTATGGAGCGAATCACTCGGCTAAAAAGGTTCTTGATTCCGGTTTTTATTGGCCCCTTCTATTCAGGGATGCCCAAAGGTACGTGCTTTCATGTGATTCTTGTCAGAAAGCAGGTAATATTCCTAAATTACATGAAATGCCGCAAAAATTTATCCTTGAGTGTGAAGTATTCGATGTATGGGGTATAGATTTTATGGGACCATTTCCAGTTTCTTTTGGTAATAAATATATTTTGGTAGCTGTAGATTATGTATCAAGGTGGGCTGAAGCGCAAGCTTTGCCTACTAATGATAGTAGGGTTGTAATTAGATTTTTAAAATCCTTATTCGCACGATTTGGCACACTACGTGCACTTATTAGCGATAGGGGTTCACACTTTTGTAATCTACAACTAGACAAAGTATTAGAAAAATATGGAGTTACACATAGGATAGCCACTCTGTATCATCCTCAAACTAATGGGCAAGTTGAAGTTTTCAATAGAGAACTTAAGAGGATCCTAGAAAAATCTATAGAAGGGAATAGGAAGCAGTGGTCTGGGAAACTTAACGATTGTTTGTGGGCATATAGGACCGCCTACAAAACACCTATAGGGACCACCCCTTTTAGATTGGTCTACGGTAAATCTTGTCACCTGCCTATAGAATTAGAACACAAGTCATATTGGGCAATACGTTCTTTAAATTTTGACACTAGTTCTATAGGAGAGAAACGAAAGCTTCAACTTAATGAACTAGATGAGTGGAGAACTATGGCCTATGAGAACTCCCGAATTTATAAGGAGAAAACCAAGCTATTTCATGATCGTCACCTTTGCAAACCCAAGGTATTCCAAAAAGGTGACCAAGTCCTCCTTTATAATTCCAGATTACGTTTATTCCCATGAAAATTAAGGTCTAAGTGGTTCGGACCCTTTAAGGTTAAAGAAGTCTTTCCCTACGGTACCGTCGAGTTAACTCACCCTGAGAAGGGAGATTTTAAGGTTAATGGTCACAGACTTAAGCCTTATTATGGTGAACTTCCTAGACACTTCACTCGTCTAGAGACCTGCCTCCGTCTAGATTAGTTTCATGTTAAACTATAGTAAGTGTTTCTTAGTACTTCTATTTTAGCATAAATCTAGTTAGTTGTAATGAAAAATTTAATGAAAAAATTATAATGAAAAACATTTTCCAGCAAAATTTTAATGAAAAAATATATATATAATATTTCTGTAAAAATTAATGGAGAAATGCAAAACTGGAGTGGCACACGGGTCACCACACGCCCGTGTGGATGACCGTGTACACGACACCGGCTCAAGCCCAGCCGTGTGATTTAATTCCGCAAAAAAGCCAGTTTCTTCCCGAGCACAACACGGGTTGACACCCACCCGTGTGGCTAGCTGTGTCCCCCGCTGGACGATCGTCGAGACATACGACACGCCCGTGTCGGATGCCACATGGCCGTGTCGCCTACCTACCCGTGTTGATACACTGTGCCAGCTGAGACACGTGTCAACACACGGCCGTGTCGGTGCCCGTGTCCACCTACCGCGCTGTCCCGTGCCAGTTTGACCATACGGACCGAGGCAGCCCGTGTTCCACGAGGCCTCAGATTCCCTAACATGGGTGCACACACACGGCCGTGTGCACACCCGTATTCCATTCCAAAATACGGATCAATGCACCCCGTGTTCCACGAGGCTGCGGATTCCCTAACACGGGTTCACACACGCCCGTGTGCGAACCCGTGTGCAAATTCTTTAAATAGGGCCGTGTGATTTTTTTTTTCCTGCTCATTCCAAACCTTCTCCCAGCACAGATCTCCCCGTGGCCTGATCTTCAAGGCGCCATCTTTTCCAATTCTCGTCTTCCTTTACTCGCATTTTCTCCTTCTACATCATGTCGTCCGGAAGAAGTCAAGGAGGTCGCCGTCGCCGACCAGAGCTGCAAGTCTCAACGGAGAGGCGGGATGCCGCTGCTCTGCTAATATTCACCGACGCATCGCACACCGCCCGCTTCAACCGCTTGCAATCAAAAAATTTCAAGATATCCGCATGGTTGATTGGAGCGTGCTTGAAGAGATAAATTTAGCTGGAGATGTCAGGGCATTAATTTCTGTAACGGGGTGGGAGCAATTTTTCATCATAGAGGAGTTAGGGTTTAGGGAACTCACTTTAGAGTTCCTGTCCTCGTTTTATTGCAACTTTCGACCTAACTTCATCGATGCGCCGCACGCGCCCGAGGGGATAATCTCGTTTCGAGTGGGTGGCACATTTTATACACTCACCATGCTCCAGTTCACCCAGTATTTAGGGGTGTATGAGGAGTCATTCCTTTTTAGTGCTGCCTACCCCGAGCTCCACTTCGAACTCCCCAATCGCGATATGGCCGGCGGTATCTGGCGCCAGATTTCTTTTGACACTGGCACCTACGAGGCCAAGCGATCTAAGGCCTCTAAGTTGCTTTCTCCCACCCTCCATTACATCCAACATCTCCTTAGCCACACGTTGAGCGGCCGGGGCGAAAGCTCCGGTGTTGTCAGTCGACAGGACCTGTTATACCTCTACAACATGACTTCACGTTATCCTCTACATCTCGGTTATATTCTAGCCCAGTTCATTCTCCATCAGGCCGACACCCCCCGCATAGGGTCTATTTATATAGCACCCTACATTACTCGCCTGGTGAAGAATATGGGCATCTTTTTAGCCCTCCCCCAGATGACAGTGGTCGCGAAGACCGTGCCTATCACGATGGCCAGTCTTCGCTCCCTCCGCCTCGTCACCACCCGTCAGGGCCGGGGAGGCGTCACATATGCTATTGCACGATGTGGGCCGCATGTACATGATGACAGTGATGATGAGGTAGATCCTGACCTCGATGTGCCGTTGGTGCCTCCGCCCCATTCCACTTACGCTCATGGCGAGTCTTCTACTGCACCCCCTCCACCTCATTCACGATACTCGCGCGAGTTTCGACAGTTCTTCGACACCGAGCTATCGCCGTGCCTACAGCATATTGAGGAGTCACAGCAGCCGACCGAGGACCTCCTCCTCCAGATCAGAGACCACCTAGGGATCGCTCCTCGCCAGCCGCCAGCTCCAGCCCTGCCTTCCTTCCCTGATGATGCGACCGACCACCCTGCATACTTCTGATGTATATCTATGTAGTGTTATATTTATGTATTATGTCTTGTATTTTTTTAGATCAGTGTATTTAGTTCTGTCAGCTATTATATATCAGTGCGTTTCATTACAGCTCCTGCTTCTTTACCGTGATCTTCTAACTTTTATGATAGCATTTTTTTTATTATGTCTTCGTGAAATTACTATATATTCGTTTTTTACATTGCACTGAGGACATTGCAAATTTTAAGTCTGGGGGTGGAATGGCTATTCACATGGTTACAATTGATACTAATTTTGCTATCATAACACTCAAGTTTGTTATACCCCCCTTATAAATTTTTGTTTGATCCTTTAAGCTCTCATTATTCATTCAGTTGGGATTATAACTATCTAATTTAACTTCGCACGCTGATTAAAATGAATTAATGTAGCCTCATTGAGCGTTTAACTTTGTTGATTTCGTAATTAAGCATAGAAATTCATTAGCTTAGTTTTCTCTATATAATTTACTTTTAAGATTACTCCTCTATATTAGTAACTATCCAACACTCAATTTTAGAAAATATATTTATCTACAATAATGTGAGTCGATGAGTGTAACACTCTTTATAATTGGGTATTAGGGGTTTAAAATGAAAAATTACTCTCTATTGATGTCTAGGGCTTACCCTCTAGCATTCCTCAAAACATTACATAGGTTAATTAGTAAGGGCGGAAATGACTTAGGCCTCCTATTGGATAGCTTGAGCCTCGTTAACCCAAAACCTTTAACATGATACCCTTGCACACCCAATTTGAACCTAATCCATATTCTTTTGACACTCTACTACTAAAATTCACCAAGGCCAAATCCTTACCTATGAGCACACCTATCATTGATGCCTTCATGGAATGATTTGTTCATTGTGATATGTGGCCTGAGTGCGTGTATACTTGCACCCACTTGGAATGATCCCTACTTTAAACCAAAAAAAAAGACATAGTGATATGTGGCCTGAGTGCGTGTTTACTTGCACCCACTTGGAATGATCCCTACTATGGTCCCTTGGTTAAGAAAAAAATAAAATAAAAAAAAATAGAGTGCCCTTCAAAAAGTGGGAAATATACAAATTACAAAGTCTGGGGGTGTTTATATAAAATTGAAGTATGTTAAGGTATCTTTCAACATAAGGCTCAATCAAGATTTAGGTGTGAAAAAATTCATCGAACTTATCTTTGATTACCTCACCTTTAATCTTCTATCCTAAGCCAAAAAGGTTACACCAAAATTCAAGTCCTAAGGATCCAACCTTACTAATTCTAACTAGTGCTATGATGAGGGTGTAAAAAGGGTAAGCTCATGATTATCAATATGGGTACTTATAAGTTTTGAAATACTAATATGTATCTTATAGAGATTGTTATTTTCTCCTCATATTTGTTAAAGATGACTATACTTTTATTTCTAAAAAGCGAGTGAGAGATAGTTAACAGATATATTGGAAGAATTTTAAGACTATGTTATATTTAGAAAAGTCTGCTAAATTATTTCCTATGCGATTACATCATCAAAGTTCTCTTAAATTCATAGCAACCAGTGTGTGGAGGCAAAATTATTTAATGGTAACCCAAGTGTTTGAATTAGTTTGCTTAGGGACAAGCAAACATCTAAGTCTGGGGGTATTTGATGAGTACGATTATGATAGGCTTTTTACTATCATAATTATAATCATGTCTAATATTTCCTGCCCATTTTTTGTGTTGATTTCACGATAATAGTAAAGAAATTGTCGTATCATAGATAGAAAAGCGCATTTAGAAGTCTTTGGCATTCCTTGTAATAAACTATTTACTAATTCTTTCATTTTTCTATTGCAGGTAATGCCAACCAATGGACCTAAAAGTCTCGGAGAAAACAGAGGAGTTTACGGAGTCAACATGGCTGATGACAGGACGAAAATTAGGTGTACACGGCCTGACACACGGCCGTGTGCCTACCCATGTCCTACGCACCTGAAGCTGAAGAAATTGCACGCAGGAGACACAGACTCACACGGGTAGACCACACGCCCGTGTGGCGACCTGCGTCCATTGAACACGCCTGCCGACCAACCCGTGTCTGAAGAACACGGCCGCACACACGGCCGTGTCCATACCCGTGTCATCCGACACGGCCCACTACCAGACACGCCTGCTCGTGGGGAACCGCCTAGGAACCGTCCACACGGCCTGACACACGGCCGTGTTGGAACCCATGTCCGACCTGTTTGCAAAGGGACTATATATTTCCTGTAGAAAAAATTGTTTAGAACTTTTGGATCATTTCTGGATTGGAGAACTGCTGAAGGCCGAAGGGGAGCATCCAAGACAAGGAGGATTGAAGGGTATTTGTTTATGTATTTTATTTATTCATTAATTTCTTTCAATCTCTCTTTTCTCTTGGTGATTCATCTTCAATTATCTTTTAATTTTGCATGAACTTCTATTTGAACATTCTAGTAATCATGTATCACTTTGTTTATGTTAAATTTGTGGTATTTTATTTGTGTTCATGTTTACAAACAAAGAGTTTAATCTTCATTATGAATTGGTTCTTCGATTTACATAATTTGCAAATTGCTAGATTGAGAAATTGGTTCTTTGTAATGATATTTGTATATTCATATTGTTGTATTAATTCTCTTTGTAAATTTCAACTCTATGATCGAGAGATATATTGTTTGGAAAATTAGAGCACGAGTAAAAGGATTCATGGTAGTTTAGAGATAAAATTCATGAATTTATGTAGTAATAAGGGTACTTTACTTAATGCGAACTTGAGTGTTGTAAATTGTTCGAGAGAAAATTTATTATCTTAGGTTTAGATTTGGAATTGCTCGAGAGAGAATTTGATGAATATTTAACCTTTACATTACACAAATTTAATAGTGTTTTCATTTCATGATAACTTAGAATTGAACTAATAAATGAATTCGCTCTTGTAATCGTTTAAAAACTTCATGTCTTTTATCATTTTTACTTCTCCAATGCTGAATCATCCAAATGGTCATAATTAGGTTAATGTAGTTTAGATATCACTTTTATTTAGAGGTATGTTAATAAGGGGAGGGTGAGTACGAATAGTTGAAACGACCCTGTGGAATACGACACGAGATGTAAATTTCTCTTATACTATGATTGATAGGTGCACTTGCATGAATGCTAATTCAATCTAGTTTAAGCCCATCTACATAGTTGTATTAGAATGTAGAATGAAATCACATTGAGTTATTACTTGTTAGCAAAGCAAATCATCAGGAACATAGCTATGGTGGTCATCTGCCACTCTTCCGTTTCAGTAGCTGTCAATACTCTCTTTACTCGGGAGAGCCAATCCTCAGCTTGGGATGGGGTTCCCGTCCCCGAGAACACCGGAGGATTGAAGCCCATAACATGTTTGAGCTGACTTTCAGTTGCTCTCCTAGGTACCAAAGGCTCCACTAGTACTTGCTCCACCCTTATCGGTTTCGCTGCTTGAAGCGGTACCTGCTGCACCGCAGGAGCAGGCTGCTGCATTTGCCTTGCAGGCTGCGCATTGATCATAGCAAACACCGCTTAAGCCACCAATTGTATGGTTTCTGCAGAGGGAGGTGTTGCAGACACATTATTCGATGCGTTACTAGCCTCAAAAATCGGGCGTTCTGATGGCCCTGCACCACTCCTGGTCACCTATAGTTGTACAAAACACCGTTAAGCGACCAAACAAAATTGCAAAAAGCAATTATAGGAACACGCAGGTTCCTCAAACATGTGTATTTTCATTCCTAAGTGGACATTCATGGGTTCTTTTATGTTATAATAAAGACGCACACACATGTGCTCACCACCCCTTAAAAGAATTCGTCCACGAATTCATTTAAGTTGACCGAAACCAGTAGTCTGATACCAAATTACAAAACCCCTATCCGTCGCATAACATATAGCAGTATGTCCAGCTGGGGCCCGATGTCATATACCACAGACAGACCGGAAGGTTACGCAATGGAAACCATCCTGCCATCCAATAACCAATGTCCTACACAGAGTACATTCTAGCGGAAGCAATTTAATAGTTGCAATAATAAGAACCCAGCCAATAGCATGAATGTCCACTACACAAAGCCAACAGGAATGACCGTACAAATACACAAGTACATGGCCTTATGGCCTTACAATAGTTTACTCAAATATAAGTGTCTTCCAAACCTCGGCACGCAGGCCGGTCATATATGAAAATAAAAGAAAACACTCAATAAATAGGCCTTCGAGGGACGGCTCAACAACAAGAGTTTTTGCCCGATATTTGCCACTCGGCTCCGTAGTACCTGCAAGCAACAATCCACCAAAGTGGTGGCAAACAAAAGCAACGGTCAGCTAAGCTGACCAAATTATAACGATCCCGCCCCTAAACTCGGGGCGGCGATGCTCCTTCCCTGCACTTTATTAGCATAGCCATTTAATAGAGAATTTACACATCATCACTGGCGTAGGCTCGCACGGCCACACACCCCGTACTCTCAGGGCACATTCTCGGTGAACCCGGTCAAAGTCTGCGGTCTCACCACCGCTCCTTGGACGATAATTTCTCGTGAGCATTTGAGTCTTTCCAGCAGAAGTCACGTCAATTGAAGACATCGATAGCCTAAGACCCGCCCTCTATGCCATCAGTAGGCCTCTAAAATCGAACCACATTGAGCGGGTACGGTTACCCTGAACCCGTTGCTCACCTCGTCATGGCAATTTAAGTCATCGGCGCGGGTCAAGCTTCCCTGAATCCCGAGTATCGAACAAAAAAATTACATAACCCAGTTATGTTCAAGTTAGCTCCCAGGCCACCAAGATGGCAGAACCACACTTCTACCCAGTTTTCCGGGTGCACCTTGAGGTTAGTCCCCAAGGCTCCCTGTTGCAATCTACCGCGTAGAAAACCCGAAAAACAGCCATCGACGGGGAGTCTCCTCCGGCCATTCATGCAATGCAACATCACCGATCCAGACCAACTTGTACGGGTAGGCTTCACACATCATGCCTATGTCTGTTTATCGATTACGGACTCTACATTCAAAACAACGGGGATTATTCATGTCTGCCCAAAGGAACACCTCACACTCATCGCAAACTTGCGAGAGCGGGCTTCCTATGCAAGGGAAAATAGGACTTCGCATATCCAAGATGAGAATCTTTACCCTAGCATTTCTCTTTGGCGCCATAAAGATCTATGTGGATGAAAAGCACTGCAACATCCTCGCCTCCGTAGATCCGAACTCGGCTTACAATTTGGGGCTCCGAAGCTCCACCGGTGGCCGGATCTCTCCTCCTTCTTCCTTGCTCTCCCCTCTCTCTAGAACTTTAGAAAGAGAAAGATCAAAAAGAATGAGGGTTTCTAAACCCTATCCCTGGTTAAACCCTGCCAGGATAAGCCAGGACCCTTAGATCCTAAAGGAAGGAAACGGACGACCACAATTCACACTTAAAATCCAAAACCTGGGCCGAACACGGCTTGTGACACGCCCGTGTCCAAGGACGTGTGCCCCATTCGACGCCGAAACCGTCGCATCCTGAAAAGAATGCGGGCTCTCGACACGCCCGTGTTAGGCTTGACACGCTCGTGTCTTCTAGTACACGCCCGTGTTAGGCTGAACACACCTTGGCTCTAGGCCGTGTTCCACCCCCGACACAGCACGGCTCACTGCCCGAGCAGGACACGGCCTGGGACACGCCCGTGTCTCAGGCCGTGTTCGATATCTCGAGTACCTTTCATCGAACACTCGAGACGATCGTCGAACCCGAGCACGACACTACCCTGGACACGCCCGTGTCTCAGGCCGTATTCGCTGTCTTGATTGTCTTTCGTCGACCACTTGAGTAGCTCGTCTAAACCGAATATGACACGACCCTGGGACACGCCCGTGTCACAGGCCGTGTAACCACTACCAAGTCCGAAACTTGGCTCAAAATGCCACCCGTCCCTCTTTAGAATTTTGGGGCGTTATATAATGCCCCCTTCTTCCTGATTGAAGGTGCTGAGGAACTAAATACTTCTGGTCCAATATGGGCCTGATGTATTTTTGGAGTCTGCCATCTAGTGGACAATCTCATTTCCTTTAATAGAGGATATTTGGATCCAAATTTAAAAATCTTCTCTTGAACTTTGTGGCTAGAGTGGACAGTGTCACTCTTTCTTGGATCATGTGCCTTCACCCCACTGGTGGAGCACACATTTGATTGATCCTTCAGGAGTGGTGCAAATTTGACAATTTTAGAAGGTGTATTTGACTTCTGAAACATTGTCCTCTTATTAAGGCAATCAGATTTGAAGTGGTGATTGATGTGGTCAATACCCAACTTCTCAGGGACTTGGCAAGTTGCAGCTTTTGGCAACTGACACTATGACTGAGAAGGGTTAATCACAATCCCCAACCTCTTCGAGAACTTTTGTTCTAGATATCTGATGTTCGTTTTATTTTCTTCTAGAAGCATGGTATGACACTCAGGATTTTTATTGAGCTCAGACATCTCATGACTTTTCTTATATAACTCAATAAATTTATTGTTATAAAGAGTTTTATAAGGCCTTAGGACCTTTAATTCCTTGGCTTGCCTCTTGACAAGTAATCTGCTCTCCTTTAGAGCAATTAGGAGTAGTCCAAACTTTTCAATCAATTGATTGACATCAGTCACAGATTCATAGAAATCTTCATCACAGGATGAAGATGTACCGGTATTTGGACTGGATTCAAAGTCAGAGAAAGATACATAATTTGAGAGAGATTGTACCTTAATTGATTCTGATTCTTCCTGACTTCTCTCTTCTGCAGACATTGACATCAACCCATGGCATCCATAGATTT
Organism: Platanthera guangdongensis; assembly: GCA_039583875.1. Taxonomy (NCBI): domain Eukaryota; kingdom Viridiplantae; phylum Streptophyta; class Magnoliopsida; order Asparagales; family Orchidaceae; genus Platanthera; species Platanthera guangdongensis. The sequence continues at coordinate 111,268,120 of CM077157.1, read as the reverse complement.
CTTCATCCTCCTCATTGTCACTGTCTAAGAGTGATAGAGGGGCCCTAATTTCTATCCTGACAGCAGGATATTCGACTTCTTCTTCTGGATCTGCAGCAACTGACATCAACCCTAAGTAGGCTTCTTACTCTTTATCTTCAGAATCTGAGGATGAAGAATCTATCCAGCTTCTCTCCTTCTTGGTCACAAAGGTATTTTTCTTCTTCTTCTAATCTTCAGACTCTGAGCCACTGTCAGAAAGATTGACTTTCCCTGTCCCTTCCATATAGTCAGTGAGAGAATCCCGCATCTCTTTGGCTGACTTGTAGTGGACCACTCTTATGAGGGTTGAGTCATCCATGGAACTCACCATGATGTGTTGTACCCTCTTATCCATAGATGCAAGCTTGATTTCTTCTTCAGACATCTCTACATAACTCTTTAGATTCTGGATGCTTGCATCTGAAGTTGAGACCTTCATGGGGATGAAAGGTCCTTCTTGAACTGTTGCAAGCACCCTAGGATCAGAGGCTTCCATGATTTGCTTGACTCTTTCTTTCCAAGTCTTAAAGTTCTCCTTGTTGTAGACTTAAAGCTCCATTCCTTGTGGTTCTCTTTTGAACCCACAAGTGTAACACTTTTAGCTAACCTTGGAGGCATACTCAGATTATTAAATCCTTTTTGAGTAACCTCCCTCTAATACCACTTGAAAGTTATTTAACTTTAGGTTAGCTAATCACCTAGAGGGGGGGTGAATAGGTCTTTGATCTTTTAATATATCTTTCTATGTTTTCAAATTATGCTAACTAGAGCTTGTCCTTAAGTCATGCAATCAAAGAGAAAAACAAGCACACACACGGCAAACAACAGAATTTATAGTGGTTACCCAATTGGGTACATCCACTTTCCCTCTCCACCTATCCAAGCTTATTTGTTGGAGTCGGCACAATCTCCTCCAAACTGCTCCTCAAAGCTTACACCTCAGATCCCGCAAGATCTTCAAGTCTCCTCCAAGACTCACTTCTCAGATACAAGGGCCTACACTCAGTTGTCAGCAGCCCACCTGCCTCAGGCTATTAAGCCCTACACTCAGGCTGGGAGGACAGCCCTACCTGAGATCCCAAAGGATCTTACCTCAGAGCTCTGTAGTGCTCCTACACTCAGTGACACGCAAGCCACCTACCTCAACTTAATCTATAAGGCCTATAGCTCAGGATTTTCAGCCCTACAACTTCAGGCACAAGGCCCTACTCTTAGAGTGTTGCAGCACTCCTATAACTCAGTACCCCTCCAGGTACCTACCATAGTGCCCCTCCAGGCACCTACAGCTCAGTAGCAAGCTTGTCACCTACCTCAGGCACAAAGTCCCTACACTTAGAGAGCAGCACTCTCCTACCTCAGGCACTTAAGCCCTATAACTTAGATCCTCACTTGGATCCTACCTCAGTTCCCCAACAGGGCACCTACCTCAGTAACAAATTTGTTACCTACATCTCAGGCACAAAGTGCCCTACACTCAGATTCAGGAAACCTGAATCCTAGAGGAAATAAATACAGAGTTGAAGAAAATAAAGCTATTGACTCAGAGAAATAACTCTGAGTCAACTTTGCTGGACTGAGCAGATTTTAGTCCAGCTCACCTGCTGTAGAAGAAATCAGCCTTCTTCTATAGCTATCACTTTTATACTACTGCAATGATGATCAGCTTCCACCTTACTGATAGTTGAATCAGCTAAACTGTTCTGTAGAGAACATCCTTGCTGAGGTTGAAGAGCTTCAACTATTCTTTCTTGCCTTCAGGCTATCTTGGCTGAACTTCAGCTTTCAAGCTTGATCAGAAGTAAATGTCCAGCCGCCTCTATTAGTTTCTCTTTCTATTTCTTGGATTCGTTAACCTAATCCTTTAATGTTTCCCCTTTTATATGCATTGACTTGAATCAACAACACCATAATATACGGGCCCACCAAGAATTGGTGAGCACCAACTTTATCAAAAAGGGACAAAACATCTTTCGGCGCTGTAGCAGCTTTTCCGCAATGGCTTCCTGTAGTTTTGACTTTGATGACGTCAGTAATGGTCATCAACATCTGGACTTAGAAATGTTTCCTGAATCCCATCAAGCAATGAGTGATGATGAGACACTCAATGCCATCAGCCTTGGCTCTCAGCGCTTCTAGACTTAGAAAATTTCCTGGCTTTGTCTCAGCGGTTTTGTCTCATCGGTCTCAGCAGTCTCAGCGGTTTTCCATTATTAGCTGAGATAAGCTTTTGTCTCAGCGCTTTCCTCTAATCTGCTGTCTCAGCGGTTTTTGCACTTTAACTGTCTCAGTGGATTTGTCTCGTCAGTCTCAACGGTTTTTCATTTATCAGTTGAGATAATTCTTTGTTTCAGTGCTTTCCTCTTCATTAGAAGTGTTGAGTGAACCTGCTTAACTCAACGCTTCTGGACTTAGAAAAATTCCAGCAAGTTTTGTTCTCAGCTGTTTACCTCTTGACTGTATCAGCACTTCCTACTTTATTTAGAAGCGTTGAGTGAACTTGCTTCACTCAACGCTTCTGGACTTAGAAAGTTTCCAACTAACTTTGTCTCTGCTATCTCAGCTATCTCAACGCCATCTTCTTAGCTGTCTCAGCTATCTCAATGTCATCTTCTCAGCTATCTCAACTGTCTCAACGCCATCTTCTCAGTTGTCTTCAGCTGTCTGAATGCTATATTCCCAGCTGTCTCAGCTGTCTCAGCGGTCTCAATGCCTTCTTCTCAGCGGACTTAGCGCTTATGCCTTTGATAGATTTTCTAGATTTAACTTGACAAGCTTTGAGCTGAGCTCGACGAGCCGTAAACTGAGCTCAACGAACTTTGATCTTCTCAGCTTTCTGAGCGCTTTTTGCCTTAGTCAATTTTTCTCTTGCTTTAGCTTGACAAGCATTGGGCTGAGCTCGATGAACTTCGAGCTGAGTTCGATGAATTTTGTATCCTGAATTCCTAAGCATATGCTGAGTTGAGCTCGACGATCAGCAAGCTGATTTCGATGAACTCTGAGCTTAGTTCGACGAAATTTGAGTTTACTGCCCAACTCATTTTTCTTTATTTGTCCAATCATGGACTACCTGCATGCATGAACTAAAGCACACATCAAATACATTATGCCCCTTAGCATGAATGGTGATGCAACTTCAAATCCTGAGGAACATTGTAGGACACAATTCCAAACAACAAGTGTATCTTGTAATGGAAGAAGAAAGATCATAAGATTAAGTGCATTGAAGGCTCCCCGTGAGGAAATCCAAATGGCCCATTACGAAAAATTTGTGTTTGGTGCTCCAACTCTTACTCTCAAGGACAAAACTGTGGTCAATCCCCATGTTCCTTCAGTAAAGAGCAAGACTGTGATCATATCAGTTAGTAAGCCTCACTTGGCTATTTTTGATGCCATTAAAACCATGTCAGCTGCAAAGAAGACATCTGTTGGTATAATTCAGAATCAACCTAGTTCACCTACTGGCCGACTTACTTTCAGTCAAATACTTGCTAGAAGAAATAGGAAAAAGATTGCTGCTCTCCTCTCTGAACAGACAAAACCTGATAGCTTGCATACTTTAAAGGCTATTCAGAAGAGGAGATACAATATCCGTGAGTGCTGGTGTTGTGGTAAGGTAGGTCACTTTACCATGGACTGTTTGCACAACCTATGTGTGTCAAGGGAAAAGGTGAGTCTTCCTGTCAGGGCTGCAGCAGGTAGACATAGTCATTCTCAAGCTAACATGAACCAATGACCTAAACCTTTTTGGGTTCCTAAGGTAAACTAATCTGTATTTGCAGGATAGTCCAAGTACCCATACAATGTCAATATGGTACTTGGATAGTGGATGTTCCAGATATATGACAGGAACAAGGAGCCATCTAAAGGATTATACTCTAGTGAGGAATGGACATAAAGTCATCTTTGGTGGTTCAGACAGAGGAGTTACCAAGGGCTATGGTATGATCACCAACGACATAGTCTTCATTACAAAGGTAGATTATATGGAATGATTGCAACATAATCTGATTACCATAAGCCAAATATATGATATTGGCTATGTCATTATCTTCCACAAGGATAAGTGTCCGATCAAAAAGTCAAATGACCAAGAGGTCATTTTGACAAGCACTTGGAGTGGAAATATTTACTATTTAAATTTCCTATGCTTAAGTTCAGACTCTCCTGTATGTCTAGTTGCAAATGAGAAAGTCTCTTATTGTGTGCAATGGAATAAGAGGCTTGCTCACTTAAATTACATGACAATCAACATGCTCTTCAGTGATGGGCTAGTCAGAAATGGACCCAGTCTAAGTTGCACCAAAGAGGGCATTTGATCTGCATGCCAAAACGGCAAACAGACAAAGGCCTCCTTTAAAAACATTGGGGCCAAGGATTCTGAGAGGTGTTTATACCTCTTACATATGGACTTGTTTGGTCTTATGCCAATTCATAGTCTAGGTAGGAAAGTCTATACACTAATGATAGTAAATGACTATTCCAGATTTGCTTTGATATTCTTTCTTAAGAAAAATTCTGAAACCCTTGACATCTTTGTGACCTTTGTTAGGCAAGTTTAGAATGAAAAGGAAAGTTCTGTGATCAAAATCAGAAGTGACCATGGTACTGAATTTTAGTCTGAAGGCATGATAAAGTTCTATTAAGATCAGGGTGTTTTTTAGGAGTTTTCTTCTTTAAGAACACCACAACAAAATGAGATAGCTGAGATGAAGAACATGACTCTCACAGAGGCTTGCAGGACTTTACTCAGTGACACTTCTCTCCCAGAATACTTCTGGGCTAAGGCAACAAACACTGTTTGTCTTGTCCTGAATAGAACATCTATCAACAAGTATCACAAGAAGACTCCCTATGAGATTATGAAAGGTAGAAAACCAAATCTTCTCTATCTCAGGATCTTTGGAAGCAAATGTTTTGTGCTCAATAATGAGAAGTCCTACTTGACAAAGTTTACTGCCAAATCTTATGAGGGAATTATTATTGGGTACAACAACCACATCAAAGCCTATAAAGTCTACAACTTGAAGAATCATGTTGTAGAAGAGTCTGTCAATGTAGTATTTGATGAGTCTTCCATGATTAATAGTGAGCTCCCAAGCTCCTCTAAATCTACAGGTGCAGAATTGAAGTTAGACAAGTTAAACATCAATGACACTCCTCCTATGACATAAGAGGAACATGATGGTGTGGTCATTCCTAAAGAAGGTCCAAATGCTCTAGACATTGATGAAGATCTTGAAGATCAGGTGACAGAAGTTCAAGGTGCCAAGAATAATATTCCAGCTACTGTCAGGCACTTGAGAGATCATCCTTGAGATCTAATCATAGGAGATGCAAACCAAGGTGTTACAATAAGGAGTAGAAGCCTCAACATTGTCATATACTCAAGCTTTCTATCTCAAGTTAAACCAAAGAAGTTTGAAGATACCAACATAGATCCATTTTGAATTGTCTATGCAAGAGGAACTAAACTAGTGTAAGAGATGCAAGGTCTGGAAGTTGGTTCCCAGATCTCATGGACATAACATCATTGGGGCTAACTGGATTTATAGGAATAAACTTAATGAGAATGGTGTTATCATCAAAAAAATAAAGCTAGACTGGTTGCTAAGGGATACAACCAAGAGGAAGGTATTGATTTTGATCAAATCTTTGCACTTGTTGCTACACTATAGGCAATAAGACTATTCCTTGCATATGTTGCACAAAAAGATTTCAAGGTCTACCAAATGGTTGTTAAGTCAGCTTTCCTAAATAGTGACCTAAAAGAGGAGGACTATGTTGAGCAACTCTCAGGTTTTGTTAATTCTAACTTTCCTGAATATGTATTTAGGCTAAGAAAAGATTTATATGGTTTGAAATAAGCACCTATGGCATGGTATGAAACCCTGCCTAGCTTTCTCATTGAGAACAAATTCTTAAGGGGGAAGATAGATAAGACATTATTCCTTATGGAAGTCAAGGATAAGATCATTCTATTCTATATTTATGTAGATGACAAAATTTTTGGGTCTACTAATGATGGCCTATGCAAGAAGTTTGTTAAATTTATGCAAGGACAATTTGAAATGAGTAGTATGAGTGAACTCAAGTATTTCTTGGGCCTCCAAGTTAAACAATTAGAGGATAGGTTATTTATCTCTCAGTATAGGTTCACCAAAGAGTTAATCAAGAAGTTTGGAATGGAGAGTGCCTCAATAATGAAAACTCCTACGGGACTGAGTGTGTCAATAGACAAGGATGAGACTGGGAAACCTATTGATGAAACCTTATATAGAGGCATAAATGGCTCCCTCCTTTACCTGACTGCTAGTAGGCTAGATATTATGCATGCTACATGTGTTTGTGCTAGATACCAGACTAGCCCTAAAGAGTCTCATTATTCTGTTGTAAAAGGAATTCTGAGATATCTCAATATCACACCTGATCTTGGTCTATGGTACCCTAGGAATAATACTTTGAACTAATTGGGTATTTAGATGCAAATTTTGTAGGGTGTAGAGAAGATAGGAAACCACATCTAACACCTATCAATTTCTAGGGAGAAGATTGGTATCATGGAGCAGCAAGAAGCAGACTAGTGTGGACATCTCCACTGCAAAAAAATATATATATTCCAGCTGGAAGTTACTGTACACAGTTATTATGGATTCAATATCAACTCCAAGACTATAATCTTCAGCTAAGTAAAACTCTCATGTATTGTGATTCATCTAGTACAATCTCTATTACTAGGAATCTTGTGTCTCATAGCAAGACTAAGCACATAGAGATTGAGAGAAATTGTACCTAATCACCTAGAGGGGGGGTGAATAGGTGACTAAATCTTTTTGAAATTTTTAGGCAGATTTCAGATTATATCACAGAGCTATAACTAATTCTTCACAGCAATCAATCAGCAATCACAGAATAAACATGCACACAGTGAACACACAGATTTATAGTGGTTCCCCAAGGTTTGGGTACATCCACTTTCCCCCTTCGCCTATCTAGTAGTGTACTAGATTCGGCCAAACTCCTCCACTATCTCAGATCCTCAGATCTTACACTCAGAACCTCAAACAGGTTCCTACAGCTCAGGCCCAAGGCCCTACAACTCAGTCTTCTCCAAAGACCTACACTCAGCCACAAGGCCTACACTCAGCCACAACAGGCCTACACTCAGAGAAATAGATCTCCTACACTCAGGAACACAGGCCCTATCACTCAGCCTTTATAATTGCAGGCTTACAACTCAGATCACTAAGGATCCTACAAGAAATTTAGAATACAAAGTATATACCTACAACTCTGAATAAGAGAGAAGAGTTGATAGGTTCTTGATGAGTTCTTGGAAGAACTCTGCTGAGATCAACCTCACTTGGCTTTCTTCAAAGCTTCTTGAATGTAGAACACAATAGGATTGATTCTCTGCAGCTGATCTTCAGTCACTGCAACTTAAGATTCAGAACTAGGTCTGAACCCTTCTTTACAGCCTGGTTCTAACGGCTGTCTTCTTGGATGGAGCTCTCTCTCTCCAACTTCTTAGATCTTCACTTGATTCTTCAATGAATAGCTAGATCTTCTTCTTTGATTGTTGATCTCTTGTTGTAAATCTCAATCTATTGATCATCATCTTCTGTTGACAGAATAAGCCTATATATAGGCCTTCTTCATGGTGACCGGATGATCCGGTTCCTAACAGCTTTCTGACAACTCTGACAGTTGCAGTAGACCGGCTGTAATGGCAGCTGTCATGTCATCCAGTCACTTCTTGAAATATCTGTAACTGTCTGAAAGTGTCGAGACAGTCTGTCTTTAAGTGTCGACACTTATAGACTAAGTGTCGACACAAGTAGACTAAGTGTCGACACTTGCCTTCAAGGTGTCGACACAACTCCTTGTGTTGTAGATTTTACTTCTCGACATAGCTTCTTCATCATGTGTCGACACTGATAATGTGTGTCGACACAACTCCTTGTTCTTCAGTACTTTGTTGAATTCTTATAAGTGTCGACACAACTCATTTGTGTCGACACATCTTCTTGTATTGATACTTGTTCAGTGTCGACACATCTTCTTGGTGTCGACACTTGTCTTCTGTGTTGATACTTGCTGAGTGTCGACACATATCCTTAGTGTCGACACTTGTACTTAGAATTTTGTTGAACTTTGCTAAGTGTCGACACAGCCTCCTAGTGTCGACACTTTCTTCATGTATTGAGTCTTCTGCTGAGTGTCGACACATTCTTTCTTGTGTCGACACTTTCTTCAAGTGCTGAGTCTTCTGCTGTGTGTCGACACATTCCTTATTATGTCGACACTTATACTTAGACTCTGTTGAAATTTGCTGAGTGTCGACACAAGCTCCAAGTGTCGACACTTACTGATGTAGACACAGTTCCTCTGGGTGTCGACACTGCTTCTAAGTGTCGACACTGCTTCACTGGACTTTTCTTCATTGAGTGTCGATACAGCCTTCATGTGTCGACACTTTCTGTCTGGTGTCGACTCTGCATCCCTGGTGTCGACACAAGTACTCCAAGTGTCGACACTGCTTGTCTGGGTGTCGACACAAGTCTTCTTAAGTGTCGATACTATTCTTCTGGGTGTAGACACATGGACTTAGAATCTTTTCTGCTTTTCCTGCAAATACTTAACTTGCACAAGGCAACTCAAAATACATCAAATACATTTTGATGTATATCATTGAGTAGGGTGAGGCTTCTTCAAATCAGGTACATTTAAACCAATGTACCCGACAATCTCCCCCTATTTGGAGAAGTCATAACCCTTAGTCAATGATATACACCATACATAACAAAATTACAGTATGATGTAAAACAGGATTATGCAATCTGGGAAAACATAAACATGTATTAAAACAAAACATGTATATACCAATATCTCAGAACAATTATGTAATAGAATTAACACACATTACATTATTCTAACAACTTTGTCATATTCATTATACAAAAGTTTACAGAGTGTTTAAAATCAAAAGATTACAACTATAAACTAAAGATAATTCTATTCTATTTCTGCTCAGCCTCCTTGATAACTATGCTCTTCCCAGACTGTATCTTTGCTTGCACAGGGGCTTCAGCATCTTCAGCAGCAGCAGGCTTCTTGCCTTTAAGATCCTTTTTCTTTAGCTCTTCAGCTTTAATCTTCTGCCTCTCAAAGTAATGATAAGGCTTGAGAAAGTACTTGATAGGCTCCTGGGCTGTAGGAGGTAGGTTTCCCATCTTTGCCTTTCTTCTATATTGCACAATGGCTTCTTGTCTGGTCTCATGCTTCCTCCACTCCAGTTCAGAAAACCACTTGTTTCTATCTTGGATATTATCCTTGGCAGCCTTCCATGCAGTTAAGATAATATTCCTTGAAGTGGGGCTCCACTGTTCAAAATCAGGCCTTTGTTCGGCTTGCTCTCTGAACCTCTTCTTAGACAACTGAGTCTCTTGTTCCTTCAGCAACAAGGCTTCTTGTGCTTTCAGTATGGCCTCTGATACAGGCTGAACCACTTTTTCTATAATGACATTTTGTTTTCCCTCAGGTGGGCTATACATGGACTGTATATCTGCTTGTACCATGTCAAAGTCTGGTGGAGGATAGATCACCTGAGCTACTTCAGCTTGCTCACCTCCAAGATAGACAGGATTAATCCCAGACTCTGCTACATTGTCATCATCACACAATGAAGGATATCCAAGGGTGGCTCTGATAGAATTAGAAATCCACTTTGCATGATCAGAGCTAGCTTTGACTAACACCCTCTCCCTCTTTATGACTTCTCTTTCAATGTGATCTCTTAGATCATCCTTTTGAAATCTTATTTGAGCATCCAAATAGTTTACTCCATCTTTAAAGAAAGGTTTCAACCTTTGGAGCTTTTCAGTTATCAACTTCTGAGAGTTTTCAATAGCAGAAGTAACAGCAGTTATGCCCTCTTGTAAAGCTTTATCAAACTCTGCCTTAGCAGTAGCATTAGTTGGAGTCTGTCCAGCAGTTATATTCTTCATCTCTGTGACAATTGCATTGTGTGAAGCAGTCAAATTGTCATTCATCCTGAGCTGGTTCTCCAGAACATATCCTTGCTTCAGTGCAATATCATCCACTTGAGCTTTGATTTTCTCCTGATGAGTAGATAGATAGACTACTGCATTCCCTCCCTTGTGGAAGCAGTCAGTAATCTCCTTCTTATTTAGATTCATCTCAAATCTAATAGACTTAATGTCCTGGGCTAGATCAAACTGTAGAGATTTTTGCCCTTCATCTACATACTTTTCAAGAGCTTTCCTTTGCTCATCAAGCTTTATCTGCATGGCAACCATCAGAGAACTGTAATTTACAGATGGTGCTGGCTGTGGTGTAGGCTGTGGTGCAATAGTTTGTAAAGCCTTTTTGTAAGTTTGGCTCCTTCTTTTAAAGACTTGGAATTTCCTTTTCTTTGCTCTTGCAGCCTCCTTATCTTCAGAAGCTGATGTGCTTGCTATTTCTACCCTCTCCCTAGGTAGCTCCTCAATATCCTTTGGCTTCTCAGGCTCTTTCCTTGCAGTTTTTTCTAGAATAACTACTTGCTCCCCCTCAACATGAGCATTCTCCCCCTCAGCAGTAGCACTTTCCTTCTCAAGGTCTGTTTGGAGGAGATCAGGGAATAGTTCTTCTAGGGTAAATTCTTGTTGATGAAGGGGTGGAGAATTCCTGATCTCATCAACTACTTGATCAGACACTACTTGATCTGCAATAGATGTGTCCTCCATGACAACATCTTGGGGTTGGCTATGTATTTGAGTTTGCTGATGAACATTATGTAATGAATCAGACAAAACATCATCCTTAATAGGGAAGTTGAATTTATTGATGTCAGTGATTACCTCAAGTATGGTGTGGGTTGCTTGTTCACTTTCTAGAGGTGTTGGCTCTTCAACTAGTAGAGGCTCCCCCTGGATGGAATCCTGGTGTACTGGACTAGCTAGAGGTAGCTCCCCCTGCCTCTCTACATCATCTTGTATAGCTGGAGACTTTCCAGCAATTCCAGTGTCTTCTTCATCAGGAGTGAAGACTACTTGCTCCTCAGAGCTGCTAGATGAATCTTGAGCCATAGGTGCTATCTTCTTCTTCTGCTTTTGGGGTGTTACCTTCTCAGGTGTTGGCAATTCCTTGGTCAAGACCCTATCCCATCTAGAGAAGATCCTCATGTCCATCTTCCTCATGTGATTGATCTTAGTTCCAGCAGCTTGACTCATAACCTCTGGTATACTACCAGCCAGGTATAGACTGAGAATCCTACCCAAATTGGGTTTCTTCAGGCTCTCCTTAATCTTCTCAAATACTACTGCAGACCAATCAGTATTTAGCTGGAAGATTAACCTTGTCATCAGATTGAACATATAAGCTGAAATCCTGTCATGTCCTCCAGACTTGCACAAGATCACTTTGTCAACTATTTCTGACAAGAATTTTCCTTAACTGTTCATTCCCTTTCTATTGAACACTGATCCAATTTTCATCTTGGAATCCAGTCCACACCATGTTAAAGCTTCTCTGGTCTTAGAAGCAGAAACTTCATCTTCTTCCTTAGTCCTTGGGAGGTTTAGTACCTTTCACAAACTCTTAGGTGAGACCTTCACCTTTTCTCCATGAACCCTTGACTTTATCTTGAGTCCAGATTCGTCTAGGGTTCCTCCATTCAGAAATTCTAGAACTTCTTTCTTCTATATCTTTGTCGGCTCTGAAACAAGAAAATCTAACCCTGAGTTTGCAACTAGGGTTACCACATCCTTGATCTCTGATTCTGCTTCATCAAACGCATACCGCACCAGTTCATAGCCTTCGTTCACGTTCTCTTAGAGCTTGGGCGCCATTAGGGTTTGAAGAATTTGAATTGAGAGAAGAGAGGTGTAGACACACAAGTTTGGTCTCGAAACTTTAGTGAGCGTGTTGACAGACAATGGAGAAATCCTATTTATACCTTTCTAGGTTTGAAGATGAAAGGGCGCATAAAGAAACTCAAATTGTGTCGACACTGTTGAAAAGTGTCGACACAGACTTATAATGTCTCGACAACAATGTGTCGACACAAGTATAGTCGACAGAATATATGTGTCGACACTTGTTTATGTGTCGACACCGCTTAGCTCGACACTTAGTCGAGACTTTACTTCACTAATTCTGCATAAAGTCTAAGTGTCGACACCATCTTGGATGTGTCGACACCTTACCTGTATGTGTCGACACTAATTCTCTGAAGTATCGACACCAACTTCCTAGATGTGTCGACACCTTTTCTCTGAAGTGTCGACACCAATTCTCTGTCTCGACACAGACAACTCTGTGTATTGACACTATTTTACTTAGCCATTTCTGTAAACTTATTCTAAGTTTATCATACCTAATTCAATTTTAAACCTATTGAACTTGGTTTCTTCTAAAGGCTTAGTATACATGTCAGCTAGTTGATTATATGTATTTACATACTCTAGTGAAATATCTTCTTTTTCAACATGTTCCCTTAGAAAATGATATTTGATCTCAATGTGTTTAGTTCTACTATGTGAAACAAGATTGTTTGCAATAGATATAGCACTTGTAGAATCACAAAATAGTGGTGTTCTACTTACTTGAACACCATAATCCTCAAGCTGATGTTGTATCCATAGAAGTTGAGCACAGCAACTTCCTGCAGCCACATATTCTGATTCTGCTATGGAGATAGCCACACTTGTTTGTTTCTTGCTACTCCATGATATCAGTCTTCCACCTAGGAATTGACAGGTTCCAGTTGTACTTTTTTTATCTTCCTTGCAGCCTGCAAAATCTGCATCTGAATAACCTGTCAGTTCAAAGTCTCCATTCCAAAGGGTACCAAAGGCCTAGATAAGGAGTGCCCTTAAGATATCTCAGAATTCTTTTGACTGCTGTCAAATGAGACTCTTTAGGGCATGCTTGGTACCTAGCACAGACACATGTAGCATACATGATATCTGGTCTACTTACAGTCAAGTACAATAGGGAGCCAACTATCCCTCTATACAAAGTCTCATCTACAGGTTTCCCTGCATCATCTTTGCTAAGAGACATACTTGACCCCATATGAGTTTTCATGGTACTGGATGAATCATATCATACTTCCTTATCAGTTCTAGGGTGAACTTAGACTGCCATATGGATAAACCATTCTCAGTCTGTCTAACTTGGAGACCCAAGAAGAACTTAAGTTCCCCCATACTGCTCATCTCAAATTGTCCTTGCATAAGTTTTGCAAACTTTTTGCAAAGACTACTTTCAGTAGACCCAAATATTATGTCATCTACATATATTTGGACTAGTATGATCTTGCCTCTGGATTCCCTAAGGAATAGAGTCTTGTCTATTTTCCCCCTTGTGAATTTATTCTCAATGAGGAAACTAGACAGGGTTTCATACCAAGCCCTAGGAGCTTGTTTTAACCCATACAAAGCCTTCCTAAGTCTATAGACATAATTAGGTTGAATTGAATCAACAAAACCTGATGGCTGTTCCACATAGACCTCTTCTTTCAGATTACCATTCAGAAAGGCTGACTTTACATCCATTTGAAATACTTTAAATCCTTGATAGGTTGCATAGGCCAGGAACATCCTTATGGCTTCCAGTCTGGCTACTGGAGCAAAGGTTTGATCAAAGTCAATACCTTCTTCCTGCCTATATCCCTTAGCAACCAGTCTTGCTTTGTTCTTTATAATTACTCCATATTCATCCATCTTGTTCCTAAAGATCCACTTAGTTCCAATTATGTTGTGGTCTTTTGGTTTAGGAACAAGCTCCCAGACTTTGCATCTCTTGAACTGATTCAGCTCTTCTTGCATTGCCTCAATCCAATGAGGGTCTAGGATGGCTTCTTCAAACTTCTTTGGCTCTACTTGGGATAGAAATCTGGAGTAGAGTACTGCACTCAGATTTCTGCTCCTTGTTTGTACCCCTTGTCTTTGATCACCAATGATTTGATCTGCTGGATGATCTCTTAGATGCCTATTAGCTGGAGGCAGCCTGACTTCAGGTTGAACTCCTTCAGCTTCTTCAACTTGCTGCACTCCTTGGTCTTCTTCTGCATTAGGTACATGTAGTACTCCCCCTGGACAACAGCCACTATCATCCACATGCTGACTTGCAGTAGATTCTTCTTCAATAGTGAGCTTGTCCATCTTCTTAGTCACACCTGTGGAGCTGCAAATACTTCTAGACAACTCATTGTTAATAAGTCTAGCTTCATCAAATACTACATGTACTGACTCTTCTACAACTTGAGTAGTCAAGTTGTAGACTCTATAAGCCTTACTATTGTTGTTGTACCCAACAAAGATCCCATCTTGGGACTTGGCAGCAAACTTGGTCAAGTAAGACTTTCCATAGTTAAGTATAAAGCACTTACAACCAAAGATCCTGAAATAGGATAGATTTGGTTTTCTGCCTTTCACAATCTCATAGGGGGTCTTATTGTGGCTTTTAGTAATGGTAACCCTATTAATTACATGGCATGCAGTATTAACTGCCTCAGCCCAGAAATATTCTGGGAGAGATGTGTCACTTAATAGGGTTCTACCAGCCTCAATCAAGGTTCTATTTTTCCTCTCAGCAATGTCATTTTGCTGAGGTGTTCTTGGTGAAGAAAATTCCTGAAATATCCCAAATTCTTCACATAGTTTTGTCATACTATCAGACTGGAATTCAGTACCATGGTCACTTCTTATCTTGACCACTGTACTGTCTAGTTCATTCTGAATTTGTTTGACAAAACTATAGAAGATACTGGGTGTTTTAGATTTCTGTCTAAGGAAGAACACCCAGGAAAACCTTGAGTAGTCATCTACAACCACAAAGGTATAGACCTTCCTACCTAGGCTGTGAACTGGCATAGGACCAAAGAGATCCATATGCAAGAGGTATAAACACCTCACAGCATCTTTGTTTTCAATGCTATTAAAGGTGGATCTAGTCTGCTTGCCCTTTTGACAAGCTGAACATATTCCATCTTTAATACACTTAACCTGAGGACCATTTCTCACTAACTCTTTGCTATAGAGTTGGCCAATTGTCTTGTAGTTAAGATGGGCTAGCCTCTTGTGCCATTTGACACAATAAGAGACTTTCTCATCAGCTACAAGACACACTGGAGAACCATTGGTCTCACACATAATGTCTAGGCAATAGACATTTCTCTTTCTA
The DNA here is from genome assembly GCA_039583875.1 of Platanthera guangdongensis. Lineage (NCBI taxonomy): Eukaryota > Viridiplantae > Streptophyta > Magnoliopsida > Asparagales > Orchidaceae > Platanthera > Platanthera guangdongensis. Next base: position 111,252,910 of record CM077157.1, on the reverse strand, counting down.
TAACCAGTCAAAATGATCTCTTGATCATTTGACATCCTGATATGACAACCATCTTTGACAAATGAGATGTCATATCCTAGATCACTCAGCTGACTTATACTAATAAGGTTATGTTTCAAACCTTTAACATAAGCCACTTGAGTAATAGTAATATAGGTGCTAGAAATGTTACCAAAACCCTTGATAATTCCTTTTTCAGAACCACCAAAAGTGACTTTAGGACCATCCTTGATTGGTGTGAAGTCCTTTAGCAATCCCCTAGTTCCAGTCATGTGCCTGGAACATCCACTGTCCAAGTATTATATTGGGGCATGGCCACTTGGACTCACCTGCAAAATAGATTAGTTGACCTTAGAACCCAAAGAATTCTTGGGTCCTTGGTGCTGGTTAGTTTGCCTTTAACAAAGCTACCTGTAGATCTTCCAACGGGCAGTTTGCTACTCAACTTGGCATTAAAATTATGCCAACAGTCTATGGCAAAGTGGCCTACCTTGCCACAGCACCAGCACTCAAATCTATTGTACCTTTGCTTAAGTACAACCCTAGCTGTTCTATCCACAGCAGGCTTGTTGAGTACTGGGGATTTGCCCTTAGACTTGGACTGAACAGTCCTAACAGGTTTAGTAAACCCTAATCCAGTTTTACCTTTTTGATGAACAAATTCATCTATCAAAGGTAGAACAGACATTGGTTTAGAAAACCTTGCAACAATGTCTCTCTCCTTCTGAAGACTAATCTCCAGATTTCTGATTTGATCATTCTTATATGTTATAGTCCCCATCTGAATAACAGTTATGTTTTTCAGTCTGGCTATTTCATTTAACTTTTGATCAATCAGCTTATCAAAATCAGTTGCAGCCACTTTGAGACTTGCAATCTCCTTAGCCTGACTCTTGGCTAAGGATTTGCTTTTCTTAAATGCTTGCAACAGAATTCTATATTCACCAATCAACTGATGAACATCCCCTTCAGATTCAGATCCACTGGCATCACTTGATGCTGATGTAACTGAATCTGAACTAGCACTAGAAATTGAACTTAAAGAACAATTTTGTACCTGACTAGGTCCAGGCTGATCCTGGATTTTGTCACCTTCTGTTAAGGCCATCAGTCCTTGGCACTGATTGTCTTCTTGCTCATATATAGAGTTCATTATCTGGATGAACTCCTATTCCTCTTCTTCAGCAAACAGACTTATGTATGCTTCAGCTTCTGACTCAGTTTCTGAAGAAGATATGTCTGACAGGCTTTTGTCCTTCTTGGCAACAAAGGACCTTTCCTTCTTGCCCTTGAATTGAGTCTTCTTCTTATCATTAGACTCTTTCCTTTTCTCTGGACAGTCAGCAATAACATGTCCTTGTCTGTTACAGCAATAGCATACAATTTTTGATAAAGTTGCTTTGCTTGACTTGGGCTTTCTCATGTCTTTCTTTGATGACTACTTATTCTGATAGTAGTCATCTTTTCCCTGAGAAGTGGATGGCTTTGTCCTCCACTGTTTCTTCTTTAGGAACTTCTGAAAATGTCTTGTGAAAGCTGCAAAGTCCTCATCACTCTCACTGTTTTCAGAATTCCTGCTTTTTGACTCATCTGATTCAGTCTCAGCAACCTTTGGAGGTGGAGAAGGAGACTTACTTCTGTATTCCCTGGTGGCTTCTGTCTTGAATGCCACTGTTCTTTCTTTATTCTCAATTCTGGTAGTCTTCTCCTCTTCTTTCCTTACCATCAACTGCATTTCATAGGATAGCAGTTTTCCAAACAAAGTTGGAGGAGGAATATCTGCTAACTTGGTCATTTCCCTAATGACACAGATCTTGGTGTCCCAATCCTTTGTTAGGGACCTCAAGAACTTATCATTTAGCTCATAATTACTGAAATCTTTTCCATAGGACATTAACTCATTAACTATCCTATAGAATTTCTTATAGCATTCTGTTATGCTATCAGACTTGCCTTGCCTGAAACTTTCATATTCCTGGTTTAACAAAGACTTCCTGTCTTGTCTAACTTCTTCTGAACCCTCCATGTACACAATCAAAGTATCCCACGTCTCCTTAGATGTCTTACAGTGGATCAAGTTCTGAAATGTAGCATTATCTATGGCACTTACAATGATATTCTGAGCCCTCTTGTCCATTGTGGCTAGAATTATCTCATCTTTTGTCATTTCAGAAAAGTTCTTAGGTGTTCTCTGATTTGCATCCAGGACTGAAACCTTCATAGGCACATATGGCCCTTCTTTAACTGTGATATATATTCTAGGGTCTGAGGCTTCCATAAACAGTCTCACCCGCTCTTTCCATATGCCAAAAATCTCTTTTCTGCAAATGGGCAACTTCATGGATCCAAGTTCCTTATGATTCTCTGTTGAACCCATGTTTCTTGATTTTCTTGATTCTGTACTTTACTTATAATGAATCTGCCAACAGGATCTACTCAGACAGTTAAGTCTTTTTTGAGGAACCTGCCTCTGATACCACTTGAGAGAACTTGTACCTAGTCACCTAGAGGGGGGGTGAATAGGTGACTAAATCTTTTTGAACTTTTTAGGCAGATTTCAGATTATATCACAGAGTTATAACTAATTCTTCACAACAATCAATCAGCAATCACAGAATAAACATGCACACAGTGAACACCCAGATTTATAGTGGTTCCAAAGGTTTGGGTACATCCACTTTCCCCTTCGCCTATCTAGTAGTGTACTAGATTCGGCCAAACTCCTCCACTATCTCAGATCCTCAGATCTTACACTCAGAACCTCAAACAGGTTCCTACAGCTCAGGCCCAAGGCCCTACAACTCAGTCTTCTCCAAATACCTACACTCAGCCATAAGGCCTACACTCAACCACAACAGACCTACACTCAAAGAAATAAATCTCCTACACTCAGGCACACAGGCCCTACCACTCAGCCTTTATAATTGCAGGCTTACAACTCAGATCCCTAAGGATCCTACAAGAAATTTAGAATACAAAGTATATACCTACAACTCTGAATAAGAGAGAAGAGTTGACAGGTTCTTGATGAGTTCTTGGAAGAACTCTGTTGAGATCAACCTCACTTGGCTTTCTTCAAAGCTTCTTGAATGTAGAACACAATAGGATTGATTCTCTGCAGCTGATCTTCAGTCACTGCAACTTAAGATTCAGAACTAGGTTTGAACCCTTCTTCACAGCCTGGTTCCAACGGCTGTCTTCTTGGATGGAGCTCTCTCTCTCCAACTTCTTAGATCTTCACTTGATTCTTCAATGAATAGCTAGATCTTCTTCTTTGATTGTTGATCTCTTGTTGTAAATCTCAATCTATTGATCATCATCTTCTGTTGACAGAATAAGCCTATATATAGGCCTTCTTCATGGTGACCGGCTGATCCGGTTCCTAACAGCTTTCTGACAACTCTGACAGTTGCAGTAGACCGGCTGGAATGGCAGCTGTCATGTCATCCAGTCACTTCTTGAAATATCTGTAACTATCTGAAAGTGTCGAGACAGTCTGTCTTTAAGTGTCGACACTTATAGACTAAGTGTCGACACAAGTAGACTAAGTGTCGACACTTGCCTTCAAGGTGTCGACACAACTCCTTGTGTTGTAGATTTTACTTCTCGACACAGCTTCTTCATCATGTGTCGACACAACTCCTTGTTCTTCAGTACTTTGTTGAATTCTTATAAGTGTCGACACAACTCCTTTGTGTCGACACATCTTCTTGTGTTGATACTTGTTCAGTGTCGACACATCTTCTTGGTGTCGACACTTGTCTTCTGTGTTGATACTTGCTGAGTGTCGACACATATTCTTAGTGTCGACACTTGTACTTAGAATTTTGTTGAACTTTGCTAAGTGTCGACACAGCCTCCTAGTGTCGACACTTTCTTCATGTATTGAGTCTTCTGCTGAGTGTCGACACATTCTTTCTTGTGTCGACACTTTCTTCAAGTGCCGAGTCCTCTGCTGTATGTCGACACATTCCTCATTGTGTCGACACTTATACTTAGACTCTGTTGAAATTTGCTGAGTGTTGACATAGCCTCCAAGTGTTGACACTTACTGATGTAGACACAGTTCCTCTGGGTGTCAACACTGCTTCTAAGTGTCGACACTGCTTCACTGGACTTTTCTTCATTGAGTGTCGACACAGCCTTCATGTGTCGACACTTTTTGTCTGGTGTCGACCCTGCATCCCTGGTGTCGACACAAGAACTCCAAGTGTCGACACAAATCTTCTTAAGTGTCGACACTTTTCTTTTGGGTGTCGACACATGGACTTAGAATCTTTTCTGCTTTCCCTGCAAATACTTAACCTCCACAAGGCAACTCAAAATACATCAAATACATTTTGATGTATATCATTGAGTAGGGTGAGGCTTCTTCAAATCAGGTACATTTAAACCAATGTACCCAACAGAGATTAGCTATAATCTCATTCGAGAGCATGTAGAAAGGGAAGACATCAATCTTGAGTTTGTCCCCACAGACAAACAAGTGACTGATATCTTCACTAAGCCTCTAGATGAAGCCAAGTTCAACACCTTCAAATTTTAATTGTGTATGTTGAATTTAGTGTAGCTTCATTGTCTTTGCATGCAAATATACATTGGCAAGATTAACCTTTACAGACAATCAAGAAAGATATGGACTAACTGGCCAGGCGTCGAGCGCTTTGAGATAACTCCAGGCATCGAAAGCGTCGAGTTCACTAAACAAATTCACTCTGGCAGTTCCAATTACGGCTATCTCCCGGGATTAATCACAACCATTGATCGAATTGTGTTAAAAATGATAGGTACATGCCTCTCCACATTTTCAAATACGGGTAACTATAAATAGAAATGTGTGCTTAAAATAAATCACATAAATCCAAGCCCTTTTGACTGTCTGCATCCCTGCGAAGATTTCTCGAGCAAATTCTTCAAATCTCTAGAAATTTAAAGTTCCAATGGCGCCTAAAGGAGTGGATTCCCTTTTCGATGGTTCTGAACTCGTTAGGAATGGGTTCAAGGATACACCGGAAAGGTTTAGCTAGTTCTTCACTTATTGCAGCTCGTCGACCTAGAGTTTGTCCTATCAGAATCAGTTTGATATGGAAATGAGAAGAATTGAAATTCTACTCAAATGCCAAAGTCGACTCCTCTGCCAACAAGATTAAGACTTCTATTAGTGGACATAAGATTAAAATTACCCCAAGAAGGCTGGGCAAATCTCTAAATCTGACAAAGTTTGGGCCGATAGATGAAGAAGATGAACTTTTCCAGGAGGATGTGAAGTCAGCTCTAAAATGGTGTGGCCTTTCAAAGCACACAACTGGCTCTATACTAAGGAAGGAAATGAATCTAAAGGGGAAGTTCCTAGCTGATATAATAGGCAAAGCCATGCTCTGCAAAACAGGGTCTCATGACAAAATCTCTAGGAAGATATCTGAGATAATGAAAATTATAATTCTATCCAAAAGGATTGACTGGGGAAGGGTTCTGTTTGAAATAATTATGGAATGTGTTCCAAAACCAAACTTAGGGAGAATACTATCCCTATACCTACATAGTTCTGTTCCAGGGATCCTCAATGTGAGGCTAGAAATAAAGATTCACCATAAAAGAAAGATGGATTCCAAGATGTTTGATAGGTGGGACATGGTATTGCTCCCACACCAATATGTAGCTGATAAGAAGAAAAGAAAAATAGTTATCATCACTGGATAAAGTTTTGAGAGTAGAGGAGAAGAACCTCATGACCCATAGTTGTCTGAATCTTCTGCAGACACTAGAAGGGATGTGAGTGCTCCGGTGTCTATGTCATCAGAACCTGTAGCAAGGATTTTACCCAGCAGTGTTTCTCAGTCTGAGGACATTCCAGCAGATACAACTGAAAAAGTGGCTGGAGATGTGGTGGATAGGATCTGTGTAGAAATTCAGGGGGAGGCTCCCAAGTTGGATACTCCTACTGAGGGGGAGCAAGTTAAATCATTACAAGACCAGATTGACTCCTTCTTGGATAATCCATAGAGAAGGATAAATTGGATTCCAAAGGGACCATAGGTGGTCCTCTTCAATACACTGGATGAGGGGGAGCAGATTCTTATTACAGTGGAAGAGGTTTCTACCATCAAATTTGTTGAAGATCAACAAATAGCTATAGATAGTGACGAGGTTTTAGGGGGAGATTCATACAGTGCTCCCTGATTAGGAGACAGAAAATGTCATTGCTATATCTAAGGCTGATGATCCAAATGTTGATTGTGCTTATCACTCTTCTGAGTTCCAAATGGCTGACTCATACATAAGGGGAGATATAAGGAAGGAGGATGAGGATGTCTACCTCCAAGGGGCATCTCATTAAGCAGATGCCATGTCTTCTACATTCTTGGCTCAACTGAAAGGACTTCTAGATGATCAGAGGAGACTGCTAGAGCACTATGTTGATGACTCTATCAAAGGATTAAGATAAGATCTATCTATTGAGATCAAGTCTATCAAATTAGAGGTAAATTTCCTAAAGGCCAACACTGTTGCATTATTCATGAGAGTTGCTCCTGTTGTGACTTATATTGAAGAAAAGCTTGAGGAGATTAGACATAAATAGAATGAAATCATTGAGAATCAGAACATCACCTTTAGCAATATAGAAATGGTGTATAATGTGTAAAAGCAACTCATAGAAACACACAAGATCACTCTAGAGAAGAGGATGGATGTCTGCACATGAATTCTAGATGATCATATGATTGAAGTCAAAAATCATGTCACCAAAGGAGTAAACTATTTGGATGGTAGAATCTCACTCACCAATAACTCCCTGACTACTATAATCTGTGAATAAGTCATAAGGGGGAGAAAGCAATGATCAAGGCAGATACAGACAATGCTATCTAGACCACAAATATCATCAGAGGATCATTGGGCCTAGATTAGTATACATATGATCATGCTACTACTCCAGAAGAACATATTGATAATGATGGGGCTGAACTCCCAGTAGCTGATGTTTCTACCTTCAGCACCATCACTTAACAAATATCAAGCATGAAAGGCATGTCTGCTGCTAAAGAGGATGAAGACATCAGGAAAAGCAAGAAGAGATATAAAGAAAAAATGGAATCCATGCCTGACTTTAAGAAATGGAGTCCTCAATTCAGGACCATTATTCTGTCAGCCTGAGACCAAATCAAAGATAACAAAATTGAAAGAGGAAACTATACAACTCCCTGGAATGGGCAAAACTGGAAAGGTATGAACAATTAAGAAGAAAGATCAGCAGGGATAAGTAGACATGTGCAGTGCTATCAGATGCCCCAGACCCTAGCAAGTACTTCCCAAAGTCTTATATTTATTTTAAAAAGCAAAGACAAAAGCAGATTGAAACTGATGAGAAGGCTGTCAAGAGGCCAAGTAGGGGAATAATCATCAAGGAATAAGAAACATAAATTGTTTTATGTATTAGGCTCCTTAGAGAATTAGGAATATGAACTTTATTATGAGCACGCATTTTGGTTTATAATTATCATGTTCTTTGTGTTAATCAAATCTTGATTATATGTCATTTATTATTCTTGTTTGCTGTGAAAAATATCTCTTCCATATGGTAATATATATCATTGATTAGGGTTCTGACTTTTTTAAATAGGGGGAGATTGTTGGGTCCATTGATCATAATGCCCCAAATTTGAAGAAGGCCCGCAAGTCAATAATATACACATGATTGTATTTGATATATGTTTAAGTTCAATATATGTCGGATGTCTACTGTTCTATTATTAGACGGGTTGTTAGGACCAAGATATCATCTGGACTCATGATAGGATGCTGGAAAAGTATAAATCTGGCTAAGTCTAGAAGCGTTGAGTGAGTTCAACCCACTCAATGCCAGAAGGTTAAAAGCAATCATTCAAATCCTCGGTGTTGCTGGACACAATTATGGCTAAGTTCAAAAGCGTTGAGTGAAGACTGTTCACTCAACGCCTACTCAAAAGAAATTCTGTCCAAGTGCAGAAACGTAGAGTGTAGAAGTCTCACTCAACGCCTTATAAATAATTCAGTAGTCCAGAAGTATTGAGTAAAGTGGCTTCACTCAACACCTTCATTTAGAAATTTGGTGCAAGTCCAGAAGCGTTGAGTGTAGAAGGCTCACTCAACGCCTACAGTTAGGATGACTTCCAAGTCCAGATGCATTGAGTAAAGTGACTTCACTCAATTTCTTCAACTTGAAGAATACTATCAAGTACAAATGCGTTGAGTGTAGATGCACATGCGCGTAGGCCGCCTCGTGCCAAGGCATACATGAGCCACCTCCATGCGCTGCCGTGTCTGCCATCTTTGTGTTTGTCCCCTCATCAGTCATGCTCTGTGTAACACCCCGAAGTCAATTGATTCAATTTGGGCCAATTTGGGTTCAGGCATGGGTGACACGGCCTGGGATATGGGCGTGTCCCAGGGCGTGTCATGCCTGGGTTGTGTCGAGTCGTGAGGTCGATGAATTTTGCTCGACGATCGTCGAGTGTCGAGTTTCGAGTGTCGAGTGAGGACACGGCCTGTGACACGGGCGTGTCACAGGGCGTGTCACTGTGTAGACGAATTCAGCTCGACGTTTTGAGCTTGGGCATGTTTGCGGGACACGGGTGTGTCCAGGTGCACACGGCCGGGAACACGGGCGTGTCCCAGGGCTGTGTGAGTCTCCGGTGCTTTTGCAGTTGTGCAGCCTGATGCACACGGCCTCAGACACGGGCGTGTTTAAGGGCGTGTCAGTGGACACGGCACGTGACACGGGCGTGTCACACGGCCGTGTATTGGATGGACTGAGTCGGTTGACTGCCGCTTAAGGGGACACGGCCTATGACACGGGCATGTCACAGGGCGTGTCAGGCCGTGTTCAAGATTTTCTGGCCAAATCTGAGTCGTTTGTTTCCCTTTTCCTGGATCCAGTAGTTGGGCTCTGTCCAGGTGTTTTGAAGGCCGAGAAAAAGGGGATATAACCCTTTCTTTTCATCTTCTTCTTCTTCATCTTATTCCAAGATTGAGAGAGGAAGAAAGGCCTAAGGCAGGAGGGAAGGGAGGAGATTACCAGCTGCTGGAGGAGCTGCAGAGTGCAGAGCGAAGATCCGAGAGCAGATTCGTGAAGGCAGAGCCGAGGCGGTGATTTCCATCCGGCTACTTCATGGCACCGAAGCGATCTTCAAGGGTAATGATCTCCTTCTTGGACATCGAAGTCCTTCATTTATGTATGTGCTTGGAATCCTCCACCAAGAGGTGGATTCGCGGAAGTGATTCTTTTGTTGAGTCTGCGTCTAGAGCCGAAAATATGGAGTACGACATAGGCATGCTGTGTGAAGCCCATCTGGACCGGTAGTCTGGATTGGTGATGTTCATGGGTAAACCAGAGAAGACTCCGTGGATTTGATGAGATGCAAATGGATTTCTATTGTGATGAATGTATGGATGTGATGATGACTGTGAGGAGGCTTTGGTGAAGCTCCTAGTTATGACATGATCAATTGGTAGCACGCTTGGGGAGCTCGAGATAAACCCGGCCTGTTACACCACTAGGGTGGGTTGATCTAGTTAGGTAGGGATCGATTGGTGGCAATGCCTGGGGAGCCTTGTTAAACTCGGCTTGCTGCACCACATGGGTGGGTCGATCGGAATAGGAGGGGGGTCGATGGGTGGTAATGCCTGGGGAGCGTTGATAAACCCGGCTTGCTACACCATATGGTGTGGGTCGATCTACTCTGGTTATTATTGGATGCTGTGAGGTTGTACCTCTGATTGGTTTGGGCGGGATGTCACCAGCTTGCAAGACTGGTGGACTAGGTCCGGTCAACCAACACGTTAAAACCTCTGATCGGCGATGTATGACTGGTGGATTCCGGTACACCAAGAAGGTGCCCTGAGTGCACGGAGCGTTTGGTGGATTCCAGCGTTTGTGATATGATGTGTTTGCTAGCGGGATAAAGAAAATGATATACATATGATGCTTGATGATACTTGATGATAGATGATGACACTGTGTACAAGGAAGGAACCACTACCCCGGGTAGGGGGTAGGGTCGTTATAATGGGTCATCCAAATGCTGACCGTTACTTTGTTTTTTGTGTTGGCTTGGATGTCTAATTGCAGGGTCTGTGGCTTGAAGTGAATAGGTGGATTGGCTGGCTTGCTACTAGCGGCCCTTGAAGGCCATGCGAAGATTGTGTTTGGATTTCATGTGTGGCCGGCCTGCGTGCCGATGTACGAAACTATTGATGTGTCAAAGAGGAACCTCTAATGCCATAAGGCTAGGGTGTGTGGGTTTTATACATTCCTGGTGTTGTTATATATATAAATGTGGCATTTATGTATTGGTGGACATTCTGGTTTGAGTTCATGCTAACGTAAAAATGTTGCGCTAGAATGAATGAGTTAAGGATACGTATAGATTTTGATTTCCACAAGTAATTCCTTCGCTTGTCTGTGATATATGGCGTGGGGCCCCGGTCGGACCCACCGTTATATGCCATGTTATAGGTGGGGGCATTACAAAGTGGTATCAGAGCCAGGTTTAGATTATTTGGGAGGAGAGAACATAATTGAACTCATGAATGTCCACTAGGAATGTATGTCATGCACATGATGTGCGTGAGTGTGTAGTCAATGTAGCAGTACCGTTATGATTTGAAGTATTAATGGTGTTCTGTACATTGATAGGTGGCAAGGGATGGTGCTGGGCCGTCTGAGCCCCAGCGGTCTGATGAGAGTGCAGCACCCGTTGAAGTGCCTACGCCTCCCTAGGCAGAGGCCATACGGGTGGTGACGGAGACAGTGCTTGCAATATTACAGGCACAACCTACTGGACAGGCAAGGCCTGGTGCAAGACAAGAGCATGCTATATTGGTGGTGGAGGCGCAAGCAAGTGACGAGTCATTGACATGTTTTATGCACTTTCATCCACCTACGTTTGGCGGAGCGCTTTCCCCAATGCAGGTGGAAGATTGGTTGGCGAGGGTAAAAAGGATCCTAACTGCAATCAGGACAGCAGAGGAGCAGAAAGTGACGTTGGACACTTTTCTGTTGGAAGGAGATGCGAGGTTATGGTTGGATGAGATGGAAGTGCATCACTTGGCAGGTCGAGGTTTAACGGAGGTTTCAATGGATGAATTCTCCCGAATATTTTTAGCCAAGTATGTGCCAGTGTCGCAGCGGATTGCGATGGAAAATGAGTTTCTACGTCTGGTGCAGGGTGAGCGAGAGATTGAAACCTACCTGCATGAGTTTACGAGATTGGGGAGATATGCAGGATCTAACTTTGCGGAGAAAGCGCGAAAGACAAATCGGTTTTATGAAGGACTGCGGGATGAATTGAGGTTGGTACTTCCGAGTTCGGTGAGCCAAGGCTTCCAAGCGTTGGTAGACATAGCTCGTGCATTGGAGAAGGATATGAAGCGAGTACAAGAAAATAAGCGACTGGCAGCGGAAAAGCCAGAGTTTAAAGTGCCGCAATCGGATCAATCGGAGTTTAGAAGATGAGAGAAGAAAAGATTTCGGCTTGCGGAATCTGCTCCATCGACTGTTTCTTCGGGGGCGACTTATGGGCCAGGACGTGTTGATACATGTATATGCTATAAATGTGGGCAGCAAGGACACATAGCAAAATTCTGTTGGAATGCCCCTCCAGGGAGCGAGAAAAAGACAGGTGCGTCATATGAAGAAAAGGGTAAAGCAGTGGCCGAGTCATCTGCACCCCGGACGCAACCTCGATTGCATGATATGGACGTGCAAGAGCCGCAAAGCTCAGTTGGAGAAATTCAGCCTCGGGTGTTTAATTTATCTCTTAATCGAGAACTGCAAAATCGGGAGGCTGAGCGGAAGTGAATCGTGACTTGACTCCCTTGGATGCTATGACGGAATAGGAACTTGATGGATCGTCCATTGTTGTGTATGCAAACTATGCTTATATATAGGTGTGATGAATGAAAAATGTTGTATATATCTATCAAAGTGTGGTGCACTTGTGACAGTGATGAGATAGCGTAATCATAATATCTTGTTCTGATGTATTTTGTGGCTGAATGGGGACAAGTGGAAGTTAGAAATGTATGGTTGTACTGTATGTTTGTTAGTTTGTGCGATGGCTTGGGGTGTGAGATTTTGTGATTATATGGCTGATTGGCTGATTGGAGTGAGACAAATTTCGAGGACAAAATTATTTGAAGGAGGGGAGGATTGTAACACCCCGAAGTCAATTGGGTCAATTTGGGCCAATTTGGGTTCAGGCATGGGTGACACGGCCTGGGACACGGGCATGTCCCCGGGCGTGTCATGTCTGGGTTGTGTCGAGACGTGAGGTCGACGAATTTTGCTCGACGATCGTCGAGTGTCGAGTGTCGAGTGAGGACACGGCCTGTGACACGGGCGTGTCACAGGGCGTGTCACTGTGTCGACGAATTCAGCTCGACGTTTTGAGCTTGGGCGTGTTTGTGGGACACGGGTGTGTCCAGGTGCACAGGGCTGGGAATATGGGCGTGTCCCAGGGCTGTGTGAGTCTCGGGTGCTTTTGCAGTTGTGCAGCCTGATGCACACGGCCTCAGACACGGGCGTGTCTGAGGGCGTGTCAGTGGAAACGTCACATGACACGGGTGTGTCACACGACCGTGTATTGGCTGGACTGAGTCCGTTGACTGCCGCTTAAGGGGACACGGCCTATGACACGAGCGTGTCACAGGGCGTGTCAGGCCGTGTTCAAGCTTTTCTGGCCAAATCTGGGCCATTTGTTTCCCTTTTCCTGGATCCAGTGGTTGGGCTCTGTCCAGGTGTTGTGAAGGCCGAGAAAAAGGGGATATAACCCTTTCTTTTCATCTTCTTCTTCTTCATCTTATTCCAAGAGAGAGAGGAAGAAAGGCCTAAGGCAAGAGGGAAGGGAGGAGATTACCAGCTGCTGGAGGAGCTGCGGAGTGCGGAGCGAAGATCCGAGAGCGGATTTGTGAAGGCAGAGCCGAGGCGGTGATTTTCATCCGGCTACTTCATGGTACCGAAGCGGTCTTTAAGGGTAACGATCTCCTTCTTGGACATCGAAGTCCTTCCTTTATGCATGTTCTTGGAATCATCCACCAAGAGGTGGATTCGCGGAAGTGATTCCTTTGTTGAGTATGCATCTAGAGCCGGAAATATGGAGCACGGCATAGGCATGCTATGTGAAGCCCATCTGGACCGGTAGTCTGGATTGGTGATGTTCATGGGTAAACCGGAGAAGACTCTGTGGATTTGATGAGATGCAAATGGATTTCTGTTGTGATGAATGTATGGATGTGATGATGACTGTGAGGAGGCTTTGGTGAAGGTCCTAGTTATGACATGATCAATTGGTAGTACGCTTGGGGAGCTCGAGATAAACTCGGCCTGTTACACCACTAGGGTGGGTTGATCTAGTTAGGTAGGGATCGATTGGTGGCAAGGCCTGGGGAGTCGTGTTAAACCTGGCTTGCTGCACCACATGGGTGGGTCGATCGGAATAGGAGGGGAGTCGATGGGTGGTAATGCCTGGGGAGCGTTGATAAACCCGGCTTGCTACACCACATGGTGTGGGTCGATCTACTTTGGTTGTTATTGGATGCTGTGAGGTTGTACCTCTGATTGGTTTGGGCGGGATGTCGCCAGCTTGCGAGACTGGTGGACTAGGTCTGGTCAACCAACACATTAAAACCTCTGATCCGCGGTGTATGACTGGTGGATTCCGATACGCCAAGAAGGTGCCCTGAGTGCACAGAGCGTCTGGTGGATTCCAGCGTTTGTGATATGATGTGTTTGCTAGCGGGATAAAGGAAATGATATACATATGATGCTTGATGATACTTGATGATAGATGATAACACTGTGTACAGGGAAGGAACCACTACCCCGGGTAGGGGGTAGGGTCGTTATAATGGGTCAGCCAAATGCTGACCGTTACTTTGTTTTCTGTGTTGGCTTGGATGTCTAATTGCAGGGGCTGCGGCTTGAAGTGAATAGGTGGATTGGCTGGCTTGTTGCTAGCGGCCCTTGAAGGACATGCGAAGATTGTGTTTGGATTTCATGTGTGGTCGGCCTGCGTGCCGATGTACGAAACTATTGATGTGTCAAAGAGGAACCTGTAAGGCCATAAGGGCAGGGTGTATGGGTTGTATACATTCCTGGTGTTGTTATATATATAAATGTGGCATTTATGTATTGGTGGACATTCTGGTTTGAGTTCATGCTAACGTAAAAATGTTGCGCTAGAATGAATGAGTTAAGGATACGCATAGATTTTGATTTCCACAAGTAATTCCTTCGCTTGTCTGTGATATATGGCGTGGGGCCCCGGCCGGACCCACCGTTATATGCCATGTGACAGGTGGGGGCGTTACACTCTGCACCGGTGCCCTTCGATGCATAACTACCATCGGCGCTATCTCCCGCTCGCCTTATTACACACTCAAGAAATACTGACCTTCTTTGAGGGAGACATGATGGATACAGAAGCTCCACAAACTACAAAATCTCTACAATAGTGTAATTAAAGAGCAGAATGACCCCCCTCTAATTTATAAGCATAGAGGGAAGGCTCATAATGGAAGGCCACTAAATCTGCAAGATATTTCTTGCCCGATTTTCCTGTCACATATATGCAGCAAATAAGCAGCAAACTTTGACCGACATCCTGCAAAACGTGGTAGATAATTTCTTGACGTTTGGAACGCTTCAAAAGAAGCAGGTAATTTTCGCGCTCATCACTTCGCGGATCATGACTCGCAAAAATTTTTGGGCATTTAATGGGGTTCCCCGTGTAATTTTTGGTTCAAATTGAAAACGTTTAGATCAAGGATGCGTGGGAAACACCAACCCGACCGAACAAGCCGTGCACGCGTTGAGCCGCACTCCCAAGTCCCGGAGACACCCTAAAAGAAGGCAAGGCCAAACGCAAGCCTCACAGGCATGCAAGCACACACGGGTGCCTCACAGGCGCATGAGACCTTCACACATCTCATGGGTTCGCATGCCCTACATGCGCACCCAATGCTAACATGTGCGCCACACCAACGTTCCACGCTAGCGATGGCATGGTGTGTTGGAGTGATACCCAAAATTTTATTAATCGAAACTTGAGCTATTGCCCAACGGTAACGCTACTTCCATCGATAGAGTATCATTGAGAATGGGTATCTCGGCAGTACCATCGTGAGGGCTGGGCAGAGCGAGTTGGTGGCAGTTGAGAAGTTTCGGCCTTGCGGGAGTGTTACCGCCATGCGGGAGCGCTACTACCATGCGGGAGTGATACCGACTTGCGGTAGCGCTACCGCAAGGTGATAATGTACCTTTGTGAATGGGCAGAACGAGTTGGTGGAAGTCGGGAAGCTACTACCTGGTGGTAACGCTACCACCATGGATTGCGTACCGTTGAGAATGGGTATCTCGATGGTATCGTCATGATGATTGGGCAGAACGAGTTGGTGGCAGTCGGGAAGCTACTGCCTGGCGTTAGCGCTATCGCTGCTGGTAGAGTACCATTGAGAATGAGTGTAGTTCTCGACAATATCATCGGGAGTATCGAGGCAACTCGATAGTATGAGTCAGAGAAATATTTTGCAGACCAGTTTCGCAAATTTTCGAATTCTAGGCGTCTGATCTTCCTGGAAGTTGATCTGATGGCCCATATATTTCCATGTGAACCATATTTAGGGGACAGGAGATCCTTCCCCTCATTTGGGCTGAGAGTTATTGACACTTGATGGCTCATAAGTGTAAGGAGGGGAGGAGGAAGACAACCTAATTTCAGTCATTGCTGGAGCTTCAGAGCTATGATTGATAATCTAAGACCGGATTTATGGAGAGGTCATAAAGGTGAATACATTCATCCATGATTCTTAAAGGTCTCTGTGGCTAGGAAGAGGAATTATAAGTTAATGACATCTCTCCTCCCGGTCTTAGGATGTGTGCATGGCATCTTTTCCTCATGCCTTTATTTTCTGCAATTATTCGACACTTGATCTATCAAATGAGAGGGGTTTGGGTTATCTTGGTTCAAGAAGAACCACTTGGTTGATTTTGTCTATCCTCGACATATTTTGCATTAGAGATCTGCTCTGTTAGTGGATTAGGCATGGTGGGTGAAGCTGAAATCACGACTGGTGGTCTGATTTAGTGATGTTTGATATGCATTTTAAGGATATTGCTAGAGATTCTTTTTGTGGCGAAGACACTGTTGTCATGCCCTTAATTTCGCGTAAGAAGAATAATTATTTTGGGTCAAGGAGAGATATGCTTGCTGAATGCACTTCTAAGGCTTGGCTTTGTATTTGTGGTCGGCTTGCTCACCCCATGATGTTGTGATTCATGTGCGGTGGCTGTCCCAGCAAGACAAGTCTTCTTTCTGAAAACTAACGAGGACGTCAAGCTTTTGGACAAGCCCGAGTGATGAATCCCAAGAGCGGGCAAGGTCAAGCAAGGGTTCTTAGCATCGGTTGTGCTTAAATTGGAGAAATTGACAAGAACGGTGGAGCAGATAGACAAGCCTGATAGTATTGTTATCCATGTGTAGGTGGGGTCTCAGCGATAGCTCTTGGCCTTGAGCTTGTATGCCTTTGGGAAAATGTTTGAAAAAACCCTTATGATTTATCTTAACAAATTATTTTTAGTTATTTTACTTCCTAGGTTTTTTATCTATAATGTATAATGAGGGTAATTTGGTCCTAGAAGTACTAGGATGTTATTGATATAAAGGACATAAGAATTACATACTGAATTTAAGAGAAAAGATATACTTTACCAACATGCATCGACTAGAAGTTGACGCAACTTTGACTAGAAGTCGATACAACTTCGACTAAAAGTTGACGTTATTTTGATTAGAAGTAAAAGCAACTGAAATTGATAAGTCGACGACATTCAAAGAATTATATCGACGCATGCTTCAACATGATATCAACGGAATGTCGACTATAAAGATATTCTTACAAACAGTCAGAATTCAATATTGCTTCAATTAGAACTCGACGTTACGTCAACTGAATTTCTTAACAGAATTTATTTTGAGATTTTCAATCAGAATTATTTCAAGATGGGGTTTGCATAATAGAATCTTGAAGATTTTAAAAGATGTTGACTCATATATATATGATGCGATACAACATAGAAACGACAATCATGAGTTATTATTGAATACACACATCAATCATCAACTTCAGATAATCAAGAAATTCATATCAGATAGTGATATATTGATTTCAACAGAAAAATCTTAGAAGATCATCATCAGCAATTGAACTTCTTCTGTCAATTAGTGGATTGTTTTGATAGTTGTTGAATCTGCAAAAGAGAATTAGTTCTTCTACTTCAGAAGAGGAAACTGCATCAGATTTAGAGAAGATTCAAGGATAATATGGAAATTAGGCGTATAATCTTTGTGATTTTGTTATTCAGAGATTCATCAGAAGTTTTAGATTTCATCACTACTAGTTCTCAGAAATTTACTGAGAGGACACTTAGAGAAGATTAAATCTATCGCAAATCTTCTTTCATTTTTTTGTTGCACTTTGTGAAAAGAGTTTTGATAATCTCTCTTCAAATGATTCAGTGAGAGGTTTTCAGAGTCTCCTTGAGAAAAGACTCGGACTGTAATTGGTTCAAGATCTCCTTATCAAAAGATCTGGTGTTGGCTCTAAGAATCTCTTGATCAAAAGACTCAGACGCTGTGATAGTGAATTCCTACCAAGGAGGTAGAAGAGTGGATGTACCCAGTTTGAGGAGAACCACTATAATCTTGTTTCTTCCGTGTTTTGGCATTTGTTTTAATTACTGTGCTGTGATTTTATTTACCTGCATCTTAATCTGGTTGATTGTTAATATATATGCAAATTCTGTGAATTAAAGTAAGAATTTGGAACAAAATTTTATTCTTTATTCACCCCCCTCTAAAGAAAACTCTGAGGAATTTTGCAATTGCTCTTCTATTTCAATTGGTGTCAGAGGGAGGTTGATCATTATTAGGTTAATTTAGAGGAGATTAATCAATAAAAGGTTAACACCTTGATTAAAAGATCATTTCAGTTGCTTTATTATACCTTTATTTATATTTTCAAAAATGTCTTCAAATAATTTCAAATGAGTTGCATCTAATAGGCCACCAGTTTGTAATCTTAAAAAGTTTACACTCTAGAAAACCAGAATCAGATTATATATGAACTCTATTGATGAGGGTATATTCAAATCAATTTTGACAGGAACACCAATGCCATATAGGAAGGATACAAAGGGAAATACAATTGCAAAACCCGTATCAAGAAGTGAATGGACAAACGTAGAGAAGAGGATAAAAGATTGTGATGCAAAAGCTATGAACATACTAGTTTCTTCTATCTCATGATATATTTCAAAAAGTTGTTGATTGTCAGTCAATAAAAGAGATATAAAATCACTTTCAAGAATAGTTGATGGAAGTACAGATAAGAAAACGGATATAATATCACTTTAATCTCTCATTATGAGAATTTTCAAAAGAAATTTGATGAATCTATAGCAGAAATGTATGACAGATTTATCATGATAATCAATGAGCTAAAGAGATTGAATAAAGACATCTCTCACTGAAATAAATGATAAATTACTCATGGGCATCCCAAGTACATGAAATTCTAGAATTTGGACCATCAGAGAAGCAAGGTATCACAAAAAATTACAATAGATGCTTTGCTAGGAAAGTTGAAGTCATATGAACAACTACTAAAGAGTAGAGCTGAAACAAAAGCTAAGAAGAATAACTTAAATTTTAGAGAAAAATTAGTTGCTTTCAAAATTACTGAGGATGAGCAATCTATTTTAGAGAATGAGATGTTTAATTTTCTAGCAAGAAGATTTAGAAAATGGATAAAATTAGAAGGGTTTAGGAGAAAAGACAGATATCAAGGCAAACCAAGGTTTGATAAGACTTATAACAATGAGATAATCTATTTTACATGTAGAAAATCTGTACATATATCAACAGAATGTATCAACAAAAGAAAAAAAATCAAGTAATAGGGATTAAAAGAATAAATACCTGAAAAGAAAGGATGAAAAGGGGAAAAAGTTTTATTGTTGAAACCTGGAGTGACATAAGTTCTGAATCTAGCACTTCATCAGAAGAAGAAACTACTACTAAAGAAGATTGTCTCATGGCTCTAGAGACAGAATCAGATCATGATATAAATGAGGTACCTGATTATTTTTATGATATTGTTTTTACTTCAAATCATTTTAAAGTATGTTTTAGAGAATTTTGTATAGACCAGATAGAATTGAAAACAAAAATTAAATTATTAAGGCAAAAATTGAAATTATATGAAGACTATCTTGATGATAATGAACAAATAAAACATGATAAGATTTTTTAAAAAATTGAGATAGATAACCTGAAGAAACATGTAAGTTATTTAACTGAAGAAAACTTTCTATTGAAAGAAGAATTATCAAAGGCAAAAGTCGTTGAAGACTCCTCGAATGGAAGGAGTTATCAACTTAAGTATATTAATGAAAATCTTAAGAAAAGGTCTGATTATTTGAGATTAGGAGCAAACCCTTATAGGATAGAAACAATAAATAATAAACCTACATGGAAAAATTTTGTTAAAACAAAGGAAGTACCATTTAAAATAATTCATTATGGATATCTAGAAAGAACAACATGCTTTAATAATAATAAGAGTAAGTTAAAATGAAAAGTGTTGTAGATAGACAATCAATGTTAAACAAGAAATAAAAATCAGCAATTTTAATTAGTCAGGAACATGCGTCAACTTCATATCAACACAACTCTTGTGAAACATCAACTTCAAATTGACGCATTTCAAATGTTGTGTCAACTTCAACTCGATGCATATCCCTGGAAAGCAAGTTTTCTTATCAAAATAACTTTGTAATGGATTTTTGTCAAGATTGCTTTATTAAAGGTCATAAAACTGAAAGGTGATGGTTTAATAGACGCACACTCTTTTATCTTAAAGGGTTTTATGAAAGACCATCGTATACTTTCATTACACCTTATAATGGAAAAAGAAGTAAAGAGTCCAAGGTAACCTGGATCCCAACTAATGTTTAAACTCATGTGTATGAAAAAGTTTCTCCTTCCACAAATCGACAATGGTATTTGAACAGTTGATATTCCAGACATATGATTGGACAAAGAGAAATACTGATAAATTTTAAGGCCAAAAATGGTCCCAAGATAGTGTTTGGTGATTCTAACTATGGTCTAATCAAAGGTTGTGGTATGATCAAAATTTGGGATATCACTTTTGCTAAAGTAGCTTATGTTCAAGGACTTCAACATAATCTGATTAGCATTAGTCAATTATGTGATAGTGAATACAGGGTTGTGTTCACTAATAACCTTTGTCAAATAATAAATTCTAGAACATATAATATTGTGTTAACTGGTTCTAGAAAAAGCAATATATATGCTGTTGATTTTGGTTCTTCTAACAATGAATTATGCTTATTCAATACTAAAGTAGACAGTAATGAACTATGACATAGAAGACTTGGTCATTTAAACCACAAGACCATAACAAAGCTTTCAAAGGATGAGTTAGTAAGAGGCTTACCAAAAGGTGAGTATAAAAAAGTTAATCCAAATAGAGCTTGTCAGTAGGGTAAACAGGTAAAATCTTTATTCAAACCAATTGGTAAGAATGATTCTCCGAGAATTTTATACCTACTACATATAGATTTATTTGGTCCTCTTACCACTCAAGTTTAGGAGGTAAGTCCTTCACTTTTGTTATCGTGGATGACTTCTCAAGGCTCAGTTCGGCGTTTTTCTTAAAATCAAAGTCAGAAACTTTCACAACTTTCACAGGATTCATGAAACAAAATCAATCTGAATTTGATACTAAAGTGTCTTTGATCAGAAGTGACCATGACATAGAATTTGAAAATCAGTTGATCTGTAGATTTTGTGAGGATGAGGGGATAAGGCAAAGATTTTCAATTTTTAGAACTCCTCAACAAAATACACTTGCTGAAAGGAAAAATAGAACACTCATTGAAGCTGAAGGAATATTGTTAATTAGTAGAGTCCAACTTGCCTAGGTCCTTTTGGGTTGAAGTAGTCAGCACTGCTTATTATGTTCTTAATAGAAGTCTTATTCATAAGACCAAACTAAAGACTCCTTATAAGCTTAGAAAGGTAAGCCACATATAGTTTCTTATTTTAGAATATTTGGTAGTGTTTATTACATTCTTAACATTGAGAAAAGTTATCTAGCCAAATTTGATAAGAAAGCTGCTGTTGGAATATTTTTGTGATATTTCTTATCAAGTAAAGCTTATATGTATTACAATATAAGGACTCTTAAAATTGAAGAATCCATGCATGTAGTATTTCATGAAACTCATGCTAGTTCCAAGCAGGGTGAACTTCCACCAAAGATTTTTGCAGGAACATATTGATATAGATGAAATTCTTAAAGAGTTGAAAGTAGAAGAGAATATATAAAACTCATCAGAAAACCATAATCATAAAAAATAAAATGATCCAAAGGGTTGTGATGATGAAGTACTTATAGAAGGACATGTTAATTCGACAATCACTGAGCAGGCTAATGATCAGGAAGTTGAATTACATCATGAAGATAAAATAAAAGAACAAGTTGAACATGTTCCAATTGCTCAAACTAGAATTGGTCCAAATAGATTAATTCTGAGAGATCATCCTCCATCACAAGTTATTAGAAATGTGAATCAAGGGGTAAAAATTAGAAAGCAACTATCTGCTAGAGTGATGTTGCAGTGATTCCTATCATAATTTGAACCTAAGAAGTTTGAAGAAGCTAATACTGATCCATGCTGGATTGTGGCTATGCATGAATAGCTTGCAAAATTTAAAAGGAAAAAAGTTTGGGAACTAGTTGAGAGATTAAAGAATTACCCAATTATTAGAACCAAATGAGTATTCGGGAATAATATGGATACTAATGGAGTGATAGTGAGAAACAAAGCAATACTAGTTGCTCAGGGATATAGACAAGAGGAAAGAATTGACTACCATCAGACATTTGCATGAGTAGCAAGGCTAGAATCAATCAAATTATTCCTAACCTATGTAACATATAAAAGAATTAAAGTATACCATATGGATGCCAAAAGTGCCTTTTAATGGATTTCTACAAAAAGAGGTTTATGTTAAACAACCTTCGTGTTTGTAAATCCAACTTATCCTTCTCATTTTTTATAAATTGAATAAATACTTTATGGTCTAAAGCAAGCTCCAAGAGACTGGTATGATACCTTATCCACATTTCTCTTAGATCACTCTTTCATAAGAGGAAAAGTAGATAAATACTTTTCACTAAAACACGCAAGGAAAAGATGCTTATTGTCCATATTTATGTAGATGATATTATATTTAGCTCAACAGATTCTGGATTATGCAAAAGGTTTGCTGACTTAATGCAATCCAAATTTAAAATGAGTAGCATGAGAGAGTTATCATTTTTCCTTGGCTTACAAGTAAAGTAAAGTAATGAAGGTATCTCAATTTCTCAAACTAAATATACAAAGTTAATTCTAAAGATTCGCATATTAGTTCTTAAAAAGAATTTTAAGATATCTTAAGGGTATACTTGAGATGGGATTATGGTATCCTGCAGAATCAGAATTTGAATTTTATGGATATTCTGATGCTGATTATACATGATGTAGATTGAATAGAAAAAATACCTCGGGAACTTATCAATTCCTAGGTGCTAGAATTATTTCTTAGTTAAGTAAGAAGCAGACATCATTCTCCACTTCAATATCAGAAGCTAAATATATTGCAACTAGAAGCTGTTGTCCACAGATTTTGTGGATACAAAATCAGTTACTTGATTATAACTTGAATTTCAACAATTCCACAACATTTTGTGATTTTTAAAGTATTATTTCAATTGCATCAAATCCTGGCTTCCATAGTAGGACAAAACACATAGAGATTAGACACCCTTTCTCAGAGACAATGTTGAAAAGGGGGAAATTTTCCTGGAATATGTGACTTCTGAAAATTAGAGGACAGATATTTTCACAAAGCCTCTTGATAAAACCAAGCACAAGTACTTTATCAATGCTTTAGGTATGCTTTATAAAGCTTAGTCATTATAAATCTCTTAATTTTAATTACAAATATTACTGGGAAAAACCTGCAAAGACTTAAAATTTAAGTCTGTATTCAATGTGATGTTGAATAGAAGTCAACCAGACATCAAATTCTACTCAACGCGACATCTAGACATGGTTTTTATGAAGAGTTTTGCATCAATTCAATGCAACGTTGATACCATTCAACGCGTACGGTAATTATGATATTTTCATATACGTAGAAAAGAAATCGACGTTACGTCAACTAAAGGAATATTTATGCACTAATTTCTCGATTTATCGTCTATTTAGACTTCATATTTTTCTCCAAACTCTTCATCTTCCTCACTCTATTTTTCTTCTGCTCTTTCTCTCTGTTCTTCCTTATAATCTTTGCAGGTACTAAGATTATAATCATAATCAAATATTTTCAATGTTGACTGATAAAGTGTTATTGAATGTTCTTATTCCAGCCCAAACATCATTAGTTACTGGATTTACAAAGAAATTCTTGATTTTTAGAGATGAGTGTAATGATAAACTTCTGATTCTTCAAAATTGGATAAATGAGCTATCAAGTTCTATGCACCTTCTTGATCAGTAAGTTGATCAAAGTTTACTCCCTTCCAAAGTCTTTAAATCATTATTTTGAGATTTAAAGAAGGGGGGAGAAAAATCGAGGCAGGAATGACAGGATTTAAGACTCAGACTGTGTTCGAACTTGTAATACAAATATCAAAGAAATTTTAGAGAGATTAAATAAGGACATGGTTTCAGACATGATCTGTGATGATGAAAAAATTACTGAAAAACTTACTGTGAGCATAGTTTAAGATATAATAATATCAGGTAGTATTGTTCATACGTCTGCCACGCAGGGGGAGAATCAATTAGTCTTAAATTTTCAGATGCATGTTGTATATAGGGAGAATCCATTATTATTAAAGGATCAGATGTCTGCTATACAGTGGGAGAATCCATTAGTCTTAAAGGATCATATGCCTGCTATACAGGGGAGAATCCATCAGTTCTAATACCAAGTACTCAAGGGTAGAAAATATCAGAAGACGTTGAGCTAGAGAAAGATTTTGAAATAATTAGAGGAAGAGAGGAAGCTGAGTTCAAAGCTTCTAAAGATGAATTAGCTGATACAAAAAGATTTTTCTAGTAAAATTACAAGATAAGGAATCTAGGAAAAGAAATGTTTCTGATTTACCAATCACTCTTCCAGAAATAATATTTGATCATAATAAATATGTTGAGAAGCATCCAGCTGCTCAAATTGCGGAGACCACTGGACATTGTCGCAAAAGAATAGTATGTGTAGGTTACAATCAGGATACATATATTCCCTATGAAAGTGAACATCAAATAATGATAAGCTTTATAAAAACATCAACCACTGAAATATTAGTAATTGGAGAAAAGCAGAAAGATA
Organism: Platanthera guangdongensis; assembly: GCA_039583875.1. Taxonomy (NCBI): domain Eukaryota; kingdom Viridiplantae; phylum Streptophyta; class Magnoliopsida; order Asparagales; family Orchidaceae; genus Platanthera; species Platanthera guangdongensis. The sequence continues at coordinate 111,228,401 of CM077157.1, read as the reverse complement.
CTTTTCCTGACAATCTATTAGAATCTGTTAATGAGCTATCTGTAAAAAATTTAGGCAAATGATATACATGTTGAAAATGATGAAGTGAAAGTGGGTGATTGGGCGACTTGTCCGCACGGTCTATGCAGATTGGACTGGCAGTTAGCCAAGTCGGCAGAGTTGTTGTAGTCGGCTTGTTCCTTGGCAGCCTGGGCTATCTATTCGTGTGGTCTGTGCGGACAGAAGTGGCGGCCAGCCAGGCCGACTTATGCTCAGCAGGCAGTTTGTCCCCAGAAGGTAACTGGAAGAATAGCTTTATTATCTGCGGAGTCCGGCAAGATGCGGACTGGACTGGACCTTGGCAGACTGGCATGGCAGATGCCTTGGTCTAGCTTTGGTGGTATAGCTGGCGGAAGTTGCAGGGTTCACCGGTTAGAGTGGACGTATGCTGGAGTTCACCGGGATTGGAAAACCGGTGCCAATGTCAGCTAGTAAGTGCGAACTGGCCCTTATCGCGGGTGGTGTGGACTTGGTTGGTTCTGAACCAAGTCCATGTTGGCTCAGTTCAGGGAGATCACGCGATTAAGGACGGACTACTTCTCAGTCCACCAAGCTCGGCAACATTTGACTTGTGGGTTGCGAGCTTGATGAATGAATATTGGAGTTGTATCCGCAAGGCTTGCAGACTGGAGCTGTGTCCGCCTGGGCATGCATACTGTATTCCTTATGGGCCGAGTCTGGCAGTTGTCAGCTTGGTGCCTTGGCTGCGGGCTCGGAGTGCGTGGACTGGAAATGTGTCCGCAGGGCGTACGGACTGGGGCTATGTCCGCAGGGTGTGTGGACTGGGGCTGTATCTGTTATTATACGGACTGGGGATGTGTATGTTATTATGCAGATAGGTTGTTTCCGCAGTGTCTGCGGGTTGCTGTCTTGTGGCTTGGACATTGGCGACAAGGAGGTTGGATGGTTATCCGGCCTTTATGATGCTACTTGGCGAGCTGGCTATCGCTCAGGTCACGGCGGATTGGTTGTGTATCTGTGGCTAGCGGATACACTTGGTACTTGTCATGAGATGGGGCAGTTATCCTAACGGTTAGGGCGGTGACCACACTCCTCATTGTTCCTATAAATAGGACCCCCTGTCACATCAACAAAAGGATGAATGAACAGAAAATAAATCGCGGATAGTTGTTGTGGACTAGATTTTGTATCTGCATGTTTTGAAGAGGTTGACTGGTTTGTGTTGTGCAGGTTGTGCGGATAGCGCTGGAAGCCAGGGTCTTAGTTCTAACTGCGGGCAGGGACAGTGCGGACTCTGTGGATAGCAAACAACGATTAATAGTAGGTCGCGGGTTACGCCTATGTGGTCTCTCTTCTGCAACTAGTTTCTCGGTTCAATAAGGTGTTCGATTCTATCAGCCTGTTTAGTTCGACAGCAGTAGTTCGTGCGGTTAGGCGGCTAGGAGACCTAACAGTTAGGAGGCATGCAGATCGGAGATTAGAGCTTGAATTGGAATAACGATCAGTCCAATCGGCTTGGTTGCTGTCTGGACACTAGGGGGGTTGAGCGGACTCTGTAGTGCAGTAGTAGTTCCGGCGGTTGCTCTTGAGTACACGCAGTTTGATAGTTGCCTTGTATTGTTTCTGCTTCCGTTGGATACACCGGCGAATCATGTCTCATATTATAAAGAGTATTATAGTACAAGATTCTTTCTCTTCTGTTTTGCATCTGGTTTATTTGGGCTCGGATAGGTTGGGTGTTGCTGCGCCTGGTTTCCCGTCTTCCACTATATCAAATTTTAACATGGTATCAGAGGGAACAGAGGCTTGAGCAGTAGATCAACCGGTAGTTTGCTTCAGTGCTTCTATGAGTCTAAGTGAACCAGGGTTAAGTGCAATGGAAGATGATTTGGAAAGTGATCTTGGAATGGAGCTTCTTACATGTACAAACTTTGATAAGTGGAAGTCATGTATGAAAAACTATCTTCTTTGTGAGGACTTTTGGGAGGTGGTTTACGGAGCAAAAGGCAAGAGGTTATTGTTGTTACTGGTAATGCTAAAGCGGTGAGAGCTTGGAAGAAGACAAACGCGAAAGCAGAGGTTATTCTCAAGAAGGTGATCTCATCGGAGCTCTTGGACCACATCAGCGGATGTCGGTCAGCTGCGGGGATTTGGACTTCCCTTGATGGGTTGTACAATAGGGAGGTGAAGGTTGTTGCTGAGGATGATCCATCTACTTCATACCAGAAAGATAGGAGTGGTTCTCCTAGGCGTGATGGGAAGAGGAAGGAGGGACCAAAGTGATATCGATACAAGAAGCCTGGTCATCTCATGAAGGAGTGTAAGGTTGTCTTGCACTCGATGAGTGTTGCTCATGTTGGGCGTAAGGATAAGAACTTGGTTGGGTTGTCAAAAAGATTTGATGCTGATCGAATGAAGGCCAATGATAGTGCAGCTATCTGGCATGAAAGACTGGTACATGTGGGGATGGACAAGCTGAAAGCAGTGGCGGTAAGGAACCTTGTAAGAGGTTTGCCTAGATTATCATCCTACGACGATGGTCAAGCTTGTGAGGGATGTCAACACGGTGAAGCTTATCACTTTATGATAAGGCGCAGTCGAGATGTAAAGCACCATTGGAGGTTGTCCATGGTGATCTGGTGGGACCGACTGTCACCGCCAGTCTTGTAGGTAGCAGGTACATGCTGATATTGGTTGATGACTATATGAGGTATACTTGGGTATACTTCATGAAGGAGAAGTCGAACATGTTCTGCTTGTTTGTAGAGTTTGTTGGGTACATTGGTCACAATGTACTTGATTTGAAGAAACCCTTTCAGTTCAATGATATACACATAGTTGTATTGATGAATATTAAGTTCATCCGTGCAGGAAAATAAAGCTTAGTACAAAAGTGTCAAGACACTAGACATGTGTCAACACCTTTGTCAAGGGTGTGATGAGACAAGGAGAAAGTTGTGTCTACACTCAGGACTAATGTCGACACACTTAAACAAGAAGTGCTGAGTCAAGGAGAAAGTTGTGTCGACACCAAGGACTTCGGTCGACACTATGATATAAGAAAACAATTGTGTCAACACTCAAGACTAGTATAGACACACACTGCACAAGCTGTGTCAAGATAAAGAGAAGTTGTGTCGACACTAAGGACAAGTGTCGACACACTATATATAAGTAGTGTCAAGACTGAAGACAACTGTGTCGACACTCAAGAGAAGTGTCGACACACTTCACATGCTGAGTCAAGACTGGAAGCAAGCAGTGTCGACACTTAGGACTAGTGTCGATACATTTTACATCAGCTGTGTCAAGACAAGGTGAAGGTGGTTTCAACATATTTAAAAGTATGTCGACACCACTACAAGAGTAGTGTCGACACCTAGGACTGGTGTCGACACATACAGCAGTCTAGTTTCAACACTTCAAGCAGATTTGTTTCCTAAGTACAAAAATTAAGTCAGAGGGTCTAACAACTGTCAGATGTCAGTTATTAATCGGATTAGCTAGTTACCTCTGACAGAGCCTATATTAATGGATCAACACTTCAAAAACAAATAAGAGAGAAAAATTTGGCAAGTCCAGATCTAAGAAGCAATCTGCTAGAATACAGAAGGTGGAGAGAAGCCGGATCAAGAATCTTCTTCAACATTCTCCCGCTTAGATTTACCCTAATTTCATCTTCAAGAAGATTTGAAAAGCTAAGAAGGACAGGATCAAATCTATCACTTCAATATCAAAGGAAGCAAGCAGATCAAGATCAGATCAAGAAGCAGTCACTCATTCCTCTCTTACTAGGTGACTTGTTCTGAATCAATCTCTTTTATTTTTATTAATTTTGTAAGATCTACCTGTAGATCTGAGTGTAGGGGAAAACTTTTCTCAGAGATTGTAAGCCTGTGCTATAAAGGCTGAGTTAGGGCAGGGATTTCCTGAGGTAGGAGAAGTGGGAATTTCTCTGAGTTGTAGGGTTAGATTTGCCTGAGAAGTTGGAGTGTGGATACATTCTGAGGTAGAGTTCTTGGGAAGAACTTAAGGTGTAGGATCTCGGTGATCTGAGTGGTAAGACTTGTAAAGTCTGAGTTGTAGGAGCCAGCTGGGTTCTAAGCTGTAAGATCTGAGGATCTGAATAAAGGAAGAAGAAGGAGTTTGGCTGAATCTAGTTCATTGCTAGATAGGAGAAGGGGGAAAGTGGATGCACCCTTAACTTGGGGAACCACTATAAAACTGTGTGTATTGTATTGTGTATCCTGTTTTTGGTATGTTGTGATAGTTCTAGATTGCTGGTAAAATTATGTTGTTTATCTGGCTGTGATATTAAACTCAAAGAAAGTAAATCTCTGAATTAAAATAAGCCAAGATTTAATTGGACCTATCTACCCCCCCCCCCCCTCTAGGTCACTCTCAATCCTAAAACAAACATTTACAATTGATATCAGAGGGAGGTTTACTAAAAAAAAGGCATAACAGCCTAGTGAGAATCCTAAGGATTGGAAAGAAATATATATCATGGCTCAGAGGGAAAATAATTACATCAAGCTCCTTGTATGCTCCAAAGAAAATTTTGGAATATGGTAGGAAATAGTCAGATTATTCATGGAGGCAGCAGATCCAAGAATTTATATCACAGTTATTGAAGGACCTTTCATTCCCATGAAAGTGTCAGTTCTTGATGCAAACATCAAGACACCCAAGACTTACATGAAGATGGATAAGGATGAAATCATTCTGGACTCCATGGATAAGAGGTCTCAGAATATTATAGTGAGTGCAATATATGATTCCACTTTTCAAAATCTGATTCATTGTAAAACATCAAAAGAAATGTGTGAGTCACTGATATTCTATATGGAAAGAACTGAAGAGGTCAGAGATAATAGAAAATCTTTGCTTAAACAATAATATGAAGCCTTCAAATAGGATAAGAAAGATTCAGTGGCTGATTTTTTAAATAATTCTTCAGAATTATGAATAACTTGAGGACTTATGGCAGAACTTTACTAACTATGAACTTAATGACAAGTTCTTGAGGTCTCTGAACAAGGAATGAGATATGAAGATCTGCGTTATAAGAGAAATGGGCAATTTAGCCAATATAGACCCCCAAGATCTATTTGGTAAGATGTTGTCCCATGAGTTACAACTCAACCTCAGAAAGTCTGAAGAAGATTCAGTTAAAGCACACAATAGAGAAAAGTCATTGTCCCTAAATGCTGAGACTTCTAGGAATGTCAGAGAAAAGTCAACACTCTCAGAGAAACAAGAAACAACCTCTGAGTGTACAAAATCATCCTCATCAGGAGGAGACCTAACTGAGGATGAACTGTCTCTCTTCTCTAGATAGTTCAAGAAGATGTTGAGGAGAAGAAGGCAAGGCAACTGGAAGGGTCCAGCTAGAGACACTTCATTTAAAAAGATCAATCATCCAGAGAAACCCAGGAAGAAGAATTCTGGGGACAGGTATGGTTCTTTACAGAACAAATATATTAAGACTAATATTGTGTGTTATTGTTGCAACAGGCAAGGGCATGTCATAGCTGATTGCCCAACAAAAAGAAAGGAGAAAAGGTCAGAAAACTTGAAGACTGGACAACACAAGAAGGCTGACAAAAGTATCTTAGCAAAGAAATAATCTACACTGTCTGATAATGATTCTGATTCATCAGAATCAGAAGAGGAGGAGGCTCTCATCGGCCTGATGGCTGTTGAAGAAACTCAATCAGGAGAAGAAGGACAGGATTGTTCATGTCCTGCTAAGGTAAAAGCAACCTTTCCTATTTTTATATCAATTTCTTTTTCTACATCAAAAAATAAATCATATTCTCACTCCTCTAATAATAGAGAACATGATTCAGACGCTGAAGTTGATTTCAACACCCTTATCAATAGATATGGGAAGTTACTAAAGGCCTTGATTGCAAGCAAAGAGCTTGCTAAGAATCAGGTTAGAGAATTAAAATCCTTGAGATGAGTATCTCTTCAGTTGGAGAGGGCTAACATAAAATTGGACCTACAAAAACTGAAACTTGTAGAACTAACTTACAAGATAGATAGCCAGACAGAAGTAATAATAGAACAGGTCAAGACTGTCAAGGACCTGGAAGCAAAGCTCACCCAGGAAAGATAGCTCCTAACACAGTACTCTAAACCCAAGTTTATTCTACATATCATAGATATATTTTCTGCACCATTTAGAAGTGGTGTAGGATTTGGAAAAAATAAAAAGGGTATTAAGAAGTATGATACTAAGTGAAAAGCCCCAATGGATCCAGTTAAGTTACCTCCCAAGCATTTGACTTCTGACAGATGCAATAAATCATGTGTTCCTGGACACATGAATCCTGAGTGCTCTACCAACAATGTCAATAAAGAGCCTTGCTGGGAGGGACAAACATCTAAAGGCAATAAAGACCAAAAACCATCACAAAGGGTGGTCAATCCAAGAAGCCAAGGAATTCTTGGAGCTGGTACCATTGCACCACACCAAAACCTGAAAGGTAAGGGTGTGAACTTTGCACCACTACCTTGGAAGTTGGATATCAAATCCAAGTTGCACAAAAGCACAACTTCACATATGCAACTAAAGAAAAGATATAATCAACTTGAGTGTTGGTGTTGTGGGAAGATTGGGTATTTTTCCTTAGATTGTTGGTATAATCCAACAACACCTTCATACAAAACTCAACTAGGTTTGTTTAGAAAGCATGTTGTGTTTTACACAACAAAGTCTAACAGGAACCAAGGCCCCAAAAATATTTGGGTGCCTAAGGTAAATTAATTCTGTGTTTGTAGGAGGAACCAAGTACCACTGGAAGGCTAATATGGTACTTGGATAGTGCCTGTTTCAGGCACATGGCTGGAACAAGGAGTTTGCTAAGGTATATTACTACAGTAAGGAATGGACCTAAAGTCATCTTTGGAGGGTCAGATAAAGGACTCACGAAGGGATATGGTAACATTTTTAATGGCCTATTTACCATCACTAAAGTGGCTTATGTTGAAGGATTGAACCACAATCTGATAAGCATAAGTCAACTTTGTGATATATGTTATGAAATTGTTTTTCACAATGACAAGTGTCTGATAAGGAATCCAAGTGATCAAGAGATCATCTTGTCAGGCACTAGGAGTGGGAACATTTATTTTCTAAATTATTTTATGTGCAAATGAGAAATTATCTGTATGTCTTGTAGCTAGTGAGAAAGACTCTTTGTGTGTGCAATGGCACAAGAGGTTGGCCATTTAAACTATAAAGCTATGATTAAACTATTCTCTATGGACTTTGTTAGAAACATTCCACATCTCAAATGCTCCAAAGAAGGCTTATGTCCTGCATGTCAAAAATGTAAACAGACAAAAGTATCCTTTAAGAGCATGCAATCAAAGACACTGAGAGGTGTCTGTACTTACTATATATGGATCTATTTGGACCTATTCAAGTTCTTAGTTTGGGTAGGAATGCCTATACCTATGTGATTGTGGATGACTACTCTAGGTTTGATTGGATATTCTTATTAAGGAGAAAGACTGAAACACTAGACATCATTGCTGATTTTGTCAAAAAAATCCAGATTGAGATGAGATGTTCTATGGTCAAACTTAGAAGTGACCATGGTACATAATTTCAATCGGAAAAGATGACAAATTTTGGTAAGGAACTAGGGATCTTTCAGGAGTTCTACTCTCCAAGAATACCACAGGAAAATGGAGTTGCTGAGAGGAAAAATAGAACTCTCATTGAGGCAGCTAGAACAATGTTGAGTGATACATCTCTTCCAGAATATTTCTGTGCTGAGCCTGTAAACACAACATGCTATGTTTAGAATAGAGCATTGATCAACAAGAATCACAATAAGACTCACTATGAACTAATGAAAGGCAGAAAACCAAATCTGTTCTACTTCAAGATTTTTGGTAGTAAGTATTATGTATCGGACAATGGGAAAACTTATCTAACTAAGTTCTCAGAAAAATCCTATGAAGGAATCTTTGTAGGGTATAGCGAACATATCAAAGCATACAGAATCTACAACTTTAAACATCAAGCTGTAGAATAATCAGTTAATGTAGTTTTTGATGAAACTTCTGTTTTATATAATGAGAACTCTAACAATACTAGTCTAGGTGATATAGACTCTAGGATGGAAAAGTTAAATATAGGTGATTCACCAGATCTAGAGTTACACACTAGATATATTGTAGAAATTCCTATAGAAGATACAATAACTGCCCAGGGGAAGAAGAGAATCATCCTAATCCTCCTACAGAACTAGGAAATGGTACGCACCTGCCAGTAGCAGTTAGAAATCTTAAAGATCATCCTATTGACCAAATAATTGGTGATGTCAGGCTAGGAGTAACAACTAGAAGTATACATCATAATGAGGTTTTATACTCTAGTTTTCTCTCTCAGGTAGAACCTAAAAGGTTTGAAGAGGCCAATACAGACCCCAACTGTATTTTGGCTATTCAAGAAGAGCTCAATCAATTTGAGAGATGCAAAGTATGAAGTCTAGTTCCTAGACCTAGTGATCACAATGTCATAGGCACTAAGTGGATTTATAGGAATAAACTAGATGAGCATGGGGTTATTGTTAAGAACAAAGCTCGATTAGTGGTTAAAGGATATAAACAAGAGGAAGGGTTATACTTTGACCAAACCTTTGCACCTGTAGCTAGGTTAGAAGCCATAAGGTTATTTTTAGCTCATGCAGCATACAAAGGATACAAGGTCTACCAGATGAATGTAAAGTCAACATTCCTCAATGGTATACTGAAGGAGGAACCACTAGATCTTGTTAACCCTAAACACAACACCTATGTCTTCAGATTGCACAAAGCTTTGTATGGGTTAAAACAGGTACCTAGAGCCTGGTATGAGACCATGTCTACCTTTCTTATAGAGAACAAGGTCTCTAGAGGAAAGATAGACAAGACGTTATTTCTTAGGGACATCAAATGTTCAAGCATCCTAGTCCAGATTTATGTAGATGACATAATTTTTGGGTCTACTAATGAGAAGCTGTGTAGAAAATTTGTCAGGCTTATGTAAGGCAAGTTTGAAATGAGCAGAATGAGTGAGCTAAAGTTCTTCTTGGGATTCCAAGTTAGACAATCTGAGGATGGTATATTCATCTCTCAATCTAAGTTCACTAAGGAGTTGATTAAAACATATGGTATGGAGAATTCTTCTACCATGAGAACTCCAATGGGTTCAACAGTGTCACTACACAAGGATGAATCTGGGAAACCAGTTGATGAAACCTTGTATAAAAGCATCATTGGATCACTCCTGTATTTGACTGTTAGTAGGCCAGATATTATGTTCACAATAGGTGTCTGTGCAAGGTACCGAGCATGCCCTAAAGAGTCTCATTACATTACTGTGAAGAGAATAGTGAGATATCTTATGGGCACACCCAATCTTGGGCTTTGGTATCCTAGGGATAGTGATTTTGAAATCACAAGCTACATAGATGTCGATTTTGCAGGGCATAAAGAGGATAGAAAAAGTAATTCTGGAACTTGCCAGTTTCTAGGAAAAAGACTAATAAGTTGGAGTAACAAGAAGCAAACAAGTGTTGCAATTTCTACAGCAGAATGTGAGTATATATCTGTTGGAAGCTACTGTGCACAGTTGCTGTGGATTCAACATCAACTACTGTACTACAATGTACATCTAAGTATATCTGTTATGTTTTGTGATTCTACTAGTACAATTTCTATTTCTAATAATCCTGTTTCATATAGTAGAACTAAACATATATAGATTAGATATCACTTTCTTAGAGAAAATGTTGAAAAAGAAAACATTAGCCTACATTATACTCCAATAGATAAACAAGTTACTGACATCTTTACAAAACCCCTAGATGAAAGCAAGTTCAATTACTTTAAATTTGAACTATGCATGTTGAACATTGAATAAATCCCTTCAATCAGTAGCAACAAAATCAAGAAATTATTTAGAATACAAATTTTGACTAAATCAAAGAATTCTGTCGAGACACCACAGTGTGTGTCGACACTATTGGCAGTATTGTGTCGAGACATCAGAATGTGTGTCGACATAATAAGTAGTCGTGTGTTGAGACACCTAACCGTGTGTCGACACTGATTAGCATCGGTGTGTCGAGATATTATAATTTAGTGTCGAGACATAAGGTTGTCAAGACCTTGAGGTCTGTGTCGAGAGACATGAACCTTATGTCGACTTGAGTCGACACATTTTGACATAATAGGTTTTCCATGTCGACACTAGAAATTTCCCAATATTGAGAAAATTACTAAATGCAGCGCGCCTTTTCACCTTCAATAGATAGTTACTACAAATAGGAGGAGAAAGAAATTGTCGACTACGCTTACAGGAAATATTGAGAGAGTGTTTGTTGTGTGTCGAGACCTAGAAATTCTCAGTCGACACCTCTCAATCTCAAACTATTTCATCTATAATGGCACCCAAGATGGATGACAACATAAACGAGGGTTACGAATTGGTGCGAAATGCCTTTGTCTCTGCACTAGAAGATATAAGGAAAGTGATTGACCTTATCAATGAGTTAGGTCTTGAATATCTGCTTTCAGAACCCACTAAAATATGGAAGAGAGAAGTATCTGAATTATATTCCAATGTCTCACTAAACCCTAAGTCAAGGAAGATAAAATCTAGTGTTAATGGTGCAGGAGTAAATGTCACAACCAAAAGACTGGCTAAAGTCTTTCAGATTCCAAGAACTGCACAGGAAAAAGAACTAAACTCAAGCAAGACTGCAGAGGCTTTAGAGTGGTGTGAAATGTCTCCAACCACTAAGTTTGGAAGTTCCATAAACAAGAAGGGAATGAATTACCAGGGAACATTTTTATCTGAAGTAATTGGAAAGGTGTTCCTCTGCAAGACTGGAGCACATGACAGGATTTCAACATTTATGTTTAGCCTGATGACAAAGATTATCTTCAGAATCAAGACAGATTGGAACAAGGTAGTCTTTGATAAAATAACAGAAGGGATTTAGAAGCACAATATGGGGAGAATTGTTAGTCTCTATCTGGTAAAGGCAATTCTAGATGGCATCAATCAGAAGATTAGGTCCAAGATAAATCATATGAGGAGAATGGACCTAAAAAATTTTTCCAGGTGGGAAAGGGTTTTGTCTAAGGATACTCCAGAACCCAAAAAGACAAAGGAGGTAAAAGGAAAGAAAACAGTGGTAGAAGAAGAATAATTCTCAAGTGATTCTGAAGAATAAGTAGAGTTTAGCTCAAATAGGGATGCTGAGGAAGAACAAAGAAGATCTCCAAGACTCTCACTTGAAACTAGTGATCAGGTGCAAGGGGAGAACATTCCTGAAAAAGAACAAATTGAGGGGGATAACCTCAATGAATTACCAATGGATACAACTACTAATATAATAATGGATGTAGTTCAGGAACTGGAACACTCAAAGATATCTGAATAAGAAATATCTGAGAAAGAGGTGGAGGAAGAAATTCTAAAAGAGATTAAAGAAGTTCTTCTTTCTAAAGAAACAAACTTGCAAGGGGAGATAGATGAAATTATCCAGATAGAAGTTCCTGATGCTGACATTCAACATACCATTGATAACTTCGATAATATCAATATTAATGAGGAAAGTGCAGGAGCTGAGGGGGAGTTGGCCCAAAATACTGACAAAACCAAAGAGACACCTCAAGTTGAAGAGGTAAGTTCTTCTGAATCTGAAGAAGAAGATGAATGTCTACTAAAGAAAAGGAAGTCTTCTGAAATGAAGAAAAGGAGCAAATGCTACAAATAATATTTATAATTTAGGACACTAGTTGCTCATACAGAAGACACTAGCTCTCTGCTAGTACAAATTCAAATAATGCTAGATAAGCAAAGGCAGGATCTAGAAAAGTATGTAGATGACAGAAATAAAGAGTTGCAGTTTCAACTGACTCAGGATATTAAGTTAATAAGATTTGAAGTCAATCTTTTGAAATCTGAAACGACTACTTTCTTTGAGAAAGGAGCTAATGTTGTAGTCAATCTTACTAAATAGCAACAAGAGGCCAAGTCAACTGCAGATGAGATGGTTGTCAAACAAGGCTATGTCCTTGAAAATGAGAGAATTTTGGATGAAAACATGACAACCCTGCATAAAGAAACAATGGTTAAACTTGCTGCGTAGTTTACTGAATTAGACAACAAATTAGATGCTGCTACAAAGGCCATAGAAACTCAGTTGGCAGACCATTCAGCCTCCTTGCTTAAAGATATTCATGCTTCTGACAAGAGTTTGGACAATAATTTACTGAGGGTAAAGAATAATATCACCTCAGGTATCAATTACTTAGATGGACAGGTCAGATTTCACAATAATGATTTGAGAGATCATGTTGAAAGAGAAGTCATAAAGGGGGGACAGGGTAATGATAAAAGCCAATTCTGAACATGCTACCTGGATATCAAATAATATCAGAGACACTTTAGGCTTTCCTCCCCTGTGGTATGATGGAGATCAGATTGCTGAGTCTGGTTGTCAACCATCTCACCTTGAAGCATCTCATGCCCCAGGTACTCATGCTGATGAGAACACCATATACAATCCTGCAGCACAAGCTACCTTTAAGACTATCCAAGCAGCTGTCTTTCACATGTACAATCCTCCACCATCAGTTCAAAATGTTATCTGTTAAAAGGTGGAGATGCCTGAATCTGTTATGCTCAAATAAAAAGAGGCACAACTTTCAAAGAAAAGGTTCAGAGAACAAGTTGAGGCTAGACCAGATTTTGAGTAGTGGAGCCCAACCTCCAGATCATTAATTCTCACTACATGGAAGGTTGTAAATGCAAATGTGACAGATAGAGGTAAATGGTATTCAGAACAAGAATGGACAAAATATTTAAAGCAGCAAGAAGTTATCTAAAAAGTTCAGACATGATCTGAAGAAAGGAAAGCTACCTGTTAATTCAGTTGAGCCCAGTAAATATTTTCCAAAGCCATATCATTATTTTGAAAAACAAATACTGAAAGAAGAAGCAATTGCAAAAGCTAAAGCTAAGGCTGATAAAGGAAAGAAGGTTGCTGATGACAAGGTGCATGAGGTGAAAGCAAAGATACAATCTGGAAAAGGAATAGTCAACAAAGAACCAGAGCAGCCATAGAATGTTCTTAGTTTTAGATTTCATAAAAAACTTGTTATGTAACTATTGTAAAACCAAAACTTGTAGTTGTAAACATTGTGGTGAACATTCAATGAAAATTTTGGTTTACTCAACATTTCATATGTTACTAATTAGGATTGCAATTGTGTCTTATTTTCTAATTTAGCATTATTGATTTTTGATATGTGTTTTTTTCTGTGTTATTTCACATATTGTACTACACTGTACTTTTAAATGTTTTTATCATAACATATTTTTGGTATCATGTTGTATATCATTGAATTGGAGTTATGACTTCTCCAAATATGGGGAGATTGTTGGGTACATTGGTCATAATATACTTGATTTGAAGAAGACATTTCAGTTTAATGATATACACATAGTTGTATTTGATGAATGTTAAGTTCATGTGTGCAGGCAAATAAAGCTAAGTACAAAAGTGTCAAGACACTAGACATGTGTCGACACCTTTGTCAAGGATGTGCTGAGACAAGGAGAAAGTTGTGTCGATACTCAGGACTAGTGTCGACACACTTAAAAAAGAAGTGCTGAGTCAAGGAGAAAGTTGTGTCCACACCCAGGACTTGGGTCGACACTATGATACAAGAAAATAACTGTATCAACACTCAGGACTAGTGTCGACACACACATCACAAGTTGTGTTAAGATAAAGAGAAGCTGTGTCAACACTAAGGACAAGTGTCGACACACTCTACACAGTAGTGTCGAGACTGAAGAAAACTGTGTCGACACTCAAGAGAAGTGTCGACACACTTCACATGCTGAGTCAAGACTGGAAGCAAGCAGTATCGATACTCAGGACTAGTGTCGACATATTCTAAATCAGCTTTGTCGAGACAAGATGAAGGTTGTGTCGATACATTCAAAAGTATGTTGACACCACTACAAGAGTAGTGTCGACACCCAGGACTGGTGTCGACACATCCAACAGTCCAGTTTCAACACTTCAAACAGATTTATTTCCTAAGTACAGAAATCAAGTCAGACGGTCTGATAACTGTCAGAACTGTCAGATGTCAGTTATTAACAAAATCAGCTAGTTACCTTTGACAGAGCCTATATAAAGGGAACAACACTTCAAAAAAAAGAGAGAAAAATTTGGCAAGTCCAAATCTAAGAAGCAATCTGCTAGAATATAGAAGGTGGAGAGAAGCTGGATCAAGAATCTTCTTCAACATTCTCCGGCCTAGATCTACCCTAATTTCATCTTCAAGAAGCTTTGAAAAGCTAAGAAGGGTAGGATCAAATCTATCACTTCAAGATCAGTATCAGATCAAGAAGCAGTCACTCATTCCTCTCTTGCTGGGTGACTTGTTCTGAATCAATCTCTTTTATTTTTATTAATTTTGTATGATTTACCTGTAGATCTGAGTGTAGGGGAAACATTTTCTCTAAGATTGTAAGCCTATGTTATAAAGGCTGAGGTAGGGCATGGATTGCCTGAGGTAGGAGAAGTGGGAATTTCTCTGAGTTGTAGGGTAAGATTTTCCTGAGAAGTAGGAGCGTGGATACATTCTGAGGTGGAGTTCTTGGGAAGAACTTGAGGTGTAGGATCTTGGTGATCTGAGTGGTAAAACTTGTAATGTTTGAGTTGTAGGAGTCAGCTAGGCTCTGAGCTATAAGATCTGAGGATCTGAGTAAAGGAAGAAGGTGTTTGGCAGAATCTAGTTCATTGTTAGATAGGAGAAGAGGGAAAGTGGATGTACCCATAAATTGGGGAACCACTATAAAATTATGTGTACTGTGTTGTGTATGTAGTTTTTGGTATGCTGTGGTAGTTCTAGATTGCTGGTAAAATTATCTTGTTTATCTGGCTGTGATATTAAACTCAAAGAAAGTAAATCTCTGAATTAAAATAGGATAGCCAAGATTAAATTTGACCTATTCACCCCCCCCCCCCCTCTAGGTCACTCTCAATCCTAAAATAAACATTTACAGAGTTCAAAAAGCTTGTGGAGGTCCAGCTTGGCCTATGGATTAAGAAGTTGAGGACGGACAACGAAGGTGAGTTCGACTCAACCGTGTTCTTGAACTTTTGCAGGAAGCATGAGATTCGAAAGGAGCTCTCTCGTGGACATTCTTCACAACAAGATAGTGTTGCAGATCAGATGATCCATCTTTTGACTGAGACCTACAAGTGTTAGCTTCAGTACAAAGGCATTCCTAAGGCATTTTGGGCGGAAGGGATGGCTTGCGCGGCTTATGTCATCAATCGGATGCCTCTGAGTCCTATCATCATAAAGACTCTATTTGAGCTGATGTTCAGTGAGAATTCCAACGTGAAGCACCTTCGGGTGTTTGGTTGTACATGCTACATACACGCTATGGATGCTTTCAAGACGAAGCTAGTCTTCGTTGGGTATGATGAGCAGAAGAGGAGATGGAGATGTATGGATCTTGCGATAAAGAGGTTCATCATGTTGAGAGACGTTATCTTCAATGAGCTGATATCATATTGTAGTATCTCATCTGTGGAGATAGAAGTGAGAAGGTTAGACGGTGGGCAGAAGGAGGCTGTTGCTAAGGTTCAGATGGAGTTGCATGTGTCACCAGGAGCTCCAAGTTGTTCTAGCTCTGGGGCAAAGGCGTTTGGTTTAGGAAGCAGGGGGAGCATTGCTCCAGGTGCTTCTGGTTCTAATACGAAGGCTTCTTATTCATGAAGCAAGGGGAGCGATGTTCCAGGCTATTCTAGTTTAAGAGCGGAGGCTTCTGGTTCAAGAAGCAGGGGGAGCATTGCTCCAGGTGCTTATGGTTCACGTACGGTGGCTTCTTGTTCAGGAATCAAGGGGTGCAATGTTCCGGGTTTGCCCAGGAATGAAGTTGGTTCAGAATAAGCAATGGAGGTGATTAGCCGTGATCAGGTTCTTCAGAGGTTGAAGAGGATCATCAACCCACCAGCTCGATATATTGGAGGAAATGCGTTGAGCTTATTCTCATGTTTCCTTGCAGGCCCTCAGGTCGAGCGAGTACCTTCTAGCTGTGATGACACCATTGGAGTCAAGGAGGTGGTTGATGCCAAGGTTGAGGAGGTGACTACCCTTAGAGGAAATAAGGCTTGGGCCCTTGTGCCCAAGATCGTTGGTGATACTTCTGTTGCGTACAAGTTTAGGTCGAAGCTGAAGAAGAAGGCAGAGGGAGGCATGGCACCTTTTAGGAGATGCTGGAGGGATCCCTTATGGTCCAGGATATGCAAGGCGAGGTCTATGTCTCAGACATCTTCTCGATGGAGCTATCAGAGGGACCATATATGAGGTTACAGGAACTGCTATGGTTGTTCACCACTTCTCACTTCAAGGGGGAGTGTTGAAAATGGTGAAGTGAAAGTGGGTGATTAGGCGACCTTGGCGACCTATCCACGCGGTCTATGCGGATAGGACTGGCGGTTAGCCAGGTCGGCAGAGTTGTTGCAGTGGCTTATTCCTTGGCAGCCCAGGATGTTTGTTCGCACAGTCTGTGCGGATAGAAGTGGCGGCCAGTCACGACGTCTTATGCTTAGTAAGAAGTTTGTCCCCAGAATGTAACCAAACGGATAGCTTTACTATCCGCGGAGTCCAGCAAGATGCAGACTAGACTGGAGCTTGGAAGACCAGCATGACAGATGTCTTGGTCTAGCTCTGGTGGTGCGGCTGGCGGAAGTCGCAGGGTTTGCCGGTTAGAGCAAACAGATGCTGGAGTTCGCCGTGATTGGCGGACTGGTGCCAGTGTCTGCCAGTAAGTGCGAACTGGCCCTTGTTGTCGGTGGTGTGGACTTGGTTGGTTCTGAACCAAGTCCATGTTGGCTCAGTTTGGGGAGATCACGCTGTTAAGGACGGACTGCTTCTTAGTCCACCAAGCTCGGCAGTAGTTGACTTATGGGTTGCGAGCTTGGTGAATGTGGACTGGAGCTGTGTCCGCAAGGCATGAGGACTAGAGCATTATCCGCCTAGGCATGCAAACTATATTCCTTATACGCTGAGTCTGGCAGTTGTCAGCTAGGTGCCTTGGCTGCGGGCTCAGAGTGCGCATACTGGAAATGTGTCCGCAGGGCGTGCGGACTGGGGCGGTGTCCGCAGGGCTTGCGGACTGGGGCTGTGTCCGCTGTTGTGTGGACAGGTTGTTTTAGCAGTGTCTACAGGTTATCGTCTTGACTCTGGCTTGGTCATTGGTGACAAGGTGGTTGGATGGCTATCCGGCCTTGGTGATACTACTTGGCGAGCTAGCTATCGTGTCGTGGCAGACTGGTTGTGTATCCGCGGCTAGCGGATACACTTGGTGCTTGCTATGAGATGGCGCAGTTATCCTATCGGCTAGGGCAGTGACCACACTCCTCATCATGCCTATAAATAGGACCCCCTGCCACATCAATAAAAGGAAGAATGAGCAGTAAGTGAACTCGTAGATAGTTGCTACAGACTGGATTTTGTATCCGCGTGGTTTGAAGAGGTTGACCGGTTTATGCTGTGCAGGTTGTACGGATAACGCTAGAAGGCAGGGATTTGGTTCTGACTGCGGTCAGGGACAGTGCAGACTCTGCGGATAGCAACCAGCAGTTAACGTCATGTCGCGGGTTGCGGCTAGGCGGTCACTCTTCTGCAACTAGTTTCCCGGCTCAATAAGCTGTCTGCTTCTGGCGGTATGCTCAGTTTGGCAACAACAAATCATTCTGTCAAGTGGCTCGGCGACCTCGCGGTTAGGCAGCCTGCAAATCAGCGAGTAGAGCTTGCATTGGAATAACGGTCAGTATGCGCGGCTTGGTTGCGGTCTGGCGATTAGGCGGGTTGAGCGGACTCTATAGTGCAACAGTAGTTCTGACGGTTACTCTTGAGTCCGCGCGGTTTGATATTTGCCTTGTATTGTTTCTACTTCCGTTGGATACATCGGCGAATCATGTCTCGTCATGTATGTCTCGCATTGTAAAGAGTATTATAATACAAGATTCTTGCTCATCTGTTTTGCATCTGGTTTATTTGGGCTCGGATAGGTTGAGTGTTCCTGCGCCTGGTTTCTCGTCTTTCGCTATATCAAATTTTAACAATACACTCAACTCAGCATCACATAATGCAGAAGTTGAAGTTCAAAAGCTATTTAATGTTTATAAGGAAATATAGAGTTATCTAGAAAAGGCAAGAAGGGCTTATTTTGAATTTGTTAAAAAGATGTCAAAGGAATTGTGCATTACATTTACAACTTTTCTTGTTGACAAAAAAAAGTGATGCTGCCTATTGAAGACAAAGGATTTTTCAGTTGCCTTTTATATTCCTTTCTCAAACTAATTTATCTTTATTACATGTTCCATCAAAATTTTGTATTCTTACTGTTGTATATTTGTAAAATCATTTTTGAAGTTTTGTAAAATTTGTTAAGTTAAATAGGGGAAATTATTGGGAAATCCCTTATGATTTATCTTAACAAATTATTTTTAGTGATTTTACATCTTAGATTTATTACCCATAATGTATGGTGAGGGTAATTTGGCCTTAGAAGCCTTAGAATGTTATTGATATAAAGGACATAAGAAAGACATACTAAATTTAAGAGAAAAGTCATGATTTGCCAACATGCATCGGCTAAAAGTCGATGCAACTTCGACTACCGAGATATTCTTACAAACAGTTAGAATTCAATGTTATTTTAATTAGAACTCGACGTTACATCGATTGAATTTCTTAACAGAATTTATTTTGAGATTTTTAATCAGAATTATTTCAAGGGGTTTGCATAATAGAATCTTGGAGACGTTAGAAGATGTCGATCCATATATATAATGAGATACAACAGAGAAATAACAATCATGCATTATTATTGAATACACACATCAATCATCAACTTCAGATGATCAAGAAATTCATATCAGATCGTGATAGATTGATTTCGACAGAAAAAGTTTAAAAGATCATCATCAACAATTGAACTTCTTCCGTCAATCAGTCGATTGTTTTGATAGTTGTTGAATCTGCAAAATAGAATTAGTTCTTCTTCTTCTCAAGAGGAAACTACATCATATTCAAAAAAGATTCAAGGATAATATGGAAATTGGGCATATAATCTTTGTGATTTTGATATTTAGAGATTCATCAGAAGTTCCATATATCATCACTGCTAGTGCTCAGAAATTTGCTGAGTGGACACTAAGAGAAGATTAAATCTATCACAATTTTTTTCATTTTCTTGTTACACTTTATGAAAAGAGTTTTGAGAATCTCTCTTCAAAGGATTCAGTGAGAGGTTCTGAGATACTCCTTGAGAAAAGACTCAGTCTGTAATTGGTTCAAGTTCTCCTTATCAAAAGATCTAGTGTTGGTTCTAAAAGTCTCTTGATCAAAAGACTCAGACACTGTGATAGTGAATTCCTACCAAGGGGGTAGAAGAGTGGATGTCCCAGTTTGAGGGGAACCACTATAATCTTGTGTCTTCTGGGTTTTTGTATTTGTTTTAATTATTGTGTTGTGATTTTATTTACTTGCATCTAAATCCGGTTGATTGTTAATATATATGCAAATTCCGTGAATTAAATTAAGTATTTGGAATAACATTTTATTTTTTATTCACCCCCTCTAGAGAAAACTTTGAGGAATTTAGCAACTGCTCTCCCATTTCAGGAAATGAGAGTACCCATGTGATTGGTGTGATGTTATGATGTGTGATGATGTGTTAGAATCATATGCGTTATAGGGTGTCATGGGTGAAACAAAAGTTTGCATACATGTCCTCCATTTAGGATGGCACCAAAGGCTCTAGCCGAGCTCAAAGTGCAGTTGCAGGAGCTATTGGAGCAAGGGTACATTAGGCCCAACTCTTCACCATTGGGCGCACCGGTGTTGTTTGTAAAGAAGAAAGATAGCAGTATGCAGTTGTGTATAGACTACCGTGAGCTGAATGAGCTGGGAGTCAAGAATAAGTATCTGATTCCATGGATAGACGACTTGTTTAACTAATTGGTAGGTTTAGTGGTGTACTCCAAGCTGGACTTGAAGTCGGGGTATTACTATTTGCATATTCGGGATAAGGGCATTCCCAAGACAGTGTTTAGGATGGGGTATGGTCACTTCGAGTTCTCGGTGATGTCGTTCGGTTTGACATGCGTGCCTTCAGTGTTCATGTATTAGATGAATTGAGTGTTTTAAGAGTACTTGAATTCGTTTGTGGTGGTGTTTATCGACGACATACTAGTGTACTCCAAGTCGTAGGTGGAGTGTGTGAGTCCAAGTCGCAGGCAGAGTATCCGACTCACTTGAAAGAACCAGCTTTATGTTAAGTTCTCGAAGTGTGAGTTCTAATTAGAGAAGGTGGAATTCTTTGGTCATGTGATTAGTAGTGATGGGGTGATGGTGGATCTTGTGAAAATTGAGGCCTTCAGGGATTGGCCTATTTTGAGAATCGTGGCGGAAGTCAGGAGTTTTCTTGGACTAGGCGGCTACTACAGAAGGTTTGTGGAAAACTTTTTTTAGATAGCATTTTCCCTCACGTCTCTTACTCGTAAGGATCAGAAGTTTGTGTGGATGCCGAAGTGCGCCCGAGTATTCAAGACCTTAAAAGAAAGGTTAATGTTTGCTCCAATCCTAAATCTTCCTTGTTGGATTGAGGGATTTCAAATTTTCAGTGATGCATCAGGATACGGTTTAGGTTGCATTCTTGTGCAGCATGACAACGCGATAGCTTATGGGTCTAGACATCTGAAGCCTCATGAGAGCAATTACTTCGTCCATGACTTGGACCTGGTAGTAGTAATATTTGCATTAACGTTATGGTGGCACTACGTGTATGGTGCGAAGGTGGAGATCTTCACGAACCACAAAAGCCTAAAGTATTTTTTGGATCAAAAAGACTTGAACATGATGCAATGCAGGTAGGTCGAGTTCCTTGGGGACTATGATGTAGCCATTCAATACACACCAAGCAAGGCCAACGTGGTGGCTAAAGTCTTGAGTAGGAAATATTCTAGGCAAGGGAACTGGATTGAAGTTCATGATGAGCAGTTGGTACAGGATTTTGAGTCCCTCAACATTATTTGTGTAGCTAAAGGGGAGTCTAGCATAACTTAATTGAACTGGATAAAGTTGCAGTATGACTTGTCCAATCGTATTCGGGAGGCAACCAGTGGGAATGCAGAATTCCAGCCATTAGTGGTGGAAGCTCAGAAAGGTGAGGGAAGTACAATGGAGATGGTTGATGGGATCTTAAGGAAGGATAAAAGGATTTATGTACTGCAGTTCGACAAGTTCTGTGAGGAGTTGATGTTTGAGGCCCACTTTACGAAGTACTCCACTCACTCAGGCAGTAAAACGATGTACTTAGATATGAATAAATCTTTTTGGTGGCCTGGGATGAAGCGAGATATAGCTTTGTATATGAATCTATGCCAGACTTATGTCTTAGTTAAGGCTGAGTGCTATAGGCCGGGTAGGTTCCTGAAGCCCCTTCCTATTCCCGAGTGGAAATTTGACGACATCTTCATGGACTTTGTGCATAATTTGACTCAATCGTCGTAAGGTAACAATGTGATTTGGGTGATTGTTGATCGCCTAACAAAGGTGGCTCACTTCATTCTGAATCGAAAGGAAGATAGTGTGGAGAAGCTAGTAGAGCTTTGTAACACCCCAATTTTCTAGACTTAAGGCTCTAGTAGCTACCGCACTGCGGTAGGTTGTTATCGTCCGGCAGTATCCTTATTTCTTCGAGTGGAAGGCATTGAGTGGTAGTTGTTGAGTGATAGGCGTTGAGTGGTAGCGTCGAGTGGTAGCACACGATGTTAGCTAATTACCGCTCGAGGGTAGCCCAATTCATCGTGTCGATGCAGCGAGACGGAAGTGTTGAGTGAGCTAACATGCAGTGGAATTGCTATCGACGGCAGTAGTGCAGTATTATTTTCTGACCAATAGCTCAGGAAGTTATCGTGATACGGTAGGTAGCTACCGCCCAGTAGTAGCGTACGAGAGCAATTTTGTAACGGCTATGTTTAGGCCGTCTGATCGTTCTTGGGATGTAATCATAAGGACCAGTACACTCCGTACAAGAGGCTTAAGTAGGGATGAAAGGGTGATTTCCCTCATTTCTTCTATTTTTGAGTGAGAGTTAGGGTTTGGGAGAGAGGGTTTGGAGGAGGTAGAAGAAGTGCTTTCTTCGCCATTAGTGAAGCTCTGAGGCTCTGTTCGTCGGTCTGAAGCAAAATCCATGGAGAGGACTTGAAGGCACACATTTTCATCCGTGCAAATCGAGATCTCTATGGCGAGGAAGAGGAGTCATAAGGTAACGACACTTCTCTTCTCCGTCTTTAGGATGCGTGCATGATATCCATTTCATTCTTGCTTACTTTCAAGCATTTAAGCACCAGATCTCTCAAATGAGAGGGGTATGGGTTGCCATGGTTCAAAGGAGCCACTGAGTCGATTGTGTCCATCCCTGGCATGTTGATGCGTTAGAAATCCGCTCTGCTAGTTGATTAGGCATTGTGGGTGAAACCGAAGTCGTGACCGTTAGTCTGACTCGGTAATGTGGCATAACGAGCCTTAAGGCGTTCTCTAGAAATCCATTTGCGGCAAGATGTTGATTGTGATGTTTGTCCCCCCTTATTTTTGTGCGAGACGAAAGGTGGTTTAGGGTGGGGAAGGCTATGTTTGTGGATTGATGTGCTAAGGTGAGACTTTTTCTGTGGTCAGCTGGCTAGCCCGTGACATGCAAGTCATGTATGGAGAGTGTCCCAGCGAGACAAGTCCCCTTATGAGAAATTGACGAGAACGTCAAGCTTTTGACAAGCTCGAGCGATGAAACACATGAGCGGGTGGGGTCAAGCAAGGGTTCTTAGCATCAGTTTATTTTTGTGACGGAATCCTGACGTAAGAAGTCTGAGCATGCAGGCAAGCTCGGGTTTTGAGATACATGAGCGGGTGGGGCCTAGGCAAGAGTTCAGTGTGTTGGCTTGAATGCCATTGGGGGAAAATGGGAGTACCCGTGTGATGTGATGTGATGATGCGTGATGATGTGTTAGATTCATGTGTTATAGGGTGCCTTGGTTGAAACCCAGGTTTGCATACATGTTGCATTGTAGGCCTCTTTTTATTAAATGCTCAACCTAGAAACATGTTTGATGTTTGTGACATCCCAACTTGTTTCTTAACTCTTTAAGTATATACATTTACATACAAAGTGCTGACCTGCAGGGTGATGGAGTACCTCGGGGTCCGATAGGGACGGTCGGGAGGAGATTTGTCGGTTACACAGTTGAGGTCCGCCTTTACTGACCCACATTACAAAAAATTTTATAGGGTAAGGTGCACATGCTGGAGCAAGATCACCGGCCGAAAAGGCCTAAGCCTCACGAAGTGTTCTCCTTTGTTGTACTTTTAAGTTGATGAATGTTATGTTGATTGTATTGTAATCCGGCTTGCATGTCAAGGTATCTTAGGAGTGCTAAGGCACGTTATTCTGTTTGTTATTGTTTCAGTTTTGGGGATATTTGAATGTTGTAAGGCCTTAAGGCCGATTCAAAGTCCTGTGGTAGTGGATAACTTCTAGTGTTTGTGGGTTTCCGTTGTTTTGTGTTCTGAGTTTTGAGGTGTGTTGTTCTTTTATATCACTTTATAATGTTAAAGCTGTGGCGTCTATATATTGTGGGGCACCGACCGGACCTATATTATATGGTCATTATAGGGGAAGCGTTACAAGCTTTACGTTCAGAACATTGTGTGGATGTATGAGATTTCAAAGATTATTGTCAGTGATCGAGATGGGCAGTTCACGTCCAAAGATTGGAGGTTAATGCAGAATAGTTTGGGCACCTAACTTATGTTCAGTACAACATTCCATAGATCGATGGTCAAATGGAAAGGACGAATCGTACTTTGGAATATATGTTGAAGATGTGCGCTCTTAATTTTGGCACGATATGGAAAGACCACCTATTTATTGTTGACTTTGCCTACGATAATAACTTCCAAGCGAGCATTCAGATGCACCGTATGAAGCATTGTATGGTAGGCATTATCGAACGTCTATGTCATGGATAAAGGTGGGAGACACACAACTTTTGGGAAAAGAAGCAATGGCAAATGCTTGTGAGTTAGTTCAGACGATCCAAGAGCACGTGAAGGTTGCTCAGGATTCGATCGGCAAAATATTTTAATGCGCGCCATAGGAATGTGGAGTTGGAGTGGGAGACATAGTTGAAAGTTATTTAACTGGAGGTTAGCTAATCACCTAGAGGGGGGGGTGAATAGGTCTTTAAGATTTTCTTAGTTCTTTTGCTGATTTTTAAGATGATATATCTAGAGCTTATCCTTAGCACCCGCAATAAATCAGAAAACAAGTACACAACAAACACACAAGGATTTATAGTGGTTCCCCAATCCGGTACAACCACTTTCCCTCCCACCTATCCAACTGATTTGTTGGACTAGGCACAAACTCCACCAATATGCTCCTCAGAGCTTACACCTCAGGCACGCAGCCGTATACACAGATTCTTCACAGAATCCAAACTCAGAACTATATGGTTTCCTACCTCAGAGCCCTGCAGAGCTCCTACAACTCAGTGATCCATTGATCACCTACCTCATCCTTATTTTTAAGGCCTACAACTCAGGCTCTTCATCCCTATAGCTTCAGGCATAAAGCCCTACTCTCAGAGTGTTGCAGGACTCCTACAACTCAGTACCCTTCCAAGTACCTAAAGCTTAGCCTCCTCCAAGGCCTACAACTCAGTGATACACTTGTCACCTACAGCTTAGTGACTCTCCAGTCACATACCTCAGGCAGAAGGCTGTACAATCAGGCTGGGAGGATAACGCTACCTCAAATCCACACTTGAATCCTACCTCAGAGAGCAGCACTCTCCTACCTCAGGCAATAAAGCCCTACATCTCAGATCCACACTTGGATCCTACCTCAGTACCCCAACAGGGCACCTACCTTAGTGAATAATTAGTCACCTATCTCAGACACAAAGTGCCCTACACTCAGATTCAGATAAACTGAATCTTACAAGAAAAGATTACAAAATGTTTAAGAAAAATAAAATAATTGACTCGGAGATAAGTCTCTGAGTCTATCTTGCTGGACTGAGCAGATATCAGTCCAGCACTCTTGTTGTAGAAGGAATTAGTCCTCTTCTAAAGCTAACACTTTTCTGCTGTACAGATGAGCAGTAACCAGCTTGCTGAATGGATGAATCAGCTTCTCTGTTCTGGAAAGAACTATCTTGCTGAGCTTGAAGAGCTTCGGCTAACTTCCTTTGCCTTTCAGGCTATCTCTGCAGGACTTGAGCTTTCAAGCTTGATGGATAAGATGTCCAGCCGCCTGTAATTTTCTTTCTGTATTTTCTTCGTTTGTTCCTTTTTTGTTCGATCTATTTTGTTGCCCTAATCCCTTTTCTTTTTCCTTTTTATATGCGTTGATTTGAATCAACAACACACTTGTATGTGTGCCCAGCCAAGGTTTGGTGAGCCCCACCTTCTTTAGAAAAGGACAAGGTAGCTTTTGGCGCCACTACAGCTTTCCTGCAATGGCTATATGTAAGTTGACTTTGATGATGTTAACAATGGTCATCACCATCTGGACTTAGAAAATATTCCATAAATCCAGGAATCATTGAGTGATGTTAAGTCACTTAACGTCATTTGTCTTGGCTCTTAGCGCTTTTAGACTTGTGAATTTTCTCTGGATTTGTCTCAGTGGTTCTGTCTTATCGGTCTCAATGGTTTTCTTCTTAACATCTGTGATAGGTCTTTGTCTCAACACTTTCTTCTTATCAGCTGAGATAAGTTTCTATCTCAGCGGTATCTTCACAGCGGTCTTAGCGGTTTTTTGCTTCACAGCTGAGACTATCTTCTATCTCAGCGGTTTTCCTCTTAACTGTCTCAGTACTTCCTTCTTCATTAGAAGCGTTGAGTGAACCTGCTTCACTCAACACTTCTGGACTTAGAGAAATCAAGCCAGTTTTGTATCAGCGGTTAAGCTGACACATTCTTCTTAGTTGTCTCAGCTGTCTCAGCGGTCTCAATGCCGGTTTCTCAGCTATCTCAGTTGTCTTATCACTTTTTGCCTTAGTCAGTTTTTCTGGCTTTAGTTGCGTTCGACGATCTGTGGGCTGAGCTCAACAAACTCTGATCTTCTTAGTGGTCTCAACGCTTTTTGCCTTAGTTGATTTTTTGGCTTTATCTTACCAAGTGTTGAGAAGAGTTCGACGATTTGTAAGCTGAGCTCAACGAATTGCAAACTGATCTCGATGAACTTTAAGCTGAGCTCAATGAACTTTGAAACCTGAGCTCTTAAGCTTATCCCAAAGAATGTTGAGCTGAGCTCGACGACCAACGAGCTGAGCTTGACGAACTTTGAGCTGAGCTCGGCGAATTTTGAGTTTACTACCAAACTCATTTTTCTTCACCTATTCAATCATGGACTACTTGCAAGCAAGATCTAAGGCACACATCAAATACATTATGTGTGTATGTCATTAACCCATTTGACTTCTTACAAATCTGGGATATTGGGATCAATAGACCCAACAATCTCCCCCTATTTGGAGATGTCATAACAATACAGGTCATTGACAAGACAATATATTCATTATAAACAAAATATAACATTAGTAGAGTGTGGAAATGTTATCATATTTCTCCAGCCTGTGGAGAATTACTTACTCCCCCTGGCATGCTGCCATCCTTACCGTTCCACTTGTCTATTCTTCTCAACCCTTGACTTCTATCCTCCCCCTTTTTGACTTCTGCAATAGGGAGCATTCTGAGGGGGTTTTCTCCACCTATCTGTCTGAAGTAGATTTTCCCACTGTGACTGAATCCAGTTTAACTGTTAGGCTAGCTCCCCCACAACAGTTGCACACTATCTTCATAATCTGGAGGAAGAGCATGTTTTACTTGCAAAATAAACAATGCAGCATATGTTAGAAGAGAGAGTTGAATCTACACAAGATTCAACATACCCAATTCAAATTTGAAGGTGTTGAACTTGGCTTCATTTAGTGGCTTAGTGAAGATATCATCCACTTACTTGTCTGTGGAGACAAACTCAAGGCTATGTCTTCCTTTTCCACACATTCTCTAATGAAATGATACCTAATTTCTATATGTTTAGTCCTACTATGAGAGACATGATTCCTAGCTATAGAAATTGCACTGGTTGAATCACAAAAGAGTGAAGTTCTACTTCTCTGAATATTGTAGTCCTAAAGTTCATGCTGGATCCACACCAACTGAGCACAACATCTTACAGCTGAAATATACTCTGACTCTGATGTTGATATTGCAACACTCATTTGTTTCTTGCTGTTCCAAGAGACAAACCTTCCACCTAGAAATTGATAGGAGCCTGAAGTGCTCTTCCTGTCCTCCTTGCAGCCTGCAAAATCTACATCTGAATAGCCTGTTAGTTCAAATTCCCCATTTCTGGGGTACCATAGGCCAAGATCTGGGGTGCCCTTAAGATATCTCAAGATTCTTTTCACAACAGTGCAGTGAGACTCTTTAGGGTAGGCCTGATACCTAGCATAGACACATGTTGCATATTTAATGTCAGGCCTACTTGCAGTGAGGTAGAGAAGGGAGCCAACTATACCTCTATACAGAGTTTGTTCCACAGGCTTCCCTGGATCATCTTTACCTAAAGGTATACTTGAGCTCATGGGAGTTCTTATGGTGGAAGCATTCTCCATGCCATATTTCTTGATTATCTCCCTTGTGAACTTTGACTAGGATATGGAAGGACCATCATCGGTCTATTTTACTTGGAGTCCCAAGAAAAATTTCTGTTCGCCTATACTGCTCATCTCAAACATCCCCTGCATAAGTTTTGCAAACTTCCTGCAGAGGTTGTCATTAGTATAGCCAAATATTATGGCATCAACATAAATCTAGACTAGGATGATCTTGCCCTTAGATTCCCTTAGGAATAGGGTCTTGTCTATCTTCCCCCTTGAGAATTTGTTCTCAATGAAGAAGGTAGACAATGTCTCGTACCATGCTCTTGGGGCTTGCTTAATCCCATAAAAAGCTTTCCTAAGTCTATATACAATAGTAGGAGAGATAAAATCTACAAAACCTGGAGGCTGCTGAAAGAATTAGTTTCAAGATGTTCTAAACACCTAGAGGGGGGTGAATATGTTCAATTCTTTTTCTGACTTAGGCAGATATTTCAATCTAATTTAACAATTTACTTAGCAGAAAATACAACACAGCATTCACATACACACAACATTCACAGATTGCACACCAGTTTTATAGTAGTTCCCCAGATGATGGGTACATCCACTTTCCCCCTTCGCCTATCTAGCAGTGTACTAGATTCGGCCTAACTTCATTCCTTCTTCTCAGATTCGCAGATCTTACAGCTCAGAACCAAGACTAGTTCCTACAACTCAGAGTGAATCCACACCCCTACAACTCAGGTACAAGCCCTACCTCAGCCTCTTTCACAGGCCTACAACTCAGAGTGACACCCAACTCTTACAACTCAGGCAAAATCCCTACCTTAGCCTCTTTCACAGGCCTATAACTCAAGGAACAGATTCCCCTACCTCAGGCACTCAGCCCTACCTTAGCCTTTATAATTTGGGCTTACAACTCAGAGATGTAAATCTCCTACACTCAGATCTATTACAGATCCTACAAGAATTATTGATAGAAAGATACAAATATCTTCAACCAAATGGAGAGAGAATTGGTTGAAGGCTTCTTGATCAGTTCTTGATAGAACTGATTACTTAAGGATCAACATGTCTTAGCTTTCTTCAAAGCTTCTTGAATATGAACAAAGTAGGGTTGATCTTCTTGATGTTGGAGTTGATCTTCAATTTTCCTCCTTCAGAAATTAATCTGAATTGTTCAGGCAGACGGTTCAGGATCTGCCTTCACTGGATGAGAACTTCTCTCCTTCTTGTTTTTCTCTCTCTACAATCTGTTGACTGTTTCTTTTCTCTCCTCTTCTAGATTCTCAATCCTTCAGAGATAATAATTGTTGGGTATTTCATCCACATGAACCCAGATTTGATGAAGTCACCCTGGAACTAAGATGAATTAAGTTGTATTTGATGCTTGGTTTGAGCTATATGTGTGCAGGAGTTTCACTGGGAAGTGTAGGCCAATGTCAGCCCATAGTGGGTCACCAAACACAGGAACTGTGCAATGTAATCCCTCATTGCATATTCCAAAGTGTTGACTCATGTGTGGTCTCTCTATTGGTATACACTTCATATTCAAGCTATTGGACTATGGGAAATGCATTGGGAGTTGGCTACTATAGAAGAATCAATTTTTCCAACATCAGAAAAAAATTCTAAGTGTTTTACTCGAGTAGTGCTTTCACCTAGTCGAGTAGTCTGGCTATAAGTTACTCGAGTAGTTCTGTCTATATACTCGAGTAGACATAGTCATATACTCGAGTAGCTAAGTCACCTACTCGAGTAGACCAAGTCATATACTCGAGTAAGTTTACTCACATACTCGAGTAGATAGAAACATACTCGAGTAGTTCACTTTACCTACTCGAGTAGTTCTTGTGTTACCCGTGTACCTTGCAATTTCCCTACTCCAGTATTTTTCTAAGTCTTTTACTCGAGTAGCACCTTCACCTACTCGAGTAGGTTACTTCCTCTCGAGTAGTTTAGTTCAACTACTCGAGTAGTTGCCAGCAGACCTCTTCAGAATTTTTTTCTAAGTATTCCACTCGAGTAGTCCTTCATGTACTCGAGTAGGTTATGTAATATACTCGAGTAGCTCTTCTAGTACTCGAGTAGTTCCTCTATATACTCGAGTAGGTCTCTTAGTATACTCGAGTAGTTCTGTCTATATACTCGAGTAGTTGATCTCTATATACTCGAGTAGCCTGTTTATACTTACCCGAGTATGTTTCCCATCATATACTCGAGTAGCTATTCAACTACTCGAGTAGTTACTGACTTACTCGTGTAGTTGGCCATATATTTCCGAAAATTTTTCTAAGTCATTTTTCTGACGGGATTTTTCAAATCACGCGACATGATTGGTCCACGTGTACATCATTAAGACCGATTATGACCGTTAGTCTCTCCTATATAAGGTCTTATCAGAAAATGACAAACCCTAAGTTTTTCTCAAAGTTTTCTTGTAATCCCTTTTTCGAGAAATATTCTTCAGCCGCCTCTCTCCGACTTTCGCGAAACGGAAGCCGCCGCCGCCGCCTTCTTCTCCGGCCAAAGCTTCTACTTTCAGAGGTTTATTCTGAAGAAAAGTTACAGATCGAGATCAAATTCACTGATCACTTTCTCTCTCTCGATTTCTGTAAAAGGAAGTAGATCCAGATCGAGGCCGAGACCTTCTTCACCGAATTCTGAAAACGCTGCAAAGTTGAAAAGAAGAAGATCCTGGTCATTTCTTTCAGATCTGAGTGATTTACTGTTTGTATTCTTGTAAACACTTTATTAATCTTGTAGGAGAAATCTTCTCCGAGTGTAGGAGTTTTTCACTCCGAGTTTGTAGGAAGTGTTATCTTCCGAGGTGTAGATCCGTCTTGTTGGATCGAGTTTGTAGGAACTTTGTTCCGAGGGTAGGATCGATTTTTGATCCGAGATAGTGGAGTAGCCGAGTCTAGTTGATTGCTAGATCGGTGAGGGAAAGTGGATGTACCCAAGGTTGGGGAACCACTAAACATCTTGTGTCGTCTGTGATATTGGTAGATATTTCTGTGCAGTGCTCTAATTAATTTTTATTCCGCAAAAGACGCACAAACCACCTATTCACCCTCCTCTAGGTGATTTAGGTCGACAACAGTTTTCTTTCAATTGGTATCAAAGCCAGGTTGATCGTTAAAAGGTTAACACCTTGATCAGATCCAGATCTGTTGTCTGAAAGATTCGACCATAAAATGGACAAGGGCAGAGATTTCGCCAAGCTTCCTCTGTGCAACAAAAACAACTTTCCCATGTGGAAAGAAAGGATAAAATTTTTCATGGAAGCTGTGGATCCAAGGATCTTCATGATCGTTGAAGAAGGTCCTTACGTTCCCATGACTATGTCCACTATCGACCCTACCAAGAGAGTTCCCAAGAAGCTAATGGATCTCGACAAAGATGAGATTGCACTTGTCTCTCTCGACAAGAAAGCTAAAAACATAATAGCAAGTGCAGTCGATGACTCGATGCTGCAGAATTTGATTCACTGTCAATCAGCTAAGGAGATGTGGCACTCCTTAGTCACTTTGATGGAAGGGACTGAAGAAGTAAGGGATGATCGGAGATCCCTCCTCAATCAAAAATATGAAGCGTTCCGACAAGGGAACAAGGAAACAATTGTCGACACCTTCGAGAACTTCTTCAAGATTGTAAATGGCCTAAGGGTGTATGGACGTGTCTTCATAAACGGAGAACTGAATGATAAATTCTTGATATCCCTAACCAAGGAATGGGATAACAAGGTATGTGCCATCAGGGAGTTCGGGAAGCTAGTTGAAACGGACCCGCAAAATCTTTTTGGAAAGCTTATGTCTTATGAACTCCAAATCAATACAATAAAACCTAAAGAAGAGAAGGGCAGGTCTGCTCTAAAGGAGAAATATGTCGCTCTGAAGGCAGACACCTCCAGAAAGACTAAGGGTGCCTCCCCCGCTCCAGCTCCAGAAGTTGATGAAGAAGAAGAAACATCAGAGCCCAGCACCTCAGGCTCTGAACTATCTGAAGGAGAGTTCTCCCTGCTCTCAAGGCAATTCAAGAAGTTTCTTAACAAAAAGAAACAATGGAAAGGCAAGGATGCCTCACACAGAAGATCGCGGCGCGATGACGATCGACAAAGAAAAGGCTCAAGCAGCCACGACAGGTATAACACTAAACAGAACAAATACGTTTCAACTGACATCATTTGCTACTGTTGCAATAAGCCAGGTCACGTCATTGCTGACTGCCCCCACAAGAAGAAGGAGGGTGGCAGAAGAGAAGATAAGAAATCCTCACATAACAGGAAGAGGAAAGAGAAGAGTCTAATAGCCAAAAGGAGCAAGACTCTTAGCGACTCCGACTCCTCTGAGTCAAGCGAAGAAGAAGAAGCTTACTTTGGGCTAATGGCTCAAACAGATGATGAACAAGAGCCCCAGTTCACTGGGAAGGTAAACTCTCACACCCCTCTCTCAGAGTCTGAAGTCTCTGAACATGATTGCGAGAGCAGCTCCTCTGACGATGAGTCAGAATTGATGGCCCAGTATAAGGAGTTAATCATGGCTTACGACAAATGTCGTCGAGTCATGAAGACTCAGGCTAAAGAGATCAAATCTCTAAAAGTCGAAGAGAGCAACTTGAGAGAGAAAGTCGCAAAGACTGACTACCTCGAAGAAAGCTTCAACAATGCTATTGAAGAATACAACAAGGCTCTCGAGCACCTTGACCTGAAGGAGAAGATCATCAAAGGTTTGGAAGCCGAACTTGCGGCTGAAAGGAAACTTGTTGAAAGTTTCTCTAAGCCCAAGAAGGTTCTTCCATTCGTTGCTGAATTCTCAGCAAAGGCCAAGGGAGCTGGACTAGGCCATGAAGAAGCTCCTAGTAAATCCTCTAGGAGAAACAAGAACCAACGAAAAAATAAGGCCGCCAAAAAGGCCTCAGTCGAAGAAAAGGGAAAAGCCCCTCTGAATCAAACCACATTCAGAAAGGTCATATTTCCAACAAATGAGTTTGATTTTGACTCATCATACGGGCACTTTGCTAGGCCTACTCATGTAGAGCCAAAGTCCCGCTATCAAGGATGGGCTCGACCCCGAAACTTTGGCGAAAGTGTCTTTAAGGCACCTTATGAAGAAGTTGTTCTTCAGAGCTATGGCCCTTTCAATCATGGGCATAACTTCAAGAACGCACCAAAGACAAAGCCTGCTGTAGAAAAGCCTATAAAGGAGAAGAAGCCATGTGACTGCCATCACCATGAGGCATCTTCCTCCAAAAATGCTATCCCAGCTAGACCAAAGCTCCAGAAGGTCAAGCAGGAGATCTTGAGGCAAAGGTACAACAGATTTGACTGTTGGTGCTGTGGCAAGGTTGGTCACTTCGCCATAGATTGCTGGTTCAATTCCAGAAACGCTGCAACCCCTCATGTCAGCAATATGAGAAAGACCGCTCATAATGCCAACACTCGCAGGGGGAGCACTCTAACCCGAGACCAAGGACCCAAACGTGTTTGGGTTCCTAAGGCGAATTGATTGTAATTGCAGGAATGTCCAAAGGCCAACAAAATGCCTATCTGGTACTTGGACAGCGGATGCTCTCGGCATATGACCGGGACGAGAAGCCTCATTCAGAACTTTACTCCAGTCGTGAACGGACCAAAGGTCATCTTTGGAGGTTCAGACCGTGGAATTACTAGAGGCTATGGTATGATTACTAACGGCAATGTATCCTTCTCGGATGTGGCCTATGTTGAAGGATTGGAACACAATCTCATTAGCATAAGCCAACTCTGCGATAAAGGATACATAGTTGAGTTCCATGCTGATAAGTGCTTGATAAAATCCGTTGACAATATGGAAACGATTCTATCCGGCACTCGAAGCAGGAATATTTTTTGTTTAAATTTCATCTGTATAGATTCCTCCACACCAGTGTGTCTTTTGGCAAAAGATAGTGCGTCTCTTGGTGACCAATGGCACAAGAGACTAGCACATATTAATTTCAAAACAATTAATAAACTATTTTCAATGAACTTGGTACGTGATGCCCCAAATGTCAAATGCGTCAAAGACAGACCTTGTCATGCATGCGTAAAAGGCAAGCAAACAAGGGCTACCTTTAAAAGCACTGTTGGCAAAGACTCTAACAGATGTCTCCATCTATTGCGCATGGACTTGTTTGGTCCACTGCAGATTAGAAGTTTGGGAGGCAAGGAATATACATTGGTAATTGTTGATGACTACTCGCGCTTTGCGTGGGTGTTCTTTCTGAAACACAAGTCAGATACCTTCGATATCTTTACCAATTTTGTCAGGCAAGTCCAGAATGAATACAACTGCTCCATAGTCAAAATCAGAAGTGACAACGGAACAGAGTTCAAATCTGGGGCCATGACAGAATTCTATGAAAGCTTAGGTATCTTTCATGAGTTTTCCTCTCGCCGTACTCCACAACAAAATGGAGTGGTTGAGAGAAGGAATAGAACACTCATAGAGGCCTGCAGGACCATGTTGAGTGATGCTTCACTACCGGAATACTTCTGGGCCGAGGCCGTCAACACTGCATGCCACGTGCAAAATCGAGCACTCATAAACAAAGACCACAACAATACTCCTTACGAACTTCTGAAAGGCAAACAACCAACAGTCTCTTACTTTAGAATCTTTGGTTGCAAATGCTTCGTACTTAACAATGGGAAGTATCATACCACCAAGTTCAGCGAAAAGTGCTTTGAAGGTATTTTTGTAGGATATAATAGCCATAGTAAGGCATACAGGATTTTCAATAGAAAAACCCTGGTGGTGGAAGAATCGATACATGTTGTATTTGATGAGACGAGCTTGCTGCAAAGCAATCCGTCTAGTGTGCTCATTGAAGATGCAGGTGAAAAGCTGAAAGAAACTACCTTGGATGATACGTCCGAAGAAGAAGGCGAGAAGTTTATTAAGATCACCACTCCCACTCCCATTGGAGAGGCTGATGATCAAAATGAAGAAGTCATCCAGGATGAAGAAATCACTCCGGTGCTTGAAGATATTCCAGATGCAAGGACCTTAGAGCTCAGACATCTGAAGGATCACCCCATGGACCAGATCATAGGAGATCCCCGGGACGGTGTCAGAACTCGGAGAGGTACAAGTAATGAGAATCTTCATTTGAGTTTTCTCTCACAGGTTGAACCAAAGAAATTTGAGGAAGCAAACTCAGACGCATCGTGGATAATGGCAATGGAAGAAGAGCTAAATCAGTTCAAGCGCTGCAATGTATGGATACTGGTTCCAAGACCCAAGGGAAAGAACATCATTGGAACAAAATGGGTCTTCAGGAACAAGATGGATGAAGACGGGACTATCATAAAGAACAAGGCCAGACTCGTCGCTAAAGGATATCGTCAAGAAGAAGGAATCGACTTCGACCAGACCTATACTCCAGTGGCCAGGCTGGAGGCAATAAGATTGTTCCTAGCATATGCTGCTTTCAAAGGCTTCACCATCTATCAGATGGACGTGAAGTCGGCCTTCCTGAATGGTAACTTAAAGGAGGAAGTGTATGTGGAACAACCTCCAGGTTTCGTTGATCCTAACTTTCCCGATCATGTCTATTTCCTGCACAAGGCCCTATATGGTCTGAAACAAGCTCCTCGAGCTTGGTATGAAACGTTGTCTACCTTTCTACTTGAGAACAAGTTCACAAGGGGAAAGATAGATAAGATATTATTTCTTAGGGAAATAAAGGGCAAGATTTTGCTAGTGCAAATCTATGTCGATGACATTATCTTTGCCTCTACAGATAACAACCTCTGCAAAAAGTTCTCAAAACTTATGCAAAGGAAGTTTGAAATGAGCAGTATGGGCGAGCTGAAGTATTTCTTAGGGCTTCAAGTGAAACAATCTGAAGATGGAATTTTCATCTCACAGACCAAATTCACCAAAGTGCTAATTAAGAAATTCGGAATGGAGAACGCAACCTCTATGAGGACTCCAATGGGCTCAACTATGTCTCTGGACAAGGATGAGAAAGGGAAACCTTTTGATGAAACCAAGTACAGAAGCATAATTGGATCCTTGCTCTACCTTACTGCCAGTAGGCCTGACATAATGTTCTCAACATGTGTATGTGCTAGATTTCAGGTGAACTCTAAGGAATCTCATTACGCTGCTGCAAAGCGGATCCTGAGATATCTTAAAGGCACACCAAATCTTGGCTTATGGTACCCAAGAAGTAATGACAGCGAACTAATTGGATTTTCAGATGCAGATTTTGCAGGGAGCAAAGACGATCGGAAAAGCACCTCTGGGACTTACCAATTCTTCGGAAGAAGGCTAATTTCCTGGAGTAGCAATAAGCAGAACTGTGTCGCAATTTCAACGGCCGAGTCAGAGTATATCTCTGCAGGCAGCTGTTGCGCACAGTTGCTATGGATAAAGAATCAGTTCGAGGACTACAACCTGCAGTTCAAGGATATACCCTTGTACTGTGACTCCTCCAGCGCAATTGCAATAGCCAACAATCCAGTCTCTCATAGCCGGACAAAGCACATTGAGCTAAGGTACCACTTCATCCGGGAACATGTGGAGCATGGAGACATAGATCTCCAATATGTGCCTATAGATCGGCAAGTTGCAGATATCTTCACCAAGCCGCTGGACGAGACCAAGTTCTCGTTCTTCAATACAGAGCTTGGGATGCTCAACAAGGAGGACTAAAGAAGGCTGAATGACCAAGAAGCAAGTAATTGCAAGGGGTTAGTCAAAAAATCCACTCTTTCTCACTCTTTTTAAAAATTCCACCCGAGAAGTATGAGACATACTCGAGTAACTAAGGACCTACTCGAGTATATGAAAGAACCTACTCGAGTATGTGTACTGACCTACTCGAGTACCTAAAGATCTACTCGAGTGCATTTCTGACCTACTCGAGTAAGTCAAGATCTACTCGAGTAAGTACTCGGGTAGTTCTTCTTACATACTCGAGTAGCTCCAATCAACCTACTCGAGTAGCTCCTTTACCTACTCGAGTAGCCTCTCTCTCTCTCGTGTCCTGATTTCCAGTTTTTCAAAATTTGTTCTATTCGCCAACCAAGGCTATATGTCGCCTCTTTATTTAAATTAATTAGCGGAAATTGAAGAGTTATATATATATGAAATTCCGAAACCTACTCGACATCTTTCTGTCTCTCGAGTACCCTGTCTCTTCGCCTACCCTGCCGACTTGCCTCCGCCGAAGTTGTAGAGCTTTCTCTCTCTCTAATTTCCTCCAGACAGTTGCACCCATGGCGTCTTCTCACAAGATTGGCATCGGCTCCGAACTCGTCACCGACGGTATTGCAGAACTTTCGGACGATTTCCACAACCTCCTCATCCTCCTCGACACCGTCGGCCTCTCTTTCATACTCCAAGAACCCAGTCGCGTCCTCTTCCCCGCTGTTGCAGAATTCTTCACAAATCTCAAGGTTCGACGGAACGGCAAAGTTCTAAAATCTACAGTTAAGGGGCTGAAACTACAGTTCACCAAGACCTCTGTCTCTCAACTTCTCCATTTACCTCTTGTTGATGAGGAAGATGATCTGGATGATGAAGATTCTGACCGCACAGCACTCTTCTGTGGCATCTCTCCTGACACCCAGTATATTAAGAGGTCCGACATGAATGCTGAAGGAAAATTCCTTGTTGATATCATTGGCAAAATTCTCCTGTGCAAGACTCACTCCATCAGAGAAATTCCCTTATACTTCTTCGATATAATGCAAGCCATTGTATGCCGCAAGAAGTACCAATTTGGTATGTTGATTCTGGACAAGATAAAGGATAGCATCAAATCCCCCAACTACGCAAGAATCATATCTCTGCTCCTTCATGCCACCAATCCTGAAGTATTCAACTTCTCAAAAGGGACTCCTCTTCACCACATGAAGAAGGTCTCCATCTCATCAATTCAGAGATGGGATCTCAAGCTCAAGAACTCTGCCCAAGCTGCAAAGGTTTCAGAATTCTCAGAAGTTCCTGCTGTAGAGGACAGGACTCCATCTCCCTCTCCTCATCATGTGGCCAGCTCCTCTGGTGCACCAAGTGAGGGGGAGCCTGCTCCCTCTAGCCTAGTCAGGCCACCCTCTCCTCAGCCAGAGATTCCATCCCTACCTCATACTCCAACGAGTCCAGCCATTTCCTCAGATCAAGTCCCTCAAGACATTCTTCTGTCCACAGCTGTTGTCATAGATGCCATGATTGCAGAGCTTACTGAAGATGTGCTTCCCCCTCCTCCTCTATCTCCTCCAGCTCCAACCACTGAACTTCACAAAGACTTGTCTCCAGCACAGTCTCCTGCCCGTTCTCCAGCCAGAACTCAAACACCTTCTCTTCCTCCTCCAGCAGATGAGCCAGACACCATCCTCATTTCTGATGAGCCTTCTTCTCAGCCAGCTGAGGCCCCTCTCAGAAACCTTGACTTCTCCATTCCCCATGATACAGAAGAACTGGATGCTGTCACTCATACCACCAGAGCTCTCAGCTCAGTGATCATTGAAGAACTAGCTCCCTGGGTAACACCTCCTATCCGTACTGCTGCTCCCTCTGCTGCTGCTGCTACAATTTCCTCCTCCTCAGATTTGCTGCAAAGTATTGTCATTCTTCTTCAAGAACAAAGACATTATTTTGACACCTCTCTAAAGGTGGTCACTGACAAGGTCACTGCTCTAGAAACTGAGATGAGCCGAGGTTTTGCTGAAATTCAGCATAACACTGACAAGCTAAAGTACCTGTTCCAACTTGGTGGTAAAGCTCTTGACCATACTATCACTAGTATTGGCAATGTCATGGAACAAGGTGTAACCTTAGCAAACAATCAGATTGAGCTAGATAAGAGGACTGAGGCCAACAAGATGAAAATGTGTGAAGAGGTTGGAACCTTCAAAGATGACACCACAGAGAAAGTATCTCTTGAAATCAGAAAGGGGGAGGGTTTGATAAAAGAACTCAAAGAACAGGTAGAAAACTCTAATGCTCAGAAGACAGTTGAATGGGAAGCTCATATAAAGACCATTCATGATGATGTGCTTGCCCAGATACAGAGTGTCAAACTTCACACCTATGACACTGCTGTCTGGATGCATAACCAAATCTTGCCAGATCTTGCAGTTGATCCAAACATCATTCCCCATCATCTCAACCCTCTGGCCACTGATGTTACTGCTCCAGCTGTTCCTCCTCAACCCACCTTCTCTCCCAGGCCTGGAGACTCAGTTGCCCCACCAGATACTTATGTCCCAGGCTGGGAAGACGATCCTGCTGATATATTCCTTCAAGCTCCTCCAGAGATCAGAACCAAGAAGAAAAGGAAATATGGTGAAGGCCCCTCCGCCAGCAGGATAGCTCCCTCTAAGGCCCCTGAACATGCTGAAGCCTGGTCTCCAATTTCAAAGTCTCTCATCTTGGACACACTCAGGCTGGTCATGGATCACAATGAGAACAGGAACATGCACTACAGTTCCCAAGAATGGGAGTTATATGAGAAGTCTATGCTGAAAAGGAAGATCGATGATAGAGAGTTTGGGAGAAACAACCCTGCTGCTCCTCCAAGGCCTCCTAAGTACTTTCCTAAGCCTTTCAGCTACCAAAGGAGACAACAAGAG
Organism: Platanthera guangdongensis; assembly: GCA_039583875.1. Taxonomy (NCBI): domain Eukaryota; kingdom Viridiplantae; phylum Streptophyta; class Magnoliopsida; order Asparagales; family Orchidaceae; genus Platanthera; species Platanthera guangdongensis. Next base: position 111,189,008 of record CM077157.1, on the reverse strand, counting down.
AAGATGGATAAACAGCAATCCCAAGCCCAAACCTGAAAAGATGATGAGAAATTGATATGACAATTGTAGACTTGGTGTTTTGGAAACTTATATATATATACAATTCTTCATTCTGTCTAATTATCTTTTTCATTATCCTTTGCTTACCTGCTCATATTTTTCTACTTAGTTTCTTTTATGTCCATAATTCACCTTAGTATAAAGGGTTCTGACTTCAACAAATAGGGGGAGATTGTTGGGTATTTCATCCACATGAACCCAGATTTGATGAAGTCACCCTGGAACTAAGATGAATTAAGTTGTATTTGATGCTTGGTTTGAGCTATATGTGTGCAGGAGTTTCACTGGGAAGTGTAGGCCAATGTCAGCCCACAGTGGGTCACCAAACACAGGAACTGTGCAATGTAATCCCTCATTGCATATTCCAAAGTGTTGACTCATGTGTGGTCTCTCTATTGGTATACACTTCATATTCAAGCTATTGGACTATGGGAAAGACATTGGGAGTTGGCTACTCTAGAAGAATCAATTTTTCCAACATCAGAAAAAAATTCTAAGTGTTTTACTCGAGTAGTGCTTTCACCTACTCGAGTAGTCTGGGTATAAGTTACTCGAGTAGTTCTGTCTATATACTCGAGTAGACATAGTCATATACTCGAGTAGCTAAGTCACCTACTCGAGTAGACCAAGTCATATACTCGAGTAAGTTTACTCACATACTCGAGTAGATAGAAACATACTCGAGTAGTTCACTTTACCTACTCGAGTAGTTCTTGTGTTACCCGTGTACCTTACAATTTCCCTACTGCAGTATTTTTCTAAGTCTTTTACTCGAGTAGCACCTTCACCTACTCGAGTAGGTTACTTCCTCTCGAGTAATTTAGTTCAACTACTCGAGTAGTTGCCAGCAGACCTCTTCAGAATTTTTTTAAAAGTATTCCACTCGAGTAGTCCTTCATGTACTCGAGTAGGTTATGTAATATACTCGAGTAGCTCTTCCAGTACTCGAGTAGTTCCTCTATATACTCGAGTAGGTCTCTTAGTATACTCGAGTAGTTCTGTCTATATACTCGAGTAGTTGATCTCTATATACTCGAGTAGCCTGTTTATACTTACCCGAGTATGTTTCCCATCATATACTCGAGTAGCTATTCAACTACTCGAGTAGTTACTGACTTACTCATGTAGTTGGCCATATATTTCCGAAAAATTTTCTAAGTCATTTTTCTGACGGGATTTTTCAAATCACGCGACATGATTGGTCCACGTGTACATCATTAAGACCGATTATGACCGTTAGTCTCTCCTATATAAGGTCTTATCAGAAAATGACAAACCCTAAGTTTTTCTCAAAGCTTTCTTGTAATCCCTTTTTCGAGAAATATTCTTCAGCCGCCTCTCTCCGACTTTCGCGAAACGGAAGCCGCCGTCGCCGCCTTCTTCTCCGGCCAAAGCTTCAACTTTCAGAGGTTTATTCTGAAGAAAAGTTACAGATCGAGATCGAATTCACTGATCACTTTCTCTCTCTCGATTTCTGTAAAAGGAAGTAGATCCAGATCGAGGCCGAGACCTTCTTCACCGAATTCTGAAAAAGCTGCAAAGTTGAAAAGAAGAAGATCCTGGTCATTTCTTTCAGATCTGAGTGATTGACTGTTTGTATTCTTGTAAACACTTTATTAATCTTGTAGGAGAAATCTTCTCCGAGTGTAGGAGTTTTTCACTCCGAGTTTGTAGGAAGTGCTATCTTCCGAGGTGTAGATCCGTCTTGTTGGATCGAGTTTGTAGGAACTTTGTTCCGAGGGTAGGATCGATTTTTGATCCGAGATAATGGAGTAGCCGAGTCTAGTTGATTGCTAGATCGGTGAGGGAAAGTGGATGTACCCAAGGTTGGGGAACCACTATACATCTTGTGTCGTCTGTGATATTGGTAGATATTTTTGTGTAGTGCTCTAATTAATTTTTATTCTGCAAAAGACGCACAAACCACCTATTCACCCCCCCCCCCTCTAGGTGATTTAGGTCGACAACAGTTTTCTTTCAATAATTGATCAGCTATTTGTTCTTTGTTATTCTTATTGTTGTTACTCTTGTTGTTGTTGCTACAATTGTTGAGAGAGCACATCTATATATAGGCTTCATCCATAGTAACCGGCTGTTCCGGTTTCAAACAGTCTTCTGACACCTCTGACAGATGTGACAACAATATCAATAATGACAGCTGTCAATTCTTCAGTTGTATTACTTCAGCCTTCATTGGACTTTGACTCAGCAGCAGAGAATGTCGACTGAATACTTCATATGTGTCGACACACATAGTCCATGTGTCGACACAAGTCATGTTGTTATCGACATAGCTTCTGTGGAATGTATCGACACAAGTCCTGTGTGTCGACACAAACACTCCTTGTCTTGACAAAGTTGGTGTCGACAGAATTTTGGTGTGTGTCGACATAAGTTCTTTGTGTCGACACATTCGTTGTCTATAGAATTCTGGAATGTGTCGACAGCTTCTCTGTGTGTCAACACAGCTCCTGATAATGTCGACACAATCTGGCCCTTAGTGTCGACACAGCGTTGTCGACAGATTTTCTGTGCGTCGTCATAAATTCTGGGTGTCGACACAATCTGGCCCTTGGTGTCGACACAGCATTGTCGACAGATTTTTGTGTGTCGACACAAATTCTGGGTGTCGACACAATCTGGCCCTTGGTGTCGACACAGCCATTCCCAAGTGTCGACACTTGTACTTAGAGAATTTTCCTTTCCATTTACTTAACCTGCACATGATAACTCAACACAACATCAAATACAATTTGATGCATATCATTGAGTTAGGTGAGGCTTCTCCAAATCTGGTACACATTTTCCAATGTACCCAACAATCTCCCCCTATTTGGAGAAGTCATAACCCTTAGTCAATGATATACATCACTTATAATAAAAATTAACAATATGATGTATAAAAACATTCAATGACAGAGAAACATATAAATAAAACAAGTAAATAATATCATCACATAATATGATACAACAATAACAAGCATGAATCATTGTTTTTTTTTAAACTTCACAAAAGTTTGTTGACAACAGATTATATGTAGTTTAAAACTGAAGATTACAATGTTAAAAATCTAGTCAATTTATCCTAAAGCTGATCAGGATCCTTGATCATTATGCCTTTGCCAGACTGGACTCTTGCTTGTACTAGTGCTTCAGTATCTTCAGCTGGCTTCTTGCCTTTGAGATCCTTCTTCTTAAGTTATTCAGCCTTAACTCTTTGCCTTTCAAAATAGTGAAAAGGCTTGGGAAAGTATTTACTGGGCTCTACTACTGTAGCAGGTATTTTTCCCAGCCTTGTGATCCCTTCTGAACTGCTGAATAATATCTTGTCTTTGCGGATATTTATTCCACTCAACTTCATAATACCACTTGCCTCTATCATGCATTTTGTCTTTGACAGCTTGCCAGACAGTGAGTATTATATTTCTGGAGGTTGGACTCCATCTTTCAAAATCAGGCTTCAGTTCAGCCTGCTCTCTAAATCTTTTCTTTGAGAGTTGAGCTTCTTGTACTTTATTCAGTGCTGCTTATGACATGTCCACTTTCTCAAAGATAACATTCTTAGTAGCCTCTGGAGGGCTATACATCTGGTGAACCAGTTGTTGAATGTCCTCAAAGTTTGAAGGGGGATATATGATTTGAGCTACCTCCTGCTGACCCCCTTCAAATCCTGCAGCTTGAATACCTGACTCAACTGTATTATCATCATCACATAGGGGAGGATATCCCAGAGTTGCTCTAACAGCATTTGTTATCCATTTAGCATGCTCTGAACTAGCATTGACTATCAACCTCTCCCCCTTTATGACTTCTCTTTCAAAATGATCCCTGAGATCATTCTTTTGAAACCTTATTTGATTAACTAGATAATTGGTTCCCTCTGTATAATAGGCTTTAAACTTCTGTAGCTGAGTAGATATGATTTTCTGAGAGGCTTGAATGGCAGATTGGAAAGTGGCTAAATCTTCTTGAAATTTCTTATCAAACTCTGACTTTTCTTTAGCCCTTTCCTCAGTTAATGCAGTTACATGACTCTTTAACTCAGTAACAATCACATTATGTGATTCAGTAAGATTATCATTCATCCTTATCTGATTTATCAGGACATATCCTTGCTTGACCACTATATCATCAATCTGTGTCCTTGCCTCTTTTTGCTATTTGGCCAGAAAAACTACAGCATTACCTCCTTTATGGAAGCAATCTGTCATCTCTTTCTTATTCTGGTTAACTTCAAATCTGATTGATTTTATGTCTTGAGCCAAAGTGAATTGAAAGTCCTTATGACTTTCATCCATATATTTCTTCATGGCTGCTCTTTGCTCATCCATTTTAATTTGCAGAGCAACCAACAGTGAACTGAAATCAACTGTTGGTGTTGAGGGTTGTGAGGCAGTCTGTAAAGCTTTCTTATAATTTGAGTTTTTCTTCTTGAAAACTATCAGTTTTCTCTTCTTTGCTCTTAGTGCTTCTCCATCATCAGATTCAGAAGAACTTTCAAGATTCACTGTGTCCTTTGGACTTGAGGGCAGCTCCTTATCAGCTCTTGGCAACTCCCCCTGAGTCCCTGGCTCCTCCCCCTCAGTTCTTGGCACTACTTCCTCAGTTCTTACTTCTTGTAAATCAGGGAATAATTCCTCAAGAGTAAATTCTTGTTGCATTTGAACTGGAGGAATATCTCTATCTTGAACATTTAATGGAGTATCATCTAATGCAGATGTATTATCCATAGATACATCCTGTGCAGGGATGTTGTCATGGTGTGTATCAAGAATTGTTTGAGTGGCTGTTTCACTCTCTAAGGCAGCTTGCTCTTTCTCAGGAGCACTTTCTGGAGGCAAGACCTCTTATTGAACTGGTGAAAGTTCATTGGCTCCCCCTAGAGGAGGCACATCCTGACCTTGATCCAGTGGGATTGTGCTTTCTGAAATATACTCCCCCTGTATCTGACTATCATCTACATTCTTAGAAGCAGATGATTTCCTTGTAGATTCTTGTTGGTTTTCATTTGAACTGAAGATTACTTGTTCTTCTGAATCACTAGAAGATTCAGGCTTCCTGGGTGTTGTTATTTTTTTTTCTGTTGTGGTTGTTTCTGTGGTGTAGAACCATCTTTTATCAAAACTCTTTCCCACCTGGATAATATTTTCATATTCATCCTTCTCATGTGGTTTATTCTAGAACCAGTTGTGTGGTTCAGCACTTCAGGAATATTTGTTGCCAGATATAGACTCAGTATTCTACCTAGATTAGGTTTCTTCAAGATTTCCTTGATCTTATCAAAAATCACTGCAGACCAGTTAGTTTTTATTCTGAAAATGACTCTGGTCATCAAGCTGAACATATAGGCTGAGATCCTATCATGTCCACCTGGTTTGCAGAGAATTACTTTGCCCATTATCTCTGAGAGAAACTTTCCTTGGGAGTTCATCCCCTTTCTTTGCATTGATGACTCAATCTTAGTGGTGGGATGCAGGCCACACCATTGAAGAGCTTCTTTTGTCAGTGAAGATGTGACTTCATCATCTTCCTGAGTCCTGGGCAATTGGAGTGTCTTTCTCAGACATTTTTGGGTAAGTTTACCTTGCTTCCTTGAATTGATGACCTAATCTTCAATCCAGTTGAATCCAAGGTTGCCTTTGTATAGAATTCAAGAATCTTCGTCTTCCAAATCTTGGGAGGTTCTGAAACTAGAAATTCTAAATCATTTTCTTGGATTAGGGTTATTACATCTCTAATCTCAGTCATTGCACTCTCAAAAGCATTGCGAACTAACTCATAGCCTTCGTTGATGTTGGTCTCCAACTTTGGCGCCATTGATGACAAGAAATTTGAGGAGAACAGAGATGAAGGTTTGTCGACTTAAAGATTTGGTCTCGAAAATGTTGAGAGCTTAGTCGACAATGTTGTTTTGTGACCTATTTATATGTTTGTCAACACAGAAGGTCAAAAGGCGAGGTAATAGATACTTAATGTGTCGACACTGTAGAGATTGTGTCGACACAGACTTCTATCATCTCGATAAAGTCAGACAACACTATGTGTCGACACATTTTGCAATGTGTCGACACAGACTTCTTAATAGTCGACTCTAACATATGTGTGTCGAGACAGACTTCTGTATGTGTCGACACAACTATCTAAATGATAGAACTTCTATGTGTCGACACCAAACTCAGAGTGTCGACACCACTATCTCAGCACTATTTTATTGTGTCGACACAACTTACCTTAAGTGTCGACACAAACTACTATATGTCAACACAGATTTCCTTTTGTGTCGACATACACTACTATATGTTAACATTGACTTACTTAGCCAGAATTACTAAGTTACTCTAGGTTTAACATGCCTAATTCAATTTTGAAATAATTGAATTTAGTTCCATCTAGTGGTTTAGTAAACATGTCAGCAATTTGATTATTTTTGGTGACAAATTCCAAACAAATATCTTCTTTTTCAACATGCTTTCTAATGAAGTGAAATCTAATTTCTATATGCTTTGTTCTGTTATGTGATACAGGGTTTTTAGCAATAGAAATTGTACTTGTAGAATCACAAAATCATGGAGTTCTACTTACCTTGAGACCATAGTCTTCAAGTTGATGTTGAATCCATAAAAGCTGAGCACAGTAGCTGCCTGCAGCAATATACTCAGACTCTGCAGTGGAAATTGCCACACTAGTCTACTTCTTACTGCTCCATGATACCAATCTACCACCTAGAAACTGACATGTACCAGTGGTGCTCTTTCTATCTTCTTTGCAACCTGCAAAGTCTGCATCTGAAAAACCAGTCAGTAGAAAATCTCTATTCTTAGGGTACCAAAGACCAAGATTAGGTGTGCCCTTAAGATATCTCAATATTCTTTTAACTGCAGTATAATGAGATTCTTTAGGGCTTACTTGGTACCTAGCACAGACACATGTAGCATACATAATGTCTAGTCTACTGGCAGTTAAGTATAGGAGGGAGCCAATTATCCCTCTATACAAAGACTCATCTACATGTTTTCCTGCATCATCTTTGCCTAAAGGCATACTTGTCCTCATTGGAGTTCTCATGGTGGTGGATGATTCCATACCATATTTCTTAATTAACTCCTTGGTAAACTTAGACTGTGAAATGGACAAGTCATCATCAGTTTGTCTTACTTGGAGTCCCAAGAAGAATTTGAGCTCACCCATACTGCTCATCTCAAACTTCCCTTGCATAAGTTTTGCAAACTTCCTACAAAGGTTGTTTTATGTAGATCCAAAGATTATGTCATCAACATAAATCTGTATTAGGATCATCTTGCCCTTTGACTCCCTAAGGAATAGAGTCTTGTCTATTTTCCTCCTTGAAAATTTATTTTCAATGAGGAAAGTAGACAATGTTTCATACCAAGCCCTAGGGGCTTGTTTCAAACCATATAAGGCTTTCTTAAGTCTATAAACATAATCAGGATAAAGTGGATCAACAAAACCTGAGGGCTGATGAAAATAGACTTCTTCTTTCAAATTACCATTTAGGAAAGCTGACTTGACATCCATTTGGCATATTTTGAAACCTTGGAAAGCAGCAAAGGCAAGGAATAGCCTTATTGCTTCCAACCTTGCCACTGAGGCAAATGTCTGATCAAAGTCAATGCCTTCTTCCTGTCTATAACCTTTGGCAACCAGACTTACTTTGTTCTTCACTATGATGCCATTTTCATCTAGTTTGTTCCTATAGATCCACTTTGTCTCAATAATATTATGATCCTTTGGTTTTGGAACCAGCTCTCATACTTTACACCTTCTGAATTGATTCAACTCCTCCTGCATTGCATCAATCCAGTTGGAGTCTTGTATGCCTTCTTCAAATCTCTTTGGTTCCAACTGTGACGGGAAACTTGAGCAAAGCACTGTGTTCATGTATTTGCTTCTGGTTTGCACACCATGTCTGGGATCACCAATGATTTGGTGTACTGGATGATCCTTTAGATTCCTTATTGCTGGAGGCATTCTATCAACAATTTGAACTTCTTCAATTTCTCTACCATGCTGAACTTCATTGTCTTCAATGTCAGCTTGTGGACCTTGTACTCCCCCTGGACAGCAACCATCATTTTCCACATCCTGTCTTGCAGTTTGGTCTTCATTAATGGTCAGCATGCCCATCTTTTCTTTTAAACCAGTTGAGCTACAAGGATTGCTAGACAACTCACAGTTAATTAGCTCAGATTCATCAAACACTACATGAACAGATTCTTCTACAACTTGTGTAATCAAGTTGTAGACCATATATGCCTTACTATTGTTGTTGTACCCAACAAATATCTCATATTGGGATTTGGCAGCAAACTTAGTTAGGTGAGACTTGCCAGAGTTAAGCACATAACACCTACTACCAAAGATCCTAAAGTAGGATATGTTTGGTTTTCTGCCCTTCATAATCTCATAGGGAGTCTTTTTTTGGTTCTTAGTTATAGATGCTCTATTGTAAACATGACAAGCATTATTTACTGCCTCAGCCCAGAAATATTCTAGGAGTGAGGTGTCACTTAGTAGAGTTCTACCAGCCTCAATAAGAGTTCTATTCTTTCTTTCAGCAATTCCATTTTGCCGAGGTGTTCTAGGAGAGGAGAATTCCTGATGAATCCTTAGTTCTTCAAAAAACCTTGTCATACACTCAGACTGAAATTCAGTTTCATGGTCACTTTTTATTTTTACCACTGAATTGTTAAATTCATTCTGAATTTGTTTAACAAAGTTATGAAAGACAGTAGGGGTTTCAGATTTCTGCCTCAAAAAGAAAACACATGTAAATCTAGAATAGTCATCTACTACCACAAAAGTATAGACTTTATTATCTAGACTATGAACTGGCATAGGACCAAATAGATCCATATGTAAGAGGTGCAAACACCTCACAGAGTCTTTAGTATCAAGACTATGAAAAGAGGATTTGGTCTGCTTGCCTTTTTGACAAGCTGAGCATATACCCTCTTTTATGCACTTAAATTGAGGACCATTCCTCACTAACTCTAAACTATAGAGTTGGCCTATAGTCTTATAGTTCAGATGAGCTAGCGTCTTGTGCCATTGGACACACTGAGATGCTTTCTCATCTGCAACTAAACATACAGGAGAGTTCATGTCTTCATAATCAAAATTTAAACAATAAACATTCCCTTTTCTATAACCAGACAAGATCACCTTCTGATCACTTGTCCTTTTAACCTGACACCCATTCTTAATAAATGAAATGTCATATCCAAGATCACTCAGCTGACTTATGCTTATCAAATTATGTTTCAAACCTTTTACATAAGCCACTTGAGTGATTGTTATAGAACTAGAAGAAATATTACCAAATCCTTTATGACCCCTTTTTCTGATCCACCAAAGATCACTTTGGGTCCATTCTCTATGGGAGTATAGTCCTTCAACATTCTTCTTATTCTAGTCATGTGCCTGGAACATCCACTGTCCAAGTACCATATATGGGTATGGCAACTTGGACCCACCTGCAGCAAGTAAAAGTAATTTACCTTAGAACCATAATTTTTATTGGGTTCTAGGTTCAAGTTAGATTGAAACTTGATATTCTTACCAGCAGCCCTCCTCACAGGTAAGCTGGCATTCCTCCTGACACTGGTGTTGTGCCAGCAATCCATGGCATAATGCCCTATCTTACCACAGCACCAACACTCATATCTATTATACCTCTTTTTAGGTACAGTTTTAATAGCATTATTGTCAGCTGTTCTTAACACTGTTGATATAGTGGTTCTTTGCTTGAGTGCTGGAGCTACACCCTTGTCATTCAGAATATTTGACTTACCATAACTATGTATGATATCATGATCATATCTATTAGTTGGTTGCAACACTTTTCTGAAGGAAATGGGGGGTTTAAAGGCTAGAGGATGTACTGGGGCTTTGCCTTTTCTTTTGAAATTGGCAGCCCTTGTATTTTCCTCAAAGCCCAATCCTGTCTTACCATTTTTGGGAATAAAGTCATCAATTAAAGGTAAGAATGATTTTGGCTTAGAGAACTTAGCCACCAAATCCTTTTCCTTCTGAAGTTTGACTTCCAGACTTTTGATCTGATCATTCTTGAATGTAATAGTACCCATCTGAAGAACAGTTATGTTTTTCAGTTTGGCTACTTCATTCATCTTTAGATCCAGTAATTTTTCTGAATCTAATGCAGCCAGCTTAAGAGCAGCAATTTTCTTGGCTTGTGCTTTGTTAAGGATTATGCTTTTCTTAAGTGCTTGCAGCAGATCACCATATTCATCAATAAGTTGATGAACAACTCCTTCAGATTCAGATTCATCTACATCTCTTGATGCAGATGCTTCTGATTCTGAACCAATATAGTAATCAGAATCTATTGAAGAATTGTTTACCTTACTAGGTCCAGGCTGATCCTGGCACTGATCTTCTTATTTCAAGGCCATCAGACCTTTACAACAAGGTTCTTCAATTTCATTTACTGAATCCAGCCACTTAAAGAACTCAGCCTCTTCTACATCCTCTTCAGTTGCCAACAATCCTATATATGCTTCAGCTTCAACCTCAGAATTTGATGATGAAGAATCTGACCAGCTTTTTTGCTTCTTTGCTACAAAGGATTTCTCCTTCTTGCCCTTGTTTTTTAGTTTCTTCTTATCATTAGATTCTTTCCTTTTGTCAGGACAATCAGCTACCACATGTCCAGGCCTGTTGCAGCAATAGCAAACAATCTTAGTTGAAGATAATTTACTAAGTTTAGAGTTATACCTGTCCTTCCTAGAGGATTTCGTTTTCTGATAGTAATCATCCTTGGATTGTGAAGAGGATGGCTTGGATCTCCACTGTTTTTCTTCAAAAACCTTTGAAATTGTTTTGAGAAAGCTGCTAAGTCTTCATCAGAATTTGGACTATCTGATGTGTGACTGTCAGAACTTTCTGAAATAACTTTTGCAGCTTTCCTAGGAGGTGATGGAGACATCCTCCTATCCTTTCTTATGGCTTCATTCTTGAAAGCCACTGACTTATCTCTGTAATCAACTTTATTACTTTTCTCCTCCTCCTTTCTGACCATCAACTGCATTTCATATGAAAGAAGTTTGCCAAATAATGTTGGATGTGAAATTTCTGCTAGTCTGGCAACTTCCCTAATGACACATATCTTAGTGTCCCAGTCTTTAGTCAATGATCTCAGAAACTTATCATTTAACTCATATGTGTTGAATACTCTTCCATATGACATCAGTTCATTAACTATTCTGAAGAATTTCTTATAATATTCAGTTATGCTGTTTGTTTTAGATTGTCTAAAACTTTCATACTCTTGATTCAGCATAGACTTTCCGTCTTCTCTCACTTCTTCTGAACCCTCCATGTAGACAATAAGGGTGTCCCACATTTCTTTGGAGGTCTTGCAGTGGATCAAATTTTGGAATGTTGAATCATCTATGACACTAACTATTATATTCTGTGCTCTCTTATCCATAGTAGCCAAGATGATCTCATCATTTGTTATTTCAGAATATTCCTTTGGTGTCCTGAGATTTGCATCAAGAACTGAGACTTTTATTGGGATGAATGGCCCTTCTTTGACTGTCATGTAGATTCTTGAATCTGAAGCTTCCATAAACAATCTAACTCTTTCTTTCCATATGCCAAAAATCTCTTTCTTGCATATAGGTAACTTCAAGGAACCAAACTCCTTATGATTCTCAATGGAATCCATTTTGCCTAATAGATTTCTGCCTTGGAGATCTACTCAGACTGTTAAGTCTAATCTTTGAGTAACCTCGCTTTGATACCACTTGAAAGAATTGGTTTCAAGATGTTATAAACACCTAGAGGGGGGTGAATAGGTTCAATTCTTTTTCTGACTTAGGCAGATATTTCAATCTAATTTAGAAATTTACTTAGCAGAAAATACAACACAACATTCACATACACACAACATTCACAGATTGCACACCAGTTTTATAGTGGTTCCCCAGATGATGGGTACATCCACTTTCCCCCTTCGCCTATCTAGCAGTGTACTAGATTCGGCCTAACTTCCTTCCTTCTTCTTAGATCTGCAGATCGTACAGCTCGGAACCAAGACTGGTTCCTACAACTCAGAGTGAATCCACACCCCTACAACTCAGGCACAAGCCCTACCTCAGCCTCTTTCACAGGCCTACAACTCAGAGTGACACCCCACTCCTACAACTCAGGTAAAAGCCCTACCTCAGCCTCTTTCACAGGCCTACAACTCAGGGAACAGATTCCCCTATCTCAGGCACTCAGCCCTACCCCAGCCTTTATAATTTGGGCTTACAACTCAGAGATGTAAATCTCCTACACTCAGATCTATTACAGATCCTACAAGAATTATTGATAGAAAGATATAAATATCTTCGACCAGATGGAGAGAGAATTGGTTGAAGGCTTCTTGATCAGTTCTTGATAAAACCGATTACTTAAGGATCAACCTGTCTTAGCTTTCTTCAAAGCATCTTGAATCTGAACAAAGTAGGGTTGATCTTCTTGATGTTGGAGTTGATCTTCAATCTTTCTCCTTCAAAAATTAATCTGAATTCTTCAGGCAGACAGTTCAGGATCTGCCTTCACTGGATGAGAACTTCTCTCCTTCTTGTTTTTCTCTCTCTACAATCTGTTGACTGTTTCTTCTATCTCTTCTTCTGGATTCTCAATCCTTCAGAGATAATAATTGATCAGCTATTTGTTCTCTATTATTCTTATTATTGTTACTCTTGTTGTTGTTGCTACAATTGTTGAGAGAATATATCTATATATAGGCTTCATCCATGGTAATCGGCTATTCCGGTTTCAAACAGACTTCTGACACCTCGGACAGATGTGACAACAATGTCAGTAATGACAGCTATCAAGTCTTCAGTTGTATTACTTCAGCCTTCATTGGACTTTTACTCAGCAGCAGAGAATGTCGATTGAATACTTCATATGTGTCGACACACATAGTCCATGTGTCGATACAAGTCTTGTTGTTGTCGACACAGCTTCTGTGGAATGTGTCGACACAAGTCCTGTGTGTCGACACAAACACTCCTTGTCTTGACAAAGTTGGTGTCGACAGAATTCTGGTGTGTGTCGACACAAGTTCTGTGTGTCGACACAGTCATTGTGGATAGAATTTTGGAATGTGTCGACAGCTTCTCTGTGTGTTGGCACAGCTCCTAATAATGTCGAAACAATCTGGCCCTTAGTGTCGACACAACGTTATCGACAGATTTTTTGTGTGTCGTCACAAATTCTGGGTGTCGACACAATCTGGCCCTTGGTGTCGACACAGCGTTGTCGACAGATTTTCTGTGTGTCAACACAAATTCTGGATGTCGACACAATCTGGCCCTTGGTGTCGACACAGCCATTCCCAAGTGTCGACACTTATACTTAGAGAATTTTTCTTTCCATTTACTTAACCTGCACATGATAACTCAACACAACATCAAATATAACTTGATGCATATCATTGAGTTAGGTGAGGCTTCTCCAAATCTGGTACACATTTTCCAATGTACCCAACAACTGCTCTACATAAACCTCTTCCTTCAAGTCTCCATTCAGGAAGGCAGACTTGACATCCATCTAGAATACCTTGAATCCCTGAAAGGCTGCAAATGTAAGGAACAATCTGATTGCTTCCAACCTTGCAACTGGGGCAAAAGTTTGATCATAATCAATCCCCTCTTCCTGTCTATAACCTTTGGCCACCAGTCTAGCTTTATTATTTATTAAAATGTCATTTTCATCAAGTTTATTTCAAAAAATTCACTTAACTCCAATGTCATTGTGTCCATCTAGTTTGGTAACTAGCTTCCAGACCTTGCAACTTTTGAATTGGTTCAGTTCTTCTTACATTGCACCAATCTAGAACTGGTCTTGATTTGCTTCTTCAAATTTCTTGGGCTCTCCTTGTGACAGGAAGCTGGAATAGAGAGCTGTGTTGAGACTCCTGCTTCAGGTCTGTACACCTTGGCTAGCCTCACCTATTATCTGATCTAGAGGATGATCTCTGAGATATTTGACTGCTGGGGGCAGCCTGACTGCTTCTGATTTCTTCAGCAGGTTAGACTTCATTTCTAGCTTGACTGTCCTGTGCTTCCTCTAGACAGCAACCTTCTTTACATTCTTCTTGCATAGCTGGATATTTATCTTTGATGGTGAGATTTTCCATCATGACTTCTATACCTGTAGAGTTAGGCAAAGAGCTTGACAGCTCACTGTCAATCATACATGACTCATCAAACACTACATGGACTAATTCTTCTATAACTTGATTTGTCAAGTTGTAGATTCTATATGCCCTACTATTATTGTTGTACCCAACAAAGATCCCCTCATGGGATTTGGCAGCAAACATAGTCACTTTTGACTTACCATTGTTCAGGATGAAACACTTGCAACCAAAGATCCTGAAATAGGATACGATTGGTTTTCTGCCCTTCAAGATCTCATAGGGAGTTTTCTTGTGACCATTGGTGATAGAAGCCCTGTTAAGCACATGACATGCAGCATTAACTGCCTCAGGTGGGTTGTTCTTGGAGAGGAGAATAGTCATCAACCACCACAAGGGTGTAGACCTTCCTACCTAAACTATGAACAGGCATAGGACCAAATAAGTCTATATGCAGAAGATACAAGCATCTCACTGAGTCCTTGGCCCCAATGCTCTTGAAAGAGATCTTAGTCTGCTTAACCTTTTGGCAAGCAGCACAGATACCCTCCTTAGAGCATTTTATTTTGGGACCATTCCTAACAAGCTCATCACTGAAGAGCTGACCAATGGTCTTATAATTCAAACGAGCCAGTCTCTTGTGTCATTGGACACAATATGAGACTTTGTCATTTGCAACTAGGCATATAGGGGAACTATTATCTAAGCAAGAAAAGTTTAAGCAATAAACATTCTCACTCCTAGTGCCTGTTAAGATGACACTTTGGTCACTTAATCTCTTGATGTGGCAGTTATCCTTGTGGAAGGAAATGTCATAACCAAGATTACATATATGGCTTATGCTTATGAGGTTGTGTTGCAACCCTTCCACATAAGCCACCTTTGTGATGGTGATTATGCCATTTGAGAAATTACCATAGCCTCTGGTTATCCCCTTGTTAGAGCCTCCAAAGGTGACCTTGGGTCCATTCTTTACTGGAGTGAACTCCTTCAATAGCTCCTTTGTTCCAGTCATGTGCATGGAACATCCACAGTCCAAGTACCATTTAGGGGAACTGGTACTTGAACTAACCTGAAATGAACACAAATCACCTTACCTTAGGACCCCAATTTCTGTTGGGTCCTAGGTTCACATTAGTCTGAAAATAACCATGCCTTCCTGCAGAATTTCTGACAGGTTGACAACCTCTGGACACAGAAGGATTGTGCCAGCAATCTACAGCATACTGGCCCACTTTGCCACAACACGAGCACTCATAGATATTGTATCTCTTTTTTCTGTTTGGGACCAACATTAGGCTTTACTGCTCCTTGAACAGTTTGGAGATGTGCTGCTTTATACTTCTGTCTTCTTTCAGCAGCCATTTGACTGAAGGACAGTCTTTCATGTGGCTGTTTTGGTCCTTTCTGAGAACCACCAGCTGCATCTCTCTTTTCAACTAACATGCATCTGATAACATCTGAGATTGCCATTTCATACATGCTAGAAGACTCACCTTGAGTCACTACTTTTGCTGGATGAATTTGATTCACTGCAGTATTATCTTTGAGCTTTGGGGCTGGGGCACCAAAAACAAATGGTCCAGGATGGGGCATTTGAATTTCCTCATGGGAAGCCTTGAAGGCTCTCACATGGTTGTATCTTCCACCTTGGCTAGGGCCACATTTATCTATACCAGTGGATCTGCCATTCTCCCAATGACCATAATAGCTTTCATGGTCATACCTGTTAAAAGGCAACAACACTCTCTGAAAAGAAATATGAGGCAATGAAGCTAGAGGCACAACGGGTGCCTTCCCTTTTCCCTTTCCTTTTGGATTAGAAGGTCTAGCAGGTCCCTTAAATCCAAACCCTTTCTTAATAGCTTGGGTAAGGTGGGTGTCCATTAAGGGCAGCACAATGTTTGGCTTAAAAATTTGTTCACTAACAATTTCTCATTTAAGAGATCATTTTCAAGTTTCTGGATAAGTTTATCATTTGAGACTCTTACCACAGACTCATTGTCAATGATCTCCTTGAGCTTGGCTGCTTGAGCAGCCAAGTCAGTAAGGACTTTTTCTTGGTCTTCACACTTACTTTTAAGACTAAGAAGCTCTTTTGCCTGTCTCTTGGCAAGTAACTTGCACTTCTTGAATGCCTCAAGAAGTTCTCCATATTTGACAATTATGCAGTTGACATCATCCTCAAAGTCTGAATCTCCATCATCTCTTAATGACTGAGTTTGAGAGACTGAGCCAGCCTCATGACATGAAATAAAATAATGTGATTTAGCATTTACCTGAGTCTGACCAGGCAGATCCTGACTGCTTTATTCATCTGTCATTGCCATCAATCCAAGGCATTGAGCATCTTCTTCTTCATTTTCATCCACCTCTGAGTCACTATCTGAGTGAGACAGAGGGGCCCTGATCCCTATTCTAGTAGCAGGGTATTCTTCAGGTTCTTCTTCATCAATAGCTATAAGCCCAATGTAGGCTTCTTCTTCTTCACTGTCTGACCCAAAGGAAGAGTCAGTGCATGTCTTTTCCTTCTTGTCCACAAGAGACTTCTCTTTCTTATTTCCCTTGTGGTGCTTCTTCACTCCTTCTTCTTTCCACTTAACTGGGCAGTTAGCAACTACATGCACAGGTTTACTGCAACAAAAACAAATAATATTAGAGGAAGATTATTTATTTGAGTTTGGAGCATACATGTCCTCCTTAGAGGATTTTCTTCTGTACTGTGAGGAGGAGGATGGCCTTCTGTTCTTCCAATGCCCCTTCTTCATGAATTTCTGAAACTGCCTGGAGAAGGCAGCAAGGTGCTCATCAGATGTATGACTATTAGAGGAGCTGGACCTTGAGCTCTCAGATTCTGACTCAGCAGTTCTCCCGATTGGGGAGATCTTCCTTCTACTCCTGGTTGAAGCATCAGCTCTGAAAGCCATAGATTTTTCCTTGCTCTGTGACTTACTGTGTAACGAATCCATCCATTCATATAGCATATAATAGAAGGTCCGGCCGGGGCCCTACACCATATGCTACAAAACAGGCGGGGAAGTCACGGGTTAATATCAGAGTTGCGCATCCTAACTCATAGCATTCTAGCGGAAGCTTTTAACAGAAAACTGAACTCCAACCATGAATGTACACTAATATAAACACCCAAGTTTATATAGGAATGTATCAAATACAAACTAGTTTGGCCTTATGGCCTTATAGTTGTTATTTACAAAAGTGGCTTCCAAACATCGGCGCGCAGGCTGGCCACACATGAACAAAAATGTAATGACCTCATCCATTCATATAGCATATAATAGAAGGTCTGACCGGGGTCCTACACAATAAGCTACAAAAATGGCGGGGAAGTCACATGTTGATATCAGAGTTGCGCATCCTAAATCATAGCATTCTAGCGGAAGCTTTTAACAGAAAACTGAACTCCAACCATGAATGTCCACTAATATAAACACCCACATTTATATAGGAATGTATCAAATACAAACTAGTTTGGCCTTATGGCCTTACAATTGTTCTTTACAAAAGTGGCTTCCAAACATTGGCGAATAGGCCGGCCACACATGAACAAAACATAATATTTTCATTTTAGCCTTCAAGGGCTAGCAGCAACAATAGTAGCAGCAGCAGCATCATGGACTTCAGCCTTTAAATGTCCCGCTCGGTTCTCCAGCACCTGTATAAGGACAGCCCACCCAATGGTGACAAACAAGGCAACAGTCAGCATTCAGCTGACCAATTCTCCACCCCATCAAGGATGTTGCGAAGGGATGGTCAGTCACCACTCAGATGGAGTGTGCCTGGAAGTAAGGCCGAAGTCTCCGGGCTAAGATGATTAGTGCGAAGGCCAGCTTTTCCAAGCTCGGATATTGAAGTTCGGCCTTCCTCAGAACTCGACTCACATAGTATATGGGGAGCTGTCTCTTCCCCTCTTCATGAACCAGGATAGAGCTCAAGGCCTCTGCTCTGACCTCGAGATACAAGTATAGGTCTTCCTCTTCCTTCGGCCCTTGGGGCAGCAGAGCCTGGGTCAACTGCCTCTTCAGGGCTTGGAATGCCTCCTCACACTCCTTGATCCACTCAAATTTTTGCCCCCCCCCCCTTTAGTGTCTTGAAGAAGGGGGAGCACTTCTCCCCAGCCCGGGAGAGGAACCTGCTCAATCCTGCCAGCTTCTCTGTTAATCGTTGCACCTCTTTAGCATTCTGTGGTGACCCCAGCTCTATGATGGCCTTGACCTTATCAGGGTTTGGCTCTCCCCCCACGGGGGTGAGGAGATGCCCCAAGAACTTCCCCCTGCTGGCCCCGAAGTTGCATTTCAGGGGATTCAGCCACATATTATATTTACGCAGGGTTGCAAGGTTTCCTCCAAGTCCTGGAGGTGAGAGTCCACGTCCCAACTCTTGATCATGAGATCATTTGCGTACACCTCCAGGTTCCTCCCCTTCTATTCCTGGAAGACCCTGTCCATCATCTTCTGGTATGTCGTCCCTGCATTCTTCAGCCTAAATGACATCATTTTGTAGCAGTAGCACCCATCCCCCGTGATGAACGAGACATCCTTACCTCCCAAACTAATGTATAATCCTTACCTCCCAAACTTCTAACTTGCAGTGGACTGAACAAGTCCATATGAAGAAGGTATAAACACCTATTAGAGTCTTTGTCAATAATACTTTTAAAGGTAACCCTTGTTTGCTTGCCTTGTACACATGCGTGGCAAGGTCTATCTTTAGCGCACTTGAAATTTTGGCCATCACGTACTAAATTAAGAGAAAATAATTTATTAATAGTTTTGAAATTAATATGTGATAATTTCTCGTGTCATTGGTCACCAAGTGACACACTATCTTTAGCCAAAAAGCACACTGGCGTAGAAGAGTCTATGCAAATAAAATTTAAACAAAATATATTTCTATTACGAGTGCCTGATAGAATCATTTCCAAATTATCTATCAATTTTATCAAGCACTTGTCTGTATGAAATTCTACTATATATCCTTTATAGCAGAGCTGACTTATGCTTATAAGATTGTGTTCCAATCCTTCAACATAAGCTACATCTGAGAAGGATACACTACCATTAGTAATCATAACGTAGTCTTTAGTAATTCCTCTGTCAGAACCTTTAAAGATGACCTTTGGCCCATTCATGATTGGAGAATAATTCTGGAGTAGGCTTCTAGTCCCGGTCATATGCCGAGAGTATCCATTGTCCAAATACCAGATAGGATTTTTGGTGGCCTTTGGACATACCTGCATTCACAAATCAGTTTGCCTTAGGAACCCATTCTCGTTTGGATCCTTTGTCTCTAGTTAGCATACTCCCCCTACGTATCTTAACATTGTGAGTGGTCTTTATCACATTATTAACTTGAGGAGTTATGCAATTTTTGGAGTTAAACCATCAATCTATAGCAAAGTGATCAACCTTGCTGCAGCACCAACAATCAAACCTGTTGTATCTTTGCCTAAATTTCTCCTGCTTGACCTTTTGAGAGTGTGGTCTAGCAGGGGCAGCAGAACTGAAGGTAGAAGCTTCATGGTGATAGCACTCACATGACTTCTTCTCCTTAAGAGGCTTTTCCACAACGAGTTTTACTTTTGGTGCTTTCTTTATGTTGTGACCATTACTATAAGGGTCATAGCTCTGAAGAGTGGTCTCGTCATAAGGTGTCTTGAAGACACTTTTGCCGAAGTTCCGGGGATGGGTCCATCCTTGGTACCGAGATTTGGGCTCTACATAAGTAGGCCTAGCAAAGGGACCATAGGAGGAATCAAGATCAAACTCATTAGTTAGAAAGATAACCTTTTTGAATGAAGTCTGATCTTGAGGAGCTCTCTCCTTCTCCTTGGCCAAAGCTTTCTTGGCAGCCTTATTCTTCCGTTGAGCCTTATTTCTCTTAGAAGATTTACTATAAGCATTCATATGGCCTAAGCCAGCACCTTTGGCCTAGCTGAGAATTCAGCAACAAATAGAAGGACAATCATGTGCTTGGAGATACTTTCAACAAGTTTCTTTTCAGCTGCAAGTTGCTCTTCCAATTCTTTAATGATTTTCTCCTTCAGATCTAGGTGCTCGAGAGCTTTACTATACTCTTCAATTGCAGCATTGAAATTCTCTCTGAGTGAGTCTGTCTTGACGACTTCCTCTCTTAGAGTGCTCTCTTCAGTCATGAGAGATTTAATCTCCTTGGCCTGAGTTTTCACAACTTTTCGACATTTGTGGTAAGCCTTGATTAACTCTTTATATTGAGCTATGAGTTCAGACTCATCGTCAGAAGAGCAGTCCTCATGATCATGGTCAAAAGCATCTAATTCAGAGAGAGGAGTATGAGAGTTTAAATTCCCAGTGTACTGGGGTTCTTCTTCCCCATCTATTTGTGACATTATCCCAAAGTAGGCTTTCTCTTCCTCACTTGACTCAGATGGGTCAGAGTCACTGAGAGTCTTGCCCTTCTTGGCTACTAGACTTCTTTCAGGTCTCTACTTGTTGTAAGAAGATTTCTTCTCCTCTCTTTTTCCACCCTCCTTCTTCTTGTGAGGGCAATCAGCACTGACATGTCCTGGCTTGTTACAACAATAATAAACAATGTTAGAACAAATATGTTGGCTCTGTTTAGAATGATGTCTATCATGGCTACTTGAGCCTTTCTTGTGACGATCACCATCATGACTTGATCTTCTGGATAAGGCTTCTTTGCCTCTCCATTGTTTCTTCTTGTTTAAGAACTTCTTGAACTGCCTTGAAAGAAGAGAAAACTCTCCTTTTGATAGCTCGGAGCTTGATGGCTTGGCTCTGAAACTTCTTCTTCACTCTCTTCCTGTGCAGGAGCAGGTGATGCAACTTTGATTTTCCTTGAGATGTCTACCTTCAGTGCGATAGACTTCTCCTTGAATGAAGACCGGCTCTTCTCTTCTTCAGTTTTCTTGAATTGATTTGCAGCACATATGACATAAGCTTTCCGAAGAGATTTTGAGGGTCAGTCTCTTCCACCTTGCCAAACTCTCGAATTGCACAGACTTTGTTTTCTCATTCCTTAGTTAGGGACCTCAGAAATTTATCATTCAATTCTCCATCAGTGAAGACCCGACCATGTACTCTTAGGACGTTGACAATCTTGAAGAAACTTTCAAAGGTATCTGTAATTGAATCCTTGGGACCTTGTCTAAATGCTTCATACTTTTGATTCAGGAGGGATCTTCTGTCATCCATAACCTCTTCAATACCTTCCATCAAGATGATGAGAGACTGCCACATTTCCTTGGCGGATTGGCAGTGAATCAGGTTCTGCAGTATAGAATCATCGACTGCACTTGCGATGATATTTTTGGCTTTCTTGTCTAAGGAGACAAGTGCAATCTCATCCTTATCTAGATCCATCAGCTTCTTTGGAACTTTTTTGGTGGGATCAATAGTGGAGACCATCATAGGAATATAAGGTCCTTCTTCCACAATCATGAAAATTCTTGGGTCCACAGCTTCCATGAAAAATTTACTTCTTTCTTTCCACATGAGAAAGTTTGTCTTTGTGCATAAAGGAAGCTTTGCAAAATCCTTTACTCTGTCCATGCTTGAATCACTCAAAAGACAACTTGGGGCAGATCTGTTTAAGGTGTTAAACTTTTGATGAACAACCTCCCTCTAATACCAATTGAAAAATGTTCAAGTTGTCTACCTAAATCACCTAGAGGGTGGGGGTGAATAGGTGAGTTCTGCGTCTTTTTGCGGAATAAAAATTGAACGAGCAATGCACAGAAAAATAAGCAAGCATACACATACCACACCAAGAATTATAGTGGTTCCCCAACCTTGGGTACATCCACTTTCCACCTCACCGATCTAGCAACGCACTAGACTAAGCTACTCCACTATTCTCAGATTGAAAACAATCCCACCACTCGGAACAAAATTCCTACAACTCGATCCCTCAAAATAGGATCTACACTCAGAAGAGAAACTTCCTACAAATAACTCAGAGAACAAAGCTCCGAAACTCAGAGAATAATCTCCTACAAGAATAAAATGAAATGCAAATAGTATTAATCTCAGATCTGAAAACTTCAGCACTTCTTCTTCCTTGAACTTTGAAGCTCTGTCAGAAATAGATTGAAGAAGATACAACCAAATCTCTGGATCTGAAATTTCTGGACTCAGCACGATCAAGAAAAGAATATGTCGATGTAGAAAATCTTGATCTGTTGAATCACTTGCTCTGAATCTCTAGATCGAAAGCAGATCGGCGATGAAGACGATGAATAATGACGGCTTCTAATTTTGGAAAGAGAAAATGTGATTCAGAATACTTAGGGATTCTTCTTAGGGTTGGTTGATTA
Organism: Platanthera guangdongensis; assembly: GCA_039583875.1. NCBI lineage: Eukaryota > Viridiplantae > Streptophyta > Magnoliopsida > Asparagales > Orchidaceae > Platanthera > Platanthera guangdongensis. Next base: position 111,166,437 of record CM077157.1, on the reverse strand, counting down.
TGACAAGACCTTTTATAGGACTTACCTAATGGTCATAATCATATTAAATGCATGACACGTGGACCAATCATGCACTAATCACTTTTGAAATCATGTATGTCGAAACTTAGAAAAATTCAGAAAACAGTACAACATTTCTCAAGAAAAATAATAGTACTCGAGAAAAGATTTTTTGATTCTTGAGAAGAATGATGAGGATCTCGAGAAAAATACATAGTAAAAATGTGGAGGCGGAAATCAGCAATTTCGAGAAAGAAGGAAAGTACTCAAGAAGAATAGAGTTTTATTCTCGAGAACAATCATTCTGCTACTCAAGAACAAAGAAGTATCTCGGGAACAGATGTCTGGTTCTCAAGAAAACATTCTAGGTCTTGAGAAAAAATCCTTGGCATCTCGAGAAAATGACTTAGAAAATATTCTGTCTGGAAAAGATGTAACTCACGAAAAATGAACTTCTGTTCTCAAGAAACTTATTATGTTACTCGAGAAAAGAATCTATTACTCAAAAAATGACTTCTGGTTCTTGAGAAGTAATATTGAGCTTCTCGAGAAATAACATGTGGCTTCTCGAGAAAAATAAATTGCTTCTCGGGAAAAAGACTTAGAAAAATATCATGACTGGAACTGAAGTAACTCGAGAAGGAAAGTTATGGAGTACTCGAGAACATATTGCTTTCTCGAGAACAGCACTAAACTTTCTCAAGAACTGCTTTGTTGAAGCCAGGAAATTCCTAACCTTAGAAATCGGATCAAAGTTGCCTAAGGTTACTGGCTCAGAAGCTAGATCGGACGGCTAGGGTGGCCAGAAAGAAGGAACAGGTCAAACAGGACCCCAGATGTTGCGGCAGGAAGGACCCACCACGTACCCGGATGCTCGTAAGGAGCAACCCCTTCTCAACCAAGAATGGCCGAACTGGATACGAGAGAGGCTATCTGGCAAGGTCGTAAAGTCGCGAGTTGCTCTAAGGAAACGGAATCCGAAGAACTGCCCAATATCCTGAAATGCGCGAGTATCTTGCTCCGGATTTTCGGTCCTCTCTCTCGTACCCCTGGGTCCTATTTATAGGCCAAGCCATGGGGAGGGGGTCTTATTTATACCCCACCCCGTGGCGACCAGGCGACTTCCAGAAGAGCTCGCACGGGCTGGGCGAGTATCTCACCTAGTCGCCTACCTGGCGAGTATGCGAGGGGAGCTCGCCTATACTCGCCAGGCCTTCCGCGATCTTGAATATTGACTTTGACTCCCGTGGTGACTTGTTGACCTTGACTCCTACTGACTTGGTTGTGGTAGGACCCACTCTCGACGAATACGGGTTGTACACAATCCCCGTTCCGTCGGAGCGACATCGGAGCTCAGAAAGAAACATCCAACACTTATTCGGCGAGCTATACTGCCGAGTTTCTAGGTTGCTCGCCCTTTTTTGGCCATCGGCCGATCTCTATAAATAGTGGGGGGGCCTAGTTCTATAGCCGGTTCTTCATAACTCGCGCCTAATGTCGAACGCCGAGAAGATTCTTCGTGACAGTCTTGCTGTGTTGACGAGCGCCATTGGAGTCGCCAAACCAAAGCGACCACGCGAAGAGGATGTCGTCGCTGACTCACCTCCCCTCAAGAGGAAAAAGGTAAAGAAGTCCAAGAATAAACCCGCTTCGGGCGATGATTCCTCGCGGCCGCCCCTTTCTCGCCCTGCACCCTCCACCAGTAACCCTGTGCTCTCTACCAGCACGCAGCAGCTGCTTAGCGACTTGGGACTCGACGACATTCACAACGTCGCCATCTCTGATGCGAGTCTCCTCGACTCGCTCAACATCCCCGAGCTCGCCACTTCCACTGCCCCGGAACTCGCCTCTACCTCGGCGTCTCAGCAGGTGGAAGTCGTCGACCTGCGAGGTTGTCTTTTTGCTTAGACGATTTCCCATTCTGTCGGTTCTTTCTATTGCTTGCTAACTGGGCCGTGATACTCGCAGATTCTCCCACGGAAGGCTTGGGCGCGGCTTTGAATGTCGTCCCGTTGAGCTCCGTGCCGCTTGTCGCCCTTCCCGCCGGGAGGCAAGTGAAGACCGCACACACCGTGTGGATAAATATCGGTTCCAAAAAGACGGTCGAGGCCCCAGTTCCCTCTGCGAGCAAGGAACCGTCGTCGAAGACTCCTTCACTGGGGAAGACACTGGCGAGCAAGGGTCTCCCGACGAGCTCTGAGTTACCTGCGAGAAGTTCGGCCCTGCCTGCCGCGAGTTCTGCGCTACCCCCGGTGAGGTCTTCTCTATTTGAGGCGAGCTCCTCTTTACCCCCGCCGCCGCCGCGTACCAACATCGTCACCATCCAGTCAGTGACCGCACCCTTGCCGCCGCCGCCTGTGATCGCGCCTCCTCAAGTTACCACGACGCGACTTCCTCCGCCTCCTCCGCTGAAGAATCCTCCGCCACCGGCGAGTTCGTCGCTCCCTCCGCCTTCTACATCACATCCCGCGGGCGTGAAGCCAGCAAAGCCGCGGCCGAGCTACTTCCTACCAAGGAACGCGGACCTTGGGCAGGGGGGCGCGGGCGAGGCAAGGCAACCGAGCTTGCTGGTGGGCCATTGCCAAGCCGGCGAGATGAGCTACCGCGCGGATCCCCTCCTCGCCGATCTAGATCTCCTCGCCGATCCAGGTCCCCTCACAGCGGTAAGTTTCGCCATTGATGTGCACACGGCGGCTATGTATCCATGTCTAATTCTGGCGACTTCTGTTTGATGTTAGATCGGTCGGCGACTCCAGGGCCGGCCTTCATCGACGTCATGGGCTTGCCGGGCATGGAATATCGTCGTGCCGCTGCTCGCGCTTACTTGGAACTGGAGAGCAAGTTTGACCAGCTGGCGATCTGCAAGCCCCATCGCTGAATATCATCGTTGGAAGTGCGGATGGCGAAGATGGAAGAGCTCAAGAGTACGCTGGAGAGCTATGAATCCCGCTTCCACATGGTAAGGGAGAATGATCGTCAGCTGGCGATCAACAATCATCGACTCCAGCTCGTTCTTGAAGAGGTCGCTGACATGCGCGCGAGTATGGGCTCTGTTGGCAGATTGTCGAGGATGGAGGAGCAGCTGCGGCTCGGCGATGACGCGATAGCGGTGGCGACGGAGCATTTCCGGCGGGCACGCGAGATGGGTTGGGCCGGGCGACATCCACATCCCCCAGAGAGGCCTAGGCCTTAGGAGTTTCTTCTTTCTTTTATTTGGAACTCGCCCATTGCGGCTTTAATAGACTCATCAATTGTAATAAGCGAGTTTGAATCTCGCATCCGTATTATATTATCTCCTTTGCTGTCTTACGTAATAGCTTCTGGTTTGTGCCGAGTTCATCTTGTAGGTCGCGATAATGCTTCCATGGAGCCGGCTTCCACGTTACTGCGCGACTTTATCTAATACTCGCCGCAAAGAGGATATACCCCCCCCCCCCCTGGCGCCTATAAATAGAGGAGGTAGGTAGGGCCTAAGTACGATGTTGCGCTTTCGACCCCCTGCCCGCGAGTATCAGTTAGTGCTTGCGTTCCGTGACTTTTCTTTATTCCTCGCAACCCTTCTTTTCTTTTTAGCAACTCGCAGGATGGTTGGAGACGACGCGAGTGCTCGCCGCCAAGCCCATGCCGCCAACTTCGCGGACGCGGCTTTTAAGAAGTCGACCACCACTGTGCGCGACTTAGAAAACTTTAGGGAAAGACTCCTTCCCGAGGGGTACTCGGCCAGACTCCCGGACCGTCGTGAGCGACTAAACACTTTTATCGACGGTGCGCTGGTCCTTCCTCTTCGCCACTTCGACGCTGGCCTGCGGCTTCCGTTATGGTCGGAGTATTGTGACATCCTACGATACTTCGGCATAGTTCCTGCGCAAATCAACCCCAACGGTGTCGCCATCATCATGGGATTTGTCTGTTACCTGCGCGAGGAGAGGATCATCTTCGATCTCTCCGTATTCTGCAAGATATTCGCCTTCCTCGCGACTTCCGAGGGTGTGATTTATTTCAGCAGCCACGTCTGCACCCTAGTGGGGACGGCAAACAAAGTTCACAAGTGGAGCGAGAAACTAGTTGTCGTCGAGGGCGACTTCGGCGACGTCCAGGGAAGGCCGCACCAGCCTGCTGACGTCGTCTTCCTTCCCCTGATACTGGAAGGCGCGCGCGAGCAGCTCGTCGACGCGTTCCGAGGTCGTCGGTTTGATGTCATCTTCTGGCGACTAAACATCAACACGCTGCTCGAGGTTCACTATAATGAAGGTAAATATTAGCAAGGAATGTCGGTAGCATACTTGCCGCAATAATCGCCTGCTTACACTACTCGGCCTTTTGTAGAACCGAACGAGCTCCCGGCGAGGCCACTTCCTCCAGCCAAAGGAATCGCCACCTCGCTCCTTGAGCCCAACTGGCCAGCCGACATCGGTGAGAAGAAGAAAATATCGTCGCCGCACCTCGACAACCAGGACTCGCCGCTCCACAGTCGCCTTCCCCACTTCCACCCCAACTTCAACTTGGGGTTGGAAGCGGTGGACGCCTATGGTCGTCCGTTGGTGACCTGGGCACCGTACGAGCACCTGGTGACGCTTAGCACCAACCTCCCCTCTTGGGCGTAGGAGGGGGAGGATAAGGGGGAGGCCTTCGCTGTCCTCCATACAATGTACGGGCGTGAAGACGCCGAGGCTATGCTGGATCTTAGCGAGCAGGAACTCGCCCAGCAAGCGGCTTGCTCGCTCGCCCGGGCTGTTGAGCTAAATCATTTTGCGGCGAGGAGGATGCTGGAGAGGACACCGGCCTTGAAGATCGTCAGTCAGAAGGCGATCAATCTCGGCATGCAATCCGCTCGCTGGCGAGATTATGAGGTATGTCGCCTTTACACGCGATATTGGTGTCTCCTGAGTGCTTTGGCTGACTTCGTTGTTTGTCGCAGGCTGCCGAGATGGAGACCGCCAAAAAGCTTTCTGAGTACGAGGCGGAACTCGCCAAGGCTCAGGCTGATTTGGAGGCAGCCCAGATTCGCGCGGCCGAGATGGAATCTCGCCTAGCCATTCTAGAAGTCAGCGCGAGTTCCTCTGCTCCCCAGCCGCGCCCAGAGGACGATCCTCATTACGCCATCAAGCGATCTCGCCTTCTGTGGGAAGAGAGGCCGTCCGTCCGCCGCGAGATAACCCGCGCGGCAGGTAACGTGGTTCTCGCGAGGCTGAGGATTAGCGGGAAACTCGACGAAGGGGAGAAGGAGTTCACGGTCGACAAACTCATCCCTGAGTTGCTCGCCGAGACGGTCTCGCCAGATCGCCGGCCTCCTACGTCGTCAGGCTCTGACAGCAGCGGTAGCAGCGACGGCAGTAGTAACAGCGGTAGCGGCGAGGAGGAAAGCAAGGAAAGCGGCGATGAAGAGGACGCCGACATTGGAGATGAGGAATATCGGCCAGATACTGGCGACGATGAGTCCTAGTTGCTCGCTGATATTCTTCATACTCGCTTGACATAGCCTCTAGTGAAATTTTTGTAACCAACACTTGTAAAATATTTGAAATATCAATGCAAGTTTGAATCACCACATTGTCGCCTTTTTTCTTTTCGCATGCTGGTTGGTGGATGATACTCGCTAGGCTCATAGGCTCGGGGAGAACGAGTGCTCGTGTCATGTGCTCGCACAACGACATTGTTGATAGTCGCCTAGCTGCTACTCGCATACCCGTATTAGTCCTTCGCAGCTCGCACCCTGGCACTCCCCGTAGATACTCGCCAGACCATACTCGCATTTTGTTATGCCATATTCGCATACTCATCGCTGCCTGCATGCCTGCTCGCCCCAATACTGATCGCACTATCCCTCCGGGAAGCTTGGTCTAACTCGATCGCACTCGAGGAGGTCTGTGGCCAATATGCAAGAGAATGGCTCGTGCGGTTACTTGATCTCACTCGAGGAGGTCTGCTGCCAATATGCAGGAGAGGAGTTCATGCAGGGACTTGGACTTACTAGGACCTGTCACTCAAGGACTTGATCTCACTCGAGGAGGTCTGCTGCCAATATGCACGAGAGGAGCTCGTGCAGGGACTTGGACTTACCAGGACCTGCCACTCAAGGACTTGATCTCACTCGAGGAGGTCTGCTGCCAATATGCAGGAGAGGAGCTCGTGCATGGACTTGGACTTACCAGGACCTGCCACTCAAGGACTTGATCTCACTCGAGGAGGTCTGCTGCCAATATGCAGGAGAGGAGCTCGTGCAGGGACTTGGACTTACCAGGACCTGCCACTCAAGAACTTGATCTCACTCGAGGAGGTCTGCTGCCAATATGCAGGAGAGGATCTCGTGCAGGGACTTGGACTTACCAGGACCTGCCACTCAAGGACTTGATCTCACTCGAGGAGGTCTGCTGCCAATATGCAGGAGAGGAGCTCGTGCAGGGACTTGGACTTACCAGGACCTGCCACTCAAGGACTTGATCTCACTCGAGGAGGTCTGCTGTCAATATGCAGGTGAGTAGCTCGTGCAGGGACTTGGACTTACCAGGACCTGCCACTCAAGGACTTGATCTCACTCGAGGAGGTCTGCTGCCAATATGTAGGAGAGGAGCTCGTGCAGGGACTTGGACTTACCAGGACCTGCCACTCAAGGACTTGATCTCACTCGAGGAGGTCTGCTGCCAATATGCAGGAGAGGAGCTCGTGCAGGGACTTGGACTTACCAGGACCTGCCACTCAAGGACTTGATCTCACTCGAGGAGGTCTGCTGCCAATATGCAGGAGAGGAGCTCGTGCAGGGACTTGGACTTACCAAGACCTGTCACTCAAGGACTTGATCTCACTCGAGGAGGTCTGCTGCCAATATGCAGGAGAGGAGCTCGTGTAGGGACTTGGACTTACTAGGACCTGCCACTCAAGGACTTGAACGTTGTTTTTCCTGCTGCTTCAAGAGTTTGAAAATGGATTAAGCACCTCTTCGAGGAAGAAGAAAACAGAAATCGAACGACGATCTAGAAGACGTCGAGTTGGGAGGTCGGCGTCCAACCCTGTTCCTGTAGTTCCTCCAATCGGAGGAGAGATGCAGTCGGGGGGAGCTAGGCCGACTTGCAAGGGGGGAGCTGATCTCGGCCGTCAATGCAGGGGTCCAGTCTTACAAGGGCGCTTATATCCCGAGGCATTGTCCCATCGTCCGAAGTGGGCTATCCACAAGAAAAAGGATGGAGGCACGTTCCCCAATCCAACTGCTGCGATCGTTTCTAGCTCTGCCAACTGGCCATTAGCGCCAAAGTGCGGGTGAGGGGCTATGTTTTTCCGAGGGTCCTCCGGGATGCACTCGCGACTAACATACTCCCTTGGGCCTATCCTGACCCCAGTTGATGCTTCCTCCAATCCGAGAGGTTGGGGTCCAGACCTGTTCCCGCTAGTTCCTCCAGTCGGAGGAGAGATGCAGTCGGGGGTAGCTAGGCCGACATGCAAGGGGGGAGCTGATCTCGGCCGTCAATGTAGGGGTACGGTCTTATAAGGACGCTTATATCCCGAGGCATCGTCCCATCGTCCGAACTGGGCTATCTAGGGGGAACAAGTTGACAGCCAGCTTCTTGTATCGATTTTCAAGTAAAACCTTAAGCTCCCAGAAAGTTTGCGACAAAACACAAGATGGATAGAAAAAGAAAAGCTGCCATTGTATATATGTAAAAACATGTAAACAAAGTACATCATCGGCCGCTAAGGATAGAACCTTTTCAGGTCATCCCCGCTCCAAGTACCTCCCAGCTGCTCTCCAACCTGATTTTGGAGATAATAGCCTCCGGCGGCCAAGGCTTCTTGAATAATGAAGGAACCTTCCCAATTTGGATGCAGCTTGCCCACTGTGGCTCCCCTTCCTGCAGCATCTACCTTTTTCATAACCAGGTCTCCGGTGAGAAAATGCTTTAGACGGACATTTTTGTCAAAGTGCTTCGCCATGCGCCATTTGATCTCCTCTTGGCGGATAGAAGCCAAGTCACGAATTTCTTCCACGAAATCCAGTGATATTCTTTGGGCGTCCTCGTTCTCTAAGCGCCATTCTTCGCCGCCGTCTTCAGCTGCTATAACCCTCGGGCTCCGCACCTCGAATTCTACTGGGATGAGTGCCTCAGACCCGTGGGATAACTTGAAAGGAGTTTCCCCCGTGGCCGAGTTTGGAGTTGTTCTCAAAGCTCAGAGGACCGAGGGGAGTTGTTCCGCCCAATTGCCCTTCAAGTTGGTGACTTTCTTTTTTAGAAGGTTGATGATCAACTTGTTGGCTGCTTCCACCTGTCCATTGCTGCAAGGATGATGCACAGAGGCGAATCGAAGGTCCGTCCCTAGTTGCTTGCAGAAATCCTCTAACTCCAAACTAGCGAACTGTGGCCCGTTGTCGGTGACGATGGCCAGGGGAATCCCGAACCTGCATGCGATCTCTCCTCAAATGAAATTCTTCACGATCTGCGACGTGGTCTTGGCTAGGGCCTTTGCCTCGATCCACTTGGAGAAGTAGTCGATCATAACAAGCACGAACTTCCTCTGTCCGCTGGCCTGAGGAAAAGGGCCGATCCAGTCCATCCCCCAGATGGTGAAGGGCCATGGAGCTGTGATCGAGCGAAGGTGCTGAGCTGGCTGTAGTTGGAGAGGCGCGAAGAGCTGGCACTGGAGGCACTTTTTTAAGAAAGTCTCTGCATTTTTCCTAATAGTGGGCCAGAAGTACCCATGCCTTATAATCCTTTGCTCAAGGGTCCTAGTTCCCGAGTGACTGTCGCACTCTCCTGAGTGAATCTCCTCCAGGACACGAGGTATTTCAACCTCTGACAGGCACCGAGCTAAAGGACCTGAGATGGTTTTTCGGTAGAGTTCTCCTTCTTGAAGCAAATAGTAAGCGGCTTTGTAGCGAAACTTCCTCTGGTCTCCTTCGCTGCCTGGTATCTGTCTCGTCGTTAGAAAAGAAATGAATGGATCCCTCCAAGATGCCCTTTGCTCAATCTCCATCATCTCCCCTTCTTCGATGGACGGTCGGAAAAGCTCAGTCACGATTCCCCCAGCCCGGGGACCGTATTTGGCAAGATAGTCGGCTTCTGAATTCTCCTCTCGGGGTACGTGCTCGACAAAGAAAGAATGAAATCCCCCGATCAGACCTTTCACTTTGATCAAGTACCGTCGCAAAATCGGGTCATTCACCTCGAACTCGCCTCTGATCTGGGAAGCAACTACCATCGAGTCGGTGAAGGCCTTGATGTCTTTAATCCCCAACTCCTTAGCGAGACGCAAGCCGGCCACCATGGCTTTGTACTCCGCCTGATTGTTGGTAACTGGAAAATGGATTTCCACTGCCTGCTCGATCCTGGTTCCTTGAGGGCTGACGAGCACGACTCCGGCTCCCATTGAGTATCGGCCCGAAGCACCATCCACGAACACCATCCAGGACACTATGTTAGAAGAGCCTTCCTCTACCTCCACTTCGGCCGAGAAGTCGGCAAGGAAATCTGTCACCGCCTGCGCCTTGATTGCTACCCTTGGAGAGTAGGAAATATCGAACTCGCTAAGCTCCACTGCCCACTTTGCCAACCTGCCAGAGTGCTCCACTCCATCCAGGATACTCCTTAGAGGATGATCGGAGACGACCCTGATGGAGTGAGCTTGAAAATATGGGCGTAGTCTTCGAGCCGAAACCACCAAAGCAAACACCAGCTTCTCCAGGATTGGATACCTCGTCTCCGCCTGTCGCAGCACTCTGTAAACATAGTAGATAGGAAGTTGCCTCTTGCCTTCCTCCCGAACCAGCACCGAACTAACCGCTTCTGCCCCAACTCCTAAGTAGAGGAAGAGATCTTCATTATCCCGTGGCCCTTGGAGGAGAGGAGCTTGGGTTAGTTGTTGCTTGAGCTTTCCGAAAGCCTTCCTCGCACTCCGATGTCCACTCGAATTTCTGATTTCCCCGAAGGGTTTTGAAGAACGGAGAGCACTTATCCCCTGCCTTAGACAAAAAATGGCTGAGGCCTGCCAGCCTTCCTGACATCCTTTGGACTTCCTTAGGGTCGCGTGGCGATGACATCTCCAGAATCGCCTTCACCTTGTCTGGATTGGGTTCCACCCCCCTGGGAGTAAGGAGGTGACCTAGAAACTTCCCTCTTCCCGTACCGAAGACGCACTTGGCCGGATTAAGCCGCATCTTGTACTTCCTTAGGGTGGCAAAGGTCTCTACCAGATCCGTTATGTGCTCCGCGACGCTCTTGCTCTTGACGAGGAGATCATCCACATAAACCTCCAAGTTCCGCCCCTTTTGCCCTTTGAAGATCTGATTCATCATCCTCTGGTAAGTGGCGCCTGCATTCTTGAGCCCGAAGGGCATCATCTTGTAGCTATAACATCTGTCGCTGGTTATGAAAGAGACGTCCCGGCAGTCGGGGGGATGCATCCGGATCTGATGATATCCTGAAAAGGCATCAAGAAAACTCATCACAGGAAACCAGACGGTGGAATCAACCCACGCGTCGATTTGAGGCAAGGGGTAGCAATCTTTCGGACAAGCTTTATTTAACAAGGAAAAATCGATACATAATCGCCAGCCTCCTTCAGGCTTCTTCACCATTACAACATTGGAGACCCAGCCTGGATACTGGATCTCCGAGACGAACCCTGATTTCAGCAGCTTCTCTACCTCTTCCCTGATCGGCTCAGCTAGCATGGCGGCGCTCTTCCTCTACTTCTGTCAAACTCGAGCCGCCGCGGGATCCAGGTTGAGGCGATGACAAGCAACATCGGCGTCCACCCCCGGCATCTCGGCGGCGCTCCATGCAAAGACATCAATGTTGTCTTGCAGGCAAGCGGCCATCTCCATCTTCCCCCCAAGCGGCAAGGATCCTCCCACTTTCAGCAGTCCCGGCTCTCCCCGTTGTGAGATCACTTTTATCTCCTCCACCTCCTCAGCAGCACACAGCCCGTTCTCCTCCTCCAACAACTCCTCCAGCTTTTCCGCATCACCCATCCAGCTGATGGTGCTAACGGCATTCAAGTAGCACTCCCTGGAAGCCTTGGGATCTCCTCTGATTCTGATCTGCACATCTCCGCGGCAGTACTTCAGGCACTAGTGATAAGACGACGGAACGGCCCTGAAGTAGTTGATAAGAGGCCGCCCGAAGATGGCGTTGTACCCACTAGGTGCGTCGATGATGATAAAGCGGCATCGAATCGAAGTCCCCCCAAGTGTGACCAGCAGCTCCACTGCTCCCTCCACCTCTTTCATCTCTCCTGAGAAGCCAAAGAGTGGTCCATCTGCAGCCTGGACTCGGGATGCTTCCACTTGCAGTCCAGCAAAAGTGCTCTTGAAGATGACATTCACCGAACTTCCGTTATCCGCGAGGATTCGGTCGACGGTGAAGTCCTCGATGGCAGCTTGGATCAGCAGGGCGTCATGGAAAGGGTTCTCATTCCCCAGCATATCTTCTTCCGAGAAGGTGATTTCTTCTAATGGCGGCGGGGTCTGCGACGTCGAAGCGACGTTCTTCCGATAGATCTGGTGAAGACTTCCCTTACGGGAAGCTCCAAGCCCGGCCCCTCCATTGATCACTCCTACATGCCCACCTCCTGGGCCATGTATCACTTCCCCGCGAGTTCCGAGGTCAACTCGGTCTTCATTCCTTCTTCTTGCCGGAGTTTGAAATGCCACCTGCCCAACCGGGGCCTCCTGCCTCTGCTGCTCTCTTTCTGCTGCTCCTGCCTCCAGTCTTCTCCTTGCTTCCCAAAACCTGGGGCAAGCCAAGGTCTCGTGCCCCTCTACTCGATGAATATCGCAGTAAAGGGGAATTGCCGCCTCCTGGCGCATCGCTCGCTGCTCCCTCCGACGCCGCTTGTTGTCGTGGCGAGCGATGGCCATTGTCTCCCTTCTTCCTCCTCCTCGACCTCCCTCCTGCCGATTTCCATTCCTCATGTCTTCCTGATACTGCTGTCTCGCTGGTCTCCATTGGGGGCGATTCTCTGGATACTGGAATCGCCTTTCCTCCCTTCCCCCTTCTCGAGCTTCCACCGGTCTTCTCTCTTCCCGTCTTCGAGGCCGCTCCTGCCTCCTATCTTCAACCCTCCTGGGTTCCTCCCTCTTACTCCTCTCTTCCCTTCTTGGCTCTTCTTTCTTCCTTTCCTCCTTCCTTTCTGGCGTCCTTCTCGACTTCTACCCCGAAGGTCCTGCACTTCTCCTCTCCATCGCAATCTCTCCATCTAGCCTCGCTAAGAAGTCCTTGTTCTTCTCTTCTCCGCAAACAAAAGTATTCGCCTTCTCTATCATATCTTCGAAGGATCTCGGGGGATTGGATCTCATCTCCAGACTGAACAAACCTTGCTTCAATCCGAACTTAAGAGCCACCATCAAGGTGAAACTGTCCACCTCCTCTACCTCTAAAATTTCCTCTTGAAAGCGGTCGATGTAGTGTCCCAGACTCTCGTGTTGCCCTTGGACGATTTTGAAGAGTGTTGTCGCTTCCTTATTCCTCTTATTCGAAGTCGCGAACCTTGCCATAAGGCCCCGGTGCAAATCTGAGAAGCAGTATATGGACCCTACCGGCAGTTGATGGAACCAATCCCGAGCATTTCCTCTGAGGGTGATGGAGAAGAACCTGCACGTGAAGGCATCAGACATATTACGAATGGAGACGACGTCCTCAAACCATTGGAGGTGTCTGACAGGATCGTCTCTACCGGAGTAGTAAGTAAGAACAGGTTCCCTGAACCCTTCTGGAACTGGGGCGGCGAGGATCTCGTCACAGAAGGGGCTCCTCCCTCCCTGGCGGTGACGAGTTTCATCCTCGCTGGAGACGTCATAATCGTTGCATTGGCGAGTATCTTTGAATCTCGTCGGCGACATTGGATCCCGGAAACGGACCCCCTGACTACTCGCCGGGTAAAGTCGCGACTGTATTGGTCGCACTTCCCTTGCCCAAGCGGGCTCCTTTCCAGCTCGCCTCGGCGGTGCTTCCTCTTCTAGCGGCGTCAGGCGACGAGGAGAAGTCGCCGTGACCTCTGGGCGCTGAGCGAAACCAGTGAGAATGGTTTGCTCGATCTTCCTCGCGAACTCTTCAAATGCGGCCACCGTTACAAACTCACCACCTCGCGCGGCGTCTCCTCCTAATGCCGAGTTGCCGACCAACCCTCCTTGCTCGCCACCTATGGCCATCACACTGAACTCCCAAACTTTCCTCCTTGGCTGCAGTCCACGCTCACCGCACCAAGTGTTGAAGCCAGGAAATTCCTAACCTCAGAAATCGGATCAAAGCTGCCTAAGGTTACTGGCTCAGAAGCTAGATCGGACGGCTAGGGTGGCCAGAAAGAAGGAACAGGTCAAACAGGACCCCAGATGTTGCGGCAGGAAGGACCCACCACGTACCCGGCTGCTCGTAAGGAGCAACCCCTTCTCAACCAAGAATGGCCGAACTGGATACGAGAGAGGCTATCTGGCAAGGTCGCAAAGTCGCGAGTTGCTCTAAGGAAACGGAATCCGAAGAACTGGCCAATATCCTGAAACGCGCGAGTATCCTGCTCCGGATTTTTGGTCCTCTCTCTCGTACCCCTGGGGTCCTATTTATAGGCCAAGGCAAGGGAAGGGGGGTCTTATTTATACCCCACCCCCTGGCGACCAGGTGACTTCTAGAAGAGCTCGCACGGGCTGGGCGAGTATCTCACCTAGTCGCCTACCTGGCGAGTATGCGAGGGGAGCTCGCCTATACTCGCCAGGCCTTCCGCGATCTTGAATGTTGACTTTGACTCCCGTGGTGACTTGTTGACCTTGACTCCTACTGACTGTTGGGTTTCTCTATGAGGATGGCACAACACTTGTGCACGCAGCAGAAGAATAAAAACATCAAGAAAACCGAAAAGAGATGGGATCGGGCCATGGTAGTTGAATCAAGAAGTTAACATACAACTAGGCAAAAATTACCTCGGTGGCGTTGAGTCACAACTCAACGGAGATGCTCCAAGCTTCGTGTACTTGCTGGTGGCGAGTTCTACGTGAAATGTTATCCACGTCTCTGCAAAAATCCACACGAGCGGGAGAACACCGATCTTTCTGTCGCACGGATAATCGGGAAGGAGAGTGACCACACCTTGCTCTTCCACGGACTGCTAGGTCCGCGCCAGGAATAGTAACACCAGCGACAATCGCCGGAGAGGAGGAGGTCGACGGAGCGAACATGGCGGCGGAACCCTTCCGTCGGCGGGATTCGGGATCGGGATCGGCGGATCGCGGGATTCGGGATCGGGATCGGCGGATCGCATCCGATTCGATCAGCGAGCGCTTTCCGATTCGAGCAGATATGATATATTTCCCGAAAACCCTAAGTGTCTATTTATACCAAAGGCATAAACAGACTTAGGAATATCGCTATCCGCAGACCACCCAGAAAATTAGGGTTCCAAAATCGGCTAGAATCACCTAGCAGATTCGGTGAGAATCACCTAGGATCGGCGAGAATCACCTAGCAGATTCGGTGAGAATCAATCGGCGAGAATCACCTAGCATCGGCGAGACTCACCTAGGATCGGCGAGAATCAGTCGGCGAGTATCAGTCGGCGAGAATCAGAGTACAATACTCGACGATTCACGTCGACCCTCGGTCTACTATTCTTACCAATCCTTCAAGGCAACATTTGCCCAACTCGACGATCCTTTAAGGCAACACTTTGCCCATAACCCCATTCAGGTCGGTGATTGGTAACCTTTACCAACACAGTCAATCATCCAATTTCTCCACATCTCTTATGTGCGACCCTGCAGGCTCATATCGCGTTGGCAGTGAGATTACATGTTTGACCACTTATATATCACCATGGTAACTCCAACAGTCTCCCACTTAATCTTGAAAGTATCAAACCAAAAACCTCACAAACAATGAGCGGCATCTAGCAATGCATCATTGCTCCCCAAGCAATAAGAGTTTATAACTCATAAGCCTTTATGACCAATGTATCAGCGTTGTCTTTGTCCCTTTATCCCTTACATCCGGAAAGAACTAGAGGCATGGACCGTGTCACCCTCGTAATAGCTCAATCCAAGTTTCTTGATCCAGGACGGACTTCCAGAGAATGGTGAGTCCAATATCACATATTGACTCAACCAAGCATGGCCATGCATTTCTCAGTCCAGTTCCATCAAGGGGCCCATGGATGCAACTCTTGTCATACAGGAGGACAAATCCCATATCTGCTCACACACAAACACCCAAATGATTCGTAACATGCCCAACAACCACCCTTATCATCAACCTTTCTCAAGGAAGACTTTAGATTGCATCAAAGCACGCTCTTCCTCACTTGATGAATACTGTGACTTCAGGTCAAAAGACCACAACACCATTGTCAATTGAGACCTACTCGTGACACGATTGGATGACAATCCACAGTGTAGTCTCAGGTTGGGTCTGTCTAGTACAACTTGTTCACTAACAAGTACCCACGTGATGACTTGATATCACAATATCATGACCTGTGAGAACTGGTCATCAGTCAACGCACGTGCTAGCCTTCATGTACCATCATCACCCTTAGCTTCTATGATGATACTCGACCAGGGACCTTTTAAGAATGAAGCTTCAAATAAATCATAGGCTCTCACATTCAAGTCACGTACTTGATGTCCCATGGAAGCGAACATTCTAAGGGTATCTATTATGTTAACATTTAACTATCATATAGAAAGAAAAAACTCATAATAAAAGAACTTGCCATTAATTGTAAGAGAAAAACTAGGTACACTGTTCATCATATGAACAAATGGCCAACAAAATACATGTTTACATGCAATCCACAAGATTCTCACTAGAGTTGATCATTTAGGTATCGTATACCCATCGATCTAGTATGACCATCATGCTTTCTCTGCGCGAGAGGCTTTGTCAGTGGATCCGCAATATTCTCCTCAGTCGGCACTCTGCAAATGTTCATATCTCCTCGTTCGACAATCTCACGAATAAGATGAAACCGCCGAAGTATGTGCTTGGAGCGCTGATGGGATCTAGGTTCCTTAGATTGTGCAATTGCACCATTGTTATCACAGTAGAGAACTACGGGACCAACAATGCTAGGAACTACATCAAGCTCGCTGATGAATTTCCTAATCCATACAGCCTCCTTCGCCGCATTAGCTGCAGTGATATACTCGGCCTCTATTGTAGAATCAGCAACTGTCTCTTGTTTGGAACTCTTCCAGCTCACAGCTCCTCAATTCAGGCAAAACACAAAACCTGACTAAGACTTGGAGTCGTCTCTATCAGTTTGGAAGCTAGCATCCGTGTAACCACTTACAACGAGCTCTTCCTCTCCACCATACACCAAGAACACATCCTTAGTCCTTCTCAAGTACTTCAGGACATTCTTGACTGCAATCCAGTGACACTCACTGGGGTCTGACTGATACCTGCTAGTCATGCTCAAAGCAAAGGAGACGTCGGGTCGAGTACATAACATCGCGTACATGATTGATCCAATTGTCGAAGCATATAGAATCAACTTCATGCGGTCCTTATCTTCACAAGACTTTGGACACTGGTCCTTAGAGAGATTCACACCATGAGACATGGGCAAAAATCCTTTCTTGGACTCAAGCATGTTGAACCGCTTCAACACCTTTTTGATGTACGTACTCTGGGTCAAACCCAGCAACTTCTTCGATCTATCTCTATAGATCTTAATACCGAGTATATAAGTCGATTCACCCAAATCCTTCATTGAAAAGCAGTTCCCTAGGTTGTTATTAACAACTTTCAGGGTAGGAATGTCATTCCCAATCAACAGTATGTCATCTACATACAATATCAGGAAGACAACAATTCTCCCACTGATTCGCTTGTAAACACAAGGCTCATCTTCATTCTTGATGAAACCAAACTCTTTGATTTTCTCATCAAAACGAAGATTCCAACTTCGAGAGGCCTGTTTCAGTCCATAGATGGACTTATTCAGCTTGCATATTTTAGTGGCTTCATCTGGGGATACAAAACCCTCGGGTTGTGTCATATACACTTCCTCAAGGAGGTTTCCATTAAGGAAAGCCGTTTTGACATCCATCTGCCAGATCTCGTAGTCATAATACGCAGCAATAGCAAGAAATATCCTTATGGACTTTACCATGGCAACAGGGGAAAAGGTCTCATCATAGTCAATACCATGAACTTGCTTGAAACCCTTAGCCACCAGTCGACCTTTGAATGTCTGTACATTCCCATCCATGTCGGTCTTCTTCTTGAAGACCCACTTGCACCCTATGGGTCGTACCCCTTCAGGTGGTTCCACCAAGTTCCAAACTTGGTTTGCATACATGGAGTCCATTTCGGATTTCATAGCCTCAAGCCATTTGTCGAAGTCCGATCCATTCATAGCCTCTTGGTAGGTTGCTGGTTCATCATCATGATCCATAAGCAACACATTACCTATTTGAGACACGAGAAATCCATATCTCTCAGGCTCAAACCTCGGTCTACCAGATCTACGTAGGACTTGTGTTCCTTGAGCAGGTTCTCTAGCTACAACATCTTGTAGTCCTGTCTCAGAATCCAATTCCGGTTCATTCACTACATGTGGTTCTTGAACTTCTTCAAGCTCTACCTTTTCAGCCTTTCTTGATAAGAACTCTTTCTCCAAGAAGACACCAGTCCTTGCGACAAACACTCTGCCCTCAGACGGTAGGTAAAAGTAATACCCTTTCGTTTCCTTACGATATCCCACCAGATAACATTTATCTGATTTGGGTTTCAGCTTGTCAGACATTTGACGTCTCACGTATGCCTCACAGCCCCAAATTTTAATGAACGACATACTAGGACACTTCCCAGTCCATATCTCATATGGTGTCTTCAGAACCATTTTCGTTGGAGCGTAATTCAATGTCATTGAAGCAGTCTCTAAAGCAAAACCCCAAAAGGAAACAGGCAAGTCTGCATGACTCATCATCGAACGTACCATGTCTAACAGAGTACGATTTCTCCTCTCAGACACACCATTATGTTGTGGTGTTCTAGGTGGAGTGAGCTGTGATACAATACCACACTCTTTCAGATGATCACGGAACTCATGACTCAGGTATTCGCCACCTCGATCAGATCGGAGTGCTTTAACCCTTTTACCCAACTGGTTTTTTACTTCATTCTTGAACTCTTTGAACTTTTCAAAGGTCTCAGATTTTCACTTCATAAGATACACATATTCGTATCTACTGAAATCATCAGTAAATGTAACAAAGTAGAAATACCCACCTCTAGCCATGGAACTCATGGGTCCGCATACATCACTATGTACAACACCCAAGAGCTCCTCATCCCTCTCAGTATAACCAGTGAAAGGAGCTTTAGTCATCTTGCCTAACAAACAAGATTCGCATCGCTCAAATGATTCATAATCAAATGAGTCAAAAAGTCCATCTCTATGGAGCTTGGATATGCGCTTCTCGTTGATATGGCCCAAACGACAATGCCAGAGAAATGTAGGGTTCGAGTCATTTGTTCTTAGTCTTTTATTATTTTCTACATTACAGATCAGATGGTCCAAGTTCAAAACATAAAGACCATTAAACAATTGGGCTACAACATAACAAACATCATTCTTAAATATAGAACAACAGTTGTTCTTAATTATAAAAGAAAATCCAATCATGTCCAAACATGAAATAGATATAATGTTTCTAGTTATGGCCGAAACAAAATAACAATTATCTAGTTCTATTACAAGCCCACTGGGCAAAGAAAGACGGTAAACCCCTACGGCAACAGCAGCAACTCTTGCTCCATTGCCGACGCAGAGGTCCACCTCCCCTTTACTCAGCAATCTTCTCCTTCCAAGTTCCTGCACATTTGTACAAATGTGAGAACCACATCCGGTATCCAATACCCAAGATGAAGGAGCAGAAAGGTTTATCTCTATAACGTGAACATTTGAAGCGGAAGTCATACCTCCATTCATTTTCTGCAGACCTTCAATGTACGAAGGACAGTTCCTCCTCCAATGACCAGCCTTGCCACAGTGGTGGCATTTCCCTTCCTTCACCGTGTTTTTCTTTTTCATCAGTGCAGAAGACTTGGGCTCAAGATATGACTTAGGTCCCACCTTCGTCTTCTTAGATCCCTTGGCCTTGGCCTTGCCCTTATGCACCATCAGTATGGGGCTAGCAGGCTTGGCCTTCTTCATATTGATTTCGGCAGTTCTCAACATGCCTAGGAGTTCGGGCAGTGTCTTGTCTATTTCATTCATGTTGTAGTTCAAGACGAACTGCTCATAACTGTCCGACAACGATTGCAGGATCAGATCTGTGGCCAACTCTTGACCAAGAGGAAAACCCAGTCTTTCAAGGTTCTCTATATACCCAATCATCTTGAGTACGTGAGTCCCTACTGAGTCTCGAACTCCCATCTTGCACTGAAACAACGCTTTTGTGACGTCGAACCTCTCTTGACGAGCCTGCCCTTGAAACATTTTCTTGAGATGCTCGTCAATCTCCTTGCACCCCATGTTCTCATGTTGCTTCTGAAGCTCAGAGTTCATAGTGGCAAGCATAAGACATTCGACATCTAAAGCATCATCAGTATACTTCTTATAAGCATCCTTCTCAGCACGGGAAGAGTTCCCGGTCGGCACCTCGGGGGCTTCTTCTTCCAAGACATAGAGCTTTCGCTCTTGCCTGAGAACAATTCTCAGGTTCCTGTACCAGTCCATGTAATTAGTCCCACTAAGCTTATCCTTCTCAAGGATGGCTCTCAGAGACAATGTGGAGTGTGAAACACTTGCCATGGAATTCTACAAGAATTTATGCAGAATAAAATCGGTACCAACATTTCAAATACAATTTATTTTAATTTGGACTTCAATTAAAACACTCCCACTATTTTATTCGAAATGATAGCCCTCACTAACAATTCGGAGAGTTCATGCGAGCTACTCTCTTAGTGGACAAGATCCGTATTTCACCAACACAATGAGTCAGCTTTGGCTTTCCTCTCACGATGCGGTTATTTAGGTAGGCAACGCTTGCCAATTGCATCCTCATGCAATTCTTGTATGGTTGGTGAATAACTCCTTACTCGCATCCATCATATGGTGCATGCCAACCCTATGCCTCTAGGCACTCAACCTTTGAGGTCACCTAGTTAAGCTGGACCCGATGTCGACAGTGGGATATCACAATTATCCGCTCGCAGCCTTACCAAGATAAATTAATGCACCTTGCTTTGGCAAGCCCACACTTCATCGATCGAGGCAGGAAGAGTGTCATCCATCGAAAGGCATCCGAACACTTAATATTTGATGAAGGGATTTTGATTATAGGTTAACAGTTAACCATGATCAACATTTGATCAATGTGCACATCCAAAGAAAAACAATTTTTCTAAAACCACATGCATCCCTTATGTGCACAACCTGACACCATCAACATTTGATAGAAGGAATGGCTAAATCTGAACATCCGGAAACTTCCAAATCCTCAGATTTACATGCATTGGACAAAAGCAAAGACAACTCAACTTAAAGCAGTAGACAAGCTCATCTCTCTATGTTGGATTCAAAATCGAAAACAAACTCAAGGGATGGTTACTGCTAAGGAGACTACAATTTCTAACAATTAGAAATTTCCACGAAATCCCAGACGTTCTTGGCGGGGTACCAAGACTAAATCTAGACATTTAGAACACTTCTAAATCCCTAGGTTTACACGCACTGGAATAACAAAACTTCCAATACAACAATCATGACCGAAACCTGCCTCTGATACCACTGTTGGGTTTCTCTATGAGGATGTCACAACACTTGTGCACGCAGCGGAAGAATAAGAACATCAAGAAAACCCAAAAGAGATGGGATCGGGCCATGGTAGTTGAATCAAGAAGTTAACATACAACTAGGCAAAAATTACCTCGGTGGCGTTGAGTCACAACTCAACGGAGATACTCCAAGCTTCGTGTTCTTGCTGGTGGCGAGTTCTACGTGAAATGTTATCCACGTCTCTGCAGAAATCCACACGAGCGGGAGAACACCGATCTTTCCGTCGCACGGATAATCGGGAAGGAGAGTGACCACACCTTGCTCTTCCACAGACTGCTAGGTCCGCGCCAGGAATAGCAACACTAGCGACAATCGCCGGAGAGGAGGAGGTCGACGGAGCGAACACAGCGGCGGAACCCTTCCGTCGGCGGGATTCGGGATCGGGATCGGCGGATCGTGGGATTCGGGATCGGGATCGGCGGATCGCATCCGATTCGATCAGTGAGCGCTTTCCGATTCGAGCAGATATGATATATTTCCCGAAAACTGTTGGGTACATTAGTGTAAATGTACCTGATTTGAAGAAGCCTCACCCTACTCAATGATATACATCAAAATGTATTTGATGTGTTTTGAGTTTAGTTGTGCAGGTTAAGTATTTACAGGAAAGAAAAAGTTTCTAAGTCCATGTGTCGACACCCAGGAGCAAAGTGTCGACACTTAAGAAGACTTGTGTCGACACCCAGGCAAGCAGTGTCGACACTTGGAGTCATTGTGTCGACACCAGGGATATAGAGTCGACACCAGATAGAAAGTGTCGACACAAGGAGCTGTGTCGACACTCAATGAAGAAAAGTGCAGTGAAGCAGTGTCGACACTTAGCAGTTGTGTCGACACCCAGTGAAATTGTGTCTACATCAGAAAGTGTCGACACTTGGAGGCTGTGTCGACACTCAGCAAAAGTTAGCAGAGTCTAAGTATAAGTGTTGACACCCAGAACAATGTGTCGACACACAGCTGAAGACTCAACACTTGAAGAAAGTGTCGACACAAGAATGCATGTGTCGACACTCAGCTGAAGACTCAACACTTAGCAAAGTTGAAGAATATTCTAAGTACAAGTGTCGACACAAAGGAGATGTGTCGACACTCAGCAAAAGTCTCAACAGAAGAAGAATGTGTCGACACAAGGAGCTGTGTCGACACTCAGCAAGTATCAACACTGAAGGCATGTGTCGACACCAAGAAGAAGTGTCGACACTTAACAAAGTTCAACACATGAAGATGTGTCGACACAATGAGATGTGTCGACACTTACAAGAATTCAGCAATATACTGAAGTACAAGTACTTGTGTCGACACACATTATCAGTGTCGACACATGAAGAAGAAGCAGTGTCGAGATATAAAATCTATAACACAAGGAGTTGTGTCGACACCTTGTAGCTAGTGTCGACACTTAGACAACTTGTGTCGACACTTAGTCTATAAGTGCCGACACTTAAAGACAGACAGTCTCGACACTTTCAGACAGTTACAGAATTTTCAAGAACTGACTGGATGACTTGACAGCTGCCATTCCAGCCGGTTTACAGCACCTGTCAGAGTTGTCAGAAATCAGTTATGAACCGGACCAGCCGGTTACCATGAAGAAGGCCTATAAATAGGCTTATACTGTCTACAGAAGAAGATTGATTAGAAGATCAACACATCAAGTTATACAAAGAAGATCTAGCTATCAAGTGAAGATCTAAGTAGTTAGAGAGAGAGCTCCATCCAAGAAGTCAGCTGTTGGAACCAGGCTGAGAAGAAGGGTTCAGATTTGTTCTAAATCTTAAGTAGTAGAGATCAAGGATCAACTGCAGAAGAGATCAATCTTATTGAGTTCTACATTCAAGAAGCTTTGAAGAAAGCCAAGTCAGATTGATTTCAGCTGAGTTCTTCCAAGAACTCATCAAGAAACTCACAACTCTTCTCTCTTTTCTCTGAGTTGTTGAGTTACAATTTTTGTATTCATATTATCTTGTAGGATCCTTAGGGATCTGAGTCTTTGTAAGCCTGTAATTATAAAGGCTGAGTGTAGGGCTTGAGTGCCTGAGTGTAGGAGAGTTGTATCTCTGAGTGTAGGCCTGTTGTGGCTGAGTGTAGGCCTTGGTGGCTGAGTGTAGGCCTTGGTGGCTGAGTGTAGGCTTGTGAAGAAGCTGAGTTGTAGGGCCTTGGGCCTGAGCTGTAGGAACATGTTTTGGGGGTTCTGAGATAGTGGAGGAGTTTGGCCGAATCTAGTACACTGCTAGATAGGTGAAGGGGGAAAGTGGATGTACCCAAAGCTTGGGGAACCACTATAAATCTGTGTGTCTACTATGTGCCTGTGATATTCTGTGATTGCTGTGTGATTGCTGTGATAAAGTAGATATAATTCTGTGTTAGAATCTGAATTCTGCCTAAAAAGTTAAAAAGATTTAAGTCACCTATTCACTCCCCCCCCCCCTCTAGGTGATTAGGTACAATATCTTTCAAGTGGTATCAGAGCCAGGTTACTCATAAAAGGACATAACTGTCTGAGTAGATCCTGTTGGCAGATTCAGTCTAAGTAAAATTACATAATCAAAAAGATCAAGAACCATGGGTTCCATTGAGAATCATAAGGAATTGGGATGCATGAAGTTACCCATTTGCAGAAAGGAAATCTTTGGCATTTGGAAGGAAAGGGTGAGACTATTTATGGAAGCCTCAGATCCTAGGATTTATATCACAGAGAAAGAAGGGTCATATGTGCCCATGAAGGTTTCAGTCTTAGATGCAACTCAGAGAACACCTAAGGATTTCTCTGAAATGACAAAGGATGAGATTGTTCTAGCCACAATGGACAAGAGGGCTCAGAACATCATTGTGAGTGCTATAGATGATGCTACTTTTCAGAATTTGATACACTGCAAGACTTCTAAGGAGATGTGGGATACCTTGATAGTGTATATGGAGGGTTCTGAAGAAGTGAGGCAAGATAGAAAATCCTTGCTCAACCAAGAATATGAAAGTTTTAGACAAGGTAAACCTGATAGCATAACTGAATGCTATAAGAAATTCTATAAGATTGTGAATGAGCTAATGTCCTATGGCAGAGAGTTCAGTAATTATGAGCTCAATGATAAGTTTCTAAGGTCCCTTACAAAAGATTGGGACACCAAGATTTGTGCCATTAGGGAAATGACAAAGTTGACAGAAATTCCTCCACCAACACTATTTGGAAAACTGCTATCCTATGAGATGCAGTTGATTGTGAGGAAAGAAGATGAGAAATCAATAAGAAGTGAACATAAAGAAAGGATAGTGGCCTTCAAAACAGAAGCCCCCAGAAAGTACAGAAATAAGTCACCTTCACCACCTCCAAAGGTAGCTGAAACTGAGTCAGATGAGACAGCAAGCAGAAAGTCTGAAAGCAGTGAAAGTGATGAGAACTTTGCTGCCTTCACAAGACATTTTCAGAAGTTCTTAAAGAAAAAATAGTGGAGGACAAGGTCATCTACTTCACAGGGTAAAGAAGACTATTATCAGAATAAGAAGTCTTCAAAGAAAGACAGGAAAAAGACTAAGTCTAGCAAAGCAACTCTTTCAAAAATTGTATGATATTGCTGTAATAGACAAGGACATGTTGTTGCAGACTGTCCAGAGAAAAGGAAGGAGTCTAATGACAAGAAAAAGTCTCAATACAAGGGCAAGAAGGAAAAGTCTTTTGTTGCCAAAAAGGATAAGAGTCTGTCAGACATTTCTTCATCAGAAACTGAGTCAGATGCAGAGGCATATATAGGACTGTTTGCTGAGGAAGAAGAAGATGAGTTCATCCAGATCATGAACTCTATATATGAACAAGAAGACAGTCAATGCCAAGGGCTAATGGCATTGACAGAAAGTGACAAAATCCTGGAGCAGCCAGGACCTAGTAAGGTACAACATTGTTCTTTAAGTTCAATTTCTTGTGCTAGTTCAGAATCAGATTCATCATCATCAAGTGATGAGAGTGCATCTGAGTCTGAAGAGGATATTCATCAATTGATAGATGAATATCAAGTTCTGTTGCAAGCGTTTAAGAAATACAAATCCTTGGCCAAGAGTCAAGCTAAGGAGATTGCAAATCTCAAAATGGCTGCAACTAATTATGAGAAGTTATTTGATCAAAAACTTAATGAGATAGCCAGACTGAAGCACATAACTGTGATTCAGATGGGGACTATAACATATAAGAATGATCAAATCAAGAGTCTGGAGATTAGTCTTCAGAAGGAGAGAGATCTAGTTGCTAGGTTTTCTAAACCTAAGTCAGTTCTACCTTTAATTGATGAATTTGTTCATCACAAAGGTAAAGCTGGACTGGGATTTACTAAACCTGCAAGGACTGTCAAGTCCAAGTCCAAGGGCAAAGCCCCAACTCTCAACAAGTCAGCTGTGGATAAAACAGCTAAGACTGTACCTAAGCAAAAGTACAATAAGTTTGAGTGTTGGTGCTGTGGCAAGGTAGGCCACTTTGCAATGGACTGTTGGCACAATGCTAGTGCCAAAGTGAGTAGCAAACTGCCTGTTGGAAAACCTGCAGGTAGCTTTGTTAGGAAGCAAACTAACCAGTACCAAGGACCCAAGAATTCTTTGGGTTCTAAGGTTCACTAATCTGTTTTGCAGGTAAGTACAAGTGGCCATGCCCCAATATGGTACTTGGACAGTGGATGTTCCAGACATATGACTGGAACAAGGGGTTTACTAAAGGACTACACACCCATCAAGGATGGTCCAAAAGTCACCTTTGGTGGTTCTGAAAAAGGGATCATCAAGGGTTTTGGTAACATATCTAACTCCTTTATTACAATTACTCAAGTGGCCTATGTTAAAGGTTTGAAACATAACCTTATTAGTATAAGTCAATTGAGTGATGTAGGATATGACATCTCATTTGAAAAAAATGGTTGTCATATCAGGAGGTCAAATGATCAAGAGATCATTTTGACTGGTTATAGAAAAAGAAATGTCTACTGCTTAGACATTATGATAGAGAACAATGGTTCTCCAGTGTGTCTTGTAGCTGATGAGACAGTCTCTCATTGTGTCAAATGGCACAAGAGGCTAGCCCATCTCAACTACAAGACAATTGGCAAACTCTTTAGTAAAGAGTTAGTGAGAAATGATTCTCAAATTAAGTGTATTAAAGATGGTATTTGCTCAGCTTGTCAAAAGGGCAAGCAGACTAGATCCACCTTTAGAAGCATAGAAAACAAAGATGCTGTGAGGTGTTTATACCTCTTGCATATGGATCTCTTTGGTCCAATACCAGTTCACAGCCTAGGTAGGAAGGTCTATACCTTTGTAGTTGTAGATGACTACTCAAGGTTTTCCTGGGTGTTCTTCCTTAGACAGAAATCTGAAACACCTAGTGTCTTCTATAGTTTTGTCAAACAAATTCAGAATGAACTAGCTAGTACAGTGGTCAAAATAAGAAGTGACCATGGTACTGAATTTCAGTCTGATAGTATGTCAAAACTATGTGAAGAATTTGGGATATTTCAAGAGTTTTCTTCACCTAGAACTCCTCAGCAAAATGACATTGCTGAGAGGAAGAATAGAACCTTGATTGAGGCTGGTAGGACCCTATTAAGTGATACATCACTACCAGAATATTTCTGGGCTGAAGCATTTAATACTGCATGTCATGTTATTAATAGGGCTACCATTACTAAAAGCCTCAATAAGACCCCATATGAGGTTGTGAAAGGCAGGAAACCAAACATATCCTACTTCAGGATCTTTGGTTGTAAGTGCTTCATACTTAACAATAGAAAGTCTTACTTGACTAAGTTTGCTGCCAAGTCCCAAGAGGGAATTTTTGTTGGGTACATCAACAACAGTAAGGCTTATAGAGTCTACAACTTGTCTACTCAAGTTGTAGAAGAGTCTGTACATGTAGTATTTGATGAAACTAGACTTATTAACAATGAGTTGTCTAGTAGTGTATGCAGCTCCACAGGTATAACAAAGAAGATGGACAAGCTCACTATAGAAGAAGAACCTACTGCAAGGCAGCAAGTAGAAGATAGTGGCTGCTGTCCAGGGGGAGTACTACATGTACCTAATACAGATGAAGTTCAAGGAGTGCAGCAAGATGAAGAAACTGAAGAAGTTCAACCTGAAGTCAGGATGCCTCCAGCCAATAGGCATCTTAGAGATCATCCAGCAGAACAAATCATTGGTGATCCAAGACAAGGGGTACAAACAAGGAGCAGAAATCTGAATGCAGCAATCTACTCCAGTTTTCTATCCCAAGTTGAACCAAAGAAGTTTGAAGAAGCCATCCTAGACCCTCATTGGATTGAAGCAATGCAAGAAGAGCTGAATCAGTTCAAGTGGTGCAAGGTCTGGGAACTTGTTCCTAAACCTAAAGACCACAACATAATTGGGACCAAGTGGATCTTTAGGAACAAGATGGATGAACATGGAGTCATCATTAAGAACAAAGCAAGATTGGTTGCTAAAGGATATAGGCAGGAAGAAGGTATTGACTTTGATCAAACCTTTGCTCGAGTAGCCAGACTGGAAGCCATAAGGATGTTCCTGGCCTATGCAACCTTTCAAGGATTTAAAGTTTACCAAATGGATGTCAAGTCAGCATTTCTAAATGGTAATCTTAAAGAGGAAGTCTATGTGGAACAACCATCAGGTTTTGTTGATTCAACTCAACCTAATCATGTCTATAGACTTAGGAAAGCTTTATATGGGTTAAAGCAAGCCCCTAGGGCTTGGTATGAAACCATGTCTAGTTTCCTCATTGAGAATAAGTTCACAAGGGGGAAAATAGACAAGACTCTATTCCTTAGGGAATCCAGAGGCAAAGTGATACTAGTCCAAATATATGTAGATGACATAATATTTGGGTCTACTGAAAGTAGTCTTTGCAAAAAGTTTGCAAAACTAATGCAAGGACAATTTGAGATGAGTAGTATGAGGGAACTTAAGTTCTTCTTGGGTCTCCAAGTTAGACAGACTGAGAATGGATTATCCATATGCCAGTCTAAGTTCACCCTAGAACTCATAAGTAAGTATGGTATGGATTCATCCAGTACCATGAAGACTCATATGGGGTCAAGTATGTCTCTTAGCAAGGATGATGCAGGGAAGCCTGTAGATGAGTCTTTGTATAGAGGGATAGTTGGCTCCCTATTATATTTGATTGCAAGTAGACCAGATATCATGTATGCTACATGTGTCTGTGCAAGGTATCAAGCATGCCCTAAAGAGTCTCATTTGACAGCAGTCAAAAGGATATTGAGATATCTAAAGGGCACACCTTATCTAGGCCTCTGGTATCCTAGGAATGGGTATTTTGAACTAACAGGTTATTCAGATGCAGACTTTGCAGGATGCAAAGAAGACAGAAAAAGCATAACTGGAACCTGTCAATTCCTAGGTGGAAGACTGATTTCATGGAGTAGCAAAAAAGCAAACAAGTGTGGCTATCTCCACTACAGAATCAGAATATGTGGCTGCTGGAAGTTGCTGTGCTCAACTTCTATGGATACAACATCAGCTTGAGGATTATGGATTTCAGGTAAGTAGAACTCCACTCTTTTGTGATTCTACAAGTGCTATATCAATTGCACATAATCCTGTTTCCCATAGTAGAACTAAACATATTGAAATAAAATATCATTTTCTTAGGGAACATATAGAGAAAGAAGATATTTTACTGGAATATGTTAGAACAGATAATCAACTAGCTGATATGTATACTAAGCCCTTAGAAGAAACTAAGTTCAATAGGTTTAAAATTGAACTAGGTATGATAAACTTAGAATAAGTTTATAGAAATGGCTAAGTCAAAAGGTGTCGACACATAGAGATATCTGTGTCGACACAGAAAAGTAGTGTCGACACTTCAGGGAAAAGGTGTCGACACATCTAGGAAGTTGGTGTCGACACTTCAAAATATTAGTGTCGACACATGATAAGTAGGTGTCGACACATCCAAAGTGGTGTCGACACTTAGTATTTACTCAGAATTATCTAAGTAAAGACTCTACTATGTGTCGAGTTAAGTGGTGTCGACACATAAACAAGTGTCGACACATATTATCTATCGACTAAACTTGTGTCGACACAGTGTGTCGAGACATTATAAGTCTGTGTCGACACTTATCGACAGTGTCGACACAATTTAAGTTAACTGACCCGCCCTTTCATTTTCAAACCTAGAAAGGTATAAATAGGATTTTGCCTTAGTCTGTCGATACGCTTTCAAAAAGTTTCGAGACTAAACTTGTGTGTCGACACCTCTCTTCTCTCCAGTCAAATTCTTCAAACCCTAATGGCGCCAAAGCTCGAGGACAACATCAATGAAGGCTATGAACTGGTGCGAGACACGTTTGGTGATGTAGACCCGGAGATCAAGGTTGTGATAACCCTAGTCACAAACTCAGGGTTAGAATTTCTTGTTTCCGAGCCTACAAAGATCTGGAAGAAGGAAGTTCTAGAATTCCTAAATGGAGCTAAAGTAGACGACACTGGATTCAAGATCAAGTCCAGGGTTCATGGTGAAAAGGTTAAGGTTTCACCAAAAAGTTTGAGGAAAGTCCTTCAGTTACCAAGCACTAAGGAAGAAGAAGAGGTTACTGCTTCCAGGACTAGAGATGCATTGGCATGGTGTGGTCTGGATTCAAAGATGAAAATTGGATCAGTGTTTAATAGAAAGGGCATGAACAGCCAAGGAAAATTTCTATCTGAAATTGTTGGAAAAGTAATCTTAATTAAGCCTGGAGGGCATGACAGGGTATCTGCCCATATGTTCAATCTCATGACCAGGATAATCTTCAGCCTAAAAACTGATTGGTCTGTAGTAGTCTTTGCAAAGATCAAGGATAGTCTGAAGAAACCCAACTTGGGTAGGATCTTAAGTTTATACCTAGCTGGTAGTTTACCAGAGGTTATGGGTCAAGCTGCAGGTACTAAAATCAACCATATGAGAAAAATGGACTTGAGGATATTCTCTAGGTGGGATAGGGTTTTGTCAAAGGAGATGCCAACCCCTGAGAAAATAACTTATGAGAAGGAAACTCCACTGAAGAAGAGGAAGAAAACTGCCCCAGTGGCTCAGGTTTCCTCTAGCAGCTCTGGTAGTGAAGAACATGTTGTATTTACTCCAGAAGAAGATGTAGAAGGAAATGCTGTGAAATCTCCAGCTCAACAAGATACTGCAGTGAGGCAGGGGGAGCTACCACCAGCTAGCCCCTTACACCAGGATTCAGTCCAGGGGGAGCCTCTAGTTGTAGAAGAGCCAACTACACTTGAGAGTGATCAAGCTACAAACATCATCCTTGAGGTAATCACTGAGCTTAATGCTTTAGATTTCCTTATAGAGGATACTGTTTTATCTGATCCATTAAGTAATGTTAATCAGCAAATTCAGCTGGATAGCCAAGTCCCAGATGTTGTCATGGAAGACACAACTATTGAAGTTCAAGTTGTATCTGATCCAGTGGTAGATGAGCCAAGAATTTCTCCAGCCCATTCTCCACAAGAATATACAATGGAAGATCTTTTCCTAAATCTGGATCAAACTGATTTTGACAAGGAAACTGCTGCTGCTGAGGGGGAGAATGCTCCAGTTGAAGGGGAGCAAGTTGTAATTGTTGAAGAGCCTGCAAGGCAAGAACCTGAGAAGCCCAAAGAAGTTGAGGAGCTACCTAAGGAGAGGGTAGAGATAGCCAGCACATCTGCTTCTAAAGATGAGGAGACTACAAGGGCTAAGAAAAGAAAATTTCAAGTATTTAAAAGGAGGAGTCAGAATTACAAAAAGGCTCTCCAAACTATTGCATCACAGCCTATATCACAGCCAGCACCAACTGTTGATTACAGTGCTTTAATGGTTGCAATGCAAATTAAGCTGGATGAGCACAGGAAAGCCATTGAAACTTATGTGGATGAGGGGCATAAATCACTACAATTTGATCTGGCCCAGGATATAAAGTCTATAAGATTTGAAATGAATCTTAATAAGAAGGAGATGACTGACTGCTTCCACAAGGGAGGGAATGTAGTGGTGTACTTGGCTACACATCAGGAGAAGATAAAAGCTCAAGTGGATGAACTTGAAGTTAAGCAAGGTTATGTACTTGAAAATCAAATTAGAATGAATGATAACTTGACTGCTTCTCACAATGCCATAGTAACAGAGATGAAGAATCTAGCTGCAGGGCAGACTCTAGCTAATGCTACAGCTAAGGCAGACTTTGACAAAGCATTCCAAGAGGAAATTACTGCTGTTAAGACTGTCATACAATACTCTCAGAAGATTATAACTGACAAACTCCAAAGGTTGAAACCTTACTTTAAAGATGGAGTCAATTATTTAGATGCCCAAATCAGATTTCAAAAGGATGATCTGAGGGATCACATGACAAGAGAAGTCATAAAGGGGGAGAGGGTATTAGTCAAAGCCAGCTCTGATCATGCTAAATGGATTTCTAATTCTATCAGAGCTACTCTTGGATATCCTCCTCGTTGTGATGATGATAATGTTGTAGAATCTGGAATTAATCCTGCATATCTAGGAGGGGAGCAACCTGAAGTGGCTCAAGTCATCTACCCTCCTCCAGATTTTGATATGGTTCAAGCTGATATACACTCAATGTATAGCCCACCTGAGGGAAAAGAACATGTCATCATAGAGAAAGTTGTTCAGCCAGTCTCTGAAGCTATGCAAGAAGCTATGCAGAAAGAAGAAGAAGCTAGACTGTCTAAGAAGAGGTTCAGGAAGCAAGCTGAACTAAGACCAGACTTTGAGCAGTGGAGCCCCACTTCAAGAAACATTATCTTAACTGCATGGAAAGCTGCAAAAGATAATATTCAAGACAAAAATAAATGGTTTTCTGAATTGGAATGGAGGAAACATGAGACAAGGCAAGAAGCCATAGTCCAATATAGAAGAAAGGCCAAGATGGGAAAGCTACCTCCTACTGCCCAGGAGCCTAGCAAGTACTTTCCCAAGCCATATCATTATTTTGAAAGGCAAAAGATTAAAGCTGAAGAGCAAAAGAAAAAGGATCTGAAAGGCAAGAAGCCTGCTGATACTGAAGTTGCTGAAGCTCCTGTTCAAGCCAAAGTACAATCTGGAAAAGGAATTGTGATTAAGGAGGCTGAACAAAAATAGAATAGAATTTTATTCAGTTTACAATTGTAATCTTGTGTTTTTCAAACACTATGTAAAACTTTTGTATAATGAATATTACAAAGTTATGAGAACAATATGATGTGTTTTAAATCTATTTCATAATTGTTCTGAGATGTTATCTGTGTATACATGTTTGATTGATACATGTTTATGTTTGCCCTGATATATATAATCCTGCTTTACAACATACTATGATTTTATTTTGTATGGTGTATATCATTGACTAAGGGTTATGACTTCTCCAAATAGGGGGAGATTATTGGGTACATTAGTTTAAATGTACCTGATTTGAAGAAGCCTCACCCTACTCAATGATATACATCAAAATGTATTTGATGTGTTTTGAGTTTAGTTGTGCAGGTTAAGTATTTACAGGAAAGAAGAAAAAGTTTCTAAGTCCATGTGTCGACACCCAGGAGCAAAGTGTCGACACTTAAGAAGACTTGTGTCGACACCCAGGCAAGCAATGTCGACACTTGGAGTCATCGTGTCGACACCAGGGATGCAGAGTCGACACCAGACAGAAAGTGTCGACACAAGGAGCTGTGTCGACACCCAATGAAGAAAAGTGCAGTGAAGCAGTGTCGACACTTAGCAGTTGTGTCGACACCCAGTGAAACTGTGTCTACATCAGAAAGTGTCGACACTTGGAGGCTGTGTCGACACTCAGTAAAAGTCAGCAGAGTCTAAGTATAAGTGTCGACACCCAGAACAATATGTCGACACACAGCTGAAGACTCAACACTTGAAGAAAGTGTCGACACAAGAATGCATGTGTCGACACTCAGCTGAAGACTCAACACTTAGCAAAGTTGAAGAATATTCTAAGTACAAGTGTCGACACAAAGGAGATGTGTCGACACTCAGCAAAAGTCTCAACAGAAGAAGAATGTGTCGACACAAGGAGCTGCGTCGACACTCAGCAAGTATCAACACTGAAGGCATGTGTCGACACCAAGAAGAAGTGTCGACACTTAACAAACTTCAACACATGAAGATGTGTCGACACAAGGAGATGTGTCGACACTTACAAGAATTCAGCAATATACTGAAGTACAAGTACTTGTGTCGACACACATTATCAGTGTCGACACATGAAGAAGAAGCAGTGTCGAGATATAAAATCTACAACGCAAGGAGTTATGTCGACACCTTGTAGGCTAGTGTCGATACTTAGACAACTTGTGTCGACACTTAGTCTATAAGTGTCGACACTTAAAGACAGACAGTCTCGACACTTTCAGACAGTTACAGAATTTTCAAGAACTGACTGGATGACTTGACAGCTGCCATTCCAGCCGGTCTACAACACCTGTCAGAGTTGTCAGAAATCAGTTATGAACCGGACCAGCCGGTTACCATGAAGAAGGCCTATAAATAGGCTTATACTGTCTACAGAAGAAGATTGATTAGAAGATCAACACATCAAGTTATACAAAGAAGATCTAGCTATCAAGTGAAGATCTAAGTAGTTGGAGAGAGAGAGCTCCACCCAAGAAGTCAGCTGTTGGAACCAGGCTGAGAAGAAGGGTTCAGATTTGTTCTGAATCTTAAGTAGCAGAGATCAAGGATCAACTGCAGAAGAGATCAATCTTATTGAGTTCTACATTCAAGAAGCTTTGAAGAAAGCCAAGTCAGATTGATTTCAGCTAAGTTCTTCCAAGAACTCATCAAGAAACTCACAACTCTTCTCTCTTTTCTCTGAGTTATTGAGTTATAATTTTTGTATTCATATTATCTTGTAGGATCCTTAGGGATCTGAGTCTTTGTAAGCCTGTAATTATAAAGGCTGGGTGTAAGGCTTGAGTGCCTGAGTGTAGGAGAGTTGTATCTCTGAGTGTAGGCCTGTTGTGGCTGAGTGTAGGCCTTGGTGGCTGAGTGTAGACCTTGGTGGCTGAGTGTAGGCTTTGTGAAGAAGCTGAGTTATAAGGCCTTGGGCCTGAGCTGTAGGAACCTGTTTTGGGGTTCTGAGATAGTGGAGGAGTTTGGCCGAATCTAGTACACTGCTAGATAGGTGAAGGGGGAAAGTGGATGTACCCAAAGCTTGGGGAACCACTATAAATCTGTGTGTCTACTGTGTGCCTGTGATATTCTGTGATTGCTGTGTGATTGCTGTGATAAAGTAGATATAATTCTGTGTTAGAATCTGAATTCTGCCTAAAAAGTTAAAAAGATTTAAGTCACCTATTCACCCCCCCTCTAGGTGATTAGGTACAATATCTTTCAAAAACCCTAAGTGTCTATTTATACCAAAGGCATAAACAGACTTAGGAATATCGCTATCCGCAGACCACCCAGAAAATTAGGGTTCCAGAATCGGCGAGAATCACCTAGCAGATTCGGTGAGAATCAATCGACGAGAATCACCTAGGATCGGCGAGAATCACCTAGCAGATTCGGTGAGAATCAGTCGGCGAGAATCACCTAGCATCGGCGAGACTCACCTAGGATCGGCGAGAATCAGTCGGCGAGTATCAGTCGGCGAGAATCAGAGTATAATACTCGACGATTCACGTCGACCCTCGGTCGACTATTCTTACCAATCCTTCAAGGCAACATTTGCCCAACCCGACGATCCTTTAAGGCAACACTTTGCCCATAACCCCATTCAGGTCGGTGATTGGTAACCTTTACCAACACAGTCAATCATCCAACTTCTCCACATCTCTTATGTGCGACCCTGCAGGCTCATATCGCGTTGGCAGTGAGATTACATGTTTGACCACTTCTAGATCACCATGGTAACTCCAACACTGACTTGGCTGTGGTAGGACCCACTCTCGACGAATACGGGTTGTACATGCTTCTGCTACTCGAGTTCATGACAAGTCTTCCTCGAGAATAGACTTAAGTTCTACTCGAGTACAAACTTTCCTACTCGAGAAAAAGACTTAAAATTTTTCTGAAAATCTGTAAACTTAATTTCTTCAAGATATACAGCTGCCAACTTTTCTCCTATGCCTTGAGTGCTTGAAAAGGAAGCGTGTCCCAATAAAGAGGTTACACATGAGTCAACACCATGAATCACATAATGAGCGATTATATTGTATGGTCCTGTGTTTGGTGATTCATTATAGACTGACATTGGTATACACTTGACAATTGTATCCTGCAAACACTCAACTAAAAATAACATTAAATACAAACTTAATTCATCATAGTTCAAGGGTGACTTCATACAAATCTGGGTTATGTGGATGCAATACCCAACAGCGACCAATTTTGCCTTGGTGGTTTGGCGGCTTGGCTGGAGTTCTTGTTATGGTGGTGCGACCTCAGCGGGATTGCTATCTGGTTGTAACACTTCCCCTGTAATGACCGTATAATATGGGTTCGGCTGGGGCCCCACAACATACAAACGCCACAGCTTTAGCATTAAAATATGATATAACTACCCAATCTCAAAACTCGGAAGCAATCAACAGCGGAAACATCAACCAAGACTAGAAGTTATCCACACATATAGGCGTATCGAAACGGCCTTATGGCCTTACAACAAAAGAGAGTCCACAATTTCAATTGATACATAACACATCAATGTGCAAAGG
Source organism: Platanthera guangdongensis (assembly GCA_039583875.1). Classification (NCBI taxonomy): domain Eukaryota; kingdom Viridiplantae; phylum Streptophyta; class Magnoliopsida; order Asparagales; family Orchidaceae; genus Platanthera; species Platanthera guangdongensis. The sequence continues at coordinate 111,130,980 of CM077157.1, read as the reverse complement.
CACTCCTAAGCTACCTCGACATGCAAGTTGGAAGTCTAAAGAATCAAACATACAATATCACAAAAGTAGAGCTAATGCAAAACTGGTAACACTTCATGAGGCTTAGGCCTTTTGGGCCGGCGAGCTAGCTCCTGCTTGCGATCCTTGCCCTATAATAATTTGTTGTAACGTGAGTCAACAAAGGCTGACCTCAAACTGTGTAACAAACACCTCTCTTCCCGGCCGCCCCTAACGGATCCTGGGGTACCCCTCCAACCTGCAAGTCAGCACTTCGTATACCATATATATAAACAAGTAAAGCACTAAAAGAATAAGCTTGTATGTCTCAAACAACATACACGTTTTCTATGTTGAGAATATAAATAAAAGGGGCCTACTATGCAGCATGTATGCAAAACCCGGGCTTCACCCAAGGCACCCTATCGCGTATGCTTCTAGCACATCATCAAACATCTGGGTACTTCTAATTTCCCTATTGGCATTAAGCCTCAAACAAAAAGGGTACTGCAATTCCCCTAACGACATACAAGCTGCCACACGGAACTCTTACCAAGGCCCCACCCGCTCAAGGTCTTAGACCCGGGCTTGCCTGCAAGCTCTGACTTCTCATGTCAGGATTCCGTCTAACACACTGACCGATTCTAAGAACCATTGCTGGACCCCACCCGCTCATGGCCTCATTGCCCGGGCTTGCCCCATGTTTGGCGTTCTCGTCAGTCTCACAGAAGGGGACTAGTCTCCCCGGGACACTCTCCACACATGACTTGCACGTCACGGGATAGCCAGTCGGCCATAGAGACAAAGCCACGCCTTAGCATATCACAATCCATAATCATTCCCTCCTCAATCCCTCATTTGTACTGCAACGTCCCCGCGCACCAAAGAAACCATCTACCGCCGATGCGGAGCTAACCTTGTCCACCAAGGAAACCATCTACCGCCATTACGGAGCTAACCTTGTCCGGTTCCGGCTACACGTACTCACTCGAGAAAAGGGGGAAAACACAAACATCACAAACGACATCTTGCCACAACGGATTTCTACAAAATCCTTAAAGCTCGTATGCAACATCACCGAGTCGGACTAACGGTCGCGACCACGGCTTCACCCACAATGCCTAATCCACTAACGGAGCAGATCTCTAATGCAAAAACATGCCGGGGACGGACTCAATTGACCCGGAGGTTCCTCTTGAACCATGGTGACCCAAACCCCTCTCATGTGAGGGATTTGATGCCTAAAAGCTTGAAAGAAAAGATGCTAAACACGCATCCTAAAACCAAGAGGAGAAGTTTCGTTACCTTACGACCGCTCTTCCTAGCCATGGAAACTTAGCCGGATGAAAACCTTCGTAACGGTCTTGCCTCCACGGATCCGTACTCGGCTTGCGATTTGAGGCCCCGAAGCTTCTCCAGCATCCGAATCTCTCCTTCACCTTCTTCCTTGCTCTCCCTTCTCTCTAGAACTTAGAAAGAGAGTACTTGATGAAGAATGAGGGTTTCCAAACCCTATTCCCGGACATAACTCAGCAAGGAAAGCACTGGACCATCAGATCTCATTAGAAGGAAACGAACGGCCACGATCCGAACTTAAAACCAAAACACTTGGGCCAAACACGACTTGCGACACGCCCGTGTCCAAGGCCGCGTGCCTCAATCGACGTCGAAACCGTCGCACCCAGAAAAGGACACGGGCTCAGAACACGCCCGTGTCACATCTGACACGTCCGTGTCATGTAGTACACGCCCGTATGCCTGGGCGTGTTCCTCCATCGACACAGGACCAAACACAACCCGAGGAGAACACGGGTACGCGACACGCCCGTGTCACATTTGACACGCCTGTGTCACATTTGACACGCCCGTGTCTAACATGAACACGCCAGGGCTCCAGGCCGTGTCTATCCTCTCACACGACCCGACCAACAACCCGAGCAGTACACGGCCTGGGACACGCCCGTGTCTCAGGCCGTGTTCGAAGTCTCGATGATCGTCGACTATCGTTTTGTCGACTTCGCGGAAAATTCGTCAAACACGCGCACGACACGGCCTTGGACATTCCCGTGTCCCAGGTCGTGTTCCCTGTCTCAACACTTCGTTGAGCGAAAATCGTCGACTTCCCAGGCTCTTGTTGAACCCGGGCACGACACGGCCATGGACACGCCCGTGTCCTAGGCCGTGTTCACTGTCTCGACACTTCGTCGAGACCAGTTCGTCGACCACCCGAGTTCTTCGTCGAACCCGAGTATGAGACGGCCAGCGACACGCCCGTGTCCCAGGCCGTGTGACCCTCACCAAGACCCAAACTTGGTTCTGAACGCTGTCCGTCCCTCTTTCAAATTTTGGAGCGTTACACTGGTCTAGTTGCGACGACTTGTTTTTGTGTCCGTAGCTTGGCAGATATACTTGGTGCTTGCCGGGAGATAGGGCAGTTATCCTATCAACTAGGGCGCTCATCATACTCCTCTCCGTTCCTATAAATAGGACCCCCCCTGTCACATCAAAGATACACCGAGTGAATAGTAAGTGAACTCGCGGGAAGTTGCTGCGGTTATGTTTTTTTATTCCCTCGGTTTGAAGAGGTTGACCGGTTTGTGCTGTGTAAGTTGTGCAGATAGCGCTGAGGAGCCAGGGACTTGGTTCTGACTTCGGTCAGAGTCAGTGCAGATTCTGTGGTTTACAACCATTGGTTAGCAGCTGGTCGCAGCTTGCGACCAGACGGTCTTCTCTTCTGCAACTTGTTTCCCAGTTCAATAAGCTGTCCGCCTATGGAGGCTTGTTCTGTTCGGTGGCAGCAGCAGTTCACGTGATTTGGCGTTTAGGCTACCTCGTTGTTAGGCGGCTTGCAGTTCAGCGGATAGAGTTCTTCTCAGCACTGGAATAACGGGCTGTCCGCGCGGCTTGTTTGCGGTCTTGCGGTTAGGCGGCTTCAGCGGACTCCCTAGGCAGCTCGGTAGAGCCGACGGTTTCTCTTTGAGACTGTGTTGCTTGTTTCTTTGCCATGTATTTTTCTGCTTCCATCAGATACATCGACAAATCATATCTCGTCATGTATGCCTTACTCTGTAAAAAATTTTTATAGTAAAAGATTCTTGCTCTTCTGTTTGCATTTAGTTGTTTAGACTCAGACATGTTGAGTGTTCCTGCTTCTGGTGTTCCGTTTTCCGCTTATCACAAATTTTTTACAGAAGCTTCGACGTATTTGCTGGTAACAAAGTCCAGCAAGCTAAATTAGCCTTTTTTTCGTAGATGATCCTTCAGTTTCTCCGGAGGTTGGAGAAGAAGGGGGCTCAACCCTCTTTTTTGTTCAGAAAGAACAGTGGGCTCAACAACAAAAAATATTTTATTCACGCAGGAAGGTACAGTACATTGTTAGACGTAATCAATTGTCCTTCTAAATGAGGGAATGAAGTTTGCAAGTGAAACTCATATGCAAAATAAATAAAGTACAATGAGGCATCAGGGTAGCAATAAATTGGGAAAATTTTTTGTACGTGTAACGTTCAGAAAATATATGTACAAACATACAATTGGATTTTAGTTAAAAAGGAGACTTTTTATAATTGTATTTTTATCTCATAGTATAGCCATATGAATATTTAAAATAAACATAAAAATACATAAATTAATATTTTATAACTTATTTTATGAAAAAAAAGAGAAAACATAACAAAATTTTATATTTCCCCCAAGAGGCAAGATCCCCTCTAAGTACAGAAAAGTTTTTGGAAAATTTTCTATCTGGGCCGTATCTGCCCACGTGTATTTTACCCAACATTTCCTGAAGGAAAATAGGCGAGGATTCCGACGCAGCACCCGAAGTGTGTAACTTTGGAAGTTCCGGCCGGCGGATAAGTATAGCAAATACGAGTACATCTGGCCGTAACCCCTCCAGTGGAGTTGCGGCTTGCATTTGGATACTTCCAAAAAATAAAATAAAATAGGCGACTGTCATTAGCACTGTACTTTTGGATATTCACACAATTTTTACTATTAATTTTCTCCGTCTTTTGAAATACTTCTTGTATATGCATTTTTAGGAAAAGTGTTCAAAACGAAAGTTGTATATCTCGTCGAGATATACAACTTTCGTGTTGAACACGTTTCCTAAAAATGCATGTACAAGACGTACATTAGAAAATACACTTAGATTTCGCGTCTTTTAGAAATACGTCTTATACATGCATTTTTAGGAAAAGTGTTCAACACGAAAGTTGTAGATCTCGACGAGATCTACAACTTTCGTGTTGAACACTTTTCCTAAAAATCCATGTACAAGGAGTATTTTCAAAAGACACAGAAAATTAGGAGTAAAAGTTGTGCGAATATCCAAAAATATAGTGCTAATAACAATCCCCATAAAATAATTCTCATGCTTATGATCTCTATCTGCCTTCAACTTCAGAACACGTCACGGCTTCCTCCTTATCAGCCATCTCACTCCTCCCCTTTCGTTATATTATTATAATAATAATAATAATATCTTATATTTCCTATCATAAACTGATCCGGCTCCAAAACTGGATTTTTTTTGTTCATCTTGCGATCGCTGTTTATTTCCAATGGCTCTCATCTGCCACTCAAGGTCCATAGCTGCGCGGCTTTTGCCACAGGCCTTATCTGCTCTGCCTGTAATCGGCCGGCGGAACGCTCCGAAATCGCAGGCATCACTGGGCAATGAACCGGGCCGGCGTTTGGCGTCCGCTCGGGCTGGGGAAAGTGTCTCCCCGCTGTCCGATGAGTGCAGGAACCAGGTCGGTTCATGGTTTCATCCTTCTTTCGATTCTCTGCTTTTTTTTTTCATTTCTTTCGGCTGTTTCTATTATTATTTTTCTTAGTAGCTCGTAATTTGTTTATTCCATAGTAGGAAAGTCTCCATGAAACCTTATGATGATGAAATTTAGATGAGATTCAGCTATGACAGGTTTCTGACTACAGCAGTATCAGTTTTGGAACTTTTGCATAATTATTTTCTTAGACAGTGTTCTAAAACTTAGCACACTGTTTCCAAATTTGAAAGAAAAATTATTGTTCCTGCTATCATAATTGTAATTGTGCTTGTGCTAATTTTGAATCCCACCAAAAATCAGAAATCAATACATAGTTGGCTCAGCCAAATCGCTTCACTCCCGTCTCAGCGGATACACGCTGGTCGTGTGTACCTCATCGGCGGCCCCGACGCCTCCACGCATTCCCGGAATGCTTGTGGTGGGGCGGTGGGGCTCCACCCTGCCGCGGAATTTCCGCGGGAATCGACCGCACCGCGGGAACCACGGTGGCGGTCGGGCGGTGCTGTGATTTCCGCGGAAGCCCCACGGCCCGCCAAACTAAGCCTAAATGGTCAATGGAAGAAATTATTGTAACAGCTGTTATAAATAACATTGATTACAGGGAAAGGTCGTAGATGAACCATGAATGATATTATTGAGATCTAAATCATGTTAAATAGATTGGACACCTATCGGGATCTAAAATATGGTAAAAAGGTCCACTGTTGCATGGCTAGACCATCAGCTCATTTATTCCCATAAAAAGGGCAGCCCCCTGCACAAAAAATCTCTGTTCAGAGAGGGTCCAGGGAAGGGTCCCAACCACAAGGGTGAATTGTTGACAAATCTAATCCTGCATTTTTGCAAGAGGTTGCTTTCAGGACTCTAACATGGCAACACCTCAACTAGTATGCCAAGACTCCCCTTCTTATTCCGACATTTGCTAGGTAAAAATATATCCGAGTAAATGACTTTTATTAAGTGTTTGGGATGTTTGGAAATCATCGGAGGTTTATCTGTGCAAATCAGTTTCTTAATTTTTCATCTTAATTTAGGCTATATTTGGTTCGGCGGTGACGGGTGCATCCGGTGGGTCGAAACGCCACTTTGGAACCGGAGGGGGAGAGGTGAGGGTCGAAACGGAGCGGATCGGGACCGTTTCCTCCTTGTTGCGGGTGCAAACGGAGCAAACGCCGGCGGCGACCGTTTGTTTACCCGCCGTTAGACGGCGTTTGCTCCAAACGGAGGCGGCGAAACGCCGAACCAAATGAAACCTTAATCTCCCAAACATTAGATGATCTTTTTTGCCTCATTAATACCTTTGCTTGTTTTCCTTAAATTACAATTGCACAAATTGATTTTGATGCGGAATCGTGACGTGGACCGGAGGCGAATGGGCGAGTTTTGGGAATATTTCGGGGCCAATTGGCCACCTACCATATATAACATCACTGGATCAACGATCCAACTCCACGAATCCGACCGGCTCATCGTTTACCTTCATTTTCATATATTATATTGTTTGTGTTTCGGTTTAATTAGTGTAATCCGGACCTCCGCATTCCCTGTCAATCATAATTGTTGATGTTAGGGTGTCCTAATTATGTTTTATTATAAATAAGAGGCATAAGGGCTACTTGAACGCTATTACAGATTTTAGAGAGATCATTCCCGAAATTCGGCGATCTCCTTACGGCAATGACTCTGTGATGCCGTAGGTGATGACTCTGTGAGGCCCTAGGTGATGGCTCCTAGATGATTTTCTTCCTCCACAAGATATCTACTATTTCTATCCTTTGTTTTTCCTCTCCTAAAACTCTAGCTACATCTCTCCCTCATTGTTTTCACACCCAGCCAATAACAAATCCGACTTCCCTTTCCTGTTTCCTCGTCCAGATAACAATCTGATCCCCTTCCACACTCAAAAATGCTCAATCCACATCCACAAAATCTAGCCCACTCCCCTTCACTAAACCCCACCCTGCTGCCCCTCCAAAATCGCCAAGTTCACTACAAGATTCCGCCCAACTTCCCTCCAAAAAATGCCGCATTCCTCTACTCCAAATCCCACCTTGATACCCCTCCAAAATCGCACAGTTCTGCCCCCTATTTCAGTCGCCCAGACCTCCGACGGGCACATATTCCCCGCTCTAGTCCGCTGATAAATCTAGTACAAAAACTATGGATTTCGGACTCCACATCGTCATACCTCACTAGATCTACTCCCCTACAACAACTCCTATATCTTGCCACTATTTATTTTTTGTATGGACTTATGTTTTCAGTATTATTATATAGCATTGACTTGTGCTTAAAAGAATCTATAACTTTGTAGTGTTTATTTTTGGATTCACTTTTGGTTGTAGAAATGATTCATTTGTCGCACGCTCTTGTTACGGAGGAAAGTCAAGCTTTGTTTTACTAAAGAAATTATTTTATTTTGTTAAAATCATACGCGAGTGATTTAATCAATTATTATTATGTCTTGAATTCGCCGTCGGATATTGCATTTCACTTGTAGTCGTTAAGGTGAGTAGAGTTATCTTCACGCATGTCACATTAGGGTTGCATTCTAGTAGTCACACACTAAGCCTCTAACCCTTCATTAGACGGTTTTTAGGTTCATTGCATTTGTCATGTGCTCATTTGCATTTCATATAGGGTCAGGGAATCATTAATCTGCCACCTTTAGATTCATCCCGTGTCAAATGGCATTAGAGCTAGGTTGCGTGCGCTCTATTGATATGCAGTCATTGAGTCAATAGGTTCCTCCCTGGCTAGTTATTGACTTCATTCCTCTTCATTATTTGAGGATCCCAAGTCTATCTCTACTCGATCCCATAGAGTTCATGCATTTAGAGAAATCCTCATGTTATTATGATGATTATTATCGTTCGCGCCACACCACTTCCAGAGATCATATCATCCCTTTGATATGATTCTATTATGCTAGAGACGACCACCATGATAAAAAGATCCTCACGTTATCAACATTACACCTCTCCATGAGTTTATGATGGTAGGACAGAGTACCATTCAGGTCATCATCGTTACACGTCTCCACTATTAGGGGAATCAGAGTCCATATATGCTCGACCCGAAGAGCTCCTCCAGAGAGGTCCTTATACTATCATGATCATCCTCGCTTGTCGTCGCCCATTTGTAGGGATTACGTCCACCCACAAGCATAATCTGATTATGTTAGGAATGACCATCTAGATGACTCTCTGGAGCCCAATCAAGGCCACCATCACGAGGATCACATACATATCAAGATCCTCTAGTGTTCCACAATCCAAGATACCTGAAACCAAATTTCAATGACCGGTTCTTGATTTATTTGATCGCTTAGATACTCAATTGAATTGTCTGAAATATGCTTTTAGAGGGATTAATAGGTGATACGTCGAGATTTTGGTCAAGCCACAAATATGACTAGTATTGCTCCCACTGTCATGAGAAACTCGACACCTGATTTTGATACTTCACATTTTTATGAGACTCAGTGCCCATGTGATCTTGAAGTTGAATCTGATCATGATCTTATGATATAGGTGGAAAGTGGCATTGCTAGGCCGAGCAACCTAGTTATACTCTGTGATCATCTACCTATCGACCAACTCTTAAGAATGAGTTCTCCTCATTCTCTCCTTGTAATTGCCCCATGCCACATCATGACCGTGATCCGAGTGCATAGTATTTACCTCATAGTGAGTGCTTTACCCGCCCACGATGACACTACCTCTATCGACGATACTCATTTGTAGGATCATCCCACTATTATTGACTTCACTATTGAACCTCTCAATGAGCCGCCTAGAGCGCCACTACTGTACACCTTGGGCTCGCGGGAGGCCTTTCCAACAGCGGGACGAAGGAGCTGGCGAGATGAGGTGAAGAAGCGAGTGAGACCTTTTGTCCACTCGCAGAGGGCGAGACGAGGTCTCGGCGCTGTAGGCGAGACGTCCTTTAGGGCGCGGTCTGGCCCTAGCGGCGAGATGGCCCATGGAGCGTGAGGCCGGCGAGACGAGCAGGTCGTCGATGAACCATGAATGATATTATTGAGACCTAAATCATGTTAAATAGATTGGACACCTATCGGGATCTAAAATATGTTAAAAAGGTCCACTGTTGCATGGCTAGACCAACAGCTCATTTATTCCCATAAAAAGGGCAGCCCCCTGCACAAAAAATCTCTGTTCAGAGAGGGTCCAGGGAAGGGTCCCAACTTCAAGGGTGAATTGTTGACAAATGTAATCCTGCATTTTCGCAAGAGGCTGCTTTCAGGACTCTAACATGGCAACACCTCAACTAGTACGCCAAGACTCCCCTTCTTATTCCGACATTTGCAAGGTAAAAATATATTCGAGTAAATGACTTTTATTAAGTGTTTGGGATGTTTGGAAATTATCAGAGGTTTATCTATGCAAATCAGTTTCTTAATTTTTCATCTTAATTTAGGCTATATTTGGTTCGACGGTGACGGGTGCATCCGGTGGGTCGAAATGCCACTTTGGAACCAGAGGGGGAGAGGTGGGGGTCGAAACGGAGCGGATCGGGACCGTTTTCTCCTTGTTGCGGGTGCAAACGCCGGCGGCAACCATTTGTTTACCCATCGTTCGGCGGCGTTTTCTCCAAATGGAGGCGTCGAAACGCCGAACCAAATGAAACCTTAATCTCCCAAATATTAGATGATCTTTTTTGCCTCATTAATACCTTTGCTTGTTTTCTTTAAATTACAATTGCACAAATTGATTTTGATGCGGAATCGTGACATGGACCATGCGGCGAGATGACCCATGGAGCGTGAGGCCGGCGAGACGAGAAGGTAGGACCGTCTCGCCCGCCAATCATTTTTTCCCTTTCGCTGCATAGGAAGCAAGATGTTTTTACCTTTTTACCCCCGAGGGACATTTTACTCTTCTGCCCCAGGTAATTTTACACTTCTACCCCAGGTGGTCTGCATATAGCTCTTCAGGATAGCGGAGTTTGACTGTTGGCAGACCCGATCCAGGGTATTTTGGTAATTTCAGGTCGGTTCAGTATGGATATTGGCAGATCAAACTCAGAGGCCTATAAATAGACCGACAAGGTGCCTGAATTAGGTTGTTGAACCTTTCCATATTCTTCCTTACAGGCACCTAGCTCAGCAATTGGCTAGGGAGGGGAAGGACTACAGTTTCTTCCGGGTAAGAGGTGGGACCTCCGAGATGAGACCCCTCGGTCTGTTTCTAGGTCTGCGACTCTTGTCGGGAGGGTGGCTCAAGAGGAGTAGGTGCGGGCTGCAACCTCTGGTCCGAACTCTAGGCGGGACCGGGTAGCTGGTTCCAACATTTTGGTGCGGTGAGCGTGGACCGCAGCCCTCAGAGAAGAATCTTGAGCAACCACATGGCGGGAGGTCACAGAGAAGGAGACGGAGATGGGTCGAACAACTCGGGAGGATTCGTTGGAAGGGAAGAGTTCATGCCGTCAATCAAAGACATCATGGACTTGCTGCAAGGGATCTCGCGACAGGGGGATTGTTCAACCCCGCTAGCTCAGGTGTCTGCTCTCGCGCCGCAAGAAGAGCTCGTCTCGGCGCGAGTGGGAGAAGATGCCCCGGGGAGGCGACCAGGGAAGAAAGTGATGGTGGAAGGAGGCGGGCGAGACATGGCGGGAAGGGAGCTGTTCCACAGCCCTGCGAGCGCCGTCTCGCCAGGGGAGGTTGTCGCGCGAGTAGGGGCGGCGAGACCAGTGGCGAGAGGGTCATCGTTTTGTGAGTTGATCCTGTCGGCTCCATTCCCGGAAGGGTTCCGGGAACCCGTGATGAATTATTATGTTGGGAAAGATGATCCCCTCCATCACTTGCAGTGGTTCGAGGACGCGGTCTCGATTAGGCCCATGACAGACACATTCAAGTGCCGTCTTTTTGTCATTACTCTGAAGGACAAGGTCAGGGACTGGTTTCACCAGTTCCCGACAGACTCGATATACTGCTTCGAGGACCTGAGCAGGAGTTTTTCAGCTACGATTCTCGACTTCAAAAAAGAGGAAGAAGAACCCGGAGTCGATCTTTTTGATCAAACAGAGGGCAGACGAGTCCCTAGCTCAGTGTGTTGACAGATTTCAGGAGGAGATGTTGGATATTCAGGAGGTGCCAGGATTCGCCCTCCAGATGGCATTTACCGTGGGGCTACGGGAGGGCTTCTTGAAGATGAGCCTCACTCGGAAGGCGCCACTGTCGTTCCAGGGGTTGATGGAGAAGGCGGTGAAGGAAATAGCTATGGAGGCGGCGAATCCAGCTTTTGCAAAAAAGCTAGCGAGACTGACGAAGGTGGAATCGAGAGAATCAGGAGGGAGACAGCAGGAGGTGAGGAGAAGGGAAGAGCCGAGGGCGCCGGCGTATCAAGAGTTAGGATGGAGGCAACAGGGGGGCCCTGCTCAAGGGCAAGGGAGAGGATTTCCCCAGGGAGGAAGGAACCAACCAGGAGGACCTGGAAGATTTAACCAGCAAGGGTGGGGGTACGGTCATAGACCACCTCTACCCCCGCCGCCGCAAGATATGACCATCGGCCGAGGGAGAGGCAGAGGCCGAGAAAGAGGAAGAGGAGCAGGAGCTGGAAGGAGGAGAAACCCACAAGAAGGGAGACAGGGGGGAGGTAGCCTTGCCATACTGTGACTTCCACGAGAAGGAGGGTCACATAACGGCTACCTGCCCAAAATTCTTGGTAATGAGAAGAGCTAGAGGAGCAGGAGAGCAGCAGAGGCCAGTGCGAATAGAAGAGGTGACTGGAACCGGAGAGGAAAATCAATGTGTGGATCGAGCGGATGTAGGAGACCGAGGGGGAATTGGAGTAATCCATGGGGGGTGGGGATCGAGGCTGCCCGAAAGGCGAGCCTTCATACTATATACCGTCGAAGCATAGCCTCGACGTCACAATCCCCTCCCCCGGATGAGAAGATCACCTTTTCGAGAAAGGACATGCCAGACCATGAAGACCCCTTCTGTGACGCACTTGTGATCCGGACCGCCATCGAGAACTTCACGGTATCGCGGATCCTGGTGGACAGTGGGAGATTGGTGAATGTTATTTTCAAAAAGTCATTTAACGAGATGAGGGTGAAGGTCCGGAGGGTGCTGACGGCAGATGGACCATTGTTTGGATTCTCAGGAGAGAGGAAATAAGTCGAGGGGGGAGTGGGACTCCAGGTTACCCGGGGGGGGGGGGGGGCTATCCAAAAACTGCAGCTTTATCATAGTGAATGCCCCCAGCAGTTACAACACCATTTTTGGGCGCCCCTTGATCAGTGAGTTTAGATGTGTTCCGTCATCGTTTCACCAGTGCTTGAAGCTCAACTCCGGAGGTACCCAAATCAGAGTGCAAGGAGATCCAAAGGCGGCCAGGGAATGCTACGTGACGACGGTAAACACCATCTCATGGCAAGAAGAGGCTGAGGAGATGGAGAAGAGGATGGAGCAATGGCAGCAGGAGCTTGGTAGCGAAGCAGAGGAGAAAGGAGAAGAAGAGGTCGGAGGAGAGGGAGAAGAGGAGATAGTAGGAGGCATTGCGGGGGAGCCGGAAACGGCTGGAGAGAAGGATGGAGAGGCGTGAATGGAAGAGGAGAAAGAAGAAGAAGAGACTGGAGGAGAAGGTGAAGTGGTGATGGTAAGAGGCATTGTGGAGGAGCCGGAAACGGCGGGCGAGAAGAATGGAGAGATGGAGGTGGAAGAGGAGAGGTGGTCGAATGAAGAAGAAAAGGGGAGGGAAAGTGGAGAATGTGTGTAGACTTCTCTCTTTTAAATAAAGCGTGCCCTAAGGATTGTTACCCGCTGTCTCGAATCGACGCGCTGGTTGACTCAGCCGTCAGTTTCTCTCTTATGAGTTTTTTAGATACGTTTTCAGGATATCATCAAATACGCATGCATCCTCCGGACGTCAAGGACGTCACATTCGTCACGGAGGATGAATGCTTCTGTTTTAATATGATGCCCTTCGGGCTGAAAAATGCGGGAGCAACCTACCAAAGAATGATGGATCGGATCTTTCGAGAGCAGAAAGGAAGGAACCTCGAGGTTTATGTGGATGGCCTGATGATCAAGAGTCGGGATCTCAGATCTCATGTCTCGGATCTTGAATAAACCTTTGCAACCTTAAGAAAGTATAAAATGAGGCTCAATCCCCTGAAATGTGTTTTTGGAGCCAATAGGGGAAAGTTCCTAGGGCGTCTTCTCACCGCATCCGGAGTAGAACCCAATCCCAATAAGGTGAAGACAATTCTAGAACTGGAGTCTCCCAAAAATGCCAAGGAAGTTCAACGTCTTACTGGCAAGCTGGCCGTTCTGAGCAGATTTCTATCTCAAGCCGGAGAGAAATGCTCATCTTTCTTCCGGACGTTAAAAGGGGGCAAGAAGTTCGAGTGGACCCCCGAATGCGAGAAGGCTTTTCAGGCCCTAAAGCAGCAGCTCACCCAGACGTCTCTACTCCATGGGCCAAGGGAATGGGAGGTCTTGTTCTTGTACTTGGGAGTAGGGACCGGGGCCGTGAGTTCGAATCTAGTGCGAGAGGAAGGAAAAAAGTAATTCCCAATCTATTGCGTGAGCAGGGTCCTAAAGAAGGCGGAGCTCGGGTACCCCATCCTTGAAAAATTAGCATTTGCCCTCATCACCTCGGGCAGGAAGCTTAGGCCATATTTTCAGGCTCACTCTATTTAGGTGGTAACGGATCACCCCCTCCGTCGCATCTTGGAGGGGGGGGGGAGCACTCTGGGAGGCTGGCCAAGTGGTCGATAGAGCTCAGTGAATTCGACCTCGCTTTTATTCCTCGGCTGGCCATCAAGGCACAGGCGGTGGCTGACTTCCTAGTGGACTACATAGTTGAGGTCCAAGAGGCTAAAGCATCCCCTCGAGCGGCTTGGAAGATGATGGTAGATGGGGCATCAAGAAGAAATTCCTTTGGAGGGGGAATGATCTTGGTAAGTCCGGAGGGGACCAGGATTGAGTAGGCCTTGAAGATCCACTTCACGATCACCAACAACTAAGCGGAATATGAGGCGATCATCGCAGGGCTCAGGTTAGCTCGGGAGCTGGGCATACAAGATGTTGAGGTCACGACGAACTCCATGGTGGTCGCGGGCCAGATCAAAGGGGAGTTCGAAGCAAGGGAGCCCACCCTCCAGCTGTACTTAGGGAAGGTCAAAGACATCATCGGGAAGTTCCGAAGCTTTTCAATTTGGCACGTCCCGAGGGAGGAGAGTACTCAGGCTGACCAACTCGCCAAGTATGACCCTCGGGGCGGAGGAACGATGACAAAACTTTTCAGGCTATCCATAGAAGATGGAGAGTTCATGGAGATAAACCAGCAAGGGTCTTGGATGCCCTTCATTATATTTTTGACCTCGGGGCAACTGCCCGCGAGGGATCTCGATAAGAAGCAGACCAGATATAAATCGGCGTACTACCTATTAAAGGATGGGGCTTTGTACCGTAAGACACTGTCGGGTCTACTGGCTCGATGTGTGTCAGAGGAAGAGGTTCCAACTGTTCTGGAAGAAATTCACTCAGGAGAATGTGACATTCACTCAGGAAACCGGACCTTGGAGGGGAGAGTGCTGAAGCAGGGGTACTTCTGGCCTACCCTCAGGAAAGATGCAGAGGAGTTCGCAAAAAGATGCCAAAAATGTCAGGACTTCGCCCCCCTCCAACTCCTTCCAGCCCAGAGGTTACGAACAATCACGGCTCCCTGGCCCTTCGCGATCTGGGGGCTAGACCTGGTGGGTCCTTTTCCCCAGGCTAGCGGGCAGAGGAGGTTTCTGTTGGTCATGATAGATTACTTTTCAAAATGGCTGGAGGTGAAGGCATTAGCTAAGGTAACATCGCAGGTGGTCAAGAATTTCGTATGGGGATAAATCATCTGCAGTCATGGACTACCGCTGACCATTGTGACGGACAACGAACCACAATTTGCTAGTAGGGAATTCGTTGATTTCTGCATCCGTTTCGGCATAGATCTCCGTTTTGCCTCAGTTCATCATCCACGAAGTAATGGGCAAGTGGAAGCAGCCAACAAAATCATTGTCAATCTTTTGAAGAAGAAAGTGGAGAATTTAAGGGGGAGCTGGGTGGAGCAGCTCCCTTCAGTCCTCTGGGCCTTGAGAACCACACCAAACACCGCCACAGGAGAAACCCCCTTTAAGCTCTCTCAAGGCTCGGAGGCTGTCATACCAATAGAGTTCGAGGTCACATCACCAAGAGTAGCCGTTGCAATGGAAGGAGGCGAAGGATGAATGACAGAGAACGAGGAAGAGCAAAAACTCTCTCTTGATCTCGTTGAAGAGCTCAGGGATTTGGCGATGGTACGGCAGGAGGAGGTCAAGCGCCGGATGGCGAGATAATTTGATAAACATATAAGGATCAAGCAGTTCCAGAAGGGTGATCTGGTTCTCAAAAAGGTGGATGCAGCAGGTAGAGGGGCCTCCGTAGGGAAGCTCAATCCAAATTGTGAGGGTCCTTTTGTAGTAAAGGAGGTCTTGAAGTCGGGAGGGTACCGCCTCTAGGATGTGGACGAGGTACCCCTTGATCGCGCCCGAAGTAGCATGACTTAAAGAGATTTTATCCATAACACTCCTTGTTCATTGCGTTTTTGTGGTTCAATACTTGCAATTTTGATGTCCTTCTGATATGATGAAATCGCAGGTGTCTCTTTTCATGACATTAAAGGTGAAATGTGAAAATGGCTGCATGGAGACCCCGAGCAGACCCGCTGACCAGACTCTCATCTAGCTGGCAGGGCTGTAGGCTCACTCGGTGGTTGGAGGTGTTTTGGAGAGGAAGCCCCGAGCAAACCAGCTGACCAGGCTCTCATCTAGTTGGCAGGGCTGTAGGCTCGCTCGGTGGTTGGTGTTTTGGAGAGGAGACCCCGAGTAGACCCGCTGACCAGTCTCTCATCTAGTTGGCAGGGATGTAGGCTCACTCGATGGTTGGAGGTGTTTTGGAGAGTAGACCCCGAGCAGACCCACTGACCAGGCTCTCACCTAGCTGGCAGGGCTGTAGGCTCACTCGGTGATTGGAGGTGTGGTGGAGACCAACCTAGGTCAGGTCGCCGAAAATACCCGATACCGCATTCGACCGGATCTCTACCGTTCTTGAATGATCGCATTTTACTTTTGTTTTAGCATTTTATTTGCAAATTTTGGGTTGTCGCACGCCTGTGTGCGTAGTCATGTGTTGCACGCCTGCGCGCGTAGCCGTTGGAGTTTATTTCACTCTATATTATATATATATATACACACACATATATATGGCTATCCTCAGCCGGTTCAAGCTAAAGCAGCCCGTGCAAATTTCCCCGGTTCAGTTCCCTCACAGGCGGCCCGTGCAACTATTCATCTTCCGCAACTAGGCGCGATCTACGGCTCCCGTCTCCGCCATTGTTGACCGCAGGAGTTGCGGATTTCACGCCGCCGCTTACTCCGGAGCTCCAACCGCCGGCCACGTCTGCATCTCCACGCATCTTCGGCCCACGAACAGCGACATCAAGGCGCCGCAGAACACGACCACAACCCCTGCGGTTTCAGTTTCAGCCTGTCCAAATCTCTGCCATGGCCGCACGCTCCATGCTTTAGGCGGTTAGAGATTTCTGTTTTCTTTCCTTTTCTTCTTTGTTGTAACCCTATAAAAGGGGATGCATTTTGTATTTTGGAGGGTGATGAAATTTGATGAAAAAAAAATGTTTGTTGTGATGAGTTTCCTGGAATTGTCGATTACTTTTGTGGAGATGATGAATAGTGCAGCCTAAACGCTGCTGCAGGAGTTAGATGTTAGGCATGCATTAGGCGTGAACTAGGCGTGGAGATTGAGTGCTTCCTGTCAGAGTAAGAGGTCGCTGCTCCTGTGCGATAGCTGTAGGTAGTGTTGAAGAGAAACTTGCTAGTTGGAAGTGTTGACTCGCAAGGATGATGAACAGTAACTTCCAATTACTGTGTCTTTAATATTTAATTGTATGGAGAGTTGTTGATGGTGATTAATGATTGATGAAAGTTGTGAAAATGAAACGTTGAGGCTTGTGATTGTTTCCTGTAAGAGTTGTAGAGTCATAGATGAGATTTCTGGTTTGCTGCTTTGCTTGTTTTGATTCCTTGTTTGAGAATTGTAGAGATGTTGCTGTGATGAGATTTCAGTGAGTAGTGTTTGCTTCCGATTTAGGGAAGTTGGCGTTGGTTGTTTGATGTTGTAGTAGAGTGCTGCCTGTTGTTTCTGTTTGTGTGGATGAACAGTGGAATGCAGCAGTTTTATTTCCGTGAACAGTAATTTTAATTTTACTGTGCTTGTTCTTTGAATCCCAATTGAGGGGAGAGGGGGTGTTGATTACTGTGCTTGCTGTGAGTTTAGAGTTAGGAGAAATCAGTACGTTGATTTGCTCTGAGTTAGGAGTAGGGAAGTTGGATATCATATTGCGTTGGAGATTTCGTGGTGCCACCGCGAGTATTTGAAATTTCGTGGATCCACTTTGGTGCGTGAGAGTGGATGAATTATAGGTTTGTTTAGTTTGTGTCTTCCTTACTTTGTGAAGTGATTCCGTGGAACCACCTTGTGTGAGGGATTGACTTAATTCCTTGATGTCTGTGTGCGATAGCGGCCGACCTCGGAGAGTAGATCGAAGGTGGCGAGGAATTTCTCGCGTGATCGCCCTCGACTTCGAATACGAAAGACGCCTCTTCCGTGGGTAATTGTTTCTTTCTTTTCCTTTGTGTGCGCCTCAATATTTTCTCGTAGGATAATAGACTCTTTGCCGGGTTTTCACCTGAGTTTCGTCAGCAAACAATACGTCGAGAACTTCTAACGGAAACGTATTTGAAGTTCACAATTTCCGTTGTGCTACGACAAAGGGAACAAAACGAAAGTTGCGAGCTTCCTTCCCGGATTTAAAACTGAACCATTTTATTAAGAAATTTCATTTTTAACAACGTAGTGAATTTCGTGCTTTACAAAATTACGTTGTTTAATTTCATAAACTCCGTGCAACGCCCGCTCAAATTTTTTTAAAACTAAAAATTATATTTCACTGCGTTCGGTTAGGGTTTCCTAGAAAAAGCCGACAGACGCGTAAACCCTACGCGCCGTCCTGCATCAATTTGGTATCAAAGCGAGGTTCCAAAATTTTTCTAAATTTCGGGATCCGCCCTGTGTAGAATAGGAACCCGCATAGATTTTTAAAAAATTTTAAAAAAAAAAGAGAAAAAAGAGATTATTTTTATCATCATTGCATTTAATTTTTGTTATCATGTATCGGCGTAGTGATAGAATGCGTCAAATTGAATGTGGTCACCCGAGTCATGAGAACGAAGGGGAAGAACCACCCCAGTGGGTTATACCTTTCTCCTACCAAATGATGACATTAACTGAGAGTACATGTCAGATGCGTGAAGGGTTGGAAAACCTTAGAGGTAGGGTGAGTAGTTTAGAAATACCCCCTCAAACGTCAATGCCGCATCGAATTCGATATGAGCATTTTGTCCGTGCACTTTACGATGTTGCTCATCACTATGTAGAAAGATCTACATTTAGGAGAAATCCATTATATGAGGATCAGGACTACACTATCACCCACCCCCATAGTGATCTATCACGGAGATCGTTAAGACACTTCGATGAGTATACTCGATCACCGTATACCACTACCAGAGATCGTGTTGCCCCACCAACACGTTCTCATTATAGAGACGATCTGTATGATGACCATGGTCGTTGTTATACTCGTACCCGAGTGGATCCTATTGGTCCCTCGACACCTTATTATGAGGATAAGATTCAGTATTCCTCTAGTTATCGATACTACACGTCTCATTTATATGAGGAATCTGAGACTGCATATGTGCGACCACCACCACACGTTTGTAGGACTTATGATCATCCACGAGAACGACATGATTATGATATGGACACTCATCGTGATTACCCTCGAACTACCTATAGAGGTCACTATCGTCACAAGTACGTCACACCTAGCGATCCTCCTAGTGTTCCAAAGGTGAACATGATGATAGATATTGAGGGGCAGCAAGAGCCTTCCACTGCCCAAAGCAGGGAGACGTCACCCACTCTATCTGATGTTCTAGTACAAGATGTGTGGAGTCCATGTGAGTCTGCTCTACTTAGTGAACCTACCCTTGATTCGATCTCTACTAGCTCTAATTTGAGTGTAGATTCCTTGCACACTTCACCTAGTGGCGCACCGAGTCATGTCACCACACCCGATGACGCATCGAGTCACCTCACCACACCTGATGACGCACCGAGTGATATTACGATCGGGAGTGGAGAGCTTAGTAGTGATCTCGAGGTAGTCACTTCTACCCTATCTGGGAGTATGACCCCTTCTGAGGATTCATTTCTGGAGGACTATCACTCGACTGATGAGTCATTTGACCACCCTCCTATGGAGCCTCCAGATGAGCCACCTCGTCCTTATGCGAATGAGCTCTTTCTGAATAGTACACTTGCGAGTTTTAAGATATGGATACCCGCTCCATTGTCTTACTTGCTGTTGATAGCGCTTGGCCATAGTCATCTGGTTGCTCGCACTCTAGATGAGTTATGTGACGTACCACCTGTTGACCATCGTATTTGCAATGAGTTTTTCTATGTCCCACCTGGTGAGCCTCCTGATGCCTCACTCTTCCTTAGCACATTCAGTACGGTTGTCACACTTCGCGCACTTTTATCTGAGAGCACTCCATCTGTTATTGGAGCTTACGTTTGCACGCGTCGCATTTGCGACGAATTTTATTATACCCCTCCCGGCGAACCCCCAAATGACAAATTTATGGGTTCCCCGCACATTTGGGACGTTTCCGTCTTTAGTGGCACAGTCGAGTTTGAGGGTGCACTCACTGATTTGTTGAAGTTATATCTTGTCACGCACACGTGCAGAGACAATTCACACACCATGTTGACACATTTGATCACTGTTGTCTCTGATTTGCACATGAGTGATCATCGCCCCCGCGATGAATTCTGTTATGATCCACCCTCTGAGCCTTCTGATCACGTTCCTCTCTCAGGAGCTGCCTTTTGTATCTGAAACCATCAGTTTGTGGCGGTAGTCATATTAGTAGTTCATTCACTGCATTTGTATGATTTGCATAAAATATATTTCGAGCGGAAAGTGCATAGTATTTATGATTTTTATGCAACTCAATTTTAAAATAAAAGCATAAAAGAACTACTAGTTAAAATGAATGACTTGGTTATGGGTCGGCTAGATCCGGAACGGTTACCATCTGGTACCGTAAAAAAGTTAGCTACCGTAGAACTGGACCTTTTCGAGTAGTAAATCAGATTGGGCAAAATGCGTATGAACTTGAGATGCCTTCCATTTGGGGAGCAAATCCTGTTTTTAACGTAGCCAATCTGACTTAATTCTACGATTACTCGCATGAGTCTTTAGAATTTCCATTGTCCTCTCCTCCAATTGATTCTTCTGGGATGATGAGTGATAGTGAGGAGCCACATTCAGGACATACGTACATTCATTCTGCTACTAACACTTTCATTGTAGTTCCTTCTGTTTTTCACTACCAGTTTCAGGTTGAGCATGAGACACCAGAAGAATACTTTATTATAGTTCCCGAGCAGCTAATGGTTTTCTGAGATACTTGGTTCGTTGGTATAGATGTTGATCTTCTCCCGCACTACCGCTCGGAGCACTCACCAGAGATGAGTGATTTCGAGAGGGGGAGAGTTGGTGGAGACCAACCTAGGTCAAGTCGCCGAAAATATCCGATACCGCATTCGACCGGATCTCTACCGTTCTTGAATGATCGCATTTTACTTTTGTTTTAGCATTTTATTTCCAAATTTTGGGTTGTCGCACGCCTGTGTGCGTAGTCATGTGTTGCACGCCTGCGCGCGTAGCCGTTGGAGTTTATTTCACTCTATATTATATATATACATATATATATATAGCTATCCTCAGCCAGTTCAGGCTAAACCAGCCCGTGCAAATTTCCCCGGTTCAGTTCCCTCACAGGCGGCCCGTGCAACTGTTCATCTTCCGCAACTAGGCGCGATCTACGGCTCCCGTCTCCGCCATTGTTGACCGCAGGAGTTGCGAATTTCACGCCGCCGCTTACTCCGGAGCTCCAACCGCCGGCCACGTCTGCATCTCCACGCATCTTCGGCCCACGAACAGCGACATCAAGGCGCCGCAGAACACGACCACAACCCCTGCGGTTTCAGTTTCAGCCTGTCCAAATCTCTGCCATGGCCGCACGTTCCATGCTTTAGGCGGTTAGAGATTTCTGTTTTCTTTCCTCTTCTTCTTTGTTGTAACCCTATAAAAGGGGATGCATTTTGTATTTTGGAGGGTGATGAAATTTGATGAAAAAAAATGTTTGTTGTGATGAGTTTCCTGGAATTGTCGATTACTTTTGTGGAGATGATGAATAGTGCAGCCTAAACGCTGCTGCAGGAGTTAGATGTTAGGCATGCATTAGGCGTGAACTAGGCGTGAAGATTGAGTGCTTCCTGTCAGAGTAAGAGGTTGCTGCTCCTGTGCGATAGCTGTAGGTAGTGTTGAAGAGAAACTTGCTAGTTGGAAGTATTGACTCGCAAGGATGATGAACAGTAACTTCCAATTTCTGTGTCTTTAATATTTAATTGTATGGAGAGTTGTTGATGGTGATTAATGATTGATGAAAGTTGTGAAAATGAAACGTTGAGGCTTGTGATTGTTTCCTGTAAGAGTTGTGGAGTCATAGATGAGATTTCTGGTTTGCTGCTTTGCTCGTTTTGATTCCTTGTTTGAGAATTGTAGAGATGTTGCTGTGATGAGATTTCAGTGAGTAGTGTTTGCTTCCGATTTAGGGAAGTTGGCGTTGGTTGTTTGATGTTGTAGTAGAGTGCTGCCTGTTGTTTCTGTTTGTGTGGATGAACAGTGGAATGCAGCAGTTTTATTTTCGTGAACAGTAATTTTAATTTTACTGTGCTTGTTCTTTGATTCCCGATTGAGGGGAGAGGGGGTGTTGATTACTGTGCTTGCTGTGAGTTTAGAGTTAGGAGAAATCAGTACGTTGATTTGCTCTGAGTTAGGAGTAGGAAAGTTGGATATCATATTGCGTTGGAGATTCCGTGGTGCCACCGCGAGTATTTGAGATTTCGTGGAACCACTTTGGTGCGTGAGAGTTGATGAATTATAGGTTTGTTTAGTTTGTGGCTTCCTTACTTTGTGGAGTGATTCTGTGGAACCACCTTGTGTGAGGGATTGACTTAATTCCTTGGTGTCCGTGTGCGATAGCGGCCGACCTCGGAGCGGAGATCGAAGCTGACGAGGAATTTCTCGCGTGATCGCCCTCGACTTCGAATACGGAAGACGCCTCTTCCGTGGGTAATTGTTTCTTTCTTTTCCTTTGTGTGCGCCTCAATATTTTCTCGTAGGATAATAGACTCTTTGCCGGGTTTTCGCCTGAGTTTCGTCAGCAAACGCTACGTCGAGAACTCCTAACGGAAACGTATTTGGAGTTCACGATTTCCGTTGTGCTACGACAAAGGGAACGAAACGAAAGTTGCGAGCTTTCTTCCCGGATTTAAAACTGAACCATTTTATTAAGAAATTCCATTTTTAACAACGTAGTGAATTTCGTGCTTTACAAAATTATGTTGTTTAATTTCATAAACTCCGTGCAACGCCCGCTCAAATTTTTTTAAAACTAATAATCATATTTCGCTGCGTTCGGTTAGGGTTTCCTAGAAAAAGCTGACAGGCGCATAAACCCTACGCGCCATCCTGCATCAAGGTGTTTTGGAGAGGAGACCCCGAGCAGACCCGCTGACCAGGCTCTCATCTAGCTGGCAGGGCTGTATGCTCACTCGGTGGTTAGAGGTGTTTTGGAGAGGAGAACCCGAGCAGACCCGCTGACTAGACTCTCATCTAGCTGGCAGGGTTGTAGGCTCACTCGGTGGTTGGAGGTATTTTTGGAGAGGAGACCCCGAGCAGACCCGCTGACCAGACTCTCATCTAGCTGGCAGTGCTGTAGGCTCACTCGGTGGTTGGAGATGGCTTGGATAGGGGACCCCAAGCAGACCCGCTGACCAGGCTCCCACCTAGCTGGCAGGGCTGTAGGCTCACTCAGGGGCAAGTCAAGTGGTAAGAGCTTACGAAGAAGGGTGTCCATATTTCACAGAAAATTGGTAGAGAATTTCTAGAAAAAGAAAGGATGGGAGGTAAGTCCAAGGAGGAGGAGCATCTCTGACTGGCACTCGGCATAGGTGGTCTCGCCCGCAGCGAGCGGGTGTTCACTGTTAAAGGCACATGCCTCGCATAAAAATGAGGGACGTATCATGCGGAGTGGTTTGAACTCCAAGGTTTACATCTCCGTGTTGATCTCGCAGCGAGACGAGAGCAAAGGGTTAGACGGTCTTGCGCGCGGCAGGGGCGAGGAGAGGCTCAAGGGCTTGCGTTTTGAACTATCAAACGAGACGACAATGGATAAAGCACAATGAAGTAAGATGTGCGAAAGGTTGTAATAACGTTCTCTTGGTTCTTTGCAAAAAAGAAACAATTCACTATTACAGGAAAGAAACACTTCACTATCAGGAATATTTACAAGTACAAAAGATAAACTAAAAAAGGAGGGGGGAGAAGTCCCCAGACTCTGACATCCCTTCACTCCTCGTCACCGGAGGTGGAGCTGTCATCTGTCTCGCCGTACAGCTGGGGGACCAAGTCGCGGACGGTGACCGTCTCGGCATCGTCCCGAACCACCCCCAGCTCCTCATCATCTTGAGAACGAGCTCCGCCGTCGTGATGTTGGAGTCTCGGCAGAGGGCGTCGACCTCGTCCGAGGAATAGCGAGGTGGCGGGGGAGCTTGGAACGGATCTGGATTGAGCGCGGTGCTGTGCACGAGAAGGGCATTTTCAGCCTTCAATTTCTTATTCTCTCCCTCCAAAGTCGCAATGCGCGAGCGCATGCGATCAGCAGTCTCGGCATCCTGCGAGAAGGCCATCAGTCAGCAAAAGTTTGTGAAGAGCTAGCCAGCGAAACTGGCGAGTAGCAGTGAAAAAGCTTAGCACACCGCCCTGGCTTCGTGCGAGGAGGTTGTCGGCGACGGCCAGCCGCTTCTCGAGGTCTTTTGACTTCTCGCACTCCGCAACAAGGCTGCCCTCGGCCTCCTTCCACTTCTTGTTGTTGTAGACCAGGCGGCGCGAGATCCGGTGCGAGAGCTCCATGGAGCGAAACTGGGCGTGGGCCTTCTTCAGGATGAGGTCTCGCGGCGCCTCATTATCCGCGGGCTCAGTCCCAAGGCCACCGTATAGCCCGTACCCAAGGGAGAAGACATGACTGGTGGACGGGTCTTTCTCCTTCTAGGAGGGAAGGAGAGTAGACACCGACACGCGGTTGGCATCCTTCTCCCACAAGAGTACCGGATCACCAGCGACATCGTCCGTCACGGGCCCCATGTTGTAATTTGGATGCGAGGAGGGGGCCAGGCGGCTGGAAGAGCCAGCTTCGCTAGGGGGATGCTCGGCGGGCTGGACAGAGGTGGTGGCGGTTTGATCTGGTAGGGTCGTCTCGCGGGTAGGCGAGACGGCTGGATGGCAAGGTGAGGGAGACTTTTCCACAGAAATGGGGGACAGAGACCCTGACATTTCCTTCCTATCCTTGGGAGCGGCTCTTTTATTCTCCTTCGGGAAGGACACCACCTTCTTCACCTTTTTCTTTGGGCTAGGCCGAGAAGTGGCGGCATCGTCCCCAGGCCTCTTCTTTGGGGCGGGGGCCAGCGTTTCCTTTGCCGCCTCCGCCGCCATACTCGCAAGGGCGAGACCCCTATTGCTTTGATAAGGGGGGTGGACAGGATAGTTCTCTCTCCTGAGCGAGACAGTGGTTAGAATAAAGCAAGAAGGTCAACATAATGACAAGGGGATGTGAATATACCTTCACCGAGAAGGACGGGAAGAAGCGAGTCGAGGTCTCGCCAAAGGAAGTTGACCTCGAAATTTTTCCGTGCGAAGAAGTCGCAGAGAGCCTTCTCGACACCCCCAACCTTGGGGTTCTCGTAGTACACCTCGGAGGGCGACAGCAGAGCGAGGGGGACGCCTCCCAAGTTCCCACGAATGAAAACGAAGCGAGTGAGCCAATTGTGATTCTTGTTTGGCGTCTCGCATACCTTTAGGCCTTGACCTGTGAAATAAGAAACGCCATCGTCTTTGGCGTGGTAGATGAACAGCTTGCGGAAGGCGGTCAAGCTGAATTCGATGCGCTCTCACCGTAGGTAGCTGGCGAAGGCGACCAGCATCGAAATCGCATTTGGGTTGAACTGTGCGGGAACAACGCCAAAGTATTTGAAGACCTGTTTAACCTATGGCCAGAGGGGGAGTCTTAGTCCCGCCTCGAAGTGCGAGACGGGGAAGGCTAGTTTGTCGGGATAGAAGGTGTTGATACACTCGCCGACCTTGGGTGGGCGAGACAGATAGCCATCAGCCAGGAACTCGCTGGCGAAGCGATTATAGTCTTCTTCGGATATCCTGCCGAGAGGGAAATCGTGGTCGGCAAACCGCCTCCCACAGCGGCTGCGGCCCTCGCCTTCTTCTACCTTCTTCTTCCCCATAGCCAGCGAGGTGACAGAAATAGAAAAGGGGAAAAGAGTGAAGGGAGAGCGGGACACGAGAAGTGTTAAGCAAGGAGGAGTAGGCGAGAGCTCTGGATCTCAGAAATAGCAGAGAACAACAATACAAGCGTAGAGGCATCTAAGTCCTGGAGAGGGGTATTTATAGCGAATAGAGAGAGGAGAGGAGAATGAGCGGGAAAATGAAAAGGCGGAAACCGAAGGGGCGACCCGACGGTTCATCTTCTCTCTCTCTCTCTCTCTCTCTCTCTCTCTCTCTCTCTCCAGAACCCGAGGAGCGGAAACGTCGCGGCGATTCTTCCGATGAGCCAAAAATATCATGATTATTTAAAGAATAGACTGATTAAACACAACAATGATGATAAACCCAGCATGACATGACGGGTTGACAAGAATATCATCATAAATTATCATAATTAATTATTTCATCCCGCGCGAGGCGAGCATCTCGTCCAAGAGGATTTAAATGACAAATTAATAGTTAAAAGGGCGGGTGGCCGATCGATTCATAACAGTTACAAGGAAGCATTAAGTAGGCGAGACGAATCCAGGACCCCTCAGTTCTTGAGCCACTTCCAGCGGCCACCCCGACCTCCCGCGCATGGAGGGAGACCAGGAAGATGAAAGGCGCGGGCGGCGACTATAACGCGGCGCGCGAGACGGAGATGTTCGTCCGTCTCGTTTAGGATGGCCTGGGGTTTCGTCCCGTCCATTACGGTGTCGGCCTCGATCTCGGCAGAGAGGCGAGTGCACTCAGTTTCCAGCCAGTCAATGCGCCGATCAGAAGCCTGCTTCTCTAGCTCCATCTCGCGGATATGTGTATACTTTCGAAACATCCTGGCTGCCCGGCGCTTCAACTCCAGGGTGTCCATGAGATCACCCAGATAGTCCTTGATCGCATCTGGCGAGGAAGAGGCAAGAGGGGCGGTGGCGCGGGGGCGTCCTCAGTGTCCGAGTCGAACTGGATACTTGCACAGAAAAAGCGAAAAATTATAATAAAGGATGGTCTCGCGGCCGTGTGCCGTGAGTACAAGGATTAGCCTTACGGTCTCGCATGTGCCCGATGAAGGAGCAGGAATCTGTGTGAAACAAAAAGACGGGATGAGTTTTCTTACTCGGGATGCGAGGATTCCCCACAATTCTCGAGAGGTCTTCTCTCCTCGTGGTTGGGGGGAAGATTCCTCAGGCGAGTCGGGGCGTTGATGAGGTTGGTTGGTGACATCAGGAGGATTCGCGGGCGTAGGGGAATCAGCGAGGTTTCCCTGGAAGAGCATGGTCAATAGGCGAGACGATAAGAGAAAAGAGAGGCGAGAGGAGGAATCAAGAATCAACTCTCTCCCCGGAAGACGCGGGAGGAAGTGTATCGGCTGTGGAGGGTGCCGAGGAGGTCGCGCCGACCGAGAAGGGAGGGTCGGCAGCTCTTGTCTTCTTCGGGCGAGAGGATGAAGGGGCTGAGGCGGGGGTACGCCCCAAAGACGGGATCAAGGCAACCACGTTGGCTTTGTTTTGTTTGAGCACCATCGCGAGACACTCGCGAAAGCTATAGCTATGTGACATGTTGAGGGTGGAAGAGAAGTGGAAATGAGAAAGGGGGGAATTCCATGTTGGGGTCTCATATTTATAGACTCCAGGGGAGGGCCCCACCAAAGATTCTTCCAAATGAATCCCAACAACCGCGAGCCTCGGTTGGACTTTCTTTCCGAGGTTGGGCCAACCTCGGAAAGAGCGTGGATTGTGTACAAACTTGGGCTCGCGGGAGGCCTTTCCAACAGCGGGACTGAGGAGCTGGAGAGATGAGGTGAAGAAGCGAGTGGGACCTTTTGTCCACTCGCAGAGGGCGAGACGGGGCCTTGGCGTTGTAGGCGAGACGTCCTCTAGGGCGCGGTATGGCCCTAGCGGCGAGATGGCCCATGGAGCGAGAGGCTGGCGAGACGAGCAGGTAGGACCGTCTCGCCCGCTAGTCATTTTTCCCCATTCGCTGCATAGGAAGAAAGATATTTTTACTTTTTACCCCCGAGGGGGATTTTACTCTTCTGCACTAGGTAATTTTACACTTCTACCCCTGGTGGTCTGCATATAGATTTTCAGGACAACGGAGTTTGGCTGTTGGCAGACCCGACCCAGAGTATTTTGGTAATTTCAGGTCGGTTCAGTATGGATGGCAGATCAAACTCAGAGGCCTATAAATAGACCGACAAGGTGCCTGGATTAGGTTGTTGAACCTTTTCATATTCTTCCTCACAGACACCTAGCTCAGCAATTGGCTAGGGAGGGGAAGGACTATAGTTTCTTCCGGATAAGAGGTGAGACCTCCGAGCTGAGACCCCTCGGTCTGTTTCTAGGTCTGCGAGTTTTGTCAGGAGGGTGGCTCAAGAGGAGTAGGCGCGGGCTGTAACCTCTGGTCCGAACTCTAGGCGGGACCGGGTAGCTGTTTCCAACAACTACTCCCATGGGAGGGTCTGAGTCTTGCATTGACTTTGTTGTTGGTGTCACATTTATTTTCATCGACAATATTGTTGGCGATGGTTCTCTTTTGGAGAATCATCTTGGCATTATTGACCCATTTGGGAGATCCTTCGTTGAGTCCCATAGAGACCTATATGACGGGCCTCCCTTCCCAGCAAGTAATCACCTTAGTATGCATGGCTTGTGCCTTCGTACGAGTGAGCTTCACGTTCGAGATTATTTTTCTTATATACCTCCTAAAGAGCCCCCTGATGCGCTTTATCATTTCAGTGGCAGCCGACACACCCCTGTGTTGCATTATTTTGTCACCATCCACGTCAGTCCTTTGGGTGATGACATCATTCACGATGAATTTTTCTATCTACCCCTGGTTAGCCTTCTGATGGCTCATAAACCTTGGAGTGTATTTGGCATCCCATTGTTTTGCATTTCAGTATCGATGTCTCAAGAAGTCATTTAGGTACTCGTCACCCACTAAACGAATATTACTACAGTCCACCGAAAAAACCTCCTGATATGCCACTACAATGTATAGACATTCCGATCATTATTAGATTTTCCCCTAGCGAGCGGGTAGTGCCTGAAGTGCTTTATTTGCATTATTTATATGACTTTGTTGAGTCATTTTCTCATCATTTGCATGTGTTACATGAGTCGATTCGACGGATGATCAATACTTGTATTAAATCCCACACTAGCAAGAACAAGTATTTCATGAAGGCAAACAGGTGATGGTGAGAATTCACGTTATGTGGCTCCTTCGGGAGCCCGTTAAAAGTTTGAGCGTTAAGCGAATGGACCCTTACACATTCATGAGAAGGATTGGAGCAAATACATATGATCTTGGTATCCCTACGAGCATGAGTATCAATCTCATATTTTATGTTGAGGACCTGACAAAATACTACAAGTCCCGCGAGTATGTTTACCCGTTTCATGGACATCTTTTTGAGCCTACAACTCCACAAACTCTGTCCCTCACCCATTCCACTCCTGAGCCCCTCCTGCATTTGGGTCAATCACCTATGGTTGCACCGTCTGCACTTGTGATCGCACCGGTACCACCATCACACCTTTTGACTTTTGACGGTGTTTAGGTTCATTGCGTTTATAACATGCTCATTTGCATTGCATGTATGGTTAGGGTGTCGTTATCAGCCGCCTACGGATTCGTCATACTTCAAATTGTCTTTGTGCAGATTTTTATATATAATTCAATAATTAAATTTCAGCTGGATGGAGAGAAAATGATTTCTATTATTTTCATACCAATTGAGAGTTTTATGAGGGAAAAAGTATTCATTTTATTCTCGTTTGAGAGTGAATAATCAAAAAACATTTTGAAGTATTTGTAAGATATATAAGGAATGTTTATTTATTATTTTATTAAAACAGGAGTGTTTTGGATATTATTGAGAGTATATTGATGTGAATTCATTTGTTTATACATACCTCTTGTTTTATGAAAGTATTCTCTTGTTTTATGAAAGAACAAAAATCTTCAGATAGAGGATCCTCTTTTCTTCCATTTCAATTCTTTCATTCTCAGTTATAATTCCCAATAAAAAAAGTTGCCACTTTCTCTCTGATTTCTTATTGTTTCCTCTCTCTTAGGCTTTGTTTGTTGTGGTATTTTTGCTCTGATGTTTGACATGCCAATCGTTAGGACCGTCACCAAGAAAAAGAAAACTAGTTTTGAACTTAAAAGTTAATGGAATTTCTTAGGTGAGGTTAGGCGTTCACAAATGATGGTTCATAACCAACCACCGCGTTCATGACCGATAACCACCATCGTCGTGCTAAACGGAGCCTTTCTTAGTTCCCAATCAGAAAGAGACCTCCCTAAGCCTCTGATTCAAAATCTTTCACTGAATTATCTTTTTCGACAAATGATTCTCCAAAGCCATCAACTCACCATATGGTTTTATGATTTATTTTGTCCTGTTTCTTAATAGTTCTAACATTTGCACCGTGGCAGGTCTTGGATTTTCCCGGCGGAAAGCTTATGTTCAGTCCAGACATGAGGTTCCTATCTGGCTCCACTGGAGAGCGAGTAAGCTGCTATCGAGTTCTTGACGACAATGGCCAGAGAATCTCAGGCAACAGTTTTCAGGAGGCAAGCCTTCATAGAAGTGCTGAAAAATTTATATGAAATAAAAAAGAATTTCTTTCCCAGAATACTGGCTCTGTATGAACTTTCAAATAGGATGATTTTGATTCTTTATTGAAATTATATGATACAAAACTTGAATGGTTTTATTGTTGCATCAGTTAAGCGAGAAAGTAGCGGTGAAGATGTACAGAGACATGATCACTCTACAAGTCATGGACACCATTTTCTTTGAAGCTCAGAGGCAAGGAAGAATATCCTTCTATCTCACTTCAACCGGAGAAGAGGCCATTAATATTGCATCTGCAGCTGCTCTTAGCAATGAAGATGTCATCTTTCCTCAGGTTAGAACTTGTCAGTCAGCAGGATCGCATAAATCCTTCTCGTTTTCCATAAAAGAGACGAAAATTTTTATTCAAAATCTCACATAGTTGAGCTCCTAATCTTCTTGGAAAAACTATGGTACCGGTGCAGTACAGGGAACCTGGTGTTCTTCTTTGGAGGGGTTTCACTCTTCAAGAGTTTGCAAACCAATGCTTTGGAAATAGATCAGATTATGGTAAAGGGAGGCAGATGCCCATCCATTATGGATCAAGAAAATTTAATTATTTCACTGTGTCTTCCCCGATAGCGTAAGCACAATGTCTGAGAAGATCAAAAAATTGCATCAAGTTTTTTGAGTCAATTCTATTCTGAAAGAAATCCTTCTTTACAGAACGCAGCTTCCTCAGGCTGTTGGAGCTGCTTATTCTCTTAAGATGGATAAGAAGAATGCTTGCGCTGTCACGTATTTCGGTGATGGTGGAACGAGTGAGGTATACTTGAACACTGTTATTTTTCATTCTTTCGTATTGAGCGCTAAGTGATTGTTAAACATCTATTCTTAACATCAAAAATTGCATCAAGCTTTCCTTCAATGAGAGTCTTCATGGATCCATAGTTGAGGTGCCCCAAACGATAGTGCCAAGAGATAGCAAAATCAGTGCTGCAACCCGTTGTGAAGAGGGCAGTCTGATCTAGAGAGCATAGGGATAAAGGAAACACACGGTTTTGAGACATTTCAACCATGGCAGCCACCATACCATTTGCATCAATGATTTTGCAAGTGTTTGATTGAAAGGTGACTGAGTAGCCTTTTGTTAAGAGCTGCCCAACACTTAACAGGTTCTGAGCCAGGTTGGGGACATATTTGACATCATTTATTTCCTTCAACTTCCCTGTTGAATCTTTAACAATTATGCTTCCATTTCCCTCAATACTCCTTGTATTCCCATCTCATAGAAACACTTTTGATTTAAAAGAATCATCAAACTTTTAAAAAAGATTTTGGTTGTTTGTCATGTGACTGGAACATCTGGAATCAATGAACCAATGTGAGTTTGGATTAGTGGCTTCATTACCAGAGGCAAGAAAAAGCATCTCTTCAGCATCTTTTGGATTTTCAGTGAATTTCACCTCTTCGTTTGTCTTAAACCAACAATCCTTGTCGAAGTGTGTTGGTTTTTTGCATCTTTTGCATTTGTAGTAGCATTTTTAAGTGTCATGCGTGTCTTTCTTACAAAGAGTGCAGTATACACCACCATTTGCATTTTTTCATGTAACTTCAGATTGTTTTTTTTGTTAGAAAAGCCCATGTAAAAAGGCCTATTTTTGGGCCCATGTATTTGATTCTTTTCCTCTTCTCTCATTAGTCCCACCTCTTGTATAGGACTTTCCATCTCCTTTTCTCTCCTATATATTTGTGTTCTCTCCTTGTATTCTCTCCTTGTATTTTGAGCTCTTTCTACATGGTATCAGAGGGACTCGTTTCCTCCTGCGGACTCCTTTCTTTTGTCTGCCTCTCCTGATCAACATGCGACTCTCTCCTATCCGCTCCAGTCCGCGACCTGCTTCTCTGTCCGCGACCTTCTTCTCCCTAGGATGCTAGGCTTCTGCGGCCCGCTTTCTCTGACTCTGCTTCCACTTCTCTCAGTGGTTCCACCCTCCTCCTCAAGCATCTTATAACCTCCTTTCCCTGACCCGTGGGGCCCACCAATCCCTCTCTGCTCCTGTCTGTTGTGAGCTCACTCTCCTGTCCGCTGCGAGCTCCTGCTTCAGTCCGCCACGGGGTATCTTCTACCTGCTGTTTTTTCTCCCTTGCGAGCTCACTCTCATATCTCGCGTGCCTCTACTCACTGTTGTTTTAGTCCGCTGCGAGCTCTCCTCTGCTCTGCTGCGGCCTGCTTTCTACTTCAGTACGTTGCGGCCTGCTCTCTGCTTCAGTCCGCTGCGACCTGCTCCAGCACACTGTGCGGGCTGTCCTCCAGTCCCCGCGGGCTTTCCCTTCTCTCCTTGCGAGCTTATACCCCTCCCCAGACCGCTCTCTCTTCTCGCTCGTGGTCTCTTGGTATATCTCGCCGCGGACTGCTCTTATCCGCTACGGTATCCCTGCTCGCTGACTGCTCCAGTCTGCTGCCTCTCTCTAATTGGCGAGCTCCCTTCCTGCCTTGCGGACTGCCTACTACACCGGTTCGCTGCGGACTGCCTCTCTACTCACTGCGGACTTCCCCGGTTCGCTGCGGCCTGCTCCTCCTTGCCTCTTGCCCTAGCCGCTGCGACCTGTCCCTCTGGGTCCTTGCTCTCTCCCTTCCCCGCGGGCTCCCGTGTCAGTCCGCTTCTGCGGTCCGCCAGTTCTGCTTCCTCTCCCCGCCATGACTTCCAGCGATTCCACTGCGGCCAGCCCCTCTACAGACCGCCCGACACCTGTTCCTGAAATCCGTGATGAGCCGCGGATTACAACTATCTCCCTCTCTGGGAAGAAGAATTTTCTCCCTTGGGTTCACTCTGTTCGCAAGATTCTTCAGGTCAAGGGCCTCTTGCATCACATCACTCAAGCTCATCCTCCTTCAACCGACGAATGGCTTCACAATGATGGCCGTGTTCAAACCTGGCTCCTGAATTCTCTCGATGACAAACGGTATCAGATTGCCATATATCACAAAACAACCAAAGCTATGTGGGATGAATTGCACTCCCTGTACTCGGGTAAAGACAGCCTTCAACATCTCTATAACATCCTCACCGATCTTATGGCTCTCGACACGGGGGGGGGGGGGGGGGGGGGCTCTTACATGACCTTGTTTGTCGCTCGTGCAAAGACTCTCGCTGAGGCATGGATTCAACATCAACCGTCTACCACTGACCATGCTACTCAGCGTGCTCAGAAAGAGGCTATTTGTATTTCCATCATGATGGCTCGTCTCCCGCCTCACCTTCAGAATATTAGCACTCAGATTCTGGCTTCCTCCATTATACCCTCCTTATCTGATGTTTGCTTTGTGCTACTCCGGGTTTCACCGCCTCTTGATACTCCTGCGCCTCTGCCCTCGGTCCTTCTTCAGCACACCCCTTCTCCCTTACTGCCCACCCCTACTTCCGTTCGTAGTGGCCGTTCGGGTTTTCGGGGCCGCGGGCGCGGTGGTCGGGGTCAGCCGACTTGTTCCTACTGCAGTAAGGACGGTCATTATGCGGCGACCTGCTACACGAAGATTGGTTATCCTCCTCGTCCGACAACCACGGTTGCTGCGGACACCTCCTCTGCCACTCCTTCTGACCTTGAGGCTGTTCGTCTCCAGCTCCAGCAACTACAAGGGCTGCTCACCCCGCCCTCTGCCTCCATCGCCACCGCCTCCGACGCAGGTACTGCTTGTTTATCCAGCAGACCGCGATGGATTCTGGACTCGCGTGCCACTCATCATATTACCTCGCAACAGCCACCCAAGTACACAGATTCTCCTCATCCCAAGTCTATCACTATGGCAAATGGGGCAACGGTCTCTGTCTCCGGCGCGGTTGACCTTGTCCTTAATCCCTCGCTCTCCCTTCGCTCGACTCTTCATGTTCCGAGCTCTCCGTTCAATTTACTTTTTGTTGGTCACATTACAAATGATCTAAATTGCTCTGTCATATTCACCCCCTCTTCTTTTATCATACATGATCAGCAGATGCGGACTATCATTGGTAGGGGAACACTACAGGGCAGGCTCTACCTTCTCGACGACCATCCCACCATCCTATCTTCTGTCTCCTCCAGTGAGTGACATCGACGTCTTGGCCATGCTCCTCTCCCGGTACTCCAGCGGGCTCTTCCAGATGTTTCTCTTCATCCTTTTAAGTACGAGTCTTGTATCTTCGGCAAACAGCCGCGTTCTTCTTTTCCTGCACATTGTACCCGGAGCACTGCTCCTTTTTATTTAGTGCATTCAGACATTTGGGGTCCTTATAAAGTTACTAGTATTTCTGGTTATCGCTATTTCCTTACGTTTATTGATGACTACTCTCGAACAACGTGACTTTACTTACTACGTGATCGTACCAAGCTTCATCATGTCTTTTGGGCCTTTATCCTTGAAACGCGTACGCAATTCAACACTACCATCAAAACATTACGCACCGATAATGCTCGGGAATACACTAGCCATGACTTTGCGGTCTTGTGCTCTGAATTCAGGATTATTCATCAAACATCATCTGCTTACACACTGCATCAAAACGGATTTGCCGAACGGAAGAACCGACACTTGCTTGATGTTGCCCACTCTCTCATGCTTCAAATGAATGTTGAAATTTATTTAACTGAAGGTTAGCTAATCACCTAGAGGGGGGGGGGTGAATATGTCTTTAAACTTTTATTAAATCTTTTGATGATTTCTAATTATACTAACTAGAGCTTGTCCTTAAATCCTGCAATAACAAAGAAAAACAAGCACACAACAAACACAAGAATTTATAGTGATTCCCCAATTTGGTACATCCACTTTCCCTCCCACCTATCCAACTTACTTGTTGGACTATGCACAACTTCTCCACTATGCTCCTCAGAGCTTACACCTCAGGCTCACAGCCTTACACATAGATTCTTCACAGAATCCAACTCAGAACCACAAGGTTTCCTACCTCAGAGCTGTGCAGAACTCCTACAGCTCACTGATCCACGGATCACCTACCTCAGCCTTATTTCTAAGGCCTACACTCAGGCTCTTCAGCATTACAGCTTTAGGCACACAACCCTACTCTCAGAGTGCTGCAACACTCCTACAACTCAGTACCCTTACAGGTACCTACAGCTCAGCCTCCTCTAAGGCCTACAACTCAGTGACAAGCTTGTCACCTACAGCTCAGTGACTCTTCAGTCACCTACCTCAGGCACAAGGCCCTACACTCAGGCTGTGAGGACAACCCTACCTCAGATCCACACTTGGATCCTACCTCAGAGAGCAACACTCTCCTACATCAGGAACTTAAGCCCTATAGCTCAGATCCTCACTTGGATCCTACCTTAGTGCCCCAACAGGGCACCTACCTTAGTGACAAATTTGTCACCTACCTTAGGCACAAAGTGCCCTACGCTCAGATTCTGGAAACTTGAATCCTACAGAAAATAAAACAGGATGTTGAAGAAAATAGAACAACTGACTCAGAGAAGTATCTCTGAGCCAACCTTGCTGGACTGAGTAGATATCAGTCCAAACAACTTGTTGTAGAAGGAATTAGCCTTCTTCTACAACTATCACTTTTTACTGCTGCACAGGTAAGCAGCTATCGGCTTGCTGAAGAGATGTATTGAAAGTTATTTAATTGAAGGATAACTAATCACCTAGAGGGTGGGTGAATATGTCTTTGAAATTTATTGCTTCTTTTGCTATTTTCTTTCTACACTATCTAGAGCTTGTCCTTATGTCATGCAATAAGAAAGTAAAACAAACACAGACAGCAAGCACACAAGTATTTATAGTGGCTCCCCAATTGGGTACATCCACTTTCCCTCCCACCTTTCCAACTTACTTATTGGACAAGACACAAACTCCAGCACTATGATCTTTAGAGCTTACACCTCAGGCCCATAGACTTACTCTCAGTGTGTTGCAGCACACCTACACTCAGTACCCCTCCAGGTACCTACTGCTCAGCCTTCTCCAAGACCTACAACTCAGTGACAAATTTGCCACCTACATCTCAGTGGCTTTATAGCCACCTACCTCAGGCACAAAGCCCTACACTCAGGCTGGGCGGATAGCCCTACCTCAGGTCCACACTTGGATCCTACCACAGAGAGATAAACTCTCCAGCCTCAGGCTATTAAGCCTTCCAGCAACTCAGATCGACTTGGATCCTACCACAAAGAGATAAACTCTCCAGCCTCAGGCTATTAAGCCTTCCAGCAACTCAGATCTACTTGGATCCTACCACAGAGAGATAAACTCTCCAGCCTCAGGCTATTAAGCCTTCCAGCAACTCAGATCCAGGAAACCTGAATCCTACAATAAAATGGTTACAAGTTTTAAGATGAGAAAGAAAACAAAAATAACTTAGAGATTAAATCTCTGAGTTTGCTCTGCTGGACTGAGCAAATATCAGTCCAGCTAACTTGATGTAGAAGGGCTAAGTCTTCTTCTACAACTATCTTCTCTCTTGCTGCACAGGTGAGCAGCTATCTGCTGTTGAGTGGATCAACCGACTTGCTTTGTTCTTGAGAGAACCAACTTGCTGAGGAGGAAGTGCTCCAGCTATCTTCTTCTTGCACTTTGGCTAACTTGGATGGCCTTTTAGCTTTCAAGCTAAATCAAAATAAATGTCCAGCCGCCTCTTTCAGTTCCTCTTTCTGTTTCTTGGATTCGTTGCTTTGATTCGTTAACCCCAACCCTTTACTGTTTTCCCTTTTATATGCGTTGATTTGAATCAACGACAACATAATATGTGGGCCCACCAAGGATTGGTGAGCGCCAACTCCATCAGAAAGGGACAAAATAACTTTCGGTGCTGTAGCAGCTTTTCCGCAATGGCTTTCTGCAGATTTGACTTTGATAATGTCAGCAGTGGTCATCAACATCCAGACTTAGAAAATTTCTTGAATCCCATCAAGCGTTGAGTGATGTTGAGACACTCAACGCCATCAGCCTTGGCTCTCCACACTTCTGGACTTAGAAAATTTCCTGGCTATGTCTCAGCGATTTTGTCTCAGCGGTCTCAACGGTTTTCCATTATTAGCTGAGACAAGTCTTTGTCTCAGCGCTTTCCTCTTATTTGCTGTCTCAGCGGTTTTTGTACTTTAACTGTCTCAGCGGATTTGTCTCAGCGGTCTCAGTTGTTTTTCATTTATCAGCAGAGACAATTCTTTGTTTTAACGCTTCCCTCTTCATTAAAAGCGTAGAGTGAACCTGCTACACTCAACGCTTCTAGACTTAGAAAAAATCCAGCTTAATATTGTTCTCAGCTGTTTACCTCTTGAATGTCTCAGCGCTTCCTACTTTGTTTAGAAGCGTTGAGTGAACTTGCTTTACTCAACGTTTCTAGGCTTAGAAAGTTTCAAGCAAACCTTTTTCTCTACTGTCTCAGCTATCTCAACGCTATCTTCTCAGTTGTCTCAGCTGTCTCAACGCCATCTTCTTAGCTGTCTCAGCTGACTCAACGCCATCTTCTCAGTTGTCTTCAGCTGTTTCAACGCTATCTTCCCAGCTATCTCAGCGGTCTCAACGCATTCTTCTCAGTGTTCTCAGCGCTTATGCCTTAGACATATTTTCTGGCTTTAACTTGATAGGCTTTGTGCTGAGCTCGAGGAACCGCAAACTGAGCTCGACGAATTTTGATCTTCTCAGCTCTCTCAGCTCTTTTTGCCTTAGTCCATTTTTCTCTTGCATCAGCTTGACAACCGTTGGGCTAAGCTCGACGAACTGTAACTTGAGCTCGACGAAGTTCGATCTGAGTTCGACGAATTTTGTATCTTGATTTCTTAAGCTTATGCTGAGTTGAGCTCGACGATCAGCACACTTATTTCGACAAACTCTGAGCTGAATTCGACGAAATTTGAGTTTACTGCCCAACTCATTTTTCTTTACTTATCCAGTCATGGACTAGCTGCATGCATGAACTAAAGCACACATCAAATACATTATGTGTGTATGTTATTGATCCGTTTGACTTCTTACAAATCTGGGATATTGGGATCAATAGTCCCAACAATCTCCCCTATTTGAAGAAGTCAAAACAATACAGGTCATTAACAACACAACATTTCATCATAACAAAATTTAACAGTAGAAGTAGAAGTGTTACCATTTCTCCAGCCTGTGGAGAATTACTTACTCCCCCTGGCATGCTGCCATCCTTCCAGTTCCACTTGGCTGTGCTTCTCAGCCCTTGATTTCTTTCCTTCCCCTTTTGACTTCTGCAATAGGGAGCATACTGATAGGTTGTTCTCCCCTATCTATCTCAGCTGTTGGGCTAGCTCCCCCTCAACAGTTGCACACCATCTTCAGTATCTGGAGGAAGAGCTTGTTCTACCTACAAAATAAGCAATGCAGTATATGGTAGAAGAGAGCATTGAAGTTACACAAGATTCAACATGCCCAACTCAAATTTGAAGGTGTTGAACTTAGCTTCATCTAGTGGCTTAGTGAAAATATCAGCCACTTGCTTGTCTGTGGAGACAAATTCAAGGGAGATGTCTTCCCTTTCCACATGTTCTCTAATGAAATGATACATAATTTCTATATGCTTAGTCCTGATATGGGAGACAGGATTTCTAGTTATAGAAATTGCACTAGTAGAATCACAATAGAGTAGAGTTCTATTTATCCGAACATTGTAGTCTTGAAGTTGATGCTGAATCCACATCAACTGAGCACAGCAGCTTCCAGCTGAAATATACTTTGACTCTGCTGTTGAGATTGCTACACTTGTCTGTTTCTTGCTGCTCCAAGAAACAAGACTTCCACCTAGAAATTGACAGGAGCCTGAAGTGCTCTTCATGTCCTCATTGCATCCTGCAAAATCTGCATCTGAATAGCCAGTGTAATGGCCTCCCCAGCCCACGGCTTGAAAGGACGGCCATCGGCACCCCCAGCACCACGCTCGAAAGGGTTCAGCCTAATCAGGTCTGCAGACCATGCACCCCAACCCCTCTCCATACACAGACGGGTTGTTGAGGCCGGGGATCGAACCCGAGACCTCCTTGATAAGGAGTTTTCAAACCACTCCTCATCACAAACTGAGCTGCAACTCAATTGGTGATGAGGAGTGGTTTGAAAACTCCTTATTAAGGAGGTCTCGGGTTTAACTCAGTTGGTGATGGGGAGTGGTTTGAAAACTCCTTATCAAGGTGGTCTCAGGTTCGATCCCCGACCTCTACAACCCGCCTGTGTATGGAGAGGGGTTGGGGTGCATGGTCTGCAGACCTGGTTAGGCTGAACCCTTTCGAGCGTGGTGTTGGGGGTGCTGGCGACCGTCCTTTAGAGTCGTGGGCTAGGGAGGCCATTACAACCAGTTAGTTCAAATTCCCCATTCCTGGGATACCATAGGGCAAGATCTGGGGTGCCCTTAAGATATCTTAAAATTTTTTTCACAGCAGTATAGTGAGACTCTTTAGGGCAGGCCTGATACCTATCATATACACATGTTGCATACATAATGTCAGACCTACTTGTTGTGTGGTAGAGAAGAGAGTCAACTATACCTCTATATAGAGTTTGATCAACATGCTTCCCTGGATCATCTTTGCATATAGGCATACTTGAGCTCAGGAGAGTTCTTATGGTGGAAGCATTCTCCATGCCATATTTCTTGATTATCTCCCTGATGAACTTTGACTGGGATATGGATAGACCATCATCAGTCTGTTTTACGTTGAGTCCTAAGAAAAATTTCAGTTCACCCATACTACCCATCTCAAACTTCCCCTGCATAAGTTTTGAAACTTCCTACAGAGGTTGTCATCAGTAGAGCCAAATATTATGTCATCAACATAAATCTGGATTAGGTTGATCTTGTCCTTAGATTCTCTTAGGAATAGAGTCTTGTCTATCTTCCCCCTTGAGAATTTGTTCTCAATGAGGAAGGTAGACAATGTTGCATACCATGCTCTTGGGGCTTGCTTAAGCCCATAAAGAGCTTTCCTAAGTCTATATACAACAGTAGGAGAGGTAGAATCAATAAAACCTGGAGGCTGCTTTATATAAACTTCTTCCTTCAAGTCTCCATTCAGGAATGCTGACTTGACATCCATCTGGAATACCTTGAATCCCTGTAAGGCTACAAATGCAAGGAATAGTCAGATTGCTTCCAACCTGGCAACTGAGGCAAATGTTTGATCATAATCAATCCCTTCTTCCTGTCTACACCCTTTTGTCCACCAATCTGGCTTTATTCTTGATTACAATGCCATTTTCATCAAGTTTATTCCTGAAAATCCACTTGACTGCAATGACATTGAGTCCATTTGGTCTGGGAATCAGCTTCTAGTTCTTGCACCTTTTGAACTGGTTCAGTTCTTCCTGCATTGCAGCAATCTAGAATGGATCTTGGTAAGCTTTTTCAAATTTCTTGTGCTCTTCTTGTGACAGAACGCTGAAATAGAGTGCTGTGTTGAGACTCCTGCTTCTGGTCTGTACACCTTGGCTAGCCTCACCTATTATCTGCTCTAGAGGATGATCTCTAAGATATTTGACTGCTGGGGGAAGTCTTACTGCTTCCTGCTGATTACCATTTTCTTCAGCCGATTGGTCTTCATTGCCAGCTTGACTACCCTGTGCTTCCTCTGGACAGCATCACTCACCACAATCTTCTTGCAAAGCTGGGTCTTTATCTTTGATGGAGAGCTTTTCCATCATGACTTATGTTCCTGCAAAGCTAGGCAAAGAGCTTGACAACTCACTGTCAATCATGCATGACTCATTAAATACTACATGGACAGATTCTTCTACAACTTGATTTGTCAAGTTATAGACTCTATATGCTCTACTATTGTTGTTGTACCAAACAAATATCCCCTCATGAGATTTGACAGCAAACTTAGTCATCTTTGACTTACCATCGTCCAGGATGAAACACTTGCAACCAAAGATCCTGAAGTAGGAAATGTTTAGTTTTCTGTCCTTCAAGATCTCATAGGGAGTCTTCTTGTGACCTTTGGTGATAGAAGTCATATTGAGCACATGACATGTAGTGTTAACTACATTAGCCCAGAAATATTCAGGGAGAGAAGTGTCACTCAATAGTGTTTTTCCAGCTTCTATGAGTCCTGTTTTTTCTCTCAGCTAAAGCATTTTGCTGGGGTGTTCTTGGAGATGAGAACTCTTGATGAATCCCTTGCTCTTCACAGAATGTAGTCATAGTAGCAGACTGAAACTCAGTTCCATGGTCACTTCTCATTCTGACCACAGAGCATGCAAGCTCATTCTGAATTTGCCTGACAAAATTTGTGAAGACTTCAAGAGTTCCATCCTTTCTTTTAAGGAAGAACACCCAAGTAAATCTGGAAAAGTCATCAACCACCACAAGGGTGTAGACCTTCCTACCTAGACTATGAACAGACATAGTACCAAACAAGTTCATATGTAGGAGATACAAGTATCTCACAGAGTCCTTGGCCCCAATGCTTTTGAAAGAGGTCTTAGTCTGCTTACCCTTTTGGCAAGCAACACAAATTGTTGAATTTTGTGAAGTGGAAGTGGTTGACGGGACAGGCCGGGCGGCCCGGGCCGGACAACTTTGGCGGACTGGGCGGACTGTGATGTGCGGCCTGGTGGAAGGTCTAGTGGAAAGCCGGTTGTCTTCTGAGCGGCTTGTTGCATGGAGTCCGCGGACTATGCGGCCTGGTTTCTGCGGATAGGGTGTTTGCTGATTGGCTTTGCCAAGGAGCGGCCTGAGCGGATGGAGGCTTGCGGACTGGTGCATTGCTCAGTGGTCGCGGGTGCAAGCTTGTGCTGACAGGCGGGTTGGCTCATGTTCGCGGGAAGCTTGCGGACTAGCGTGTCCGCGGTTTGGGCTGTTGCGGACTGAGCTTAGAGCTTGGCTGAGGCCTTGTCGAGCTCTGGTGGCACAGCAGGTGCTTTGCTGTGGAGGTCTTTGGCGGACTAGTTTTGGAGTCCGGGGATGGCTGCTGCGTTGGACAGGAGTGCGAGGAGCTCGCGGACTGATGACGGTCTGTGCTAGGGTGTTTGGCGGACAGGAGTTTGTGTCCGCCATGCTCGCATTGGCCTTTGATGGTTTTGGACTTGGTCACACTTTGTGTCAAGACCATGGTGTCCGCGGTATCCGCCAAAGTCCGCTGTGACCGGGCGGACTGTTGCTATCTGCCTTTGGTCGTGGACTTGTGGCGGATTGAGGTGTGAGTCTTGCGGACTGCCTCGGGTTGATGCGGACTGCCATTGAAGGGGGTTGCTATCCTGCAGTGGTTGAAAGCTTGCAGGCTGATGCCCTGTCCGCATAGCTTGGGCGGACTGGAGAGGGTTCGTCAATGGTTGCCTTGCTCCTGGCGGTTTTCCTTGGTATCCGGCTAAGTCCTTGCGGACTCAGCGGACGGAGGTTTGTTATCGCGTGGGCTGGGGTGGTGTCGCTATCTCTTGGGCGGTGACCACACTGCTCACCTTGCCTATAAATAGGACCCCCCTGGCACATCTACAGTAACCTAAGTAACTTGAGTGAACAGTAAGTTGGGTTGAGCGAAGTGCTGCGGTCTCTGTTTGTCAGTCCGCGCGGATTGTTTCAGGCTGACGGTTTGCTGTGTGCAGGTCGCGCG
Source organism: Platanthera guangdongensis (assembly GCA_039583875.1). NCBI lineage: Eukaryota > Viridiplantae > Streptophyta > Magnoliopsida > Asparagales > Orchidaceae > Platanthera > Platanthera guangdongensis. The sequence goes on along the minus strand of CM077157.1, from coordinate 111,088,480 downwards.
GGTAGCTTCAAGGAGCCAGGGGTTTGGCTGTGACTTCGGTCAAGTACTTGGAAGTGTGCGGTCTCTGCGGACTCAGCAGGAGGTCGCTCTGCGGCTTGTCAGTTCTGTTTCATCTTTGCCAGCTTCAATAACCTGTCCGCCGGCTTCAGGCGGGTAGGGGTGTTCCTCAGTTCAGGTTCAGCAGGAGACGAATAACGGTGTGTCCGCGCGGCCTCGCGGTCTCGACGGACTCCGTGGCTATTCGGCGGATTGCAGCTTAGCTTGGGCGAGCTCAGCGGACTCGACGAGCTCGGCGACCTCGCGGTCTCGGCGGACTCCGGTGCTGTCCGCCCGGCTTGTTTTTTGGTGCTTTCTGTTTACAGCTGTTATACTAGCGAAATCATGTCTCGCTATGTATGCCTCGTGTTGTAAAGAAGTGATTGTATAAAATACCTGCTTGTGCTTCTATTGTTTGTTGGGATTAACCTTTGGTCCTTGGTTTCCGCTGGTTCAACGTGAGAACTGGGTAGTTCCGAAGATATTAATTTGGTGTTTGGGCTATCTTGCTGACCACGTTGAGAAAATTTAACATGGTATCAGAGCCAGGTTTCTGAGGTTCAGTTGCGTGAGCGGAAGTCAGCCAGTGTTGTTACTCAGTGATTGAGTGGTGATCAACCTGTGTTGTTGCTCGGAACTGCTGAAAGGTTGCCAACAGGTGTTGCAATGGAAGAGAGCTTTGCAAGAGGTCTGGGCATTGAACTCTTAACGCCGACTAACTTCAAGAAGTGGAAGTCGTGCATGAAGAGTTATCTTCTTGGCGAGGAGCTGTGGGAAGTCGTCGGTGGTGACGACAGACAGGAAGTAACTGCTGCTTTCAGTACTGCTGAGCAGGTGAGGCTCTGGAGAAGAACAAATGCTAAGGCGGAGTTCATTCTGAAGAGAGCTGTGTCTCCGGAACTGTTTGATCACATCGTTGGGTGTGAGTCGGCTGCTGATATTTGGACAACCATTGATGAGTTGTTCAATAGGAAGAATGTGGCGCGGCTTCAGTTCCTGGAGAATGAGTTGGCCAGGGCAACTCAGGGAGACATTTCCATCTCCAAGTACTTCTTAAAGATGAAGAGCTTGTGTGCTGAGCTGTCGGCACTGGATTCTGATGAGCCTATCTCTGAGGCAAAGATGAAAAAACACATTATCCGCGGCTTGCGGAAGGAGTATGTGGCCTTTGTAACATCTGTTCAAGGGTGAGATCCTCAGCCGTCGTTGCTGGAGCTGGAGAATCTGCTTGCCTCGCAGGAGAGCTTAGCAAAGCAGATGGCTGGAGTGAACCTGAATCAGGAAGGCAGCGAAGCTCTCTTCTCAGGCAAGAAGAAAGGATGGGAAGGGAAGAAGAAGAAGAAGGTGCAGGCCGCTGGTGAGAAGGAGACTTCAACTTCATATCCGCCGGAGAGGAGCAATGCTCCTAAGGACTGGAAGAAGAACTTGAAGTGCTACCGGTGTCATCAGCGAGGGCACTTCAAGCGGGACTGCAAGGTCAAACTGCAGCCTGGACATGCTGCGGGAAAGGAGGAAGCTTGCTCGAGAAGTGAAGAAGCAGGATGGGGCGGAGCTTTCATGACGGGCACTTGTGTCCGGGCCTTGTCTGCTGAGGACTTCAACAGCGAGTGGATCGTGGACTCCGGGTGTGGTCATCACCTCGCCGGAGACAAATCAAAGTTCACCTCCATGCAGGCTTACTCAGGTAATGAAGCTATTATCACTGCTGATAATACTGTTTATGCAGTAGAGAAAGAGGGGGTCGTGTCCTTGGGTAGTGATCATGGGTCACTCACGTTAAGGAGTGTGTATCACGTGTCAGGCATGAAGAAGAACCTCTTCTCGGTGACCAATGCGGTGGACGCTGGGTATCACGTTCTGTTTGGGCCAACAGACGTGAGGTTCCTTCGCAACGTATCAGCGGTAAAGGCTGATGTTGTTCATGTTGGGAGGAGGGTGAAGAACTTGTTTGTTCTTTCCACCAGTGCTTATGTTGATAAGATGAGAGCCAATGATAGTGCTGCTATCTGGCATGAGAGGTTGGGGCATGTTGGCATGGACAAGCTGAAGGCGATGACTAGTAGAAGTTTGGTGAGGGGGTTGCCGAAGTTGTCCTCCTTTGGTGATGGACATGTTTGTGTGGGCTGTCAATACGGTAAGGCACATCGCATTCCGTTTGATAAATCACAAACAAGGAGCAAGAAACCATTGGAGTGTATTCATGGCGACCTGATGGGACCGACGGTTACTGCCAGCCTTGGTGGAAGCAGATACATGGTTGTCTTGGTTGATGACTACTCAAGGTATACTTGGGTGTACTTCTTAAGAGAGAAGTCGGAAGCCTTCCGTTTGTTCGTGGAGTTCAAGGAGTTGGTAGAAGGCCGGCTTGGCTTGCGGATTAAGAAGTTTAGAACTGATAACGGGGGTGAATTTGTCTCCTCCGAGTTTTCTATCTTCTGCAGGAAGCACGTGATCCAACGAGAGCTTACTTGTGCTCACACTCCACAACAAAATGGGGTAGCGGAGCGGAAGATCCGTCATCTGACGGAGACCTGCAAATGCTGGCTTTATGCGAAAGATATCCCAAGGTCCTTTTGGGCGGAGGGGATGTCTTGTGCTGCTTATGTTATCAACCGGATGCTACTTAGCCCTATCAACATGAAGACTCCTATTGAGCTGTTGCTGAAGGAGAAGCCGAGTGTTGGACACCTTAGGGTGTTCGGTTCAACTTGCTACGTGCATGTCCCGGATGCTTCACGGACAAAGCTGCATGCGAAGACAAGGAAACTTGTCTTTGTTGGCTATGATGAGCGGAAGAAGGGATGAAAATGCATGGACCCTGTGACGAAGAAGTACGTGGTGTCAAGAGACGTTGTCTTTGACGAGCTGACGTCATATGGAGGTGGCTCGGTGGAGCCAACCGGAAGTAACAAGGTTGATGAAGCACCGGTGGTGGCTGCTGAAGGCTTGGAAGAGGAGCTTGCTGTTTCACCAACAGCTCCTGTTGCTTCGAACTCCGAGGCTGAGCCTTCTGGCTCAGGAAGCAGGGGGAGCACTGCTCAATGCTTGCCCTAGGTAGGAGTGGAGCCCAAAGAAGCAACGGAAGCCGTGAGCAAGAAGCCGTGTCTTCGAAGATCGAAGAGGGTGGTTAAGCCGCCGGCTCGGTACTGTGATGGGAATGCAGTGAGCTTTGTCTCCTGCTTCTTTGCAGGTCCTCTGGATGAGCGAGAGCCTGCAAACTTCAACGAGGCCACTGGAGTGAAGGAGTGGGAAGATGCCATGAAGGAAGAGATTGATGCTCTGAAGAAGAATGAAACCTGGGACCTTGTGCCCAAGGTTGATGGCATTACTCCGGTTACTTGCAAGTGAGTGTATAAGTTGAAGAAGAAGGCTGATGGGAACATTGATCGTTTCAAGGCTCGCCTGGTCGCTAGAGGATTCTCACAGCAGTATGGAGAAGACTATGAGGAGACATTCAGTCCAGTTGCGAAGATGACTTCTGTAAGAGTGGTGATCGCCTTGGCTGCTAGCAAGGGATGAAGGTTGTGGCAACTCGATGTGAAGAATGCCTTTCTTTACGGAGAGATTGACAAGAACATTTTCATGGATCAGCCGCTTGGTTTTGTCTCTGAAAAGCATCCGGACTATGTCTGCAAACTCAAGAAGGCTCTCTATGGGTTGAAGCAAGCTTCTAGAGCTTGGTATGGGAAGATTGCAGAATACTTGCAATTCTGTGGATACCTTGCTTCTAACTCGGATTCAAGCTTGTTCGTCAAGAAGAAGGGTGAGCTACGTGTCTTGGTCCTGCTGTATGTGGATGACATGATCATCACAGGGAATTCAGAGGGGGAAGTAGCAAGGCTCAGAGCAGAGCTTGTTATACGCTTCGAGATGAAAGACTTGGGAGAGTTGCATCACTTTCTCGGTCTGGAAGTGGAGAGGAAGGAGTGCGGGGTTCTCATTAGCCAGAAAGGGTATGCTGATCGCATTGTGAAGCGGTTTGGCATGGGCGAAGGGAAGAAGTGCTCTACTCCACTGGAATCTGGGCTGAAGCTTCGACGAGATGAGGGAAGGGTTCTTCCTGATCCCTTGGTGTTCAGGGCTCTTGTTGGGAGCTTGATTTACCTGACGATTACAAGACCGAATATTGCTTATGCTGTTGGCCGAGTAAGTCGGTATATGGCTGAACCAAGGCAATCTCATCTAGTGGCGGCGAAGGGTATTCTGAAGTATGTCAAGGCTTCTTCTGATATGAGACTTCTCTATAGAAGAGACTCGGAGTTTGCATTGCTCGGGTACACGGATGCTGACTATGACGGTGATTCGGATGATCGAAGGTCTACTTCAGGTTATGTGTTCACTTGCGGTTCAGCTAGCATCTCGTGGTGTAGCAAGAAGCAGGACTCGGTGCCGGTTTCAACCACGGAGGCGGAGTATAAGGCTTCGGCCTTGGCTGCTCGGGAAGCCGTTTGGTTGAGGAGGCTTATAGAGGATGTTCATGAAGAAGTGCAAGTGCCTACTTTACTCCGGGGTGACAATGAGAGTGCTCTCAAACTGGTTAACAATCCAGTGTGTCACGCCGGGACCAAGCATATAGAGATTGATCAGCACTTCATCAGGGAGAAGGTGTTGGGGGGGTCTCTGCTGGTCGGGCATGTTCGGAGTGAAGATAATTTTGCTGACATCTTCACGAAGCCACTGTCGAAGGGGCCCTTTGAACGCTTGCGCAGCTTGCTGGGCTTGGTCACCACTTCCCACTTCAAGCGGGAGTGTTGAATTTTGTGAAGTGTAAGTGGTTGACGGGACAGGCCGGGCGGCCCGGGGCGGACATCTTTGGCGGACTAGGCGGACTGGGCGGACTGTGATGTGCGGCCTGGTGGAAGGTCTAGTGGAAAGTCGACTGTCTTCTGAGCGGCTTGTTGCATGGAGTCCGCGGACTATGCGGCCTGGTTTCTGCGGATAGGGTGTTTGCTGATTGGCTTTGCCAAGGAGCGGCCTGAGCGGATGGAGGCTTGCGGACTGGTGCATTGCTCAGTGGTCGCGAGTGCAAGCTTGTGCTGACAGGCGGGTTGGCTCATGTTCGCGGGAAGCTTGCGGACTGGCATGTCCGCGGTTTGGGCTGTTGCGGACTGAGCTTAGAGCTTGGCTGAGGCCTTGTCGAGCTCTGGTGGCACAGCAGGTGCTTTGCTGTGGAGGTCTTTGGCGGACTAGTTTTGGAGTCCGGGGATGGATGCTGCGTTGGACAGGAGTGCGAGGAGCTCGCGGACTGATGGCGGTCTGTGCTAGGGTGTTTGGCGGACGGGAGTTTGTGTCCGCCATGCTCGCATTGGCCTTTGATGGTTTTGGACTTGGTCACACTTTGTGTCAAGACCATGGTGCCCGCGGTATCCGCCAAAGTCCGCTGTGACCGGGCGGACTGTTGCTATCTGCCTTTGGTCGTGGACTTGTGGCGGATTGAAGTGTGAGTCTTGCGGACTGCCTCGGGTTGGTGCGGACTGCCATTGAAGGGGGTTGCTATCCTGCAGTGGTTGGAAGCTTGCGGGCTGATGCCCTGTCCGCATAGCTTGGGCGGACTGGAGAGGGTTCGTCAATGGTTGTCTTGCTCCTGGCGGTTTTCCTTGGTATCCGGCTAAGTCCTTGCGGACTCAGCGGACGGAGGTTTGCTATCGCGCGGGCTGGGGTGGTGTCGCTATCTCTTAGGCGGTGACCACACTACTCACCTTGCCTATAAATAGGACCCCCCTGGCACATCTACAGTAACCTAAGTAACTTGAGTGAACAGTAAGTTGAGTTGAACGAAGTGCTGCGGTCTCTGTTTGTCAGTCCGCGCGGATTGTTTCAGGCTGACGGTTTGCTGTGTGCAGGTCGCGCGGGTAGCTTCAAGGAGCCAGGAGTTTGGCTGTGACTTCGGTCAAGTACTTGGAAGTGTGCGGTCTCTGCGGACTCAGCAGGAGGTCGCTCTGCGGCTTGTCAGTTCTGTTTCATCTTTGTCAGCTTCAATAACCTGTCCGCCGGCTTCAGACGGGTAGGGGTGTTCCTCAGTTCAGGTTCAGCAGGAGACGAATAACGGTGTGTCCGCGCGGCCTCGCGGTCTCGGCGGACTCCGTGGCTATTCGACGGATTGCAGCTTAGCTTGGGCGAGCTCAGCGGACTCGGCGACCTCGACGACCTCGCGGTCTCGGCGGACTCCGGTGCTGTCCGCCCGGCTTGTTTTTTGGTGCTTTCTGTTTACAGCTGTTATACTAGCGAAATCATGTCTCGCTATGTATGCCTCGTGTTGTAAAGAAGTGATTGTATAAAAGACCTGCTTGTGCTTCCATTGTTTGTTGGGATTAACCTTTGGTCCTTGGTTTCCGCTGGTTCAACGTGAGAACTGGGTAGTTCTGAAGATATTAATTTGGCGTTTGGGCTATCTTGCTGACCACGTTGAGAAAATTTAACACAAATACCCTCCTTGGAGCATTTTATTTTGGGACCATTTCTAACAAGCTCATCACTGAAGAGCTGACCAATGGTCTTATAATTCAGATGAGCCAGTCTCTTGTGCCATTGGACACAATATGAGACTTTCTCATCTGCAACTAGTCATATAGGGGAACTATTTTCTAAGCAAAAAATTCAAGAAATAAACATTACCACTTCTAGTGCCAGTTAAGATGACACTTTGGTCACTTAACCTCTTGATGTGGCACTTTTCCTTGTAGAAGAAAATGTCATAACCAAGATCACATAGTTGGCTTATGCTTATGAGATTGTGTTGCAACCCCTCCACATAAGCCACTTTTGTGATGGTGATTATGCCATTTGAGATGTTACCATAGCCTCTGGTTATCCCCTTGTCTGAGCCTCCAAAAATGACCTTAGGTCCATTCTTTACTGGAGTGTACTTCTTCAATAGCTCCTTTGTTCCAGTCATGTGTCTGGAACATCCACTGTCCAATTACCATTTACGGGATTTGGTACTTGAACTAACCTGAAAAGAATGCAAGTCACCTTTCCTTAGGACCCCAATTTCTGTTGGGTCCTAGGTTCCCATTAGCCTTGAAATAACCCTGCCTTCCTGCAGAATTCCTGACATGTTGGCAACCTCTGGACACTGAGGGATTGTGCCAGCAACCCACAGCATAGTGACCTACTTTGCCATAACACCAGCACTCATAGATATTATATCTCCTTTTCTGTTTGAGACCAGCATTTGACTGTACTGCTTCATGAACAGTGGGGAGATGTGCTGCACTATACTTCTGCCTTCTTTCAGCAACAATTTGACTGAAGGACAGTCGTTCAGCTGGCTGTGTTGGCCTTCTCTGAGAACCATCAGCTGCATGTCTCTTTTCAGCTAACATGCATATGATAACATCTGAGATGACCATTCCAGCCCTGCCAGAAGACTCTCCTTGAGTCACAACTTTTGCTGTATGATTTGGATTTTTAGCAGCAACAATATCTTTGAGTTTTGGGGTTGGGGCACCAAAAATAAATTGTCCAGGTTTGGCCATTTGGATTTCCTCATGGGCAGCCTTAAAGGCTTTCACATGGTTGTACCTTCCACCGTGGTTGGGTCTACATTGGTCCATACCAGTGGATCTGCCGTTCTCCCAGTGACCATAACAACTTTCATGGTCATGCCTGTTAGAAGGCAATAATACTCTCTGAAAAGAAATTTGAGGCAGTGAGGCTAGAGGCACAACAGGTGCATTTCCTTTTCCCTTACCTCTTGAATTGGAATGTCTAGCAGGTCCCTTGAATCCCAACCCTTTCTTACCAACCTAGGTAAGGTGGGTATCAATTAAGGGTAGCACAGTGCTTGGCTTAGAAAATTTTGTCACCAACAAGTTCTCATTTAAGAGATCATTTTCAAGTTTCTGGATAAGTTTCTCATTTGAGACTCTTACCACAGACTCACTGTCAATGATTTCCTTGAGCTGGCCTGCATGTGCAGCCATGTCAGTGAGGGTTTTTTCTTGGTCTTCACACTTGCTTTTAAGACCAAGAATCTTTTTTGCCTGTCTCTTTGCAAGTAGCTTGCATTTCTTGAAAGCCTCAAGAAGTTCTCCATACTTGGCAATTATGGAGTTTACATCATCCTCAGAGTCTGAATCCCCTTCATCTCTTGATGATCGAGCTTCAGAGACTGAGTCAGCCTCATGACTAGAAATAAAAGAGTGTGGTTTAACATGTACCTGAGACTGACCAGGCTGATCCTGACTGCTTTCTTCATCTGTCATTGCCATTAGACCATGGAACTGAGCATCTCCTTCTTCATCTTCATCCATCTCTGAGTCACTATATGGGTGTGACAGAGGGGCGCTGATCCCTATTCTAGCAGCAATGAACTCTTCTTTGGTAACAACAATAAACCCAATGTAGGCTTCTTCTTCTTCACTGTCTGACTCAGAGGAAGAGTCAGACCAGGTCTTTTCTTTCTTAGTCACTAGGGACTTCTCTTTCTTCTTTCCTTTGTGGTGCTTCTTCACTCTTTCTTCTTTCCTCTTTACTGGGCAGTTAGCAATTATATGCCCAAGTTTGCTACAGCAAAAACAAATAATGTTAGAGGAAGATTGTTTATTTGAGTTAGGAACATACTTGTCCTCCTTAGATGATTTCCTTCAATACTTAGAGGAGGAAGAAGTCCTTATGTTCTTCCAATGGCCCTTCTTCATGAATTTCTGAAACTGCATAGAGAAGGCAACAAGGTCCTCATCAGATGTATGGATGTCAGATGAGCTGGACCTGGAGCTCTCAGATTCTGACACAGCAGTTCTCCTCACAGGAGAGATCTTTGTTCTGCTCCTGGTTGAACCATCAGCTTTGAAAGCCACAGATTTCTCCTTGCTCTGTGACTTGCTGGTCTTCTCTTCTTCTTCTTTCCTTGCAGCAAACTACATCTCATAGGACAGCAACTTTCCAAACATGGTTGGAGGTGGTGTGTCTGTTAGTCTGTCCATCTCCCTGATGACACAAATCTTTGTGTCACAATCCTTGTTGAGGGACCTGAGAAATTTGTCATTCAGCTCATAGGTGCTGGAGACTCTTCCATAAGTTCTCAGTTCATTAATAGTTCTGATAAATCTTTCAAAACTTTCAGCAATGCCCTCAGACTTTCCTTGTCTGAAGGCCTCATACTCCTAGTTGAGCATGAATTTCCTGTCATCCCTCACCTCTTCTGAACCCTCCATGATCACCACTAGGGTGTCCCACATCTCCTTGGAGGTCTTGCAGTGCACCAAATTCTGGAATGTAGGATCATCTATTGCACTAGCAATGATGTTTTGAGCTCTCTTGTTCATGGAGGTAAGGAGGAGCTCATCCTTATTCATTTCTTCATATGATTTAGGAGTCTGGATGTTGGCATCCAGAACTGAGATCTTCATGGGGATGAAGGGTCCCTCTTTAACTATGATGAAGATGCTAGGGTCATCAGCTTTCATGAACATTCTGACCTTTTCCTTCCAAAGCTCAAACCCTTCCTTTCTGCAGATTGGCAACTTCATGACTCCTAGTTCCTTATAATTTACACCAGACCCCATTTCTTATCTTTTAGCTAACCTTGGAGGTATACTCAGATTGTTAAATCCTTTTTGAGCAACCTCCTTCTGATACCACTTGAAAGTTATTTAATTGAAGGTTAGTTAATGACCTAGAGGAGGGGTGAATAAGCCTTTGAAATTTATAGCTTCTTTTGTTGTTTTCTTACTACACTATCTAGATCTTGTCCTTATGTCCTGTAATAAGAAAATAAAACACACACAACAAGCACACAAATATTTATAGTGGTTCCCCAATTGGGTACATCCATTTTCTCTCTCACCTTTCCAACTTACTTGTTGGACAAGACACAAACTCCAGCACTATGCTCTTTAGAGCTTACAACTCAGGCTCACAGCTTTACTTTCAGTGTGTTACAACACACCTACACTCAGTACCCCTCCAGGTACCTACAACTCGACATCCTCCAAGGCCTACAACTCAGTGACAAATTTGCCACCTACAGCTCAGTGGCTTTACAGCCACCTACCTCTGGCACAAAGCCTTGCACTCTGGCTGGGAGGACAGCCCTACCTCAGATCTACACTTGGATCCTACCACAGAGAGATAAACTCTCCAGTCTCGGGCTATTAAGCCTTCCAGCAACTCAGATCCACTTGGATTCTACCACAGAGAGATAAACTCTCCAGCCTTAGGCTATTAAGCCTTCCAGCAACTCAGATTCACTTGGATCCTACCATAGAGAGATAAACTATCCAGCCTCAGGCTATTAAGCCTTCCAGCAACTCAGATCCACTTGGATCCTACCACAGAGAGATAAACTCTCCAGCCTCAGGCTATTAAGCCTTCCAACAACTCAGATCCAGGAAACCTGAATCTTACAGTAAAATCGTTACAAGTTTTAAGATGAGAAAGAAAACAAAAATAAATCAGAGATTAAATCTCTGAGTTTGCTCTGCTGGACTGAGCAAATATCAGTGCAGCTAACTTGTTGTAGAAGAGATGAGTCTTCTTTTACAACTATCTTCTCTCTTGCTGCACATGTGAGCAGCTTTCTGCTGTTGAGTAGATCAACCAGCTTGCTTTGTTCTTGAGAGAAGCAACTTGTTGAGCAGGAAGTGCTCCAGCTATCTTCTTCTTGCCATTTGGCGAACTTGGCTGGCCTTTTATCTTTCAAGCTTGATCGGAATAAATGTACAACCGTCTCTTTCAGTTTCTCTTTCTGTTTCTTGGAATCGTTGCTTTGATTCGTTAACCCTAACCCTTTACCGTTTCCCCTTTTATATGCATTGATTTGAAACAACGACAACATAGTATGTGGGTCCACCAAGGATTGGTGAGCGCCAACTCCATCAGAAAGGGAAAAAAATATATTTCAGCGCTGTTGCAGCTTTCCCGCAACGGTTTTCTGCAGATTTGACTTTGATGATGTCAGTAGTGGTCATCAACATCTGGACTTAGAAAATTTCTTGAATCCCATCAACCGTTGAGTGATGTTGAGACACTCAACGCCATCAGCCTTGGCTCTCAGTGCTTTTGGACTTAAAAAATTTCCTGGCTATGTCTCAGCGATTTTGTCTCAACGGTCTCAGCGGTTTTCCCTTATTAGCTGAGACAAGCCTTTGTCTCAGTGCTTTCCTCTTATCTGCTGTCTCAGCGGTTTTTGTACTTTAACTGTCTTAGCAGATTTGTCTCAGCGGTCTCAACGGTTTTTCATTTATCAGCTGAGACAATTCTTTGTTTCAGCGCTTTCCTCTTCATTAGAAGCGTTGAGAGAACCTGCTACACTCAACGCTTCTGAACTTAGAAAATATCTAGCTTAATATTGTTCTCAGTTGTTTACCTCTTGGATGTCTCAGCGCTTCTTGCTTTATTTAGAAGCGTTAAGTGAACTTGCTTCACTCTACGCTTTTGAACTTAGAAAGTTTCCAGCTAAACTTTTTCTCTGTTGTCTCAGCTATCTCAACGCCATATTCTCAGCTGTCTCAACTGTCTCAATGTCATCTTCTCAGCTATCTCAGCTGACTCAACGCCATCTTCTCAGTTGTCTTCAGCTGTTTCAACGTTATCTTACCAGCTGTCTCAGCAGTCTCAGCGGTCTCAACGCCTTCTTCTCAGCGGTCTCAGCGCTTATGCCTTAGACAGATTTTCTGGCTTTAACTTGATAGGCTTTGTGCTGAGCTCGACGAACCGCAAACTGAGCTCGACGAATTTTGATCTTCTCAGCGCACTCGACGCTTTTTCCCTTAGTCGATTTTTCTCTTGCATCAGCTTGACAAGCGTTGGGCTGAGCTCGACGAACTATAACTTGAGCTCGACCAACTTCGATCTGAGTTTGACGAATTTTGTATCCTGATTTCTTAAGCTTATGCTGAGTTGAGCTCGACGATCAGCACGCTTATTTCGACGAACTCTGAGCTGAGTTCGACGAAATTTGAGTTTACTGCCCAACTCATTTTTCTTTACTTGTCCAGTCATGGACTACCTGCATGCATGAACTAAAGCACACATCAAATACATTATGTGTGTATGTCATTGAGCCGTTTGACTTCTTACAAATCTGGGATATTGGGATCAATAGACCCAACATGTATCAGCTACACTATTCTTATGAGAACTAACTTGCTGAACTTTGAAGTGCTTCAGCTATCTTTATCTGCCCTCAAGCCATCTTAGCTGGACTTTAACATTCAATCTTGATGGGGAAAAGATGTCCAACTGCCTCTTTTCAATTTTTCTTTTTCTGTATTCGTTAACCCTAATCCCTTTTCTGTTTCCCCTTTTATATATGTTGATTTGAATCAACGACACAGTAGTATGTAGGCCCACCAAGGATTGGTGAGCCCCAACTCCATCAGAAAAGGACAAAATGTCTTTCGGCGCTACAACAGCTTTCCCGCAACGACTTCCTGCAATTTTGACTTTGATTACGGCAGTAGTGGTCATCAACATCTGGACGTAGAAAATATTCCAGAAGAACATGAATTGTTGAGTGATGTGAAGTCACTCAACGCCATCTCCCTTGGCTCTCAACGTTTCTGGACTTAGAATTTTTCTAGCTTTGTCTCAGCGGTTTCAGCGGTTTTTCATTATCAGCTGAGACAAGCCTTTGTCTCAGTGCTTTCTTCTTATCTGCTGTCTCAGCGATTTTTGCACTTAACTGTCTCAGCGGTTTTGTCTCAACGGTCTCTGCGGTTTTTCATTATCAGCTGAGAAGTATTTGTTTCAGCGCTTTCATCTTATCTGCTGTCTCAGCGGTTTTGCACTTTACTGTCTCAGCGATTTTTCTCTTAACAGTCTCAGCGCTTCCTTCTTCATTAAAAGCGTTGAGTGAACTTGTTTCACTCAACGCTTCTGGACTTAAAAAAAATCCAGATAGTTTTGTCTCAGCTGTTTACCTCTTAACTGTCTCAGTGCTTCTTGTTTTATTAGAAGCGTTGAGTGAATCTACTTCACTCAACGCTTCTGGACTTAGAGAAATCCAGTTAGTTTCGTCTCTGCTGTCTCAGCGGTCTCAACGCTATCTTCTCAGTTATCTCAGCGGTCTCAACTCTATCTTCTCAGCTGTCTCGGCTGTCTCAGCGGTCTCAATGCCTTCTTCTCATCGGTCTCAATGCTTTTTTCCTTAGACAGATTTTCTGGCTTTAGCTTGACAAACGTTGAGCTGAGCTCGACGAACCGCAAACTGAGCTCGACGAAGTTTGATCTTCTCAGCGGTCTCAGCGCTTTTTACCTTAGTCAATTTTTCTCTTGCTTTAGCTTGACAAGCGTTGGACGGAGCTCGATGAACTATAACCTGAGCTCGACGAACTTCGAGCTGAATTTTAAATCCTGAGTTTTTAAGCTTATGCTGAGTTGAGCTCGACGATCAGCGAGCTGAGTTCAACAAACTCTGAGCTGAGTTCGACGAAATTTGAGTTTACTGCCCAACTCATTTTTCTTCACCTATCCAATCATGTAGTACCTGTATGCAAGAACTAGAGCACACATCAAATACATTTTGCCCCTTAGCATGATTGGTGATGCCACTTCAAATCCTGAGGAACATTGTAGGGCACAATTCTCAACAATATACCCATATTTGAAGACGGCAGAACACACATCCATGCTAAGGTGCATTAACATAGAAAAAATATCATGATAGGTCTAATGAAACATTATCATGACAACTAACCATCCCAGTACATGATAACTCCCCCTAGATGAGATGACTTAACACTATGATTGATAGACTAATGGTACATGTGAATTAACAATCATTGACAATGTGATAGTATGATTAACAACAAGAACTTTAGTAATCATTTACATGATAAACATTATGATCAAGATGAACCTAATCATTAACTTAGCCAAACAGTAGCAAACTTGTGATTTCATGATATATATGAAGGAACATCATATTTATTTATCACAGATATACATTTATTATATTAATATAGTCAGAGTCAACTCACTAATTTCATTGATAAAGATTTGAAATTTTTACACTATTGACATTCATTATAAGACATAGATCAAACAATATTTTTTTAAATAAGCTTAGGTCTTGCAGTCTTCTATCAGTTATTTTTTGATGAACTTGCACCAACATCCTTGGTTGCAGCAGACTTCTTCAAGTTTTCAGCTTTGTTCTTCTGCGACTTGAAGTAGAGGAATGACTTTGGAATATATTTGGGAGGAATTTTTTTGAGGTTGCTTTTCATTACCAGATTCTTCTTGAATATTCTTTCCCTTAGGAAATTTCTTTCCAGATGCTTTATCCATTCCTCAGAAGGATATACATTATCAATGTTCTTCAAAATTTGTCCATGGCTTACCCAGGCATTGATAATGATGGATTCAGAGGCCTCACATTAACTATTCATAGTCTGGGTCATCTCTGTTTTCATCTCTCCTCTTTACCATGAACTCTTCAGCCATTTGAGTTCCTTCCCTCTTTCTTCTAGCAGCAAGTTGTGCATCCTATGCAATTCTGTCTTGTGTAGGGAAGTCTAGGTCCTCTGGCCTTTTTCTATCCAGGAGGGGCAGGTGTAGTGCCACCCTGGTGCCTTGAATTACATTGAAGGCTTGATCTTTAATGAGTGATGTTGCCTTAGCAGGGCTGCTCTCCCCCTTTCTGCCTTCTTCAGATATTGTCTTTTGTAGTAATGAGGTGTTGGCTTCAATTTTGTTTGATAAAGGTTGGAGTATTCTCTCATTGTTAGTAAGTAGCTCATTCCTCAAGAGAATTGCCTGCTCCATGGAGTGGAGAGCAACCTTGGTGACATGCTGATTTACATGATCTACTGCACCCTTGATGACCTCATCAGTTGTACTGACATAATTCTTGACATATCCTATGTCAGCTGCAGAGAGTTTTTGGCTTGTGTCCAAAGATTCCATGAGGGTGGTCAGCTTGATTCCAGCAGTTCCAGCCTTATCAAACCAGTTGGTGACCTGTTTGTTTAAGTGAGATATTTCTTCTTTAATTTCATTTACTTTGGCTGACATTTCATCCCTCAGTTTGGCAACAAATTGATCAATATACTCCTTGAGGGTTGTGGTATGATTATCCAAGAGTACTTCAATTTGGTTTAAAATTTCCTCATTGGAGACGAGAGTAGATGAAATATGGCTCATGGGAGGAGGTACGACATTCTGAACAGGGATCAGAGAAGGCTCCCCCTCAACTACAACACATATAAAAGGAAACATTTCCTTAGCTGAAGTTGTTTTAACACTACTAATTAAGAGGGAATGAGTTGTACCTGAAGTGGGTGCAGACTCAACTATTCTATTGACAACTTGATCCAAGTTTGTCAACTCTATCTGATCATGCTCCCCCTCATACTAAGCATCTTTCTCTGGGCTTGACCTATTAAGGTAAGTATCTAGAGTCTCAGGAGGCTCCCTGTTATCTTCTGCAGCAGGGATTTCTTCACTTGCTCCAATACCATCAGTATCACCCATGTCTGCCTCATCTTTTGCAGTAACCTCTTCGTCAGCAATATTCTTTGACACTTGTCGTGACCTTGGGCTGGACATGGATTTTATCAACATGCACAGCAACATTCTGGAGTTGAATGTTTGTAGAGGATTGACTGAGAGATAAGTCAACCTGCAGACCAGCATCAGCTGGAGAGGATGATCAAAGCTCTGGTTTAGAGCTGGAAGTTCTTTCTTCCTCAGTAGTTTTCTTCCTTGTATCCTTAGATGAGTCCTTTATTCCTGAAGGTTGGCTCATTGGTAGGACTCTAGTGAATCTATCCAAAGTTTTTATGTCTGTTCTTTTTAGGTAGTGAATCTTCACCCCATGTTCCTGTTTGAACGTGTCAAGATAGGTGTTCACTAGGTATAAGGAAATAATTCTTCCCATATTTGGAGAGGATATGATGATAGACGTCCATGAGGTCTTTCTATTTAGTATAATTCTGGTCATGACTTCAAACATGAACCTGGAGATGGTGTCATGTGATCCAGGATTGCAGATGAGGTCTTTCCCTACAATGTCTGCTAGTAGTTTTCCTCTCTGATTGAAGAATTTCCTTTTAAGAGACCCAGATTTGGCCTCATTGTATCCACACTATGTGAGAGCACTGTCTCTGTCTGTGACAACGAGCTCTTCCTTGCTAGGGTTGACGGAGGGGATATGAAGTGTGTTTCCTAACCTCTTAGGGTTTACCTTTATTTTGATATCTTCAATCTTAGACCTAAGAGAGTTTTGAGATGGAGACATCTTAATGTTTGAGAAGAATTCCACAACCTCATTTTTAAGAATGGTGGAGGGTTCAGAAAGGGTGTATTCCAAGCCTGCTTCCTCAATCATCCTTAACACGACTTTAATCTCAGGAGAGGCATGATTGAATCAATTCCTCACTATTTCGTATCCATCCTGAAGCTCCTTGATGACATTTGACGCCATTGTAACAGAGTGGCAAGACGCTGAGACGGTTTCGGTCTCGACGACTAGGATTAAGGATTTAGAGAGCGATGTGGATTTTCGTTTCTTGTCGCTTTTATATATGTAATGAAAAGATTAAATTAATTTAATTAAATTTTTCATCTGACTATTAAATTACGTATTTTAGACTTTACGACTTACTCAATGATTTTTTGTTATGATACAGGGCATTTAGTGCTTTTACTATATCACTCAGCTTTTCTTTTATTTGTTCCATACATGTTTAATTTGTGGTTTCCCTTACTGATTGGTTGTACAATTTACTTGATTTAGTAAATTGTCAAGTAA
The DNA here is from genome assembly GCA_039583875.1 of Platanthera guangdongensis. Lineage (NCBI taxonomy): Eukaryota > Viridiplantae > Streptophyta > Magnoliopsida > Asparagales > Orchidaceae > Platanthera > Platanthera guangdongensis. The sequence continues at coordinate 111,071,745 of CM077157.1, read as the reverse complement.
AATAGAAGGTGACCTAACATGTTAATGAACGAGTTCTATTGCCACCCAATTTATGCATTGTTTTGCCCTAAAGCTTGCTAATAAGTTATTTGAATTTTTTTTTGAATAAAGTCTGCTAAAAGCTTGCTAAAGCTTGTTAATAACTTGATTAGATTCATCTTGAATAAAACTAACATAACTTAACAAATAACATACTAATTCTCTATATAAGAGAGAGAGACGTACCTTGAGGTTTGCTTCCTCTATCTTTTGAGGATAACTTACTTGACAGCCTCAACCTTAATTTGTTGCTTTTTCTGGAGCATAATCCTAGAGCAACTATCATGTCCCATACATTTGCCTGGAACACTCACTGTCCAAATACGAAGTCTTAAGTGGACAGGTACTTGGACTATCCTGCAAAACAGAGTTTATTTTCCCTTACGCACCCAATGATAATTGGGTCCTAGGTTTTTGTTAGCATCATAAAACATCTGCCCAACTCTCTTCCTGGCCTGAGCACCTTTCTGTCCACTAGTCACATGTAGGTTATCACAACAATCAATGACATAGTGATCCACTTTCCCACAGCACCAACATTTATGAATGTTGTACCTTCTCTTTCGGACAACACAGACTTGCTGTCCATGAGAGATGTGAGCAACACCAGACTTTGCTGGATGAGCATTGTATGATGCTGCCCCCTTCTTCCCGAGTGAAGGTGCTGAGGATCTAAATACAACTGGTCCAATATGAGCCTGATGTATTTTTGGAGTCTGCCATCTAGTGGACACTCTCATTTCCTTAGATAAAGGATATTTGGATCCAAATCTAAATATCTTCTACTGAACTTTGTGGCTAAAGTGAACAGTGTCACTCTTTCTTGGATCATGTGTCTTCACCCCACTAGTGGAGCACACATTTGATTGATCCTTCTGGAGTGGTGCATACTTGACAGTTTTAGATGGTGTATTTGCCTTCTGAAACACTGTCCTCTTATTAGGGACATCAGATTTGAAATGGTGATTGATGTGGTCAATACCCAGCTTCTCAGAGACTTGACAAGTTGCAGCTTTTGGCAACTGACCCTGTAACTGGGAAGGGTTAATCACAATCCCCAACCTCTCTGAGAACTTTTGTTCCAGATATCTGATATGCTTTTTCTTTTCTTCTAGAAGCATGGTCTGACACTCAATACTTTTCTTGAGTTCAGACACCTCATGATTATTCTTATAAAACTCAATAAATTTATTGTTATAGAGAGTTTTATAAGGCTTTAGGACCTCTATTTCCTTGGCTTGCATTTTGGCAAGTATTCCGCTCTTCTTTATATCAATTAGCAGTAGTACAAACTTGTCAATCAATTGATTGACATCAGTTACAGATCCATAGCAATCTTCATCACAGGACGAAGATGCACCAGTATCTGGACTGGATTCATAGTTAGAGAAAGATGCAGAATTGAAGAGAGATTGTACCTTGATTGATTTTGATTCTTCCTGACTTCTTTCTTCTACAAACATTGTCATCAACCCATGACATCCATAGTTTTCTTCATCCTCATTGTAACTGTCTGAGTGTGATAGAGGGACCCTGATTCCTATCCTGGCAGCAGGATATTCCTCCTCTTCTCCTGGATCTGCAGCAATAGATATCAGCCCTAAATAGATTTCTTCCTCTTTATCTTCAGAATTTGAGGATGAAGAATCTGTCCAGCTTCTCTCCTTCTTAACCACAAAAGACTTTTCCTCCTTCTTGCCCTTGTGGTGATGGTGATGTTTTTTCTTCCTTTTCTCATCTTCAGACTCTGAACCACTGTCAAAAAGACTGACTTTCTTTGTCCCTTCCATATAGCTAGTGAGAGAATCCCACATCTCTTTGCCTGACTTGCAGTGGACCACTCTCATGAGGGTTGAGTCATCCATGATACTCACCATGATGTGTTGTGCCCTCTTGTCCATAGATGCAAAGTTGATTTTTTCTTCAGACATCTCTGCATAACTCTTTGGAGTCTGGATGCTTGCATCTGATGTTGAGGAATTCATGAGGATGAAAGGTCCTTCTTGAATTGCAAGGACCCTTATATCAGAGGCTTCCATGATTTGCTTGACCCTTTCTTTCCAAGTCTTAAAGTTCTCCTTGTTGTAGACTTGAAGCTCCATTCCTTGTGGTTCTCTTTTGAACCCACAAGTGTAATCCTTTTAGCTATCCTTGGAGGTTAACTCAGAATGTTAAATCCTTTTTGAGTAACCTCCCTCTAATACCACTTGAAAGTTATTTAACTGAAGGTTAGCTAATCACCTCAAGGGGGGGGGGGATAAGTCTTTGAACTTTTATTTAATCTTTTGCTGATTTCTAATTATACTAACTAGAGGTTGTCCTTGAATCCTGCAATAACAAAGAAAAACAAACACACGACAAACACAAGGATTTATAGTGGTTTCCCAATTGGGTACATCCACTTTCCCTCTCATCTATCCAACTTAATTGTTGGACTAGGCACAACTTCTCCACTGTGATCCTCAGAGCTTACACCTCAGACCCACAGCCTTACACAGAGATTCTTCACAGAATCCAACTCAGAACCATAAGTGTTCCTACTTCAGAGCTCTGCAGAACTCCTACATCGCAGTGATCCACTGATCACCCACCTCAGCCTTATTTCTAAGGCCCACAATCAGGCTCTTCAGCCCTAAAGCTTCAGTCACACAACCCTACTCTCAGAGTGCTGCAACACTCCTACAACTTAGTACCCTTACAGGTACCTACAACTCAGCCTCCTCCAAGGCCTACAACTCAGTGACAAGCTTGTCACCTACAGCTCAGTGACTCTTCAATCACCTACCTCAGGCACAAGGCCCTACACTCAGGCTGGGAGGACAGCCCTAACTCAGATCCACACTTAGATCCTACCTCAGAGAGCAACACTCTCCTACCTTAGGCACTTGAGCCCTACAGCTCAGATCCTCACTTGGATCGTACCTCAGTGCCCCAACAGGGCACCTACCTCAGTGACAAATTTATCGCCTACCTCGGGTACAAAATGCCCTACACTCAGATTCAGGAAACCTGAATCTTACAGGAAATAAAACATGATGTTGAAGAAAATAGAACAATTGACTCAGAGAAGTATCTCTGAGTCAACCTTGCTGGACTGAGCAAATATCAGTCTACACAACTTGCTGTAGAAGGAATTAGCCTTCTTCTACATCTATCACTTTTTACTGTTGCACAGGTAAGAAGCTATCGGCTTGCTAAAGAGATGTATCAGCTACACTATTCTGATGAGAACTAACTTGCTGAACTTTGAAGTGCTTCAGTTATCTTTATCTTCCCTCAAGCTATCTTGACTGGACTTTAGCTTTCAAGCTTGATGGGGAAGAAGATGTCCAACCGCCTCTTTTCAATTTTTCTTTTTCTGTATTCGTTAACCCTAATCTCTTTTCTATTTCCCCTTTATATGTGTTGATTTGAATCAACGACACAATAGTATGTCGGCCCACCAAGGATTGGTGAGCGCCAACTCCATCAGAAAGGGACAAAATGTCTTTCGGCGCTACAATAGCTTTCCCTCAACGGCTTCATACAATTTTGACTTTGATGACGTCAGCAGTGGTTATCAACATCTAGACTTAGAAAATATTGCAGAAGACCATGAAGCGTTGAGCTATGTTAAGTCACTCAACGTCATCTCCCTTGTCTCTCAACATTTCTGGACTTTCCTGGCTTTGTCTCAGCGGTTTCAGCGGTTTTTCATTATCAGCTGAGACAAGCCTGTGTCTCAGCGCTTTCTTATTATCTGCTGTCTCAGCGGTTTTTGCACTTAACTGTCTCAGCGGTTTTGTCTCAGCGGTCACAGCGGTTTTTCATTATCAGCCAAGACAAACCTTTGTTTCAGTGCTTTCTTCTTATCTGTTGTCTCAGCGGTTTTTGCACTTTACTGTCTCAACGGTTTTCCTCTTAACAGTCTCAGCGCTTCCTTCTTCATTAGAAGCGTTGAGTGAACGTGCTTCACTCAATGCTTCTGGACTTAGAAAAAATCCAGCTAGTTTTGTCTCAGTTGTTTACCTCTTAACTGTCACAGCGCTTCCTTCTTTATTAGAAGCGTTGAGCGAATCTGCTTCACTTAACGCTTCTGGACTTAGAGAAATCCAGCCAATTTCGTCTCTATTGTCTCAGTGGTCTCAACGTTATCTTCTCAGCTGCCTCAGCTATCTCAGCGGTCTCAACGCTATCTTTTCAGCTATCTCAACAGTCTCAACGGTCTCAACGCCTTCTTCTCAGTGGTCTCAACGCTTTTTCCTTAGACAGATTTTCTGGCTTTAGCTTGACAAGCATTGAGCTGATCTCGACGAACCGCAAACTGAGCTCGACGAACTTCGATCTTCTCAGCGGTCTCAGCGTTTTTTGCCTTAGTCAATTTTTCTCTTGCTTTATCTTGACAAGCGTTGGGTTGAGCTCGACAAACTGTAACCTGAGCTCGACGAACTTCGAGCTGAGTTCGATGAATTTTGAATCCTGAGTTCTTAAGCTTATGCTGAGTTGAGCTCGACGATCAGCGTGCTGAGTTCGACGAACTATGAGCCGAGTTCGACGAAATTTGAGTTTACTTCCCAACTTATTTTTCTTCACCTGTCCAATCATGGATTACATGCATGCAAGAACTAGAGCACACATCAAATACATTATGCCCCTTAGCATGATTGATGATGCCACTTCAAATCCTGAAAAACATTGTAGGGCACAATTCCCAACAAATGTCCCCAAAAGTTATTGGCACTTTGTGGTCTTTACTGCGTGCTTCTTGATCAACCGGCTCACTTCCTCTGTCGTCCACTATGCTACTCCGTTTACCCTCCTCTTTCCTCTACTCCAACTTTCTCTCTCCTGCCTCGGGTTTTTGTCTCCACATGTTATGTCCACCACCTGGGGCCATCCACGGACAAGTTGGACCCCCGGGTCACTAAACATGTCTTCGTTGGTTATTCCCGTACACAAAAAGGCTATGTATGTTACTCTCCTGGTACCCACAATCTTTCTGTTTCTGTTGATGTTATCTTTGGGAAGATCAACCGTTCTTCTTTGCTCCTTTACCCACTCCTTCCACGCCAGCACCTTTACCACCACTCCTCCTACGGCTGTTATTCCCGTTACTACCCCTCTACCACTAGGACCACTAACACCGACTCCTGCCCCCTCCAGGCCACCTGTCATCCGTGTCTACTCTCGTTGCCCGTCCGACTCCGTTGCCCCTCTGCAGTCGGCCTCGACCTCGGCTACTCCGCGCCCTGCTGATCAGGTACCTGCGTCCACTGCTCATCCTCTGACAAACTATGTATCTTTGCATCGCCTCTCTCCTCACCTCCACACATTTGCTACTTCTCTTTCTTCGATTTCGGTTCCTAACTCTATGCAGGAGGTGCTACAACATCCTGGATGGTGGATCGCCATGGAAGAGGAAATGACTGCTCTCTGGGCCAATCAGACATGGACTCCTGTACCCCTTCCTCCGGGTCACACACCGGTTGGGTGTAAAGGAGTTTATGTTATTAAACATGTTGCTGACGGAACGATTGACAGCCTAAAAGCTCATCTGGTGGCCCGTGGCTTCACCCAACAACAGGGGCTCGACTATGACGAAACTTTTTCTCCGGTTGCCAAACTCAACACCGTTCAAGTTCTCATCTCTGTGGCTGTCCATCGCCTGTGGCCTTTATTCCTACTCGATATTAAGAATGCCTTTTTGAATAGCGATCTCCAAGAAACGGTCTATATGCTGCAACCTCCCGGGTTTGAGACCACGGGGGAGTCTTAGTTCTGTCGACTAACGAAGGCTCTGTATGCTCTAAAACAATCCCCTCGGGCATTGTTTGACAAATTCAGTAAGGCTCTTCAAGAGGTTGGTTTTACTCGCAGCTCGGCCGACTTCTCGCTACTCACTCGTCATTGAACAATGAGAACTATTCTTCTGTTAGTTTATGTGGACGATATCATAATTACGGGAGACGACTCAAAATGTATACATGAGGTCAAACTACACCTGAGTACAGTTTTCTAAACAAAAGATCTCGGTCCCCTTCAGTACTTCTTGGGCCTTGAGATGGCTAGACAGTCAAATGATCTCGTTCTCTCTCAGCGGAAGTATTGCCTCGACCTCCTTCGAGATGCTGGCTACTCAGGCTGTAAGCTAATTGACACACCAATGGATGCAAATCACAAGTTGTGCGCTCAGGCATCTAACTCTGATCTCCTACTTCAAAACCCAGAATATTATCGTCGTCTCGTTGGGAATTTGATCTACCTCACGGTAACCAGACCAGATATTTCCTTCGTTGTTGGTATTGTCAGTCGATACATGCATACCCCTCGAAGATCTCATCTTCAGGCTGTTGAACGCATTCTCAGATACCTTAAAACAGCTCCTGGTCAAGGTTTGGTTTACAAAACCTCATCTTCAGCTCCAAAGTAGGTGGCGTATTCCGATGCCGATTATGCTGGTTCCCTTGATGATCGACGGTCAACCAATGGTTTCTGCACATATCTTGGAGGACATTTGATTACTTGACAAAGCAAGAAACAAGCAGTTGTTGCTCGATCATCCGCCGAGGCAGAATACCAGGCAATGACATCGGTGGTTTCTGAACTAACTTGGCTTGAAGGTATTCTTACTGATCTGGGTGTAAAGCTCCCTTCCCCAGCTCTCCTCCTCTGTGACAGCCAGGCTGCCATACATATTGCCAAAAACCCAGTATTCCACGAGAGAACCAAACACATTGAAGTCGACTGTCACTTCATACGAGAAAAGGTTCAAATGAAGAAACTCGACCTGAAGCATGTTCCGGGGACGGAACAAGTTGCGGACATCCTCCTAAAGGCCCTTCCTAGTACTCTCTTCTATCAGTGCTTGTCCAAGCTTGGCGCATACGATTTGTACGCTCCAGCTTGCGGGGGAGTGTTAGAAAAGCCCATGTTAAAAGACCTATTATTGAGCCCATGTATTTGATTATTTTCCTCTTCTCTCATTAGTCCCACATCTTGTATAGGACTTTCCATCTCCTTTTCTCTCCTATATATTTGTATTCTCTCCTTGTATTTTGATACATAAGAAGTATATACAAGATTTTGAGCTCTTTCTACACTTTTGAAAGTCTTTGATTTGTTGGTTTTGATTTTGTTGTGTGGATGACCCTCCTTTCTGAGTAAAGGACTTTTCAAAGTGTTTCCGTCTTTTATTATTTTGTTTTCCAAGATGCATTTTAGTTTGCAAGGCTTGGTCAAGAGAAAATGAACGTCTTTTCAGTCGTTCTTCATGTGACTGTATCTTCCCGGTGAGTGCTCCAATAGAGAGAGTGTCCAAATCATTACTCTCTTCGATTGCAGCAGCTATATGATCGTAGGACATTGGGAGACTTTTTAGAGTTTTGAGGACAATTTCATTGTTCGGTATTGGTGCCCCAAGATTACTCAACTGATTTCTAAGATTGGTAATCTTTGGCAGGTAATCAAAGATTTACTCATCATCCTTCATATTGATATAGTCAAATTGTCTTCTCAAATTTTGTCTACAGATGGTGATTACCTTTTTGTCGCCTTTATAAGCCTCCTTCAATGTATCCCATGCCTCTTTTGTCGTCTTGGCTCCAATGTTGCGAGGAAAAATGTTTGTGGTGACGGCTTGTTGGATCAAAAGCAGTGCCAAGGAGTTTTTTGTTTTTCTTCCTTATGTATGCTTGCCTTTTCTCCCACTGTAGCCTTCCCAGTGATAGTTTCCTTAGGCCCCTTCGCAACGATCTCCGAAAGATCTTGGGAGTCGAAATATGTTTGCATTTTGATGGTCCAATAGTCTTACGTCTCCCAATTGAAGATTGGGATATAAGCATGAGCCAAGGGAATAGAGTTGGTCCGGTAGATGATGAGCTCATGTTGCCAAGAACAAATTTGTGCAGGATCGATTCAAAAAGAAAAACCTCTGATACCACTGTTAGTTTAGAATAGTTGAATCATTTCTCATTTTATGCAGGTGGATAGAAAACGGGAAAGGCAGAAAACAAAAGAAGAAAAGTATACTTGATAATGTTCATCTCATTATATCAAAAACAAGCAGATGCCATGGGTTATATAGTGTCCCAGGCAGAGATACATTTAATGAGTGTTTTGGGAAATGAGAAGACACATAATAACTACTTGTTTTATGACTCTTTGATTTACAATTACATTAGCATCTTTTACTACAGATCAATGCTTACACCGGGCCCAAGGTTCATGCATTCCAATATATAGTGGGATAAAGGCTTGAGTGTTGTTGTTGTATCCTTAGCTTGGAATGATATCACTAATTAATGCCTCTTATAATCATTCTTTAAATTTATCCTTGATAATTTGGTTGCACTTTTGTGTTAACACTATCATTTTTGTTATACACTCTGACTTAGATATCTACTGCCAATGCTTAAATGTGTTTTTAATCATTTATTAAAATTTAATCACAAGTCAATAGCTTATACATCATTTGCTTACCCCTAATACATATGGAGCCAAACCTTGATGCAGAACAAATAAACAAAATTTACTAAACCAAGACAATAAAAAATTAAAATATTATTGTTCTACTTGTAATATTCTCAGTTCTGAATCTTCTCATGGCATTCTAGGGAGATTTTCATGCTGCGCTAAATTTTGCTGCTGTGATGGAGGCTCCTGTAATCTTCTTCTGTCGCAACAATGGTTGGGCAATAAGTACTCCCACCAGTGAACAATTTCGAAGTCAGTTCCCTTCTAAAGTCCTTGGTTTGATTCAAAACATACACACAGAAATGTCACTTTATTTTTTTGAAATCACCAAAACCTTCCTTCGGACATGATATTGTTATTTTTTAGCACAATAAATCTCCTCTCTAGATGGGTGCACTCGTACTGTATATTAATTGAGTTTCAGTGTCTTGTAACATAGCAAACTCAAATGGGAGGTTTTGGTAATTTCAAAAATTAGATGAGCGGTCCTGTAATTTGATATATATATATATATATATGTATGTATATGTATATGTATATATATATATATATGTATATATATATATATATATATATGTATATATATATATACATGTATATACATGTATATGTATACACATGTATACATATATATGTATACACGTGTATACACATGTATACACGTGTATACATATATATGTATACACGTGTATACACATGTATACACGTGTATACATATATATGTATACACATGTATACACGTGTATACATATATATGTATACACATGTATACACGTGTGTACACATGTATATATACATATATATACATATATATACATATACATACATATACATATATGTATATACATATATATATATACATATACATATATATGTATATACATATATATATACATATACATATATATGTATATACATATATATATACATATACATATATATGTATATACCTATATATACATATACATATATATGTATATACCTATATATACATATACATATATATGTATATACATATATATATACATATACATTTATATGTATATACATATATATATATATATACATATACATATATATGTATATACATATATATATACATATACATATATATGTATATATATGTATATATATAGGGCCAATTACTGGGGCCTCCCTTCTAACTTTACTAAATTACTACCAACACCCGTCTTATTTTCAAAATTACAAAAAATTCCACAAAGTTTTCATTTCATTACAAAAACCTCCCCTGAAGTTTTTATTTGATAACATCCATGTATGCAGGGGGGGGGGTATTTTTCTTCATGGATGCAATAAAATGAAAAGTCAAGAGAAGATTTTTTTAATGAAATGAAAACTTAAGGGGAGTTTTTTGTAATTTCAAAAATAAGACGGGTGCTCTCACTAATTATGCTAATTTACAAGAGAGGTCTGAGTAATTATATATATATATCTTATATATATAAAGCAATATACATATCTTGAGGCACAACATATTTTAAGTTTTGGCCATTGGATCTCATCAAATAAATCATATTCCTACATGAGAGAGATAGAGGGGGATGAGAGAGGGGGGAGAGGGGGAGAGAGAATAGGAGAGAGATGGCAGAAGGGAGAGGAGAAAGGGGCGTAGAGAGGGGGAGGAGAGAGAGATGGAGAGAGAAAGGGAGAGAATAGGAAGAGAAAGAAGACGAGAAATTAATGTTTTTTCGTCAAAACGTAAATTTTTTAATAAAATAAAAATTGTAATATCGATTTATTTTTTTACGGTCATTTTGAGTACGGGCGCAGCCCGCAGCGACGCATCGAGCTCGGGCGAAGCCCGTGCGGAGGCGGGCGAAGCCCGTCTAGATACGGCAGAAGCCCGCCTAGATGCGGTCGAAGCCCGACCGAGAGCATCGAGCACGGGAGTAGCCCGTGCGAAGATGCCCGTGTGTATATATATATATGTATATACATATATACATATGTATATACATACATATACATATGTATATACATACATATACATATGTATATGCATATGTATGTATATACATATGTATATGTATGTATATACATATGTATATACATATGTATATGTATGTATATACATATGTATATACATATGTATATGTATGTATATACATATGTATATACATATATACATATGTATATACATATACATGTACATGTATATACATATACATGTATATACATATACATGTATATGTCTATACATGTATATGTCTATACATGTATATGTCTATACATGTATATGTCTATACATGTATATGTCTATACATGTATATGTCTATACATGTATATATGTATCTTTGTTAAGTCGCTCGAAGCATGCAGATGGGTATCAAAGTGGAATCCTCCATCCGCTGCCCTTAGGTAGGTATATAAAGCAAACCCTATGAGTATCTACGGGTATTGGATATCCGTATATCCGACACAACCCGTTAAGCCTCCGAACCCGTTGATTGTCTAAATATACACTAACAGTCTCCTCCTATATTTGTAACAAAAACGTGTACGTCTCGTAGTGCAGAAAGTAGTATATACTAATGAGCAAGTTTTCGACTTTACACATTTCCATAAGAGTTAACACAATAAAACAAAAAAGGAGTTTTTCAAAAAATAGTAACATTTAATATCCAGGTATATAGTGTTACTCATGAATCAAAAGTCTGAAAAACTAAAATTAACAATGGATCAGAAAACAAATAACAATTCTACTCAGAGAGTAGATTATCAGCATCCATGTCAAAATCTACTCTCTCCTCCACCTTCACCAGTGCCTGCAAGAAATTTTATGAGTTAAGACTCTATGAATTCATAAACATATGCAGTGACGTATCTGTTGGAACCAGCTTTCTAGTTCCTCCTAAAGTTCGAAACTGAGGATGCAGCCCACACGTACTCTTCTTGAACTACCCTCCTGACGTGAGTCGAAGACCTGAAAACAGACCGAGGGGTCTCAGCTCGGAGGTCCCGCCTCTTTCCCGGAAGAACTGAAGATCTTCCCCTCCCTAGCCAATGCTGAGCCAGGTGCATGTGAGGAAGACAGTAGAAAGGTTCAACCACCATCTCAGGCACCTTAACGGTCTATTTATAGGCCTCTGAATCTGATCTGCAAATATCACTTCTGAACTAACCTGAAATAACCAAAACACCCTGGGCTGGGTCTGCCAACAGCCAAACTCCACTGTTCTGGAGGGCTATACGCAGACCTCCCGGGGTAGAAGTGTAAAATTACCTGGGGCACAAAGGTAAAATCCCCCTTGGGGGTAAAAGGTAAAAACATCTCTTCTCCCCTGCGGCGAGTGGGGAAAAGACTGACGGGCGAGACGACCCTCTCGGTCCGTCTCGCCACCCTCTCGCCCAATAGGTCATCTCGCCTCCTAGAGCCATCTCGCACTACCTGGGCGTCTCGCCTAGCTTAGAGAATCCCCCATCCCGCTTCCTGCAGGTGGGCCCCCTGGTCTTACTCGCCTGTTTAATTCATCTTGCCAGTCCCTCCTTCTCGCTCATTGAACCACCTCTCGCAAGCCCAAGGTTGTACACAATCCCCGTTCTTTTCGAGGTTGCTCTAACCTCAAAAAGATAAGTCCAACCGAGGCTCGCGACGTTGGGATTCGTTCATGAGAATCTTTGGTGGGTCCCCCCCCCCCTGGGGCCTATAAATATGAGATCCCCACCTCTCCTTAGGGTCCCCTTTCCATCCTCCATTTCTCCAATCCTCGGCATGTCTCACAGCCAGAGCTTTCGTGAGCGCCTCGCGATGGTGCGAAGATGAAATAAAGCAAACATGGCCGCCCTGTTCCCGGATTTGGGGCGTACTCCTTCCTCAGCTCCTCCATCCTCTCGCCTGAAGAACATGAAGGCCTCCTGCCCTCCCCTCTCGGCCGGCGCGACCTCCTCTGCTCCCTTGACAACAGAAAGTCGTCCTCTCGCATCTCCCGGGGAGAGACGGGTAATTTCTTATTCCTCCCTCTCTTCTTCTTGTCCCGCTTGTTGATCACGCTTTTACAGGGAAACTTCGCTGATTCCCCTATGCCCGCAAATCCTCCCGACGCTATCAACAAAACTCATCAGCGCGCTGACTCGCCCGAGGCATCCTCCGCCCCCCTCACGCGGAAAGAAAACCTCTCGCGGGTTGTGGGGAACCCTCGCATCCCGAGTAAGAACTCGCTCTTCTCGGTTTCGCCCCAATTCTCATTCCTTTACCCAACTTATGCGAGATAACTGGGTTAACTTTTGTCATCTTGGCACGCGACTACGAGATCATCCTTTTCTTACGATTTCTCGCTCTCTGTGCAGACATCTAATTTGAATCCGACACTGAGGACGCTCCCGCGTCTCCTCCCCTCTCGCCTCTTCCACGTCCTGATGAGATCGAAGACTACTTGGGTGATACCATGGATACCCTGGAGCTGAAGCGGAGGACGGCTAGGATGTTCCACAAATACACGCATATAATCCGCGAGATGGAGCTGGAGAAGCAGGCCTCTGACCGGCGCATGGACTGGTTAGAAACAGAGTGCCACCGCCTTTCTGCCGAGATGGAAGCCAACGACGTAATGGATGAGACAGACCCCCAAGCCATCCTAAACGAGACGGATGAACACCTCCGTCTCGCGTGCCGCGGCGTGGTCGCCGCCCGCGCTTTCATCTACCTGGCCGCCCTCCATTCGCGGGAGGTCAAGATGGCCGCTGGAAATGGGTCAGGAACTAAGCGATCGTGGCCCCGTCTCGCCTTCTCAAGGCCCTCCTGTATTATTATTATTTCCAACTTAATTATGTTTGATTATTGATGTGTTGTATAAAACTTCCCTGGACGGGATGCTTCCCCCGCGCGGGATGAAATATTTTATCATTATGGTACTGTGCCTGTCATGTCGTGCTAGGTTTTTCATCATTACTGTGATTAGCTCATTTTTCAATTAATTAGTCCGTCATGATTGCTTTGACTTCGAAAAAGTCGCTGCGGCGTTTTTGCCCCTTGGGTTCTAGAGAGAGAGAGAGAGAGAGACGAAGCGTCAGGCTGTCTCTTCATTTACCGCCTCTTGATTTTCCCGCTCGATCCCCTCTCTCTACTTCATCCGTTATAAATACCTCTTATATTCAGATATTCCCATAGTTCCGTTACTATTCTTGGCTGTCTTTGCAGTCGGAGCTTCCGCCTGCCCCTCTTCTTCTACACACTTCTCGCATCCCGCTCTCTCTCTAAATCGTTCTTTTCTCCTATTTCTGCCTCCTCGCCTGCTATGGGAAAGAAGAGGGTGGAAGAAGGTGAGGGCCGCAGCCGCTGCGGAAAGCGATTTGTGGATCACGATTTTCCTCTCGGCAGACTACCAGAGGAAGAGTATACTCGCTTCGCCAGCGAGTTCCTTGCTGACGGTTATTTGTCTCGCCCACCCAAAGTTGGCGAGTGCATCAATACTTTTTACCCCAAAGAACTGGCCTTCCCCGTCTCGCAATTCGAGGCGGGGCTGCGACTTCCCCTTTGGCCAGAGGTCAAATTAGTCTTTAAGTATTTCGGGGTTGTTCCCGCCCAATTCAACTCCAACGCTATCTCTATGCTGGTTGCTTTCGCCTGCTACTTGCGGCGAGAGCGCATCGAATTCAGCATGACCGTCTTTCGCAAGCTGTTCATCTATCACGCGAAAGACGATGGCGTTTCCTACTTCACCGGTCAAGGCCTAAAGGTGTGCGAGACGCCGAACAAGAATCATCACTGGCTGACTCGCTTCGTCTTCATTCGCGGGGATTTGGAAGGCATCCCTCTCGCCCCGGTGTCCCCTGCTGAGTGCTACCACGAAACCCCCAAGGTTGGGGGTGCCGAGAAGGCTCTCTGCGACTTCTTCGCAAGGAAAAACTTCGAGGTCAATTACCTCAGGCGAGACCTCGACTCGCTTCCAGCTGTCTTCCCCGGCGAAGGTATACTCCTGCCCCCCCCCCTCCTTAGCATTGTAAATTTTTGTTTTATGCTGACTGCCAACTTGCCCAGGGGAGAGAACCGTCCTTATTCATCCTCCTTACCATAGTAACAGGGGTCTCGCCTTAGCGAGTATGGCGGCGGAGGCCGCGAAGGATACGCTGACCCCCACCCTAAAGAAAAGGCCCGGGGACGAGGGCACTTCTCGACATAGCCCAAAGAAGAAGGTGAAGAAATCGGTGTCCTTTAAAAAGGAGAAAAAGTCTGCCCCCAAAGAAAGGAAGGAGTTATAAGGATCCCTGTCCCCCATTTCTTTAGGGTCTCCCTCACCTCCCCAACTATCCGTCTCGCCTACCCGCGAGACAGTCTTGTCAGAACCAGCCGCCACCACCACTGTCCAGCCCGCTGAGTTCCCTTCCGGCAAGGCTGGCTCCTCCAGCCACCGGGCTCCCGCCTCGCACCCCAATTATAACATGGGGTCTGTGACGGATGATGCTGTCAGCGAGCCGGTGCTCCTATGGGATAAGGACGCTAACCGCGTGTCGGTGTCCACTCTCCTTCCTTCCTGGAAAGAGCAGGACCCCCCCCCCCACCAGTCACGCCTTCTCCCTAGGGTTCGGGCTATATGGTGGCCTTGGCTCTGAGCCCGCGGATAATGAGACGTCGCGAGACCTAATTCTGAAGAGCGCACATGCTCAATTTCGCTCCTTGGAGCTCGCGCACCGAGTTTCGCGCCGCCTGGTCTTCAACAATAGGAAATGGAAGGAAGAGGAGGCCGGTCTCGCCGCGGAACGTGTGAAGTCCAACGGCCTTAAGAAGCGGCTGGTCGTCGCTGACAACCTCCTTGTGCAGAGTTAGGGTGGTGTGGTAAGTTTTCTTACCGCCGCTTTGCTAGCCTTACTCGCTGCTCATTATAATCCTTTATTCATCAAATCCTCTTGCAGGATGCCGAGACTGCCGACCGGATGCGCTCGCGCATTGAGACGCTGGAGGGAGAGAACAAGAGATTAAAAGCTGAAAATATCTGTCTTCGGAACAACGCGGCACCCCCTTCGGACCAATTTCCAGTTCCCTTCGGAACAACGCGGCACCCCCTTCGGACCAATTTCCAGTTCCTTCTCGCTACTCTGTGGACGAGGTAGATGCCCTATGCCGAGATTCCAATATCAAGACAGCGGAGCTCGTTCTCAAAATGATGAAGGAGCTGGGGGTGGTGCGCGATGATGCTGAGACGGTTACTATCCGCGACCTGGTCCCCCGCTTATTCGGCGAGACGGACGACAGCTCATCTTCCGGCAGCGAGGAGTAGGGAGACACCAGTGCCAGGGACTTCTCTCCCCCCTTTCTTTTTTTATCTTGTCTTGTACTTGTAATCATGATATAGACATTTCCTCAGGGATAGCGAGGTGTTCCTTTTTGTGCTGATCCAATGGATATTGTTATTAACTTTACATGTTACTTTATTGTGCTTTCATCTTTCGTTGTTTCGCTTAGTAGTTAGCCCAAAAATGGGAGACCTTGGGCCTCTCTTCGCTTTTACCACCCGCGAGATCTTCTGACCCTTTGTGCTCGTCTCGCCGTAAGATAAACCTGCGCTGAAGACCTTGGAGACCAGCCCCCCCCCCACATGACAGGCCCCACCTTTTTACGCCCGGCCTGTGCCTTGGACATGGAAGACCCACTCGCTATGGGCGAGACCACCCATGCCGAGTGTCGACCAGAGATCCTCCTCCCTGGCATAATCCCCAATCCTTCCTTTTTCTAGGGATTTTCCACCAATCTCCTGATAAATCTGAACATTTCTCCCCGTGAACTCTCACCGCTTGACTTGCCATCGAGTGAGCCTACAACCCTTCTAGCTAGATGAGAGTCTGGTCAGCGGGTCTGCTCGGGGTCTCTTCTCCAAAACCTCCAACCAACTCCAACCACCGAGTGAGCCTACAGTCCTGCCAGCTAGATGAGAGCCTGGTCAGCGGGTCTGCTCGGGGTTTCCTCTCCAAAACCTCCAACCACCGAGTGAGCCTACAGCCCTGCCAGCTAGATGAGAGCCTGGTCAGCGGGTATGCTCGGGGTTTCCTCTCCAAACCATCTCCAACCACCGAGTGAGCCTACAGCCCTGCCAGCTAGATGAGAGCCTGGTCAGCGGGTTTGCTCGGGGTCTCCTCCCCAAACCATCTCCAACCACCGAGTGAGCCTACCGCCCTGCCAGCTAGATAAGAGCCTGGTCAGCGGGTCTGCTCGGGGTCTCTTCTCCAAAACCTCCAACCAAGTCCAACCACCGAGTGAGGCTACAACCCTGCCAGCTAGATGAGAGCCTGGTCAGCGAGTCTGCTCTGGGTCTCCTCTCCAAAACCTCCTGTTGAAGTCTGTGAAGTGAAAGTGGGTGAATGGAAGGCTTGGGAAACCTATCCGCGCGGACTACGCGGACTGGGTTGGCGGACTGCTAGGTCGGCAGGGATGTTGCAGGCGGTTTGCTCTGTGGCGGCCTGGGCGGTCTGTTCGCGCGGACTGCGCGGACAGCAGCGGCGGTCTGACAGGCCAGTGTATGCTCAGCAGGCGGTTTACTCCCAGGAAGTAACCGGGCGGATAGGTTTGTTATCCGCGGAGTCCGGCTTGAAGCGGACTGAAGAACTTGAGCTCGGCAGACCGGTTTGGCAGATGCCTTGGTCTTGCTCTAGTGAAGTGGCAAGTGGAAGTCGTGGAGACCGCCGGTCAGCGCGGACAGGAACTGGAGGTCGCCCGGTATGGCGGGCTAGATCCAGTGTCCGCCTGTAAGTGCGGACTGGCCCTTGCGGCCAGTGGGCTGGACTTGGTGGAAATTGAACCAAGTCCAGGATGGCCCAGTCCGGGGAGATCGCGCAGTGGAGCGCGGGCTGGTTTCTCAGTCCGCCAAGCATAGTAGAAGTGCAGTTGCCTTGTTTGCTAGCTTGGGGAATTGCGGACTGGAGAATTGCTTGTGCAGGAGCGTGCGGACTGGAGCCGGAGTCCGCTGAGTCCGGTTGAGCCTTGTGATGAGGTTATGGACTCAGGGAAGCGGACTGGAGTTCGCTGTATACGCGGACTAGGGTCTGCTGTTAGCGGACTGGATTGGCGTGTCCGCTAAGTCCGGAGGTGCCTTGGCAATGAGGTAATGGACTTGGGATATGCGGACGATAGCCGGGTATCCGCTGAGTCCGGCAGGTGCCTTGATGGCGCGGTTGCGGGCTCGGGTTTTGCGGGCTGATGCCTTGTCCGCAGAATGGCGGATACGGCTGTTGTGGAGTCCGGCTGTGGTGGTCCTGGCTTGGTCTCTGGCGGCAAGGCGGACTGGATATTGGAGTCCGGCCTTGGAGAAGCTGGGGCGGACTGGCTATCTGCACAGGAGCGGCGGACTGGATTGTGTGTCCGCGGGCTGGCGGACACACTATGTTCTTGCTGCGGGTTGTGGCGGTTATCCTATCGGGAAGGGCGGTGACCATACTCATCGTCGTGCCTATAAATAGGACCCATGTCACATCAGGAACCAACCAACAAGAGGAACCTAGACCGAAGTAAGTGAACAGTATCTGAGCTCGCGTAAGTTGCTGCGGCCTGGACTTTGTGTCCGCGCGGATAGAGAGTTGACCCGGTTGTGCTGTGCAGGTTGTGCGGATAGCGCTGGAAAGCCAGGACTTGGCTCTGATTGCGGTCAGGGACAGTGCGGACTCTGCGGTTAAGCAACAGGCGGTAAACAGCAGGTCGCGGATAGCGGCCAGGCGGCCTTCTCTTTGGCGACTTGGTTCGGGGTTCAGGAAGTCGCCGGTTTCAGGCGGACTGTTCCATTTGGTGGCGCAGCTTGTGCGGTCTGGCGGCGTGCAGACCGGCGGTGAAGAGCTAAGCATTGGAGTAAGGGTGAGTCCGCGCGGCTTGGGTTGCGGTCTGGCGACCTGGCGGACTGAGCGGACTCCACAGCAGTAGGTCGGCGGCTTGATTGTTTGAGTCCGCGCGGCTTGTTTTTTGTTCTTGTCTTTGTAACTGTCTCTGCTCTCCCGGTGTTGGGTTTTGGTGAAGCATGTCTCGCCATGTATGTCTCGCCTTGTAAAGAAGTTTGCTCTTGATCAATAAAGAAGCTTGTGCTGCATGTGTTGCTGGTTGTTACTGCTTTGTTGAGATAATCTCTGCTAACTCCACGATCCGGGAAAACTTTCAACATATAAGTGGGCGTATTCTCCTTCGGTTTGTTGAGTTTTCAGCAGGGTATCCAAGGGGGCGTCTGCGGTTTGTTGAATTTTAACATGGTATCAGAGCAAGGTTGTTGGAGTGGTCAAGCAGTGCTCAATGGAAGTAGTTGCTCGTCTGTCGAGGAAACCAGTGGTAGAACCATGGCAGTGGAGGATGCAAGTTATCTTGGTATTGATCTTCTTACAGAGGCGAACTGTGAACGGTGGAAGTCCTGTATGAAGAGCTTTCTTCTTGGCGAGGACCTTTGGGAGGTTGTATGCGGAGCAGGAAGACAAGAGGATACTGCTGGCAATGCTAAGGCGATGAGAGCTTGGAAGGAGGCAAATGCGAAAGCGGAGTCTATTCTCAAGCAGGTGATCTCATCGGAGCTCTTGGACCACATCAGTGGATGTCGGTCAGCTGCGGAGGTCTGGACTTCCCTTGATGGGTTGTTCAGGAAGAAGGTGAAGGAGGTTGCTGCTGATGATGGTCCCTCTACTTCATATCAGGAAGAAAGGAGTGTTACTCCTAGGCGTGATAGGAAGAGGAAGGAAGGACCACGGTGCTATAAATGCAAGCAGCAAGGTCATCTTCGGAAGGAGTGCAAGGTTACCTTGCTCTCGGCGAACGTAGCTCAGGTAGGGAGGAAGGAGAAGAACGTAGTTGGGACTTCAACTAGTTCTGGATTGATCGGCTGGATGCCACTGATAGTGCAGCTATCTGGCATGAAAGACTGGGGCATGTAGGGATGGACAAGCTGAAAGCAATGGCGGAAAGAAGACTCGTAAGAGGCTTGCCTAGATTGTCATCCTATGGCGATGGTCGGGGGTGTGCGGAATGTCAGGAAAGTGGAGCCTATCGCTTCATGGTCGACAAAGCACAATCCAGGAGTAATGCACCATTGGCGGTTGTCCATTGTGCTCTGGTGGGACCGACCGTCACGGCCAGTCTTGGAGGCAGCAGGTTCATGCTGATATTGGTTGATGACTATTCTGGGTATACTTGGGTATACTTTATGAAGACGAAGTCCAGCATGGTACGCTTGTTTGTGGAGTTCAAGAAGCTTGTCGAAGGCCAGCTTGGCCGGAGGATCAAGGTGTTGAGGACAGGTTTCGGTGGTGAGTTTGACTCAACCGAGTTCTCACGCTTTTGCAGGAAGCAAGGGATCCGGATGGAGCTTTCTTGTGGACATACTTCACAACAGGGTAGTGTTGCAGCTCGGATGATCCGTTGGTTAACGGAGACCTGCAAGTGTTGGCTTCGGAGTAAAGGCGTTCCGAAGGCTCTTTGGGCGGAAGGAATGGCCTGTGCTGCTCATGTCATCAACCGGATGCCTCTTAGTCGATCATAATGAAGACTCCTTATGAGCTAATGTTCGGAGTGAAGCCCTCAGTGAAGCACCTTCGGGTGTTTGGATCTACCTGCTATATACACTCTCCGGGTGCTCTCAAAACAAAGCTAGTCTTTGTTGGGTATGATGAGCAGAAAAGAAGATGGAGGTGTATGGATCCTGCGACGAAGAAACTCATAGTGTCGAGAGACATTGTCTTTGATGAGTTGACGCCGTAATGGGGTAGCTCTTATGTGGAGCTAGAGATAAGCAGGTCAGATGATGGGCTGAAGGAGGCTGCTGCTAAGGAAGTGGAGTTGCCTGAGTCACCAGGTGCTCCAGGTTGTTCTAGCTCCGGGGCAAAGGCGTCAGAGTCGGGAAGAAGGGGGAGCGATGCTCCAGGACCTTCTGGCTCAAAGGCGGAGGCTTCCTGTTCAGGAAGCAAGGGGAGCGATGTTCCAGGCTGTTCATGTTCAAGAGGGGAGTCTTCTGGTTCAGGTAGCAGGGGGAGCGTTGCTCCAGGTGCTCTTGGTTCCAGTAAGGAGGCGTCTTGTTCAGGGAACAAAGGGAGCATTGTTCCGGGTTTGCCCGGGAACGGAGCTGGTTCAAAAGCAGCGGAGGTGGTTAGCCATGATCAGGTTCTTCGGAGATCGAAGAGGATCAGTAAGCCACCAGCTCGATATAGCGAAGGGAACACGGCGGACTTGGTCCCGTGTTTCCTTGTTAGCCCTCAGATCGAGCAAGGGACTTCTGGCTGTGATGACCCTACTAGAATCAAGGAGGTGGTTGACACCAAGTCTGATGAGGTGACTTCTCTCAGAGGCAACGAGGCTTGGGCTTCTGGGTCCAAGGAAGTTGGTGATACTCCTGTGATGCATGAGTGGAGGTTGAAGCTGAAGAAGGCAGAGGGAAGCATGACTCCTTTTGGGAGATGCTGGAGGGCTCCCTCATGGTCCATGATATGCGGGGCGAGGACTATGTCTTGGACATCTCTTCGTAGATGCTATCGGAAGGACCAGGTGCAAGGTTACGGGAGCTGCTGGAGTTATTCACCACTTCTCACTTCAAGGGGGAGTGTTGAAGTCTGTGAAGTGAAAGTGGGTGAATGGAAGGCTTGGGAAACCTATCCGCGCGGACTACGCGGACTGGGTTGGCGGACTGCTAGGTCGGCAGGGATGTTGCAGGCGGTTTGCTCTGTGGCGGCCTGGGCGGTCTGTTCGCGCGGACTGCGCGGACAGCAGCGGCGGTCTGACAGGCCAGTGTATGCTCAGCAGGCGGTTTACTCCCAGGAAGTAACCGGGCGGATAGGTTTGTTATCCGCGGAGTCCGGCTTGAAGCGGACTGAAGAACTGGAGCTCGGCAGACCGGTTTGACAGATGCCTTGGTCTTGCTCTAGTGAAGCGGCAAGTGGAAGCCGTGGAGACCGCCGGTCAGCGCGGACAGGAACTGGAGGTCGCCCGGTATGGCGGGCTAGATCCAGTGTCCGCCTGTAAGTGCGGACTGGCCCTTGCGGCCAGTGGGCTGGACTTGGTGGAAATTGAACCAAGTCCAGGATGGCCCAGTCCGGGGAGATCGCGCAGTGGAGCGCGGGCTGGTTTCTCAGTCCGCCAAGCATAGTAGAAGTGCAGTTGCCTTGTTTGCTAGCTTGGGGAATTGCGGACTGGAGAATTGCTTGTGCAGGAGCGTGCGGACTGGAGCCGGAGTCCGCTGAGTCCGGTTGAGCCTTGTGATGAGGTTATGGACTCAGGGAAGCGGACTGGAGTTCGCTGTATACGCGGACTGGGGTCTGCTGTTAGCGGACTGGATTGGCGTGTCCGCTAAGTCAGGAGGTGCCTTGGCAATGAGGTAATGGACTTGGGATATGCGGACGATAGCCGGGTATCCGCTGAGTCCGGCAGGTGCCTTGATGGCGCGGTTGCGGGCTCGGGTTTTGCGGGCTGATGCCTTGTCCGCAGAATGGCGGATACGGCTGTTGTGGAGTCCGGCTGTGGTGGTCCTGGCTTGGTCTCTGGCGGCAAGGCGGACTGGATATTGGAGTCCGGCCTTGGAGAAGCTGGGGCGGACTGGCTATCTGCACAGGAGCGGCGGACTGGATTGTGTGTCCGCGGGCTGGCGGACACACTATGTTCTTGCTGCGGGTTGTGGCGGTTATCCTATCGGGAAGGGCGGTGACCATACTCATCGTCGTGCCTATAAATAGGACCCATGTCACATCAGGAACCAACCAACAAGAGGAACCTAGACCGAAGTAAGTGAACAGTATCTGAGCTCGCGTAAGTTGCTGCGGCCTGGACTTTGTGTCCGCGCGGATAGAGAGTTGACCCGGTTGTGCTGTGCAGGTTGTGCGGATAGCGCTGGAAAGCCAGGACTTGGCTCTGATTGCGGTCAGGGACAGTGCGGACTCTGCGGTTAAGCAACAGGCGGTAAACAGCAGGTCGCGGATAGCGGCCAGGCGGTCTTCTCTTTGGCGACTTGGTTCGGGGTTCAGGAAGTCGCCGGTTTCAGGCGGACTGTTCCATTTGGTGGCGCAGCTTGTGCGGTCTGGCGGCGTGCAGACCGGCGGTGAAGAGCTAAGCATTGGAGTAAGGGTGAGTCCGCGCGGCTTGGGTTGCGGTCTGGCGACCTGGCGGACTGAGCGGACTCCACAGCAGTAGGTCGGCGGCTTGATTGTTTGAGTCCGCGCGGCTTGTTTTTTGTTCTTGTCTTTGTAACTGTCTCTGCTCTCCCGGTGTTGGGTTTTGGTGAAGCATGTCTCGCCATGTATGTCTCGCCTTGTAAAGAAGTTTGCTCTTGATCAATAAAGAAGCTTGTGCTGCATGTGTTGCTGGTTGTTACTGCTTTGTTGAGATAATCTCTGCTAACTCCACGATCCGGGAAAACTTTCAACATATAAGTGGGCGTATTCTCCTTCGGTTTGTTGAGTTTTCAGCAGGGTATCCAAGAGGGCGTCTGCGGTTTGTTGAATTTTAACACCTCCAACCACCGAGTGAGCCTACAGCCCTGCCAGCTAGATGAGAGTCTGGTCAGCGGGTCTGCTCGGGGTCTCCTCTCCAAACCATCTCCAACCACCGAGTGAGCCTACAACCCTGCCAGCTAGATGGGAGCCTGGTCAGCAGGTCTGCTCGGGGTCTCCTCTCCAAAACCTTCTCCATCCACCGAGTGAGCCTACAGCCCTGCCAGCTAGATCAGAGCCTGGTCAGCGGGTCTGCTCGGGGTCTCTTCTCCAAAATCTCCAACTAACTCCAACCACCGAGTGAGCCTACAACCCTGCCAGCTAGATGGGAGCCTGGTCAGCTGGTCTGCTCGGAGTCTCCTTTCCAAAACTTCCAACCACCGAGTGAGCCTACAGCCCTGCCAGCTAGATGGGAGCCTGGTCAGCGGGTCTGCTCGGGGTCTCCTCTCCAAAACCTTCTCCAACCACCGAGTGACTCTACAGCCCTGCCAGCTTGATGAGAGTCTGGTCAGCGGGTCTGCTCGGGGTCTCTTCTCCAAAACCTCCAACCAACTCCAACCACCGAGTGAGCCTACAGCCCTGCCAGCTAGATGGGAGCCTGGTCAGCGGGTCTGCTCGGGGTCTCCTCTCCAAAACCTCCAACCACCGAGTGAGCCTACAGCCCTGCCAGCTAGATGAGAGCCTGTTCAGCGGGTCTGCTCGGGGTCTCCTCTCTTCCATCTCACCCTTGGTGCCATAAAAAGGACACCCACACTCCCATCACATCAAAAGAGCACATCAAAATTGCAAAAATGTAATGAGCGCGAAAAGTGCTACGAGTAAAATCTCTTTAAATCATCACCACTTCGGGCGCGATCGAGGGATACCCCGTCCACATCCTGGAGGTGGTACCGTCCCGACTTCAAGACCTCTTTTATTATAAAAGGACCCTCCCAATTGGGATTGAGCTTCCCTACGGAGGCCCCTCTACCTGCTGCATCTACCTTTTTTAGGACCAAATCTCCCTTCTCGAACTGCCTGACCCTTATATGCTTGTCGAAGTACCTTGCCATCCGGCGCTTGACCTCCTCCTGCCGGACCATCGCCAAATCCCTGAGCTCCTCCACGAGATCCAGAGAGAGTCTTTGCTCTTCCTCGTTCTCCGTTCTCCATCCTTCGCCTCCTTCCCTTGCAACAGCTACTTTTGGTGATGTGACTTCAAACTCGATAGGTATGACAACCTCCGAGCCATGAGAGAGCTTAAACAGAGTCTCTCCCGTGGCAGTGTTTGGTGTGGTTCTCAAGGCCCAAAGGACTGAAGGTAGCTGCTCAACCCAGCTTCCCCTCAAATTCTCCACTTTCTTCTTCAACAGATTGACAATGACCTTATTGGCTGCTTCCACCTGCCCATTACTCCGTGGATGATGAACAGAGGCAAAGCGGAGATCTATTCCCAAACGGATGTAGAAGTCAACGAACTATCTACTTGCAAATTGTGGTCCATTATCTGTTACAATGGCTAGAGGTAACCCATGCCGGCAGATGATCTCCCCCCATACGAAATTCTTGACCACCTGCGATGTCACCTTAGCCAGCGCCTTCACCTCCAGCCATTTTGAAAAGTAGTCCACCATGACTAGCAGGAATTTCCTCTGGCCACTCGCTTGGGGAAAAGGACCCACCAGATCTAGCCCCCATATAGCGAAAGGCCAGGGAGCTGTGATTGTCCGCAACCTCTGGGCCGGAAGGAGCTGGAGGGGGGCGAACTCCTGGCATTTTTGACACCTTTTCACGAATTCCTCCGCATCTTTCCTGAGGGTAGGCCAGAAGTACCCCTGTCTCAGCACCCTCCCCTCTAACGTTCGGCTCCCCGAGTGACTCCCGCACTCTCCTGAGTGCACCTCTTGCAGAACCTTTGGAACCTCTTCCTCCGACACACATCGGGCCAGCAAACCCGACAACGTCTTGCGTTATAAAACTCCATCTTTCAGCAGGTAGTACGCTGATTTGTATCTGGTATGCTTCTTGTCGAGTTCTTTTGCGGGTAGCTGCCCTGAAGCCAAAAAGTGGATGAAGGGGTCCATCCAAGACCTCTGCTGGCATATCTTCATGATTTCCCCTTCTTCTATAGATGGCCTGAAGAGCTCTGTCATTGTTCCTCCAGCTCGAGGGCCATACTTGGCGAGTTGGTCAGCCTGAGTACTCTCCCCCCTCGGGACGTGTCGAATTGAAAAGCTTCGGAACTGCCCGATGATGCCCTTGACCTTTCCCAGGTACAGCTGGAGGGTGGGCTCCCTTGCCTCGAACTCCCCTTTGATCTGGCCTGCCACCACCATGGAGTCTGTCGAGGCCTCAATGTCTCGTATGCCCAACTCCCGGGCTAACCTGAGTCCTGCGATGATCGCCTCATATTTCGCTTGGTTGTTGGTGATCGTGAAATGGATCTTCAAGGCCTGTTCAATTCTGGTCCCCTTCGGACTTATCAAGACCATTCCCCCTCCGAAGGAATTTCTTCCCGACGCTCCATCTACCAACATCTTCCAGGTTGCTCGAGGGGACATTTCAGTCTCTTGGACCTCAACTACGTAGTCCACCCGGAAATCGGCCACCGCCTGTGCCTTAATGGCGAGCCGAGGAATGAAAGCGAGGTCGAATTCACTGAGCTCTATTGACCACTTGGCCAGCCTCCCGGAGTGTTCTACCCCTTCCAAGATGCGACAGAGGGGATGATCCGTTACCACCTGAATAGAATGAGCCTGAAAATACGGTCTGAGCTTTCGGGCCGAGACGATGAGGGCAAACGCTAACTTTTCAAGGATGGGATACCCGAGCTCCGCTTTCTTTAAGACCCTGCTCACGTAGTAGATCGGAAATTGCTTCTTCCCTTCTTCTCGCACAAGAACCGAGCCCACAGCCCCAGTCCCCACCCCTAAGTATAAAAACAAGACCTCTCCTTCCCTTGGCACCTGGAGTAAAGGTGTCTGGGTGAGCTGTTGCTTTAGAGCCTGGAGAGCTTTCTCACATTCTGGGGTCCATTCAAACTTCTTGCCTCCTCGCAGTGTCCGAAAGAAAGGGGAGCATCTCTCTCCGGCTCGAGAGAGAAACCTGCTTAGCCCGGCCAACTTGCCGGTGAGGCGCTGGACTTCCGTAGCATTTCTAGGAGATTCCAACTCTAGGATTGCTTTTACTTTCTCGGGGTTGGGTTCCACTCCAGATGGAGTGAGAAGATGTCCGAGGAACTTTCCCCTATTATACATTTCAGGGGGTTGAGTCTCATTTTATATTTTCTCAAGGTGTCAAAGGTTTCCTCGAGGTCCAGGACGTGAAATTTGAGGTCCCTGCTTTTGATCATTAAGTCATCCATATACACCTCGAGGTTCCACCCTTTCTGTTTTCGGAAGATCCGATCCATCATTCTTTGGTAGGTCGCTCCCGCATTTTTCAACCCGAAAGACATCATATTAAAACAGAAGCACCCATCCTCCGTGACGAAGGTGACATCCTTAACGTCCGGAGGATGCATGCGTATTTGGTGATATCCGAAAAACGCATCCAAGAAACTCATAAAAGGATAACTGACGGCTGAGTCAACCAGCGCGTCGATTCTGGGCAGCGGGTAACAATCCTTGGGGCACGCTTTATTTAAAAGAGAGAAATCCACACACATTCTCCATCTACCCTCCCCCTTTTTAACCATTACAACATTGCTCACCCACCCCGGATACTTACAGGCGGACACAAACCCCGCCTTAAGTAACTTCTCTACCTCCTCTCTAATAGGCCCGACCATCTTGGAGGCGATGGACCTCTTCTTCTGTTGTATGGGGCGGTTGTTGGGATCGAGATTGAGGCGGTGACAAGCAATGTCCGCATCGACCCCGGGCATGTCTGCGGCGCTCCATGCGAAGACGTCAATATTTTTTTGCACGCAGGCCTTGATCTTCTCTCGGTCTTCTGGGCTGAGTTCGCCGCTGATCTTTACCTTCTCCTT
Organism: Platanthera guangdongensis; assembly: GCA_039583875.1. Lineage (NCBI taxonomy): Eukaryota > Viridiplantae > Streptophyta > Magnoliopsida > Asparagales > Orchidaceae > Platanthera > Platanthera guangdongensis. Next base: position 111,044,897 of record CM077157.1, on the reverse strand, counting down.
TCTTCCTTCCTTGGTGCGGATCTCTACCCCGAGTACCTCCACGGCCGCCTTCAGCCTTGATGGCTCTTCCTCTCCTTCCTGCTCTTCCAGCGCGTCCTGTTTTCTGACTTCGTCTTCCGCGACAGCCATCACCATTTCTTCCCCAAGCTTTTCCATCTCCCACTTTCTTGCGCCCTCTCCTTCCTGCAGTGAGGCTCTTCTTTTTTTCCAGCCGGGCCCCCCTCCTGGGCGACCCTCCCGCTTCCTCCATCTTCCTCTTATCTTTCCTCCTTTCATCTTCCTTTGGCTCCCCTTCCTCTTCCGCCTCCATCTCTCCCTCCTCCTTTCCAGCCATTTCTAGCTCCCCCGCAATGCCACCAACCATCACTACTTCTCCCTCTCCACCAACATCTTCTTCTTCCCTTTCTTCTACTTTCCCCATCTCTCCGTGCTTCTCTCCTGCCATTTCTGGCTCCCCCGCAATGCCACCAACCATCACTACTTCTACCTCTCCACCGACATCTTCTTCCTCCCTTTCTTCTACCTTGCCCCCAAGCTCCTGTTGACATCGTTCCATCCTCTTTTCCATCTCTTTAGCATCCTCCTTGTAGGAGACGGTGTTCACTGCCGTCACGTAGCATTCCCTTGCAGCCTTTGGATCCCCCCGCACCCTGATTTGTGTACCTCCTGAGTTCAACTTCAAGCACTGGTGAAACGATGAGGGGACGCATCTGAAAGCGCTGATCAAGGGGCGCCCAAAAATGACATTGTAACTACCGGGGGCATCCACTATGACGAAGCGACAATTTCGGGATAGCCCTCCCAGGGTTACTTGGAGTCCCACTCCCCCCTCGACTTCTTTCCTCTCTCCTGAGAACCCAAACAATGATCCATCCGGCGCCAGCACCCTCCGGGCCTCCACCCTCATATCATTGAATGCTTCCTTGAAAATCACGTTCACTGAGCTCCCATTGTCTACTAGGATCCGTGACACTGTAAAGTTTTTGATGGCGGTTCGTATCACCAGCGCGTCACAGAAAGGATCTTCATGATCTAACATGTCCTTCCTTGAAAAGGTGATCTTTTCATCTGGGGGAGGGGATTGCGACGTCGAGGCTACGCTTCGGCGATACATAGTGTGAAGGCTCGCCTTCCGGGCCGCCTCTATTCCTACTCCCCCGTGGATTACTCCGACTCCCCCTCGATCTCCTACATCCGTTCGATCTACGCATCGTTCCTCCTCTCCTGTACATGTCACTTCCTCTATCCGCACCGGTCTATGTTGCTCTCCTGATCCTCTAATTCTTCTCATTTCCAAGAAATCTGGGCAGGTAGCCGTTTCGTGACATTCCTCCTCGTGGAAGTCGCAATATGGCAACGCCACCTCCCCCCTTGCCTTCCTTCCTGAGGGTTTCTCCTTCTCCCAGCTCCTGCTCCTCTTCCTCTCTCCCGGCCTCTACCTCTACCTCGGCCGATCGCCATAGCCTGCTGCGGAGGGGGCAGCGGTGGTCTATGACCATACCCCACCCTTGCTGGTGAAATCTTCCCGGTCCTCCTTGTTGTTCCTCCCCCCGCGGGGAAATCCTCTCCCTTGTCCTGGGGCAGGGCCTCCCTGTTGCCTCCAACCTAGCTCTTGATACGCCGGCGCCCTCAGCTCTTCTCTTCTTCTTGCTTCCTGCTGTCTCCCCCCTGCCTCCCTCGACTCCACCTCCGTAAGCCTTGCCAACTTTTTTGCAAAAGCGGGATTTGCCGCCTGCATCGCTATTTCCTTCGCCGCCTTCTCCATCGAGCCCTCAAAAGACAGCGGCGCCTTCCGGGTGAGGCTCATTTTGAAGAAACCTTCCTGTAGTCCCACGGTAAAGGCCATCTGGAGGGCAAACCCCGACACCTCCTGTATATCCAAGATCTCCTCTTGGAACCTATCCACGTACTGAGCCAGGGATTCATCTGCCCTCTGCTTAATCAAAAAGATCGACTCCGAGTTCTTCTTTCTCTTCTTAGAAGTTGAGAACCGTAGCTGGAAGCCCCTGCTTAGGTCCTCAAAGCAGTATATCGAGCCTGTCGGGAGATGGTGAAACCAGTCTCTAGCCTTGTCTTTTAGGGTGATGGAAAAAAGACGGCATTTAACCGTGTCCGTCATGGGCCTGATCGAAACCGCGTCCTCGAACCATTGCAAGTGATGAAGAGGATCATCTTTCCCCACATAGTATTTCATTTTGGGTTCCCGGAACCCTTCCGGGACGGGAGATGACAGGATCAGCTCACAAAAAGGCGACCCTCTCGCCACCGGTCTCTCCGCCCCCACTCGCGCGACGACCTCTCCTGGCGAGATGGTACTCGCCGGGCTTGGGAACAACTCCCTTCCTGCCATGTCTCTCCCTCTCCCTTCCGCCATCACCTCCTTCCCCGGTCTCCTCCCCGGGGCATCTTCTCCCACTCGTGCCGAGACGAGCTCTTCTTGCGGCGCGAGAGCAGGCACTTGAGGCAGTGGGGTTGAACAATCTCCCTGTCGCGAGATCCCTTGCAGCAAGTCCATGATCCCCTTGATTGAAGTCATAAACTCTTCTCTTCCAACAAATCCTCTCGGGTTATCCGACCCCTCTCCTTCTCCTTCTCTGTGACCTCCCTCCATGTGGTTGCTCAAGGTTCTTCTCTGAGGGCTGCGGTCCACGCTCACCGCACCAAAAAATGTTGGAACCAGCTTTCTAGTTCCTCCTAAAGTTCGAAACTGAGGATGAAGCCCACACGTACTCTTCTTGAACTACCCTCCTGATGTGAGTCGGAGACCTGAAAACAGACCGAGGGTTCTCAGCTCGGAGGTCCCGCCTCTTTCCCGGAAAAACTGAAGATCTTCCCCTCCCTAGCCAATGCTGAACGAGGTGCTCGTGAGGAAGACATTAGAAAGGTTCAATCACCATCTCAGGAACCTTATCGGTCTATTTATAGGCCTCTGAATCTGATCTGCAAATATCACTTCTGAACTAACCTTAAATGACCAAAACACCCTGGACTGGGTCTGTCAACAACCAAACTCCGCTGTTCTAGAGGGCTATATGCAGACCTCCAGAGGTAGAAGTGTAAAATTACCTGGGGCACAAAGGTAAAATCCCCCTTGGGGGTAAAAGGTAAAAACATCTCTTCTCCCCTGCGGCGAGTGGGGAAAAGACTGACGGGCGAGACGACCCTCTCGGTCCGTCTCGCCACCCTCTCGCCCAATAGGCCATCTCGCCTCCTAGAGCCATCTCGCACTACCTGGGCGTCTCGCCTAGCTCAGAGAATCCCCCATCCCTCTTCCTGCAGGTGGGCCCCCTGGTCTTACTCGCCTGTTTAATTCATTTCGCCAGTCCCTCCTCGCTCATTGAACCACCTCTCGCGAGCCCAAGATTGTACAGTATCAAAGTAAACTAGCTTTACCTAAATGAGCTTAGTAATTGTAGCAGTAGTGAAGTAGCACTGTCTGCATCTCTATCTAGTGTAGCTAGGACCAATCAAGTTTTGATTTTAATAAATCAAACGTTGTTATCTTACTCATTAGTGACCACTATGTACCTCATCATATGATTTGACATACCGTCATTTGCAACATTATCAAATGTGAAATAATGTGGTATGATCACTAATGTTAGATTAACTGATACAACGACTTTCTATTACCAGTTGAATAATTTCCAAATCAACTTACAATGAGAAAGATGTTAAGTCATCAAGTGTGGAATGACTAACATCTAACCATCTTGGGCTTTCATCAAGAAATTATTTGGGGTTTTCGGTCTATTATTAGATGCTTGAATGTTGCGATTATAGGTTCTTACTATCAAAACATAAACATAGGATAATGTTTCATATTTCTATGAACTTTAATCTCATTTCCGCCGATGTTTTGATTGTGAGAGCTCTATTTAATCCTTTTATCAAGGTGTCTGCAACATTATCTTTCGACCTCACATCAACTGGGGTAATAATCCCTTGACTTGTGAGAGAGGTCAAGCAGGCTTGTTTCACCCATAGTTGCCTTCTTTTGTCATTGAACAAAGTGTTCGTAGCAATCGTTTTAGTAACCTGATTGTCGTATAAACTGCATCAGAACTCGATTTTAGGCTCGATAGTAGAATGTCCATCATCAAATCTCTTATCCACTCTACTTCTTCTCCCGCTGAAGCTTGAGCGTAGAGTTCGGATTCCATAGAAGATAGTGCAATACATGATTGCCTCTTGGACTTCCAGGCTACAGCTGCTTCTCCTAGTGTGAAGATAAATCCACTAGTGGACTTGCTGTCGTTTAATTCTGAGCACCATGATGCTTCAGAATAACCTTCCAAAACTGCAGGATGACCATAGTAACATAAAGTATACTTTTTGGTGTGCTTTAGGTATCACATTAGTCTATCAAGGCCATCCCAATGGTCTTGACTAGGATTACTAGTGAATCTACTTAACATGCCGACCTTAAAAGGTATGTCAGGTCTTGTACAGACCATAACATACATGAGACTACCAATTAGTTTAGAATAGTCTAACTGTCTAATTGCAGCTCCATCATTGGACTTCAAGAGATTATTGTAATCGTAAGGTGTCTCCACTGTTCTACGTTCACTGTATCCCCACGTATCCAACATGGACTTTATATAGTGGCTTTGACTTAGGGAAATGTCATTTTTCCCAAAGCTCACATGCATGTCTAGTATAATCTCAACTACACCTAGGTCTTTAATGCTAAACTCTTTTATTAGTCCTGACTTAACGTCATTCAAGTTGGATTGATCAGAACTAAGAATCAACATATCATCCATATACAAGCATATTATAACGACTTTATTTGATATATGACGTATATAAAGACATTTATCCGAGAGACTCGACATAAATCTCATGTTCTTTGCGCTATAGTCAAACTTCTCATGTCATAACTTTGGTGGTTGTTTTAGTCCGTATATTGATTTGATTAACTTATAGACCTTACTTTCGTGACCTTCTACTATGAAGCCTTCAGGTTGACTCATGTATATTTCTTCAGTCAGATCTCCGTTCAAGAACGCTGTCTTAACATCCATTTGATGAACAATAAAGTTCTCAATAGACGCAATAGCAAGTAGGATTCTAATGGTTGCTAAGTGACATACTGGTGAATAGACATCAAATTAATCCACCCCACTAACTTGTGTGAAACCTTTAGCGAGCAGGCGTGCTTTAGACTTAGCTACGCTACCATCAGGATTTAGCTTCTTTTTTAGAACCCACTTAAATCATGTTGCTTTAGCCCCTTTTGGCTTATCAACTAACTTTCAGGTGTTGTTATGAAATAAAGAGTTCATCTCTTTATCAATGGCTTCTTTCCAGAGTAGTGAATCCCTTGATCTCATCGCTTCTTTATAGGTAGATGAATCAACCTCGACGTGGTAAGTGATAAAATCACTACCGAAGGTTCTGGATATCATGACCGAGGGAGAGAACAACAACAAATATACGCACTAGACCTCGCCGAACCGAGGAACCCAGAGGAGGTCATCACAGGTACTTAGATTATTTAATTTAAAGATTCAATTATGTAATACCTGATTTTCATAAATAACAGTTTATTTAAACTCAAAACAAACTCCGGCATAGTCATGATCAGCGGAATGTCCGCTCGTACCTTGTTTGACACGTGTGCCTCCCACTCGTTTGTTTCGGAGGCCTTTATAGAAGGTCTGGAGGGTGTGGAAAGATTTCCATGCTTGGAGATGAGGGTGCGTCTACCCGATGGGTCAGAGCTACGGACCTCTGCCCATTGCAACATGGAGGCCGAGATTGGTGGCAAGGCATTTGAGGCGCCAGCAACGATCCTGCGACTGCCAGATTTCGACTTGATCTTGGGCATGATGTGGTTACACCGGAACTATGCCCAAATCGATTGCCCGTCGAAGAGGATCACTCTGAGGCACGACGACTCCTACGTCGTCGTCGAAGGTATCAGACCTATCTCCCATATATTATTATCATCTGTACAGGCTGTCAAGGCCTACGAGCAGGGGGAAGAGGTGTACCTTATCTGCTTCGAGATGGTGGCAGCAGAGAGTTCTATAGCTGATATCCCGGTGGTTCAGGATTTCTCTGATGTATTCCCGGAGAAATTGCCCGGACTACCACCAGCTCGGGACTTGGATTTCAGGATTCAGTTGGTGCCGGGGGCGAGGCCAGTGTCCCGGGCACCTTACAGGATGGCTCCCAGAGAGTTGGCAGAATTCAGGACTCAGCTTCAGGAGCTTGTGGACTCAGGATTTGTGCGGCGGAGCTCGTCGCTGTGTGGGAGCACCAGTTCTTTTTGCGAAGAATAAAGACAGATCATTGCGGCTGTGCATAGATTACAGGGAGCTGAACCGGTTGACGGCCTGTAATACCTATCCACTGCCTCGGATAGACGAGTTATTTGATCAGCTTCAGGGGGCCTTCTGGTTCTCTAAGCTGGATTTGAGATCCGGTTACTATTAGCTACGCATCCGAGAGGAAGACATCTCGAAGACGGCTTTCAGCTCACGATACGGGTTATACGAGTTCACGGTGATGCCTTTTGGGCTCACGAATGCCCCTTCCGCATTCATGATTCTAATGAACCGTGTATTCGAGCCCTACTTGGACCGCTTCGTCATTGTATTCATCGACGATATTCTGATCTATTCCCGGACTCAGGAGGAGCACGCAGAGCATTTGACGCTGGTTTTGCAGAGGCTGAGGGAGTCCCAGATGTATGCGAAGTTTTCTAAGTGCCAGTTCTGGCTGCAGGAGGTGACCTTCTTGGGGCATACGATCAGTGAAGCTGGATTGGCGGTGGATCCAGTCAAGATAGAGGCAGTGAGAGATTGGCCACGACCGAAGTCAGCGTCAGACATTCGCAACTTCTTGGGATTAGTAGGTTATTATCGTAAGTTCGTGGAGGGGTTCTCGAGGATAGCACTCCCCCTCACGTTCTTGACGAGGAAGGATGTAGAGTTTGCTTGGACAGAGCAGTGCGAGACAGCCTTTCAGGAGTTGAAGGACCGGCTCACCTCATCCCCTATCCTTGCACTCCCATCTGGGAATGAGGGATTTCAGATCTACACGGATGCCTCTTATAAGGGGATGGGTGTTGTACTGATGCAGCACAGACATGTTATTGCTTATGCTTCGAGACAATTGAAGAAGCAAGAGCATAACTACCCGGTGCATGACTTGGAGCTCGGGGCGGTCATATTCACACTGAAGATATGGAGACATTACTTGTATGGGGTTCATTGTGATATCTACTCGGATCACAAGAATCTCAAATACGTCGACACGCAGAAAGATCTGAACCTTCGGCAGAGGAGATGGCTGGAATTTCTTTGCGATTATGATTACAAATTGCACTATCACCCGAGGAAAGCGAACACTGTGGCAGATGCGTTGAGCAGGAGAGCCGACGCTACTGGATCGGAGCCCCGGGTGATGTATATGGGATTGATGCAGATGATAGACGATATGCACATGACCATGGTTTCAGAGGACGAGCCAACAGTTTACCGGGAATATCTGAACTCCTTGATCGGGGAGAATGATCTTCGGGAGCACATTGTGGCGCATCAGAGGCTGGATGATGCATTGGAGCCGATTTTCAGTGCCCTGGAAAGGGGCAAGGTTGAGGATTACACGCTGCAGGATGGCCTCCTTCGATTCCGTGGACGCGTTTATATACCAGCAGGGGACGGTATCCGGGATGATATACTTAGAGAGGCACACTGCTCCAGATATTCAGTGCATCCTGACATCACCAAAATGTGGGAAGATTTACGGAAGACTATGTATTGGCCTGGGATGAAGAGGGAGATCACCCACTTTGTGAGACATTGCGAGACGTGCCAGCGCGTAAAGGAGGAATACAAGAGCCCGGGAGGTCTATTACAGCCACTGCCCGTTCCAGAGTGGAAGTTCGAGGACATTGCTATGGATTTTGTGCACGGATTGCCTCGCTCCCACTCTGTGCACGATTCCATATGGGTCATAGTCGACAGGCTGACCAAGGTAGCGCGGTGTATTCTAGTCAGGAAGGATGCTCCAGTTGTTGTTCTGGTGAGATTGTTCTTGGAGCAGTTCGTCAGGTACCATGACATCCCCAGAACGATCGTCTCGGACCGTGATGGTCGGTTCACATCGAGGGAATGGAGGGCTGTGCATGCTTACATGGGTTCTCGGTTCACTTTTAGCACTGCACGAGGCTTTGTATGGAAGGAAGTGCCGGACACCGCTGTCATGGGTTCAGGATGTGGACACGAGGACTCTTGGTTCTTATTTTGTGAAGGATACGGAGGCTCAGGTTCGTTTGATCAGGGATCGGCTGCTAGAGGCCCAGAGTAGGCAGGCGAAGTATTACGATGCTCGGCACCGGAAGGTGGAATTCCAGGTTGGAGACAGAGTTTTCTTGAAGATACTTCCGGTACACGGTGTCTCTCGGGTGCGAAGGCACAAGAAGCTCAGTTCTCGGTACTTGATCCTGGAGCGGATCGGCCCCTTAGCTTACCGACTGCAGCTGCCACCGGAGTTGGGTACCCTACATGACGTCTTCCATGTCTCTTCCTTGCGAAGAGCTCTCCTACGGCCGGAGCAGCACGTTACTACTACAGCCGGTCCGATAGCGCCAGACAGATCCGTTAGATTGGAGCCGATCCGGATTGATGATACAGATGTTCGAGTGTTGCGGAAGAAGAAGGTCCCTCTTGTGAAGGTGTTGTGGTCCAACCATGGACGGGAGGAGCACACCTGGGAGCTGAGGAATCTGATGATGGAGAAACACCCAGAGCTGTTCACTTCAGGTATACTTTAGTTTATGCGTTTAAATTTTTTATAACTCTTGCAAGTAGAACCTCGTAGACCTGAACTTAAATTTCGGGGACGAAATTATTTTTTTTATTTATAGGATTTGTAACATCCTATGTTACTTCTAGACCCCCTTAATTTAGATTGGGTTAGACATGGGGTGGGCGTTAGGAAAAATTAGCTAGGTTTGACCCTAGGTAGTGGGTTGTAGCAATGTGGGACTCACTATAGGGCCAAGTCAAACTAGGTCAAACTAGCCTGAATATGAACCCTAGCCACACCATGACCCCCACCACATTGCCCTAACCCTAAAATAATCTAAGTGGACCCTAGGACATGTCATTAGGCCAACCCTTTGATCCTAGTTGACCAAAGTCAACCATAACCCTAAGTTGGTCAAACATATATACCTATAGGCCCAATTAGCCCAAGTAAGGCACCACATTGACCCAACCCAAGTTGGGTGGTGCCATTAGACCCATGACCATCAAGTGGGGTCAGTCCACTCATCATGGTTGACTAGGTCAACTCAAAAGTCAACTTAGTCAACATAATTGACCTAAAGAAGAAAATGAGGGCTAAGCCCACTCGCCTTGGGCCAAGCCCACCAAACTTGGCCCATTATCAGCCCAAGTGGTCAAAGACCACCCCTACCCCCCTGGTTTTAGAGTGAGGTCACATGCAATAGGACATTTTGGAGAATTCACCCAAAAAGAGGAGAGAGAAATGGAAAGGTGGTGAGAGGTGGTCATATGACCTCATTCCTTCTGCCCAAGCCTGCTGGCCGACCTCCCAGAAGAATTTGAGAGAATGTTGAGCATGGTGGCCACTTGGCACCATTGGTGATACAACCAAAGCCCAAACCGAGCTCACCTTGGGTGTATCTCCTTATACAGCCACTTCCAGCTCAAACCGACCACACCAACAGCTCCAGTGAGTGGAAACGAGTGGAGAACGAGTCCTGGAGCAGAGCTTTTGGTGAAGAAACGAGGTTTTGAGCAGGAGATCGCCGGAGCAGCTCAACCATGGCCAACCACCGCCGCACTCGCCGATAAGGCCTGATTCAGGTCCGTTTCGCCGTCTCTCTACCCGTACTAGCTTTCTAGATCCTTTAGGAGAGACATCGGGCTCAATTGAGCCCGATACCATGTGAGGAAAAGGAGAGTTTTCTGAGCTTTTCTTCTTGCTCGGGTTCGCCGGAGGAGCCAACTCCGGCGGCCTCATCGCCGGGAATCGCTAGCCACCACCTCAGTGAAGTTGGTGGCGACATCCGCCGACGGTGGTGGTGGCTCAGCTGGCCGGAAATAGCCGGGCAAGTCGGCCCAGCGGAAACCAATCTGGGTCGTTGGCTGATTGGGGAAGACGACCAGATCCCGTCCATTTTGCGTCAAGATTCGTGCAACCCGATTTTAAATTAAATAAAATAAAACTATGGTATATATGTATATCTGTCACATAATTTCAGTCATTTTGCATGTCTATTGTAGGCCCCTTAGAGGTATTTTTAGATCTGGTGATTAAGATGAAAGTTGTAGCCCTTCCTCTTAACTTTAATTTGCCATCTTAATCTTATAATTTGGTGCAGTATACTGTTCTGTAGGGTTGTTTTTCTAGGCCTGGTCCTAGGCTAGGGCAGAAACCAAAACCAATGCCCATGCCAATCCAGATGTCCACATGACCCAAAATTTTGGGCATGTGCTTAACTAGGAGTTGCGGGGCGAGGTGCGTAGGAAACGACTTAGTCTTTTTGCCTAATGGTCGGTGAGCAAACTATTTTTAGAAGCTCGAGGAGATGGAGCACCAGCACAATCGACAGGACGAGGTGACAGGGCGTGAGGAGTTGATACCACCACCTACTACTACTACAGCGCTACCTCAGGTGGGACGAGATTAGTTGATTAGCTTCCGCTATTTTGATGTTTTGTGAGGAGAGTTATTCATATGATGTACTGGGCATAAGCCCTTATTACTCTTTCTTTATTAGTCTCATTTTGGACTGTGTACTCTTTCATTCATATATATATGATTTGTACTGTGACTGTGGACTAGCTGTGTTGCACTCTGATATGTGTTACTTCTATTTCTCATATTGGCCTACATGTTATATGATCGTATTAGCCGGCAGAATCGGCGTGTTGCGGTGTCGACTAACCCGTGCGTTAGTGCCACCGTAAGACGGCGGTTCTAGGCATAAGACCGGGAGCCTCCTTGGTAAGGGGGAGGGGTCTTTCATTTTGCCTCCTCGGAACATGCACCTGTAGAGGTGGGAGAGCTAATGCTGGAGGAGGCCCCTGCTCCTGCCTGAAGTTGGGACGACGACGTCCCCCACCCCTCTTGTATCCAATGACTCTGCCTCGCTGGGATCCCCTGCTACTCTCCCTGGGTAATGACCCGTCTAGCGGCCTCTTCCCTCTGTTCGTCACCATCAGCTGGTCTGCTTCCAGTTTCTTAGCCATCTCGATGATCTGGGCTGATGTGCCCTGAGAAATGAACAATAGGGCCTGCCTCAAGCCGTCTCTGAGGCCTCAGTAGAATCTCTTGGCATACCTCCTGTCGCCAGAACTGGCACTTAGAAAACTTCACATATATCTGGGACTCCCTCAACCTCTGCAAAACCAGTGTCAAATGCTCTGTGTGCTCCTCCTGAGTCCGGGAATAGATCAGAATATCGTCAATGAATACAATGGCGAAGCGGTCCAAGTAGGGCTCGAATACACGGTTCATTAGACTCATGAATGCGGAAGGGGCATTCGTGAGCCCAAAAGGCATCACCGTGAACTCGTATAACCCGTATCATGAGCTTAAAGCCGTCTTCGGCATGTCTTCCTCTCGGATGCACAACTGATAGTAACCAGATCTCAAATCCAGCTTAGAGAACCAGAAGGCCCACTGAAGCTGATCAAATAACTCGTCTATCCGAGGCAGTGGATAGGTATTCTGGACCGTCAACCGGTTCAGCTCCCTGTAATCTATGCACAGCCGCAATGATCCGTCTTTCTTCTTCACAAAAAGAACTGGTGCTCCCCACAGCGACGAGCTCGGCCGCACAAATCCTGAGTCCACAAGCTCCTGAAGCTGAGTCCTGAATTCTGTCAACTCTCTGGGAGCCATCCTGTAAGGTGCCCGAGACACTGGCCTCGCCCCCGGCACCAACTGAATCCTGAAATCCAAGTCCCGAGCTGGTGGTAGTCCAGGCAATTTCTCCGGGAATACATCAGAGAAATCCCGAACCACCGGGATATCAGCTATAGAACTCTCTGCTGCCACCATCTCGAAGCAGATAAGGTACACCTCTTCCCCCTGCTCGTAGGCCTTGACAGCCTGTACAGATGATAATAATATATGGTAGATAGGTCTGATACCTTCGACGACGACGTAGGAGTCGCTGTGCCTCAGTGATCCTCTTCGACGGGCAATCGATTTGGGCATTATTCCGGTGTAACCACATCATGCCCAAGATCAAGTCGAAATCTGGCAGTCGCAGGATCTTAGGGCAAATCCACCTTAATCCACCCCATAATCCATGTGAGGGTGTTTGCTGACATAACACATCAGGGGACCAAGTATCAACCTCTGTTGAGGTGATTTGGCCGCTTAAGCCCACAAGGGACACTTTGACCTAATTACCCCTTTTGGGTCAAGGCTAGGGTTTTCTAAAATGCAAACCAAATCATCCCCAAATGAGACGAAATTTTATACAGAGACCTATATTGACCCCAAGAACCTATCACCAAAGTTTGGGAGAATTGGGAGGTCATTAGACCCTCTAATTAAATTATACAATGTTTATTAAATATTTTCAAAAATTATAGGAAAACTATGTCCAAAAATTCCCATTTTTGGATAGGTTATTGGTATAGATTATAGTTACCCCCATCCAAAATTTCAAGTCTTTTGTATGGCTGGATTGACAGAGGCACTCAAAATAGTCTCTACTCTAGCCTAGGCATAGTTCTCACCAAAATGAGTGCTCTTGTCAAACCACTTACCCAAATGGATTGACACCAATTTTAAATTAAAGTAGACCCATAGAGCTACAATTTTCGTGTTGACCATTTTCTCTGATTAAACATCTAAGTATTTTTAAATTAATTCCTAAATGACTGATTTTTAAGGGGCAGAAAATACATTAAATATAATATATATATAATTTGATCTTGCATCTTGACGCAAATACGACGGTGGCTGTGTTTCTTCTTCCTCCAGTCGACGGGTGATATTTACTAGACCTGGAGCATCTTCTAACCCTATTTCCCGGCCACCCGGCCACCTCCATGGTCGGCCACTGCCGCCACCACCTTCGTTGAGGTGCGGGCTATCGCCGGGCGACGGCACGGCCACCGGAGGGGCCGTTTCCGGCGAACCCAACCATGATTTTTTTCCCGGAATACCAGGAAAATGAAAGCTTTGGTCGGGCTCAATTGAGCCCGATTCTTATTCTAAATGAATCCTAGGATCTATCCGTAGAAGGAGAGGAGGACCTTATTGGAGGGATGGAGGCGGGTCGATCTTCGAGTTGCCATGTCCGGTGGTGGAGCTTTTTCGTGCTCTGCAACTACACAGTCAACTTGATCGGCCCCTTCAGGTAAAGAGTGGAAACGCCTCCTCTGATTCTAGGGTTGCTTTTAAGATCATCAGTTGGTGGAGGGAAAGGGACAAACATCAATTGCCATTAATGCCCTTGAAGGTGATTTTCGGCCAATGGAGTGTTCACTGAATTCAGCCCATATGTGGTTGGCTAAGGTTGTTGATCTTCTCAAAACTGAAGGGTGAATGAATCCAGTAAGAAGAGATGAGCTCTTGGCCTTCCTATGTCATGAATGGCCTTCACTCCCCACCTTCTCTCTCAATTAAAGGGGAAAAATGGAGCTTTTCTCTCTCCTAGTCATCCGGGCTGATTTTGATGTCTCCTCCAGCGTATTGGCAGCCCATTAGCTCATAATATTAATTAAAATAAAGTTAGCCCAAGTGGGAGAAATGAGCTTGAGCTTGGGTTAGCCCATTTGGGCTAATTTGACTTAATCTTAAGGTTGAGTTGACCTTGGTCAACATCACCATTTGATTTAACCCTAATGAGTCCTAGGTTACCCATTGGCCTCCCCTAAAGTCTAGGTAGCTTGAGTAGGGTTGATTGGGCATCTTGGAGGTCACTTGACCCTTACTTAGGGCACTTTGACTTTTTTAGGGTTATGGTTGACTTCAGTTAACTTAGCCTCTTTGGTTGACCCCAATGGGCCTTGGTGACCCATTGACCTCCCTTAGGACTTGGGAAGGTATAGGTGGGTCTCTTTGGCCAAGGGGAGGTTAGTTGACCATGTATGAGCTTAGTTGACCTGATTAGGGTTTGGGTTGACTTTGGTCAACTAGACCATTTTAGTTGACCCTAGTGGGTCCCTATGGCTCTAATGAACCCTCTAACAAGTTAGTGATGTTGTGGTGGGGTCATGGTGTCATAGTGAAGCCCTATGGTCATCCCTAAGCTAGGAATTAGAATTCTACTATTTGCAGACCAAGGTGGTTCACACACTAACTCCCCAGTTCACCCCATCCTCTTGATACTTCTCAGGGTTTTTTCATGACCTAGTCAAGACAAAACCATCCTAGGGGTCTAGAAGTCTGAGGGATGTTACACGCCGCCCCAGGCGAGCAGAGGCTTTAGGGAGGGGGCACTTGCCGAGCGACCCATGATGTTTTTTTACCATTTTGCCCCTGCTGGTCTGCCTAAAGCCTGTTAGAACAACAAAGTTACGTTATTGGCAGACCCGGTTGGGTTATACATAGCTGTTCAAAACAGCGGAGGTTGGCTATTTGCAGGCCGTTTTCAGAAATCTATAAATAAGACCCAAGGGGCACCTCAGAAGGCACGACTTGCGAGTGTTCAGATCTTCTTGCGCTTTCTGAGGTAGCCTTAGCTCGGCCTTTGACTAAGGAGGGGAAGCGCTCCAAGATCATCCGGGGGTGTGGTGAGACCTCCACGCCGAGCCCTTGTGTCAGTCTTCTTTTGTTGTTTGGCTTGCAGGAGAGAAGTAAGTGTGCGATCACCCCTTCCCCAAGGGTGAACTCCACAAGAGACAGAGTTTTTGGTTTCAACACTTAGCAGACTTCATCTTTATGTATGTTTTGGCCAGGCTAGAAGACAAATCGTTCTGCAGGTAATCCCTGCAGAAGTCTTCATTAGCAACCCACTGAGCTTCGTCATTAGTCCCAATAACATCAACACGAGCAGACTGAACGGTGTAAAACGCGTTCAAATACTTCATCCCAAACTGGGTATTCAGCTTCCAGTCATTGAACTCGATTGCAGTGAACTTCTCCAACTTGATCATCTGCACCGGAGACGAAAAATTAGCCCCTTTCATCATTATGATGACAGCAGACACATGGAACCAAAAATCTGTCCACCCAGCGCCAAACAGCAGCACTCAACGCCAAGCAGCAACGCTCAACGCCAAGGCGCAACACTTAACGCCAAACAAGGCCACTCGACGCCAGACAAGGTCCACTCGACGCCTAAAGGCTGGACTCAACGTTGTCGACGCTGGGAGCATACCACTAAACGCCTTGAAGCTGACTCAACACTAAAGGTCCAGACTCAACGCTAAAGGCCGGACTCAACGCTAACGTGCTGCACTCAGCGCTAACGTGCTGCACTCAACGCCAAAAGGTTTGACTCGATGCCAAAAGGCAGCACTCAACGCTAAGTGACAGGACTCAACGCCAACGGGTCCAATCAACGCCAACGACCCTCAACGCCAAAACTGACTCAACGCTTGGAAGCTGAGGTTTGACTCAACGCTTAGAGCCGGGAGGGTGACTCAACGCCAGAAAGTCAACATTAAATGTCAAAAGTCAAAGCTAGGGTTAGGGTTAGGCGGAAAAAGTCCCGACCACACCAACAGACGGCGGAGACTAAACTTGACCTAAACAACCCTAAACGGCAGCGGCGACGACAAAACCCGTCGGCAAGCTCCTTAGAGCAGCAGTGGCGGTGGCAGAATCTGACGACGAGCTCCTTTACGACAATATCGGCGGCGACAGAATTCGACGACGAGCTTTCTCTTACCACAGCAGCGGCGAAAAGCTTTACCCCGAGCCCGATGGAGCTCAAGCAGCGACGGCGAGCGAAGCGGATAGAGAAATAGGCGACGACGAGCTCCTCTATCCCGATTCCAGCGACGGACGGGATCCGCAATTAACTCCAGGAAAAATAGCGACAGAAAGTCTTTTGCTGTTGGCGAGCGATACGGGGCAAAGAGCGACGGAGCAGAAACTTTGAGATCGTTAGGTTGCTCAAAGCATCCGGATGAGGATCAAAGTGAAATCCTCTATTCGTTGCCCCTATGTAGGTATATAAAGCAAACCCTAGGAGTATCTACATGTATTGGATATCTGTGTATCCGACACGACCCGTTAAGCCTCCGAACTCGTTAATTGTCCAAATATACATTAACTAACTAACTAACTAACTACCTACCTAACTAACTAACTAACTATATATATACCATATTATAAAGAAATACTGAGGTCTGCAAATAGCATGAGTTCGAAATTCACAGAAAATATTTCGGACGTCCGATCTTAATGCATTATTCAGCAGTCGTCCGATCAAAACAACCCTCTCCAGACTTTTTTGTAGGCTTCCTAAACCTACTCTAGGACAGTCCTAAACCTATGTGAAATGATTTTAAAATTGGGTTAGCAAAACCAACTGGCGGAGCCACAAACGCCCACCCACCCGCTATACTAGAACTAACTCTGCATTGCCAGACTGCACTTTCCAATTTCAAAAATAAAGGCTCATTATAGTATTTATATTCAAAAACCTATTGATCATTCCACGGTGTGGGACTAAACGAAGCACAAATTAAAAAAAACAAGGGAAGCGGCCTTTTGGGGGTCAAGATGGTCTCAAAATGAAAATTAATCAACATGGAAGTTGTAGATCTCGGCGAGAAGAACAACTTTCATGTTGATCCACTTTTGATTTGGAGCCGTCTTGGCTTCCGATTTGGGCCTCAAAATCGGGAGCGACGAGAGTGCTACAGTACAGCCTCTCGCCGCCCACGATTTCGAGGCCCAAAGCGGAAGCCAAGACGGCTCCAAATTTAAAAGTGATCAACATCAAAGTTGTTCGTCTCGCCGAGATCTACAACTTTCATGTTGATCCATTTTTGATTTGGAGCCGTCTTGGCTTCCGATTTGGGTCTCGAAATCGGGGGCGTCGAGAGTGCTACAGTACAGCCTCTCGCCGCCCCCGGTTTCGAGGCCCAAATCGAAAGCCAAGACGGCTCCAAATCAAAAAGTGATCATCATGAAAGTTGTTCGTATCGCCGATATATACAACTTTCATGTTGATCACTTTTCGTTTCGACACCATCTTGACCCCCAAAAAGGCTGGGCCGGGCGGGCTGGGGCAGGCTTCGAGCGGGTGGGCGGGTGAAGCCCGCCGTTGCCGGCCGGGTACTGTGGCGCGTGGTCATCGGGCCGTAGGCCCGTGCCTGTCGCTCGTATATATATATATATATATATATATTAGTAGTAGATTATATATAATGTTTGACTATTGGCATTGGCAGGTGATGGGGTTGTGACTCGAGGTCAAGCTTATGGAATTCGAAGCATTCGAGTGGACGGAAATGATGCCCTTGCTGTGTACAGCGCAGTTCATATGGCAAGAGAGATGGCTGTATTTGAAGCCAGGCCCATTTTGATTGAAGCAAGTGGCCTTCACTTTGAATTAACTCTGTTATGGTTTGCTTATGATTCTAAAAAGTTCTTTTTAAAACATGCCAGGCTCTTACTTACAGAGTTGGGCATCACTCAACATCTGATGACTCTACGAAGTACCGATTGGTGGATGAAATCGAGCATTGGAGATCTTCGAGGGATCCTATTTCCCGATATAGATTGTGGCTCGAGAGGAATGGATGGTGGTGTGATGATGCTGAATCTGAACTCAGAAGCAGTGTTAGGAAAGAGGTGGTGTTCACACAATGTTGTTATTTAGAGGCTATTTGTTTTATTCAATCATGAATTGAAATATCATTGATTCAATGATATTTCGAGTTTTTTTAAAAATTAAAATGGTTTTAAAAAACCCAAGTGCTTTTGATCTCAGCCATCCAAAACCGATGGGATGGCTGTGATTATCAATTCACTTCATTCTTCATACTGTTACTTAACAGATGCAGCAAGTTAAAACCCGTCAAAAAATGTAGATGCAAGGCACCATTGATGAAATTTTTTACCAAAATTTGATAGATTCTTTACCAAAATTTGATGTTCTTTCATGCAGTTATTGCAAGCAATCCAGGTTGCAGAGAGAGAGCAGAAACCGGCGCTCGGAGAATTATTCAGCGATGTTTATGATATAATCCCATCAAATCTGAGGGAACAAGAGCAATTTCTTCGTCACACTGTCAAGAAACATCCAGGGGATTATCCGCATAATGTTCCTGCTTAGGTCACTTGAACTTAAAATCTTTGATAGGGTATCTGCATCGATGCGCCTGATTCAATTATTGCCCCAATTGATTCTATTTCAAGTCGGTGATTCTATGTTGGTAGCTGAAATCTTGTATCACTTCATTAATTTGAAAATTGAAAGTGAGTAATTGTGTAAGGGAATGTTTTTAAATAGGATCATAGTTATTTGAGTTCATTATTCTAAGCCTTTGAGCCTTACATAAACAGCTAAACACCCACTATTTTTGGGTGGGGATCATGAGGAGTGTCTCAGTTTTTTCTATATTTCTTAATTCCTGAGTTCCCGAAATGTATGGCCAAATATTGAGGATTGTTGGATTCGGTTCCCAACTGATGCGGATAAAACCCGCAGCCATGGATGTTGAGAGATCCATAATGAAATGACTAAGCGGTGGCAAACACAGGACACTATAGGGTCAGATCAACAAGCTCTCAACAACCTATATCTAGTTTTATATATTATTATTGTTAGGAAAGAGATCCATCTTTGTAATGATGGGTGTGCATATAATCACACTCCTCATGATCCCCACCCAAAAATAGTGGGATCATGTGTTTGACCACACGTGCGATCACCACGCCCGATCATCCCTGCACCGATCTCATCACGCGTAATAAATGAACCGCTGCGGGCGCTGCCTTGCCGGCGGTGGCAGGCCGGCATCCTCCCTGGACGCCGGCTGCCCCCTCCTCTCGCCGCGTCGGCAGCCGATACCCCTCGACAACCGGCCGCGATCGAGCAAGCGGCCGCGAGGGCCGCTCCCCCTCGGCCGCCGGCCGCGGCTGAGAGAGCGGTCGCCCCGGACGTTGTCCCTCGGCCGTCGGCTGCGGCTGAAGGGCCGCTCCCCTTCAGCCGTCGGCCGCGGCCGGAAGGGCGGCTGTGGTCGCGAGAGCGGCTGCGCTAGCCGCTCTCGGCCGCTCCCTTCCTCGACTGTTGGCCGCGTCCGAGAGAGCGGCCGCATGGGCCGCTCCCTCCCGCGGCCGAGAGAGCGGCCGCGTGGGCCGCTCTATCTCGGCCGTCGGCGCGCGGCCGAGGAAGCGAACGCGTCGGCCGCTCCTCGGCCGTCGTCGGTGGTCTTCTCCTCGCCGACAAATTCAGCGGCTAGTTTGTCGGCTGCCCGTGGAGTCCCCCCTCCCAACCCCGTCGTTCGATTGTTTGGGGTCGTTCCCCGCCATCTGATTCACGTGTAACCACCCACTAATCACAGCGTTAGTGGGAGGATTTAATTAATAATTTAATAATTATTTAGGGTGCAAATAGCGGGATTAATTATCATGATATAATACGGTTGGTTGTGGTGTGCGGATAGCCACTTAACTACCATTACCACCCCCTGGAGCCTATAAAAGGTGCCTCAAGTCTCTTCATTTCAGACCTTTTTCATTCGAGTCTTCTTCTACCTCAAGTCGAAGCTCTGCCGGATTCCTTCTATGAGCAGTACCCGAGCCGCATCCGAGCCACGTACGAGCCAAGTTGAAGCCGCCCGACGAAGCCCAATCTCTCCATTTTCAAGTGGCCTCCGCAACCGCAAGTTTAGACACTCTGCTCCCACGTCCATAATCAGCAAGACGCTCAGCGAAGCCCATCAACACAAAGTGCAACTTGTAACAAACTCCTAACGCGACGGTCTGTCGTCCGTCGTGTGCCAAGTATTCTCTCACTTCAAAACTGTAACGAGAGGTGACATGTCACCCTCGATTTCACAAACAAGCTGTAACAACCAGAAAATAGTGGACTTTGACCGACATAGATCTGGTCACGTGATTTTTTGCTCGGTTGAGGGATTTTTTCACGTTAAATCTTTGTGTGTACGATCTACCTATTTTTTTGACTGTGCGCGCACTCGGCCATTACGACAGCTAAGGCAGTCCAAATTATTCTGGTCCGATCGGGACGTTGAGTTAGACCGCAACAGTTTGGCGCCGTCTGTGGGAAGCGAGTTCCTAGCATCCTCGGAACACAGTACCCTCAACACTACGGTACTCGTAATTAGAAACCATGGCAGGATAAGCTGCTCGCACTACATAAGGGAAGACACTTGGGGGGCAGGTTGGTCCAATTCCCCCTCACATGCATGTCATCATACATGAATAATTACCCCCCTATGCGGATATCCAAGGCGCAGAGCCCGTTTAGACAGAAGACCTGAATATCTAAGTCACTACAACTGCCCTGAAGTAGCGAGCCTCGATGAGGGGCTCACACGCGAAGAAGTTCTCAACTTAATCACAGAAGGGCGCGAGCAAGGCAAGCGACGTGCCGCTTTATCCAGCCTGCCCCTCCACCATTTCTCGCCATTTGCACCTGAGGTCATGACACATCAAATCTCCTATGGTTTCAAGCTCTCAAAGATCGAGACGTACGATGGTACAAGTGACCCGTCAGAGCATGTCAGACACTTCTCAATCATGATGTAACTTTGCAATGCCCCAGTTCTACTGTTGTGCCAAGCTTTCCCGACAACTTTGAAAGGAAAAGCTCAAACCTGGTTCCTATCTTTGAAGGAGGGGTGATAAAGAATTTCATAGAACTATCACAACAATTTACAAACCAATTCATCGTCAGTCGTCGAATAGTTAAAGATTCTTCCCACTTATTTGGGATCCGCCAAAGTGAAGGAGAAACCCTCAGAGATGTTTTTTGTCGTTTCACTACAGTTGCACGATTGTCTCGGGCATCAGCCTCGAGCTCTTACGAGGCTTCCTCTTAGGAGGACTCTGCCCCAGCAGCTTCTATTCAGCATTAATGAAAAAAATAGCATCAAATTATCATGATATAATACGACAAGTCGAAGACCAGATTGTAGGCTTGCAGCTGATGAAGCAATTGAGATACATCTGTAAAAGTAGCTAACACGCAGCTAACAAGCAACTAACAGACAGGCAGAAATTTGAATAATAGAAAGTTTTATTATCCAAAAAGATATCATTTACAAAGGTATGACCTCCCTTTTATAGAATGTAGGAGATATGAGAGAGTACAAACAAACAATGTGGGACTAAAAATGTACAGGGCTGAGCGGCTAGAAAATAAAGAGACCGCACAGGCCGCGCGGTTAGACAAATGGGCTAACCGCTTGGCAACTCCAGCAGGAAGAGAACACGCCACAATAGGAGACTGATAGACCGCCCGGTTTCCAAGCTTCTGAGAGAGACCGCCAGACCGCTCGGACTACAAACAATAACAGTCTGAATACGAACCTGCTGGAAAGGAACCACTAGACCGCGCGGTCAACAACCCGCCAGACAGAACCGCAAGGCCGCCCGGTATAATACTTCAACACTCCCCCTCAAGCTGGAGCATAGATATCAATCATGCCCAGCTTGTCACAATTGTGGAAGAAGGAAGTAGAGACCGGTTTTGTGAAGATATCCGCCAATTCTTTGTTGGAGGTGACAAACGGAGTACAAATATGTTTCTTCCAAACCTATTCTTGAATGAAGTGACAGTCGACCTCTATATGCTTTGTTCTCTCATGGAAGACCGGATTTTTGGATATATATATATACCAGCCTTGTTTTCACAGAACATAGGAAGAGGATAGTCATAGACCTCTCCTAGGTCAAGCATGAGAGCCCGCAACCACTTTAACTCACACGTGGTTGACGTCATACTCCGGTATTCGGCTTCTGCACTGGATCTCGAGACAACAGACTGTTTCATGCTCTTCCAACTCACAAGATTTCCTCCAACAAAAGTACAAAAACCTGATGTGGATTTACGATCGACTTTATCATCCGCATAACTTGAATCTGAGTAGGCTTCAACCCTCAGAGGACAAATCCTCTGAAAGAGTGGCCCTTTTCCCGGTGCTGCTTTGACATACTCTAAAATCTTCAAGGCAGACTGAAGATGACACTCCCTGGGAGCTTGCATAAACTGACTAACCTTGCCTACAGCATAGGAGATGTCGGGTCTGGTTACCGTGAGATAGATGAGTTTTCCCACCAAACGTCTGTACCTCATGACATCAGAAAGAAGAGGCGAGTCATCTGTCCATGTTTTGTCTTCTCCAATAGCCATGGGAAACCGGGACGGTTTGGCACTTGTCAATCCGGCCTCTTGTAGAAGATCAAGGGCATACTTCCTTTGGGAGAGAACCAACGAGTCAAGCTTCCGAGAGATTTCTATCCCCAAAAAGTATTTCGGGGTGCCCATATCATTCGTGACCAGGTGTTGACGAAGGTGTTTCTTCGTCAAGTCCACCCCAGCTTGGTCATCGCCAGTAAGAAGAATATCATCCACATACACTGCCAAAACCACCAGTCCCGATGCAGTTTTGCGAATAAATAAGGAGTGATCGGCCGAACTCCTTGCAAAGCCGATGGTAGCCACAATTCCACTGAACTTGTCGAATCATGCCCGAGGGCTCTGCTTTAGGCCATAAATGGCCTTCTTCAAACGATGTACTCGTGTCTCCCCCTGAGCAACATACCCAGGAGGTTGCTCCATGTAGACGTCCTCCTGAATATCTCCAGAGAGAAAGGCATTCTTGACATCAAGCTGGGAAATAGCCCAATCCCTGATGACAGCCACAGAGAGAAGAACCCGGATGGTGCTGAGTTGAGCAATCAGAGATAAAGTGTCAAAGTAATCAATTCCATAAGTCTGAGTGAAGCCTTTGGCCACCAACCGGGCCTTGTAGCGATCCACAGTGCCGTCGGGGCGAAATTTCATAATAAACACCCAGCGAAAGCCAACCACATCAGTACCCACTGGTGGAGGAACAAGGGTCCAGGTACCCCTTTCAGTAAGAGTATCCATCTCCTCATCCATGACAGATTTCCAATGAGGAATAGCAAGAGCCTCCTGGTAGGTGCGGAGAGTGGAAGTAGCTGAGATAGCCAAGGCAAAACACCTGCGAGAAGGAGAAAGCCGATCATAGGAAACAACTGCCGCAAGCTGGTGTTGAGTACACGCTCGCACCCCTTTGCGAAGAGCAATGGGAAGATCCAGGTTGATGCGGGCCTCAGCGACCGGAGCGTCCGTGGCGGAGAAGGCCGGCCCGGGACTAGAGAGACGGCTGCGGAGAAGAGGGAGAAGGTGTAGGGGGGAGACAGACAGAGGAGGGGACGGAGGAGGAGATGAGGGAAGATGGGAGACGTCGATAGGCGTGTAAGGAACTGAGAGAGGTGGTCGAGAAGGAGGGACGTCAGGAGGAAGAGGGGATTCAAGAGAGAAGTAGGATGCATTCTCGAAGAAGGTCACGTCTGCGGACACAAATTGTTTGCGCAGAACGAGGTCAAAACAACAATATCCTTTTTGAGTGGTAGAGTACCCCCAAAAAGACACACTTGGTGGAACGGGGGGAAAGCTTGTCGCGGGTAGCAGACGGAGCGTGTACAAAAGCCATACACCCAAAGACATGGAGAGGGAGAGGAAAAGGTTCCTTGCTGGGGTATAGAATGGAGAAGGGTATCTGGCTGTGGAGAACCGTGGAGGGAAGGCGATTGATGAGATAACATGCGAGGAGCACAACGTAGCCCTAGTCGGAGCGGGGCACTTGAATCTGCTTCATGAGAGTGCGAGCGACTTCAAGGAGGTGACGGTTTTTATGCTCTGCCAGCCCATTTTGCTGGGAGGTGTAAACATAGGTGGTCTGATGAACAAGACCATGTTGCAGAAAGAAGGAGGAGAACTCATGACTAAGATATTCCTTAGCATTATCACAGCGAAAGACTTTAATAGAAATGCTAAATTGAGTTTTAATCATAAAATGAAAAGATTGTCAGATAGAAAAGAGTTCAGAGCGATCTTTTAACAGATACACCCATGTACATCTAGAAAAATCATCTATAAAAGTTACAAAGTAGGAACTACCCCGACCAACGGTGAGGGTAGGAGCAGGACCCCAAACATCAGAATGAATGAGATCAAACGGGCGAGAGGAGCCATGGCCTTGCTTCGGCGGGAAGGAGGAGCGATGATGTTTGCCAAGCTGACACGCATCATAGTTGAGCGGAGAACTGGGCGGAGGTAAGTGGGGCAGAAGCTGTCGAAGAATCCGAGGAGGAGGATGTCCAAGGCGAAGATGTCATTGAAGCAGATCTGTAGAGGAGGAGGAGTAGGCGGTCAGAGCGGAAACGTTATCGAGGAAGTAGAGGTCGCCGCTCTCAGTCCCAGTAGCAATCGTCCGCTGGGTCCACGGGTCCTGAAAAGAACAAGAAGTGAGAGTGAATAAGACGGAGCACTGAAGTTGCCGGCATAAAGTAGTAACAGATAATAAGTTGCACGGGAACTTCGGGACATAGAGAGTGTCCTCCAAGCGAAGAGACGGGGTGACTTGAACCATGCCCGTCCCATGAACCGGGGACGGTGAACCATCCGCCACACGAACCGGGGGCAATCAGTCATGCGTTTCAAGGAGAGAGAAGCAATGAGGATTGCCAGTCATATGATTTGTAGCACCCGAGTCAATCAGCCATTTACCTTGGGTAACGATGTGGGCACTGCCTGAAGTCGTGGCCACAGAGGCAGATTGCCGAGAGGAGGCAGAGGTCGAGGAAGGTGCATCATCGGAAGGGTAAAGATGAGGATGTTTCTGCCAGCAACGGTTAACAGAATGGCCGGTACGACCACAGTGAGAGCAGAGGAACCTGGACGAACCGCGCCCGCCGGAGTGGCTGCGGCCACTAGCCCCCCCCCCCCCCCCCCCCCCCCCCCCCGCTGAGCCTAGTGAGCATAGGAGTCCTGGGAAGGAGGGTAGGTCAACAGAGGGCGCTGGAGCAGCGAAGTAACGACGGCAATGCGAGCCGCGGTGGCATCCAAAGTGGGAGACTCCGCCTCATCCAAGATCTGCTGGCGGATCATATCATAGGAATCGGGAAGGCGGAGAAGATAACAAACAACCAGGAGTTCCTAGAAGTGTTTGTGCGGGTCGGCCAAGTCTGCGGAGAAGGGGTGATTCTGGAGGATCTCGGCGCCAAGAGCCTGAACATGTTGATAAGCCGCAGCAGGAGACATGGAAGGGCGGACAAAGAGGTCCGCATAAAGAGTATAAATGCGGGACGGTTGGCCCCCCTTCGAATATAGAGTAGCGAGGTGAAGCCAAGCAGCCTTGACCGTCTCATCATGGCGAATGACGGGAAGGCACTCATCAGAGGCTTTTGGCCAACCAAGTGCGGACAAGAGAATCACTCGCATCCCAGTCATCAAATTGAGGAGAGTTAAGAGGTAGAGGGTCATAGGTGAGGTGATGACGCTTGCGCTGAGAGCGAAGAAGAAAGGTAAAAGAAACGCTCCAATTGGGATAGTTGGAGCCAACAAGTTTAGAAAGCATGCCAAGATTGCCAGAAGGAGTAGGAGGAGGAGGAGGAGCCGCAGGAGTGGTGGAGGTAGAGATAACGGGGGTGGAGAGACCGGAATTGGCCATAGAGAATGCAGGAAACCGTAAGAGAAGAAGAGAAGCCGCGGGGAGAGAAAAAGGAGAGAAAGCCGCACGACCTAAGGAGGAGGCCGGTACACGAGAAATAAACTGCAGCGATCAAGGACGAAACCGTAGCGGTTTAAAGAGAAGAAGCTGCAGCAGCACGGTGGCATAACACCAGCGGCCAGGAAGCAGACAAAGGCACATGGAAAGATGTCGCGCGAACTGAAAGAGGCCGAGCGAACAAAAGAGAAGATGAAGCAAGGGACCCGAGAGAATAGGTCGAGAACAGACCGAGGGAAGTCGCGTGAACAGGGCAGCGATAAGGCAAAGAAGCCGCTTGGACAAGCCGCGCAGACAGAAGAGCCAAAGACGGAATCACGACGAATCGATCGTTGGCTCTGATACCATGTAAATGTAGCTAACACACAGCTAACAAGCAGCTAACAGACAGACAGAAATTTGAATAATAGAAAGTTTTATTATCCAAAAAGATATCATTTATAAAAGTATGACCTCCCTTTTGTTAAATTTTCTCAACGTGGTCAGCAAGATAGCCCAAACGCCAAATTAATATCTTCGGAACTACCCAGTTCGCACGTTGAACCAGCAGAAACCAAGGACTAGAGGTACAAAGGTTAATCTCAACAAACAATGGAGGCACAAGCAGGTCTTTTGTACATTCACTTCTTTACAATGCGAGGCATACATAGAGAGACATGATTTCGCTAGTATAACAGCTGAAAACAGAAAGCACCAAAAAACAAGCCAGGCGGACAGCACCGGAGTCCGCTAAGACCGCGAGGTCGCCGAGGTCGCCGAGTCCGCTGAGATCGCCCACGCTACGCTGCAATCCGCCGAATTGCCACGGAGTCCGCCGAAGCCGCGCGGACACACCGTTATTCGCCTCCTGCTGAACCTGAAATGAGGAACACCCCTACCTGCCCGAAGCCGGCGGACAGGTTATTGAAGCTGGCAAAGATGAATCAGAGCTGACAAGCCGCAGAGCGACCTCCTGCTGAGTCCGCAGAGACCGCACACTTCCAAGTAGTTGACCGAAGTCACAGCCAAACTCCTGGCTCCTTGAAGCTATCCGCGCGACCTGCACACAGCAAACCGTCAGCCTGAAACAATCCGCGCGGACTGACAAACACAGACCGCAGCAATTCGCTCAACCCAACTTACTGTTCACTCTCGTTACTTAGGTTATGCCAGGGGGGTCCTATTTATAGGCAAGATGAGGAGTGTGGTCACCGCCCAAGAGATAGCGTCACCACCCCAGCCCGCGCGATAGCAAACCTCCATCCGCCGAGTCCGCATGGACTTAGCCGGATACCAAGGGAAACCGCCAGGAGCAAGGCAAACATTGGTGAACCCTCTCCAGTCCGCCCAAGCTATGCGGACAAGGCATCAGCCCGCAAAGCTCCAACCACTGCAAGACAGCAACCCTCTTCAATGGCAGTCCGCACCAACCCGAGGCAGTCCGCAAGACTCACGCCTCAATCTGCCACAAGTCCACGACCAAAGGAAGACAACAACAGTCCACCCGGTCACAGCAGACTTGGCGGATACCGTGGACACCATGGCCTTGGCACAAAGTGTGACTAAGTCCAAAACCATCAAGGGTCAATGCGAGCATGGCAGACTCAAATTCCCGTCCGCCAAACACCCTAGCACAGACCGCCATCAGTCCGCGAGCTCCTCGCACTTCTGTCCAAAACAGCAGCCAACCCCGGACTCCAAACCCAGTCCGCCAATCGATCTCCACAGCAAATCGCCTGCTGTGCCACCAGAGCTCGACAAGGCCTCAGCCAAGCTCTAAGCTCAGTCCGCAACAGCCCACACCGCGGACACTCCAGTCCGCAAGCTACCCGCGGACACGAGCCAAACCGCCTATCAGCACAAACTTGCACCCGCGGCCACTGAGCAATGCACCAGTCCGCAAGCCTTTATCCGCTCAGGCCGCTCTTTGGCAAAGCCAATCAGCAAACACCCTATCCGCAGAAACCAGGCCGCATAGTCCGCGGACTCAACCCGTGCAGACCGCCCAGAAGAACAACTGGCTTCTCACTAGACCTTCCACCAGGCCGCAAATCTCAGTCCGCCCAGTCCGCCTAGTCCGCCAAAGCTGTCCGCCCCAGGCCGCCCGGCCTGTCCTGTCACCCACTTCCACTTCACAAATTTCAACACTCCCCCTTGAAGTGGGAAGTGGTGACCAAGCCCAGCAAGCTGCGCAAGCGTTCAAAGGGCCCCTTCGACAGTGGCTTCGTGAAGATGTCAGCAAGATTATCTTCACTCCGAACATGCCCGACCAGCAGAGACCCCTCCAACACCTTCTCCCTGATGAAGTGGTGATCAATCTCTATATGCTTGGTCCTGGAGTGACACACTGGATTGTTAACCAGTTTGAGAGCACTCTCATTGTCACCCCGGAGTAAAGTATGCCCTTGCACTTCTTCATGAACATCCTCTATAAGCCTCCTCAACCAAACAGCTTCCCGAGCAGCTAAGGCCGAAGCCTTATACTCCGCCTCCGTGGTTGAAACCGACACCGAGTCCTGCTTCTTGCTACACCACGAGATGCTAGCTGAACCGCAAGTGAACACATAACCTGAAGTAGACCTTCGATCATCCGAATCACCGCCATAGTCAGCATCCGTGTACCCGAGCAACACAACCTCCGCGTCCCTTCTATAGATGAGTCCCATGTCAGAAGAAGCCTTGACATATTTCAGAATTCCCTTTGCCGCCACTAGATGAGATTGCCTTGGTTCAGCCATATACCGACTTACTCGGCCAACAGCATAAGCAATATCTGGCCTTGTAATCGTCAGGTAAATCAAGCTCCCAACAAGAGCCCTGAACATCAAGGGATCATGAAGAACCCTTCCCTCATCTCGTCGAAGCTTCAGCCCAGATTCCAGTGGAGTAGAGCACTTCTTCCCTTTGCCTATGCCAAACCGCTTCACAATGCGATCAGCATACCCTTTCTGGCTAATGAGAACCCCGCACTCCTTCCTCTCCACTTCCAGACCGAGAAAGTGATGCAACTCTCCCAAGTCTTTCATCTCGAAGCGTATAGCAAGCTCAGCCCTGAGCCTTGCTACTTCCCCCTCCGAGTTCCCTGTGATGATCATGTCATCCACATACAGCAGGACCAAGACTCATAGCTCTCCCTTCTTCTTGACGAACAAGCTTGAATCCGAGTTAGAAGCAAGGTATCCACAAAATTGCAAGTACTCTGCAATCTTCCCATACCACGCTCTAGGAGCTTGCTTCAACCCATAGAGAGCCTTCCTGAGTTTGCAGACATAGTCCGGATGCTTCTCAGAGACAAAACCAAGCGGCTGCTCCATGAAGATGTCCTTGTCAATCTCTCCGTAAAGAAAGGCATTCTTCACATCGAGTTGCCACAACCTCCATCCCTTGCTAGCAGCCAAGGCGATCACCACTCTTATAGAAGTCATCTTCGCAACTGGACTGAATGTCTCCTCATAGTCTTCTCCATACTGCTGTGAGAATCCTCTAGCGACCAGGCGAGCCTTGAACCGATCAATGCTCTCATCAGCCTTCTTCTTCAACTTATACACCCACTTGCAAGTAACCGGAGTAACGCCATCAACCTTGGGCACAAGGTCCCAGGTTTCATTCTTCTTCAGAGCATCAATATCTTCCTTCATGGCATCATCCCACTCCTTTACTCCAGTGGCCTCGTTGAAGTTTGCAGGCTCTCGCTCATCCAGAGGACGTGCAAAGAAGCAGGAGACAAAGCTCACTGCATTCCCATCACAGTACCGAGCCGGTGGCTTAACCACCCTCTTCGATCTCCGAAGAACTGGCTCCTTGCTCAAGGCTTCCGTTGCTTCTTCGGGCTCCACTCCTACCTGGGGCAAGCATTGAGCAGTGCTCCCCCTGCTTCCTGAGCCAGAAGGCTCAGCCTCGGAGTTCGAAGCAATAGGAGCTGCTGGTGAAACAGCAAGCTCCTCTTCCAAGCCTTCAGCAGCCTCCACCGGTGCTTCATCAACCTTGCTACTTCCGGTTAGCTCCACTGAGCCACCTCCATATGACGCCAGCTCGTCAAAGACAACGTCTCTTGACACCACAAACTTCTTTGTCACAGGGTCCATGCATTTCCATCCCTTCTTCCGCTCATCATAGCCAACAAAGACAAGTTTCCTTGCCTTCGCATCCAGCTTTGTCCGTGAAGCATCTGGGACATGCACGTAGCAAGTTGAACCGAACACCCTAAGGTGTCCAACACTCGGCTTCTCCTTCAGCAACAGCTCAATGGGAGTCTTCATGTTGATAGGGCTGAGTGGCATCCGGTTGATAACATAAGCAGCACAAGACATTCCATCCGCCCAAAAGGACCTTGGGATATCTTTCGCATGAAGCCAACATTTGCAGGTTTCCGTCAAATGACGGATCTTCCGCTCTGCTACCCCATTTTGTTGTGGAGTGTGAGCACAAGTAATCTACCGTTGGATCCCGTGCTTCCTGCAGAAGTTAGAAAACTCGGAGGAGACAAACTCACCCCCGTTATCAGTTCTAAACTTCTTAATCCGCAAGCCAAGCCGGCCTTCTACCAACTCCTTAAACTCCACAAACAAACGGAAGGCTTCCGACTTCTCCTTTAAGAAGTACACCCAAGTATACCTTGAGTAGTCATCAACCAAGACAAGCATATATCTGCTTCCACCAAGGCTGGCAGTAACCGTCGGTCCCATCAGGTCGCCATGAACACACTCCAGTGGTTTCTTGCTCCTTGTTTGTGATTTATCAAATGGAAGGCGATGTGCCTTACCGTATTGACAGCCCGCACAAACATGCCCATCACCAAAGGAGGACAACTTCGGCAACCCCCTCACCAAACTTCTACTCGCCATTGCCTTCAGCTTGTCCATGCCAACATGCCCCAGCCTCTCATGCTAGATAGCGGCGCTATCATTGGCCCTCATTCTATCAACATAAGCACTGGTGGAAAGAACAAATAAGTTCTTCACCCTCCTCCCAACATGAGCAACATCAGCCTTTACCGTTGATACGTTGCGAAGGAACCTCACGTCTGTTGGCCCAAACAGAACGTGATATCCAGCGTCCACCGCATTGGTCACCGAGAAGAGGTTCTTCTTCATGCCCGGCACGTGATACACACTCCTTAACGTGAGTGGCCCCTGATCACTACCCAATGACACGACCCCCTCTTTCTCTACTGCATAAACAGTATTATCAGCAGTGATAATAGCTTCATTACCTGAGTAAGCCTGCATGGAGGTGAACTTTGATTTGTCTCCGGTGAGGTGATGACCACACCCGGAGTCCACGATCCACTCGCTGTTGAAGTCCTCAGCAGACAAGGCCCGGACACAAGTGCCCGTCATGAAAGCTCCGCCCCATCCTGCTTCTTCACTTCTCGAGCAAGCTTCCTCCTTTCCCGCAGCATGTCCAGGCTGCAGTTTGACCTTGCAGTCCCGCTTGAAGTGCCCTCGCTGATGACACCGGTAGCACTTCAAGTTCTTCTTCCAGTCCTTAGGAGCATTGCTCCTCTCCGGCGGATATGAAGTTGAAGTCTCCTTCTCACCCAACGATGTGATCAAACAGTTCCGGAGACACAGCTCTCTTCAGAATGAACTCCGCCTTAGCATTTGTTCTTCTCCAGAGCCTCACCTGCTCAGCAGTACTGAAAGCAGCAGTTACTTCCTGTCTGTCGTCACCACCGACGACTTCCCACAGCTCCTCGCCAAGAAGATAACTCTTCATGCACGACTTCCACTTCTTGAAGTTAGTCGGCGTTAAGAGTTCAATGCCAAGACCTCTTGCAAAACTCCCTTCCATTGCAACACCTGTTGGCAACCTTTCAGCAGCTCCGAGCAACAACACAGGTTGATCACCACTCAATCACTGAGTAACAACACTGGCTGACTTCCGCTCACGCAACTGAACCTCAGAAACCTCCCTCTGATACCATGTTAAATTTTCTCAACGTGGTCAGCAAGATAGCCCAAACTCCAAATTAATATCTTCGGAACTACCCAGTTCGCACATTGAACCAGCGGAAACCAAGGACTAGAGGTACAAAGGTTAATCCCAACAAACAATGGAGGCACAAGCAGGTCTTTTATACATTCACTTCTTTACAATGCGAGACATA
Source organism: Platanthera guangdongensis (assembly GCA_039583875.1). Classification (NCBI taxonomy): domain Eukaryota; kingdom Viridiplantae; phylum Streptophyta; class Magnoliopsida; order Asparagales; family Orchidaceae; genus Platanthera; species Platanthera guangdongensis. Next base: position 111,013,109 of record CM077157.1, on the reverse strand, counting down.
CATAGCGAGACATGATTTCGCTAATATAACAGCTGAAAACAGAAAGCACCAAAAAACAAGCCGGGCGGACAGCACCGGAGTCCGCCGAGACCGCGAGGTCGCCGAGTCCACTGAGATCGCCCACGCTACGCTGCAATCCGCCGAATTGCCACGGAGTCCGCCGAAGCGCGAGGCCGCGCGGACACACCATTATTCGCCTCCTGCTGAACCTGAACTGAGGAACACCCCTACCTGCCTGAAGCCGGCGGACAGGTTATTGAAGCTGGCAAAGATGAATCAGAGCTGACAAGCCGCAGAGCGACCTCCTGCTGAGTCCGCAGAGACCGCACACTTCCAAGTACTTGACCGAAGTCACAGCCAAACTCCTGGCTCCTTGAAGCTATCCGCTGTTGGAGTTACCATGATGATCTGGAAGTGATCAAACATGTAATCTAACTGCCAACGTGATATGAGCCTGCAGGGTCGCACATAAGAGATGTGGAGAAGTTGGATAACTGACTGTGTTGGTAAAGGTTGCCAATCACCGACCTGAATGGGGGTTGTGGGCAAAGTGTTGCCTTAAAAGGATCGTCGGGTTGGGCAAATGTTGCCTTGGAAGGCTGGTTAGATTGTCGTCCGAGGGTCAATAGCATTCGTCGAGAATCGTCTTTCTGATTCCCGCCGATCGACGAGAATCATCTCTTTGATTCTCGCCGATCGACGAGAATCGTCGAGAATCAACATGTTGATTATCGACGATCGACGACTTCCACATGTATCGTCGACCGCGGTTCGACGATCGACGAGTTCGTCGTGTATCATCAAGTCATGCTCGACGATCGGCGAGAATCGTCGAGTATTGCACTCTGATTCTCGCCGATCCATAATGATACTCGATGATTGATTCTCTCCGAACCTGCTCAGTGATGCTCGCCGATTGTCGCCGATTCTCACCGATTGATACTCGCCGATTCTGAACCCTATTTCGGGGTGGTCTGCGGATAGCATTTTTCCTGGGTTTATTTATACCTTTGGTATAAATACAACACTTAGGGTTTTCGGGAACTCTCTCGCGATTTTCTCCTGTAGCAGATCGAAACCCGCGACGGAAGAGCTCCGTTCCGCGATCGTTCCGCCGATCCCGAATCCCGCCGCAGACGAAAGGGTTCCGCCACCGCCGTGTTCGCTCCGTCGACCCCCTCTTCTCCGGCGATCGTCGCTGGCGCTGCAATCCCTGGCGCGGACCTAGCAGTCCGTGGGAAAGCAAGGTGCGGTCTTCTCCTTCCCGATAATCCGTGCGACGGATAGATCAGCATTCTCCCACTCGTGTGGACTTCTGCAGAAACGTGGACATTATTCCACGTAGAACTCGCCGCTAGCAGGAAGAAGAAATTTGGAGCATCTCCGTTGAGTTGTGACTCAACGCCACTGAGGTAATTTTTGCCTAGTTTTTGCTAACTTCTTGATTCAACGTTCATATCCCGATCCACATCTCTTTGGGTTTTTCTTGATGTTTATTTTTCCGCTGCGTGCACAAGCGTTGTGCCATCCTCATAGAGAAACCCAACAGTGGTATCAGAGGGAGGTTTCGGCCATGATCGTTGTTTTGGAAGTTTGTTATTCCAGTGCATGTAAACCTAGGGATTTAGAAGTGTTCTACATGTCTAGATTTAGTCTTGGTCTCCTCCAAGAACGTCTGGGATTTCGTGGGAATTTCCAAGTGTTAGAAATTGTTGTCTCCTTAGCAGTAACCATCCCTCGAGTATGTTTTGGATTGTGAATCCAACATAGAGAGATGAGCTTGTCTACTGCTTTAAGTTGAGTTGTCTTTGCCTTTGTCCAATGCATGTAAATCTGAGGATTTGGAAGTTTCCGGATGTTCAGATTTAGCCCTTCCTTCTATCAAATGTTGATGGTGTCAGGATGTGCACATAAGGGATGCATGTGGTTTTAGAAATTTTGTTTTTCTTTGGATGTGCACATTGATCAAATGTTGATCATGGTTAATTGTTAACCTATAATTGAAAAATCCCTTCATCTAATATTAAGTGTTCGGATGCCTTCCGATGGATGACACTCTTCCTGCCTCGATCGATGAAGTGTGGGCTTGCCAAAGCAAGGTGCATTAATCTATCTTGGTAAGGGTGCGAGCGGATAATTGTGATATCCCACTGTCGACATCGGGTCATACTTAACTAGGTGACCTCAAAGGTTGAGTGCCTAGAGGCATAGGGTTGGCATGCACCATACGTTGGATGCGAATAAGGAGTTATTCACCAACCATACAAGAATTGCATGAGGATGCAATTGGCAAGCGTTGCCTACCTAAATAACCGCATCCTGAGAGGAACGCCAAAGCGGACTCATAGTGTTGGTGAAATACGGATCTTGTCCACTAAGAGAGTAGCTCGCATGAACTCTCCGAATTGTTAGTGAGGGCTATCATTTCGAATAAAATAGTGGGAGTATTTTAATTGAAGTCCAAATTAAAATAAATTGTATTTGAAATTTGGTACTGATTTTATTCTGCAAAAATTCTTGTAGAATTCCATGGCAAGTGTTTCACACTCCACGTTGTCTCTGAGAGCCATCCTTGAGAAGGATAAGCTCAGTGGGACAAATTACATGGACTGGTACAGGAACCTGAGAATTGTTCTCAGGCAGGAGCGAAAGCTCTATGTCTTGGAAGAAGAAGCCCCCGAGGTGCCGACCGGGAACTCTTCCCGTGCTGAGAAAGATACTTATAAGAAGTATACTGCGATGCTTTGGATGTCGAATGCCTTATGCTTGCCACCATGAACTCTGAGCTTCAGAAGCAACATGAGAACATGGGGTGCAAGGAGATTGACGAGCATCTCAAGAAAATGTTTCAAGGGCAGGCTCGTCAAGAGAGGTTCGACATCACGAAAGCGTTGTTTCAGTGCAAGATGGGAGTTCGAGACTCAGTAGGGACTCACGTACTCAAGATGATTGGGTATATCGAGAACCTTGAAAGGCTGGGTTTTCCTCTTGGTCAAGAGTTGGCCACGGATCTGATCCTGCAATCGTTGCCGGACAGTTATGAGCAGTTCGTCTTGAACTACAACATGAATGAGATAGACAAGACACTGCCCGAACTCCTAGGCATGTTGAGAACTGCCGAAATCAACATGAAGAAGGCCAAGCCTGCCAGCGCCATACCGATGGTGCATAAGGGCAAGGGCAAAGCCAAGGGTTCCAAGAAGACGAAGGTGGGACCTAAGTCATATCTTGAGCCCAAGTCTTCAGCACTGATGAAAAAGAAAAACATGGTGAAGGAAGGGAAATGCCACCACTGTGGAAAGGCTGGTCATTGGAGGAGGAACTGTCCTTCATACATTGAGGGTCTGCAGAAATTGAGGGGAGATATGACTTCCGCTTCAAATGTTTACGTTATAGAGATAAACCTTTCTGCTCCTTCATCTTGGGTATTGGATACCGGATGTGGTTCTCACATTTGTACAAATGTGCAGGAACTGGGAAGGAGAAGATTGCTGAGTAAAGGGGAGGTGGACCTCCGCGTCGGCAATGGAGCAAGAGTTGCTGCTGTAGCCGTAGGGGATCGTCTTTCTTTGCCTAGTGGGCTTATAATAGAACTTGATAATTGTTATTTCGTTCCGGCGATAACTAGAAACATTATATCTATTTCATGTTTGGACATGATTGGATTTTCTTTTATAATTAAGAACAATTGTTGTTCTATATTTAAGAATGATGTTTGTTATGCTGTAGCCCAATTGTTTAATGGTCTTTATGTTTTGAACTTGGACCATCTGATCTGTAATGTAGATAATAATAAAAGACTAAGAACAAATGACTCAAACCCTACGTATCTCTGGCATTGTCGTTTGGGCCATATCAACGAGAAGCGCATATCCAAGCTCCATAGAGATGGACTTTTGGACTCATTTGATTATGAATCATTTGAGCGATGCGAATCTTGTTTGTTAGGCAAGATGACTAAAGCTCCTTTCACTGGTTATACTGAGAGGGCTGAGGATCTCTTGGGTGTTGTACATAGTGATGTATGCGGACCCATGAGTTCAATGGCTAGAGGTGGGTATTTCTACTTTGTTACATTTACTGATGATTTCAGTAGATACGGATATGCGTATCTTATGAAGTGCAAATCCGAGACCTTTGAAAAGTTCAAAGAGTTCAAGAATGAAGTAAAAAACCAGTTGGGTAAAAGGGTTAAAGCACTCCGATCTGATCGAGGTGGCGAATACCTGAGTCATGAGTTCTGTGATCATCTGAAAGTGTGTGGTATTGTATCACAGCTCACTCCACCTAGAACACCACAACATAATGGTGTGTTTGAGAGGAGAAATCGTACTCTGTTAGACATGGTACGTTCGATGATGAGTCATGCAGACTTGCCTGTTTCCTTTTGGGGTTTTACTTTAGAGACTGCTGCAATGACATTGAATCGCGCTCCAACTAAAACGGTTCTGAAGACACCATATGAGATATGGACTGGGAAGCGTCCTAGTATGTCGTTCATTAAAATTTAGGGCTGTGAGGCATACATGAGACGTCAAATGCCTGATAAGCTGGAACCCAAATCAGATAAATGTTATCTGGTGGGATATCCTAAGGAAACGAAAGGGTATTACTTTTACCTACCGTCTGAGGGCAAAGTGTTTGTCGCAAGGACTGGTGTCTTCTTGGAGAAAGAGTTCTTATCAAGAAAGACTGAAAAGGTAGAGCTTGAAGAAGTTAAAGAACCACATGTAGTGAATGAACCGGAATTGGATTCTGAGACAGGACTACAAGATGTTGTAGCTAGAGAACCTACTCAGGGAACACAAGTCCTACGTAGATCTGGTAGACCGAGGTTTGAGCCTGAGAGATATGGATTTCTCGTGTCTCAAATAGGTAATGTGTTGCTTATGGATCATGATGATGAACCATCAACCTACCAAGAGGCTATGGATGGACCGGACTCCGACAAATGGCTTGAGGCTATGAAATCCGAAATGGACTCCATGTATGCAAACCAAGTTTGGAACTTGGTGGAACCACCTGAAGGGGTACGGCCCATAGGGTGCAAGTGGGTCTTCAAGAAGAAGACCAACATGGATGGGAATGTACAAACATTCAAAAGGCGACTGGTGGCTAAGGGTTTCAAGCAAATTCATGGTATTGACTATGATGAGACCTTTTCCCCTGTTGCTATGGTAAAGTCCATTAGGATATTGCTTGCTATTGCTGCGTATTATGACTACGAGATCTGACAGATGGATGTCAAAACGGCTTTCCTTAATGGAAACCTCCTTGAGGAAGTGTATATGACACAACCCGAGGGTTTTGTATCCCCAGATGAAGCCACTAAAATATGCAAGCTGAATAAGTCCATTTATGGACTGAAACAGGCCTCTCGAAGTTGGAATCTTCGTTTTGATGAGAAAATCAAAGAGTTTGGTTTCATCAAGAATGAAGATGAGCCTTGTGTTTACAAGTGAATCAGTGGGAGCATTGTTGTCTTCCTGATATTGTATGTAGATGACATACTGTTGATTGGGAATGACATTCCTACCCTGAAAGTTGTTAAGAACAACCTAGGGAACTGCTTTTCAATGAAGGATTTGGGTGAAGCGACTTATATACTCGGTATTAAGATCTATAGAGATAGATCGAAGAAGTTGCTGGGTTTGACCCAGAGTACGTACATCGAAAAGGTGTTGAAGCGGTTCAACATGCTTGAGTCCAAGAAAGGATTTTTGCCCATGTCTCATGGTGTGAATCTCTCTAAGGACCAGTGTCCAAAATCTTGTGAAGATAAGGACCGCATGAAGTTGATTCCATATGCTTCGGCGATTGGATCAATCATGTACGCGATGTTATGTACTCGACCCGATGTCTCCTTTGCTTTGAGCATGACTAGCAGGTATCAGTCAGACCCCGGTGAGTGTCACTGGATTGCAGTCAAGAATATCCTGAAGTACTTGAGAAGGACTAAGGATGTGTTCTTGGTATATGGTGGAGAGGAAGAGCTCATTGTAAGTAGTTACACGGATGCTAGCTTCCAAACTGATCGAGACGACTCCAAGTCTCAGTCAGGTTTTGTGTTTTGCCTGAATGGAGGAGCTGTGAGCTGGAAGAGTTCCAAGCAAGAGACAGTTGCTGATTCTACAATAGAGGCCGAGTATATCGCAGCAGCTAATGCGGCGAAGGAGGCTGTATGGATTAGGAAATTCATCGGCGAGCTTGATGTAGTTCCTAGCATTGTTGGTCTCGTAGTTCTCTACTGTGATAACAATGGTGCAATTGCACAATCTAAGGAACCTAGATCTCATCAGCGCTCCAAGCACATACTCCGGCGGTTTCATCTTATTTGTGAGATTGTCGAACGAGGAGATGTAAACATTTGCAGAGTGCCGACTGAGGAAAATATTGCGGATCCGCTGACAAAGCCTCTCACGCAGAGAAAGCATGATAGTCATACTAGATCGATGGGTATACGATACCTAAATGATCAACTCTAGCGAGAATCTTGTGGGTTGCATGTAATCTTGTATTTTGTTGGCTGTTTGTTCATATGATGAACTGTGTACCTAATTTTCCTTTTACAATTAATGGCAAATTCTTTTATTATGTCTTTTTTTATATGATAGTTAAATGTTAACATAATAGATACCCTTAGAATGTTCGCTACCATGGGACATCAAGTACGTGACTTGAATGTGAGAGCCCATGATTTATTTGAAGCTTCATTCTTAAAGATCCCTGGTCGAGTATCATCATAGAAACTAAGGGTGATGATGGTACATGAAGACTAGCACGTGCGTTGACTGATGACCGGTTCTCACAGGTCATGATATTGTGATATCAAGTCATCATGTGGGTACTTGTTAGTGAACAAGTTGTACTGGACAGACCCAACCTGAGACTGCTCTGTGGATTGTCATCCAATCGTGTCACGAGTAGGTCTCAATTGACAATGGTGTTGTGATCCTTTGACCTGAAGTCACAACATTCATCAAGTGAGGAAGTGCGTGCTTTGATGCCATCTAAAGTCTTCCTTGAGAAAGGTTGATGATAAGGGTGGTTGTTGGGCATGTTACGAATCACTTGGGTGTTTGTGTGTGAGCAGATATGGGATTTGTCCTCCTGTATGACAGGAGTTGCATCCATGGGCCCCTTGATGGAACTGGACTGAGAAATGCATGGCCATGCTTGGTTGAGTCAATATGTGATATTGGACTCACCATTCTCTGGAAGTCCGTCCTGGATCAAGAAACTTGGATTGAGCTATTACGAGGGTGACACGGTCCATGCCTCTAGTTCTTTCCGGATGTAAGGGACAAATGGACAAAGACAACGCTGATACATTGGTCATAAAGGCTTATGAGTTATAAACTCTTATTGCTTGGGGAGCAATGATGCATTGCTAGATGCCGCTCATTGTTTGTGAGGTTTTTGCTTTGATACTTTCGAGATCAAGTGGGAGTCTGTTGGAGTTACCATGATGATCTGGAAGTGATCAAACATGTAATCTCACTGCCAACGCGATATGAGCCTGCAGGGTCGCACATAAGAGATGTGGAGAAGTTGGATAACTGACTGTGTTGGTAAAGGTTGCCAATCACCGACCTGAATGGGGGTTGTGGGCAAAGTGTTGCCTTAAAAGGATCGTCGGGTTGGGCAAATGTTGCCTTGGAAGGCTGGTTATATTGTCGTCCGAGGGTCGATAGCATTCGTCGAGAATCGTCTTTCTGATTCCCGCCGATCGACGAGAATCATCTCTTTGATTCTCGCCGATCGACGAGAATCGTCGAGAATCAACATGCTGATTATCGACGATCGACGACTTCGACATGTATCATCGACCGCGGTTCGACAATCGACGAGTTCGTCGTGTATCATCAAGTCATGCTCGACGATCGGCGAGAATCGTCGAGTATTGCACTCTGATTCTCGCCGATCCATAATGATACTCGATGATTGATTCTCGCCGAACCTGCTCAGTGATGCTCGCCGATTGTCGCCGATTCTCACCGATTGATACTCGCCGATTCTGAACCCTATTTCGGGGTGGTCTGCGGATAGCGATTTTCCTGGGTTTATTTATACCTTTGGTATAAATACAACACTTAGGGTTTTCGGGAACTCTCTCGCGATTTTCTCCTGTAGCAGATCGAAACCCGCGACGGAAGAGCTCCGTTCCGCGATCGTTCCGCCGATCCCGAATCCCGCCGCCGACGGAAGGGTTCCGCCGCCGCCGTGTTCGCTCCGTCGACCCCCTCTTCTCCGGCGATCGTCGCTGGCGCTGCAATCCCTGGCGCGGACCTAGTAGTCCGTGGGAAAGCAAGGTGCGGTCTTCTCCTTCCCGATAATCCGTGCGACGGATAGATCGGCGTTCTCCCGCTCGTGTGGACTTCTGCAGAAACGTGGACATTATTCCACGTAGAACTCGCCGCTAGCAGGAAGAAGAAATTTGGAGCATCTCCGTTGAGTTGTGACTCAACGCCACTGAGGTAATTTTTGCCTAGTTTTTGCTAACTTCTTGATTCAACGTTCATAGCCCGATCCACATCTCTTTGGGTTTTTCTTGATGTTTATTTTTCCGCTGCGTGCACAAGCGTTGTGCCATCCTCATAGAGAAACCCAACATCCGCGCGACCTGCACACAGCAAACCGTCAGCCTGAAACAATCCGCGCGGACTGACAAACACAGACCGCAGCACTTCGCTCAACCCAACTTACTGTTCACCCTCGTTACTTAGGTTATGCCAGGGGGGTCCTATTTATAGGCAAGGTGAGGAGTGTGGTCACCGCCCAAGAGATAGCGTCACCACCCCAGCCAGCGCGATAGCAAACCTCCGTCCGCCGAGTCCGCATGGACTTAGCCGGATACCAAGGGAAACCGCCAGGAGCAAGGCAAACATTGGCGAACCCTCTCCAGTCCGCCCAAGCTATGCGGACAAGGCATCAGCCCGCAAAGCTCCAACCACTGTAAGACAGCAACCCTCTTCAATGGCAGTCCGCACCAACCCGAGGCAGTCCGCAAGACTCACGCCTCAATCCGCCACAAGTCCACGACCAAAGGAAGACATCAACAGTCCGCCCGGTCACAGCGGACTTGGCAGATACCGCGGACACCATGGCCTTGGCACGAAGTGTGACCAAGTACAAAACCATCAAGGGTCAATGCGAGCATGGCAGACTCAAATTCCCGTCCGCCAAACACCCTAGCACAGACCGCCATCAGTCCGCGATCTCCTCGCACTTCTGTCCAAAACAGCAGCCAACCCCGGACTCCAAACCCAGTCCGCCAATCGATCTCCACAGCAAATCGCCTGCTGTGCCACCAGAGCTCGACAAGGCCTCAGCCAAGCTCTAAGCTCAGTCCGCAACAGTCCACACCGCGGACACTCCAGTCCGCAAGCTACCCGCGGACACGAGCCAAACCGCATATCAGCACAAACTTGCACCCGCGGCCACTGAGCAATGCACCAGTCCGCAAGCCTTTATCTGCTCAGGCCGCTCTTTGGCAAAGCCAATCAGCAAATACCCTATCCGCAGAAACCAGGCCGCATAGTCCGCTGACTCAACCCGTGCAGACCGCCCAGAAGAACAACTGGCTTCTCACTAGACCTTCCACCAGGCCGCAAATCTCAGTCCGCCCAGTCCGCCTAGTCCGCCAAAACTGTCCGCCCCAGGCCGCCCGGCCTGTCCTGTCACCCACTTCCACTTCACAAATTTCAACACCTTTTATAGAATGGAGGAGATAGGAGAGAGTACAAACAAACAATGTGGGACTAAAAATATACAGGGCTGAGCGGCTAGAAAATAAAGAGACTGCACAGGCCGCGCTGTTAGACAAATGGGCTAACCGCTCGTCAACTCCAGTAGGAAGAGAACATGCCGCAATAGGAGACCGATAGACCGCCCGGTCTCCAGGCTTCTAAGAGAGACCGCCAGACCGCTCGGACTACAAACAGCAACAGTCTGAATACGAACCTGTTGGAAAGGAACCAGTAGACCGCGCGGTCAACAACCCGCCAGACAGAACCGCAAGGCCGCCCGGTCGAACACTACAACAATATCAAAAACAATTCGATAGAGTCATAAAAAGGAGAAGAGAGCAATAAGCTTCATCAGACCTGGGGAAGAACAGTGAATGTCGGGACAACGCACTACGTCGGCATCACCTGATATGCACGCCCCTCAATACCTCCAGAACAAATATGATTTACGTAATCCGAGGTAGCGAGGCGCTCCATAAGCCCAGACCCCTCGCTAAAAATGCGTGGGACCAAACAAAGTACTGTGGATTCCACCATGGACGAGGACACGACACAAAAGATTGCTCAAAGCTAAAGGAGGAGATCAAGTACCTCATCAAACAAGGCCTCCTGGGGAGATTCTTACGTGTCTAAGCATCTAGTCCGCTGACAGGAAATCAGCCAATTGCTTTCTAGAATGGACTAGGGGGCAACCCCTAAGTCGAACAACCCAAGAGAGGGCTTCGTACCTATCAGTGGGGCTCTGCCTATTGTAGCGTTTATCAATTTTACCTTCCTATGAATTCTTCATGTAAATTTCCACAAGAACGGTCTCACAATTGTAACTCTAATTACTTTAAAAGTTTTCTTATTTCAGTCCTATAGAAGGCGAGAATCATCTGTGTGGTTTAAAATGCATACTAACTTCGCCCAAGTACAAAGACGTTCATTTACATTTACAACAACTGTCTTCGGGTAGCGCGCTCATTACAGCAACTGCCTGCAGGCAACGCGCTCCTTGTAATACCTGGATCAGATATTTACAGTCTCCAACAATGCTCTCTTGAGCAGCCACCAGCACTCAGACTACAAAAGATAAAAGATCAAGGACGATGCTATCATATCAAGTAAAGTCGCAAATGCGTTACATAAAATCACTAAATGGTAATAACAAGTATGCACCAGACATAACAAAAAGCAAAAGACAAACGTACAACAGACTCATCCAAAGAAAACATGCTATTATAGGAATATAACGCCGCTACATATCAGCAGCGTCGACATCAGAACTCTCGTCGAGAGAGATATCATCAAAACAAAAGCCAGATATATCGCATCCCAAGCTCCTACCAACAAGACGAAAAGCCTTCGAAACGCCATGCCTAAACGCCAGCTCCTGAATGTCCTCCATCTGAGGCTCCACCTCCTTGCTCCAGATCTCATCGCGAACCTCCTCGCAAATCAATCAACGATCCCGCATATAATCCAGAGACTCCATGTACTCCTCAAGTCTGACACCCTTCAACTCTGACATACGACTATCAGAAGATAACACGTCCACTTAGGCCTTCGCAGCACAGAGCTCTATCCCCAAACAGGAAGTCTCCTCCTGGGCATGCTTCAACATCAGCGCGGTCCTCTCCACTAGAGATTTTTCCACCTCCAAATACGCTCGAGTCTCTTCCAACTCCGCCTTCATCTCCGATCCAATCCGGCGAAATCAGGAAATATCTCGATCATGATCATCTCTCAAAGTAGAAAGTGAGCTCGCCGACGACCGAAACTTCTCCTAAAGAGCTAGATACCCATCCTTCAAGCTCACGTAATGATCATTCGAAGTAACAATAATCTGAGCCTGTGCCTCGATATACAGGAAAATGATGGAGGAAAGATCGGTACAAGCGCAACAATGAAGGAGAACCAAAAAAAATTCAACTCACCAGTCCATTCATCGCCTTCAAACAAGAAGACAACCTCAGAGCAATCGCTTCCGCATGAGGAGCCCAGGGGGGAGGGGGTGCAGAATATCCGAGCACTTGTACCGCGGGAGTAGGCCCGCCTCGACCATCAGATTGAGTAGTCTTACCCTGAGAAACCGAACAAGGCATCGTACCATCGCCACCACGAGAGACTGCAATGGCCTTCCTCTTCCGACCGCAATCCAAGATGTCTTGGTAATCCAACCAGAATCTGAAGAAAGACCGCACCGCAACAATCGTTTCTCTTCCACTTACGAGGAAATGCTGAATAGCCAGTTCGCCAAATCACGGGGCTCTGAAAATCCTAACACTAAGGAAAACTCTCGCTCTTTCCCCTTTTGGCGGCGACAATGACCAGGAAATACATTCCATAGCTCCAACATTCCCCAAGAGTTCTTAACATAACCAAATAAAGTGTTTTCATGACGACGGTACGTCCGAGTCTCAAAATCAAGCTAGCTCTTCTTGCTATGAATTTCAACACGCTCATCACCATCAGAGCGAATGTCGCTCTAATCCCGGAAGTAGTCCAATGTGAGTTTTCTGCCATGTTCACGAAAAAAGACAACCAATCCCATGATGCGTACTACCCTCAAGGGAGTAAACAGGGAAATCGGCACGCCGTAAAATTTCAGAATCTCGATCACTTCCTCGCATGGGGGGAATCAGAAAACCAATCTCAAAGAAGTCTCGCAGATTGTCAACCAACCACCATGAGGATTTTGAACCCTCTCTTCGACAAGAGGTATCTTCACTTCATGGTCGGCAGACAGACCGAACCTTCTCCTCCAAATCGCAACTTAATCATCAGTAAGGGAGGAACACAGATGCAATCAGTCTTGCAGTACCCTTAGAACCCTGGTATAAAAAAGTAAGATCAGTCTTAGATAAAACATCTACACATAAAAAATTTTCTCCCCTGTCACGTGCATAAAATCACGTCACACGTTAAAACTAAAACCATATTGAAAGAATTGGTTTCAAGATGTCCTAAACACCTAGAGGGGGGGGGGGGTGAATAGGTTCAATTCTTTTTCTAACTTAAGCAGACTAATCTATCTAGTTTAGCAATTTATTCAACAGATATCATAGCACAACATTCACATACACACAACATTCCACAGATTGTACACTAGGTTTATAGTGGTTCCCCAAATGATGGGCACATCCACTTTCCCCTTTTGCATATCTAGCAGTGTACTAGATTCGGCCTAACTTACTTCTTTCTTCTCAGATCCGTAGATCTTACAGCTCAGAAGCAAGAATGGTTCCTATAACTCGGAGTGAATCCACACTCCTATAACTCAAGCACAAGCCCTACCTCAGCCTCTTTCACAGGCCTACAACTCAGAGTGACACCCGACTCCTACAACTCAAGCAAAATCCCTACCTCAGCCTCTTTCACAGGCCCAAAACGGAGGGAACAGATTCCCCTACCTCAGGCACTCAGCCCTACCTCAGCCTTTATAATTTAGGACTACAATTCAGAGAAATAAATCTCCTACACTCAGATCTATTACAGATCCTACAAAAGTTATTGATGAAAAGATAATAATATCTTCAACCAGATGGAGAGAGAATTGGTTGAAAGCTTCTTGATCAATTCTTGATAGAACTGATTACTTAAGGATCAACCTGTCTTTGCTTCTTCAAAGCTTCTTGAATCTGAACAAAGTAAGGTTGATCTTCTTGGTGTTGGAGTTGATCTTCAATCAGCTTCCTTCAGAAATTAATCTGAATTCTTCTTCAGAATTGATCTGAATTCTTCTGGCAGACTGTTCAGGATCTGCCTTCACTGGATGAGGACTTCTCTCCTTCTTGTTTTTCTCTCTCTACAATCTGTTGACTGTTTCTTCTTTCTCTTCTTCTGGATTCTCAATCCTTTAGAGAACTGATCGTGTTCACGATGACTTCTTCATAATTGATGATTGTTAACCATTTTTTTAAATTGTTGAGAGAACATATCTATATATAGGCTTCATCCATAGTTACAGGTTGTTCCGGTTCCAAACGGTCTTCTGACACCTTTGACAGATGTGACAACAATGTCAGTAATGACAGCTGTCAAGTCTCCAGTTGTATTACTTCAACCTTCATGGGACTTTGACTCAGCAGCAGAGAATGTCGAGTGAATACTTCACATGTGTCGACACACATAGTCCATGTGTCGACACAAGTCTTGATGATGTCGACACAACTTCACTTTTACTTCTCGACACAGCTTCTGTAGAATGTGTCGACATAAGTCCTGTGTGTCGACACAATCACTCCTTGTCTTGACAAAGTTGGTGTCGACAGAATTTTGGTGTGTGTTGACACAAGTTCTGTGTGTCGACACAGTCGTTGTCGACAGAATTCTAGAATGTGTCGACAGCTTCTCGGTGTGTCGACACAAATTCTGGTTGTCGATACAATCTGACCCTTGGTGTCGACATAGCGTTGTCAACAGATTTTCTGTGTGTCGACACAAATTCTGGGTGTCGACACAATCTGGCCCTTGGTGTCGACACAGCCATTCCCAAGTGTCGACACTTGTACTTAGAAAATTTTTCTTCCATTTAATTAACCTGCACATGATAACTCAACACAACATCAAATACAACTTGATGCATATCATTGAGTTAGGTGAGGCTTCTCCAAATCTGGGACACATTTTCCAATGTACCCAACAATCTCCCCCTATTTGGAGAAGTCATAACCCTTAGTCAATGATATACATCACTTATAATAAAATAAACAAAATGATGTATAAAAGCATTCAATAACATGGTAACATATAAACAAAACAAGTATAATATATCATCACAGAATATGATACAAATATAATAAGCATGAATCATTGTTTTGTTTAAACTTCAAAAAAAAATTGTTAACAACAAATTACATAGATTTTAAAACTGAAGATTACAATATTCTAAAATCTAGCCAATCTATCCTAAGGTTGATCAGGCTCCTTGATCACAATGCCTTTGCCAGACTGGGCCCTTGCTTGTACTGGAGCTTCAATATCTTCAGCTGGCTTCTTTCCTTTGAGATCCTTCTTCTTAAGTTCTTCAGCCTTAACTTTTTGGCTTTCAAAATAGTGATAAGGCTTGGGAAAGTATTTACTGGGCTCCACAGCTGTAGCAGGTATTTTCCCAGCCTTATGATCCCTTCTGAACTGATGTATAACATCTTGTCTCTGCAGATATTTGCTCCACTCAAGTTCAGAATACCACTTGCCTCTATCATAAATTTTGTCTTTGACAGCTTGCCAGGCAGTGAGTATTATATTTCTAGAGATGGGACTCCATCTTTCAAAATCAGGCTTCAGTTCAGCCTGCTCTCTAAACCTTTTCTTTGAGAGTTGAGCTTCTTGCTGTTTATTCAATGCTTCCTCTGACATTTCCACTTTCTCAATTATAACATTCTTAGTAGCCTCTAGAGGGGGTATATGATTTGAGCTACCTCCTGTTGACCCCCTTCAATTCCTGCAGCTTGAATGCCTGACTCAGCTGTATTATCATCATCACACAAGGGAGGATATCCCAGAGTTGCTCTAACAGCATTTGTTATCCATTTAGCATGCTCTGAGCTAGCATTGACTAACACGCTCCCCCCTTTATGACTTATCTTTCAACATGATCTCTTAAGTCATCTTTTTGAAATCTTACTTGTTCAGCCAGATAATCGATGCCTTCCTTATAAAAAGATCTGAATTTTTGTAGCTGATTAGAAAGGAGTTTCTGTGAGGCTTGTATAGCTGTTTGAATAACAGCCAATTGTTCTTGAAGTTGTTGATCAAACTCAGACTTCTCTTTAGCCTTTTCCTCAGTTAATGCAGTTGCAATATTCTTTAACTCAGTAACAATCACATTATGTGATTCAGTAAGATTATCATTCATCCTGAGCTGATTTTCCGGAACATATCCTTGCTTAGCTACTATGTCATCAATTTGAGTCATGGCCTCTTGTTGCTGCTTGGCTAGATAAACTACAGCATTAACTCCTTATGGAAGCAATCTGTCATCTCCTTCTTATACTGATTGACTTCAAATATTATTGATTTAATGTCTTGGGCCAAGGAGAACTGGAGTTCCCTATGGCTTTCATCCACATATTTTTCAAGAGCTTGTCTTTGCTCATCCATTTTAACTTACAGAGAAACCAACAGTGAACTGTAGTCAACTGCTGGAGTTGAGGGTTGTGAGGCAGTCTGTAAAGCTTTCTTATAGCTTGAGATTTTCTTCCTGTAAACCATCAGGTTTCTCTTCTTTTCTCTGAGTGCTTCTCCATCATCAGATTCAGAAGAAATTTCAATGTGCACTGTGTCCTTTGTACTAGAGGGCAGCTCCTTGTCAGTCTTTGGCAACTCCCCCTTAGTCCCTGGCTCCTCCCCCTCAGTCCTTGGCACCTCTTCCTCAGTCCTTACTTCTTGTAAGTCAGGAAACAATTCCTTAAGAGTGAATTTCTATTGCAGTTGAGCTGGAGGAATATCTTGTGCCTGTGCAGTAGATGGAGGGACATCACATGTAGCGATGTCATCCATTGCAACATAGCGTGCTTGTACATACACTTGAGTAGTCTGTTCAACATCAGGTGGCACAAATAGTGTATCAGACTCAGTATTTTTTACCAACATGATTTATATAATTTATTGCCATAAGTGTTGTCTCAGTGACTGTGTCAGTCACTAGTTTAGCTTGCTCAGACTCATGAGCATCCTTTGAAGGTGATGAAGCTTGGGAAACTGGAACTTATAGAGGCTCCCCCTGCAATTGCTCCATCAGCTCCTCCTGAAAGTGATCCATCTGCTCCCTCTGCATCTGACTATCATCAGTAGTCTCAAGAGCAGGTGATTTTCTAGCAGTTTCTTTTCTTTCCTCTTCTGATCTGAAGACCACTTCTTCATCTGAATCACTAGAAGATTCAGCTACACTGGGGGTTTGCTTTTTTCTTTTTCATTTGTGGTTGTTTCTGTGGTGTAGAACCATCCTTTGACGGAACTCTTTCCCACCTAGATAGTATTTTCATATCCATCCTTCTCATGTGGTTTATTCTAGATCCTGCTATGTGGTTCATCACTTCAGGAATATTCATTGTCAGGTACAGACTCAGTATTTTTCCTAGATTAGGTTTCTTCAAACTTTCCTTGATCTTTTCAAAGATTACAACAGACCAGCTAGTTTTTACACTGAAAATAACCTTGTTCATTAAGCTGAACATATAGGCTGAGATCCTATCATGTCCTCCTGGTTTGCAAAGAATTACTTTTCCCATAATCTCTGAAAGAAACTTTCCTTGGGAGTTCATCCCCTTCCTCTGCATTGATGATTCAATCTTAGTGGTGGGATACAGTCCACACCATTGAAGAGCTTCTTTTGTCATTGAAGATGTGACTTCATCATCTTCCTGATTCCTGGGCAACTGTAATCTCTTCCTCAGATGTTTCTGTGTAAGTTTCACCTTGCTTCCTTGAATTGATGATTTAATCTTCAATCCAGTTGAATCTAGGGTTGCTGCTGTATAGAATTCAAGAACCTCCGTCTTCCAGATCTTGGTAGGTTCTGAGACTAGATATTCCAAACCACTTTCTTCGATTAGGGTTATGACATCTCTGATCTCAGTCGCAGCACTCTCAAAAGCATTACGAACTAATTCATAGTCTTCGTTGACGTTGTTCGCCAATTTTGGCGCCATTGGTGACGAGAAATTTGAGGAGAAGAGAGATGAAGGTTTGTCAACTCAAAGATTTGGTCTCAAAAATGTTGAGAGCGTAGTCGACAAAATTGTTATGTGACCTATTTATATGTTTGTCAACACAGAAGGTCAAAAGGTGGGGTAATAAATACTTAATGTGTCGACACTGTAGAGATTGTGTCGACACAGTCTTCTAATGTCTCGATAGAGTCAGACAACACGATATGTCAACACAGTTTGCGATGTGTCGACACATACTTCTTAATAGTCGACTCTAATATCTGCGTGTCGACATAGACGACTATATATGTCGACACTACTATCTAAATGATAGAACTTCTATGTGTCGACACCAAATTCTAAATGATAGTAGTGTCGACACCACTACCTCACCACTATTTTGTTGTGTCGACACAACTTTCCTTATGTGTCGACACAAACTACTATATGTTGACACAGATTTCCTTTTGTGTCGACATCAACTACTATATGTCGACACAGATTTCCTTTTGTGTCGATATTGAATTACTTAGTCAGATTTACTAAGTTACTCTAGGTTTAACATGCCTAATTCAATTTTAAAATAATTAAATTTAGATTCATCTAGTGGTTTAGTAAACATGTCAGCAATTTGATTATTTGTGGTGACAAATTCCAAACAAATATCTTCTTTTTCAATATGCTCTCTATTGAAGTGAAATCTAATTTCTATATGATTTGTTCTGCTGTGTGATACAGGATTTTTAGCAATAGAAATTGCACTTGTAGAATCAAAAAATAGTGGAGTTCTACTTACCTTGAAACCATAGTCTTCAAGTTGATGTTGAATCCATAAAAGCTGAGCATAGCAGCTTCCTGCAGCAACATACTCAGACTCTGCAGTGAAAATTGTCACACTTGTCTGCTTCTTACTGCTCCATGACACCAATCTACCACCTAGAAACTGACATGTGCCAGTGGTGCTCTTTCTATCTTCTTTGCAACCTGGAAAGTCTGCATCTGAAAAACCAGTCAGTAGAAAGTCTCTATTCTTAGGGTACCAAAGACCAAGATTAGGTGTGCCCATAAGATATCTCAAAATTCTTTTAACTGCAGTATAATGAGATTTTTTAGGGCTTGCTTGGTACCTAGCACAGACACATGTAACATACATAATGTCTGGTCTACTAGCAGTTAAGTATAGAAGGGAGCCAATTATCCCTCTATACAAAGACTCATCTTCAGGTTTTCCTGCATCATCTTTGCCTAAAGGCATATTTGTCCACATTGTAGTTCTCATGGTGGTGGATGACTACATACCATATTTCTTAATTGACTCCTTGGTGAACTTAGACTGTGATATGGACAAGCCATCATCAGTCTGTCTTACTTGGAGTCCCAAGAAGAATTTTAGCTCACCCATACTACTCATCTCAAACTTCCCTTGCATAAGTTTTGCAAACTTCCTACAAAGGTTGTTTTCTGTAGATCCAAAGATTATGTCATCAACATAAATCTGGACTAGGATCATCTTGCCCTTTGACTCCCTAAGGAATAAAGTCTTGTCTATCTTCCCCCTTAAAAATTTATTCTCAATGAGGAAGGTAGATAATGTTTCATACCAAGCCCTAGGGTCCTGTTTCAAACCATATATGGCTTTCTTAAGCCTATAAGCATAATCAGGATAAAGTGGATCAACAAAACCTGAGGGCTGCTCAACATAGACTTCTTCTTTCAAATTATCATTTAGGAACGCTGACTTGACATCCATTTGGTATACTTTAAACCCTTGGAAAGCAACAAAGGCAAGGAATAGCCTTATTGCTTCCAACCTTGCCACTGAGGCAAATGTCTGATCAAAGCCAATTCCCTCTTCCTGTCTATAACCTTTGGCAACCAGTCTTGCTTTGTTCTTCACTATGATGTCATTTTCATTTAGTTTGTTCCTGTAGATCCACTTAGTCTCAATAATATTATGATCCTTGGGTTTTGGAACTAACTCCCACACTTTACACCTTTTGAATTGATTCAGCTCCTCCTGCATTGCATCAATCCAGTTGGAGTCTTGTATGGCTTCTTCAAATCTCTTTGGTTCCATCTGTGACAGGAAACTTGAGCAAAGCACTATGTTCATGTGTTTGCTTCTGGTTTGCACACCATGTCTTGGATCACCAATAATTTGGTGTGCTGGATGATCCTTTAGATTCCTTATCATTGGAGGCATTTTATCAGCAATTTGAACTTCTTCAATTTCTCCGCTGCTGAACTTCATTGTCTTCAATATCAGCTTGTGGACCTTGTACTCCCCCTGGACAGCAACCATCATTTTCCTCATCCTACCTTGTAGTTTGGTCTTCATTAATGGTCAGCATGTCCAACTTTTCTTTTAAACCTATTGAGATACAAGAATTGCTAGACAACTCACAGTTAATTAGCTCAGATTCATCAAACACTACATGAATAGATTTTTCTACAACTTATGTAGTCAAGTTGTAGACCCTATATGTCTTACTATTATTGTTGTACCCAACAAATATCCCATCTTGGGATTTGGCAGCAAACTTAGTTAGGTGAGACTTGCCAGTGTTAAGCACATAACACCTGCTACCAAAGATCCTAAGTAGGATATGTTTGGTTTTCTTCCCTTCATAATCTCATAGGGTGTCTTTTTGTGGCTTTTAGTTATAGATGCTCTATTGAGAACATGACAAGAAGTATTTACTGCCTCAGCCCAGAAATATTCTGGGAGAGATGTGTCACTTAGTAGAGTTCTACCAGCCTCAATAAGAGTCCTATTCTTTCTTTCAACAATTCCATTTTGCTGAGGTATTCTAGGTGAGGAGATTTCCTAATGAATCCCTAGTTCTTCACAAAACCTTGTCATACATTCAAACTGAAATTCAGTTCCATGGTCACTTCTGATTTTGACCACTGAATTGTTAAGTTCATTCTAAATTTGTTTAACAAAGTTATGAAAGACAGTAGAGGTTTCGGATTTCTGCCTCAAAAAGAAAACCCATGTAAATTTAGAATAGTCATCTACTACCACAAAAGTATAGACTTTCCTACCTAGACTATGAACTGGAATAGGACCAAATAGATCCATATGCTAGAGGTACAAACACCTCACAGAGTCTTTGGTATCAAGACTATGAAAAGTAGATTTGGTCTGCTTGCCTTTTTGACAAGCTGAACATATACCCTCTTTTATGCACTTAAACTGAGGACCATTCCTCACTAACTCTAAACTATAGAGTTGGCATATAGTCTTATAGTTCAGATGAGCTAGCCTCTTGTGCCATTGGACACACTGAGATGCTTTCTCATCTGCAACTAAACATACAGGAGAGTTCATGTTTTCATAATCAAAATTTAAACAATAAACATTCCCTTTTCTATAACCAGACAAGATCACCTTCTGATCACTTGTCATTTTAATCTGACACTCATTCTTAATAAATGAAGTGTCATACCCAAGATCACTCAGCTGACTTATGACTATAGTCTTATAGATCAGAAAAAAGGGTACACTTTTTCTAATCCACCAAAGATCTTTGGGTCCACTCTCTATGGGAGTATAGTCCTTTAACATTCTTCTTGTTCCAGTCATGTGCCTAGAATATCCAGTGTCCATGTACGATATAGGAGTATGGTAACTTGGACCCACCTGCAGCAAATAAAATTAATTTACCTTAGAACCCTAATGTTTATTGGGTTCTAGTTTTAAGTTAGATTGAAACTTGATATTCTTACCAGCAGCCTTCCTCACAAGTAAGCTGGCATTCTTCCTGATACTGGTGTTGTGCCAGCAATCCTTGGCATAATGCCCTATCTTACCACATCACCAGCACTCATATTTATTACACCTCTTTTTAGGTACAGTTTTAACAGCATTGCTGCCAGCTGTTCTTAACACTGTTGCTACAGTGGTTTTTTGCTTGAGTGCTGGAGCTACACCCTTGTCATTTAGAATATCAGGCTTACCATAACCATGTATGATATCATGATCATATCTATTAGTTGGCTGCCACACTTTTCTGAAGGAAATGGGGGGTTTGAAGGTTAATGGCTGTAATGGGGCTTTGCCTTTTCTTTTAGAATTGCCAGCCCTTGCATTTCCCTTAAAGCCCAATCATGTCTTACCCTTTTTGGGAATAAAGTCATCAATTAAGGGTAAGACTGATTTTAGCTTAGAGAATTTAGTCACCAGATCCTTTTCCCTCTGAAGTTTGACTTCCAGACTTTTGATTTGACCATTCTTAAATGTAATAGTACCCATCTGAATAACAGTTATGTTTTTCAGTTTGGCTACTTCATTCATCTTTATATCCAGCATTTTTTTTGAATCTAATGCATCCAGCTTAAGAGCAGCAATTTCCTTAGTCTGTGCTTTGTTAAGGATTCTGCTTTTCTTAAGTGCTTGCAGTAGATCACCATATTCATCAATAAGTTGATGAATATCTCCTTCAGATTCAGATTCATCCACATCTCTTGATGCAGATGCTTCTGATTCTAATCCAGTATAGTAATCAGAAACTATTGAAGAATTGTTTACCTTACTGGGAACAGGCTGATCCTGACACTGATCTTCTTCTGTCAAGGCCATCAGCCCTTTACAATAATGTTCTTCAATTCCATTTACTGAGTCCAGCAATTTCAAGAACTCAGCCTCTTCTGCATCCTCTTCAGTTGCAATTAGTCCTATGTATGCTTCAGCTTCAGCTTCAGCCTCAGAATCCGATGATGAAGAATCTGACCAGCTTTTTTGCTTCTTTACAACAAAAGATTTCTCCTTCTTGCCCTTATTTTTTAGTTTCTTCTTGTCATTAGATTCTTTCCTTTTGTTAGGACAATCAGCTACCACATGTCCAGACTTGTTTCAACAATAGCAAACAATATTAGTTGAAGATAATTTACTAGGTTTAGAGCCATACCTATCCTTCCTAGAGAATTTTTTTTTCTGATAATAATCATCCTTGGATTGTGAGGAGGATGGCTTGGATCTCCTCTGTTTCTTCTTCAAGAACCTTTGAAATTGTCTTGAGAAAGCAGCTAAGTCTTCATCAGAATTTGGACTATCTGATGTATGACTGTTAGAACTTTCTGAAAATACTTCTGTAGAATTCCTAGGAGGAGATGGAGACATCCTCCTGTCCTTTATTATGGCTTCAGTCTTGAAAGCCACTGACTTATTTCTGTAATCAACTTTATTACTTTTCTCCTCCTCCTTTCTGGCCATCAGCTGCATCTCATATGAAAGCAGTTTGTCAAATAATGTAGGAGGTGAGATTTCTGCTAATCTGTTCACTTCCCTAATGACACATATCTTGGTGTCCCAATCCTTAGTTAATGATCTCATAAACTTATCATTTAACTCATATGTGCTGAATACTCTTCCATATGACATCAATTCATTAACTATTATGAAGAACTTCTTGTAACATTCAGTTATGTTGTCTGTTTTAGATTGTCTAAAACTTTCATACTCCTGATTCAACATAGACTTTCTGTCTTCTCTCACTTCTTCTGATCCCTCCATGTAGACAATCAGGGTGTCCCATATTTCTTTGGAGGTCTTGCAGTGAATCAAATTTTGAAATGTTGAATCATCTATAGCACTAACTATTATATTCTGTGCTCTCTTATCCATAGTAGACAAGATTATCTCATCCTTTGTCATTTCAGAATACTCCTTTGGTGTCCTGAAATTTGCATCAAGAACTGAGACTTTCATTGGGATGAATGACCCTTCTTTGACTGTCACATAGATTCTTGGATCTGAAGCTTCCATAAACAGTCTAACTCTTTCTTTCCATATGCCGAAAATCTCTTTCCTACATATAGGTAACTTCATGTAACCAAACTCCTTACGATTCTCAATGAAACCCATTTTGCCTAATAGATTTCTGCCTTGGAGATCTACTCAGACTGTTAAGTCTATTCTTTGAGTAACCTCCCTCTGATACCACTTGAAAGAATTGGTTTCAAGATGTCATAAACACCTAGAGGGGGGTGGGGGTGAATAGGTTCAATTCTTTTTCTAACTTAGGCAAACTAATCTATCTAGTTTAGCAATTTATTTAGCAAATATCACATCACAGCATTCACATACACACAACATTCCACAGATTGTACACCAGGTTTATATTGGTTCCCCAAATGATGGGTACATCCACTTTCCCCCTTCGCCTATCTAGCAGTGTACTAGATTCGGCCTAACTTCCTTCTTTCTTCTCAGATCCGCAGATCTTACAGCTCAGAACCAAGATTGGTTCCTACAACTCAGAGTGAATCCACACTCCTACAACTCAGGAACAAGCCCTACC
Source organism: Platanthera guangdongensis (assembly GCA_039583875.1). Lineage (NCBI taxonomy): Eukaryota > Viridiplantae > Streptophyta > Magnoliopsida > Asparagales > Orchidaceae > Platanthera > Platanthera guangdongensis. The sequence goes on along the minus strand of CM077157.1, from coordinate 110,989,418 downwards.
TCAGCCTCTTTCATAGGCTTACAACTCAGAGTGACACCCCACTCCTACAACTCAGGCAAAAGCCCTACCTTAGCCTCTTTCACAGGCCTACAACTCAGGGAACAGATTCCCCTACCTTAGGCACTCAGCCCTACCCCATCCTTTATAATTTAGGCCTACAACTCAGAGAAATAAATCTCCTACACTCAGATCTATTACTGATCCCACAAAAGTTATTGATGAAAAGATAATAATATCTTCAACCAGATGGAGAGAGAATTGGTTGAAGGATTATTGATCAGTTCTTGATAGAATTGATTACTTAAGGATCAACATGTCTTAGCTTCTTCAAAGCTTCTTGAATCTGAACAAAGTAAGGTTGATCTTCTTGGTGTTGGAGTTGATTTTCAATCAGCTTCCTTTAGAAATTAATCTGAATTCTTCTTCAGAATTGATCTGAATTCTTCTGGCAGACTATTCAGGATCTGCCTTCACTAGATGAGGACTTCTCTCCTTCTTATTTTTCTCTCTCTACAATCTTGAAAGATATGGTACCTAAACACCTAGAGGGGGGGGGGGGGTGAATAGGTGACCTAATCCTTTTCTAACTTTGTTGGCAGTCAAACAGTTATATCACAGATTTCTAACTACTTTTGCACAGCAAACAGCAATAACAAAACATACACAGCTAATCCACAGCACAATCACAGCACAACACACAGTGTTTTATAGTGGTTTCCCAAGATATGGGTACATCTACTTTCCCCCTTCGCCTATCTAGCAGTGTACTAGATTCAGCCAAACTTCTCCACTGTCTCAGAACCCAAATTGGTTCCTACACCTCAGGCCCAAAGCCTTACAACTCAGCTTTATCCCAAAGCCTACACTCAGCCAATCAAGGCCTACACTCAGCCAACCAAGGCCTACACTCAGCCAACAAGGCCTACACTCAGAGATCTCAATCTCCTACACTCAGGCTCTCAAGCCCTACCCTCAGCCTTTATAAATATAGGCTTACAATTCACTCAGATCCAAAGGATCCTACAAGATAAAAATGTTTTACAAAAATTAACTCAACAACTCAGAAATGAAAGAGGGGAGTTGAGAGTTTCTTGATGAGTTCTTGGAAGAACTCAGCTGGATTCACCCTAACTTAGCTTTCTTCAAAGCTTCTTGAGTAGAACTGAATAATACTGAATCCTCTGCAGTTGTTCCTTGACCTCTGCCACTTAAGATCCAGAATTGAATCTGAATCTTTCTTCTCAGCCTAGTTCCAAAAGCTGATTTCTTGGATGGAGCCCTCTCTCTCCAACTTCTTAGATCTGCACTTGAACTGCTAGATCTTCTTGTGTTGATACTTTTTGTACCACTTTAATAATTACTTCAACACTATGATCAACCTTGACAATAATCTGATCAACAACTTCAACAACTCTGAACCACAGTTTCTGTAAACTGTAGGTGCCTATTTATAGGCTTTCTTCATGGTAACCGGCTGGACCGGTCCATAACTGACTTCTGATATCTCTGACAGGTGTTGTAGACCGGCTGGAACGGCAGCTGTCAAATCATCCAGTCACTTCTTGAAAATCTCTAACTGTCTGTAAGTGTCGAGACTTTCTGTCTTTAAGTGTCGACACTTATAGTCCAAGTGTCGACACATGCTGTGTAAGTGTCGACACAAGTCTACAAGGTGTCGACACAACTTCTTGTATGTCTCGACACAGATTCTTCTTCATGTGTCTACACTGAAATTGAGTGTCGACACAAGTACTTGTTCTTCTAGCTTTTGCTGAATTCTTCTAAGTGTCGACACATCTCCTTTGTGTCGACACATCTTCTTGTGTTGAATCTGTTAAGTGTCGACACTGCTTCTTGGTGTCGGCACATAGTCTTCTATGTTGATTCTTGCTGAGTGTCGACACAGCTCCTTGTGTCGACACACCTTCTTCTTGTTGAGACTTCAGCTGAGTGTCGACACAATCCTTTAGTGTCGACACTTGTACTTAGAATATTTTGTTGATAATTCTATTCTTGGCTAAGTGTCGACACAGCTCCTTGTGTCGACACTTTCTTCAAGTGTAGAGTCTTTAGCTGAGTGTCGACACATTGTGCTGGGTGTCGACACTTACTTCATGTGTTGACTCTTCTGGTTGTGTGTCGACACTTTGTACTAGGTGTCGACACATACTTCAAATTCTGACTCTTCTGTTGAGTGTCGACACATTGTGTTGAGTGTCGACACTTACTTCAAATGCTGACTCTTCTGCTTAGTGTCGACACATTGTGTTGAGTGTCGACACTTGTACTTAGTCTCTGCAGACTTTTGCTGAGTGTCGACACAGCTCCAAGTGTCGACACTTTCTGGTGTAGACTCAGCTTCACTAGGTGTCGACACAGCTCCTTGTGTCGACACTTTCTGGTGTAGACTTAGCTTCACTGGGTGTCGACACAGCTCCTTGTGTCGACACTTTCTGTCTGTACTTTGCTTCACTGAGTGTCGACACAGCTCCAAGTGTCGACACTATCTGTCTGGTGTCGACTCTGCATCCCAGGTGTCGACACAATGACTCCAAGTGTCGACACTGCTTGTCTGGGTGTCGACACAAGTCTTCTTAAGTGTCGACACTTTCCCTCTGGGTGTCGACACATGGACTTAGAAACTTTTTGCTTCAGTCCAGTACTTTCTTAACCTGCACAAGTAAACTCAACATACATCAAATACATTATGATGTATATCATTGAGTTGGGTGAGGCTTCTTCAAATCAGGTACATTTGCCCAATGTACCCAACAATCTCCCCCTATTTGGAGAAGTCATAACCCTTAGTCAATGATATACACCATCCATAATTAAAATTACAAAATGATGTACAGCAGATTATATTCAGCAGGGTAAACATAAACATGTAGAAATTCACACATGTATACACATTCAACATTACAGAACAAACAAGAAATAGACATATTCTCAGAACAATCATGAAATATATTTATCATATATTGTTCTAACATTTTTCTAATACATCTTCAATGTTTTACAAAAGTGTTTTACATTCAAAAGATTACAACAATCTTCAAGTCAATTCTTAATCTATTTCTGGTCTGGTTCTTTGATAACTATGCCTTTGCCAGATTGGACTTGAGCTTTGACAGTGCCTTCAGCAGTTGCAGCATCAGCAGGCTTCTTGCCTTTTAAGTTCTTCTTCTTCTGCTCTTCTGCTTTGATTTTCTGCCTCTCAAAATAGTGGTATGGCTTAGGAAAGTACTTGCTAGGCTCCACTGCAGTAGGAGGTAGCTTTACCATCTTTGCCTTTCTTCTATATTGAACAATGGCCTCCTGTCTTATTTCATGTTTCCTCCATTCTGCTTCAGAGAACCACTTGTTCCTTTCATGAGCATTATCCTTGGCAGCTTTCCAGGCAGTTAAAATTATATTCCTAGAGGTAGGGCTCCACTGTTCAAAGTCTGGCCTTTGTTCTGCTTGTTCCCTAAACCTCTTCTTGGACAACCTTGCCTCTTCTTCTTTCTCTAATGCCTCTTGCATAGCTGCAGAAATAGGTTGAACTACCTTGTCAATGTGGACATTGTCCTTGCCCTCAAGTGGGCTATACATTGTGCTTACATTTGCTTGAACCATGTCAAAATCTGGAGGTGGATAAATCACTTGAGCTGCCTCTGGTTGCTCACCTCCAAGATATGTAGTTTGAATCCCTGATTCAGCAACATTATCATCATCACAGAGTGGAGGATAGCCCAGTGTAGCTCTGATGGAGTTAGATATCCATTTGGCATGGTCAGAGCTAGCTTTGACCAATACTCTCTCCCCCTTTATGACTTCTCTAGCCATATGGTCTCTGACATCATCCTTTTGAAATCTTATTTGACTATCCAAATACCTGATTCCCTCTTTGAAGTAAGGTTTGAGCTTAGTGAGCTGTTCAGAGATGGCCTTCTGGGAATCTTGAATTGCAGTCTTGACAGCAGTAATCTCAGCTTGAAATACTTTATCAAAGTCAGCCTTAACTGCAGCAGCAGATGTAGAAGGTTCAGCAGTCTTATTCTTCAATTCAGTGACTATAGCATTGTGAGATTGTGTGAGATTGTCATTCATTCTGAGTTGGTTTTCCAGCACATATCCTTGCTTCAATGCTATATCATCTACTTGTACTTTTATCTTCTCTTGGTGTGTTGCCAGATACACCACTGCATTGCCACCCTTGTGGAAGCAGTCTGTCATCTCTTTCTTGTTAAGGTTCATTTCAAACCTTATAGACTTTATATCTTGTGTAAGATCAAACTGTAGGGCTTTGTGCCCTTCATCTACATAAGCCTCTATTGCTTTTCTTTGTTCATCCATTTTAATCTGTAGTGCAGTCAGTAAGGCACTATAATCAACTGTTGGAGCATGTTGAATTATAGGCTGTGGGGCTATAGATTGCAAAGCCTTCTTATAACTCTGGCTTCTCCTCTTGAAGACATAGAGTTTCTTCTTCTTGGCCCTAGCACTCTCCTCATTTTCAGAGGCAGAAGTGCTGGAAATATCAACCCTGTCCTTAGGGCTTTGAGGCTTCTCAGTTTGCACATCAGGTGCTTGCTCAGTTTCCGGCCTTAAAGGCTCTTCCAGAACTGTCAGTTGCTCCCCCTCAGCAGCAGTACTCTTATCTTCAGCAGCAACATCCTTGTCCATGTTAAAATCTTCTTGATCTAGATTTAGAAACAAATCTTCCATTGTATATTCAGGTGGAGACTGTGCAGGAGAAGTTCTTGGTTCTTCAACCACTTGAGAAGTATCATCTTGAACTACAGCAGACGTGTCTTCTAAAACAACATCTGGAACTTGACTGTCTAGCTGAGTTTGCTGATGTACATCAGACAAATCAGAATCTACTATAGAAAAATTCAATGTATTTAGGTCAATGAGTACCTCTTGTATGATGTTAGTGGCTTGTTCACTCTCCAGTATAGAGGGTTCTTCTACACCTGGAAGCTCCCCCTGGCTTTGATCCCTGTGGATGGGGCTAGCCTGTGGTAGCTCCCCCTGGATCCCAGCAATATCTTCAGCAGCAGGGGTCTTCTCTGCATCCACTTCGTCTTGGTCATCAGGAGTGAAAACAACTTGTTCTTCACTCCCTGAACTGCTGGAGGACTCCTGTGCCACAGGAGCTGTCTTCCTTTTCTTCCTTGGAGGAGAATCTTTCTTAGTAACTGTCTTCTCTGGGGTAGGCATTTCCTTGGACAACACCCTGTCCCATCTGGAAAATATCCTTTGATCCATCTTCCTCATGTGGTTGATCTTACTTCCTGCAGCTGTATTCATTACCTCTGGTATGGTACCAGCTAGGTAGAGACTAAGTATTCTGACTAGGTTGGGCTTCTTCAGACTCTCCTTGATCTTGTCAAACACTATCATTGACCAATCAGTTTTAATAGTGAAGATGATTCTTGTCATGATTTCAAACATGTAGGCAGACACTCTGTCATGCCCTCCAGTCTTGCTGAGTAAGACTTTTCCTACAATTTCAGACATGAATTTCCCTTGGTTATTCATTCCTTTTCTGTTGAATACAGATCCTATCTTCATCTTAGGATCAAGACCACACCAGGTTAAAGCTTCCCTGGTCTTGGATACAGTTACTTCTTCTTCATCTTGTGTTTTAGGTAGCTGGAGTACCTTCCTCAGACTTTTTGGGGAAATCTTGACCTTAGATCCATGAACTATGGATTTGATTATGTATCCAGATTCATCTACAGCAGCTCCATTAAGGAATTCAAGAACTTCCTTTTTCCAAATCTTTGTTGGTTCTGAAACCAAGTATTCTAGTCCAGAATTGGCGACTAGGGTTACCACCGACTTGATTTCTTGATCAGCTTCATCGAACGCGCCTCGCACTAGCTCATAGCCCTCGTTAACGTTCTCCTCAAGCTTAGGAGCCATTAGGGTTTGGAGAATTAGTCTTTAGAAAAGAGAGGTGTCGACACAGTAGTTTTGGTCTCGAAACTTTGAAAGCGTGTCGACAAACAAAGACAGAACCCTATTTATACCTTTCTAATTTTGAAGATGAACAGGCGGGACAGCTAGCTTAACATGTGTCGACACTGGCAATAAGTGTCGACACTGACTTATAATGTCTCGACACATATGTGTCGACACAAGTTTAGTCAACAGATATTATGTGTCGACACATGGTTATGTGTCGACACAACATAACTCGACACATTGTCGAGACTTTACTTAGAAAAATTCTGAGTAAAACTTAAGTGTCGACACCACATAGGATGTGTCGACACCTACTGGACATGTGTCGACACTAACATTCTGAAGTGTCGACACCAACATCCTAGATGTGTCGACACCTTTTTCCTGAAGTGTCGACACTACTATTCTGTGTCGACATAGACTTGTCTATGTGTCGACACCTTTTGACTTAGTCATTTTCAAATCTATAAACTTACTCTAAGTTTATCATTCCGAGTTCAATTTTGAATCTATTGAACTTAGCTTCTTCTAGTGGCTTAGTAAACATATCAGCTACTTATTCATCTGTTTTAACATATTCTAATAAAATATCTTCTCTTTCTACATGCTCCCTAAGAAAATGATATTTAATCTCAATATGTTTTGTCCTACTATGAGATACAAGGTTATTAGCTATTGAAATAGCACTTGTAGAATCACAGAAAATTGGAGTTCTACTTACCTGAAATCCATAGTCCTCTAGCTGATGTTGAATCCACAGAAGTTGAGCACAGCAACTTCCTGCAGCCACATACTCTGACTCAGCTGTGGAGATAGCCACACTGGTTTGCTTCTTGCTACTCCATGAAATTAGTCTCCCACCTAGGAATTGACAGGTTCCAGTAGTGCTCTTTCTATCCTCTTTGCATCCTGCAAAGTCTGCATCTGAATAATCTGTTAGATCAAAATCTCCATTCCTAGGGTACCAGAGGCCTAGATAGGGAGTGCCCTTTAGATATCTCAATATTCTTTTGACTGCAGTCAAATGAGACTCTTTAGGGCAGGCTTGATACCTTGCACAAACACATGTAGCATACATGATGTCTGGTCTACTAGCAGTCAAGTATAATAGAGAGCCAACTATCCCTCTATACAAGGTTTCATCTACAGGTTTCCCTGCATCATCCTTGCTAAGAGACATACTTGACCCCATAGGAGTCTTCATGGTACTAGATGAATCCATACCATACTTCCTTATGAGTTCTAGGGTGAACTTTGACTGACAAATGGACAAACCACTCTCAGTCTGTTTAACTTGGAGACCCAAGAAAAACTTCAGCTCTCCCATACTACTCATCTCAAACTGACCTTGCATAAGTTTTGCAAACTTTTTGCAAAGGCTGCTTTCAGTAGACCCAAATATAATGTCATCTACATATATTTGGACTAGTATGACTTTGCCTCTAGATTCCCTAAGGAATAGAGTCTTATCAATTTTCCCCCTTGAGAATTTGTTCTCAATGAGGACACTAGATAGGATTTCATACCAAGCCCTAGGGGCTTGCTTTAACCCATACAAAGCTTTCCTAAGTCTATAGACATGATGAGGTAGAGTTGGATCAACAAACCTGAAGGCTGCTCCACATAGACTTCTTCTTTCAAATTACCATTTAGGAATGCTGACTTGACATCCATTTGGTATACCTTGAATCCTTGATAGGTTGCATAGGCCAAGAACATTCTTATGGCTTCCAGTCTGGCTACTGGAGCAAAGGTTTGATCAAAATCAATACCTTCTTCTTGCCTATATCCTTTTGCAACCAGTCTAGCTTTATTCTTAATGATGACACCTTGTTCATCCATCTTATTCCTGTAGATCCACTTAAATCCTATTACATTGTGGTCTTTAGGTTTAGGAACAAGTTCCCAAACCTTGCACCTCTTGAACTGATTAAGCTCTTCTTGCATTGCTTCAGTCCATTGTGGATCCAGTATAGCTTCTACAAATTTCTTAGGTTCAATTTGTGACAGAAAGCTGGAATAGATTGCTGCATTCATGTTTCTACTCCTGGTTTGAACTCCTTGTCTTGGATCTCCAATAATCAGCTCTACTGGATGATCTCTAAGATGCCTGTGAGCTGGAGGCATCCTAACTTCTGGTTGAACCACTTCAGCATCTGCTTCATGCTATACACCTTGTATTTCTTCAGCAACTGGCACATGTAGTTCTCCCCCTGGACAACAGCTACTCTCTTCTCCTTGCTGTCTTGCAGCAGGCACTTCTTCTATAGTAAGCTTCTCCATTTTCTTTGATAAACCTGTGGGGCTGCATACACTACTAGACAACTCATTATTAATAAGTTTAGTCTTATCAAAAACTACATGCACAGATTCTTCTATAACTTGTGTAGTCAAGTTGTAGACTCTATAAGCCTTACTATTATTGCTGTACCCAACAAAAATTCCCTCTTGGGACTTGGCAGCAAACTTAGTTAAGTAAGACTTCCCATTGTTAAGTATGAAGCATTTGCAACCAAAGATCCTGAAGTAGGATAAGTTTGGTTTCCTGCCTTTCACAACTTCATAGGGGGTCTTGTTTAGCCCTTTAGTGATGGTAGCCCTATTTATAACATGTCATGCAGTGTTAACTGCTTCAGCCCAGAAATACTCTGGCAGTGATGTATCACTTAATAGGGTTCTACCAGCCTCTATCAAGGTCCTATTCTTCCTCTCAGCAATGCCATTTTGCTGAGGTGTTCTAGGTGAAGAGAATTCTTGAAATATCCCAAAGTCTTCACACAGTTTTGTCATGCTATCAGACTGAAACTCAGTACCATGGTCACTTCTAATTTTGACCACAGTACTATTTAGTTCATTCTGAATTTGCTTGACAAAGCTGTAGAAGACACTAGGTGTTTCAGATTTCTGTCTTAAGAAGAACATCCAGGAAAACCTTGAGTAGTCATCTACAACTACAAGGATTGTGTCGACACATCTTCTTGTGTTGAATCTGTTAAGTGTCGACACTGCTTCTTGGTGTCGACACATAGTCTTCTATGTTGATTCTTGCTGAGTGTCGACACAGCTACTTGTGTCGACACACCTTCTTCTTGTTGAGACTTCAGCTGAGTGTCGACACAATCCTTTATTGTCGACACTTGTACTTAGAATATTTTGTTGATAATTCTGTTCTTGGCTAAGTGTCGACACAGCTCCTTGTGTCGATACTTTATTCAAGTGTAGAGTCTTTAGCTGAGTGTCGACACATTGTGCTGGGTGTCGACACTTACTTCATGTGTTGACTCTTCTGGTTGTGTGTCGACACTTTGTGCTGGGTGTCGACACATACTTCAAATTCTGACTCTTTTGTTGAGTGTCGACACATTGTGTTGAGTGTCGACACTTACTTCAAATGCTGACTCTTCTGCTTAGTGTCGACACATTGTGTTGAGTGTCGACACTTGTACTTAGTCTCTGCAGACTTTTGCTGAGTGTCGACACAGCTCCAAGTGTCGACACTTTCTGGTGTAGACTCAGCTTCACTGGGTGTCGACACTTTCTGGTGTAGACTCAGCTTCACTGGGTGTCGACACAGCTCCTTGTGTCGACACTTTCTGTCTGTACTTTGCTTCACTGAGTGTCGACACAGCTCCAAGTGTCGATACTATCTGTCTGGTGTCGACTCTGCATCCCAGGTGTCGACACAATGACTCCAAGTGTCGACACTGCTTGTCTGGGTGTCTACACAAGTCTTCTTAAGTGTCGACACTTTCCCTCTGGGTGTCGACACATGGACTTAGAAACTTTTTGCTTCAGTCCAGTACTTTCTTAACCTGCACAAGTAAACTCAACATACATCAAATACATTATGATGTATATCATTGAGTTGGGTGAGGCTTCTTCAAATCAGGTACATTTGCCCAATGTACCCAACAAATCTGTTGACTGTTTCTTCTTTCTCTTCTTCTGGATTCTCAATCCTTCAGAGATTATTCTTTATTCACTGATCGTGTTCACGATCACTTCTTCATAATTGATGATTGTTAACCATTTTTTCAATTGTTGAGAGAGAATATCTACATATAGGCTTCATCCATAGTTACCGGCTGTTCCGACTCCAAATGGTCTTCTGACACCTCTGACAGATGTGACAACAGTGTCAGTAATGACAGCTGTCAAGTCTCCAGTTGTATTACTTCAACCTTCATTGGACTTTGACTCAGCAGCAGAGAATGTCGAGTGAATACTTCACATGTGTCGACACACATAGTCCATGTGTCGACACAAGTCTTGATGATGTCGACACAGCTTCACTTTTACTTCTCGACACAGCTTCTGTAGAATGTGTTGACACAAGTCCTGTGTGTCGACACAATCACTCCTTTTCTTGACAAAGTTGGTGTAGACAGAATTGTGGTGTCTGTCGACACAAGTTCTATTTGTCAACACAGTCATTGTCGACAGAAATCTGGAATGTGTCGACAGCTTATCTGTGTGTCGACACAATCTAGCCCTTAGTGTCTACACAACGTTGTCGACAGATTTTCTGTGTGTCAGCACAAATTCTGGGTGTTGACACAATCTGGCCCTTAGTGCCGACACAGCCATTCCCAATTGTCGACACTTGTACTTAGAAAAGTTTTCTTCTATTTACTTAACCTGCACATGATAACTCAACACAACATCAAATACAACTTGATGCATATCATTGCGTTAGGTGAGGCTTCTCCAAATCTGGTACACATTTTCCAATGTACCCAACACATATGATGCACCCAAATACGCATACACGTCGGGGCGCGCAATCGCACCAGCCACCATGCGCGGTAAGGCCCGCACAAGGCCATGAGCGTGCCAGCGCGCGACCATGCATGCGCGCGTACGGTCAGGCATGCGCGAGCGCCCGAGCGCGACCATGCGGGCGCGCCCGTGCGCGACCAAGCGCGCATGCGTGACCATGCAGGCGCGCCTGCGCACGACCAAGTGTGCGCCCACACTCGCGTGCGGCTAAGCCCGCACCCCCGCGTGAGGCTAAGCCCGCACCCCCGCGTGCGACCAGGCATGCGTCGGGTCGCGCACGCCCGTGCATGAGCCTGCGGATGTGCACCTATACTCGCACCCGCGAGCGCGGGTGCGCCGGCTACCTCTCCTTCTCCTCCCTAGCATATTCTAACATTTTTTACTTGAGTTTGCAGGACACCGCTACCAGCCATCTAAAGCCCTTCACCGTTCGCCATCGTTGCCACTGTGAAAAATGAGCAAAGGGAAGATCCTTTGTTTTTCTTCGCCCAAACCGGTCTCTCGCAATAATGATCTCTGGGGCAATTGTTAGGAATGAGATCCATCTTTATAATGATGGGTGCGCACATAACCACACCCTCATGATCCCCACCCAAAAATAGTGGGATTGTGGGTTTGACCGCATGCGCGATCACCACACGCGATCCCCCCTCCCCCCGCATTGATCTTATCACGCGTAATGAATGACGGGTCGCTCCCCCTAGGCAGCTGGCCGCGGCCGAGCGAGTGTCCGCCCAGGCCGCTCTCCCACGGCCGCCAGTCGCGACCGAGAGAGCAGCCGCAAGGGCCACTCCCCTTCAGCCACCGGCCGTGGCTGGAAGGGAGGACGCATGGGCCGCTCTCACCAGACCGCCGGGCGCGACCGCAAGAGCGGTCGCGCGGGCCGCTTTCCCTCAGCCGTCGGCCGCGGCGAAGCAAGCGGCCGCGCTGGCTGCGGTCCAGGGAGCTGCCGCGCGGGTCGCTCCCTCCCTGGGCCGCCGTCCGCGGCCGAAAGAGCGACCGTGTGGGCCGCTCCCTCCCTCGGCCATAGGCCGCGACCGAGAGAATGGCCGCGCGGGCCGCTTCCTCCCTCAACCGTCGGGGCGCGGCCGCGCCGGCCGCTCCTCCGCGGCCGCCGTTGGCAATATTCCCCTCGCCGTCGAATTCGGTGGCAAGTTCGCCTGCAGCCCATGAAGTTCTGCCCTTGACGTCCGATCATTTGGGGTCATTCCCCGCCATCCGATTCGCGTGTAACCACCCACTTACCACCGCGTTAGTGGGGGGATTTAATTAATAATTTAATAATTATTTGGGGTTCAAATAGCGGGATTAATTTTCATAATTGCGCACCCTTAAACTATTGGAAAAATATTAATTTGGAGTGGTTACGGTGTGCGAATAGCCACGTAAACAACATAACCACCCCCTGGAGCCTATAAAAGGAGCCTCAAGTCTCTTCATTTCTGACCTTTTTCCTCCGAGTCTTCTTCTTCCTCAGGTCGAAGCTCTGTCAGATTCCTCATACGAGCAACACCCGAGCCGCACTCAAATCGCATCTGAGCCGCACCCGAAGCACGTACGAGTAAAGTTGGAGTCGCCCAACGAAGCCCAATCTCTCAATTTCCAAGTGGCCTCCACAACTGCAAGTTCAGACACTGCTCACACGTCCAGAATCAGCATGACGCTTAGCGAAGCCCATCAACACAAAGTGCAACTTGTAACAAACTCTCGACGTGACGTTTTGTCATTCGTCGTGTGCCAAGTGTTCTCTCACCTCAAAACTATAATGAGAGGTGGTCTGTCACCCTCGATTTCACAAACTAGCTGTAACAGGCAAAAAATAATGGACTTTGACCGACACAGAACTGTTCACGTGGTTTTTTGCCCGGTTGAGGGGTTTTTCCACGTTAAAATTTCATGTGTACGATCGACCTACTTTATTGACTGTGTGCGCGCTTGACTGTTCCGAGAGCTAAGGCGGTCTAGGTTATTGCGGTCTGACCGAGACGTCAAGTTAGACCGCAACAATTATCGTAATAATAATATATAAAAGATAATAAAAAAGGGAGAGAAGCAGGCAACCTACCTCTCTCATCTTTGCATTTATCACGCGATTAATAAACAATAGATGAGAATTCTCATCAGCCATCTAAACATAGCCAAGCATCCTAGATGTCTATATAATGGAGGAAATATATATACCTATACATATATACAAAGAAGTATAATTGACCGTTGCGATTGCACGGTGCAACATATGGATATTCAAAATATTCAAAACATATAATACGTTTATTTAGCTCTCACAAATCGGAATCCATTCAATGACATGTAATACACATATGCGATAATCCTACTTTAATATTGCTAATCCAGACATCACTCGTTAGACTAACTTTACCGTCGAAAGTTTCAAAATAATTAATTAAATATTGTTTTGATTGTAAATAAGCTTTATATGCATCACACTTAAGTATAGATCTACTTATCTATTGATATTTTGGCTGAAGTCCTGCATGTATGTAGTATGTCTCGTCATCATTGTCGTAGTGTCTGAACGACAATCCTTGTTTGATGACGTTCGCCATTTGTAGCTCTCGTTGATGCATTTGATTGTACGTCCAAATTTGCCAGCCCGCCGCAATTTGTGCTTGACTTATCTCCAAGACTTGTTTAGCCATACCCGATTTGATATGTCGCGCGAGCGTCGAATTCCCGCTAACCATCAGGAGTTTGGAGCGGTGTTTGCACTTCGCCTTAAATTCTGCGCCCAAACGCCCTTTTTCAAAGTGCTCCCAGACTGGAGTCGTGTGCTTGTAATCCACAATTTCATGCGCGACGGATGTCGAGGACATTGACATCGAAGAGAAAGACGTCATCGAAGATGAAGAAAAATTTGGAAAGTAAGAGAGAGAGAGAGAGTATGAAAGAGATAGTATGAGAGAGAGAGAGTGATCGGATGGGGGGGGGGGGTTTGAGGTACGGGATTATATATTTATATAGAATTTAAAATATAAAAAAAAATTATTATTTTTTTAAAAAATCAACGAAAAACAGCCTAGGCAGCCTATTTGATGCCTAGGCTGCCGCTTTTTCCCAGCAAGCGGCCAGAAAAGCCAAGCCTTAACGGCTCTTTAAAAAGATCCATTAAGGCTGTTAACGACTCTTTTTAAAGAGTCGTTAAGGCAACCGTTGGGCTTCAAGCCTGGCCCAAGCTTTTCCCGGTCTGGTCCCAGGCCAGGCTAAAGCCCGGGTTTTGCGGATAAGCACCAGGACAGGGTACACGCTGAAAACTGGGCATGGTTAAGCCTGGTTTTTATGCCCTCCTATATATATATATATATATATATATATATATATATATATATATATATATATATATATATATATATATATAATATACATATTTGGATCACACCATGAAACTCATCTGGACCGTTCGATCAAGCTCCATCAAACATGGATCGTTGGATTCAACAAAGGAGGTTTGCCAATAACCAAATCAGCTGGATGAGCACTGTTCACAGACGATAAAAGCCCGATACCCGGTTTCACCTCCCGCCCCCTCACGGTTTCACCCTCGCCGCCGCCGCCGGCCTGTCTGGCGCCCACCGGCGGGTTCGCAGGCCTCCGGCGAACCCGCCGGGGGTTGTCCGACGGCGAGCGGCCAGGGCCACCGCCAGCGGTGGACCTTCCCGATCGCCGCCGGACAACCCCCGGCGGGTTCGCCGGAGGCCGGCGAACCCGCCGGTGGGTGCCGGGCAGGCCGCCAGCGGCCAAGATGTCGGCCTGCGTCAGCAGGCCGAAGCGGGGGGGGGGGGGGGGGGGGGGGTTCGTTTTTATTTTTTATTAATTATATAATTGATTAAATAATTAATTATTTTGATTAAAATTAAAATTTGTATTAAATTTTTTTGTTAATTATTTTTATAAATAAGTAATTTTATTAAAATTTTTATTAAATTTACATTAAAATTTTTATTAAAATTTCTATTAAAAGTTTTATTAAAAGCTCGGGGGGCGAAGCCCGCCGGGAGGGGGGCGGGCAAAGCCCGCTTAAATGCCAAGCGGGCTTCGCCCGCTTGATTGCGGGCGATTTTATTAAAAGCTGGGGGGGGGGGGGGGGGGCGAAGCCCGCTTAAATGCCATGGGGGCAAAGCTCGCTTGATTGCGGGCTTCGCCCGCAGCGACGCATCTAGAACGTGCAGAGCCCGTTCGAAAATGCTTTTAAAGAATATAATAGTTAAAGAATATAATATTTAAATATATATTTAAAGAATATAATATTTAATTATATATAAAAAATATAAAAAATATTAAAAAAAAAGATATTAAAAAAAACAGGCGGGATGTAATCCCGCCTGTTTAGGCGGGATTAATCCCGCCTACCTTATTTGGCGGTGTGGGGCGGGATTAATCCCGCCTAAGCTAGGCGGGATTAATCCCGCCTACCTTATTTGGCGGTGTGAGATTTAGTCCCACACCGCCAAATTTAGTCTTGCTGCATGTGTATATAAGGGGTTTTGATCTTGAATGGTGCAGATGTGATACAAAGGGGTGGGTTTAGGCTGGTGGGTGCTGGGCGGGTGGGTTATGTATTTGGGTGCGTTGGTTGGGCGGGCCAGCGGGCCTCTATTTTTGGACAGTGGGCGGGCCGGCGGGTCTGTAATTTTGGACTGACCTGATGAAGGGTGCCCTAAATTTTAGCGGCCCTATATAGGTTTAGGAGTTCTATGAAAAAATATGAACGGTCCTGATTCGTTGCTGTGATGAACAGCTGCGATCAAATGTTCGGTTTAGATTCAACGGTCGTGATTGATCGTGATCTGATTCTAGAATTCAAAATTACTTCTTTATAATAGATAAAGATATATAGTGGCGGGTTGTGGGTTTGACCGCATGCGCGATCACCACGCGCGATCCCCCCCCCCCCCCCGCATTGATCTTATCACGCGTAATGAATGACGGGTCGCTCCCCCTAGGCAGCTGGCCGCGGCCGAGCGAGCGTCCGCCCAGGCCGCTCTCCCACGGCCGCCAGTCGCGACCGAGAGAGACGCCGCACGGGCCACTCCCCTTCAGCCACCGGCCGTGGCTGGAAGGGAGGACGCATGGGCCGCTCTCACCCGACCGCCGGGCGCGACCGCAAGAGCGGTCGCGCGGGCCGCTTTCCCTCAGCCGTCGGCCGCGGCGAAGCAAGCGGCCGCGCTGGCTGCGGTCCAGGGAGCTGCCGCGCGGGTCGCTCCCTCCCTGGGCCGCCGTCCGCGGCCGAAAGAGCGACCGTGTGGGCCGATCCCTCCCTCGGCCATAGGCCGCGACCGAGAGAATGGCCGCGCGGGCCGCTTCCTCCCTCAACCGTCGGGGCGCGGCCGCGCCGGCCGCTCCTCCGCGGCCGCCGTTGGCAATATTCCCCTCGCCGTCGAATTCGGTGGCAAGTTCGCCTGCAGCCCGTGAAGTTCTGCCCTTGACGTCCGATCGTTTGGGGTCGTTCCCCGCCATCCGATTCGCGTGTAACCACCCACTTACCACCGCGTTAGTGGGGGGATTTAATTAATAATTTAATAATTATTTGGGGTTCAAATAGCGGGATTAATTTTCATAATTGCGCACCCTTAAACTATTGGAAAAATATTAATTTTGAGTGGTTACGGTGTGCGAATAGCCACGTAAACAATATAACCACCCCCTGGAGCCTATAAAAGGAGCCTCAAGTCTCTTCATTTCTGACTTTTTTCCTCTGAGTCTTCTTCTTCCTCAGGTCGAAGCTCTGTCAGATTCCTCATACGAGCAACACCCGAGCCGCACTCAAACCGCATCTGAGCCGCACCCGAAGCACGTACGAGTAAAGTTGGAGTCGCCCAACGAAGCCCAATCTCTCAATTTCCAAGTGGCCTCCACAACTGCAAGTTCAGACACTGCTCACACGTCCAGAATCAGCATGACGCTTAGCGAAGCCCATCAACACAAAGTGCAACTTGTAACAAACTCCCGACGTGACGTTTTGTCATTCGTCGTGTGCCAAGTGTTCTCTCACCTCAAAACTATAATGAGAGGTGGTCTGTCACCCTCGATTTCACAAACTAGCTGTAACAGGCAGAAAATAATGGACTTTGACCGACACAGAACTGTTCACGTTGTTTTTTGCCCGGTTGAGGGGTTTTTCCACGTTAAAACTTCATGTGTACGATCGACCTACTTTATTGACTGTGTGAGCGCTTGACTGTTCCGAGAGCTAAGGCGGTCTAGGTTATTGCGGTCTGACCGGGACGTCAAGTGAGACCGCAACAATTATCGTAATAATAATATATAAAAGATAATAAAAAAGGGAGAGAAGCAGGCACCCTACCTCTCTCATCTTTGCATTTATCACGCGATTAATAAACAATAGATGAGAATTCTCATCAGCCATCTAAACCTACCCAAGCATCCTAGATGTCCATATAATGGAGGAAATATATATACCTATACATATATACAAAGAATTATCGTTGACCGTTGCGATTGCACGGTGCAACATATGGATATTCAAAACATTCAAAATATATAATACGTTTATTTAGCTCTCACAAATCGGAATCCATTCAATGACATGTAATACACATATGCGATAATCCTGCTTTAATATTGCTAATCCAGACATCAATCGTTAGACTAACTCTACCGTCGAAAGTTTCAAAATAATTAATTAAATATTGTTTTGATTGTAAATAAGCTTTATATGCATCACACTTAAGTATATATCTACTTATCTGTTGATATTTTGGCTGAAGTCTTGCATGTATGTAGTATGTCTCGTCATCATTGTCGTAGTGTCTGAACGACAATCCTGGTTTGATGACGTTCGCCATTTGTAGCTCTCGTTGATGCATTTGATTGTACGTCCAAATTTACCAGCCCGCCGCAATTTGTGCTTGACTTATCTCCAGGACTTGTTTAGCCATACCCGATTTGATATGTCGCGCGAGCGTCGAATTCCCGCTAACCATCAGGAGTTTGGAGCGGTGTTTGCACTTCGCCTTAAATTCTGCGCCCAAACGCCCTTTTTCAAAGTGCTCCCAGACTGGAGCCGTGTGCTTGTAGTCCACAATTTCATGCGCGACGGATGTCGAAGACATTGACATCGAAGAGAAAGACGTCATCGAAGATGAAGAAAAATTTGGGAAGTAAGAGAGAGAGAGAGTATGAAAGAGATAGTATGAGAGAGAGAGAGTGATCGGATGGGGGGGGGGGTTTGAGGTACGGGATTATATATTTATATAGAATTTAAAATATATAAAAAAAATATTATTTTTTAAAAAATCAACGAAAAACAGCCTAGGCAGCCTATTTGATGCCTAGGCTGCCGCTTTTTCCCAGCAAGCGGCCAGAAAAGCCAAGCCTTAACGGCTCTTTAAAAAGATCCATTAAGGCTGTTAATGACTCTTTTTAAAGAGTCGTTAAGGCAACCGTTGGGCTTCAAGCCTGGCCCAAGCTTTTCCTGGTCTGGTCCCAGGCCAGGCTAAAGCCCGGGTTTTGCGGATAAGCACCAGGACAGAGTACACGCTGAAAACTGGGCATGGTTAAGCCTGGTTTTTATGCCCTCCTCTTATATATATATATATATATATATATATATATATATATATATATATATATATATATATATATATATATATATCTTTATTATATAATATAATATACATATTTGGATCACACCATGAAACTCATCTGGACCGGTCGATCAAGCTCCATCAAACATGGATCGTTGGATTCAACAAAGGAGGTTTGCCAATAACCAAATCAGCTGGATGAGCACTGTTCACAGGCGATAAAAGCCCGATACCCGGTTTCACCTCCCGCCCCCTCACGGTTTCACCCCCGCCGCCGGCGGCGGCCTGCCTGGCGCCCACCGGCGGGTTCGCCGGAGGCCGGCGAACCCGCCGGTGGGTGCCGGGCAGGCCGCCGGCGGCCAAGATGTCGGCCTGCGTCAGCAGGCCGAAGCGGGGGGGGGGGGGGGGGGGGGGTTCGTTTTTATTTTTTATTAATTATATAATTGATTAAATAATTAATTATTTTGATTTAAATTAAAATTTGTATTAAATTTTTTTATTAATTATTTTTATAAATAAGTAATTTTATTAAAATTTTTATTAAATTTTTATTAAAATTTCTATTAAAAGTTTTATTAAAAGCTCGGGGGGCGAAGCCCGCCGGGAGGGGGGCGGGCAAAGCCCGCTTAAATGCCAAGCGGGCTTCGCCCGCTTGATTGCGGGCGATTTTATTAAAAGCTGGGGGGGGGGGGGGGCGAAGCCCGCTTAAATGCCATGGGGGCAAAGCTCGCTTGATTGCGGGCTTCGCCCGCAGCGACGCATCTAGAACGTGCAGAGCCCGTTCGAAAATGCTTTTAAAGAATATAATAGTTAAAGAATATAATATTTAAATATATATTTAAAGAATATAATATTTAATTATATATAAAAAATATAAAAAATATTTAAAAAAAATATATTAAAAAAAACAGGCGGGATGTAATCCCGCCTGTTTAGGCGGGATTAATCCCGCCTACCTTATTTGGCGGTGTGGGGCGGGATTAATCCCGCCTAAGCTAGGCAGGATTAATCCCGCCTACCTTATTTGGCGGTGTGAGATTTAGTCCCACACCGCCAAATTTAGTCTTGTTGCATGTGTATATAAGAGGTTTTGATCTTGAATGGTGCAGATGTGATACAAAGGGGTGGGTTTAGGCTGGTGGGCGCTGGGCGGGTGGGTTGTGTATTTGGGTGCGCTGGTTGGACGGGCCGGCGGGCCTCTATTTTTGGACAGTGGGCGGGCCGACGGGTCTGTAATTTTGGACTGATCTGATGAAGGGTGCCCTAAATTTTAGAGGCCCTATATAGGTTTAGGAGTCCTATGAAAAAATATGAACGGTCCTGATTCGTTGCTGTGATGAACAGCTGCGATCAAATGTTCGGTTTAGATTCAACGGTCGTGATTGATCGTGATCTGATTCTAGAATTCAAAACTACTTCTTTATAATAGATAAAGATATATAGTGGCATGCATGAATCATATGCACCAAACCCCGGTGAAACTCCAAGGAAGAAGTAAGTGCAACTCTGTGTCGCACTTGTTAGAGCCCGCCGCAGCTATCATTTGGTGGACGCCACTATCGCTATTTGGATGTCGGCATCGTTGTTTGAGAAGTTGTTCTGACGTCATTCAACAACATTGACGTGGTCCCGCTACACAAATTGGATTCACCGGAAACTGCAAGAATTCGAGAAAGCTCATCGAAGTGGATTTCTCAATTTCATTGTTTGCTCCTATTGACATTTTGCAATTTTTCGATTATAATTTGTGTGGCGACTTAGTGAAGATCCCTTAGCCTGTAATTTTTTTCATGTTTTTATACATGTGTTAGTGGAGGCTTTCTGAGTTGGACTTCGATCGTCCCATGATTTTCACCCATCAGATATTCCATGTTAAAAATTTCTTACGTGCTCTCTCTATTTTATTTTTGCTTGATTTACTTTTATTCTCTAATCACATAGGTACTCTCGTAAAATTAATTTGCAGGTGCTCAGGTTAGGTTTGCACGCTCTCAAAACAAATAAGTGGTAATAGAAGGAGGTTCATTATCAGAACAATTATCGAACTGACCTTTCTGAGATTCAAAACGAGTCGATTGGATATTTCAGGTTAGTGATCGTGTGCGGTTGGTGACGACCACTGATCCGCTCCCTATCATCTTTGATTCGTTTCTTTGAAATACTCGACGCAAAGAGCTGATGTTAGTCCTATAGTGATAGAACACGATGGAGTTCACTTCAGGTCAGGCTCCGAGTAATGGTGAAACTGAATAGCGTGAAATACCACCTGTGACACTTACTAATGGAGGATCTCATTTATGTGAAATAATGACATGCTCTAATCTTTGAGGAAATTCTTAAAGACATAGATCCAAAAAAGTGGAAGGTGGCGCACCAAAAGTTGTATGGATAATTTAGATGGTTTGTGGAGCTAAACATCTACAATCACTTCGTGAGTATCGTTTACGTGAAAATTCTTTAGAAGACTCTAGAGACATTGTATGCCAAGAGTACTCACATCAATAAATTATATTTGCCAAAAAAGTTGGACGAGTTCAAATATAGAGAGGGTTCTCCCATCTTGGATCATGTGAATGAGTTCTAGGGTATGATGGACCATCTCACTGCTATGAAGTTAACTTTCAAAGATGAGGTCAATGCATTGTAGTTGCTGAAGTTTCTTCCAGACCCTTGGGAGATGATCATAGTTTATCTGATCAACTCCTCTCCTTGTGACATCATTACTATGAAGATTGTCAATAGTGGCATCGTGAACGTGGAAGTGCGAAGAAAATCTCAAGGACACTCAGACTCTTTTTCATGAGCTGATGCCCTCTACAACGAGCTCAGGGGGAGAGGAAAGAGCAAGAGTAGGGGAAGGAAAAGTGAAAGGAGCCAATGCATGGGGAAGTCAAGATCCCACTACTAGAATGTGAAATATCACTACTGCCACAAGAAGGGTCATTCTCAAAAATTTTATTACACTCTAAAGAATGATAAGAAGAAGAAAGGTGAGTTTGTGAATGAGAAGACTAATTTGCTAACGGCAAGTACATCGGTCTCTCAAGAAATATAAAATAGGCGAGTTTTCCCAAGTATTTTTCTCACGTGGAACACAGTAAGGTGGAGTTTATTTTGAAGGAGGACTTGAGATTGAAGTCCTTACGAGCGGATGAGTTGCGAAAAATGTTGGTGGATATGCGGAAACAAAACAAACAAACTAATTAACTATGCGGGTCCCAGACACCGCTTTGCAACAAAGTGGATTATGCAGACTGTTATGCTCTACTTCCCTAGCGGATGGACGAGTAGACATATAGATGGAAGAGTAGGCTTGTGGAATGGGCGAGTAGTCAATAGGAATGGGCGAGTAGGCTTGTGGAATGGAGTGGGGTTGATGGTGATGGAAGGGTGACACACCTCATACACACATATAAACAAGATAATTTCATAAAAATGAAATAAACATTACTAATCAAGGTTTATAGTGCACATCATCAAAAACATAGAGATCTAGTTACATTCATTAAAATAAGAGGAAAGAGTGCAAGGAATCAACCAAATCTGCAGCCTCGTCAGATTCACAGTAGGAATTGTCGGGTTATCAATCCGCATCCTAGCTCGATCCACAACTATGTCCTAGGTAGAGGAGGGTTGACACTTCCTCCCAATGGACTCGTCTTCTTCATCTCACGACCCGATCTTTTCTGAATCAAGGTATCCTTGCTTTATGATGAACGTAGGGCTAGAATCCCCTCCTTGGAAGCTGTTGGATGATGGAGGCGGCCTAGGGCAAAGCCCTCATGGAAGGTGGAAGAAGGAGAAGATGGAGCTCTCCCCTAGGTTTTCAGCACCAAATATGGCAGAATGACAAAGAGATCCGAGTTGAGAAAATCATGCGGCTTAAATAAAAAAAATGCGTTAGAAAATGGCCACGCACGGTCAAATGCACGACCGTGGGTGGATCGCGCAAAATTTAATGCACAGAAATCTCCCAGCCTAGTACAAAAATAGACCGTGTGTTTTTGATCATGCACGAGCAAAACAGCCCGTGCAACAACAAACCGCACTGTTAGTGACAAAACACTGAAAATCTAAGCAAACAAACTGATCATGTGATTCCTACAGGAAAGAACCTGAGCATTATAGGAGATCTGTCTACCTTACAACAAAATCAAAACTGGGAACATAACACCTGCAACAATAAAACACCAGAAAAAGAATGGGAGCACCAAGTGCTTACCCCCAACAACCCATCATGCAATTGCATACCACAACGGGACAAAAGTCCACTTCGTGTGAGATTTGTGAATAAGTGAAATATAAGCATTTATGAAACAATGTGAAGTGCAAGCGAGAGAAAACTAGCCCATATGAGTCCAAAAAATCCTATAAATATTGGACTCATTATATACGGGACTCACACGCCAGCCACCGCTACATTAGAGAAGAACAATATCATAATTATAATAGATGACGTCACTGATGCACTCTTGTGCGATGATAGGAACTGAATTGTGGATGCAGGTGCTTCTACACATGTCTCCCACAATATAAAGTTGATTCCCACATACACGACTTACGACTATGGAGTTCTTAGAATGGGCAATAGTGACATGTCTAAAGTTATCATGAGGGGAGACATGCACCTCAGGACCAACACTAAAGGTTTGGTGATTTGAAGGTTTTGCATCATGTACTAGACATTTGCTTTAATTTGGTTTCAGTTGGGAAGATGGGCAGTGAGGGACGCCTTAATGTCTTTGGTGGAGATTTTTAGAAACTGATTAGAGGATCACTCATAGTCGCTGGAGGATGGAGAGATAGTATCCTATATTATATGAAGGGAATACCAGATGCTGCTCAGGCCAACACTGTTAGAGATGGATCATCCACCTCCGCATGACATTGGAGACAATGATGTATTAGCTAGAAGGGACAAGGATGTCTCTCCATGAAGAAGCTGATAACTGATCTATCTGCAGATCAGAGTTGGAGAGGTGTGATCACTACATGGCTAAGAAGCAAAAATAGAGTTTTGTTCTAGAGCCACAACTCCACGAGGAGTTCTAAGCTGCTGGAGTTTGAACATACTGATGTTTGCAGACAACTGAAGGTCTAGACAAGATGAGGAGCATCCTATTTTGTGATGTTCATTTATGATTTTTCGAGGAAGCTTTGGGTCTACACTATTAAGACCAACGATGAGGCCCTAGTTACTTTTCAGAGATTCCACACCGAGGTGGAGAGGTAGTACGAGAAGAAGTTAAAGTGCATCAGGTTCAATAATTGAGAAAGTATATTGGCCATTTTGATGAGTACTGCAGAGATTAAGGGATCAGACATGAAAAGACTCCATCCAGGATGCCACAACTGAATGACGTAGCAGAAAGAATGAATTAGACGCTAATGGAAAGAGTGAGGTGCATGCTGTCTGAGGAAAAGCTATCTATCATATTTTGGGGTGATACTTTCTACACAACTGCACATGACATCAATATCTCACCCTGTTATGCACTATATGATGATGTTCTTGATAGGATCTAGTATGGGATGGATCCTTCGTAGAGTTATTTGATGATCTTTGGCAGCAAAGCCTTTGTACATGTCCCAAATGCCGAGATCAAGATTGGATTCTGAGACCCGACAATGCATATTTTTGGGATATGGACGCAACAAGGAGTTTGGATATAAAATCTTTAATTCGGTTGAGAAGAAAGTTGTACACAGTTGCAATGTTGTATTTACTAAGGATCAAACTATGGTTTATCCTAAGAAGATGGATAAGGCAGACTCTCGCACAGATTTAGAGTCTCCTATGATTAGAGGTGACGACACTGAGGAATCCGTAGAGCGTGATTAGATATAGGGTACTAAATCACCTCTAGATCATGTGGACACTACTGATGGTGAGCATATAAAAGACATCACTGATGATGAGCATATATCAACAACTGAGCTGACTCTGTGAAGGTTTGATAGAGTCAGACACTCATCTTTGAGATATTTTGCATCTGAGTATATTCTGCTAACTAATGCGGGGGAGCCCGAGTGGTTTGATGAGGCAGGGTAGAGCTAAGAAAAGAAAGAATAGATGGTTGCTATGTAGGAGAAGATGTAATCTCTATTTAAGAAACACACTTATGATTTGTTGTGATTGCCTAAGGGCAAGAAGGCTTTAAAGAAACAATGGATTTTCAGTAAAGCAGGGAGACCCCTCGACACCACTCAGATACAAGGCCAGATTAATGGTGAAGGATTTTAGCTAGAAATAGGTAGTTGATTTTGAAAAGATCTTCTCTCCTGTTGTGAAAATGTCGCCTATTTGGGTTGTTCTTAGCCTTGCTGGGAGGCTATACCTGGAAATCATGCATATAGATGTCTAGACGGCTTTTCTGCATGGTGATCTCGAGGAGTTGTATATAGAGTTGCTTGAAAGTTTCAGTGTGAAAGGGAAGGGGAGCTTCGTCTGTCTCCTAAAGAAGAGCTTGTATGGCCTAAAGCAGGCACCATGACACTAGTACAAGAAGTTTGATACTTTTATATGGGAAATCAACTTCAGAAAACCACCCTTGATCACTGAGTATTTGTGAAGCAGTATGTTCTAGAGGATTTTATTATTCTATTCTTGTATGTTGATAACATGTTAATAGTTGGGAGGAGCACTGCACGCATTACTAAGCTAAAGCGATAATTGAGCTCTAAATTTGAAATGAAGCACTTGGGAGAGGCAGACATTATACTAGGGATGCATATTCAAAGAGATAGAGGATCCAAGTTACTATGACAATCCTATGAGAGATGTATCAGGAAGGTTCTACAGACATTCAGTACGGATCAAGCCAAAAATATGAGCACACCGTCTGCGTCTCACTTTAGAATTACAATAGATCAGTGACCGATCACACCTGAGGAGAAAGAGGAGATGTAGAAGGTCCCCTATATTTCTGCAGTTGGCAGTCTTATATACACAATGATGTGCACCTACCCTGATATAGTGTGTAACAGCCTCCCTAGCCCACAACTCGAAAGGACAACCGATGGCTGTAACACCCCAGTTTTGAGAGAGGGTCGATTTGCGTTTCTGGAAATTTTTGGTTTCTGGCAGGGGGCACACGGCCTGCGACACGGGCGTGTCGCAGGGCGTGTCGAGCCCGTGTCGACACTCGGCCCGGGGTGTCGACACTTTCGCTCGACAATGTGTCGAGACTAGGGCACACGACCTACGACACGGGCGTGTTGCAGGGCGTGTCGAGCCCGTGTCGTCACTCGACCCGGGGTGTCGACACTTTCGCTCGATAGTGTGTCGAGACAAGGCACACGGCCTAGGACACGGGCGTGTCCAAGGCCGTGTGGGTCTGTCGACGAACTTCAGTCGACGATGTTCACTTGACGAGTGTCGAGTGACGAGTGTCGAGTGTCGAGACTGGGGCACACGGCCTGTGACACGGGCATATCACAGGGCGTGTCCCGCTTGGTCGACGATCTTCGCTCGACGTTTTTCCGCGGTGTCGACACAAAGGCTGTCGACGAGTGTCGAGACTTGGCACACGGCTTGGGACACGGGCGTGTCCCAGGCCGTGTCACTTCTCGGGTTGGTTTCGGGGCCGTGTCGATGGAGGCACACGACCGACCACACGGCCGTGTCATTGGGGATACGGGCGTGTCGGATCGAACACGGGCGTGTCGGGTGCCTGTGTGCTGTTCCAGGCGCGTCGATTTGAGACGGCGAATGAGGCACACGGCCCTGGACACGGGCGTGTGCTAGGCCGTGTTCGGCCCAGGTCTTTTATTTTTCTGTCGGATCGTGGCCTTTTCTTTCCCTGATTTTAGGATCTGATGGTTCAAATCATTTCTTTAGGAGTTAAGTCCGAGAATAGGGTTGAAAACCCTCATTATTCTCCAAGCTTTCTCTGACTAAAGATCTAGAGAGAAGTGAGAACAAGGAAGAGGGAGAAGGAGAGTTTGGGCTGTAGAAGAGGTTTCGGTGCTCGAAATCGCGAGCCGAGTCCAGATCCGTGGAGGTTAGATCGTTGCGGAGGTTTTCATCCGGCTATTTTGCCATGGCAAGGAAGAGGAGTCAGAAGATAACGACACTTCTCCTCTCGGTCTTAGGATGCATGTCTTTAGCATCATTTTTCTTTTCTAGTTCTTGGGCACCAAACTCTCAAATGAGATGGGTTTTGGGTCGCCAAGGTTCAAGAGGAACCTCCAGGTTGATTGAGTCCGTCCCCGGCATATTTTGCATTAGAGATCCGCTCTGTTAGTGGATTAGGCATGGTGGGTGAAGCCGTAGTAGCGACCGTTAGTCCGACTCAGTGATGTTGCATACGAACATTAAGGATTCGTAGAGATTCCGTTGCGGCAAGACGCCGTTTGTGATGTGGTGATGTTTTTCCCCTTTTTCTCGAGTGAGTACGTGTAGTCGGAACCGGACAAGGTTAGCTCCTCGTGGTGGTAGATGTTTTCCTTGGTGGATAAGGTTAGCTTCGCATGAGTTGGAGATGGTTTCCTTGGTGTGCGGGAACGCTGCAGTACAAATGAGGGACTAGGGTGGAAGTGTCTTGGTTTGTGATGTGCCAATGCATGGCTATGTCTCCGTGGTCGGCTGGCTATCCCGTGACGTTCACGTCATGTGCGGAGACTGTCCCGGCGAGACTAGTCCCCTTCTGTGAGACTGACGAGAATGCCAAGCATGGCGGTAAGCCCGGGCAATGAGGCCATGAGCGGGTGGGGTCCGACAAGGCTTCTTAGAATCGGCCAGTTTTGTGTTTGTTGGAATCCTGACATGAGACGTCAGAGCTTGTAGGCAAGCCCGGGTCTAAGACCTTGAGCGGGTGGGGCCTTGACAAGAGTTCCATGAGGCGACCTGTGAGCCGTTGGGGGAAATGGTGTCACCCCTTTGTATGCGGCTTTATGCCAATGGAGAATTGATGAGTACCCATATGATGTGATGATGTGCTAGATGCATACGAGTTAGGGTTCCTTGGGTGAAACCCGGGTTATTGCATACATGATTGCATAAGTAGGCCCCTTTTGTTATATTCTCAACCCGTAGAGAACATGTATGATGTGTGTGACATCCAAGCCTGTTTTAGTAGTTGTTTTCCTTGCTTATGATTATTGCATATGAAGTGCTAACTTGCAGGTTGGAGGGGTACCCCGGGGTCCGTTAGGGGCGGCCGGGATGAGATGTGTTGTTATACAGTTTGAGGTCATCCTTTGCTGACCCACGTTACTAATAAATTTTACAGTGCAAGGATCGCATGCAGGAGCTAGCTCACCGGCCAGAAAGGCCTAAGCCTCATGAAGTGCTTTTCTTTTGTAGCTCTACTTATATGATGTGTATGTTTGAGACTCATTATTGTCCGACTTGCATGTCGAGGTAGACTAGGAGTGCTGCGCACATTCATGACTGTTGTATTATTTGATTTTGGACACTTGTTGTAAGGCCATAAGGCCATTTGTTTTACTCTTCTTGTAGTGGATAACTTCTTGTCTTGCTTGTGTTTCCGCTGTGGTGTGCAATGTGTTTTGAGTGTGGGTAGCTATATCAACTTTTAATACTAAAGATGTGGCGTCCGTATGTTGTGGGGCCTCGGCCGGACCCATATTATACGGTCATTACAGGGGAGGTGTTACAATGACATACCCAGTACCACGCTCGAAAGGGTTCAGGCTCAAATAGTTTGCAGACTATGCACCCCACCCCTCTCCATTCACAAGCGGGTTGTTGGAAGCCGGAACCTCCATTTGATGAGAAGAGATCCAGTTAATCGCCCCTACAGGGACTTCCTAGGAGGTCACCCATCCCGGAACTACTCCCATCCAAGCATGCTTAACTATAAAGTTCTTTTGCAGCTCAATTGGTGATGAGAGGCGAAATAAATTTATAGTTAAGCGTTCTCTGATAGGAGTAGTTTCAGGATGGGTGACCTCCTGGGAAGTCCCTATAGGGGCGATTAAATGAATCACTTCTCATTAAATGGAGGCTGCATCTTCCAACAACCCACTTGTGGATGGAGATTGGTTGTGGTGCTTGGTCTGCAAACTATTTGAGGCTGAACCATTTTAAGGGTGGTACTGGGGGAGTCGACGATCATCCTTTCGAGCTATGGGCTGGGAAGGCCGTTATAAAAAGTACACTTTTTTGTAACGACCTGTAACACCCCCTATCCGTCACATAGCATATAGCAGTAAGTCCGGCCGGGGCCCGACGCCGTATGCCACAGACAGACCGGGTGGTCACTTATGGAAACCATCCAACCAATCTCAACGTCCTACACAGAGCATTCTAGCGGAAGCATTATACAAAAGTTGCAATAAAGAACTCAGCATTAGAGCATGAATGTCCACTAGTACAGAATAGTAATGTTATACAAAATACCCAAAATAAGCCTTAAGGCCTTACAAAATGTTTCACTTCCAATTACATGTTTTACAAACCACGGCACGCAGGCCGGTCACACATGAATAAAGCAGTAAACACTTCCAATTAGGCCTTCAAGGGCCGGCTTCGCATTCAGGCTTTAGCCCGCTATTGACCGCTTGGTCCAGCTGCACCTGCAAGCAACAAATCACCTCACGGTGGCAAAACAAGGCAACGGTCTGCAATGCTGACCAAATTATAACGATCCAGCCCCCAACTCGGGGCGGCGATGCTCCTTCCCTGCATTTCATTAGCATAAGTGAGCAATATATAACTAGCCATTTCATCACAGATGTTGGCTCGCACGGCCACACGCCCCGTGCTCTCAGGGCACATTCTCGGTGAACCGGTCGATGTCACGTCAATTAAAGCCATAGACATTCCGGACTCACCACCGCCATTAGGACGGCCAAACCTATGAGCAATTTGTCTTCCCGGCATGGGTCACGTCAATTTAAGTCATTGACCGCCGAAGACTCTCATCTATGCCAACGGCAAGTGCCACGTAACCTTAGGTCTCTTTAACCCGAATGACATAGATATGGGTACGGTTCCATCTAACCCGTGCTCACATCGCAACGACAATTTAAGCCATTTGCGCGGGTCAAACTTCTGCCGAGTCCCATTTTCGTCACACAATTTCACATAACTCGGTTATGTTCAAGTTGGCTCTCAGGCCTCCATGTTGGCAAGATCTTGTATCCGCCCAGTTTTTTGGGTGCACCTTTGGGTTAGTCCCCAAGGCTCCCTGCTGCAATCTACCGCGTAGAAAACCCAAAAAATAATCAATAGCACGAAGTCTTCTCCGGCTTTATGCAATGCAACATCACCGATCCAGACCAACATGTCCGGGTAGGCTTCACACATCATGCCTATGTCCGTTCTCGCTTACGGACTCTAAACAACGGGGACTTCACATATCTACCCGAAGGAACGCCTCCAACTCTCCGCAAACTCGCGAGAGCGGGCTTCCTATGCAAAGAAAGAGAGCTACTCATGCTCAAGATGAGGATCGTTACCCTAGCATTCCTCTTTGGCGCCATTGAAAAGTAATCGGATTAAAAGCACCGCACTAGCCTTGCCTCCGTGGATCCGGAGTCGGCTTGCGATTCGGAGATTCGAAGCTCCTCCAATGGCGGGATCTAGCTCCTTCTTCCTCCCTTGGCTCTCCTCTCTCTCTCTAAGGATTTAGAAAGATAACACTTAAGAAAAAGTGAGGGTTTCTAAGTCCAATCCCGGGTATATCCCTTCAGGAACAACCCCCAGCCGTTGGATCTCAAAATAAGGAAACGAATGGCTTTGATTCGGGACTGAAATGCCCAATCTGGACCGAACACGGCCTGGCACACGCCCGTGTCCAGGGCCGTGTGCCTCATTCGCCGTCAAAATCGGCTCGCCTGGAACCTCACACGGGTATCGAACACGCCCGTGTTCGAGCTGACACGCCCGTGTTCCATGTGACACGGCCGTGTGTCCGGCCGTGTACCCCTATCATGTTTCCCCAAAATCAACCCGAGCACTGCACGGGTTCTAGGACACGCCCGTGTCCTCACCCGTGTCACCTCAACACGCCTGGACCCCAGGCCGTGTACACGGTCTCGACACTCGACACTTCGTCGAGCGAAGATCGTCGACCTGATGACACGGCCTTGGACACGACCGTGTCCTAGGCCGTGTGCCTTGTCTCGACACAATGTCGAGACCAAAGTGTTGACTCCCGGGACGAGTGTCGACACGGGTCGACACGCCCTGCGACACGCCCGTGTCGCAGGCCGTGTGCCATGTCTCGACACTTCGTCGACCGCAGAGTGTCGACTTCGCAGCTAAGTGTCGACACGGGTCGACACGCCCTGCGACACGCCCGTGTCGCAGGCCGTGTGCCCAGTCTCGACACAATGTCGAGACCAAAGTGTCGACTTCCCGTCTTAGTGTCAACACAGGCTTGACACGCCCTGGGACATGCCCGTGTCTCAGGCCGTGTGCCTGCAGCCAGAACCCAAACTGGCCCAAAACGTCCCCCTTTGCTCCTTTGAGTTTCGGGGCGTTACAACTCTCCCCCTCTTAAAAGAATTTCGTCCACAAAATTATATAAAGGAAAGACATGTACAAAACCAAAATTTGTACCTGAGCGGAACAACTCCGGATACTCGTCAAGCATAGTCTGCTCTCGCTCCCAAGAGAGCTCCTCACGACCGCAATTGTCCCACTGGACCTTGACCATCCTGATCTCTTTATTGCGTAGCCGCTTGACCTCCGAGTCCTCAATCCGCATGGGCTTGACCTTTGTCGTTATCCCACTATCCACCGGCACTTGATCGACCGCGATCACTTGCGTAGGCTCTTGCACCGCCTTCCGAAGCACCGAAATGTGGAATACATCATGTAAACCACTAAGCTCCACTGAAAGCTTCAACCGATAGGCCGCTTCACCAACTCGCTCCAGAACCTCAAACGGTCCAAGGTATCTCGGGCTTAGCTTTTTCAATCGCCGCACCCGCCAGATACCCTTGAACGGCTTGATCTTTAAGTATACATAATCGCCCACAGCGAACTCCACGTTCCTGTGCTTGGCATTATAGTACTTTGCTTGCCGGTCCTGAGCGATCACCAACCTCTCCAGAATGGTTCTCACCAAAGAAGTAGCATCCTCCACTTCTGATCGCTTATACAACTTTGACTCACCCGTTTCTAACCAAGACAACGACGTGCGACATTTTCTACCATATAGGGCCTCGAAAGGCGTCATCTGAATACTCGCTTGGTAGCTATTGTTGTATGCGAACTCCACCAAATAAAGGTGGTCTTCCCATTGCTTTCCGAAATCCAAGACACACATGCGGAGCATGTCTTCCATAGTTTTATTGACCCTCTCGGTCTGCCCATCCGTTTGCGGATGGAAGGCTGTGCTAAATTTCAGCTTTGTTCCCAACATTTGCTACACAAGCCTCCAATCATTGGACGTGAACCGCCCATCTCAGTCACTCACGATGCTGCGGGGCACACCATGAAGCCGTACTATGTTATCCACATAAAGCTTTGCCAATTTCTCCACCGGATCATTCTTCCTATGCGGAATAAAATGCGACACCTTCGTTAAACGATCAACGACCACCCAAATGGCGTCGTTCTCCTTCTGCGACCTTGGCAAACCGTGCACAAAGTCCATAGAGATGTCGTCAAATTTCCACTCTGGAATAGGCAAGGACTTAAGAAATCCTCCCGGCTTTTGGCACTCCGCCTTTACCAAGGCGCAAGTTTGGCACTTCGCTACGTATAGCGCCACATCCTTTTTCAAACCCGGCCACCAAAATAGTTTCTTCACATCATAGTACATCTTCGTGCTCCCCGGGTGAATCGAGTACTTGGTATGGTGTGCCTCGTACAACAACTCCACCCGTAAATTGCCCACACTTGGGACGCACAGACGACCGTCTTTCCACAACAATCCGTCCTCCACGACGAATTGGGAATTTGACCCATCCAAAGCCTCTACCATGAACTGCTTCATATGAGCATCCATATCCAAAGCCTGCTGAATACGATCAGCCAGGTCATATTGGACTTCAGTCCAATTCAGAACTGCTTCAGCACTTGATTGCATGTCCACACAAACAATTTCCAACGCCTCCAACTCTCGCACCAACCGCTCATCATGCACCGATAGCCAATTGGCTTGAGCTGGGGCTTGGCGACTCAACGCGTCCGCAACCGCATTCCCTTAGCCAGGCACGTAATGGATCTTGAACGTATAGTCCCCCAGGAACTCCATCCCTCTACGCTGCCGCATATTCAGATCCTTCTGATCAATAAGATACTTCAG
Source organism: Platanthera guangdongensis (assembly GCA_039583875.1). NCBI lineage: Eukaryota > Viridiplantae > Streptophyta > Magnoliopsida > Asparagales > Orchidaceae > Platanthera > Platanthera guangdongensis. The sequence goes on along the minus strand of CM077157.1, from coordinate 110,956,888 downwards.
ACTCTTGTGATCGGTGTAGATATCAATCTTCACACCGTACAAGTAGTGTCTCCACAGCTTCAAGGCAACAATCACGGCCGCTAACTCCAAGTCATGGACCGGATAGTTCTTTTCATGCACTTTTAGCTGTCTCGAGCCATAAGCTATTACACTTCCGTGTTGCAGTAGCACGCAACCCAAACTGCTGCCTGAAGCATCGCTATAAATCTCATAGCCTTCGGTCCCACATGGCGAACTCAGCACAGGCGCCGTGGTCAACCGACACTTCAACTCCTCAAAAGCTCGTGCGCACTCCGGCGTCCAAACAAACTTATGCTCCTTCCTCATCAATGTAGTGAGAGGTAACGCTATCTGCGAGAAGTTCTCTACGAAGCGCCTATAATAGCCGGCAAGCCCCAGAAAACTCCGGACTTCCGCTACAGTAGCAAGCTCAGGCCACTCCCGTATCGCAACAATCTTTGCCGGATCCACAACAATACCCTCTCCACTTACTATATGCCCGAGGAACGCCACTGAGGATAGCCAAAACTCGTACTTCGAGAACTTGGCATACAACTAGTTTCTTCTTAGCGTCTCCAACACCAAATGAAGATGCTTGAAGTGATCTTCCTCACTTTGCGAGTACACCAAAATATCGTCGATGAAGACGATCACGAAATGGTCCAAGTACTCCCTGAAAGTCTTGTTCATCAAATCCATGAACACCGACGGCGCATTTGTCAGCCCAAACGACATGACCGTAAACTCATAATGCCCGTATCTCGTACTAAACGCTGTCTTCGGGATATCACTCTCCCTTATTCGCTGCTGATAGTACCCAGCCTTGAGATCTAACTTCGAGTACACCGTCGACCCGACTAACTGATCAAAGAGATCATCAATCCGGGGGATCGGGTACTTGTTCTTCTCCGTCAACTTGTTCAGCTCCCGATAGTCAATACATAGCCTCAAGCTTTCGTCCTTCTTCTTAACAAAGAGGACCGGTGCGCTCCAAGGCGAAGAACTCGGGCGCACATACCCTTGTTCCAACAACTCTTGCAGTTGAACTTTCAGCTCCGCCATTTCCTTAGGCGCTAGCCGATAAGGAGATCGTGACACAGGCTTTGCACCTGACACTAGCTCGATTGTAAAATCTATCTCCCGCTGAGGCGCGGCTCCAGGAAGATCTGCGGGGAACACATCAGGGTATTCCGATACCACTGAAATACAATCCAACGCAGGCTTCGGCTTTGCAACCTCCACTAGTGTAAAGAACAGTTCTGCTCCGGCACGAACCGCCTTCACCACCTGAAGAGCAGACATCAACGTCTTGCTCGACCCCTTTAAGCCTGTAAAAGTCATCTCACGACTTGCTCCCAGCTTGACTTCCTTTCTACCGCAATCTATATGGGCCTGCTGCTCTGAGAGCCAGTCCATGCCAAATATGACGTCGAACTCCACCAACGGAAGTAAAGACGCCCGCAGGTCGAACTCCTGCTCCCCAATACAAATCTTAACATCGCAGATCCTATCCGCTCGCATCGAACACCTATTGGGCAACAACACATCCAGCTTATCCTTCACCATCGAAGAAGGGACTCCGATGCGTGATATAAATCCTTCGGACAAGAAGGAGTGTGAAGCTCCCGTATCGAAGAGTGCTCGTGCCGGATTTTCACAAATCAATACAGATCCTAAACAAGCAGTGATAAGGTAACATGTGCATAATAAGTATTTAAAGAAATTGACTTTCTATAAATTAAACCGTACCTGTCACCACATCAACCTGTTTGATGGCCTCCTGTTGGCCAAGATTGTAGACCCTTGGTTGGGCCGGAGCATAATGGGATGCGGTCGACTCCACCGCCTTTCCCTTCTCTTCATAAGTAGCTCTCGGCTTCCTCTCAGACTTAGGACGTCCGCTCCAATAGTCACGGGCAAAGTGCCCCGTCTTTCCACATGTAAAACACGCGCCCGGGGTCCGACTCGTAGTCGCCCCAGAAGCACCAGAAGGAGCTGGACCCGAAGTCCTATGCTTCTTGAAAGCCCTTCGATAGCCAGACTTTGAAGTAGTCGGTACTTTAAATTCAGATTTTCTATCACCCAAGCCTTTCTTCGCTTGCACATTCTTCATGTCCTTCTCCAAGGACCGGGCAGTATTGACCAAGGTTAAGAAACCCTGCGTCATTGGCCCCGAGAGTAGTAATCTCAACTCATCTCTCAACCCTTCATAGAAGCGATTAGTCTTGCGCTCCTCATCCATGATGGTGGAGCTAGCATAACGACTTAAACGAGTGAACTCATGGAGATATTCATCCACGCTCTTCTCACCCTGTACCAACTTCAGGAACTCATTCTCCAACGCTATCTGTTGCGTCGAAGGGAGGTATCTAGCCAAGAATAATCTCGAGAACTCTTCCATCGAGACATCACCAAGTTGCCTACCTCTCAGTAAGTGCAGCTCCAATCCTTCCCACCACATCCTCGCTTCACCGTCCAAAAGGAACGTAGCGATGGTGGTCATTTGCCACTCCTCCGTCTCCGTCGCTGTCATGACTCTCTTCACCCTGGAGAGCCAGTCTTCAGCCTGAGATGGGGTTCCCAACCCCGAGAATAACGGAGGGTTAAAGCTCATTACATGCTTAAGCTGCCTCTCAGTTGCCCTCCTTGGCACTACCGGTTCCACAACCACTTGCTCCACTCTCCTCGGCTCAGCCTCTTGAAGAGGTTCCTGCTCCATCACAGGAGCGGGCTGCTGCTCTTGCCTTGCAGGCTGTGCATTTATCACGGCCAACAACGCTTCAGCCACCAATCGAATATTCTCAGCCGACAGAGGTATTGCAGGAGCAACATCCGGTGCACTACTAGCCTCAGAAACTCGGCGTTCTGACGGCCCAACACCACTTCTGTTCACCTATAGTGGTACAAAACACCGTTAAGCGACCAAATAAATTACAAACAACAATTATAGGAACACGCAGGTTCCTCAAACACGAGTATTTTCATTCCTAAGTGGACATTCATGGGTTCTTTTTACTGTTATTACGATGACGCACACAATGTGCTCACCACCCCTTAAAAGAATTCGCCCACGAATTCACTTTAAGCCCGACCAAAACCAGTAGTCTGATACCAAATTGTAACACCTCCTATCCGTCACATAGCATATAGCAGTAGGTCCGGCCGGGGCCCGATGCCGTATGCCACAGACAGACCGGGTGGTCACTTATGGAAACCATCCAACCAATCTCAACGTCCTACACAGAGCATTCTAGCGGAAGCATTATACAAAAGTTGCAATAAAGAACTCAACATTAGAGCATGAATGTCCACTAGTACAGAATATGAATGTTATACAAAATACCCAAAATAAGCCTTAAGGCCTTACAAAATGTTTCACTTCCAATTACATGTTTTACAAACCACGGCACGCATGCCGGTCACACATGAATAAAGCAGTAAACACTTCCAATTAGGCCTTCAAGGGCCGGCTTCGCATTCGGGCTTTAGCCCGCTATTGACCGCTTGGTCCAGCTGCACCTGCAAGCAACAAATCACCACACGGTGGCAAAACAAGGCAACAGTCAGCAATGCTGACCAAATTATAACGATCCCGCCCCCAACTCGGGGCGGCGATGCTCCTTCCCTGCATTTCATTAGCATAAGCGGGCAATATATAACTAGCCATTTCATCACATACGTTGGCTCGCACGGCCACACACCCCGTGCTCTCAGGGCACATTCTCGGTGAAACGGTCGATCTCACGTCAATTAAAGCCATAGACATTCCGGACTCACCACCGCCATTAGGACGGCCAAACCTATGAGAAATTTGTCTTCCCGGCATGGGTCACGTCAATTTAAGCCATTGACCGCCGAAGACTCTCATCTATGCAAACGGCAAGTGCCACGTAACCTTAGGTCTCTTTAACCCGAACGACATAGATATGGGTACGGTTCCATCCAACCCGTGCTCACATCGCAACGACAATTTAAGCCATTTGCACGGGTCAAACTTCCGCCGAGTCCCATTTTCGTCACATAATTTCACATAAATCGGTTATGTTCAAGTTGGCTCTCAGGCCTCCATGTTGGCAAGATCTCGTATCTGCCCAGTTTTCCGGGTGCACCTTTGGGTTAGTCCCCAAGGCTCCTTGCTGCAATCTACCGCGTAGAAAACCCGAAAAACAACCAATAGCACGGAGTCTTCTCCGGCTTTATGCAATGCAACATCACCGATCCAGACCAACATGTCCGGGTAGGCTTCACACATCATGCTTATGTCCGTTCTCGCTTACGGACTCTAAACAACGGGGAATTCACATATCTACCCGAAGGAACGCCTCCAACTCTCCGCAAACTCGCGAGAGCGGGCTTCCTATGCAAAGAAAGAGAGCTACTCATGCTCAAGATGAGGATCGTTACCCTAGCGTTCCTCTTTGGCGCCATTGAAAAGTAATCGGATGAAAAGCACCGCACTAGCCTTGCCTCCGTGGATCCGGAGTCGGCTTGCGATTAGGAGCTTCGAAGCTCCTCCAATGGCGGGATCTAGCTCCTTCTTCCTCCCTTGTCTCTCCTCTCTCTCTAAGGATTTAGAAAGATAACACTTAAGAAAAAGTGAGGGTTTCTAAGTCCAATCCCGGGTATATCCCTTCAGGAACAACCCCCAGCCGTTGGATCTCAAAATAAGGAAACGAACGGCTTTGATTCGGGACTGAAATGCCCAATCTGGACCGAACACGGCCTGGCACACGCCCGTGTCCAGGGCCGTGTGCCTCATTCGCCGTCAAAATCGGCTCCCCTGGAACCTCACACGGGTATCGAACATGCCCGTATTCGAGCTGACATGCCCGTGTTCCATGTGACACGGCCGTGTGTCCGGCCGTGTACCCCTATCATTTTTCCCCAAAATCAACCCGAGCACTGCACGGGTTCTAGGACACGCCCGTGTCCTTACCCGTATCACCTCAACACGCCTGGACCCCAGGCCGTGTACACGGTCTCGACACTCGACACTTCTTCGAGCGAAGATCGTCGACCTGATGACACGGCCTTGGACACGCCCGTGTCCTAGGCCGTGTGCCTTGTCTCGACACAATGTCGAGACCAAAGTGTCGACTCCCGGGACGAGTGTCGACACGGGTCGACACGCCCTGCGACACGCCCGTGCCGCAGGCCGTGTGCCATATCTCGACACTTCATCGACCGCAGAGTGTCGACTTCGCAGCTAAGTGTCGACACGGCTCGACACGCCCTGCGACACGCCCGTGTCGTAGGCCGTGTGACCAGTCTCGACACAATGTCGAGACCAAAGTGTCGACTTCCCGTCTTAGTGTCGACACAGGCTTGACACGCCCTGGGACACGCTCGTGTCCCAGGCCGTGTGCTTGCAGCCAGAACCAAAACTGGCCCAAAACGTCCCCCTTTGCTCCTTTGAGTTTCGGGGCGTTACACGACCTCCCCAGCCCACGGCTCGAAAGGATGATAGCCAGCACCACCAACACTATGCTCAAAAGGGTATCTTGGGCGATTGGGTATATTTGAAAATCAAGCAATTCATAAGCGTGTCTAGGGTTCAGCGCTTGAAAAAGTTAAGTCCGAGGTACTTTGGTCCATTTGAAGTGGTGGAGCGAATTGGAGACGATGCCTATTAGTTAGCACTATCTGCGTAGCTAAGTGGTTTGCACGATGTGTTTGACATATCGGTGCTGCGAAAAGTTGTGTAAGAACCAGCTCAAGTGGTTGTTGCAGATCAAGTACCGGTCGATAGTAGGATAACGACTAAAGTTAAGCCCATTCAGATCGAGGATACAAAGATCAAACAACTACGGAACAAGACAATCGGGATGGTCAAAGTCCGGTGGGAAAATTGTGGCTGTGAAGAGCTAACATGGGAGCTTGAGAAGACCATGCGTAATGAATATCCCGAGTTGTTTGTATACATTATTATAACATTATTTTTATGAATAATAAGTTGTAACTTTTAAGTTGCTATCTTCCTTATAACTGTATGTAAATTTCGGGATGAAATTTCTATAAGGAGGGGAGGGTTATAACACCTCAAATTTGACAGCAAGAAGTTTGTTAGTATCGCCGGGCGATACTGGGTATCGCCTGATGGCAATAGCAATGCAGCGTTTGTCGAGCTGCACTCGACGCATTCAACGCGTTCGACGAATCGTCGAACGGATATCGATGATTGGCTACAGTGGGTATCGCCATATGGTGATAGTGAAAGCATTGATTCGTCTCTCGACGCTCTCGATGCTCTCGACGCTCTCGACACACTCAATGCCTGAAAGTGTTGTGTGGCTTGATATCGCGGGCGACAGTGGATATTGCTCGGCGATAGTGCCGCGTGGTTGTTAAGCGGTGGTTGAACTAGGTCAAAGCGGTCAAGGTGGTGAAGTCGATATCGCCGAGTGGCGACAGTCGATATCGCCGAGTGGTGACAGTCGATATCGCCGAGTGGCGACAGTCGATATTGCTAGGTGATAACGCCAAAGTTGACCAGTCAACTCAAGTCCTGGCCTTTGCTTTGTTCTGATTGAGAGATCCTATGGTTGGGATTACTCCCGTATCCACTTAACCAGAGAAGAATAGGAAGGAGGTTTCATTCTCATTCTTTTTATCTATTAATTTCTTGATCTTCCTTGAGTTAAAAGGAAGAAGAAGCTATGGAAGTGCTGGGCCGAGCTTTGTGAGATCGCTGAAGGAAATCTTGTGGTCGGAGGCCAGATCCGAAGATAAATCCACGAAGAGGAGAGTAACGTGCTCCTGTCCATCCACGTAGAAAACCTTTGTCATGGCTCCAAAGATAACTACAAGGGTAACGAATTTCTCCTGGACAAGTGAAGTCCATAATATGCATATTTGCATGAATACCCTCACCAAAAGGTGAAAAAGGATGGATTCCAGTGGGTAAATCGGTTTGATCCCCATATATTCTTGCATATAGATCTGGAAATATAGAGTACGGAATAGGCATGCTGTGTGAAGCCCATCTGGACAGGTTGGTCTTGATTAGTGATGTTTAATTTGCATGCCGGAGAAGACTCCGTGGATATGCATGTGAAGTACATGTGAAATACGGAGCCAAGTGGTGTGCAGGATGCTGCACCAAAATACTAAAAGAATTTCAAGGAAAATACCCAAGAATTATCACAGTTTTGTGAATTGTTGATGTCGTCAGGCGATAGTGAGTGTCACCAGGCGATAGCTCCTTGGGAGCTAGTGTTATGAGGCCCGTCTTTAAGAGACTTGGGGGCCGTTGTAAGTAGGTTGTGTGCTTAAGTTATCTAGCCTGTGGTGGGTGCCAGCCCGAAATGGACAAAGCCACGTGGCTTGTGATGCGTTGAGCCGTGAAGGCCAACTACTGTGCCATCAAGTTAAGTACCTCTGAACGACTGGGTTGTCAAGTTAAGTACCTATGAATGGGCAGTTGGTCGTCAAGTTAAGTACCTCTGAACGACATAGTCGTCAAGTTAGGTACCTCTGAATGACAAAGTTACCGTTAAGTCATGGACCTCTGAACGGTGGTGTTATATGGGGGAGTTCGGTACACCAAAAATGTGCCCTGAGTGCACGGGGCATGTTGTTGTTATATATATATATGCCTTTTTTGCAGGTATGGAGAAATGCTACCCCGAGTAAAGGGGTGGGATCGTTATAAATGGGTCAGCAAAATGCTGACCGTTGCTTTGTTTGCCACATTTTGGTGGGCCCTTTTGTACAGGTGTTGCAGAGCCCGGCCTCCATACTGCAACTGTAACACCGCCCCAGTAATGACCGTATAATATGGGTCCGGCCGGGGCCCCACAACATACGGATGCCACAGCTTTAGTATTAAAAGTTGATATAGCTACCCACACTCAAAACACTTTGCACAACACAGCGGAAACACAAGCAAGACAAGAAGTTATCCACTACAAGAAGAGTAAAACAAATGGCCTTATGGCCTTACAACAAGTGTCCAATACTCAAATAATACAACAGTTAAGAAAGTGCATAGCACTCCTAGTCTACCTCGGCATGCAAGCCAGACAACATGAATCTCAAACATACAACATCATATAAGTAGAACTACAAGAGAGAAGCACTTCATGAAGCTTAGGCCTTTCTGGCCGGCGAGCTAGCTCCTGCATGCGATCCTTGCCCTGTAAAATTTATTAGTAACGTGGGTCAGCAAAGGCTAACCTCAAACTGTGTAACAACACATCTCCTCCTGGACGCCCCTAATGGACCCCGGGGTACCCCTCCAACCTGCAAGTTAGCACTTCGTATGCAATAATCATAAGCAAGAAAAGCAGCTACAGAAACAGGTTTGGATGTCACACACATCATACATGTTCTCTACTGGTTGAGCATATAATAAAAAGGGCCTACTTATGCAATCATGTATGCAACAACCCGGGCTTCACCCAAGGCACCCTATCTCGTATACATCTAGCACATCATCACATCATATGGGTACTCATCGATTCCCCATTGGCATAAAGTCGCAAACAAAGGGGTAATACCATTCCCCCCAACGGCACACAGGCCGCCACATGGAACTCTTGCAAAGGCCCCACCCGCTCAAGGTCTTAGACCCGGGCTTGCCTACAAGCTCTGACGTCTCATGTCAGGATTCCAACAAGCACAAAACTGACCGATTCTAAGAAGCCTTGCCGGACCCCACCAGCTCATGGCCTCATTGCCCGGGCTTGCCCCCATGCTTGGCATTCTCGTCAGTCTCACAGAAGGGGACTAGTCTCCCCGGGACACTCTCCGCACATGACGTGAACGTCACGGGATAGCCAGCCGACCATGGAGACATAGCCATGCCTTGGCACATCACAAACCAAGACAATTCCACCCTAGTCCCTCATTTGTACTGCAGCGTTCCCGCGCACCAAGGAAACCATCTACAACTCATGCGGAGCTAACCTTGTCCACCAAGGAAAACATCTACCACCACGAGGAGCTAACCTTGTCCGGTTCCGACTACACGTACTTACTCGAGAAAAAGGGGAAAAACATCACCACATCACAAACGGCGTCTTGCCGCAACGGAATCTCTACGAATCCTTAACGTTCGTATGCAACATCACCGAGTCGGACAAACGGTCGCGACTACGACTTCACCCACCATGCCTAATCCACTAACGGAGCGGATCTCTAATGCAAAATATGCCGGGGAAGGACTCAATCAACCCGGAAGTTCCTCTTGAACCTTGGCGACCCAAAACCCCTCTCATTTGAGAGTTTGGTGCCCAAGAACTAGAAAAGAAAAATGATGCTAAAGACATGCATCCTAAGACCGAGAGGAGAAGTGTCGTTACCTTCCAACTCCACTTCCTTGCCATGGCAAAATAGCCGGATGAAAACCTTCGCAAAGATCTAGCCTCCACGGATCTGGACTCGGCTCGCGATTTGGAGCACCGAAACCTCTCCTATAGCCCAAACCCTCCTTCACCTTCTTCCTTGCTCTCCCTTCTCTCTAGAAATTAGTAAGAGAAAAGCTTGAAGAAGAATGTGGGTTTCCAACCCTATTCTCGGACTTAACTCCCCAAGAACAGTCCTAAACCGTCAGATCCTAAAATCAGGAAAAGAATGGCCACGATTCGCCTGAAAAATAAAATACCTGGGCCGAACAAGGCCTGGCACACGCCCGTGTCCAGGGCCGTATGCCTCATTCGCCGTCTCAAATCGACGCGCCTGGAACAGCACACGGGCATCCGACACGCCCGTGTTCGAGCCGACACGCCCGTGTCCCCACTGACACGGACGTGTGGCCGGCCGTGTGCCTCCATCTACACGGCCCCAAAAACATCCCGAGAAGTGACACGGCCTGGGACACGCCCGTGTCCCAAGCCGTGTGCCAAGTCTCGACACTCGTCGACAGCCTTTGTGTCGACACCGCGGAAAAACGTCGAGCGAAGTTCGTCGACCAAGCGGGACACGCCCTGTGACATGCCCGTGTCACAGGCCGTGTGCCCCAGTCTCGACACTCGACATTCGACACTCGACACTCGTCGAGTGAACATCGTCGACAGAAGATCGTAGACAGACCCACACGGCCTTGGACACGCCCGTGTCCTAGGCCGTGTGCCTCATCTCGACACAAAGTCGAGCGAAAATGTCGACAACCCGGGTCGAGTGTCGTCACGGGCTCGACACGCCCTGCGACACGCCCGTGTCGCAGGCCGTTTGCCCTGACTCGACACTTCGTCGAGCGCAAAGTGTCGACCATGCGGCCAAGTCGTCGATACGGCCTGACACGGCCTGGGACACGCACCTGTGGGACACGACCGTGTCCCGGGCCACATGCCCGTGTCCCGGGCCGTGTGCCACCTGCCAGAAACCAAAAAATGTCCAAAAATGCAAATCGACACTTTCTCCAAATCTGGGGTGTTACAACTCTCCCCCCCCCCTTAACAGAATTTCGTCCCGAAATTATAAAACAAAAGGTACAAAAACTTAAATTGTACCTGAAATGAAGAGTTCTAGATACTCTTCTCGCATGACCTGTTCTCACTCCCAAGAGAACTCCTCTCGACCGCAGTTGTCCCATCGAACTTTCACGAGTTTAACCTCTTTATTCCGCAACTGGCGAGACTCTGAATCCTCTATAGCAATTGGAAGGACTCGCGTCCTCAAGTTTTCCTCAATCGGCACCGATTCCGGCTCAATCACCACACTATCCTCCACCAAGGCTTTCCTCAAAACGGAGACGTGGAAGATGTCATGCAATCCACTCAGCTCCGCGGACAACGCCAACCGATAGGATGCTTCTCCCACCCGTTCAACAACTTCAAAAGGCCCCAAAAACCTCGGACTCAACTTTTGTAGTCGGCGAATCTGTGAGACGCCTTTGAACGGTTTGATCTTCAAATAGACACAATCACTTACCGCAAACTCCAACTTCCGGTGGCGAGCATTAAAGTATTTTGCTTGCTGGTCTTGCGCCACCTCCATATGCTCTTGAATGGTCCGTACCAACTCACAAGCGTCAACTACCACCTCCTTTCCCAAAATTTTGGTTTCTCCCGGCTCTGCCCAAGACATCGGTGTTCGACACCGTCTCCCATACAAAGCTTCGTATGGCGCCATTTTTATACTTGCTTGGTAACTGTTATTGTACACGAATTCCACCATGAAGAGGTGATCCTCCCACTTCTTGTCGAAGTCAAGAACGCACATTCTCAGCATATCCTCCATAGTACAGTTTGTTCTTTCAGTTTGCCCATCAATTTGAGGATGGAACGCCGTACTGAACTTTAGCTTCGTGCCCAAACTCTTTTGAACTAGTCTCCAGTCCTTGGACGTAAACCGTCCATCTCGATCGCTGACTATGCTCTTAGGAATCTCATGCAGTCGCACAATGTTGCGAACATACAACTCCACCAGCTTCTCCACGCTGTCCTCTTTCCGATTTGGGATGAAGTGGGCCACCTTGGTTAAGCGGTCCACGATCACCCAAATAGCATCATTACCCTGCTGCGATCCAGGCAAACCATGTACAAAGTCCATGGAGATGTCATCAAATTTCCATTCGGGGATTGGAAGGGGCTTCAGGAACCAGCCCGGCTTCTGACATTCGGCCTTCACCAAGGCACAAGTTTGGCAACGATTCACATACAAAGATACGTCCCGCTTCAGCCCCGGCCACCAAAAGGATTTCTTCATATCCAAGTACATCTTTGTACTACCCGGGTGAATGAAGTACTTTGTGAAGTGAGCCTCAAACATCAACTCCTCACGGAGTTTGCCGAACTGCGGTATACAAACCCTTCCGTCCTTCCTCAGAATCCCATCAATCATCTCCCAGGTGCCGCTCTCGCCCGTTTGAGCCTCCAACACAAATGGTTGAAACTCCACATCCAACCGAGTCGCTTCCCGAATGCGATCGGTCAAATCGTGTTGCACTTCAATACAGTTCAACCGAGCCACGCTGGACTCGCCTCTTGCAACACATTCCAAAACAAGGGACTCCCATTCCCGTACTAACTGCTCATCATGAGCTTCGATCCAATTCCCTTGCCCTGAGTACTTTCTACTCAAAGCATCCGCCACCACATTTGCTTTACATGGAGTATACTGGATCGCCAACTCGTAGTCTCCAAGAAACTCAACCCACCTACATTGCCGCATGTTCAAGTCCTTTTGATACAAGAGATACTTCAGGCTTTTATGATCCGTGAAGATCTCCACCTTTGCACCATATACATAATGTCGCCAAATTTTCAACGCAAAAATTACCGCCGCCAACTCCAAGTCATGGACGGGGTAATTCCTCTCATGAGGCTTCAGCTGTCTAGACCCAAAAGCTATCACTTTGCCATGTTGCACCAAAACGCAACCCAAACCGCATCCCGATGCGTCACTGAAGATCTGAAATCCCTCAATCCCTTGCGGTAGACTTAGGATTGGAGCCATCATCAGTCTCTCCTTCAGTGCCTCAAATGCTTGGCTGCACTCTTGAGTCCACACAAACTTATGATCTTTACGAGTGAGTGAGGTGAGGGGTAGAGCTATCCGCGAAAAATTCTCCACGAATCTCCTATAATACCCGGCTAGTCCAAGAAAACTTCGGACGTCCGCCACGGTCCTCAAGATTGGCCAATATCTGATGGCTTCCACTTTTGTTGGATCCACTGCCACCACATCCCCACTAATCACGTGGCCCAAAAATGCCACCTTCTCTAACCAGAACTCACACTTGGAGAACTTTGCATACAACTGATTCTCCCTCAACACTTGCAAGACTACTCTCAAGTGGGTCTCATGCACCACTTCCGATTTGGAATACACCAAGATGTCATCAATGAAGACAACCACAAAAGAATCCAAGTATTCCCGAAATACTCGATTCATAAGATCCATGAACACAGATGATGCGTTCGTTAGCCCGAACGACATCACCGTAAACTCAAAGTGTCCTGTACCAAAGGCAGTCTTGGGTATGTCCTCATCCCGAATTCGCAGCTGATAATAACCTGACTTCAAGTCCAATTTTGAATACACCACTGACCCTACCAACTGGTCGAACAAGTCATCTATCCGAGGAATCAGATACTTATTCTTGACGATCAATTTATTCAACTCTCGGTAGTCTATGCATAGACGCATACTACCGTCTTTCTTCTTTACAAACAACACCGGCGCACTCCACGATGAAGAACTGGGTCTGATATACCCTTGCTCCAACAATTCCTGTAACTGTACTTTAAGTTCAGCCAACTCCTTTGGTGCCATCCTAAACGGAGGACGTGACACCGTCCTAGCCTCTGGCACTAACTCGATCGAGAAACCGATTTCCCTCCGAGGAGGCGCTCCAGGAAGTTCATCCGGAAACACATCCTTGAACTCTGCCACTACGAGCACCTCCTCAATAGACAGCTGGGAGAGATGAACCTCCAATAACGCTATAAGTGCTACACCACCCTGGTTAACCGCCCGCATCAATTGCATGGCCGAGATCAGGGAACAGGCAACTCCACAAAGACCCTCAAATTTGACCTCCGCCTGCCCTTTGCTCCTTAAGGTCACTACCTTAGATAGGCAGTCAATACTGGCGCGCTGCTCTGCAAGCCAGTCCATGCCCAAAATGACATCGAACTCAACCAATGGTAAAATCGCTGCTACCAAAACGAAGTCAACTCCGTCCAACTCCCAACAGATGCGCCCTTTGGCCCTGGTGATCATGGATGACCCATTGGGCATGCGCACTTTCAACTCTGCGTCCGTCGAGAAAGACTCAGCTCCTATTCTCCGGATGAAGCTCTCCGCGAGAAAGGAGTGCGATGCTCCCGTATCAAACAATACCCTAGCGGGGCATCCGGAAACTAAAACGAAGTCTACAACATAGACATCACACAAAAAGGTCTAAAAGTATGAAGCACAAAATTTAAACTTAAATTTTCTTCATACCTGTCACCACATCGGTTTGACAGATCGCTTCTTGCTGTCCAAGGTTGTAAGCCCTTGGTTGCACCGGTTGGAACCGAGAAGCACTCGACTTCGCCATCTTCCCTTTCTCTACAGCACTGGGGCCGGAGCGCACAGTCTGCTCCTACCTTGCCTCTTGCCCCGCTCCTCCTTGGGGACAAACACGAGCGATGTGCCCCACCTTGCCGCAGTTGTAACACGTCGGCGGTCCCCTAGAGTGAGAACCTCCAGGCGTCCAATTGCTCTTATCACCGGATCTGGAAGTGTGAGGTTTCTTCCTCCACCTACTCCCTTCAGAATTTCCATGGGATTGGGAAGGCTTCCCTTCCCCTTGCTTGGGAGTAAAACCCTTACGACGTTGGGTTCGCTACAGATCACTTTCCAAAATCCTGGCAGCCTCAACTAGTTCATTTAATCCCGCTCTCTTCATGGAGATGAGGGGTTGTCTCAGGTTCTCCCTCAGCCCCTGGTAGAAGAGGTTATCCCTCTCTACATCATCTGCCATCGTCGTTCCCGCGTAACGACCCAAACGGGTGAACTCTTGCACATACTTATCCACCGTCTTGGCTCGCTGCATTAAGTGCAGAAACTGCCTCTGAAGGGACAATCGTGTAGAAACTGGAATATACCTCTTTAGAAACGCATCCCCAAACTCCTCCACTGACGGGGTGCGTCCAGGGAACTGGCGGTCGCTATGGCTCACCCACCACAACTTGGCATCCCCTACCAACATGAAAGCCGCATACTCAGCTTTCTTTTCTTCTGGCGTCTCTGCCGCCCTCAAAAGCTCTTGAATGCGAACCCACCAATCCTACGCATCCGTTGGTGTACCAACTCCCTTGAATGACGGGGGATGGAAACTCAGGAAATACTTCATGTGTCGGTCTCCATGTCCGACAACCACCATTTCCGCCAAAGGCTCCACGCGCCTGGCTTCTCCTCCTGGCACGACCGTCGTCGTATCCGGTGTAGCAGGGGTTGCTACCTGAGCTGCTGCTGCAGCTTGGGCTGCTACCATCGCTTCCGCAAGCATGCGGCAGAAGTCGGCCGGGTTAACACCCGTGCCCAAAAGACCTGGAGCAGTAGCACTGCTCGCCGAAAGCTCTTCTCTAGCTCTCGACGTACCCGCCTCATTGCTTGCATTCTTCAAGAAAACATGAAACAAGGAATCAGTCTCAACTCTCAAGACTTAAACATAAGGACACTCATGGTCCCGCTTTACTCTTATGTGGATAACTTCTCTACACACTGACCTTGAATCGAACCTCCCTCTGATACCAAATTGTAACACCGCCCCTATAATGACCGTATAATATGGGTCCGGCCGGGGCCCCACAACATACGGACGCCACATCTTTAGTATTAAAAGTTGATATAGCTACCCACACTCAAAACATTTTGCACAACACAGCTGAAACACAAGCAAGACAAGAAGTTATCCACTACAGGAAGAGTAAAACAAATGGCCTTATGACCTTACAACAAGTGTCTAATACTCAAATAATACAACAGTCAAGAAAGTGCATAGCACTCCTAGTCTACCTCGGCATGCAAGACGGACAACATGAATCTCAAACATACAACATCATATAAGTAGAACTACAAGAGAGAAGCACTTCATGAAGCTTAGGCCTTTCTGGCCGGCGAGATAGCTCCTGCATGCGATCCTTGCCCTGTAAAATTTATTAGTAACGTGGGTCAGCAAAGGCTGACCTAAAACTGTGTAACAACACATCTCCTCCCGGCCGCCCCTAACGGACCCCGGGTTACCCCTCCAACCTGCAAGTTAGCACTTCATATGCAATAATCATAATCAAGAAAAGCAGCTACAGAAACAGGCTTGGATGTCACACACATCATACATGTTATCTACTAGTTGAGCATATAATAAAAGGGTCTACTTATGCAATCATGTATGCAACAACCCGGGCTTCACCCAAGGCACCCTATCCCGTATGCATCTAGCACATCATCACATCATATGGGTACTCATCGATTCCCCATTGGCATAAAGCCGCAAACAAAGGGGTAACACCATTCCCCCCAACGGCACATAGGCCGCCACATGGAACTCTTGCAAAGGCCCCACCCGCTCAAGGTCTTAGACCCGGGCTTTCCTACAAGCTCTAACGTCTCATGTCAGGATTCCAACAAACACAAAACTGACCGATTCTAAGAAGCCTTGTCGGACCCCACACGCTCATGACCTCATTGCCCGGGCTTGCCCCAATGCTTAGCATTCTCGTTAGTCTCACAGAAGGGGAATAGTCTCGCCGGGACACTCTCCGCACATGACGTGAACATCACGGGATAGCCAGCCGACCACGGAGACATAGCCACGCCTTGACACATCACAAACCAAGACAATTCCATCCTAGTCCCTCATTTGTACTGCAGCGTTCCCGCGAACCAAGGAAACCATCTACAACTCATGCGGAGCTAACCTTGTCCACCAAGGAAAACATCTACCGCCACGAGGAGCTAACCTTGTCCGGTTCCGACTACACGTACTCACTCGAGAAAAAGGGGAAAAACATCACCACATCACTAACGGCGTCTTGCCGCAACGGAATCTCTACGAATCCTTAACGTTCGTATGCAACATCACCGAGTCGGACTAACGGTCGCGACTACGGATTCACCCACCATGCCTAATCCACTAACGGAGCGGATCTCTAATGCAAAATATGCCGGGGACGGACTCAATCAACCTGGAGGTTCCTCTTGAACCTTGGCGACCCAAAACCCCTCTCATTTGAGAGTTTGGTGCCCAAGAACTAGAAAAGAAAAATGATGCTAAAGACATGCATCCTAAGACCGAGAGGAGAAGTGTCATTACCTTCCGACTCCTCTTCCTTGCCATGGCAAAATAGCCGGATGAAAACCTTCGCAAAGATCTAGCCTCCACGGATCTGGACTCGGCTCGCGATTTGGAGCACCGAAACCTCTCCTACAGCCCAAACCCTCCTTCACCTTCTTCCTTGCTCTCCCTTCTCTCTAGAAATTAGTAAGAGAAAAGCTTGAAGAAGAATGAGGGTTTCCAACCCTATTCTCTGACTTAACTCCCCAAGAACAGTCCTAAACCGTGAGATCCTAAAATCAGGAAAAGAATGGCCACGATCCGCCTGAAAAATAAAATACTTGGGCCGAACACAGCCTGGCACACGCCCGTGTCCAGGGCCGTATGCCTCATTCGCCGTCTCAAATCGACGCGCCTGGAACAGCACACGGGCATCCGACACGCCCGTGTTCGAGCCGACACGCCCGTGTCCCCACTGACACGGCCGTGTGCCTCCATCGACACGGCCCCGAAAACATCCCGAGAAGTGACACGGCCTGGGACACGCCCGTGTCCCAAGCCGTGTGCCAAGTCTCGACACTCGTCGATAGCCTTTGTGTCGACACCGCGGAAAAACGTCGAGCGAAGGTCGTCGACCAAGCGGGACACACCCTGTGACACGCCCGTGTCACAGGCCGCGTGCCCCAGTCTCGACACTCGACACTCGACACTCGACACTCGTCGAGTGAACATCGTCGACTGAAGATCGTCGACATACCCACACGGCCTTGGACACGCCCGTGTCCTAGGCCGTGTGCCTCGTCTCGACACAAAGTCGAGCGAAAATGTCGACACCCCGGGCCAAGTGTCGCCACGGGATCGACACGCCCTGCGACACGCCCGTGTCGCATGCCGTGTGCCCTGACTCGACACTTCGTCGAGCACAATGTGTCGACCATGCGGCCAAGTCATCGACACGGCCTGACACGGCCGGGGACACGCCCGTGTCCCGGGCCTTGTGCCCCCTGCCAGAAACCAAAAAAATGTCTAGAAACACAAATCGACCCTTTCACCAAATCTGGGGTGTTGCAGCAACACTCCCCCTCAAGCTGGATCATAAATATTAATCATGCCCAGCTTGTCGCAAATGTGGAAAAAGGAAGCGGACACCGGCTTGGTAAAGATATCTGCGAACTCGTTATCAGAAGTGACGAACATAGTACAAATCTATTTCTTCAAGATCTCTTCCCGAATAAAATGACAGATGACTTCTATGTGTTTTGTTTTCTCATGAAAGACCGAATTTTTGGAGATCTATATCGCGGCCTTGTTGTCGCAGGACACAGGAAGAGGATAGTTGTAGACCTCTTCTAAGTCAAGCATGAGAGCCCGTAACCACTTTAACTCACATGTGGTCGACCCCATACTATGATATTCCACTTCTGCACTAGACCTGGAGACAACAGACTGTTTCTTACTCTTACAGCTCAGAAGATTTCCTCCAACAAATGTGCAAAAGCCCGACATTGACTTGCGATCTCCTTTATCATCACCATACCTCGAATCTGAGTACGCTTCAACCCTCAAGTTACCATTATTCTAAAAAAGCAATCCTTTCCCTGGTGCTTCTTTGACATACTCTAATATCCTCAGTGCAGACAGTAGATGACACTCCCTAGGAGCTTGCATGAATTGGCTAACCTTGCCTACAACATAGGAGATGTCGGGTCTTGTAACAGTAAGATAAATGAGTTTTCCCGCCAGACGCTGGTACCTTATAGTATCAGATAGGAGAGGCGAGTCATCTATCTAAGTTTTGTCTTCTTCAGTAGCCATGGGACATCGAGCAGATTTAACACCAGTCAACCCTGCCTCTTTTAGTAAATCAAGAGCATACTTCTGTTGGGAGAGAACCAAAGAGTTGGGCTTCCGAGATATTTCAATCCCCAGAAAGTACTTTGGGGAGCTCATATCCTTCATGACCAGGTATTGACCAAGGTTTTCTTAGTCAAGGCTACCCCAACGTGGTCATCAAGAGTTAGAAGAATATCATCCACATATACAGTAAGAACTACCATACCAGAGGAGGTTTTGCAGATGAATAAGTAGTGATCGGCCGAACTTCTTACAAAACCAATGGCCGCAACAATACCGCTGAACTTGTCAAACCAAGCCTGAGGGCTTTGCTTTAGGTCGTAGATGGCCTTCTTCAGCCGGCATACTCATGTCTCCCCCTGAGCAACATACTCAGGAGGTTGCTCCATGTAAAGGTCCTCCTGAAGATCACCATATAGAAAGACATTCTTGACATCTAGATGGGAAATGGACCAATCCTTGTTGACAGCCATAGAGAGAAGAACTTGAATGGTGCTGGGACGAGCAACGAGAGATAAGGTATAAAAGTAATCAACACCATAAGTCTAAGTAAAGCCTTTGACGACCAAGCGGGCCTTGTATCAATCTACGCTGCCGTCCGGACGGAATTTCACAACAAAGACCCAGCGACAACCAACCACTTCAGTGCCCAAAGGGGGAGGAATAAGGGTCCATGTACCCTTTTCAGTGAGGGTAGCAATTTCCTCATCCATGGCAGTCTTCCAATGAGGAACAGTAAGGGCCTCCAGGTATGTGATGGGAGTGGCAGTGGCAGAGATAGCCAAGGAAAATGCCCTATGAGAAGGAGTTAGACGATCATAGGAAACAACAGTAGCTAGTGGGTGTTGGGTACAAGACCGCACCCCTTTGCTAAGTGCAATGGGAAGATCCAGGTCAGCATGTGCCAGAGTTACTGGGGCATCCGTGGCGGAGAGAGTTGACCCGAGAGTAGAGAGAGACGGCTGTAGAGAGGAGGGAGATATCTCGGGAGGTGGACACGACGCAGGAGAGGGTGGAGATGGTGGAGGTGGCAGAACGTTAGTAGGTGTAGAGGGGACAAATGGGTTGGTATGAGAAGTAGGTACAACAGGAGGAGAGGAGGAGTCGTGAGAGAAGTAGGATGCATTTTCAATGAAGGTGACATCCGCAGAGACGAACTACTTGCGGGTAACGAGGTCAAAGAAACAATAACCTTTATGAGTGGTAGAGTACCCTAGAAAGACACATTTAGTGGCCCATGGTGAGAGTTTTTCATGGGTGGCAGAGGCAGAGTGCACAAAGGCTGTGCACCCAAAGATACGTAGAGAAAGAGGAAACATAATCTTGTCTGGATAGAGAATGGAGAATGAGATTTTACTGTGGAGAACTGTGGAGGGAATGTGATTGATGATATAGCAGGAGATGAGGACAGCATAGCCCAATAGGAGCGAGGAATGTACATTTATGTCATCATAGTGCAAGCGATATCAAGGAGATGGAGGTTTTTGCGTTCCGCCACCCCATTTTGCTGTGAGGTGTAGACACAGCTAGCTTGATGAAAAACACCATGTTGCATATAGAAAGAAGAGAAATCATGACTAAGATATTCCATAGCATTGTCAGAACGAAAGATTTTAATAGATGTATCAAACTGATTCTTAATCATATAATAAAACGATGTCCATACGGAGAACAGTTCGGAGCGATCCTTTAGAAGATACACCCACGTACACCTAGAGAAATCATTAATAAAGGTGACAAAATTTGAACTAACCCGACCAATGGTGATGGTTGCAGCAGGACCCCATACATCAGAGTGAACGAGGTCAAACAGACGGGAAGAGCCACGTCTTTGCGATGGTGGGAAGGAGGAGCTGTGATGCTTGCCAAGCTGACATGCATCATAGTTGAGAGGTGGATGATACAGAGGGAGGTGGGGCAGAAGCTGGTGAAGAAGATGGGGAGGAGGATGACCAAGGAGAAGATGTCATTGAAGGAGATCGGTAGAAGAGGAGGAGAAGGCGGACAGAGTAGAAATGTTGTCGAGCAAACCTCCCTCTAATACCATGTGTGAATAGACAAGTAGAAACCGGAAATTGGAATAACAGAAATTTTATTATCCAAAAAAGGTGAGTATTACAAAGGTATAACCTCCATTTCATATAATGAAGGAGATGAGAGAGATTACAAATAGCCAATGTGAGACTAAATAAATACAAGTATATGCGACTTTACAAATAAACAAACCTAATAAGTCGCACGGTTAGATGAGTAGGCTAACCGCTCGATAACCACCAGAATGGAGAGAACAAGCTGCCACAGAGAACAAGCCGCTACAGGAGACCTCTAGACCGCCAGTCTCTAAGTCGCCTGAGACAGACCGCCAGACCGCTGGGATACCAGACAACAACAACACGACAGACAACCCGCTGAGATAAACCGCCAGACCGCCTGACCTCCAAACTGCACCAGACCCCCCTCTGTTGGGCGAGTAGACGGACCTCGCCCCCCATCTCGGCAGACCGGCCTTCAGATGTCGAGCTGGTGAAGAGCACGCTATAACAACCCCATTCGTTCATATGGTATATCCTAGAAGGTCCGGCCGGGGCCCCACAGCATATATCACAAAACAGGTGGTGAAGGTACGGGATGATATCAGAGCAGCGACGCATCTTAACACACTACATTCTAGCGGAAGCCTATACTCACACTTGAACTCCACACGTGAATGTCCAACAGATAAAATAACTCCACATTGTATATATCATAGGAATGTCTTACAACATGTAAACATCATTGGCCTTATGGCCTTATAAGACTTTCAAACAGTGGCGGATGTAGCAGCAGCATCAGCAGGGCTAGCAGTAGCAGCAGGGTCTACGATTTGACTTAGAGATATTTTCAGCTCAAGGAAAAGAGTTCGACATTCATCGATCTCAGCTCTACGAATTATATTCCTTACTCGACGAACTCTGGTCTACTATTTTACTTAGAGATATTTTCAGCTCAAGGAAAAGTGTTCGACGTTCATCGATCTCAGCTCAACGAACCACATGCCTTGGTCGACGATTTCTGGTCTACGATTTAAATTCTTCTCAGTCAGAGACTTCTCAGATTCTAAGTCCCCAATCATTCTTCGTTCGAAGAATTTGGATCTCTGTTCGACGAATGATAATTGTCAGTTCGACGAAGTTTGAAGCAGAATTGACAAGTTTCCCTTGAAGACAAATTGCTATTATCTGGTCGACGAACTATCAGCTCAGCTCGACGAACTCATGACCTCAGCTCGACGAACTGTGAACTCAGCTCGACGATTTGTGTTCTTCGTTAGACAATTCCAGACTAGGTCTTCTCCAGTTTTCCGTCCCTTTTCTTGGCGATGATTCCTGAGTTATTAATGCTAAATCTTCTCGGAATGTTACAGTTAGAACGAGCATTGATCATGGATTATTTCATGTCTTTTTTCCATGGGACAGTTAGGCAATTCATTCATTGTCGCTTCCTTCCCAGGCCGACTGCATTTACTGTTCAAGATTGAAATTTCAAGTGTGTTATTCTTCAGTCAGAGTTTTTCAGAAAACAAAAGATCAAGCAGTCCTGCCAATACATAGATCACATTCATGAAAACTAACAAAAATCAAAGAGTTTCACACTGCAATCATCCTAAGCCAGAGAACATCACTTTCAACCCTACAGGATAACTTCAGAAGGACAACAATATCTCTATCTGTCAAAGAAGTTCCTGAAGCAATATCTGGTCAAGGCAATCAAGTCTTTGAAGACCTGTCACCCTGAAGAAGTGCTCCAGATTTCCTGATCCATTCAAGATCTCAGGAGGAGCAATCTGCTGAAATCAACAAGCATTCCAAATAGCCTTCGAGGGCTAGCAGTAGCAGCAGCAGCAGGGCCCTCAATCTTTATGTGTCCCGCTTGGCTCTCCAGCACCTGTACAAGGACATTCCACCCAACGGTGGCAAACAGAAGCAACGGTCAGCGCTCAGCCGACCAATTTATAACGACCCTACCCCTTTACTCGGGGCAACGGTAATCTTCCCTGCAGGCATAACATATCACAAGCATGGCAATATATCTCATATAAAGTGCTTTCACGCACACATGCCATCACAACCGTTTGCCACCCGGCCCAACGGTCCGTGCACTCAGGGCACATTCTTGGTGTTCTGGCAAAGCACTTGCCGACCACCGTATTAGGGTCACAACCCAACGGTAACTCTCTTGAGCATTTACTCCATGGCGTGCAGCCGGAGTTCTAGTCTTACTACACCGGGATGGCCTGTAGCCCCCAATTGTGTCATGGCGTGCAGGCCTAAGACTCTCGCTATGCGCTCCAACAGACCACACCTTCTGGTCCACGTCGGACGGACATAACGCAGGTCGGATCCTCCACCCCATTGCTCAAATCGCCTTGCCTTCACCGAGTACGACATACTCGCAGATTAATCAAAGGCGCGAGTCGGTCTCACCAATCCTGTTCTTGGCATTCAGCCTGGGTATTTTTAGTACACTCATTCATCTCACAACCTTAGCGGATCTATCCTGGGCACATCAGTACTTCCTGTTCCTCATTCACAGGTACAACACCGCAATATCACAAATGTCAGGGGTCTTTCCTGGTCATACCAGTACTTCCTGTTACTCTCTTCACAGGTACCACCTACGACATCAAGCATCACAAAGGGAGTTTCCTGGTCACACCAGTACTTCCTGTTACTCATTCACAGGTACGACCCAATAGCATAAACATACACGGATATTTTCCTGGACTACCACTCCAGTACTTCCTGCTACTACCTTTCACAGGCATAACCCGTTGACTCCTTAAACTACACGTTTATCACGGAGTCTTCTCCGATTCGTATGCAACATCACCAATCCAGACCAACCTATCCAGATGGGCTTCCCACAACATGCCTATTCCGTACTCCAATTCCGGATCTATATGCCAACAAAAGGGGATTTCATGAATCACCCAAAGATTCCCAACATCAGCCACCTCTTGGTGGGGAAAACACAAACATATGCCAAAAAGGAAGCCTTCACATGGCTAGGAAGAAACGTCGTTACCCTTGAAGACCGCTTCGGTGCCATGAAGCTCCTAGTTGGCTAGAAAGAGATTTTCCTCCGCAAAATCGACACTCTCAAGCTCCACCAGCAGCAACACTTCTTCTTCTTCCTCCTTCTTCCTCTCCCTTTCCCTCTCTAAACTTTTTAGAAAGATGAAGGTAATATTCAAATGAGCATATGTTCTCAGTTTTTGGCGTTAAGAAAACAGGAAAGAAGCTCAGCCCTTGGATCCCAGCTGAAGGAATGGACAGCCACAATTTTGCCAGAAAAGCCTAATTTTTGCCTGACACCACCTGTGACACGCCCGTGTCCCAGGCCGTGTGCCTCAAGCGGTGCTCAACCGACTTATCCAGACCAGTAACAAGCCCATAAGATACGGCCGTGTCATGGGCCGTTTCACCCAACAGGTCTTCAGACACGCCCATGTCTGTGGCCGTGTTCATCAGGCCGAAAAATCTAAAAATCGCCCGAGACTCACACGGCCTATGACGCGCCCGTGTCCTAGGCCGTGTGCCCATACACGGCACTCGACACGCCCCAGCTCAAAGTCGTCGGGCTGAGGTCGTCGAACCAATGGGACACGCCCTGTGACACGCCCGTGTCACAGGCCGTGTTCACTGCACTCAACAAACGTCGACCACATCTCGACACTCGACGATCGTCGAGCAACTTTCGTCGAATGCAAGGAGACACGCCCTCCCGACACGCCGTGTCGCCTGGCATGTTCCTGCCGAACACTGTTTGTCGAATGAATTTCGTCGATCTCGCGACGACTCACACCCAAGTAGGACACGTCCTGGGACACGCCCGTGTCCTAGGCCGTGTCACCCGACCTGCTGATAAACATTGGGCTGTTACAACCCTCCCCTCCTACAAAAATTTTGTCCTCAAAATTAGTACACAGGAAGGCAACCAGCAACCAGCAACCAAATAGTTATAACATTAAACTTCTCATGTTACAACAACATGCTCTCCACGGATTACAGAAACAGCTCGGGAAACTCTTCTCGCATGGTTTGCTCTCTCTCCCATGTAAGTTCATCACGACCATAGTTGTCCCACCGGACTTTCACCATGCCGACCGTCTTGTTCCGCAACTGTTTCTCGGCTCGATTCTCGATCTGAATGGGTCTAACTCTCGTTGTTAGCCCATACTCCACCGGCACACGATCATCCGCGATCACTTGAGCTGGATCTTTAACGGCCTTCCGAAGCACCGAGATGTGAAAGACATCATGTAATCCACCAAAGTGTTCCGACAGAGCTAGCCGATATGCCGCCTCTCCGACGCGCTCAACCACTTCAAAGGGACCCAAATATCTTGGAGTCAACTTTTTCAAACGTCGAATCCTGGAGACACCTTTGAAGGGCTAGATCTTTGCTGAAGTTGGCGACCGGGCGGTCTGGCGGTCGGGCTTGGCGGGTTGATGACCGTGCGGTTTTGCTGTTACCCTTCAGCGGTTTGGTTGTTGTGTGTTGCTGTCTGAGGTCCAAGCGGTCTAGCGGTTTGTCTCGGGCGACTTGGAGACCAGGCGATCTAGCGGCCTCCTTTGATGATCTCTCTCTGGTAATAGCCGAGCGGTTAGCCCTTTTGTCTAACCGCACGGCTTGTGCGGTTTGTGTCTGTATAGTCCGCTTGTGTCCTGTAAATTTTTAGTCCCACATCTCTTATTTGTATTCTCTCTTCTCTCCTCCATTTTATATAAGGGAGGTCATATCTTTGTAATATATACCTTTTTGGAATAATAAAGTTTACATTACTCCACTTTCCGGTTTATATTTTTCTGTTCGCACATGGTATCAGAGGACTCGGTCCTTTCCTCCTGATTGTGTGCGTGCTCTTTGCTCTCGCGGCTTGTTTTATTCAGTCTGCGACCTGTCTTTGCGGCCTGTCTTCAGTCCGCTCTTTTCTCGCGCAGCTTATCCCTTTACGTGCCCTGTTCTCTCGGCTTGATTCTGCTTTCCGCTACCTATTTTTGCGGTTTGTATCCTCTTCTAACTGCTGCCCTGTTCGCGTGGCTTGTTGCTCTCCTTCCCTAGCCGCTCATCTTCTTAGTCGCTGCGACCTGTCTCTCGTCGCCGCGACCTTGTTTCCTCGCCTCCTTCTTCGGCGTTGAGACCTGTTTCATTCTTGCCGCACCTGCTTGCTAGTCGCTACAGCCTACTCTTTTGTCGTTCGACTTCTTCCTCTCCTACCCACATGGCCTTCCTCGGTCCGCTCGTCTTCCTTCCCTGCTTTGCTCTGCTTCTTGGACGTGACCGCTGCACATCTGTTCTCTGACCGCAGCGGCCTTCCTCGCTACGCGTCATGCTTCTGTCCGCCCGGCTTGTGACTTGTGTTAGCCGTCGCGGCTTGATGTTCTCTCGCCGTCTCTCCTCAATGGATTCCACTTCCTCCGAGCCGTCCGCCTCGGAGGTCCTCTCTTCTGGTAGTGCCCACACTGTTACTCACGGAAGATGGTTGATCGATTCTGGTGATACCAATCATATGACAGGAAATCCTCAATGTTTCTCTCATCTCGTCACACATGATCGGTTGCCCCCTGTCATAGTTGCGGATGGTTCTTCCTCCCCGGTCCATGGGACGGGCATGGTTCAAGTCACTCTGTCTCTCTTCCTTGTCGATACCCTCTATGTGCCCCTGTTTCCTTGCAATTTATTATTGGTTACCTCTTTATGCAAGCAACTACAGTGCTCCGTCACATTCACTCCTACCTCTTGTTCTTTTCAGGATCCGGCCTCCCAACGGACGATTGCTACTGGGACTGAGAGCGGCGGCCTCTACTTCCTCGACAACATCTCTTCTCTATCTGCCTTCTCCTCCTCCTCTACAGATCTTCTCCAATGGCATCTTCGCCTTGGTCATGCTCCCCCTCGCCTACTTCGTCAACTTTTCCCCCACCTCCCTTCCCAACATCCTCCTCTTAATTGTGACACATGTCAACTTGGCAAGCATCACCGCTCTTCCTTTCCACCAAAGAAAGATCATGGATCTAACCGTCTGTTTGATCTTGTTCACTCTGACATCTGGGGTCCTGCTCCTACCCTTACCGTTGGGAGGGGTAGTTCTTACTTTGTTACGTTCATAGATGACTTTTCTCGCTGTACTTGGGTCTATCTCTTACGAGACCGTTCTGAACTTTTTGATGTATGGACATCCTTTTATCATTCCATTCAAACTTAGTTTGAAGCTTCCATTAAAATCTTACGCTCGGATAACGCAAAAGAATATCTTAGTCAAGCCTTTTCCTCTTTCTGTACGCAACATGGGATTATTCATCAAACCAGTTGCGTTTACTCTTCCCAACAAAATGACGTGGCGGAATGCAAAAACCGTCACCTCCTTGATGTTGCTCGCACTCTGCTTACGCAAATGCATGTAAATCGCTCCTACTGGGGCTATGCTGCTCTCATCTCTTGCTATCTCATCAATCGCATTCCCTCCACCGTTCTCCGTGGTCAAAGTCCTTTCTCCATTCTCTATCCGGGCAAAGAACCCTTTCCTCTTCCTCTACGTATCTTTGGCTGCAAAGCCTTTGTGCATGCTGCCTCTACCACGCGCGACAAACTCTCCCCTCGGTCCACCAAATGTATCTTTCTGGGGTACTCTCCCACTCAGAAAGGTTATTGTTGCTTTGACCCCGTCACCCGCAAACAATTTGTCTCTGCGGATGTTACCTTCTTTGAAAATGCATCTTACTTCTCTTCCTCTTCTTCCTCTACTCCTGCTAATCCTCCTTCTCTCACCCACCCCACTATTCCCTCCACTCCTGATACTATTCCGCCACCTCTACCATCTCCACCATCTCCACTATCTCCACCACCTTACCCCGCTCCTTTTCCTCCACCTTCCTCCTCTTCGATGTCGTCGCCCTCTTCTCCCGGGCCAGCTTTCTCCACCATGGATGCTCCGGATACTAGGCTACCTGCTGACCTGGACCTTCCCATTGCCCTTCGCAAAGGGGTTCGGGCTTGTACCCAGCATCCTTTTGTTGCTGTTGTTTCCTATGATCGTCTGACGCCAGCTCGCAGGGACTTTGCTCTGGCTATCTCTTCTACTTCCACCCCCCGTTCCTATCAGGAAGCTCCTGCCCTTCCTCTTTGGAAGGCTGTCATGGATGAAGAGATTTCTACTCTCACTGAACGGGGTACCTGGACTATTGTTCCTCCTCCTGTTGGCACAGACGTTGTGGTCTGCCGCTGGGTTTTTGTGGTGAAATTCCTCCCCGATGGCCGTGTGGATCGCTACAAAGCCCGCCTGGTGGCTAAAGGATTTACTCAGACCTATGGTGTTGATTATTTCGATACATTCTCTCTCGTTGCTCGTCTCAGCACCATCCGGGTTTTTCTCTCTGTGGCTGTCAACCGGGACTAGCCGATTTCCCAGCTGGATGTAAAGAATGTCTTCCTTTATGGTGATCTTCAGGAGGCCGTCTACATGGAGCAACCTCCTAGGTATGTTGCTCAGGGGGAGACACGAGTATGCTGGCTGAAGAAGACAATCTATGGCCTCAAGCAGAGCCCTCGAGCTTGGTTTGACAAGTTCAGCGGCATCGTGGCGGCAGTTGGCTTTGCGCGCAGCTCTGCCGATCACTCGCTATTTATTCGCAAAACCTCCTCGGGACTGGTGGTTCTTGCTGTGTACGTCGACGACATTCTTCTCACTGGAGATGATCCGGAAGGGGTAGCCTTGACAAAGCGGCATCTTCGTCAACATCTGATCACGAAAGATATAGGCTCTCCGAAGTACTTTTTGGGGATCAAAATCTCTCGGAAGCCCAACTCCTTAGTTCTCTCCCAGCATAAGTATGCCCTTGATCTATTAAAAGAAGCAGGATTGACTGGAGGCAAACCTACCTGATGCCCCATGACAATTGGAGAAGACAAAACCTGGACAGATGATTCGCCTCTTCTTTCAGATACTACGCGGTACAGGCGTCTAATTGGTAAGCTCATATATCTCACAGTGACCTGACCCGACATTTCCTATGCTGTGGGCAAGGTGAGTCAATTCATGCAAGCACCTAGGGAGTGCCATCTACAGTCCGCCTTGCGGATCTTGGAGTATGTCAAAGCAATGCCTGGGAAAGGATTACTCTTTCAGAAGAATGGTCATCTGAGGGCTGAAGCCTACTCAGATGCGAGTTATGCTGATGACAAAGGTGATCGCAAGTCTACCTTTAGTTTCTGCACCTTTGTTGGGGGAAATCTAGTAAGCTGGAAGAGCAATAAGTAGTCTGTTGTTTCCAGGTCCAGTGCTGAAGCAGAGCGTCGGAGTATGACATCGACCACTTGTGAGTTAAAATTTCTACGGGCTCTCATGCTGGATTTAGGAGAGGTCTACAACCATCCTCTACCTGTGTTCTGTGATAACAAGGCTGCCATATATATCTCCAAAAATCCGATCTTCCATGAAAGAACCAAGCACATTGAGGTCGACTGTCATTTCATTCGTGAAGAGATTTTGAAGGAACAAATTTGCACTCCCTTCGTCACTTCTGATAAAGAGCTGCCTGACATCTTCACCAAGCCAGTATCAGCCTCATTTCTTCATATTTGTGACAAGCTGGGCATGATCGATATATATGATGTTGGGTACATTGGTTAAATGTACCTGATTTGAAGAAGCCTCACCCAACTCAATGATATACATCATAATGTATTTGATGTATGTTGAGTTTACTTGTGCAGGTTAAGTAATCACTAGACTGAAGCAAAAAGTTTCTAAGTCCATGTGTCGACACCCAGAAGGAAAGTGTCGACACTTAAGAAGGCTTGTGTCGACACCCAGACAAGCAGTGTCGACACTTGGAGTCATTGTGTCGACACCTGGGATGCAGAGTCGACACCAGACAGAAAGTGTCGACACTTGGAGTTGTGTCGACACTCAGTGAAGAAAAGTGCAGACAGAAAGTGTCGACACAAGGAGCTGTGTCGACACCCAGTGAAGCTGTGTCTACACCAGAAAGTGTCGACACTTGGAGCTGTGTCGACACTCAGCAAAAGTCTGCAGAGACTAAGTACAAGTGTCGACACTCAACACAATGTGTCGACACTCAACAGATGAGTCAACACTTGAAGTATGTGTCGACACCCAGAACAATGTGTCGACACTCAACAGAAGAGTCAGCACTTGAAGTATGTGTCGACACCCAGCACAATGTGTCGACACACAACCAGAAGAGTCAACACATGAAGTATGTGTCGACACCCAGCACAATGTGTCGACACTCAGCTAAAGACTCTACACTTGAATAAAGTGTCGACACAAGGAGCTGTGTCGACACTTAGCAAAGATCAGAAAGATCAACAAAATTATTCTAAGTACAAGTGTCGACACTAAGGGAATGTGTCGACACTCAGCTGAAGTCTCAACAAGAAGAAGGTGTGTCGACACAAGGAGCTGTGTCGACACTCAACAAGTATCAACATATAAGACTATGTGTCGACACCAAGAAGTAGTGTCGACACTTGACAGATTCAACACAAGAAGTTGTGTCGACACTTAGAAAAATTCAGTACAGATAGAAGATCAAGTACTTGTGTCGACACTCAATTTCAGTGTCGACACCTGAAGAAGAATCTGTGTCGAGACATACAAGGAGTTGTGTCGACACCTTGTAGACTTGTGTCGACACTTACACAGCATGTGTCGACACTTGGTCTATAAGTGTCGACACTTAAAGACAGAAAGTCTCGACACTTTCAGACAGTTAGAGATTTTCAAGAAATGACTGGATGACTTGACAGCTGCCGTTCCAGCCGGTCTACAGCACCTGTCAGAGATATCAGAAGTCAGTTATGGACCGGACCAGCCGGTTACCATGAAGAAGGCCTATAAATAGGCACCTACAGTTTACAGAAACTGTTGTTGAGGTGGATCACATTGTTGAAGAACAAGTTATTAAAGTGATACACAGAGTATCAAATCAAGAAGATCTTGCAGTTCAAGTGCAGATCTAAGAAGTTGGAGAGAGAGGGCTCCATCCAAGAAATCAGCCGTTGGAACTAGGCTGAGAAGAAGGGTTCAGATCAAATCTGAATTCTAAGTGGCAGAGGTCAAGGAACAACTGCAGAAGGAGACAATCTTATTCAGTTCTACTCAAGAAGCTTTGAAGAAAGCTAAGTCAAATTGAATCCAGCTGAGTTCTTCCAAGAACTCATCAAGAAACTCTCAACTTCCCTCTCTCATTTTTCAGTTGTTGTGTTATTATTTCAATAATCATTTTTATCTTGTAGGATCCTTTGGATCTGAGTGAATTGTAAGCCTATAATTATAAAGGCTGAGGGTAGGGCCTTTGGCCTGAGTGTAGGAGATTGTTATCTCTGAGTGTAGGCCTTGATTGGCTGAGTGTAGGCCTGGGTGGCTGAGTGTAGGCCTTTGTGGCTGAGTGTAGGCTTTGGGATAAAGCTGAGTTGTAAGGCTTTGGGCCTGAGGTGTAGGCTTTGGGATAAAGCTGAGTTGTAAGGCTTTGGGCCTGAGGTGTAGGAACCAATTTGGGTTCTGAGACAGTGGAGGAGTTTGGCCGAATCTAGTACACTGCTAGATAGGCGAAGGGGGAAAGTGGATGTACCCATATCTTGGGGAACCACTA
The DNA here is from genome assembly GCA_039583875.1 of Platanthera guangdongensis. NCBI lineage: Eukaryota > Viridiplantae > Streptophyta > Magnoliopsida > Asparagales > Orchidaceae > Platanthera > Platanthera guangdongensis. The sequence continues at coordinate 110,925,664 of CM077157.1, read as the reverse complement.
GAAACCACTGTGTATGCTGTGCTGTGCTGTGATTGTTGCTGTGCATGCTGTGTGTTTGCTGTGATAAAATAGTTAGTATTCTGTGATATAACTGATTGCTGCCATTTAAGTTTAAAAAGGATTAGGTCACCTATTCACCCCCACTCTAGGTGTTTAGGTACCATATCTTTCAAGTGGTATCAGAGCCAGGTTCCTCAAAAAGGACTAACAGTCAGAAGAGATCCTGTTTGGCAGATTCAGTGTAAGGCAAAATACAGATTCAAGAAATTCAAGAAAGTCAAGAAACATGGGTTCCTCTGAAAATCACAAGGAATTGGGTTCCATGAAATTGCCCATATGCAGAAAGGAAATCTTTGGGATCTGGAAGGAAAGGGTAAGGCTGTTTATGGAGGCCTCAGACCCTAGAATCTACATCACAGTAAAGGAAGGGCCTTATGTGCCCATGAAGATTTCAGTTTTAGATGCAAATCAGAGAACTCCAAAGGATTTCTCTAAGATGACTAAGGATGAGATTGTCCTAGCCACAATGGACAAGAGGGCACATAACATAATAGTGAGTGCCATTGATGATGCAACTTTTCAGAATCTTATACACTGTAAGACAGCCAAGGAGATGTGGGACACTCTTATAGTGTATATGGAAGGATCTGAAGAAGTTAGACAAGATAGAAAATCCTTGCTAAATCAGGAGTATGAGAGTTTTAGACAAGAAAAAGGTGATCGCATAACTGAGTGCTACAAGAAGTTCTACAGAATAGTTAATGAACTCATGTCATATGGAAGAGAGTTCAGTAACTATGAACTAAATGATAAGTTCTTAAGGTCCCTAACCAAAGATTGGGACATAAAGATCTGTGCCATTAGGGAAATGGCTAAGTTGGGAGAAATTTCTCCTCCTACACTGTTTGGCAAGTTGTTGTCATATGAAATGCAATTGACAGTGAGGAAAGAGGAGGAGAAGTAAACAAGAATTGAACATAAGGAAAGATCAGTTGCTTTCAAGACAGAAGTCCCCAGAAAGTGCAGGAATAAGTCATCAACTCTACCTCCAGAGGTAGTTGAATCAGAGTCTGATGAGTCTGTCAGCACAAAGACTGAGAGCAGTGAAAGTGATGAAGACTTTGCTGCCTTCACTAGATACTTTCAGAAATTCTTGAAGAAGAAACAGTGGAGGTCAAGACCTTTTTCTTCAAAGGGAAAGGAAGTCTTTTATCAGGAGAAAAAGCCTTCAAAGAAAGACAGGAAGAGGACAAAGTCAAGCAAGGCAACTTGTTCAAAGATAGTGTGTTATTGCTGCAATAGACAGGGCCATGTTATTGCAGATTGTCCTGAGAAGAGAAAGGAATCCGGTGACAGAAAAAAGGCTCACTTCAAAGGCAAGAAAGAGAAGTCTTTTGTAGCCAAGAAAGAGAAGACTCTATCAGATATCTCTTCTTCAGAAACTGAGTCTGAGGCTGAAGCCTACATAGGGCTATTTGCTGAAGAAGAAGCGGAAGAATTCATGCAGATCATGGAGTCTATTTATGAACAAGAAAACAGTCAATGCCAAGGGCTAATGGCTTTGACAGAGAGTGCCAAAATCCTGGAGCAGCCAGGACCCAGTCAGGTATAAAGTTCAAGTTTAAATTCAGTTTCTTGTTCTAGTTCAGAATCAGATTCATCTTCATCAAGTGATGAAAGTGCATCTGAGTCTGAGGATGATATTCATCAACTTATAGATGAATATAAGGTGTTGTTGCAAGCTTACAAGAAAAGTAAGTCCCTAGCCAAAAGTCAGGCAAAGGAAATTGCTGATCTTAAAGCTGCTGCAACAGATTTTGAGAAGCAATTTGATCAAAAGCTGAATGAGATAGCCAGACTGAAACACATAACAGTGATTCAGATGGGGACTATCACCTTTAAGAATGATCAAATTAAGAGTCTGGAGATCAATCTTCAGAAGGAGAAGGACTTAGTTGCTAGGTTTTCTAAACCTAAGTCAGTGTTACCTTTAATTGATGATTTTGTTCATCATAAAGGCAAGGCTGGACTGGGCTTTACTAGACCTGCAAGGACTGAGCAGTCCAAGTCCAAGTCCAAGGGCAAAGCCCCAACATTCAACAAGTCTGCTGTAGATAAGACAGCAAAGGCTGTACCTAAGCAAAGGTACAACAAGTTTGAATGTTGGTGCTGTGGCAAGGTTGGCCACTTTGCCGTGGACTGTTGGCACAATGTTAGTGCCAAAGTGAGTAGTAAGCTACCTGGTGGAAATCCAGTAGGTAGTTTTGTCAAGTTGCAGACTAACAAGTACCAAGGATCCAAGAATTCTTTGGGTTCTAAGGTTCATTAATCTGTTTTGCAGGTGAGTCCAAGTGGCCATACCCCAACATGGTACTTGGACAGTGGATGTTCCAGACATATGACTGGAACTAGAAGATTACTAAAGGACTACATTCCAGTAAAAGATGGTCCAAAAGTAACCTTTGGTGGTTCTGAAAAAGGAATCATCAAAGGATTTGGTAACATTTCTACAAACTTAGTTACCATTACTCAAGTGGCTTATGTTAAAGGGTTGAAACACAACCTAATAAGTATAAGTCAATTAAGTGATGTAGGGTATGACATCTCATTTGTCAAAAATGGTTGTCATATCAAGAGGTCAAGTGATCAAGAGATCATTTTGACAGGTTATAGGAAGAGGAATGTCTACTGCCTAGACATTATGGTTGAGAACAATGGTTCTCCAGTTTGTCTTGTAGCTGATGAGATAGTCTCTCATTGTGTCAAATGGTACAAGAGGCTTGCCCATCTTAACTACAAGACTATTAGCAAACTCTTTAGCAAAGAGTTAGTGAGGAATGATCCTCAAGTTAAGTGTGTTAAAGATGGTATTTGCTCAGCTTGTCAAAAGGGCAAGCAGACTAAATCCACCTTTAGAAGCATAGAAAACAAAGATGCTGTGAGGTGTTTATACCTCTTGCATATGGATCTCTTTGGTCCAATGCCAGTTCACAGCTTTGGTAGGAAGGTCTATACCTTTGTAGTTGTAGATGACTACTCAAGGTTTTCCTGGGTGTTTTTCTTAAGACAGAAATCTGAAACACCTAGTGTCTTCCACAACTTTGTCAAGCAAATTCAGAATGAACTAAATAATACAGTGGTCAGAATTAGAAGTGACCATGGTACTGAATTCAGTCTGATAGCATGACAAAACTGTGTGAAGACTTTGGGATATTCCAAGAATTCTCTTCACCTAGAACACCTCAGCAAAATGGCATTGCTGAGAGGAAGAATAGAACCTTGATAGAGGCTGGTAGGACCCTACTAAGTGATACATCACTGCCAGAGTATTTCTGGGCTGAAGCAGTTAATACTGCATGCCATGTTATAAATAGGGCTACCATCACTAAAAGGCTTAACAAGACCCCCTATGAAGTTGTGAAAGGCAGGAAACCAAACCTATCCTATTTTAAAATCTTTGGTTGTAAATGCTTCATACTTAACAATGGGAAGTCTTACTTAACTAAGTTTGCTGCCAAGTCCCAAGAGGGAATTTTTGTTGGGTACAGCAATAATAGTAAGGCTTATAGAGTCTACAACTTGACTACACAAGTTGTAGAAGAATCAGTTCATGTAGTTTTTGATGAGACTAAACTTATTAATAATGAGTTGTCTAGTAGTGTATGCAGCCCCACAGGTTTGACAAAGAAAATGGACAAGCTTACTATAGAAGAAGTGCCTGCTGCAAGACAACAAGTAGAAGACAGTAGCTGTTGTCCAGGGGGAGAACTACATGTGCCAATTGCTGAAGAAATCCAAGGAGTACAGCATGATGCAGATGCTGAAGTGGTGCAACCAGAAGTAAGGTTGCCTCCAGCCAACAGGCATCTAAGAGATCATCCAATAGAGCAGATTATTGGAGATCCAAGACATGGAGTTCAAACAAGGAGTAGAAACATCAATGCAGCAATCTACTCCAGCTTTCTGTCACAAGTTGAACCTAAGAAGTTTGAAGAAGCAATACAAGATCCACTATGGACTGAAGCAATGCAAGAAGAGCTTAATCAGTTCAAGAGGTGCAAGGTCTGGGAATTAGTTCCTAAACCTAAAGACCACAATGTAATAGGAACTAAGTGGATCTACAGGAATAAGATGGATGAACAAGGGGTCATCATTAAGAATAAGGCTAGACTGGTTGCTAAAGGATATAGGCAAGAATAAGGTATTGATTTTGATCAAACCTTTGCTCCAGTAGCCAGACTGGAAGCCATAATGATGTTCTTAGCCTATGCAACCTATCAAGGATTCAAGGTTTACCAAATGGATGTCAAGTCAGCATTCCTAAATGGTAATCTTAAAGAAGAAGTCTATGTGGAGCAGCCTTCAGGTTTTGTTGATCCAACTCTACCTCATCATGTCTATAGACTTAGGAAAGCTTTATATGGGTTAAAGCAAGCCCCTAGGGCTTGGTATGAAACCCTATCTAGTTTCCTCATTGAGAACAAATTCTCAAGGGGGAAAATAGATAAGACTCTATTCCTTAGGGAATCTAGAGGCAAAGTTATACTAGTCCAAATATATGTAGATGACATTATATTTGGGTTTACTGAAAGCAGCCTTTGCAAAAAGTTTGCAAAACTGATGCAAGGTCAGTTTGAGATGAGTAGTATGGGAGAGCTGAAGTTTTTCTTCGGTCTCCAAGTTAAACAGACTGAAAGTGGTTTATCCATCTGTCAGTCCAAGTTCACCCTAGAACTCATAAGGAAGTATGGTATGGATTCATCCAGTACCATGAAGACTCCTATGAGGTCAAGTATGTCTCTTAGCAAGGATGATGCAGGGAAACCTGTAGATGAAACCTTGTATAGAGGGATAGTTGGCTCCCTATTATACTTGACTGCTAGTAGACCTGACATCATGTATGCTACATGTGTTTGTGCCAGGTATCAAGCCTGCCCTAAAGAGTCTCATTTGACAGCAGTCAAAAGAATATTGAGATATCTAAAGGGCACTCCCTATCTAGGCCTCTGGTACCCTAGGAATGGAGATTTTGATCTAACAGGTTATTCAGATGCAGACTTTGCAGGATGCAAAGAAGATAGAAAAAGAACTACTGGAACCTGTCAATTCCTAGGTGGGAGACTAATTTCATGGAGTAGCAAGAAGCAAACCAGTGTGGCTATATCCACTACAGAGTCAGAGTATGTGGCTGCAGGAAGTTGCTGTGCTCAACTTCTGTGGATACAACATCAGCTAGAGGACTATGGATTTCAGGTAAGTAGAACTCCACTTTTCTGTGATTCTACAAGTGCTATTTCAATAGCTAATAACCCTGTATCACATAGTAGAACTAAACATATTGAAATTAAATATCATTTTCTTAGGGAGCATGTAGAAAGAGAAGATATTTTACTTGAATATGTTAAAACTGATAATCAAATAGCTGATATGTTTACTAAGCCCCTAGAAGAAACTAAGTTCAATAGATTCAAAATTGAACTAGGAATGTTAAACTTACAGTAAGTTTACAGAATTAAAATTGGCTAAGTAAAAAAGTGTCGACACATAGACAAGTCTATGTCGACACAGAATAGTGGTGTCGACACTTCAGGAAAAAGGTGTTGACACATCCAGGATGTTGGTGTCGACACTTCATAATGTTAGTGTCGACACATGATAAGTAGGTGTCGACACATCCAATATGGTGTCGACACTTATGTTTTACTCAGAATTTTCTAAGTAAAGTCTCGACAATGTGTCGAGTTATGTTGTGTCGACACATAACCAAGTGTCGACACATAAAATCTGTTGACTAAACTTGTGTCGACAAATATGTGTCGAGACATTATAAGTCAGTGTCGACACTTATTGCCAGTGTCGACACATTTTAAGTTAGCTATCCCGCCTGTTCATCTTCAAAATTAGAAAGGTATAAATAGGGTTCTGTCATTGTTTGTCGACACGCTTTCAAAGTTTCGAGACCAAAACTACTGTGTCGACACCTCTCTTTTCTAAAGACAAATTCTACAAACCCTAATGGCACCTAAGCTTGAGGAGAACGTTAACGAAGGATATGAGCTTGTGCGCGGCGCGTTCGACGATGCCGATCAAGAAATTCAGGCAGTAGTAACCCTAGTCGCCGACTCTGGGTTAGAGTACTTAGTTTCAGAACCTACTAAGATATGGAAGAAAGAGGTTCTTGAATTCCTTAATGGAGCTGCAGTAGATGAATCTGGATACAGAATCAAATCCAGAGTTCATGGAACTAAGGTCAAGGTTTCACCTAAAACTCTGAGGAAGGTACTCCATCTACCAAAAACTCAAGATGAAGAAGAAATTACTGCATCTAAGACCAGGGAAGCTCTTACCTGGTGTGGTCTTGATCCAAAGATGAAGCTAGGTTCAGTTTTCAACAGGAAAGGCATGAATAATCAAGGAAAGTTCATGTCTGAGATTGTGGGAAAGGTCTTACTCAGCAAGCCTGGAGGGCATGACAGAGTGTCTGCCTATATGTTTGGAATCATGACAAGGATAATCTTCACTCTGAAAACAGACTGGTCTTTAGTGGTTTATGAGAAGATTAAGGAGAGCTTGAAGAAGCCCAATCTGGGCAGAATCATTAGTCTATACCTAGCTGGTGTGATACCAGAGGTAATGAGTACTGCTGCAGGAAGCAAGATAAACCACATGAGGAAAATGGATCTAAGGATCTTTTCAAGATGGGACAAGGTGTTGTCCAAGGAAATGCCAACCCCAGAGAAGACAGTTACTGAGAAAGACACTCCTCCAAAGAGGAAAAGGAAAACAGCTCCTGTGGAACAAGTGTCCACTAGCAGTTCTGGGAGTGAAGAACATGTTGTCTTCACTCCAGATGAGCATGAGGAAGAGCCTGCAGTGAAATCTCCTGCTGCTCAAGAGATTGCTGAGATCCAGGGGGAGCTGCCTGAAGCTAGCCCCATCCACAAGGATCACAGCCAGGGGGAGCCTCCAGTTGTAGAAGAACCCTCTACACTGGCCAGTGAGCAAGCCACCACCATCATACAAGAGGTACTCACTGAACTCAACACCTTATATTTTATTATAAAAGATGCTGATCTGTCTTATGTTAATCAGCATACTCAGCTGAATAGTCCAGTTCCAGATGTTGTTAGAAAAGACACATCTGCTGTACAAGAAGTGATTCCTGATCCAGTAGTTGAAGAATTAAGAACTTCTCCTGCACAGTCTCCACAAGAGTTCACCATGGAAGATTTATTCCTCAATCTCGACCAACAAGATTTTGACCTGGACAAGGAAGCTGCTGGAAGAGATAATGCTGCTGCTGAGGGGGAGCAAGTGCAAGTTCTGGAAGAGCCTTTAAGGCCAGAAACTGAGAAGGCACCTGATGTGCAAGCTGACAGACCTCCAAGCCCTAAGGATAGGGTTGACATAGCCAGCACTTCTGCCTCTGAAGATGAGGAGAGTGCTAGGGCAAATAAGAAGAAACTGTATGTCTTTAAAAGGAGAAGTCAGAGTTATAAGAAAGCTCTGCAATCTATAGCCCCACAGCCTATAGTTCAACAAGCTCCAACTGTTGATTATAGTGCATTAATGATTGCAATGCAGATAAAACTGGATGAACAGAGAAAAGCTATAGAGGCTTATGTAGATGAAGGGCACAAAGCTTTGCAGTTTGATCTGGCCCAAGATATAAAGTCTATAAGGTTTGAAATGAACCTTAACAAAAAGGAAATGACTGAATGCTTCCACAAAGGTGGAAATGCAGTGGTGTATTTGGCAACACACCAAGAGAAGATCAAAGCACAGGTAGATGAAATAGCATTGAAGCAAGGATATGTTCTTGAAAATCAACTAAGGATGAATGACAACTTGACTGCTTCTCATAATGCTATAGTCACTGAATTGAAGAACAAGGCTGCTGAACCTTCTACATCTTCTGCTACTATCAAAGCTGAATTTGACAAAGCCTTTCAAGAAGAAATTTCTGCTGTAAAGACTGCAATCCAAGCCTCCCAGAAAGCCAACTCTGAACAACTTCAAAATCTCAAACCATTCTTCAAAGAGGGAATCAGATACTTGGATAGTCAAATAAGATTTCAAAAGGATGATGTCAGAGATCATATGGCTAGAGAAGTCATAAAGGGGAAGAGGGTTTTAGTCAAAGCTAGCTCTGAACATGCTAAGTGGATATCAAATTCCATCAGAGCTACACTTGGATATCCTCCTCTGTGTGATGACAATGAGGTTGCTGAATCTGGACTAAATCCTGCCTATTTTGGAGGTGAGCAACTAGAAGTAGCTCAGGTCATTTATCCACCTCCAGACTTTGAAATGATTCAAGCAGATGTGAGCACAATGTATAGCCCACCTGAGGGCAAGGACAATGTCCATATTGAAAAGGTTGTTCAACCTATATCTGAAGCCATGCAAGAGGCTCTACAGAAAGAGGAAGAGACAAGGTTGTCCAAAAAGAGGTTTAGGGAACAAGCAGAACAAAGGCCAGACTTTGAACAGTGGAGCCCTACCTCTAGGAATATAATATTAACTGCCTGGAAAGCTGCCAAGGACAATACTCATGACAGGAACAAATGGTTTTCTGAAGCTGAATGAAGAAAATATGAGATCAGGCAGGAAGCAATAGTTCAATACAGAAGGAAGGCAAAGATGGGAAAGCTACCTCCTACTGCAGTGGAGCCTAGCAAGTACTTCCCTAAGCCATATAACTATTTTGAGAGGCAGAAGATCAAGGCAGAAGAACTCAAAAAGAAAGATCTAAAAGGCAAGAAGCCTGCTGATGCTGAAACTGTTGATGCCCCTGTCAAAGCTCAAGTTCAAGCTGGCAAGGGAATAGTTATCAAGGAACCAGACCAGAAATAGATTAAGAATTTACTTGAAGATTATTTTGTAATCTTTTAAATGTAAAACATTTTTGTAAACTACTGAAAATGTATAAGACAAATGTTAGAACAATATATGATCAATATATTTCATGGTTGTTCTGTGAATGTGTCTATTTCTTATTTGTTCTGAAATGATGTATGTGTATACATGTTATGTTTACCCTGCTGTACTTTATCCTGCTTTACATCACTTTGTAATTTTTAATTATGAATGGTGTATATCATTGACTAAGGGTTATGGCTTCTCCAAATAGGGGGAGATTGTTAGGTACATTGGTTAAATGTACCTGATTTGAAGAAGCCTCACCCAACTCAATGATATACATCATAATGTATTTGATGTATGTTGAGTTTACTTGTGCAGGTTAAGTAATCACTGGACTGAAGCAAAAAGTTTCTAAGTCCATGTGTCGACACCCAGAGGGAAAGTGTCGACACTTAAGAAGGCTTGTGTCGACACCCAGACAAGCAGTGTCGACACTTGGAGTCATTGTGTCGACACCTGGGATGCAGAGTCGACACCAGACAGAAAGTGTCGACACTTGGAGTTGTGTCGACACTCAGTGAAGAAAAGTGCAGACAGAAAGTGTCGACACAAGGAGCTGTGTCGACACCCAGTGAAGCTGTGTCTACACCAGAAAGTGTCGACACTTGGAGCTGTGTCGACACTCAGCAAAAGTCTGCAGAGACTAAGTACAAGTGTCGACACTCAACACAATGTGTCGACACTCAACAGATGAGTCAACACTTGAAGTATGTGTCGACACCCAGAACAATGTGTCGACACTCAACAGAAGAGTCAGCACTTGAAGTATGTGTCGACACCCAGCACAATGTGTCGACACACAACCAGAAGAGTCAACACATGAAGTATGTGTCGACACCCAGCACAATGTGTCGACACTCAGCTAAAGACTCTACACTTGAAGAAAGTGTCGACACAAGGAGCTGTGTCGACACTTAGCAAAGATCATAAAGATCAACAAAATTATTCTAAGTACAAGTGTCGACACTAAGGGAATGTGTCGACACTCAGCTGAAGTCTCAACAAGAAGAAGGTGTGCCGACACAAGGAGCTGTGTCGACACTCAGCAAGTATCAACATAGAAGACTATGTGTCGACACCAAGAAGTAGTGTCGACACTTGACAGATTCAACACAAGAAGTTGTGTCGACACAAAGGTGATGTGTCGACACTTAGAAGAATTCAGTACAGATAGAAGATCAAGTACTTGTGTCGACACTCAATTTCAGTGTCGACACCTGAAGAAGAATCTGTGTCGAGACATACAAGGAGTTGTGTCGACACCTTGTAGACTTGTGTCGACACTTACACAGCATGTGTCGACACTTGGTCTATAAGTGTCGACACTTAAAGACAGAAAGTCTCGACACTTTCAGACAGTTAGAGATTTTCAAGAAATGACTGGATGACTTGACAGCTGCCGTTCCAGCCGGTCTACAGCACCTGTTAGAGATATCAGAAGTCAGTTATGGACCGGACCAGCCGGTTACCATGAAGAAGGCCTATAAATAGGCACCTACAGTTTACAGAAACTGTTGTTGAGGTGGATCACATTGTTGAAGAACAAGTTATTAAAGTGATACACAGAGTATCAAATCAAGAAGATCTTGCAGTTCAAGTGCAGATCTAAGAAGTTGGAGAGAGAGGGCTCCATCCAAGAAATCAGCCGTTGGAACTAGGCTGAGAAGAAGGGTTCAGATCAAATCTGAATTCTAAGTGGCAGAGGTCAAGGAACAACTACAGAAGGAGACAATCTTATTCAGTTCTACTCAAGAAGCTTTGAAGAAAGCTAAGTCAGATTGAATTCAGCTGAGTTCTTCCAAGAACTCATCAAGAAACTCTCAACTTCCCTCTCTCATTTCTGAGTTGTTGAGTTATTATTTCAATAATCATTTTTATCTTGTAGTATCCTTTGGATCTGAGTGAATTGTAAGCCTATAATTATAAAGGCTGAGGGTAGGGCCTTTGTCCTGAGTGTAGGAGATTGTTATCTCTGAGTGTAGGCCTTGATTGGCTGAGTGTAGGCCTGGGTGGCTGAGTGTAGGCCTTTGTGGCTGAGTGTAGGCTTTGGGATAAAGCTGAGTTGTAAGGCTTTGGGCCTGAGGTGTAGGAACCAATTTGGGTTCTGAGACAGTGGAGGAGTTTGGCCGAATCTAGTACACTGCTAGATAGACGAAGGGGGAAAGTGGATGTACCCATATCTTGGGGAACCACTAGAAACCATTGTGTATGCTGTGCTGTGCTGTGATTGTTGCTGTGCATGCTGTGTGTTTGCTGTGATAAAATAGTTAGTATTCTGTGATATAACTGATTGCTGCCATTTAAGTTTAAAAAGGATTAGGTCACCTATTCACCCCCCCTCTAGGTGTTTAGGTACCATATCTTTCATATGCTCCAGCTTGAGGGGGAGTGTTGAAGTTGGTGACCGGGCGGTCTGGCGATCGGGCTTGGCGGGTTGATGACCGCGCGGTTTTGCTATTACCCTTCAGCGGTTTGGTTGATGTGTGTTACTGTCTGAGGTCCAAGCGGTCTAGCGGTTTGTCTCTAGCGACTTGGAGACCGGGCGATCTAGTGGCCTCCTTCGGCGATCTCTCTCTGGTAGTAGCCTAGCGGTTAGCCCTCTGTCTAACCGCGCGGCTTGTGCGGTTTGTGTCTGTATAGTCCGCTTGTGTTTTGTAAATTTTTAGTCTCACATCTCTTATTTGTATTCTCACTTCTCTCCTCCATTCTATATAAGGGAGGTCATACCTTTGTAATATATACCTTTTTGGAATAATAAAGTTTACATTACTCCACTTTCCGATTTATATTTTTCTGTTCGCACAATCTTCAAGTAGACCCAATCGCCAACCGCAAATTCCACGTTCCGGTGCTTGGCGTTGTAGTACTTTGCTTGACGATCTTGGGCTATAAGTAGCCTCTCTCGAATAGTCTGAATGGTTGAATTTGCTTCATCAACCTCATTTGGTTTATAAACTCGAGCTTCGCCCGCTTCTACCCAAGCCAAGGGAGTACGGCACTTCCTTCCATATAGCGCTTCATTTGTTGTCATCCCAATGCTCGCCTGGTAGCTGTTATTATACGCAAACTCCACCATATAGAGATGATCTTCCCATCTCTTTCCGAAGTTGATGGCGCACATCCAGAGCATGTCCTCTATCGTTCTGTTGGTACGTTCAGTTTGGCCATCCATTTGGGGATGAAAGGCCGTACTGAAAGTCAACTTCGTGCCCAACAGTCGGTGAACTAGCCTCCAGTCATTTGACGTGAATCGCCCATCTCGATCACTGACGATGCTTCGAGGAACACCGTGAGGTCGTACAATCTGGTCAACATATAATTTTGCCAAACTTTCGACTGAATCATCCCGCCTGTTCGGGAGAAAATGTGCCACTTTAGTTAGCCGGTCAACAATCACCCAAATGGAATCATTTCCTCGCTGCGATCTCGACAATCCGTGCACTAAATCCATGGAAATATCATCAAATTTCCACTCTGGGATCGGCAGCGACTTCAAATAACCGCCCGGCTTTTGGCATTCCGCCTTCACCATCGCACATGTTTGGCATTTGGCCACATAGAGGGCAACATCTCTCTTTAGCCCTGGCCGCCAGAATAGCTTTTTCATATCATTGAACATCTTTGTGCTACCGGGGTGAATGGAATACTTTGTATAATGCGCTTCATACATCATGTCTTCCCTCAATTTACCCACATTTGGGACGCACAAATGGCCCTCTTTTCACAAAAGACAGTCATTCCAGGAGAATTTGCCCTCTGGCCCTTCGTTACGATAGCGTAAGAGATCTTCATCCAACTCCGTTCCCCGTCGAACTCAGTCCGCAAGGTCACATTGCACCTCCGTCCAGTTCAAACATGCATTGGAAGTGGCATTTTTGTCAACACAATATATCTCTAATGCTTCCAACTCCTAGATAAGACGTTCATCATGCCTTTGTAACCAACTCACTCTAGCCGGAGCCCTCCGACTCAAGGAATCCGCGACAACATTCCCCTTCCCGGGAGTATAGTGAATTTCAAAAGTGTAGTTCCCAAGGAACTCCAACCACCTTCGTTGTCGCATGTTCAAATCTTTCTGCTCCAATAGGTACTTTAGGCTCTTGTGATCTGTATAGATTTCCAACCACCTTCCCGGGAGAAGAACGCAGCCCAAGCCGCTCCCTGAGGCATCACTATAAATAACAAATCCATCGGTCCCACTTGGCGAAGACAACACCGGCGTTGTGGTCAACCGAACCTTCAGCTCTTCAAAAGCTCCTGCGCACTCTGGCGTACAAACGAACTTCTGATCTTTTCGCGTCAACGTGGTTAGCGACAAAGCAATCCGCGAGAAGTTTTCCACAAATCTTCGGTAGTAGCCCGCAAGTCCAAGGAAACTCCTAACCTCAGCCACGGAAGACAACATTGGCCACTCTTGTATGGCCCTTATCTTCGTTGGATCTACTGCAATGCCCACTCCACTCACCACATGGCCCAGAAAAGCCACCGATGATAGCCAAAACTTGCACTTCGAGAACTTGGCCTAGAGCTGATTTTGCCTCAATGTATTCAACACCAACCGCAAGTGAGTCTCATGCTCAGCTTCTGACTTCGAGTACACCAGGATATCATCAATGAACACGATCACAAACAGATCCAGGTACTCTCGGAACGTGCGGTGCATCAAATCCATAAACACTGAGGGAGCATTGCACAGTCCAAATGGCATGACTGTGAATTCATAGTGCCCGTAACGCGTTCCAAATGCGGTTTTGTCAATGTCACCTTCCCGAATTCTCAACTGGTAATAACCAGACTTCAGGTCCAACTTCGAATAGACGGTCGAGCCCACCAGCTGATCGAATAACTCATCAATCCGGGGTATCAGATATTTATTCTTCTCGGTCAGCTTATTCAGTTCACGGTAGTCAATACATAACCGCAACCCACCATCTTTCTTCTTTATAAAAAGCACAGGCGCGCTCCAAGGTGACATGCTTGGGCGTATATAACCTTGCTCCAGCAATTCTTGTAGTTGGACCTTAACCTCAGCCATCTCTTTCGGCGCGACGCGATATGGCGAGCGGGCCACAGGTTTCACACCTGGCACCAACTCGATCGTGAAGTCAATCTCCCGCTGGGGTGGTAGCCCAGGGAGATCCGTGGGAAACACATCTGTAAATTCCGCCACAATCGGAACCGCGCACACACTGGCCTTAGGCTCAACAACCTGAATCAGTGCGAAGTAACACTCCGCACCCTTCCGAACAGCCTTGACTACCTGGAGTGCAGACATCAACGTCCCGCCCACTCCTCGCATACCAGCGAACTTTGTCTCATGTTCGGTATTCTGGCCCAACGTTATCTCTTTGGACTAGCAATCAATCAAGGCATGCTACTCCGCAAGCCAATCCATACCAAAAATCACGTCAAATTCCGATATCGGCAATACAGAAGCAGTCAAACGAAAATCCCGACTTCCTATTTGGACCGCCACATCGCAAGCTTGATCCGCAAGCATCCAACAGCCATTCAACAACACCACTCTGACGCTATCTGTCTTTGCACGACTAGGTATCCCAAGCCGCGCTATGAACTCGTTAGACAGAAAAGAATGCGATGCACCCGTATCAAACAGTGCTCGCGCCAGCGTGTCCCGAATCATCACAAAGCCTGTGACAATCATGTCACACACACAAACCACAAAAACTTATGTACTAAGCAAAGCATACAAGCAATAGCATATGCAAAACTAAACTCATACCTGTGACGACGTCACTCTGCTTGATGGCCTCCTGCAGGCCAAGATTGTAGACCTGGGGCTGCGCCTGCGAGGCAGAGGAGTCCATGACTGCCTTGCCCTTCTACGCATACGACGCTCCCGCCTTCTTTTCAGTCTTTGGCGGCATCCGACAATCTCGAGCGATATGCCCCACCCGACCACAATTATAGCATATACGAGTATCCAGCTTTGAGGTAGTCCCCGACGTTGCTCCCGATGCAACTGCTGAAGGAGCTTGTCCACTTGTCTTGGACTTATTGCCCCATTTATTCTTATAAAAGGGTTTCATAGATCGGGGCACCTTCCACTCCGGTTGCATCACAACCAAAGCTCTCTTCCCCTGCACCCTCTTCATATCCTTTTCCAGCGCGCTCGCAGTGTCGACCAACGCCTGGAAGCCTTGGTTCACAAAACTAGAAACCAGGAACCTGAACTCGTCCCTCAGTACTTCATAGAACCGATTTGTCTTCCTCTGCTCATCAGCAAAAATAGAACCCGCATACTGCCCTAAGCGAGTAAACTCATGCAGGTACGCGTCAACACTGCCATCACCTTGCATCAGCCTTTGGAATTCATTCTCCATGGCAATCCGTTGTGCCGCAGGAAGGTGCTTCGCTAGGAAGAGTCGGGAGAATTCTTCCATCAATACTTGTGTTAAGGGACGACCCGCCAAGTGATGCAACTCCATCTCATCCCACCACAATCTAGCTTCTCCTTCAAGCAGGAAGGTAGCTAAGGTGACTTTCTGATGCTCCTCCGATCCAATCGTCGTCATGATTCGCTTGACGCGTGATAGCCAATCCTCAGCCTGCGTAGGAGTTCCCGCTCCCGAAAACATAGGCAGGTGGAGACTCATAAACCGTGTCAGCTTCTTCTCAGCCGCTCGAGGAGCGACATCCACTACAGGTTCAGGCCTTGCCGCCACCTGTTCTGGACTCACAGCCGGTTGTTCCTGCCCAAGTGGCCGGCCTTGGATCATGGCAAATAAAGGCTCAACAACTAAACACACATGTTTTGCAGACGGTGGAAGTGTAGGCACCGCGGCTGGTGCCGTACGTTCATCAGAATGCTGGGGCTCTGACTACCCAGCTCCACTCCGTGTCACCTAAAGGTGGACAATACACACACATTAGCGGCCTTAAACAAGCAAACAACACAAAATAGGAACATGCAGGTTCCCCAAACACAATAATTTGAATTCCTATCATGGACATTCAGGAGGTCACTTGTAAAACCATGGTTTGCACAAACACGTGCTCGCCACCCCACAAAAGAAGTCGACCACGACTTTAAGAGTAAAAGACCGAGTCGCTGATACCAAAAATGTAACAACCCCATCCATTCATATGGTATATCCTAGAAGGTCCGACCAGGGCCCCACATCATATATCACAAAACAGGCGGTGAAGATACAGGATGATATCAGAGCAGCGCATTGCATCTTAACACACTACATTCTAGCGGAACCCTATGCTCACACTTGAACTCCACACGTGAATGTCCAACAGATAAAATAACTCCACATTGTATATATCATAGGAATGTCTTACAACATGTAAACATCATTGGCCTTATGGACTTACAAGGCTTTCAAACAGTGGCCTAAACATTGGCGCGCAGGCCGGCCACAATAAAAGAAAACACAACAAGCATTCCAAATATCCTTCGAGGGCTAGCAGTAGCAGCAGCAGCAGGGACCTCAACCTTTATGCGTCCCGCTTGGCTCTCCAGCACCTGTACAGGGACAATCCACCCAATAGTGGCAAACGGAAGCAACGGTCAGCGCTCAGCCGACCAATTTATAACGACACTACCCCTTTTCTCGGGGCAGCGGTAATCTTCCCTGCAGGCATAACATATCACAAGCATGGCAATATATCTCATATAAGGTGCTTTCACGCACACATGCCATCACAACCGTTTGCCACCTGGACCAACGGTCCGTGCACTCAGGGCACATTCTTGGTGTTCTGGCAAAGCACTTGCCCACCACCGTATCAGGGTCACAACCCAACGGTAACTCTCTTGAGCATTTACTCCATGGCGTGCAGCCAGAGTTCTAGTCTTACTACACCGGGATGGCCCGTAGCCCCCCATTGTGTCATGGCGCGCAGGCCTAAGACTCTCGCTATGCGCTCCAACAGACCACACCTTCTAGTCCACGTCAGACGGACATAACGCAGGTCGGATCCTCCACCCCCCGTTGCTCAAATCGCCTTGCCTTCACCGAGTACGGCGTATTCGCGGCTTAATCAAAGGCGCGGGTCGGTCTCACCAATCCTGTTCTTGGCATTCAACCTGGGTATTTTTAGTACACCCATTCATCTCACAACCTTAGCGGGTCTTTCTTGGGCACACCAGTACTTCTTGTTCCTCGTTCACAGGTACGACACCGCAATATCACAAATGTCAGGGGTCTTTCCTGGGCATACCGGTACTTCCTGTTACTCTCTTCACAGGTACTACCTACGACATCAAGCATCACAAAGGGTCTTTCCTGGTCACACGAGTACTTCCTGTTACTCATTCACAGGTACGACCCAATAGCATAAACATACACGGATATTTTCCTAGACTACCACTCCAGTACTTCCTAATACTACCTTTCACGGGCATAACCCGTTGACTCCTTAAACTACACGTTTATCACCCAGTCTTCTCTGATTCGTATGCAACATCACCAATCCATACCAACCTGTCCAGATGGGCTTCACACAACATGCCTATTCCGTACTCCAACTCCGGATCTATATGCCAACAAAAGGGGATTTCATGAATCACCCAAAGATTCCCAACATCAGCCACCTCTTGGTGAGGGAAACACAAACATATGCCAAAAAGGAAGCCTTCACATGGCTAGGAAGAAAAGTCGTTACCCTTGAAAACCGCTTCGGTGCCATGAAGCTCCTAGTTGGCTAGAAAGAGGTTTTCCTCTGCAAAATTGACACTCTCAAGCTCCACCAGCAGCAGCCCTTCTTCTTCTTCTTCCTCCTTCTTCCTCTCCCTTTCTCTCTCTAAACTTTTTAGAAAGATGAAGGCAATATTCAAATGAGCATATGTTCTCAGTTTTCGGCCTTAAGGAAACAGGAAAGAAGCTCAGCCCTTGGATCCCAGCTGAAGGAATGGACGGCCACAATTTTGCCAGAAAAGCCTAATGTTTGCCTGACACGGCCTGTGACACGCCCGTGTCCCAGGCCGTGTACCTCAAGCGGTGCTCAACCGACTTATCCAGACTAGTAACACGCCCATAAGACACGCCCGTGTCATGGGCCATGTCACCCAACACGTCTTCAGACACGCCCATGTCTGTGGCCGTGTTCATCAGGCTGAAAAATCTCAAAATCACCCGAGACTCACACGGCCTATGACACGCCCGTGTCCTAGGCCGTGTGCCCATACACGACACTCAACACGCCCCAGCTCAAAGTCGTCGGGCTGAGGTCGTCGAACTAAAGGGACACGCCCGTGTCACAGGCCGTGTTCACTGCACTCGACAAACGTCGACCACATCTCGACACTTGATGATCGTCGAGCAACTTTCGTCGAACGCAAGGAGACACGCCCTCCCGACACGCCCGTGTCGCCTGGCGTGTTCCTGCCGAACACTGTTCGTCGAATGACTTTCGTCAATCTCGCGACGACTCGCACCCAAGCAGGACACGCCCTGGGACACGCCCGTGTCCTAGGCCGTGTCACCCGACCTGCTGATGAACATTGGGCTGTTACACACGCGCCCTTGCAGCTCGTGCTCGCCTCCACCATCTGCTACCTCTTTCCCGGATCGCCTGCCGGGCGCATCCTCGCCCAGGGATGAGGCGGCGACTACTGGAACTATTGGTGTCGAGAACTCGGCGTGAGTGCCGAGTGCGAACATGATGAGACTCCGCATCTCCTCCCTAAACTCGTACAACATGCCGACAGTGGCAAGAGGGGGAGGTGGGGGTGGCGAGTTGGCCCCGCCCGAATCTTGCCCTTCTCCTCTGATCATCGAGCTACTTGAAGATTTGCGTTACTGACCACGCTCCACTCTCACAGCACCAAAAATGTTGAAATCGAAAATTCGGTCTCTATGGAGTTCGCCGTTGGGGAAGGGGTGATCACACACTTACTTCTCCCTCGCGAGCCAAATGACTAAGGAAAAAAATAGGGAACTGACCCAAGGGCTCGGCGTGGAGGTCCCACCACACACCTAGAATATCTCAGAGCGCTTCTCCTCTTTAGCCAAATTCCGAGCTAAGGATACCTCAAAAAGCGTAAGAAGACCGGGGCACAAGTAAGCATGCCTTCTGAGGTACCTCCTTGGGTCTATTTATAGATTTCTGAAAATAGCCTGCAAATAGCCAACCTTCATTGTTCTAACCAGCTATGTACAGTACAGGTTGGTCTGCCAACAACATAACTCTGATGTTCTGGAAGGCTATGAGCAGGGCAGTGGGGACAAATGGTAAAAAAACACCATAGATCACTATAGCGAGTGGCCCTCTAGAAGCCTCAACTCACCTGGGGCGGCGAGTGCTCGATGGAGCTGGCACTCGCTGCCTTTCCCTAAACCTTGGAGAGTATGGGCCCGACTGGCCCTACTCTCCTACCCCTTGTCGAGCTCCCCTAGTGCGAGTGCGAGTCCTCCAGCTCCACTCACCCCCCTGATGATTCCACCCCGTCCGGCAGAGTCGTGGGTTGTCGAGCTCTGACCCCTTGGGTGCTCGCCCGGGACTTGGACTGCCCAATCCGGCCGGTCTGGCTCCTGCCTAGCCCACTCACCGGATACAGGGTTGTATAGCTGAAGGGTTTGCATATCAAGGTCCCTTTTTGTCGACTTTCCAGCTTAAGGTATTTGACTCACTTAAGGGGGCAAGTAGCCGGTATGCGGGAGAGGTGCTCGCGCGGGGACCCGGACTATGGCGACATCCACTACAACAAATATGGACATCAGAGACGTTTTTATGAGGCATTAATTGGCGAAGTTTTTCAAACATCGCTAATGTTTTCGCGACGTTTTTATAAACGTCTTGCATGCCGCAGGCGTCGCGAATACAATCGTCGCTAAATTTTTTTGCGATGTTTTTTTATACACTAGCCGCATAACATTAGAGGACGTTTACGTTAATAAATGTGGCGCACTTTGGCCACGTTTTGTAGTGTAAAATGTGGCAAGCCTTGGCAATGTCAAACTGAAAAATAGGCAATTCTTTAGAGAAAAAATATCTAGTCTTAATTCCAATTATATCAAGATTACCAATCATCATGATATATATTTCATAATAATCTATTTTCATTTTACAATAAGAAAACAAAATTGTCCATAAAATACAAAGTTTTAGAGGGAGACTTTTTTTTTAATTAGGGTAGCAAATTTTAGAGACATTTTTCTAAAAAGGTGGCTAAAGGAATGTTACTGCAACACTTACATAACAAGCAACATTAAAGTTAATAGTTTTCGCCACGTTTTATAAAGCATTGCAAAAAAATATGTCGTCGTAAATCCTTTTTCTTGTAGTGATCACAGCTCGAGGACATGAACTCACTCGAGTGGGAAAGTAGCCAATATGCGGGAGAGAAGCTCGCACTTGGAGCCGGACTATGGCAACATCATAGCTCGAGGACTTGAACTCACTCGAGGGGAAAGTAGTCGGTATACGGGAGAGGAGCTCGTGTAGGGACCCGGACTACGACAACATCACACATCGAGGACTTAAACTCACTCGAGGTGTCAAGTAGCTTGCATGCGGGAGACGATCTCGTGCAGGGACCAGGACTCCGACAACATCATATCTTGAGGACTTGAACTCACTTGATGGGGAAAGTAGCCGGTATGTATAAGAGAAGCTCGCGCAGGGACCCAGACTACGACAACATCACATCTCGAGGGCTTAAACTCACTCGAGTGGGCAAGTAGCTAGTATGTAGGAGAGGAGCTCGTGCAAGAACCTGGACTACGGTGACATCACAGCTCGAGGACATGAACACACACAAGGGGGTATGTAGTCGGTATGTGGGAGAGGAGCTCGCACAGGGACCCAGACTATAACAACATCACAATTTGAGGACATGAACTCATTGGAGGGGGAAAGTAGCCGATATGCGAGAGATAAGCTTGCGCAGGGACCCAGACTATGACAACATCACATCTCGAGGGCTTAAACTCACTCGAGTGGGCAAGTAGCAAGTATGCGGGAGAGAAGCTCGTGCATGGACCGGGACTACGACAACATTATAGCTCGAGGACTTAAACACACACAAGGGGTATGTAGTCGGTATGCTGGAGAGGAGCTCGCACAGGGACCTAGACTACAACAACATCACAACTTGAGGACTTGAACTCACTGGAGGGGGAAAGTAGCCGATATGCGGGAGAGTAGCTTGCGCAAGGACCCAGACTACGATAACATCACAACTCGAGATATTGAACTCACTCGAGGGGGAAAGTAGTTGGTATGCGGGAGAGGAGCTCGCACAGGGACTCGGACTATGGCAATATCATAGCTCGAGTACTTGAACTAACTCTATGGGGCAAGTAGCTGGTATGCGGGAAAGGAAATTTTAACAACTTCAGGGTGAATAGAATACCTCGACTGGTGTGTTTTTCGGAGAAAATCTTTTTGAATCCCTCCTAGTGTAGGGAATAAATATATTGTGCTTCTGTTGCATGATGCCATCATACAAGTTATAGTCCTCCTGCACACCATCTCGCAATGTTTGGATGATCAAAGTCATCTCTGGATCACTCTCTTGAGATTCTCGAATCCCCGATCCCGAATATCACACTAGATCTCTATCCAATACATCTGGGCTTGGTCTACGACCATTCCATTTTTATTAATGGTGTGTCAAAAAAATTTGCAACCTCCTCGAGCCAAAAATCACACTTGTTGAATTTGGCAAAGAGGGGGTGCTCTCACATCTTGAGCAACAACATCTGGAGATATCTCGCATGATCTGCTCTTGTTTTGGAGTATACGAGAATATCGTCTATGAAGACAATAAAAAAGTGGTCTAGGTAGTGTTTGAATACCCTAATCATCAAGGCCATGAATGTTATATGCACATTAGTTGGTTCGAAAGGTATTACCGTGAATTCACACTGTCCATAACAAGAGCTAAATGTAATGTTAGGTAATGGGTAGGTATTTCACACAGTGAGCTTATTTAGCTCTCTGTAATCGATGCATAAATAGAGCGAATCGTCCTTCTTTTGATAAATAACACCCAGGCTTCCCACATCGAAGAACTTGGATGAGTGGATCCTGTATCGATAAGCTATTGAAGTTAAATCCTAGGTCCACTAATTCCTTTGGGGCTATTAGATAAGGTACTCGGGACACCGATCGAGCTCCAAGCAAAAGCTTGATTTGGAAGTACACCTCCCGTTGTATGGAAAACCCTAAAAGGGACTCAAGATAGAATATCAGGGAAATTCCATATTACTAGAACCTTGGCGATCACCTGGGTCATGTTTCTCATTTTGAAGTAAATTAAAACTATCTTATCTCTCTGTCTGACCCCTTTGACTGTCTGTGCAGGCGTTAAAATTATGTGTGCGATAGAAGAAATCCCTTTTAGGGTAATGGACTGTTCGTTGGGTTTTGAAGGTTAATTTCCCCATTCGAGCAGTTGATTTGGGCATTTTGATTGACACCCCCAGTCTATCCCTAAAATGATGTCAAAATTAGTTATTGCTAATAAGGTCATGTAGACCTCAAATTCCATGTCCCCTAGCAGAGCTTGAAACAAACACTTCTCCATAATGGTCATGTTTGATCCGTCCGGGAGTCGTATACTATATTGACATGTATAAACATCATCAACTTGATAGGAGAACAACGAGGATGATTAGAAATATATATCAATCACCACGTCAAGGGTAGTCCATACCGCCAGTCTAAGTCATAGGCCTCTAGTGTTGCGACTCTAACATTCCTCGGCTTCTCTCTTCTGTCTGGCTGGCCTCAACGGCCTCCTCATCCTTATTCTTTATTCACAGCCACAACTCCCCACACTACTCTTAATCCTGGCCTTCATGTGGCCTACGTGAAAAAAGCTCGAATGTGTCCGGGCTGATGACACAGGAAGTAGTTTCCTATGAGGGCAATATCCCGTCACACAACCTATGCTGGTTAGGGTGTTGATCGGGTTGCCTGTTATAGTACTAGCAGGGGCGGTGGTGCTTGTAACGACAGCTATCGGGCATGGGTGCTTGTTGATATGGTCCGTGGTGATGACTCTTCCTTCGATCTCGAGACTGTCGTCGAGGGACTGCCTCCCTCTCCTATCCTCCAGGGGCCTCTACATGACTTCTTCGCTGCTGCAACGCCGTCACCTGATATATTTCCAAAGCCATCGTGTTGGTGGAAATATTGTGAAATGAGGTCTGGGCAATCATAATCAAACTCATCGGAGGTCGTCGCTCAATCCTCGATAAAAACCTAGCGGCCTTGTCTATATCAGTAACCACAAGCATCCCCAAAAATGGGCTAAGTGGATGAATTCTCTCTGGTTCTTCGGTACTGTCTTATCCCCTTGACAAATCTATAGGAAGCGCTTCTACAGCTCAGTTTGATCGGTTTCAGGTATGAAGTGTTTTTAAAACATTTTAGAGAATTCTCCCCATGGAATAGTACAGAGCGGGCATCCTACGAAAGTGGAATGAAAACTGGCTTCCATTAGTCACGAGCAAATCCCTCAAGTAGGGTCACCACCGAGGAAACTGCAAATACTTCTGGGCATCTCATTCCTTTTAACAGTTCCTCGACTCGTTCTATCCATTCTTTTGTCTGCATTTCAATCTCGATACATTGGTAAATAGGAGGTTTTAACCCTCGGAAGGTCGTTAGCATATCCGACCTAAGAACAACTTACTGTTGTTGTATAATAGCAATCTAGAATGTGCCTGATAGGGTTGCAAGGGTTTGTCACATCTCTATCTCAGCAAAGGGGACTGTGTAAGCAGGTGGTAGAGTCGGAGGGTGATGTTGATTTCTTGAGTAAGATCCTCTATTACTCGACTATGGTATCTGGAGAAGTAGCAGGAAAGAGTCAGAAGTTTGTGAAGTGGGTGAATTTGCAAAACTGACAAAAACAAAAATGAGTGTGTGCGGGTACGCAAACGTGCAGCCTAGAATCCTTAAATTTTTATTCTAACAAGTCCACCAGGCTTCCACTGCATGGTTCATCCCAAACTAAGGAACGCAGCAAGATATGGAAGGATTCTAAGGCTTCCCACATGGATGGATCATGAATGCTCTAATACCCATTATTAGAGACGAGTCAGGTCGGAGATGGGCCTTATCGCCCAAGACGGCCACCATACGCTTCTCAAGTGGAAACAACCCACTCTCGAAGTGTATAATGACCGCCTTGTCAGGCTATAAAAACTCATCACATCACATCAGATCACAACAAAAGTAATTCAGAAACCAATATATATATATACACACACACACAACAATGGTTGTAACCATAAGTTTATACTTGCGGCTCATTAAGCTAAAGAAAATCACAATACTCTCTCTTTTTGCTTATACCAACCTAAGGGCTCATATGTCTAAGGACCGGAGATGAGACTAGAGCGAATTCTCGTGCAGGCTCTATGACAGGTATGCACTCACGTGATAACTGAGCATCGCGTTGTTATATCTACTGTGAATAGTTATTCAATAACCGTTTGTTACAAACTAAGTGGATTCACACCTGCTCCCCAAGATCCCTAAACTTGGGGATGAGAGTGGGCCTCAACATTATCAACAATAGCTGAAGCAAAAGAGAGTTAGCAGCAGCAAATTTATATATTTGCATTAATAAGAATTATAACTAGGAGCAATAGGATGAACGAACACGGCAATATATAACTGGAAAGCAGCAATATAAATATTAGTTATTTCATAAAGAGCTCCACTAGCATGCACACAATCATGCAGGTATTCATCACCTGCAACCACACTGTTGATGTTCATAACCTATAACCACACTGCATGTGTTCATAACGTGTCATCACACCCTATATCGACATAGTTTGGACTGCTTCCCTTCCAGCAGGATAGCTAACACTGCATGCCTTACCGATGTGGTCATCGGTGACAATGGTCAGTCCTGCTATTTCTGGGTGTGGACGTATTGCACCATCCAGGCTCCAACGTGCAATCTCATGTACTAGACGTGGGAGATGTGATGATCCAAATTTTGCACTAATTAATTTAAATTATTTCTCAATGATGAACAAGAGGCAATACAGAATTTTGTATTAATTTTTCGCATTTTTCATTCCATTTTATTTAAATTCCCTTTAATTTGTTGTCGGGGTGCCAATAGCCAAGTTTATGTGAGTATTGTTTTGTTGTGTCATATGTGGGCTGCCATTGACTGGGTGTTGTGTTGGCTTATGCATTTGACTCATGGATTTTGAGTGGTGGCTGATTTGGTTTTTGTTTTGACACTTGGCTTGAGTGGTGTTGGGTGGTGGTGTGCTTAGGGCTCATTTTTATGACACCTGGATCGGTACATTGAAGTTAATTGACTTCTTATTACCACTGGCCGCTTACTTCTCTTAATAAAATCGAGTCGAGCCCTTTTCATTTCCAACATTTCCTTTGCGCTTTTTCCCGTGTCGATGAATCCCGACCACTTCTTCTTCCCGTGGTTTGCTTCTCTTTCCTGGCTGCTGCTCCTCTTCTCTTCTTCTACATCTCTTCTTCTTAGTAGTCGCTGCTCTGTGCCGCTGCTTTGTGACACTATTTTGTTTTGCTGCTCTGTACTGTTTCTCATGTGCCATGCAAGCTCTCTCGTGCCTGTGCTCTGCTGCTTTCTCCTACAAGCTCTCTCCCTCCCTCTCTTTATTCTAAGTTGTGCCGCTAATTCCTGTGTCGGGTGATCTTCCAGAACCCCTGGATTGGGGCTTTTCTGTCGCTGGTTTTTGAATCCTAGCCGCTGGCTTTGAGCTGTTGTTGTTGCTGCTTTTCTCTCTGCCTCCTACCTTCTTCTTTAGTACCTCCTTCGGGAATTTTGGAAGAACTTCACTGAACTTCAGCACATCCAAGTATGATCTGTTGTGCAATACCTTCTTCCTCCCTCACTCTAAGCTACTTCAAATATTTCCTCCATGATTTTGATTTAGTTAATTGCATATCATAATTTACAAATATTGCAAATATTATATTCTCCTGATATTATATTTTTATACTGCATTATGAAGTTAAACGAATTAACGCTCAAAGGACAATTTTTTTTTTGAAATGATAGAAATGATTGAACCAATCATTGAATGAAATTAAGTTGAGAAATGTATATCAAGTAAATTAGAGAATGAATTGCACGTCATAATTTACAGAATATTGGAAATATTATATTCTTCTGAGATTATATTTCTATACTGCATTGTGAAGCTGAAAATGTATACGTATTGTTATTGAACATTTTTTATTGTATTTACAATAGTTGGAGAAGTATATTTCTCGCTTAGTCATATTTTTATGACTAAATTTGTCGTCTTTTGTTTAGTTTGCAAAGCCGAATTGATGTGTGCAATGAAAAAGTTAACAATGTTAAAGACTTGCAATTGAATGACTCAAGGTATGAGTTAAGTTTTTATTATTTGTTTTATTTTGTATTTTCTCTTCCTATGTCATCCCGGGTAAAAAAAACTTGAAAATAGCTTAGATACAGAATTCTTGCGGTGCATAAATTAGGGCCTCACAGGAGACGTCCGACAATTATTGCATTTGGCCAACCAACAGAGGGACCCAGCGAGGCATATAAAGCACAGTCGAGCCCCCAGGGTGCACATCTCCCTGTTGCATAGAGTCGTCAACCTTCTCGTACCGGTGCATACGGTCTACGGGCATGACCGACCTGTCACTTTTCAACGCAAGCAATTTATAATACAAGCAACGAATAAAACAAATAACTGACACATTCGGGTCCGTGGTGGCTCGCCATACCTAATAATTTGGGCAGGCGACCGTATAATATTAACGTGCAGCTCAACTTTAAACATGGAGCACAACGAGTGTGAGAGCACATTATTTGGGGCTAACCTTTGAGGAATAACTCAACTCTCGATTATTCCTAACCAGCGCTTACCGGAAAACCAACCGCTCGACTGAGTAGGAACCGAGCTAAAAATATTGGAACAGTAAATAACAATAATTAAGTGAGGTATTGAAATATTGCTGAAATAAATTACAGAAATGAAGTACTGAAATAAAGTACAAACTATAGTAATAAAATGCTTAATTGAAAGAACATTAATAAAGAGTTGTACTTGAAAAAAACTGAACTAAAATAAAGTTTATAGTAGGCAAGTTCACTACTTCGTTCATAAGTGACAAGTTCAGTTACAACTCTGTTCATACAAGGCAAGTTCACCACTCCGTTCATAGCAGCCTTCTTATTAGATTTCACTTATTTATTTAAATCTGATAAATATCTTGGTTGCACCTCTTAGATTGGCTTAATCAGACTTATATTTAAGAAATAGAACCTCATTATAATTTCTTGCTTCTTGTTATAAACATCATTGATGGCTAAATATCTGCAAGAGGTTTAACACTACATCTTTTAACCTGAATTGCTCGCATCGTCGTGAATCAAGTTTCTATATTAAGCCCAATATCATTTTTTCCAATTTAAACCTCTTTTATGTAGGAATTACCAAAAAGTGTCTGAAATTAATGAAACCAAAATCCGAAGTTGGAATCGCCCTAACATAAACCCCATAAAATATCACGAGTTATTTTAAGCTTAAGATAAGCCCCGATAATTTATTCTTTCTCGAATAACCGTTTTTTATATTTTATAAATAAGCCTCAAAAATTCACAAATTATTTCTAATGCATGTATTTGATCAGCAATGTTCTCTTAGAAAATATAAGACATTTTGATCGGACAAGATTATCTCTAATAGTTTTAAAAATAACTTTGAGCATAATTAAAAATCCCCCAAAATAGCAGAAATATTTGAAAAATTCTCAAACTTCCTTTGTTGGAACCAAAAACTTGGTCTCTCGTGGAGTTCACCCTTGGGAAAGGGGTGATCGCACACTTCTCTCCTGCAAGCCAAATGACAAAGAAAAACTGACCCAAGGGCTCGGCGTGGAGGTCCCACCACACACCCGGAAGATCTTAGAGTGATTCCCCTCTTTAGCTAAAGGTCGAGCTAAGGCTACCTGAGAAACCGCTCGAAAACTAGGGAACAAGTTAGCATGCCTTCTAAGGTACCCCTTGGGTCCTATTTATAAATTTCTGAAAACGGCCTGCAAATAGCCAACCTCCGCTATTTTGAAAAGCTATGTGGAGCCCAACCAGGTCTGCCAACAGCGTAACTCCGCTGTTTTAGGAGGCTATGTGCAGGCCAGCGGGGGCAAAATGGTAAAAATACATTACAGATCAATGAGCGAGTAGCCCTCAGCAACCTCTGCTCGGCAAGGGCGGCGAGTGCTCGATGGAGCTGGCACTCACCACCTCCGCCCGACCTTTGGCGAGTACGGGTCCATACTGCCTTGCTCGCATGTCGTGAGTTCATGAAGAGGTCAGAACTCGGCGAGCGGCCTGGGACTCGACGAAAGGCCCAGAGTTCGACGAACACCGAGTTCTGGTCGACGAACGTCGAGCTCTGTTCGACAAACTGAGTGGACTGGGTGGGCTTCTCTCAATCGCCAAGGCAGAACGACACTGTCTGGACTGGCTGGTACTCGTCACTTCTACTCACCTCCCTACGTGTATAGGCCCGGCTGGCCCTACTCGCGTGCCACTTGCCGGGCTCGCCTGGGCGAGCAGGAGGCTGCTGAGCTCTAGCCCCCCTTGATGCTTGGCCGAGACTCAAGAAAAGGGAGCTGGCAGGTCTGGTTCCTGGCGACCCCACTCGCTGGATATGGGGTTGTACACAATCCCCGCTCTTTTTTAGCTTGACAAAGCTCGGAAAGAATCATCCAACCCCAAGTGTTTGGTGAGTGCGGCAGGAACCAGAGAGAATCTTTGGGTGGGGTCCACCTGCGGCTATATATACGTGTCTGCATACCTGGGTGACTTTTGTCATTCCCCTTGCTCTAGCTCTGCCGCGATGCCAATCCTTAAGGAGATCCAAGAGAGGCTCACCCGAGTTCGCAAGGCTTCTTCTGCTCGCATTACCATCCTGACCGCGGTTCCACTTGTCATGCCGTAGAGCGGCTCGGCCGAGCTCAAACCCACCAAGAGGGAGAAACCATTTCCCCATGCGGTCGAACCCATCTTTGATGACCTGAAGCTGACCCTGGAGCACGGGACTGGCTCCACAAATCTGTTTGCCCTTGAGAAGGGAAAAAATGTTGTTGACCTCTGCGACAACCTGGACAGCCAATGGGATGGCGCCGAAGATTCCGCGCCGCGAGCCAAGCATGCCCTTGGATACTCGCGGCTTAGAACTCCAGAAAATCACCCTCGGGACATGTAACCCCCCTTCAGGACCCTAGGGTTGGATTCATAGAGGTCGAACTAGCCGGTTCGCGCCCCTTCCCCTCAGCGGCCTGCCGGGACCGTGGGGGGGAGGTGCCGAAGCCATCCCCATTCCGGGCTTCAACCTCCTTTCGCCAGGAACACGATGCCCAAGCCGCGGTAAAAATCTGAGATTGGTCACTCCCCGCACTTTCTTAGGGGTTTCGAGCTCATCAGGTAAGCTGGCATTTGGTTTTTGTCCTGTAATTTTCCGGGATACTCGCCTTCCATACTGATGCTTAACTGTCTTCAAAGCTTTTCCCGACCATTCTAATGCTGAAGAGTCTTCGCAACCAACCCGCTATTCCCCCCTCCCCTCTCCGAGCTAGTTAGACTCCTACCTGGGCTTTGAAGTGGAGAATGGGGAGCTGATAAGGAGGGGGATCAGGCTCTTCAAGAAGCTAATGCGCAGCCTTTGCCAGGTGCAGGAGGTCAACGAGACACTGCAACACGATTACGTGCGGCTCGCGGACGAGGTGAGGGGCAACCCGGGCGGTGAGGCGATGTCGCCCTCCCGGCTTTTGGATGAGATCGACGAGGGCCTCCTGGTAGCTCAATGAAGCTTGGGGAGGATTCGCGAGCTCCTATGCTCACGACAATCTGGGGTGTAGGGGATGCGAGGCCAGGGTAGATAGAAATGGCTCCATTGCCGAGCCTACCGGCACTCGCCTCCTGACCCCCTCAGCTCGCTCATCTTGTTCCTCATTTTCTTCCGTACCTGATTTCTTCAAACAGTATTCGTTCCTAGGCATGTAATAACTGGATGTTTTTTAGATTCTAATGTTTGGTATCTGAATAATAATATATAGCCCTTTATATTCAGCTCGGTGTGTGATGGTCTGATTCATAGAAGTTGGCGAGCTGGGATTGGTGAGCTGGGGTTGGCGAGCTGGGATATGCGAGCTGGAATGATCGGTCAGCTCGGCCTCAAATTTCTTTTTTCTATAAATAGCCCCCTCCCGCCACCAATCACGTACCACCGCCTTAGTGCCTTTATACCCTCTTCTCACTTTCTCTCTCTTTTTGTATTCGCGTTCTAACCCTCCTGCGAGCATGTGTAAGACAAACCCTGATGCCGACGACCGCTCAAAATACGCCAAACGTTTCACCGAATATCGCTTCTTTGAGGGGAACACGACCTAGGGGGAGCTTGACGAATTTGTTACCGACAACGTTCCCCCTGGCTTCGACGCGCGCCGGCCGAGGGAGCAGGAGGCCATCAACACTTTCTACAACGAAGAGCTCGCCTTCCCCATCTCGCATTTCGAGTGGGGGTTGCGCCTACTACTCTGGCCGGAAATCTGCCAGATATTGAAGTACTACGACGCGGTGCCTGCGCAACTCAACTCGAATGCCATCTCCATGATGGTGGCGTTCACGTGCTTCCTCCGCCGAGAGCGAAGAGAGTTCAACCTGACTGTCTTCAGGAAACTCTTCACCTACAAGGCGACCCCAGATGGCGTCGCCTACTTCGGGGGCCCATTCATAAAATTTCGCGAGATCGCGAACAAACACCACAACTGGATGACCAAGATTATCTTCATCAAGGGTGATCTCGGCAACATCCCCTACTCCCCCCAGCAAAAGGGCGAGGACGTCTACCGCCCCCCACCATGTCCGGCAACGACGCCGAGCTCCACAAATTTTTCCTCCATAAGGATTTCGAGGTCGCCTTCCTGCGAAAGGGCCTCAACTTGCTCCACCCCGTTCTTCCCGGTGAAGGTATTCTTCTCTTTCCTACTACTCAGCTCGCAAGATCATCGTAGAAATTTTCTAAGTCTTTTTATGCAGGGGAACGACTGATTCCCACGAACCCGCCATTCGTGGACTCGGGATTATTCTCTGACCCCCACGCTCGTGAGAGGGCGGCGGTGGTGGCCTGCCGAGATGAGATGGCTTCCTCCAAACCCTCATCCAATAAGAGGCAACCTAAGCTTGGGGGACCGAGCCCGCCTCGTCGCCAACAACCGTCAAAGAAAATGAAGAAAGCAGTGGTGGTCCCCCTGGTGAGACATCAACAACAAGAACAAAACCTCAAATACATGAGCTCGCCGGAGACCATCCCGGACGGGTCGCCAGAGAGCCCACTGAAGGAGATCATGAGCAAGGAGCAGGGGACAGCAAGTCCTCTGCTCCCCCTGCTGAGAAGAAGATGGCTCGTGAGCCAGCTGCGCCGTAGGACCATCCCCTCTTTGGCCTCAGGGGAAGGTGGAAAGACTCAGTCGGCGAACCCATAGTCCAGTGAGACGAGCTAGCCCACTGAGTTTCCATCTCCACCCTTCACCCTTTCTGGGTCGACTACGAGCTCTCCACCGATCATGCTTATGCGCTCGGCTTCGGCATTTATGGTTGTGAGGATGCTGAGGCCTACAAGGGCATGACCCTATGGCAGCTCGGCCATGAAGGCATGTAGGCCCATATGCGGGCCATGGAGCTTCATCATATAATGGTCTGTCGCAGCTTCAACCTCAACAACAACCTCTAGAAAGACGAGCAGGCAAGCGACGTCGCCAAGGACAAGGCCGTCGACCTGGCGAGACAGCTCAGCATCACCGAGAACCTACTCGCCCAAGCTGCCGGCGGACTGGTAAGCATCGGGCTACTTCCTCCCCTTTTTAATTAGAATTTTCTGTCCTGTCATAAACCTTCTTCCTTTCTCTTCTTCAGGATGCCAAGTCCGCTGAGGAGCTGCAGGCTCGTGCTGTTGGGCTGGAAGAGGAGAACAACCAGCTGCGTGCCCGCCTTCCAGGGTGGAGGGGGAGAACGAGGCACTGAAGGAGGAGAACAAGGACCTCCATCGCGAGGCCCTCCGCCAAGCGCAAATCTTCTTTCCCCCGGGAAACAGTGAGCCCACCTTACCGTACAAGATCCCAAGGATCTTTGGCGAGGCCGACATTGTTGAGAGGTTGCGGGTCAATTCAATCGAGTCTGCCGAATGCACCCTTCAAATGATGAAGGATGTGGGTGTGCTGATGGAGGGCTGCGAGGAGATCATGGCTCGGGACCTCATGCGGAGCTTGTTCCCGGTGATGCCTCCTAGTGAGAAGGAGGATAGCCTCGACCTGCTCTTCAGGAAGGGCTTCCAGGATGACCTGTCCATTGGAGGGAGCGAAGATCGCCAGTCCGAGGTGGGGGGGGGAAGCTTATTTCTTTTTCTCTTTTTTTTTGTAATCTCGCATAGGAGACCTCCCTTATAATTAGCATTATACAATTTAAGATGGTTTTGATATGAATTTTGTCGTTACCTTTTTCTTATCTTTTTCTGGGCTTCCCTGTTGTGACATTTTTGCTTGCGAGCTTTCCTCCTCGGGCGACCTCGCGAGGATAGATCTTACCATTAGGATGGATGTTAGGACTCATTCCTGAGAGTAGACCTTGAGAGCTCGGCAACCCTAGATGATCCGTAGGTGGACTACTCGTTGTACTGGTCTCACCACCTCCCAACTCGCTCGCGGCTCGCCTATTTTTTTCACCAATTTGGAACCAAAATCGCTAAAAATTTCACAAGTAAAATCGAAGGGGGGTGAAGTGCCTGCCGGAGCCTGCCTCCCTCGGCGGGAGCCAAGGACGGCTCGTCACCCCTCCGCCGAGCTGGACACGTGAGTCCAGACTCACCTGTGAAGATTCTTCCCTTCCTGTTTTTAGAAAGGCCAAACTTCTTAATATCTGGAGAGTATAGGACTTACCCGAGTGACATACATCCCTGCCAGCTAGGTGAGAGCCTGACAACGAGATCTGCTCGGGGTTTGGGTAGACACCATCGAGTGACATCCATCATTGCCAGCTAAGTGAGAGAATGACAGATGGATCTGCTCGGGGTCCGGGTAGATGACGTCGAGTGACATCCAACCCTGCCAGCTATGTGAGAGCTTGACAGCGAGATCGTCTCGGGATCTGGGTAGACGCCATCGAGTGACATCCATCCCTACCACCTAGGTGAGAGCTTGACAGCGGGATTTTCTCGAGGTCTGGGTAGACGCCATCGAGTGATATCCAGCCCTGCCAGCTAGGTGAGAGCCTGGCAGCGGGATCTGCTCGAGGTCTGGGTAGACGTGATCGAGTGTCATCCAGCCCTGCCAGCTTGGTGAGAGTCTGGTAGAGGGATCTGCTCGGGGTCCGGGTAGACGTCATCGAGTGATATCCAGCACTACCAGCTAGGTGAGAGCCTGGCAGCGGGATCTACTCGAGGTCCGGGTAGACGTCATCGAGTGACATCCAGCCCTGTCAGCTAGGTGAGAGACTGTCAGCGGGATCTGCTCGGGGTTCGGGTAGATGCCACCGAGTGACATCCAGCCCTACCATCTAGGTGAGAGCCTGGCAGCGGGATCTGCTCGGGGTCCGGGTAGACGCTTTCGAGTGACATCAAGCCCTACCAGCTAGGTGTGATCCTGACAGTGGGATCTGCTTGGGGTCCGGGTCGACGCCATCGAGTGACATCCATCCCTGCTAGCTAGGTGAGAGCCTGACAGCGGGAACTGCTCGGGGTCCGGGTAGACGACGTCGAGTGACATCCAGCCCAGCCAGCTAGGTGAGAGCATGACAACAGGATCTTCTCAGGGTCTGGGTAGACGCCATCGCGTTACATCCAGTCCTACCAGCTAAGTGAGAGCCTGACAGCAGGATCTGCTCGGGGTCCGGGTAGACGCCGTCATGTGACATCCAGCCCTGCCAGCTAGGTGAGAGCATGACAGCGGGATCTGCTCAGGGTCCGGGTAGACGCCATTGAGTTACATTCAGCCCTGCCAGGTAGGTGAGAGCCTGACAGCGGGATCTGCTCGGGGTCTATAAAATGAACACTTCACCCTCTCATATGAGTTACTGCAGCAGGATTAGCACATTAAAAGGTTTTATTAAGAACAAGACATTACTTACATATCTCAAAGATATAAGCATTTCAAGTCGTCACCGCTCCAGGTGAGACTTAGGGTCTTGCCCTACACATTTTGGAGGCGATACCCTCCTGATCTTAATATTTATTTTACAATGTATGGACCTTCCCAGTTGGGGTTGAGCTTCCCCACAGCTGCTGATCTTCTCGCTGCGTCCACCTTTTTCAAGACCAAGTCTCCTACCGCAAATTTTTTGACTCTAACGTACTTGTCAAAGTACTTAGTCATTCTCCTCTTCACTTCTTCCTATCAGATGGCGGAGAGGTCACGCAGCTCCTCCACCATGTCAAGGGAGAGTCGCAGCTCCTCCTCATTCTCAGCCTGCCATTCTTCGCTGCCTTCCTCTGCCGTGACCACCCGAGGCATTTGAACTTCAAATTCTACGGGGAGTACTACGTCATATCCATGGGAGAGCTTGAAAGGGGTCTCCCCCATGGCTGTTTTGGGGGTGGTCCTCAGGGCCCAGAGGACCGAGGGAAGCTGCTCCACCCAGCTCCTGTTCAGGTTTTCTACCTTCTTCTTTAAGAGATTAACAATAATCTTGTTCGCCGCCTCCACCTGCCCGTTGCTCCGGGGGTGATAGACCGAGGCAAATCTGAGGTCATTTCCGAGATGCTTGCAGAAGCTAGTGAATTCCATGCTGGCGAACTGAGGCTCGTTGTCCGTGACGATGGCCTGTGGAAACTTATGGCGGCAGATGATCTCCCCCCAAATAAATTTTTTGATGACCTGAGAACTCACTTTGGCCAGCGCCCTCACTTCCAGCCACTTAGAAAAATAGTCAATCATTACTAGCAGGAACTTTATCTGCCCGCTGGCCTGAGGGAATGGCCCATCCAAGTCCATTCCCCAAATGGCAAAGGGCTAGGGGGCCATGATACTCTTGAGGAGTTGTTCAGGTTGCAGTTGAAGGGGGGCAAACAACTGGCATATATGGCAGCTCTTTGTGAATTCTGTAGCGTTGTGGCCCAAGATTGGCCAGAAGTATCCTTGCCTGAGAATTCTCCCCTTTAGGGTCCGACTCCCTGAGTGACTTCCACACTACACGGAGTGGACTTCTTCCAAGATCCTCTCTACCTCACTCTCAGCCACGCAATGGGTCAATATTCCTGAGAGAGTCTTCCAATACAATTTTTTATCCCGAAGGAGATAATATGCCGATTTGTATCTGAACTTCTTCTTGTCCATCCCCTCTGGATACTCCCCTGTGGAAAGGAAGGTCGTGAATGGGTCCGTCTATGAGGGGTGTTGATCCACTTTCATCAGCTCTCCCTCTTCAATGGAAGGGAGAAACAGATCAGTGATGGTACCCCCCATCCAGGGGCCATGCTTCGTAGCTGATCAACTTGCTCATTTTCTTCTTTGGGCACGTGTCAGATGGAGAAGGTCTGAAACGTGTCGATGACCCCCTTCACTTTTGCTAAGTATAGTCGGAGGGTAGGTTCCCTCACCTCGAATTCTCCGTTGATCTAGGAAGCCACCACCATTGAGTCAGTGAGGACCTCCACATACAGCACCCTAAGTTCCCTGGCCAGGAGTATGCCTGCTATTACGGCCGCGTACTTGGCCTGGTTGTCAGTGATGGGGAAGTGCACCACTACTGTTTGATCAATCCTAGCCCCTTGGGGGCTTTCCATGATTACCCCTACCCCCAAGGAATGTTTCCCTGAGGCGCCTTCCACCTTTACCTTCCACGAAGCCGGATGAGTGAGCTCCTCCACCGCCGCCTCGACCACGTAGTCGGCCAAAAAGTCGGCCATTGCTTGGTCCTTGATCGAGTGGCGAGGGACGAAGGAGATGTCGAACTCGCTTAGCTCTACCGACCATTTGGCTAGCCTGCCCGAATGCTCCACCCCCTCGACGATGTTGTGGAGGGGATGATCAGTCACCACTCGGATGGAGTGTGCCTAGAAGTAGGGCCGAAGCCTCCGAGCCGAGATGATTAGTGTGAAGGCCATCTTCTCTAAGATCAGATATCGAAGTTCGACCTTCCTAAGAACCCGACTCACATAGTATATGTGGAGCTTCCGCTTCCCCTCTTCACGAACTAGGACAGAGCTCAAGGCCTCTGCTCCGACCCCGAGATACAAGTATAGGTCTTCCTCTTCCATTGGCCCTTGGAGCAACGGAGCCTGGGTTAACTGCCTCTTCAGGGCTTGGAATGCCTCCTTGCACTCCTTTTTCCACTCAAATTTTTGCCCCCCCCTTAGTGTCTTGAAGAAGGGGGAGCACTTCTCCCCGGCCTGGGAGAGGGGGGAGGAACCTGCACAATCCTGCCAGCTTCCCGGTTAATCGCTGCACCTCTTTAGCATTCCGCGGTGACCCCAGCTCCATGATTGCCTTGACCTTGTCAGGGTTTGGCTCGACCCCCACGGGGGTGAGGAGATACCCCAAGAACTTCCTCCCGCTGGCCCCGAAGATGCATTTTAGGGGATTCAACTGCATATTATATTTGCACAAGGTGGTGAAGGTTTCCTCCAAGTCCTGGAGCCGAGAGTCCCCGCCCCGACTCTTGATCATGAGATCGTCTACATACACCTCCATGTTCCTCTGCTTCTATTCCCGGAAGACCGTGCCAATCATCTTCTAGTATGTTGCCCCTGCATTCTTCATCCTAAAGGGCATCATTTTGTAGTAGTAGCACTCATATCCTGTGATGAACGATACATCCTTAATGTTCGGGGGGTGCATCCTGATCTCGTGGTAACCTGAAAATGCATCTAAGAAACTCATTACAGGAAAACTGACGGCTGAGTCAACCAGCGTGAAAGTGAGGGATAGAGCTGCTTAACTCTAGAGGGGGGTGAATAGAGTATTTTAAAACTTTAATTTATTTTTATAACGGATTAAAATAGGTGATAAGTATATGTATAAAAAGAGAAAATAAAAACAAAACAATCACAGCACACAAAAAATAAACAATAGAGCATTCCAGACGACAAAATAAATTTATAGCGGCTACCTTAAACTTGGGTACATCCACTCTTCTACCACCCTGGTAGGAATGCACTATAGGTTTTTGATCAGGTGCCCTGCCACCATAAGTTTTTGCTTAGGTGCCCTATCATCACAAGATCTATTTTTTCAAGGGAGATCTCACAACCCTTTTGAGCTTTTGATCAGGTGCCCCAAAATCAAAGGGGTTAACTTTTGAAGGGATTTATAACCCTGTATGAAAGTGCATCTAGATCTGATATACTCTAGCGGGGGGTGAATAGAGTATATCGTGCTTGAAAACTTTTTACAACAATTATTGTAATCTGAGTGAACAGGGAAGCAGATATTAAATCTAATCACAATCTACAAAAGAAACTTATCACAGATCCTAACTAATCACAGAACAATTACAGCCAGAAACAAAAATAAAGACAAGCAAGCCAGAAGACACAAGGAGCTATAGTGGTTGCCCTAAACTTGGGTACATCCACTCTTCTACCATCCTAGGTAGGAATCCACTGCAAGATGAGTTGATCAGGTGTCCTGGGCACCAATGAGCTTTTGATAAGGTGCTCAAAAACTAAATCAGATTTTTTGATCAGGTGTCTTGCCACCAATGAGCTTTTGATAAGGTGCTCAAAAACCAATCACAAACTTTTGAAGGGAGTTTGAAAAACCCTTTACAGAAATGGGGATGAGAGAGTGGTGGAAGTCTTCTCTTTCTCAAAGCAGCTGAGAAGACTATGTGGATTTGATGTTGTCAAAGCTCCCCCTGAGTTCTTGAGATGTTCAGGAAATGAAGCATTGCTGTAGGGTGATAGGCCTTCAGAAATTGATCTCCAGCAATTGATGATTTCAGCAACAGCTGAAATGTTAGGTGTCTGGAGTCTTTGAATGATGTTGGCCTTGAACACTTGAATCAAAGGGGATCTGAAGATTTCAGATTTGTTGATCTCCTTTGGTGTGTGTTCTTGTATGAATTCTTTGAGACAGAGAATGTCTACAGCTCTTTCTCTTTTTCTCTTGTGAACAGTTGATGTTGAGAAAGATGTTGTACAGAGAATGTTTTCTTCTTGTTCTTCTTGTTCTGCTTATCTGTGCTGTGTGTAAGAGAGATTCAAAAAACTTGTGTTTTATTCCCTGGTTGTGAATAGAAAATGATCCTTTGTCAAGAATAGTCGGTATCCTGTCATTAATTGCATCCTTAATTGCAAAGGTCTTCTGGGGGAAAGTCCAAAGAAACATTCCTTGATAATCCCTTGAAACTTGGTCCAGAATAAATGAAAACGGCTAGAAAATCTTCTGAATTAATTGCTGAATAACTCCTTAACTGTTCTGAATTTGAATCTTGAAAATCATTGAACTCTTCAGAAAAACGTCGAACTGAGCTCTACTATCGTCGAACTGAGCTCAGCGATTTGGACTTAGACAGCAACAGAGATCGTCGATCTGAGCTCAACTATCGTCGAACTGAGCTTAGAGATAGAGAATCAAATACTGGAGTCAAGATCGTCGAACTGAGCTCGCAAATCGTCGAATGGAGTTCGACGATTTGTTGAAGTTGATCTCAGCAATCATCGAATGGAGTTCGACGATCCATCGAAGTTGAGCTAGACGATCGTCGATTGGAGTTCGACGATTCGTCTTACTGAGCTCGACGATATGACTTAGTCTCCAAACTGAAAATCCTTGGTCTCGAGGGCAGCTTCCAAACCTAACTACTAACCCTTAGACTCAATTCTAGTTGACCTTTAGATCTATACAGGAGGTCAAAAATGGGTTTCCGAAACACATAGTGATCCTGACCCAAATTAGTAATAGGGTGTTCCTACAATATCCCCCTATTTGGGTTAGGATTACTATTTACAGAACTTGGAAAAATTAAAGAACAACATACAAAGCAACAATAAAAAATCAACAAGCATAATCACAGATATATTATCCCAGACAGAAATCAGAAATCAGAACAATTGTCACCTTACAGAATTATTCTTTCTCCTTGCTCTTTATAAGTTTGATTTCTCTATTAGGATTGCGAGCTTCTTTCTTTGACCTTCTATCATCTACTGCACCTAGAGAAGTTTGCTGTTTGGGCCTTGGTACCACAGCTTCAGGATGCAGCTCCATATATCTATCAGAATCAAAGAATTTGCTTGAGGCATATCTTTCCAGTTCTTTCTTTCTTTGTTCAGACAATGTACTAATGTTGGAGGAATCTCTGCCTTGCTCTCCGGCTTTCTTAATTTGATCCAGGGCAGCTAGCTCTTTCATCCTGGCAATCCATGCAGTAGGGTTATTTTCTGGATCTTCAAAGGGCACTGGAGGCTCATATCTGTTGGATGGATTATCTTGAGGAGCTCTGGATGAGACTATTTCCTTCAGCTTATAGGGAAAAGGACCTGAGGTTGTATCTGATGAAGCTTGTCCTTCCCTAGAGTAAGGATGTTGTCTAGAATAGCCTTTGGAGTAGACTTGGAATTCCCTTTGGCTTCCTCTATAGTTTCCTCTTCTAGATTGAGAACCTCTGGACTGGCTTCCCCTATAATAAGATCTTGCATGAGGCTGATAGGGGGTTTGGCCTTTAGCAGAAGGTTGAGCAGCTGAGCTTCCACCTGCACCTGCATTAGGAGGAGGTGGTGGAGGAGGATGAGGATGATGAAACTGGGAAGATCCTTTCTCATACTTCCTCTTCTTCTTCATAGCTTTAAGTTGGTTCTTGGAATACTGCATCCAATGCTCAGTAATGGGGCAGTCATGAAGAATGTAATAAGGTATGTCATTGGTGTCTTTGACTTTGGCTGGAGGCACCCTTTTCATAGCTTTGCTCCTTGCCTTCCTTTTTCTGGCTATGGTGGCAGAAGAATCATCAGAATCAGTCTTAAATTCATCACTCTCAGAGCTTTGCTCATCATATAAAGCATCAATCTTTTTCATATATTCTTTCTGAAGTTGGGTTGGAGCAGATGAAGCAGCAGTGGTGACAGCAGCAGATACAACACTAGTAGCAACATAAGTTGTAGCAGTAGTAGTAGTAACAACAGGCACAGAAGTTGCAGATACACAAACATCAGCAGTTTCAGATATACGACTTTCAGAGACAATATGTTTAGCATTAGCAGGGGGTGCAACAGTAATGACAGCAGCAGCTGGAGCAGTAACAGATTCAGATAAAACTTTTTCAGATACACTTACATCAGCACTAGCAGTAGGCTCAAATTCATATGCCTCTGTCTGCATATCATCAGAAACTGGAACATCAGCAACATCATCACTCACAGCAGCAGCAACAATATTTTCAGCAGGAGTAGCAGCAGCATCACTGGAACAAGAAGGCTCAGCAGTATATATGGAGGATATATAGGAGCTAACTAAGCTGGAATCACAGCTGGAGAAGGGCACAATGGCCTTGGAAAGATCCTCTGATGGCTGGACTGCAACTCTCTCTGGAAGACAACTGAAATACACTGAATCAAAGTCTGATAATAAGGACCGGATGTCCACTGAGAAGACTGCAACTGGAGGAGGAACTGGAGCTTGAGTTGGGGTAACAGCAGCAGCAGCAGGAGCTGAAGAAATAGCAGCAGCAAGCAATCTCACCACTTTATTAGGCATCTCCCCCTGCCTAGATTCAGAGAAGGCTGGATCAAAGCACACTGATGAAGGGATTGCCTGAGGAATGAGAGAGGATAGCCTTGCAGAAAGGGCTGCCACTGACTGAAGAAGTGGAGCCAAGGATGTCTCCAATAGAAGTGATAGCCTGGGGGCTAGCAGTTCATACAACTTGTCAGCTAGGGCAGGAATGTCTACTTGCTCAGCAGGGACTTGGGCAGAGGTAGAGGATGGAGGTGGAGCAACAGGTGATGGTGGTGGAGAGCTGGTGGATGGTAGAAGTGAAGGTTGAGGTGCGGGTATTGTGGAGATGGAAGACAGTGGTATTGAGATAGAGGGAGTGAAAGTGGGTTGATCAATAATGTCTTGCAGAAGTTGTTGGTAAGATGTGGAGGAGGAGTGTAGCTCAGGAGGAGATGAGGGTGAGTCATCCATGAAGGAATCATCAAGAAGATTGAATGATGGAATGGTGGATGATGTATCAAGGTCTGGTTGAGGGTAGTGGTGTAATGGATGGAATACTTCTTCTGGTATTGGAAGAGTTGGGATTGGAGATGGTATAGATGTTGGAGATGGGCTGGAGATGATGATTGTGGATGAAATTGGAATGGTGGATGGAACTGGAGGAGATGGAATATGAGTTGGAGGAGGGGAAGCAGCAGCAGGCAAGTCATCTGCAGGGGCAGAGACTTGAGGGGAAGTGACTGTTACAGTACTGGTGCCTGAAGTTGTGCTTGCAGAGGGCCTGCTGGGCTTGGTTATCTGCCTTTCCCATTTGCCAAAGAGGGCACAGGACAGTCTCTTTGAAGCATTAATATGCATCCCAGAGGAGACTAGCAGGGCAGGGCACCTGTTCTGGAGAAAGAGCCCTAGGATCCTCCCAAAATTCACAAAGTTCTTGTTTATCTTCTTCTTAATCAGGTCAAAGAAGACCTCTCCCCAGTTCAACTGTTTCTTGTCAACAATGGCTCCCATCAAGCACAGCTGATACCTAGAGATAGTATCATATGCTGAATGCTTGGCCAACAAAACCTTTCCCACTATTAAATTTTCTCAACGTGGTCAACAAGATAGCCCAAACACCAAATTAATATCTTCGGAACTACCCAGTTCACACGCTGAACCTGCGGAAAACCCAAGGACTAGAGGTTGCACCCAACAAAACTATGGAAGCACAAGAAGGTCTTATTATGCATTCACTTCTTTACAATCCGAGGCATACATAGCGAGACATGATTTCGCTAGTATTACAGCTGTAAACAGAAAGAACCAAAAAACAAGCCGGGCGGACAGCACTCCAGTCCGCCGAGACCGCGAGGTCGCCGAGACCGCCGAGACCGCTGAGCTCGCCCAAGCTATGCTGCAATCCGCCGAATACCACGGAGTCCGCCGAAGCCGCGAGGCCGCGCGGACAGACCGTTATTCGCCTCCTGCTGAACCCGAACTGAGGAACTCCCCTACCCGCCTGAAACCGGCGGATAGGTTATTGAAGCTGGCAAAGATGAAACAGAACTGACAAGCCGCAGAGCAACCTCCTGCTGAGTCCGCAGAGACCGCACACTTCCAAGCACTGACTGAAGTCACAGCCAAACTCCTGGCTCCTTGAAGTTATCCGCACGACCTGCACACAGCAAACCGTCAGCCTGAAACAATCCGCGCGGACTGACAAACACAGACCGCAGCACTTCGCACACCCCAACTTACTGTTCACTCAAGTTACTTAGGTTACTGTAGATGTGCCAGGGGGGTCCTATTTATAGGCAAGGTGAGGAGTGTGGTCACCGCCCAAGAGATAGCGACACCACCCTCAGTCCGCGTGAATACAACCACCGTCCGCTGAGTCCGCATGGACTTAGCCGGATACCAAGGAAACCCGCCAGGAGCACGGCAACCGTTGACGAACCCTCTCCAGTCCGCCTGAGCTAAGCGGACAAGGCATCAGCCCACAAAGCTCCAACCACTGCAGGACAGCAACCCCCCTTCAATGGCTGTCCGCACCAACCCGAGGCAGTCCGCAAGACCCACACCTCAATCCGCCACAAGTCCACGACCAAAGGCAAACAGCAACAGTCCGCCCGGTCACAGCGGACTTAGCGGATACGGCGGACACTATGAACTTGGCACAATGTGTGACCAAGTCCAAAACCATCAAGGGCCAGTGCGAGCATGGCGGACACAAAGTCCCGTCCGCCAAACACCCTAGCACAGACCACAACCAGTCCGCGAGCTCCTTGCACTTGTCCAATGCAGCAGCTTCCTCCCGGACTCCAAACATCAGTCCTCCAACCGGTCTCCACATCAAGACCTGCTGTAACACCT
Source organism: Platanthera guangdongensis (assembly GCA_039583875.1). Taxonomy (NCBI): domain Eukaryota; kingdom Viridiplantae; phylum Streptophyta; class Magnoliopsida; order Asparagales; family Orchidaceae; genus Platanthera; species Platanthera guangdongensis. Next base: position 110,882,764 of record CM077157.1, on the reverse strand, counting down.
GAGCTCGACAAGGCCTCAGCCAAGCTCAAGGCCCAGTCCGCAACAGCCCACACCGCGGACACATCAGTCCGCAAGGCTTCCCGCAAACTCGAGCCAACCCGCCTACAACGCAAGCTTGCACCCGCGACCACTGAGCAAAGCATCAGTCTGCAAGCCTCTCTATCCGCAGATACCAGGCCGTACCAAAACGCGGACTCCATGCAACAACCCGCTCAACACAGCCTGCTTCCACCAGACTTTCCACCAGGCCGCAAACCTCAGTCCGCCCAGTCCGCCCAATCCGCTAAGGCTGTCCGCCACAGGCCACGCGGCCTGTCCCGTCACCCACTTCCACTTCACAAATTTCAACACCCACTACATCAGCTAAGAACCTGTATTCCACAACTAGGTTCTTCTTCAGCAGCTTGCTAGGGTTAGCATCAGAGTGACCCATTCTTGCAAGCAAATCAGAAAATTCCTCTCCAGATAACTCAGCAGAATCTCTTCCAGAACTTAACTCAAAAACCTCTGTTAGAATAGCAGGAGTCAAAGGTACCTGGGTTCTAGAAATTGAACCAACTACTGTGTTTTGGTCCTGGTTGTGGGCAGTGTAGACCCACTCCTTAATCTCATCAGCAACCAGTTTGATTCTGGTGGTCATAATGGTAACAAGCTTCTGCTCCTTGAACAGTTCCAAAATGTCCTGAAATGCCTGATCAGTGGTGCTGAAAGACTCCATATCTATATCAAATCCAGCATCGAATTTCATTGCGGCAAGAACAGCAACAGAGACGGCCATGGTTACCTGCAAAAATCAACAAACAAAACGACCAAGTGTAGAGATGTTTGGAGGGAAAGAAAACTCTTGCAGAGAGATCTAAAGCGCAAAAGGAGAACGACGGTGAAAAATGAATTTTATATTAGGGTTCGACGCAGAAAAGGAAAGATCGTTGAACTCAGTTCGACGATCGGGGCTTCTAAAGGAATCTGAAGGGTCTTCAATATCGTCGATCTCCGTTCGACGATATTGGAGAGCGTCGAGCTCTGTTCGACTATCGTTCAGAGAACAAAATCGTCGAGCGTCGTTCGACGATCGTTGACCTGAAGAGATAGTTGAACACTATCTGAGAAGCGCTGAACTCAGGTCGACGATTTCTGAAGTCGTCGATCTTCGTTCGACGATATGAGGGAAAATCGTCGAGCGCAGTTCAAAGACCAGAAATATACTCTAGACACTAAGAAAAATCAAGATGTTTGCCTAGTCTTGGTCAATTTTTAAAGTTTTAAAATCTTGGATATTATTTTAGACTTCCTCCATCTAACATTCCTAACTGATTTAGGAAGAAGGTATGTTTCTTTTCATCCAAGGGTTTGGTGAAAATATCTCCCCTTTGCAAATCAATTGGGATATATTGAAGTTCAATTTTGTTCTTCTCAACATTATCCCTTAAAAAGTGATGCCTAATTTCTATGTGTTTTGTCCTACTATGGAGGACTGGATTTTGAGCTATAGAAATAGCACTGGTGTTGTCACACAAGATTTTTGACTTCTCTAAGTTGTAGCCATAGTCTAGGAGTTGGTTTTGAATCCATAATATTTGTAAACAACAACTGCCTGCAGCCATATATTCAGCTTCAGCAGTTGAAGTTGACACAGATGTTTGTTTCTTACAAAACCAGGAGACAAGTCTGTCACCAAGGAGCTGACAAGTTCCACTGGTGCTTTTCCTGTCAATTCTGCATCCAGCATAATCAGCATCAGAAAATCCAGTTAATTCAAATGCTGAAACTTTTGGATACCAGAGACCTAGATTTGGACAACTTTTAACATACCTGAGAATCCTTTTAACTAGTGTTAGGTGTGACTCTCTAGGGCTTACTTGGAACCTAGCACATATGCATGTAGCAAACATTATATCAGGTCTACTAGCTATAAGGTACAGTAAGGAGCCAATCATTGCTCTATATGTTGTCTGATCAACAGGTTTCCCATGTTCATCAGCATTCAATACAACATTGGTAGGCATGGGTGTTTTCATACAGGATGCTTCAGACATCCCAAATTTCTTGACCAATTCATTTGCATACTTGGTTTGAGAAATAAAGATGCCTTCAGCATGTTGTTTGACTTGCAATCCTAGAAAGAAGGATAGCTCACCCATGCTACTCATTTCAAATTTAGAATGCATTAGGTTGGAAAACCTTCTGCACAAATTTGAATCAGTAGATCCAAAAATAATATCATCTACATAAATCTGTACTAGTAGGGTATGGGACTTATGAGTTCTAATGAAAAGTGTTTGGTCTACTCTACCCCTTATAAATCCATTTTTCAGAAGGAAGCATGTTAGGGTCTCATACCATGCTCTAGGAGCTTGCTTGAGACAATATAATACTTTGTTCAACTTAAAAACATAATCAGGATAGGTTGGAGAGATAAAACCTGGAGGTTGTCTAACATAGACTTCTTCTTTGATGTCTCCATTGAGAAATGCACTTTTTACATCCATCTGATATACCTTGAAACCTTTTTGTGCTGCATAAGCTAAGAAGATTCTGATGGCTTCCAATCTTGCAACTGGTGCAAAAGTCTGGTCATAATCTATGCCTTCTTCTTGAGAATATCCTTGAGCAACTAGCCTTGCCTTATTCCTTACAATTACTCTTTGATCATCCAATTTATTTCTGAACACCCACTTTGTTCCAACAATGGAGTGATCCTTAGGCTTAGGCACTAGTTCCCAAACTTTGTTCCTTTCAAATTGATGCAACTCTTCTTGCATTGCAATGATCCAGTGTGGATCTTGCTCTGCATCTTGAATGGACTGAGGTTCAATTTGAGATAGGAAGCAAGTGTACAACAGGTTTTGGTTGACCTGATTTCTGGTTTGCACACCAGCTGAGATGTCTCCAATTACTTGGGAAATTGGATGGTCTCTTGATGTTACTAAATCAACAGGGGGTGTTGATTGTTCACCAACCTGTGTTGTTGTTTCCTCTTGTGGTACAACAACTGGCTCTTCAAGTCGTTTCTCTTCAATATGTTGAATGATTTCTTCATCTTCACTGCTTTCCTCTTTTTGAGTGACCTGTAACCTGTTCAAATCTTCAGCAAGAGAATGTACCTGCAAAGGTTCTATGGTAGAAGTATTCTTCTCTTTGAAAGACATGTTAGATTCATCAAATGATATGTGAACAGATTCCTCAATTTTTAGAGATGATTTATTATAAACCCTATAAGCCTTACTGATCATGGAGTATCCCAGAAACACTCCTTCATCAGCTTTAGCTTGAAATTTTGCTAAATATCTCTTGTCATTATTATGTATATAACAAATACAACCAAAAATTCTAAAATAATCAACTTTAGGTTTCTTCCCTTTGAGTATTTCATAGGAAGTCTTTCCCTTTAGTTTATGTATTAAACTTCTATTCAGCACATAGTTGGAGGTGTTCACTACCTCTGCCCAAAAGGATAAAGGAAGGTGAGCATCTGACAACAATGTAGTGGAAGATTCAATAAGGGTTCTATTTTTCCTTTCAGCTACACCATTTTGTTGAGGAGTTCGAGCAGCAGAGAAAGTATGCCTGATCCCTTCACTCTGACAGAACTCTTGCATAAGAAGAGAATCAAACTCTGTCCCATGATCACTTCTGATCAGGGCAATGTGAGTATTGAACTCAATCTGTATACATTTGAGAAACTCTGTCAAACACTTAAAGTTATCAGACTTCTTCCTCAGAAAGAACACCCATGTGAATCTAGAGAAATCATCTACAACTACTAAGGTGTAAGATTTCCCTCCTAGGCTTTGTACTGTAATGGGTCCAAAAAGATCCATGTGTGACAGATACAAGATCCTAGGTGAATCACTCTTATTAAGTGATTTGAAACTATTTTTAGTTTGTTTGCCTAACTGACAAGCTCTGCAGAGTCCTTCCTTCTTGTAGGGGCTAGAAGGTAGTCCTCTAACAAGGTTGTCCTTGGATAGCCTAGCAATAGTTCTAAGGTTTAAATGTCCTAGTCTCTTATGCCATAAAATATTTGGTCTACAAACAGAATTAAACAGGCAAATATCTACATCTGTTGAAAGAAAATCTACAAAATAGATGTTACCTTTCCTTTTACCTGTCAACACAGTTGTGTTGTCCTCTGACTTTATCTTGCATAAGGCTTTGCTGAAGGTCACCTGGTAGCCTTCATCACATAGCTAACTGATGCTTATCAAATTGTGCTTCAGTCCTTCCACATAGGCTACCTTCTTGAATGTTACTCTCCCAATCTGGACTGCACCATATCCTTTAGGCTGTCCAAAGTTTGAATCACCAAAAATAACTTTGGGTCCAAGCTTGGCTTTAAAGGATGTGAGGTTGTCCCTGTTTCCTGTCATGTACTTAGAGCACCCACTATCCAAGTATAATTGTTGGTTTGATGTTGGATAGGTCTTCACCTGCACATAAAATAATTCATTTGTTTTTGACCCAGTTTACCATGGGCCTAGGTTGATAACCTTTAAACTCAGAAATAAAAGACATCCCAGGTTGACTTTTATAAACTTCAGGATGATATCTCCTTGGAGGTATTATCCATTCAGTATAAGGGTTAAAGCTTTGGGATGAAGGACCCCTAGGATTGAATTTTGATTTGCCCTTGAAAGAATTTCTAGAGCTCTGATCTCTGTTCGACGATCGTGGAGCTGCGTTCGACGATCTTGGGTCAGATCGTCGAGCTCCGTTCGACGGTCGACTGTGGCTGAGTTCAGGAATTAAAGATCGTCGACCTGAGTTCGACGATTTTGCCTGAGATCGTCGATCTGCGTTCGGTGATCGTCGAGCTCCGTTCGACGATTTCTGCTGGAACTTAGTTTTCTTAGGCAGATCAGAATTTTTCCTAGCTACCTCTACAACTCCCTTCCCTTTATCAGAAATAAACTTGATTGGGGTTGTTAGAACTATAGGTTGGCTGGATGAAGCACCCAAGCCCAGTGTACTATTGAATCTGGAGTTCATTGTGCTTATGATGTCCATCAGCTTGATACTTCTCCCATTAAGTGATTCTTCAAGCTTTTTGGCCTCTGATAGCTCACCTTTCAGTGAAGCTATCTGCTCCCTACAGCTCTTCAACTCCTTAGAGAGTTTGAGGTTTTCTGACTTTAAGATATTATGTTCACATAAATGATTTCTGAGAGAAATAATTTCCTTCTCAGATTTTAGCAGGTCTAAACATAATGCTTTAAACTCAGATTTAAAGTCCTCTGAATTGAAATCAAAAGAACTAATTACCTGGTCTTCTTCAAGTTGAGTCTCTGAGTCTGACTCTAACTCTTCTTCATCTGAATTATGTTGAGAGGCATTGATTGCCATCATGCAGAACTCCTTCTCTTCTGCACCATCTTCATCATCACTGGAGCTGGATGAAGCTTCTGATTCTTCTTCAGTTTCACTCCAGGATTCAGTAACAAATTCCTTCCTTGTGTGTTTGTTCTTGCTTGAGGAGGGTTTGCCATTGCCATTTTTCTTGAAGTCTTTGTCCTTTCTTCTTTCTTTCTTATCCCTTCTGTCCTTGTTTTTGTTCTCTGGACAGTCAGGTACAATGTGCCCTAGTTTCCTACAAGCAAAGCAAACAATTTCTTTATTATTTGACTTGTCATACCTTGGCTTATCATGCTCCTTGTATGATCTCTTTCTGAAGTTTTTTCTGGCCATCTTGTAAAATCTTTTGGCCAATAGACTGAGCAGCTCATCATTGCCTGTGACTTTATCTTCAGGCTGATCTTCAGTTGCTTTGAAGGCTATTGTCTTTTCTTTCCTGGTGGCTGGTGAGCCATCCTTCTGCTCTTCTTCTCTGTTCTTAATGAGCAGCTCATAATATTTGAGCTTGCCCAAAAGAGCTTCTGTGGTAATCTCATTCAGACTTCTGGCATCCTTGATTGGCCAGATTCTTGAGTCCCAAGTACTTGGGAAGCACATTAGGATTTTATCATTAAGTTCAGTCAGTGATTTCTCCTTATCCAAAGTCTTGAGTTCACTGACTATCAGACTGAGTCTGTTATACATATCTCTAACTGACTCAGCTTCTCCCTTCTTGAAGTTCTCATATTGAGATATGAGGTGGGATCTCCTGTCCTTTCTTTCATCAGCTGAACCTGAGACTATTTCAGAGAGCTTATCCCAGATTTCCTTTGCTGAATTGCATTCAACCACCTTTTGGAAGATGTCATCAGACATGGTCTGGGCTAAGATATTCATAGCCTTTGCATCAGCTACCTTCCACTTCTTGATATCAGCATCTGTTCCTGATGGAGGTGGAACAACATTTGTGCTTGTGTTCTCTGGAGGTCTTGGACAAACTGTCAAGACAGAATTAAAAATGTCCTCGTCAATAGAATTCATGTATAATCTAATCCTTGCTTTCCAAAGTGCAAACTTGGATAGATTGCACACTGGAGATCTGGTGCTAGCATAATCTTTGTTTTGGGCCATGATTTGTGAAGAAATAATCTAATAATAAATCAAAAGAAAACAGATCTAACTAGGAATCTTTGGGTTCAGGTGTTAGCCTGTTCAACCACCAAGGTATGGTATGTTTAACCAACCTCGCTTTGATACCAATTGAAAGTGCAGCTAGATCTGATATACTCTAGAGGAGGCTGAATAGAGTATATCGTGCTTGAAAACTTTTTACAACAATTGTTGTAATCTGAGTGAACAGGGAAGTAGATATTAAATCTAATCACAATCTACAAAAGAAACTAATCACAGATCCTAACTAATCACAGAAAAATCACAACCAGAAACAAAAATAAAGACAAGCAAGCCAGAAGACACAAGGAGCTATAGTGGTTCCCCTAAACTTGGGTACATCCACTCTTCTACCACCCTAGGTAGGAATCCACTGTAGGATGAGTTGATCAGGTGTCCTGGGCACCAATGAGCTTTTGATAAGGTGCTCAAAAACCAAATCAGATTTTTTGATAAGGTGTCTTGCCACCAATGAGCTTTTGATAAGATGCTCAAAAACCAAGCACATACTTTTGAAGGGAGTTTGAAAAACCCTTTACAGAGATGGGGATGAGAGAGTGGTGGAAGTCTTCTCTTTCTCAAAGCAGCTGAGAAGACTATGTGAATTTGATGTTGTCAAAGCTCCCCCTGAGTTCTTGAGATGTTCAGGAAATGAAGCTTTGCTGTAGGGTGATAGGCCTTCAGAAATTGATCTCCAGCAATTGATGATTTCAGCAACAGCTGAAATGTTAGGTGTCTGGAGTCTTTGAATGATGTTGGCCTTGAACACTTGAATCAAAGGGGATCTGAAGATTTCAGATTTGTTGATCTTCTTTGGTGTGTATTCATGTATGAATTTTTTGAGACAGAGAATGTCTACAACTCTTTCTCTTTTTCTCTTGTGAACAGTTGATGTTGAGAAAGATGTTGTACAGATAATGTTTTCTTCTTGTTCTTCTTGTTCTGCTTATCTGTGCTGTGTGTAAGAGAGATTCAAAAAACTTGTGTTTTATTCCCTGATTGTGAATAGAAAATGATCCTCTGTCAAGAATATCCGTTAGCCTGTCAATAATTGCATCCTTAATTGCAAATGTCTTCTGGGGGAAAGTCCAAAGAAACATTCCTTGATAATCCCTTGAAACTTGGTCCAGAATAAATGAAAACGGCTAGAAAATCTTCTGAATTAATTGCTGAATAACTCCTTAACTGTTCTGAATTTGAATCTTGAAAATCATTGAACTCTTCAGAAAAATGTCGAACTGAGCTCTACTATCGTCGAACTGAGCTCAGCGATTTGGACTTAGACAGCAACAGAGATCGTCGATCTGAGCTCAACTATCGTCGAACTGAGCTCAGAGATAGAGAATCAAATACTGGAGTCAAGATCGTCGAACTGATCTCGCAGATCATCGAATGGAGTTCGACGATTTGTTGAAGTTGAGCTCAGCGATCGTCGAATGGAGTTCGACGATCCGTCGAAGTTGAGCTAGACGATCGTCGATTGGAGTTCGACGATTCGTCGTACTGAGCTCGACGATATGACTTAGTCTCCAAACTAAAAATCCTTGGTCTTGAGGGCAGCTTCCAAACCTAACTACTAACCCTTAGACTCAATTCTAGTTGACCTTTAGATCTATACAGGAGGTCAAAAATGGGTTTCCTAAACACATAGTGATCCTGACCCAAATTAGTAATGGGGTGTTCCAACACTGTACATAGTGGAAAAAAGAAAATTGATGATGTCTTCTCTTTCTCAAACAACTGAGAAGACTAGTGGATGATGTTGTCAAAGCTCCTCCTGAGATGTTGAATGGTTCAGGAAGATGAGAGCTTTGCACAGGGTGTAGGCCTTGATGAAGATCCTCAGAAACTTCTTGGACTGATATTGAATAGTTGCCCTTTTGAAGTCTTGAAGCAGAAACTGAAGAAGACTAAAGATTTTTTTGTTGATGTTCTTCTTTAATTTCCTGTAGAAGGCGGTCTGTTTCTCTATAAAAAAAACTTCTATCAGTTGTTCTGTAACAGATCTCTCTTGTAATTCCCTTCCTTGTTCTTTTTCTTATTGTTGTCCTGAAGAGAAGAATTTTCTTTTTATATTCTGACGGATTTCTGCTATTTGAAATTTGAATTCCTGAATTAATGTTGAAATCCTGGGACTTGAACGGCTGGAATCTGCCTTAAATGTGTTTCCTCAACTGTCTCAATAAATAAGTCAAGTAATTACTCTGTGAAATCCATAATGCTGCCAAGCAACGACTATATTCTTGAGAATATGTGCATTAATTATAAGAGAATTACTGCCTTAGAATAATCCAAACTGAAAATAAAATGAGAGAAAACGCCAAACTGATACTGAGAGAAATTGTTGAACTCGGGACAAATTCCGTCGACCTGAACTCCAAGTTCGGCGAGCTGATAAATCGCCTTCGTCGAGCTGAGATCAGAGAAAGTTGATTCTAGAAAATAGACTGTCAAGGCTGAGCTCCAAGTTCATCGACCTGAGATAGCATTTGTTCGACCGAAGAACTTGAGAGAAGTGGGAAGATTGTCGACCTGAGCTCCAAGTTCGTTGAGCTCAGTGTTGGGTACATTGGAAACTGTGTACCTGATTTGGAGAAGCCTCACCTAACTCAATGATATTCATCAATGTATATTTGATGGGTTGTTAAGTTTCAATGTGCAGATTAAGTAAATGTAGAAAATGTTTCTAAGTACAAGTGTCGGCACTTGAGAAGAATGGTGTCGACACTAGGAGCCAGATTGTGTCGACACACAAGACTTGTGTCGACACACAGAAATTCTGTCGACAATAATTGTGTCGACACACAGGACTTGTGTCGACACACACCAAAAGTCTGTCGACAATAATTGTGTCGAAACACAGGACTTGTGTCGACACACACCATAATTCTGTCAACACCAACTTTGTCGAGACTAGAAGCTATTGTGTCGATACACAGGACTTGTGTCGACACATTTCACAGAAGCTGTGTTAAGAAGATGAAGAAGGGTTGTGTCGACATTATGAGAGCTGTGTCGACATCATCAAGAGTTGTATCGACACATGGTCTATTTGTGTTAACACATTTGAAGTATTGTCTAGACACTTTTCTGCTGAGATAGAATACAATGAAGTATCAGGTGTCACGACTGAAGACTTGACAGCTGTCATAACTAACAAAGCGGTTGCATCTGTCAGAGCTGTCAGAAGGCCGTTATAAACCGGATCATCCGGTAACCTCAGATGGATCTATATAAAGACATATTATATCATCAAACAAAGTGAGATCCAACAAGAGAGAGAAGTTCTGATCAAGAGATCAACAAGTCTCTAAGGGCGGATTCCAAATAGGTCTGCAAGAAGAATTCAGATCTACATATGAAAGAAGAAGAAGCTGGATTGAGGATCATCTCCAAATTCACAAGAAGATCAACCTTACTTTGTTTAGATTCAAGAAGCTTTGAAGAAGATAAGACAGGTTGAATCTTAAGCAGTCAGATCTATTAAGAACTGATCAAGAAGCTTTCACCCATTTCTCTCTCTACCTGGGTGAAGGATTTATTCTTTTTATAATCAAGTTTCTATGTAGGATCTTTTATAGATCTCAGTGTAAGAGAGTTATCTCTCTGAGTTGTAAGCCTAAGTTTATAAAGGCTGAGGTAGGGCTGAGTGCCTGATGTAGGGGATTAATTTCTCTGAGTTGTAGGTCTGGTGAAAGAGGCTGAGGTAGGGCTGGACTGCCTGAGTTGTAGGAGTGTGGAATCACTCTGAGATAGGATACTCTGGAAAAATCTGAGTTGTAGCACTTGGTGAAGTGTGAACTGTAGGAACCTTTCAGGGTTCTGAGTTGTAATATCTGAGGATCTGAGAAGAAAGAAGGGAGTTAGGCCGAATCTAGTAAACTGCTAGATAGGCGAAGGGGGAAGTGGATGTACCCATCACTTGGGGAACCACTATAAATCTGTGTGCATTCTGTATTGGTTGTTCTCATTTTTTAAACTGTGATGTGATAATTGCTGAATAAGTTGTCTAACAGTAACATATTTTATCTGCCTTAATAAAAAGGAATTGAACCTATTCACCCCCCCTCTAGGTGTTTAGGATCTCTTGAAACTAATTCTTTCCAGTGATATCAGAGCCAGGTTGCTCAAGAATAGACTTAACAGTCTGAGTTGATCTATAAGGTAGTTATCAGTTAGACAAAATGGGTTCAGGTGAAAATCACAAGAAACTTGGTTCCATGAAACTACCTATATGTAGAAAGATAACTTTTAGCATATGGAAAGAGAGAGTCAGATTGTTCATGGAGGCTTCTGACCCAAGAATCTACATTACAGTTAAAGAAGGGTCATTTATTCCTATGAACATCTCAGTTCTTGATGCCAACCTAAGGACTCCAAAAAGTTATTCTGAAATGACAAAGGATGAGATCATCTTAGCCACTATGGATAAGAGAGCATAGAACATAATAGTTAGTGTTATAGATGACTCAACTTTCCAAAACTTGGTTCACTGTAAAACCTCCAAGGAGATGTGAGACACTTTGATTATCTACATAGAGGGATCAGAAGAAGTAAGAGAGGACAGAAAGTCTATGTTGAATCAAGAATATGAAAGTTTAGACAAACCAAAACAGACAGCATAACTGAGTGATACAAGAAGTTTTTCAGAATAGTTAATGAATTAATGTCATATAGAAGAGTCTTTTACACATATGAGCTCAATGATAAGTTTCTTAGATCAGTAACCAAGGACTGGGATACCAAGATATGTGCTATCAGGGAAGTGGCCGAACTTGCAGATACCTCTCCTCCAACTCTATTTGGAAAACTGTTATCTTATGAGATGCAGCTTGTGGCCAGAAAGGAGGAAGAAAAAGGCAATAGGTCTGAGTACAAAGAGAAATCTGTGGCCTTCAAGGTTGAAGCCCAAAGTAGGACAGGAGGATATCTCCATCTCCTCCTAGGAAAGCTGTTGAAATTAACTCAGATAATTTTGACAACAACACATCAGACAACCCTAATTTTGATGAAGATTTTGCTGCATTCACAAGGCAATTCCAAAGATTCTTGAAGAAAAAATAGTGGAGAACCAAGCCATCCTCCTCACCGTCCAAGGATGACTATTAGTAGAAAAATAAATCTTCTAAAAAGGACAGGTATGACATTAAACCTAGCAAATTAACTTCTTATAAGATTGTTTTCTATTGTTGTAACAGGTCTGGACATGTTGTTGCTGACTGCCCGGATAAAAGAAAGGAATCTAGTGATAAGAAGAAACATCAAAATAAGGGCAAGAAGGAGACATCCTTTGTTGCAAAGAAGTAGAAAAGCTGTACTAATTCCTCATCATCAGATTCAGGAGAAGAGACTGAAGCTGAAGCCTATATTGGATTATTCATTACTGAAGAGGATCTAGTAGTATCAGAATTCTTGCAATTTCTAGACTCTATAAATGGGGTTGAAGATCATCATTGCAGAGGGCTAATGGCTTTGTCTAAGGAAGATCAGTGCCAGGATCAGCCTGGTCCCCCTACAGTCAGGAAAAATGCAAGCTTACCTGTTAGAAAGGCTGCAGGCAAGTATGTCAAGTTTCAGTCTAACCTGAACATAGAACCCAGTAACTATTAGGGTTCTAAGGTTAAGTAATTTTATTTGATGCAGCTGAGTCCAATTGGCCATACCCCAATATGGTACTTGGACAGTGGATATTCCAGGCATATGACTGGAAAAAGAAGGATGCAGAAGGATTACTCTCACATAAAGAATGGACCCAAAGTGATCTTTGGTGGATCTGAAAAAGGGGTCATCAAAGGGTTTGGTAACATTTCCAATAGCTCTATCACTATCACCCAAGTTGTTTATGTAAAAGGTCTGAAATATAACCTAATAAGCATAAGCCAACTAAGTGATCTTGGTTATGACACTTCTTTCATTAAGAATGGGTGTCAAATTAGAAGGACAAGTGATCAAGAGGTCATCTTGTCAGGCTATAGAAAAGGAAATGTTTATTGTCTAAATTTTGTAAGTGAGAATAAAGATTCTCCTGTTTGCCTAGTAGCAGATGAGAAAGCTTCTCATTGTGTAAAATGACACAAGAGGCTTGCTCAACTTAACTACAAGACCATTGGTTAACTCTTTAGTAAAGAATTAATGAGAAAAGGTCTTCAAGTCAAGTGCATCAAGGAGGGTGTATGTTCAGCTTGTCAAAAAGGCAAACATACCAAGACATCCTTCCAGTCTTGATACCAAAGAATCAGTGAGGTGTTTGTACCTCCTGCATATGGATCTATTAGGTCCTATGCCAGTTTATAGTCTTGGTAGGAAAGTCTATACATTTGTGGTTGTGGATGACTATTCTAGATTTACATGGGTTTTCTTCCTGAGGCAGAAATCTGAAACTCCTACTGTCTTACACAATTTTGTTAGCCAAATTCAGAATGAACTTAACAATTCAGTGATCAAAATCAGAAGTGACCATGGGACTGCGTTTCAGTCTGAATGCATGACAAGATTTTGTGAAGAACTAGGGATTTATCAAGAGTTCTCCTCACTTAGAACTCTCCAGCAAAATGGTATTGCTGAAAGAAAGAATAGGACTCTTTTTAAGGCTGGTAGAATACTACTAAGTGACACTTCTCTCCTAGAATATTTCTGGGCTGAGGCAGTAAACACTGCATGTCATGTTCTCAACAGAGCTTCCATCACCAAAAACCACAAGAAGACACCCTATGAGATTATGAAAGGCAAAAAACCAAATATATCCTATTTTAGGATCTTTGGTAGCAAATGCTATGTACTTAACAATGACAAGTCTCATTTAACAAAGTTTGCTGCCAAATCCCAAGATGGGATATTTGTTGGGTACAGTAATAGCAGTAAGGCATACAGGGTCTACAACTTGACTACTCAAGCTGTAGAAGAATCTGTCCATGTAGTCTTCGATGAATCTAAGCTAATCAAATGTGAGCTGTCTAGAACTCCTTGTAGCGCTACAGGTTTGAAGGAAAAGATGGACAAGCTAACTATTAGTGAAGACCATCCTGCAAGACAGGATGAGGAAAATGATGGATGCTGTCCAGGGGGAGTACAAGACTCACAAGATGATGATGATGAAGACAATGAAGTACAACATGATGGGGAGATTGGAGGAAATCCATTTGTGGATAGACTGCCTCCAGTAATTTGACATTTAAGGGATCATCCAGCACACCAAATTATTAGTGATCCAAGACATGGTGTTCAGACAAGGAGCAAGAACTTGGAACACAGTTCTTTGCTCAAGTTTCCTGTCCTAGATGGAACCCAAGAAATTTGAAGAGGCCATACAAGAATCAAACTAGATTGATGCCATGCAGTAAGAACTGAATCAATTCAGAAGATGTAAAGTCTGGAAGTTGGTTCCTAAACCAAAGAATCACAATGTCATAGGGACAAAGTGGATCTACAGGAACAAGTTAGATGAAAATAGCATTATAGTTAAAAATAAAGCAAGACTGGGGGCAAAAGGCTACAGACAGGAGGAAGGAATAGACTTTGACCAGACATGTTCCCCAGTAGCAAGGTTGGAAGCAATAAGGCTGTTCCTTGCCTATGTAGCTTATCAAGGGTTCAAGGTATTTCAGATGGATGTAACGTCAGCATTTTTGAATGATGACTTAAAAGAGGAAGTTTATGTTGAACAACCCTCAGGTTTTGTAGATCCTCTTTATTCTAATTATGTGTATAGGCTTAAGAAAGCTCTATATGGATTGAAATAAACCCCTAGGGCTTGGTATGAAATACTGTCTACCTTTCTCATTGAGAACAAATTCTCAAGGGGGAAAATAGACAAAACTCTATTCCTAAGGGAATCAAAAGGCAAGATCATCATAGTCCAGATATATGTTGATGACATTATCTTTGGATCAACTAAAAATAACCTTTGTAGAAAGTTTGCAAAACTTATGTAAGGGAAGTTTGAGATGTGCAGCATGGGTGAGTTGAAATTCTTCTTTGGACTCCAAGTTAGACAGACTGATGATGGCTTGTCCATATCCTAGTCTAAGTTCACCAAGGAGTTAATTAAGAAATATGGCATGGAGTCATCCTCCACCATGAGAAATGCAATGGGGTCAAGTATGCCTATAGGCAAAGATGATGCAGGAAAACCTGTAGATGATTATTTCTATAGAGGGATAATTGGCTCCCTTCTTTACTTAACTGTTAGTAGACCAGACATCATGTATGCTACATGTGTTTGTGCTAGGTATCAAGTTTGCCCTAAAAAATCTCATTATACTGCTGTCAAAAGAATTTTGAGATATCTTAAGGGAACACCAAATCTTGGCCTTTGGTACCCTAAGAATAGAGATTTTCTACTAACAGGTTATTCAGATGCATACTTTGCAGGATGCAAAGAAGATAGGAAAAGCATCAGTATCACATGTCAGTTCTTAGGTGGAAGATTGGTGTCATGGAGCAGCAAAAAGCAGACAAGTGTGGCTATATCCGCTGCTGAGTCTGAATATGTAGCTGCAGGCATTTGCTGTGCTCAGCTGTTATGGATACAACATCAACTTCAGGATTATGGCATCAAGGTAAGTAGAACCCCATTATATTGTGATTCTACTAGTGTCATTTCTATTGCTAGAAATCATGTTTCTCATAGCAGAACTAAGCACATAGAAATCAGATTTCATTTTATTAGAAATCATGTTGAAAAAAAAGACATAAGCTTAGAATTTGTCAACACTAATTTTCAAATTGCTGACATGTTCACCAAACCACTGGATGAAACTAAATTCAATTACTTTAAAATTGAATTAGGCATGCTGAATTTAGAATAAGAATGGTAAAAATGACGAAGTAATTCTGTGTCGACACATAAAGAAATTTATGTCGATACTTAGTAGTTGGTGTCGACACATAAGGAAAATTCTGTCGACACATCAAGAAATTTGTGTCGACACTTAGAATTTGGTGTCGATATATAGCTCTCTTGACACTTAGATATTGGTGTCGACACAAACAGTCGTCTGTGTCGACACGCAGAAATTAGTATATACTCTTAAGGTTGTCTGTGTCGACACATCACAATTGGTGTCGACATATAGTATTATAATACCTTTAAGATCTCTGTCGAGACTTTAGTAGTCCGTGTCGACACTATCCCAACTGTGTCGACACAATTAGCAAATTTCCACCCGCCTTTTGGCCTTCTTTTAGAAATGTATAAATAGGTGGAAACAAGACCTTGTCGACCACGCTCTCAGAATTCTCGACAAACCATTTGTGTCGACAAGATCTTCATCTCTCTTCTCCTCAATCTCTCATCCCTAATGGGGCCAAAAATGGAAGAAAACATCAACGAGGGATATTAACTAGTTCGCAATACATTTGAGAGTGCAACGCCAGAAATCTAAGCCGTGATTACCCTAATCACCGACAATGGATTAGAGTACTTGGTCTCAGAACCTACCAGGATATGGAAGAAGGAGGTTCTTGAATTCTATTCGTCGGCATCACTGGATTCGAAGGGAATCAAAATTAAATCATCTGTCCAAGGAACTAAGGTCAAACTCTTATAGAAGAGTTTAAGTAAGACACTTCAGCTTCCTAGGGTTAAGGAAGAAGATGACATATCATCTTCCATGACAAAAGATGCTCTCCAATGTTGTGGACTGGATCCCACTACCAAGATTGGATCATCTATGAATAGGAAGGGAATGAATTCTCAGGGCAAATTTCTCTCTGAGATTATAGGCAAGGTTATACTGTGCAAATCAGGAGGACATGAAAGGATTTCAGCCTATATGTTCAATCTCATGATCAGGGTTATATTCAAGGCGAAAACAAATTGGTCTGCAGTTGTTTTTGACAAGATCAAAGAAAGTATCAAAAAACCTAATCTGGGCAGAATACTAAGCTTGTATCTAGCTTTGAATATTCTAGAGGTGATGAATCAGACTACTGGTTATAAGATTAATCATATGAGGAAAATGGACATAAGAATACTATCCAGATGGGATAGGGTACTGACAAAGGATGTCTCTACACCTCAGAAACCCTAGAAACAAGTTCAGACAAAGAATAAAACTCAACACACGCCAGCTGAATATTCTAGTGATTCAGAAGAAGAAGTTGTTTTAGCTCAGATGGAGAAGGACCAGAGAGTTCTCAAAAATCTCCTGCTCTAGAAATTGTAACTGATGCTCAGATGAAGGGGGAGCAGATTCCTGCAACCAACATCCCAGTGGATCAGCTAATGAGCCACTTCAAGTTTCAGCTCAACAAGTGCAATCAACTTCTGGTGGTCTATTGAGCAAGAGCCAAATGTCCAAACAACTGCATTGGACAGTGAAGCAGCCACTCAATCTATCTTTGAGGTAATACATGATATAAATCAAGCTGCTATAGATACTGAGAGTGATGCACTGGACGTGCATATGAATGAAGCTGATAAAACAAATCAGTACAATGTCCCTGAGCATGAAATTCCAAGGGAAGAAACTTTTGAATTTGAAGGAGGACCATCTGCTGAGAAAGAACAAGTTATTCCTCCAGTTCAACTGCAACAAGAGGTCACTTTAGAAGAACTATTTCCTAATTTACTAGGAGCAAGAACTGAGGGGGATAAGCTAAGAACTGAGAAGGTGCTACCCATTGTTGCCACTAGTCCAAAGGACATAGTGGACATAGATACTTCATCTGATTCCTCAGAAGATGAAGTAGCCTCCAGGGCTAAGAAGAGAAAACTTGTGGAGCTCAGTAAGAAGAGCTCAAGCTATAAGAAAAACTTGCAAACTACCCCACAAATACAAGCACCTGCATTTGACTTATGTTCCCTTTTAGTGTCACTACAAATGAAGTTAGATGAGCAAAGAGTTGCTCTTGAGAAATATGTGGATGAGAGTCAAAAGAACTACAATCTACCTTGGCCCAAGACATCAAATCCATCAGATTTGAACTCAATCTGCACAAAATGGAAATGACTGAATGCTTCCAAAAGGGAGGTCATGTTGTTGTCTACTTGGCCAAGCAACAACAGGAGGCCAAGAATCAGATAGATGACATTGCCATAAAACAAGGATATGTTCTGGAGAATCAAATTAGAATGAATCACAATCTCACAGAATCTCATAATGTTATTGTCACAGAACTCCAGAATAAAACCACTGCTTTCACTGAAAACATGGTTAAAGAAAAGTCTGAGTTTGATAAACAACTCAAAGTAGATTTGGCTAATGTCCACACTGCTATTCAGGACTCTCAAAAGGTAATTGCTGATCAACTGCAGAAATTCAAAGCCTACTATAAAGAAGGAACCAATTACCTAGCTAATCAGATAAGATTTCAAAAGGATGATCTCAGAGACAAAATTGAAAGAGAAGTCATAAAGGGGGAGAGAGTATTAGTCAATGCAGGCTCAGAACATGCTAAATGGATAACCAATACCATCAGGGCAACTCTTGGTTATCCACCCCTTTGTGATGTATATCATTGACTAAGGGTTATGACTTCTCTAAATAGGGGGAGATTGTTGGGTACATTGGAAACTATGTACCTGATTTGGAGAAGCCTCACCTAACTCAATGATATTCATCAATGTGTATTTTATGGGTTATTGAGTTTCAATGTGTCGGTTAAGGAAATGCAGAAAAAGTTTCTAAGTACAAGTGTCGACACTTGAGAAGAATGGTGTCGACACCAGGAGCCAAATTGTGTCGACACACAGGACTTGTGTCAACACACAGAAATTCTATCGACAATAATTGTATCGACACACAAGACTTGTGTCGACACAGAGCAAAATTCTGTCGACAACAATTGTGTCGACACACAGGACTTGTGTCGACACACTCCAAAATTCTGTCAACACCAACTTTGTCGAGATTAGAAGCTATTGTGTCGACACACAGGACTTGTGTCGACACATTCCACAGAAGATGTGTTGAGAAGATGAAGAATGGCTGTGTCGACATTATAAGAGTTCTGTCGACATCATCAAGAGTTGTGCCGACACATGGTCTATTTGTGTTGACACATTTGAAGTATTGTCTCAACACTTTTCTACTGAGATAGAATATAATGAAGTATTAGGTATCACGACTGAAGACTTGACAGCTGTCATAACTAACAAAGCTGTTGCATTTATCAGAGCTATCAGAAGACCGTTATAAACTGAATCAGCTGGTAACCTCAGATGGATCTATATAAAGACCTATTCTATCATCAAACTGAGAGAGATCCAACAAGAGAGTGAAGGTCTGATCCAGAGATCAACAAGTCTCTAAGGGCAGATCTTGAACAAGTCTGCAAGAAAAATTCAGATCTACATCTGAAAGAAGAGGAAGCTGGATTGAGGATCATCTCCAACTTCACAAGAAGATCAACCTTACTTTGTTCAGATTCAAGAAACTTTGAAGAAGCTAAGACAGGTTGAATCTTAAGTAGTCAGATCTATCAAGAACTGATCAAGAAGCCTTCACCCCTTTCTCTCTCTACCTGGGTGAAGGATTTATTCTTTTTATAATCAATTTTCTCTGTAGGATCTTTTATAGATCTGAGTGTAAGAGAGTAATCTCTCTGAGTTGTAAGCCTAAGTTTATAAAGGCTTAGGTAGGGCTGAGTGCCTGAGGTAGGGGATTAATTTCTCTGAGCTGTTGGCCTGGTGAAAGAGGCTGAGGTAGGGCTGGATTGTCTAAGTTGTAGGAGTGTGGACTGACTATGAGGTAGGATTCTCTGGAAGAATCTGAGTTGTAGCACTTGGTGAAGTGTGAGCTGTAGGAACCTTTCAGGGTTCTGAGTTGTAAGATCTGTGGATCTGAGAAGAAAGAAGGGAGTTAGGCCGAATCTACTATACTACTAGATAGGCGATGAGGGAAAGAAAAATCTGCTATCTTATGAGATGCAACTTATGGCTAGAAAGGAGGAAGAAAATGGCAATAGGTCTCAGTACAAAGAGAAATCTGTGGCCTTCAAGGTTGAAGCCCCAAAGAAGGATAGGAGGATATCTCCATCTCCTCCTAGGAAAGCTGCTGAAGTTAACTCAGATAATTTTGACAACAACACATCAGACAGCCCTAATTCTGATGAAGATTTTGCTGCCTTCACAAGGCAATTCCAAAGATTCTTGAAGAAAAATAGTGGAGAACCAAGGCATCCTCCTCACAGTCCAAGGATGACTATTACCAGAAAAAGAAATCTTCTAAAAAGGACAGGTATGGCACTAAACCTAGCAAATTAATTTCTTCTAAGATTATTTGTTATTGTTGTAACAGGTTTGGACATGTTGTTGCTGACTGCCTGGATAAAAGATATGAATCTAGTGACAAGAAGAAACATCAAAATAAGGGCAAGAAGTAGAGATCGTTTGTTGCAAAGAAGCAGAAAATCTGGACTGATTCCTCATCATCAGATTTAGGAGAAGAGGCTGAAGCTGAAGCCTATATTGGATTATTCACTACTGAAGAGGATCTAGTAGAATCAGAATTCTTGCAATTGCTAGACTTTATAAATGGGGTTGAAGATCATCATTGTAGAGGGCTGATGGCTTTTTCTAAGGAAGATCAGTGTCAGGATCAGCCTGGTCCCAGTAAGGTAAACAGTCTATCTCTAGGTTATGATTATTATACTGGATCAGAATTAAAAGCATCTGCATCAAGATATGAGGATGACTCTAAATCTGAATGGGATGTTCATCAACTAGTGGATGAGTATGGTGATCTGTTGCAAGCTCTTAAGAGAAGCAAAATCCTTATCAAAGAACAGGCTAAGGAAATTGCATCTCCTCAATTGGCTGCATCAGATTCAGCAAAAATGCTGGATTTGAAGATGAATGAAATTGCCAAACTGAAAAACATAACTGTTTTTTCATATGGGTACAATTACCTTCAAAAATGATCAAATCAAGAGTCTGGAAGTCATACTTCAAAGAGAGAAGGATCTTGTGGCTAAATTCTCAAAGCCAAAGTCAGTCTTACCCTTAATTGATGACTTCATCGTCCAAAATGGTAAGACAGGGTTAGGATTCAAGGGAAGAACTAGGGCAGCTAATTCTAAAAGAAAAGGCAAAGCCCCAGTTCAGCCAGTAGCCTCCAAACCACCTATTTCTTTCAGGAAAGTGATGCAGCCTACTAACAGCTTTGACCATGACAATAAACATGGTCACTGTAAGATTGGTGGTCAGAATGACAAGGGTGTAAATGCCAATAGGGTAGCCCATGGACAAACACACCATGTTCTTCATGAATCATCAGTGGTTGATGCACCGACCCCAGCACTCAATAAAAGGACTGTTGACAACAATGTTGTTAAGACTGTACTTAAAAGAAGATACAACATATATGACTGCTGGTGTTGTGGAAAAGTGGGTTATTATGTCATTGATTATTGGCACAACACTATAGTCAGGAAAAATACAAGCTTACCTATCAAAAAGGCTGCAGGCAAGTATGTCAAGTTTCAGTCTAACATGAACCTAAAACCCAATAATTATTGGGGTTCTAAGGTTAAGTAATGTTATTTGATGCAGGTGAGTCCAAGTGGCCATACCCCAATATGGTACTTGGACGGTGGATGTTCCAGGCACATGACTGGAATAAGAAGGATGTTGAAGGATTACTCTCCCATAGAGAATGGACCCAAAGTGATCTTTGGTGAATCTGAAAAGGGGATCATCAAAGGGTTTGGTAACATTTCCAATAGCTCTATCACTATTACCCAAGTGGCTTATGTAAAAGGTCTGAAACATAACCTAATAAGCATAAGCCAACTAAGTGATCTTGGTTATGACACTTCTTTCATTAAGAATGGGTGTCAAATTAGATGGGCAAGTGATCAAGAGGTCATCTTATCAGGCTATAGAAAAGGAAATGTTTATTGTCTAAATTTTGTGAGTGAGAATAAAGATTCTCCTATTTTCCTAGTAGCAGATGAGAAAGCCTCTCATTGTGTCAAATGGCACAAGAGGCTTGCTCACCTTAACTACAAGACCATTGGTCAACTCTTTAGTAAAAAGTTAGTGACAAATGGTCCTCAAGTCAAGTACATCAAGGAGGGTGTATGTTCAGCTTGTCAAAAAGGTAAACAGACCAAGACATCCTTCTACAGTCTTGATACCAAAGACTCAGTGAGTTGTTTGTACATCCTGCAAATGGATCTATTTGGTCATATGTTAGTTCATAGTCTAGGTAGGAAAGTTTATACATTTGTGATTGTGGATGTCTATTCTAGATTTACATGGGTTTTCTTCCTAAGGCAGAAATCTGAAACTCCTACTGTCTTCCACAATTTTGTTAGGCAAATTGTGATGATGACACTGTTGAATCAGGAATTCAACCTGATTACAATGAAGGGGTTCAACAGGAAGTAGCTCAAATCATCTATCATCCTCCAGATTTTGATGGAATTCACTATGCAGTACAACAAATGTACAGTCCTCTAGAAGAGGTACAGAATGTGATTATTGAAAAGGTTGAAATGTCTGGAGCTGCTTTGCAAAGAGAGCAAGAAGCGCAAAGAGCTAGGGATGCTCAGAAAGAAGCTTAATTATCTAAGAAAAGGTTTAGAGAGCGGGCAGAATTAAAGCCTGATTTTGAACAATGGAGTCCTACTTCCAGAAATATTATTCTCACTGTCTGGCAAGCTGTTAAAGACAATATGCATGATAGAGATAAGTGGTATTCTGAACAAGAATGGTGCAAATATCAGAAGCAGCAAGATGTCATATATCAGTTTAGAAGTGATCTCAAAGCTGGAAAAATACCTGCAACCTCTGTGGAGCCTAGAAAATACTTTCCAAAGCCTTATCATTATTTTGAAAGGAAAAAGGTCAAGGCTGAAGAGCTCAGGAAGAAGGATCTGAAAGGAAAGAAGTCAGCTGATGACACAGAAACTAATGTACAAGCTAGATTCAGTCTAGCAAAGGAATTGTCATCAAGGAGCATGATCAATCCTAGAGTTAGATGGACTAGGCTTAGGTCTATGTAAAATTTTGGTCTAAATTCCGGTTATTCTATATTGCTGAACATATATTAATAAATTCCTTGGTTTAGCCTTAATTTAATACATGAAGGTTTGTGAAGCATGATTAATATGTTATAACATATTCTGTGATGATATTGTTACATGCTATGACTGCTTATGGTTAATCTTGACTTTGAAATAAATGTTTACATCATAATCTTTGTTTTATTATAAGTGATGTATATCATTTACTAAGAGTTATGACTTCTCCAAATAGGGGGAGATTGTTGGGTACATTGAAAACTGTGTACCTGATTTGGAGAAGCCTCACCTAACTCAATGATATTCATCAATGTGTATTGGATGGGTTGTTGAGTTTCAATATGCAGGTTAAGGAAATGCAGAAAACATTTCTAAGTACAAGTGTCGACACTTGAGAAGAATGGTGTCGACACCAGGAGCCAGATTGTATCGACATACAGGACTTGTGTCGAAACAAAGAAATTCTGTCGACAATAATTATGTCGACACACAGGACTTGTGTCGACATACACAGAATTCTGTCGACAATAATTGTCTCGACACACAGGATTTGTGTCGACACACACTAGAATTCTGTCAACACCAACTTTGTCGAGACTAGAAGCTATTGTGTCGGCACACAAGACTTGTGTCGACACATTCCACAGATGCTGTGTTGAGAAGATGAAGAAGGGCTATGTCGACATTATGAGAGCTGTGTCGACATCATCAAGAGTTGTGTCGACACATGGTCTATTTATGTTGACACATTTGAATTATTATCTCTGTGGAAACCACCCGTCACCACACATCTTCCCAAAACCCCGAGGTGATAGGAAGGGGGGACGAGGATACATAAACACCAAGGACCACCCGCTGCAGGCGATGTGGGACTAATCCATCCACGGGATGGCGGGGATATTCCGTGGATGGCAGGGATATTCCGCCACATGGGGGGCCCACCGGGGTCAACACCCAGACCTAGAACACGATGGGGAAGCCCAAATATGCGGTCCCACACACACCCAATCCCGCTGGACCTTTGTTCTCAACACACCCCCGCAGCGGGATGGCTCTGATACCATGTGGAAACCACCCGTCACCACACATTTTCCCAAAACCCTGAGGTGATAGGAAGGGGGGACGGGGGTACATAAATAGCAAGGACCACCCGCTGCAGGCGATGTGGGACTAATCCATCCACGGGATGGTGGGGATATTCTGCCACACGGGGGGCCCACCGGGGTCAACACCCAGACCTGGAACGCGATGGGGAAGCCCAAATATGCGGTCCCACACACACCCAATCTCGCTGGACCTTTGTTCTCAACATTCTCGACATGTTTTTGCGGAGATAGAATACAATGAAGTATCAGGGGTCATGACAGAAGACTTGGTTGCTGTCATAACTAACAAAGTTGTTGCATCTATCAGAGCTGTCAGAAGGCCATTATAAATCAGATCAGCCGGTAACCTCAGATGGATCTATATAAAGACATGTTCTATCATCAAACAGAGTGAGATCCAACAAGAGAGAGAAGTTCTGATCCAGAGATCAACAAGTCTCTAAGGGCAGATTCTGAACAAGTCTGCAAGAAAAATTTAGATCTACATCTGAAAGATGAGGAAGCTGGATTGAGGATCATCTCCAACTTCATAAGAAGATCAACCTTACTTTGTTCAAATTCAAGAAGCTTTGAAGAAGCTAAGACAGGTTGAATCTTAAGCAGTCAGATCTATCAAGAACTGATCAAGAAGGCTTCACCCCTTTCTCTCTCTACTTGGGTGAAGGATTTATTCTTTTTATAATCAATTTTCTATGTAGGATCTTTTATAGATCTGAGTGTAAGAGATTTATCTCCCTGAGTTGTAAGCCTAAGTTTATAAAGGAAGAGGTAGGGCTGAGTGCCTGAGGTAGGGGATTAATTTCTCTAAGCTGTAGGTATAGTGAAAGAGGCTGAGGTAGGGCTGGATTACCTGAGTTGTAGGAGTGTGGACTCACTCTGAGGTAGGATTATCTGGAAGAATCTGAGTTGTAGCACTTGGTGAAGTGTGAGCTGTAGGAACCTTTCAGTGTTCTGAGTTGTAAGATCTGTGGATCTGAGAAGAAAGAAGGGAGTTAGGCTGAATCTAGTATACTGCTAGATAGGCGAAGGGGAAAGTGGATGTACCCATCACTTGGGGAACCACTATAAATCTGTATGTATTCTGTGTTGGTTGTACTTGTTTTTTAAACTGTATTGTGATAATTGCTGAATAAGTTGTCTAGCAGTAATATATTTTATCAGCCTTAATAAAAAGGAATTGAACCTATTCACCCCCCCCCCCCTCTAGGTGTTTAGGATCTCTTGAAACTAATTCTTTCACTCAGCTCAGAGTAGGGACTCTAAGTTCGTTGATCAGCGATCGACAATCGTCGAGCCGAGTTCGAAGAACTTTGAACTAATTCTCTGAACTCTTAAAGACTGCATTTCTTCTAAGACTGGATCTCTGGTTTCTTTTGAGGGCTGGATCAAAGTTTGTCTAACCTGGTTAAACTGACCTACACCTTAGAACTAACAATTTGACCCTAGGCTATACATGGAGGGTCAATAACCTAATAGTGAACTAGACCAAATCCAAATTAGGGACCCAACAATCTCACCCTATTTGGGTAAGGTCACTATGAACAATAGAAAAAAGGAAAATCACAAAGAATAAAAGATATCTGACAGAATTTAAAATTATTCAGCAGATATTAATAATAGTGCCTTGTGAATAACAAATAACAGATAACAGTTCTAATCAAAAATATAGAAAGAAAAATTGTTGAAGCTTTCTTTGAGTTCTTCTTCTGTTCATCTGAGGCTGGTCTGGTGAAGATGATTTCCCTTTTGGGATCTGCAGCTTCCAGTTTTGTCATTTTCATGTAACTTGCTCCAAGGATTGTCACAGAGGCATATCTTGGTACAACTGCTTCTAGAAGTAATGACATATAAGCATCAACATTAAAAAGATTATGTACCTGGTATTTATCTAGCTCTTTCTTTTTGTAGGAGGACATGATAGTATACTGTGAGGTGTCTTGTCTTTCTTCCTTTGCTTTCTTGATCTGGGAAATACCTATTAATTCTTGAAATCTGGCGATTCTGGAGTTGGGGTCCATTTCTGGATCATAAACTGGAGAAAGAGGCCTTTCAGGAGATGCTTTATCTGGTTGATCCTCTTTAGAAGTTTTGTGTTGTTTGTTGTGCCTTTGATGTTGTTGTTGCCTGCTGCTGCTTCTAGAACCATGTTGTTGTCTGTTGTAGGTAGGTTTTGACAGATGTGAAGATGCAGATTTATGGACTTGAGAAACACTTCCAGAAGATAATACTACAGGAGGAGGAGGACCTCTCCTAAATTTAGGAGGTGGACAGTATCTCCTGCTCTTCTTCCTGGCTTTTTGCTCATTCTTGGAATACCTCATCCATTTTTGGGTGTCTGGAATGAGTGTTATATTATGCATGATGTAATAAGGAATATCAACAGAAGGATTAGGCTTAGGAACAGCCTTTGGAGGACTAGCCATCTTCTTTGCCTTTCTTTTCTTTGTACTAGTATTTTCAGAGTCATCTGACTCATTATCATCATCACTAGAAGAATTTTCTGGATTGTCATAAAGAGCATCCAACTGCTTTAGAAAATCTGCTAAGATTCCAGCAATCTGTGGTTGTGCTTGACTTATTGGCTCTGCAAAACTTTCTGTAGCAGTCTGAATACTTTCTTCTTCTTCTTCCATGTCAGTAAACAAAATATCATCCAGATTGGGCATAGGAGATTCACACCAGCCAAAGGTTGGTGGAGAGAAAGCCTTTTGCTCAGGAACAGGATCACTAATATCTTCAACAGCTGAACTTTCTGTAATCACAAGAGCTGCAAGACTTGCCTTTAGTTGATCTACAACTGCAGGACTTATTGGAGCAGTATAAACTATAATAGTTTTAGAGTTTTGTACATCAAAACTTGGTAAAGTATTTCTGTAAGCAGAATTAAAAGAATTCAGTAAAGAATTTAAATCAACTGTAGGATTTATAATGAAATCAACAATATTTGTTATTTCTACAACTGTATCAGCCATGTCAGTATCAGAATTAATTATATCTATTATTTCAGTTGGAGTGTCTGCCTCTGCTGAATGATCAATCATTTCAGAATCTGCTTCTACTGCTACTGGAGGAGGAACTTCTTCATGGAACAACTCCCCCTGACTGGTTCTAGAGGGTCCTGAAGCCAGTCTCCAGAAGAAGGAACAAAGGAGAGAGCAGCAATTCTGGTAGAGAGAGAAATAAAGGAGGTAGAGAGAGGAGCAATAGCTTGTTCTATTAATTGCTCAAGAGTGGGAGAAATGAATGCTAGAAGATCTTTTGCTATGTTAGAGAAATTTAAGTAGAGGGGTTTAGGAGCAGAGGTAGTATAAGGGGTGTGATGCCCACAGTTGGAATATACAGAGAAGGCATGAGAGAAATCTGTATGAGTGTATTCAGGAAATGTGGAAGGAGGGATGGATGGAATTTCAGTAGTATAAGTAGGAACTGTGGCAGTGCGTGTTGAGGTGGTGTCCTGAACAGGAGATGGAACTGGTGAATGGTGTGGATATGGTTGAGGAGGAGACAGTAGATTGAAGTTGGGCTGTGAGGATGTGGATGGAATATCAGATACATGAGTTTGAAGTGGAGATGGAGGAGGTGGAGATGGAATTTCCTCATGGATGATGATGGGAGAATGTGGAGGTGATGGTGGTGGAAGAGGTGAAGTTATTGTTGTTTTTATGGAGGAGGTGAAGGAACGTTGGTAGATGGAAGAACTTCTTATGGAGGTGGTGCAGAGGCTATGACTGCCCTGGTGTCCTCAGAAGTTGTCCTGGAATAGGAGGTCCTAGATGGTTTAGGGATGGTCCTCTCCCATCTGCCAAATAAGGCAGAGATTATCCTCTTGGAGGCATTAATGAATATGGTCTGGAAGACCAGTGATTCAGGTGTCTTGTCTTGGAGGAAAATTCCTAATATCCTCGCAAAGCAAACCTCTTTCTTAGAGTTCTTTTTCTTAATCAACTGAAACAATATCTTTTCCCAATTTACTGATTTCTTAGTTACCAGAGCACACATCACCAAGAATTGGTGCCTGGTTATATAATCATGGGCTGTATGTTTGCCCAACAAAACCTTTCCGACAATATCTGCCAAAAACTTATACTGAACAGCGAGATTCTTCTTCAGAAGCTTATTAGGGTTTCCTTCAGAGTGACCCATTATACTCAGCATATTATCATATTCAGAGTTTTCTATTTCAATATCATCTTCTCCACTTGCCAAATCATAAATCTCAGTTAAAATTTCAGGGGTTAGAGTCACCTAATAGCGGCCAATAGTACCAATCATTGTGTGTGCGTCTGGGGAGGTTGAAGTAAAAAACTCATTCTCTTATTTCATTTGCGGGCAACTTGATCCTTGTGCTCATGAATTTCTTTAGTTTCTATTCTTCAAACAACTGGAGAATGTCTGTGAAGATCTGATCAGTGTGGGTGAAGGAATCAAAGTCGATGTCAAAGCCAGTGTCATACTTCATGCTAGAGAGGGAGAGCACCGGAATCACCATTGATTTTTCTGCAAAAATAAGAGAGAGAGCAAGAGCAAGAGAACAGAAAGCGCAAGATGGAGCACGAGAAAAACCTAGATATGCGGTTTTGAGAATATGAAGCGGCGGGCTCTGTCTTGCGAAAAATACAAAATCTCCGTTCTCAGGTCGACGAAAAAATTTCATGAATAAATGATATCATCGAACTTGTTGGAACACCCTATTACTAATTTGGGTCAGGATCACTATGTCTCTTAGGAAACTTGTTTTTGACCTCATTGTATAGATCTAAAGGTCAAGTAGAATTGAGTCTAAGGGTTAGTACTTAGGTTTGGAAGCTGCCCTCAAGACCAAGGTTTTTCAGTTTGGAAACTAAGTCATTTCGTCGAGCTCAGTACGACGAATCGTAGAACTCCAATCGACGATCGTTAAGCTCACTTCGATGGATCGTCGAACTCCATTCGACAATCGCTGAGCTCAACTTCAACAAGTCGTCGAACTCCATTCTACGATCTTCGAGCTCAGATCGACGATCTTGACTCCAGTTTGGTTCTCAATCTCCGAGCTCAGTTCGATGATAGTTGAGCTCAGATCGACGATCTCTGCTTCTGTCCAAGTCCAAATCTCTGAGCTCAGTTCGACGACAGTGGAGCTCAGTTCGACGTTTTTTTGAAGAGTTCAATGTTTTTTAAAATTCAAATTTGGACAGCTGTGGAATTATTGTCAGCATTTAATTCAGAGATCTTGTAGCCGTTTTTCATTTAATCTGGAGCAAGTTTCAAGGAATTATCAAGGAATGTTTTTTTGGACTTTCCTTTAGAAGACAATTACAGTTAAGGAAGTCATTTATGACAGGCTAACAGCTATCTTGACAGTGGATCATTTCTATTCAGACATCAAGAGATTAAAATATTAGATTTTTCAGAACTGAAAAAGAAGAACAAGGAGAGACACATATTCTGCAATATTCATTCTCTGCAAAACTTCTTTTGCAACAACTCTTACAACAACAAACACACAAGAGAAAGAGAAAGAGTTGCAGACATCCTTAGTCTCAAAGATTCACACAAGAACACCAACACTAAAAGGAGATCAACAAACTGAAATCTTCAGATCTCTTTTGATTCAAGTGTTCAAGGCCATCATCATTCAAGACTCCAGACACCTCACATTTCAGCTGTTGCTGAAATCATCATTTGCTGGAGATCAATTTTCTGAAGTCCTATCACCCTACTGCAAAGCTTCACTTCCTGAACAACTACAGATCTTAGGGGGAGCTTTGACAATATCCACAATCTTCTCTCTGACTGTTGACAGAGAAGATCTTCTTATCCCTCTCTCTCTCTCTGTTGTAAAGAGTTTTTCAAACTCCCTTCAAAAGTTTGTGTGTGGTTTTTGAGCACCTTATCAAAAGCTCATTGGTGGCAAGACACCTGATCAAAAAATCTGGTTTAGTTTTTGAGCACCTTAACAAAAGCTCATTGGTACCCAGGACACCTGATCAACTCATCCTGCAGTGGATTCCTACCTAGGGTGGTAGAAGAGTGGATATACCAAGATTGATTGGGGAACCATTATAGCTCCTTGTGTCTTCTGGTTGCTTGTGTTTCTTTTGTTTCTGGCTGTGGTTTGTGACTAGGTTGCTCTGTGATTAGATAGTTTCTGTGATTAGATTTACTCTTCATTATTTGCTTCCCTGTTCACATAAGAATACAACAACTGTTGTAAAAGTTTTTAGCAAGCACCATACTCTATTCACCCCCCCCTCTAGAGTATATCAGTTCTAACTCAGATCTAACTCACACTTTCAATTGGTATCAAAGCGAGGTTGGTTAAACATACCACATCTCAGTGGTTGCACAGGCTAACACTTGAACCCATAGATCCCTAGTTAGATCTGCTTGTTTTGATTTTGTTATTAGAATTTTTTTACAAATCATGGCCCAAAACAAAGATTATGCTAGCACCAGACCTCTAGTGTGCAATCTATCCAAGTTTGCACTTTGGAAGACAAGGATTAGACTCTACATGAATTCTATTGATGAGGACATTTTTAATTCTGTTTTGACAGTGTGTCCAAGACCTCCAGAGAACACAAGCACAAATGTTGTTCCACCTCCCTCAGGAACAGATGCAGAGATCAAGAAGTGGAAGGTAGTAGATGCAAAGGCTATGAACATCTTAGCCCATACTATGTCTGATGACATTTTCCAAAAGGTAGCTGAATGCAACTCAGCAAAGGAGATCTGGGACAAGCTATCTGAAATAGTCTCAGGATCAGCTGATGAAAGAAAGGACAGGAGATCCCACCTCATATCCCAATATGAGAATTTCAAGAAAGGAGAAGCTGAGTCAGTAGCTGAAATGTATAACAGAATCAGTCTGATAGTCAATGAACTGAAGACTCTGGATAAAGAGATCTCAATGACTGAGCTAAATGACAAAATCCTAATGTGCTTCCCAAGCACTTGGGACTCAAGAATCTGGCCAATCAAGGATGCCAAAAGTCTGAATGAGATTACAACAGAATCTCTCTTGGGCAAGCTCAAGTCTTATGAGCTGCTCATTAAGAACAGAGAAGAAGAGCAGAAGGCTGCCTCACCAGCCACAAGAAAGGAAAAGACAATAGCTTTCAAAGCCACTGAAGATCAGCCTGAAGACAAGGTCACAGGCAATGATGAGCTGCTTAGTTGCTGGCCAAAAGATTTTACAAGATGGCCAGAAAGGACTTCAGGAAGAGATCATACAAAGAGCATGACAAGCCAAGGTATGATAAATCAAATAATAAAGAAACTATTTGCTTTGGTTGCAGGAAACCAGGCCACATTGTGCCTGACTGTCCAGAGAACAAAAATAAGGACAGAAAGGATAAGAGAGAAAGAAGAAAAGATAAGGATTTCAAGAAGAATAGTAATGACAACCCCTCCTCAAGCAAGAACAAACACACAAGGAAGGGATTTGTTGCTGAATCTTGGAGTGAGACTGAAGAGGAATCAGAAGCTTCATCCAGCTCAAGTGATGATGAAGATGATGCTGAAGAGAAGGAGTTCTGCATGATGGCAATCAATGCCTCTCAACATAATTCAGATGCAGAAGAGTCAGAGTCAGACTCAGAGACTCAACCTGAAGAAGACCAAGTAATAGACTCATTTGATTTCAATTATGAGGACTTTAAGTATGAATTTAAAGCACTGTGCTTCGACTTATTAAAATCTGAGAAGGAAATTATCTCTCTCAGAAATCAATTGTCTGAACACAGTTCTTTAAAATCAGAAAACCTCAAACTCTCTAAGGAGTTGGAGTGCTGTAGGGAGCAGATAGCTTCACTGAAAAGTGAGCTATCATAGGCCAAAAGCTTGAAGAATCCCTTAATGGGAGAAGCATCAAGCTAATGGACATCACAAGCACAGTGAACTCCAGATTCAATAGTACACTGGGCTTGGGTGCTTCATCCAGCCAACCTATAGTACTAACAACCCCAATTAAATTTATCTTTGATAAAGGGAAGGGAGTTGTAGAGGTAGCTAGGAAAAATTCTGATCTGCCTAAGAAAACCAAGTTCCAGCAGAAATCATCGAACAGAGCTCGATGATCGCCGAATGCAGATCGACGATCTCAGGCAAAATCGTCGAACTCAGGTCGACGATCTCTAATTCATGAACTCTGCCACAGTCGACCGTCGAACGGAGCTCGACGATCTAACCCAAGATCATCGAACGCAGCTCAACGATCGTCGAACAGAGATCAGAGCCTTGGAAATTCTTTCAAGGGTAAATCAAAATCCAATACTAGGGGTCCTTCATTCCAAAGATTTAACCCTTATACTAAATGGATAATACCTCCAAGGAGATATCATCCTGAAGGTTATAAGAGTCAACTAGGGATGTCATTTATTTCTGAATTTAAAGGTTATCAACCTAGGCCCAAGGTAAACTGGGTCAAAAACAAGTGAATTATTTTATGTGCAGGTGAAGACCTATCCAACATCAAACCAATAATGGTATTTGGATAGTGGGTGCTCAAAGCACATGACAGGAAGCAAGGACAATCTCACATCCTTTAAAGTCAAGCTTGGACCCAAAGTCATATTTGGTGATTCAAACTTTGGACTGACAAAAGGATATGGTGCAGTTCAAATTGGCACAGTCACATTCAAGAAAGTAGCCTATGTGGAAGGACTGAAGCACAATTTGATCAGTATCAGTCAGCTATGTGATGAAGGCTACCAGGTGACTTTCAGCAAAGCCTTATGCAAGATGAAGTCAGAGGACAACACAACTGTGTTGACATGTAAAAGGAAAGGTAACATCTATTTAGTAGACTTTCTTTCAACTGAAGTAGATATTTGTTGGTTTAACTCTGTTAGTAGACCTAATGTTTTATGGCTTAAGAGACTAGGGCATATAAACCTTAGAATCATTGCTAGGCTATCCAAGGACAACCTTGTTAGAGGACTACCTTCTGGCCTATACAAGAAGGAAGGACTCTGTAGGGCTTGTCAATTAGGCAAGCAAACTAAAAATAGTTTCAAGTAACTTAATAAGATTGATTCACCTAGGATTTTGTATCTGTTACACATGGATCTCTTTGGACCCATTACACTACAAAGCTTAGGAGGGAAATCTTACACTTTAGTAGTTGTAGATGACTTCTCTAGATTCACATGGGTGTTCTTTCTGAGGAAGAAGTCTGATAACTTTAAGTGTTTGACAGAGTTTCTCAAATGTATACAGACTGAGTTCAATACTCACATTGCCCTAATCAGAAGTGATCATGGGACAGAGTTTGATTCTCTTCTTATGCAAGAGTTCTGTCAGAGTGAAGGGATCAGGCACACTTTCTCAGCTCCTATAACTCCTCAACAAAATGGGGTAGCTGAAAGGAAAAATAGAACCCTTATTGAATCTGCCACTACATTGTTGTCAGATGCTCACCTTCCTCTATCTTTTTGGGCAGAGGCAGTGAACACCTCCAACTATGTGCTGAACAGAAGTTTAATACATAAACAGAAGGGCAAGACTCCCTATGAATTACTCAAAGGGAAGAAACCTAAAGTAGATTACTTTAGAATTTTTGGTTGTATCT
Organism: Platanthera guangdongensis; assembly: GCA_039583875.1. NCBI lineage: Eukaryota > Viridiplantae > Streptophyta > Magnoliopsida > Asparagales > Orchidaceae > Platanthera > Platanthera guangdongensis. The sequence goes on along the minus strand of CM077157.1, from coordinate 110,849,635 downwards.
GTTACATACACAATAATGACAAGAAGTATTTAGCAAAATTTCAAGCTAAAGCTGATGAAGGAGTGTTTCTGGGATACTCCATGATCAGTAAGGCTTATAGGGTATATAATAAATCAACTCTTAAAATTGAAGAATCTGTTCACATATCTTTTGATGAAACTAACATGTCTTTCAAGGAGAAGAACACTTCTACCATAGAACCCTTGCAGGTACATTCTCTTGCTGAAGATTTGGACAGATTACAAATCATTCAAAAAGAGGAAAGTAGTGAAGATGAAGAAGACATTCAACATCATGAAGAGAAACCTCTTGAAGAGCCAGTTGTTGTACCACAAAAGGAAACAACAACACAGGTTGGTGAACAATCAACACCCCCTGTTGATTTAGTAACATCTAGAGACCATCCAATTTCCCAAGTAATTGGAGACATCTCAGCTGTTTTGCAAACTAGAAATCAGGTCAACCAAAACCCGTTGCACACTTGCTTCATATCTCAAATTGAACCTCAATCCATTCAAGATGCTGAGCAAGATCCACACTGGATCATTGCAATGCAAGAAGAGTTGCATCAATTTGAAAGAAACAAAGTTTGGGAACTAGTACCAAGGCCTAAGGATCACTCCATTGTTGGAACAAAGTGGGTGTTCAGAAACAAATTGGATGATCAAGGAGTAATTGTAAGGAACAAGGCAAGGCTAGTTGCTCAAGGGTACTCTCAAGAAGAAGGCATAGATTATGACCAGACTATTGCACCAGTTGCAAGATTGGAAGCCATTAGAATCTTCTTAGCATATGCAGCACACAAAGGCTTCAAAGTATACCAGATGGATGTAAAGAGTGCTTTTCTCAATGGAGACATCAAAGAAGAAGTGTACGTCAGACAACCTCCAGGTTTTATCTCTCCAACCCATCCTGATTATGTTTTTAAATTGAATAAAGCATTATATGGTCTCAAGCAAGCTCCTAGAGCATGGTATAAGACCCTAGCATGCTTTCTCCTGAAAAATGAGTTTATAAGCGGTAGAGTAGACCAAACTTTTTTTATTAGAACTCATAAGTCCCATACCCTACTAGTACAGATCTATGTAGATGATATTATTTTTGGTTCTACTGATTCAAATTTGTGCAGAAGGTTCTCCAACCTAATGCATTCTAAATTTGAAATGAGTAGCATGGGTGAGCTATCATTCTTTCTAGGATTGCAAATCAAGCAACATGTTGAAGGCATATTTATTTCTCAAACCAAGTATGCAAAAGAATTGGTTAAGAAATTTGGTATGTCTGAAGCATCATGCATGAAAATACCTATGCCTACTAATGTTGTATTGGATGCTGATGAACATGGGAAACCTGTTGATCAGACAACTTATAGAGCAATGATTGGCTCCTTATTGTACCTTACAGCTAGTACAACAGACATAATATTTGCTACATGCATATGTGCTAGATTCCAAGTAAACCCTAGAGGGTCACACCTAACCTTAGTAAAAAGGATTCTCAGGTATGTAAAAAGTTGTCCAAATCTAGGTCTTTGGTATCCAAGAGACTCAGCATTTGACTTAACTGGATTTTCTGATGCTGATTATGCTAGATGCAGAATTGACAGGAAAAGCACCAGTGGAACTTGTCAGTTTCTTGGTGACAGACTTGTCTCTTGGTTTTGCAAGAAACAAACATCTGTGTCAACTTCAACTGCTGAAGCTGAATATATAGCTGCAGGCAGATGTTGTTCACAAATATTATGGATTCAAAACCAACTCCTAGACTATGGCTACAACTTAGAGAAGTCAAAAATCTTTTGTGATAATACCAGTGCTATTTCTATAGCTCAAAATCCAGTCCTCCATAGTAGGACAAAACACATAGAAATTAGGCATCCCTTTTTAAGGGATAATGTTGAGAAAAATAAAATTGAACTTCAATATATCCTAACTGATTTGCAAAGGGGAGATATTTTCACCAAACCCTTGGATGAAAAGAAACACACCTTCTTCCTAAATCAGTTAGGAATGTTAGATGGAGGAAGTTTAAAATAATGACCAAGATTTTAAAACTCTAAAAATGACCAAGACTAAGCAAACTTCTCAATTTTTCTAGTGTCTAGAGTGTTGCTGGTCTCTGAACTGTGCTCGACGATTTTCCCCCGATCGTCGAACGGAGATCGACACTTTCCGAAATCGTCGACCAGAGTTCAACGCTTCTCAGATAGTGCTCAACTATCTCTCCAGGTCAACGATCGTCGAACGACGCTCGATGATTTTGTTTTCTGAACGATCGTCGAACGGCGCTCGACGATTTTGTTTTCTGAACTATCGTCGAACGGAGCTCGACGCTCTCCAATATCGTCGAAAGGAGATCGACGATATTGAAGACCTTGCAGATTCCTTTAGAAACCCCGATCGTCGAACTGAGTTCAACGATCTTTCCTTTTCTGCGTCGAACCCTAATATAAAATTCATTTTTCGGCCGTCGTTCTCCTTTTGCTCTTTTAATCTCTCCGCAAATTTTCTCTTTCCCTCCAAACCTCTCTACACTTGGTCGTTTGGTTGTTTATTTTTTGCAGCAAACCATGGCCGTCTCCGTCGCCGTTCTGGCCGCCATGAAATTTGATGCAGGATTCGATATTGATATGGATTCTTTCAGCACCAGTGATCAGATTTTCCAAAATATTCTAGAACTATTCAAGGAACAAAAGCTTGTTGCCATCATGTCCACCAGAATCAAATTGGCTGCTGATGAAATCAAGGAGTGGGTATATACTGCCGACAACCAGGATCAAAATACAGTGATTAGATCAATTTATGGAATCCAGGTACCTCTTACACCTGCTTCCCTGATAGAGATTTTTGGATTGAATTCTGGAGAGGATTCTGTTGAAATGTCTGGAGAAGAATTTTCTACTATGCTTGATAGAATGGGTCATTCTGATGCAAACCCTACCAAGCTGCTGAAAAAGAATTTGGCTGTTGAGTACAAGTTCTTAGCTGATGTTATTGGAAAAGTGCTTTTGGCCAAGCATTCCGCCCATGATACCATCTCCAGGTATCAGCTATGCTTGATGGGTGCTCTTGTATATAAGAAACAATTAAATTGCGGAGTGATTTTCTTTGATCTGATTAAGAAGAAGCTAAATAAGAACTTTGTGAATTATGGAAGGATACTAGGGCTGTTTCTTCAAAATAGATGCCCTGCTCTGCTAGTATCAAATGGGATGCACATCAATGCCTCCAAGAGGCTCTCCTGTGCCCTGTTTGGCAAGTGGGACAGACAAATTGTGAAGCCCAGCAGGCCCTCTGCAGCTGCAACTTCAGGCACAAGGACTGTTACAGTCTCTTCCCCTCAAGTCTCTGCCCCTGCAGAAGACTTGCTTGCTGCTTCTCCTCCTCCTCCACCTCTTATTTCATCTACACCAGTCACCTCCACCATTCAAATTTCATCCACCATTACAGTTTCCTCCACCATCATTATTTCAACCCCATCTCCAACTTCAATTTCTCCAACTCTTCCACTAATAGAAGAACTATTCCATCCTCTACATCAATACCCTCAACCGGATCTTGACACATCATCTCACATTCCATCCTTCAATCTGATAGATGACTCCTTTATGGATGATTCACCTTCATCCCCTCCTGATATACCCTCTTCATCCACATCTTACCAACAGTTACTCCAAGACATCATTGCTCAACCCTCCTTCACACCTTCTAATTACATTCCACTATATTCTATTTCAACAATCCCCACACCTCAACCTTCCTTTCCCCCATACACCAGCTCTCCACCAACATCTCTAGCTGCTCCACCTTCATTCTCTACCTCTGCTCAAGTCCCTACTGAGCATGTAGATATTCCAGCCTTAGTAGACAGACTTTATGAGCTGATAGCTCCCAGGCTGTCCCTCTTGTTGGAGACCTCCTTGGCTCCACTTTTAAATTCAGTTGCAGACCTATCTGCCAGGCTCTCCTCCATCATTCCTCCTCAGCAATCCCTTCCTTTGGGTGCCTTGATCCAGCTATCTCTGAATCTAGGCAGGGGGAGATGCCTCATGAAGGTGTTAGATTGCCTGCTGCTGCTGCTGCTGTTACTTCAACTCAAGCTCCAACCTCAACACCACAGGTTGCAGTTTTCTCAGTGGACCTCAGGTCACTTTTATCAGAGTTTGATTATATATATTTCAGCTATCTTCTAGAGAGCACTACAGTCCAGCAATCTGAGGATCTCTCCAAGGCCATTGTGCCCTTTTCCAGCTGTGACACCAGTCTCATTAATTCTTTTATAAAGTCCCTTTTTGCTGCTGCCCCTGCTATTTCTATTGATGCTGCTCCTTCAGTCTCTGTTGAAAGTACTGATGCTGCTCTTACTGCTGCAAATGTTGTTGTTTCTGTTAGTTCTGATGTGGCTAATGTTTTAGTTTCTGAGGATATGCAGACAGAGGCATATGACTTTGAGCCTTCTGTCACTACTGATGTTGCCCCTGCTGATGTTCTTGTATCTGAGAGTGTTTTATCTGTATCTTCTGCTGCCCCAGTTGCTGCTGTATCTACTGTTGCTGCTACAACTTCTTCTGCTAGTGTTGCTTCCATTCCTCCTTCTACTGTTGCTGCCACAACTGCTGTCACTACTGTTTCATCTGCTCAATCACAACTTCAAAAAGACTACCTTAAAAGGATTGATGCTTTATATGATGAACAAAGCTCTGAAAGTGATCAGTTCAGAACTGATTCTGATGATTCCTCAGCTACTATAGCAAGGAAAAGAAAAGAAAGAAGCAAGGTAATGAAAAGAGTTCCTCCAGCAAAATTAAAAGATACAAATGACATTCCCTACTATATTCTGCATGACTGCCCTATAACAGAACACTGGATGCAATATTCCAAGAATCAACTAAAGGCTATGAAAAAGAAGAGAAAGTATGATAAAGGTTCCTCTCAGTTCCATCATCCTCCTCCTCCTCCTCCTCCTCCTTCACCTGGTGCAGGTGCAAGTGGTAGCTCTGCTGTTCAACCCTCTGCCAGAAGTCAAACCCCCTATCAGCCTCAAGGAAGATCTCAACATAGGGGAAGCCAATCCAGAGGCTATCAGTCAAGGAGAGGAAACTACAGAGTAAACCAAAGAGAACTTCAAGTTTATTCAAAAGGTTATTCCAGACAGCACCCATACTCAAGGGAAGGACCAGGTCCATCTAATACTACTTCAGGTCCATTTCCCTACAAACTGAAAGAATTAGTCTCCTCCAGAGCTCCTCCAAACAATCCCTCTAATATATATGAGCCTCCAGTGCCTTTTGAGGATCCAGAGAACAATCCAACTTCCTGGACAGCTAGGATGAAGGAATTAGCTATTTTGGATCAGATTAAGAAAGCCAGAGAGCAAGGCAAAGACACCTCCAACATTACTACTTTATCTGAACAAAGGAAAAAGGAACTGGAAAGATACTCCTCCAGCAAGTTTTTTGATTCTGAAGGCTACATGAAGCTGCACCCTGAAGCTGTAGTTCCAAGGCCAAAACAACAAACATCTCTAGGTGCAGCTGATGACAGAAGATCAACGAAGGAAGCTCTTAATCCAAATAGAGAAATTAAACTTATAAAGAGCAAGGAAAAGGAGTAATTCTGTAAGGTGACAATATATTCTGTTTTCTGATCTATCTGAGTTTATGTCTGTGTCTCTGCATTGTTTTGTTGTTATATTGTTGCTGTGTATATTCTTAATTTTTCAATATCTGTAAATAGTAATCCTAACCCAAATAGGGGGAGATTGTTGGAACACCCTATTACTAATTTGGGTCAGGATCACTATGTCTCTTAGGAAACTTGTTTTTGACCTCATTGTATAGATCTAAAGGTCAAGTAGAATTGAGTCTAAGGGTTAGTACTTAGGTTTGGAAGCTGCCCTCAAGACCAAGGTTTTTCAGTCTGGAAACTAAATCATTTCGTCGAGCTCAGTACGACGAATCGTCGAACTCCAATCGACGATCGTTGAGCTCACTTCGACAGATCGTCGAACTCCATTCGACGATCGCTGAGCTCAACTTCAACAAGTCATCGAACTCCATTTGACGATCTTCGAGCTCAGATCGACGATCTTGACTCCAGTTTGGTTCTCAATCTCTGAGCTCAGTTCGATGATAGTTGAGCTCAGATCGACGATCTCTGTTTTTGTCCAAGTCCAAATCTCTGAGCTCAGTTCGACGATAGTGGAGCTCAGTTCGATGTTTTTTTTGAAGAGTTCAATGTTTTTCAAAATTCAAATTTGGACAGCTGTGGAATTATTATCAGCATTTAATTCAGAGATCTTGTAGCCATTTTTCATTTAATCTGGAGCAAGTTTCAAGGAATTATCAAGGAATGTTTTATTGGACTTTCCTCCAGAAGACAATTACAGTTAAGGAAGTCATTTATGACAGGCCAACGACTATCTTGACAGTGGATCATTTCTATTCAGACATCAAGAGATTAAAAGATTAGATTTTTCAGAACTGAGAAAGAAGAACAAGGAGAGACACATATTCTGCAATATTCATTCTCTGCAAAACTTCTTCTGCAACAACTCTTACAACAACAAACACACAAGAGAAAGAGAAAGAGTTGCAGACATCCTTAGTCTCAAAGATTCACACAAGAACACCAACACCAAAAGGAGATCAACAAACTGAAATCTTCAGATCTCTTTTGATTCAAGTGTTCAAGGCCATCATCATTCAAGACTTCAGACACCTCACATTTCAGCTGTTGCTGAAATCATCATTTGCTGGAGATCAATTTTCTGAAGGCCTATCACCCTACTACAAAGCTTCACTTCCTGAACAACTACAGATCTCAGGGGGGGCTTTGACAACATCCACAATCTTCTCTCTGACTGTTGACAGAGAAGATCTTCTTATCCCTCTCTCTCTCTGCTGTAAAGGGTTTTTCAAACTCCCTTCAAAAGTTTGTGTGTGGTTTTTGAGCACCTTATCAAAAGCTCATTGGTGGCAAGACACCTGATCAAAAAATCTGGTTTGGTTTTTGAGCACTTTATCAAAAGCTCATTGGTGCCCAGGACACCTGATCAACTCATCCTACAGTGGATTCCTACCTAGGGTGGTAGAAGAGTGGATGTACCCAGATTGATTAGGGAACCACTATAGCTCCTTGTGTCTTCTGGTTGCTTGTGTTTCTTTTGTTTTTGGCTATGGTTTGTGACTAGGTTGCTCTGTGATTAGATAGTTTCTGTGATTAGATTTACTCTTCATTATTTGCTTCCATGTTCACATAAGAATACAACAACTGTTGTAAAAGTTTTTAGCAAGCACCATACTCTATTCACCCCCCCCCTCTAGAGTATATCAGATCTAACTCAGATCTAACTCACACTTTCAGAACTCAGTTGGAAGAGGGAAATATTTTCATCGTTCTCAGGTCGACGAAAAGTTTTCTGAAGCAAGATCGTCGATCTCCGCTCGACGAAATAACTTCACGTAGAGAGTTCGTCGATCTCAGGTCGACGGAGAATCTCAAGAACAGTTCTCAGATCGTCAATCTCCGTTCGACGAAATGGGATCAATTCTTCTTCCTTGGACACAAATCAAATTAAGCTTCTCCATTAATCATACCTAGCTGATTCAGAAAGAACAGATGTTTCTTCTCATCTAAAGGTTTAGTGAAGATGTCTGCTATTTGCAAATCAGTAGAGATAAAGACAAGATTATTTTTCTTTTTGTCCACACAATCTCTAAGGAAATGATATCTAATCTCGATATGCTTAGTTCTACTATGCAGTACTGGATTTTGTGTAATTGAAATTTCACTGGTATTGTCACAAAATATAGTTGAATTATTTAAGTTGAGACCATAATCCAGAAGTTGGTTTTGAATCCACAATAGTTATGAAGAACAACTGCCAGCTGCAATGTATTCAGCTTCAATAGTTGAAGTTCACACAGATGTCTGCTTCTTACAAAACCAGGACACAAGTCTATCTCCAAAGAACTGGCATATTCCTGAAGTATTTTTTTCTGTCCGCTCTACATCCAGCATAGTCAGAATCTGAAAATCCAGTTAAGTCAAATTCTGACTCTGTTGGATAAAAGAGTCATAGATTTGGGCAACCCTTTATATATCTCAAAATTCTTTTAAGGAAAATAAGGTGAGATTCTTTAGGGTTCACCTGGAACCTAGCACAAAGGCATATATCAAACATAATATTTATCCGATTGGCTGTGAGTTGTAACAAGGGCCCAACAATAGCCATATATGTTTTCTGATTAACTTTCTTGCCATGTTCATCAGAATCAATCACAGTATTGGAAGTCATGGGTGTTTTCATTGCTGAGGCATCAGACATCCCAAATCTTTTAACTATATCCTTAGCATATTTATATTGGGATATGAAAATGTCATCAGAGGATTGCTTCTCTTGGAGACCAAGGAAGTAAGACAACTCACTCATGCTACTCATTTCAAACTTGGAATGCATCAAATCAGAAAACCTTTTGCATAGTTTGGAATCAATAGAGCCAAAAATAATGTCATCTACATATATTTGCACTAACAATATTTTATCTTCATGATGCCTAATGAACAAGGTTCTATCTACAATGCCCCTAAGTAACTTATGCTCTAAAAGAAAGCTAGCTAGGGTCTCACACCAAGCTCTTGGAGCTTGCTTTAAACCATAAAGAGCTTTATGCAATTTGAAAACATAAGAGAGATGAGTTAGAGAGATAAAACCTGGTGGTTATTCCACATATACTTCCTCTTTAAGTTCACCATTGAGAAAGACACTTTTGACATCCTTTTGGTGGACCTTGAACTTCTTGTAGTCTTCATAAGCAAGAAATATTCTGATAGCTTCCAATCTTGCAATAGGTGCAAAGGTCTGATCATAGTCAATTCCTTTTTCCTGTTTATATCCTTGTGCTACCAGCCTTGCTTTGTTCCTTATAATAGCTCCTTGTGCATCCAATTTATTTCTAAATACTCATTTAGTTTCAATGACTGGGTAGTCTTTGGGTCTTGGAACTAAATCCTAAACTCTGCATCTCTCAAACTGATTGAGCTTCTCTTGCATTGCAATAATCCAGTAGGGATCTTGCTCTGCATCTTTTATGGATCGGGGCTCAAGTTGAAATATGAAACAAACATGCATCAAGTCTTGGTTGAGTTCATGCCTTGTTTGTACACCAACTAATATGTTTTCAATCACTTGAGATATAGGGTGTTCTCTAAGTGTGACAAGATCAGTAGAAGAAGTTAGTTCAACAACAACATTAGGAATTAATTCATCTTGTGCAATTATGTTTTTTGTTGGAGGTTCAACAATCATTTCATTTAAATCTTCTTCACTCTCTTCTTCAATATGTGGAGAGGGATGTGATGTAGCCTCATTGGTGAGGTTTAAATCATCCAATTTTCCGCATAGTTGAGGTACCTACAATAAATCTCTGGTAGAAGAATCCTTCTCCTTGTAATACATGTTATCTTCATCAAAGGTTATATATATAGATTCTTCCATTTTAATGTTGATTTATTGAAAACCCTATAGGCCTTGCTGGCTTGGGAATATCCAAGAAAAATTCCCACTTCAGCTTTTGCTTCAAACTTTCTAAGATGTTTCTTATTATTATTATGAATATAATATTTACAGCCAAAAATTCTAAAGTAATCTATTTTATATTGCTTCCCTTTGAGTAGTTCATATGTAGTCTTGCCATTAAGTTTATATATTAAACTTCTATTCAGGACATAATTTGTTGTGCTTACAACCTCTGCCCAAAAGGATAGGGGCAAGTAAGCATCTGCAAGCAATGTACCTGCAGCTTCAATGAGGGTTCTATTTTTCCTTTCTGCTACCCCTATTTTGTTGAGGAGTTCTAAGAGCAGAGAAGAAATGTCTGATACTTTCCATCTCATAAAATTCTTGCATAGGAAGAGATTCAAACTCAGTACCATGATCACTTCTGATCATTATAACTGGAGTAGGTACTCAATCTGTATGCTCTTAAGAAAGTCTATAAGAACTTTAAAGTTATCTGACTTATTTCTCAAGAAGAACACCTAAGTGAACCTAGAGAAGGCATCTACAATAACTAAGGTATAAGATTTCCCTCCCAAGCTCTATACAACAATGGGTCTAAATAGATCCATATGTAGCAGGTACAGAATCCTGGGTGAATCACTCTTATTAATAGATTTAAAGCTATTTTTGGTTTGCTTGCCTAATTGACAAGCCCTGCAAAGGATTTTCTTCTTATAGGGGTAAGAGGAAAATCCTCCAACAAGGTTGTCCCTAGAGAGTTTAGTAATATTCTTAAGATTAACATGTCCTAATCTCTTATGTCATAATTCATTATTATTACTGATTTGGTTGAATAAGCAAATTTCTGACCTAGCAGATTTGAAGTATACTACATAGATGTTCCCATGCCTAAGACCGGTTAAGAATGTTATATTATCTATAGAAGATATGATGGAAGAAGAATGGTTAAAGGATACCTGATAACCTTCATAACATAATTAGCTTATGGATATCAGGTTATTTTTTAAACCACTCACATATACAACTTTCCTGAAGGTGACAGCTCCAATCTTAACATTCTCATAGCCTTCAGTCTGGCCATAGTTGGAGTCACCAAATATCACCTTTGGACCAAGCTTGGACTTGTAGTTTGTTAAATTGTCCTTGCTTCCTGTCATGTGCTTTGAGCAATCACTATCCAGGTACCACTGTTCCTCTGTGGTAGGATAGCCTTTCACATGAAAAGTAAAAATTAGGTGTTCTTGACCCAGGTAACCTTGGGACCTTGATTCTTTACAAATTTAAAACTAGAAATATAAGAACACTCTGGTTGGTTTTTATATGCTAGGGAGAAATTTCCTAGGTGGAATTATCCATTGGTTAAATAGGTTAACAAATTCTTTTGATTTATTAAATGTTCTGGAAAAATTAAGGTTTCTGTTAATTTGAACTGGGGTCGACGAATTTTGATAAGTTCGTCGAACTGAGTTCGATGAATAGGGATGAGTTCGTCAAACTCCGCTCTGAGAATGGAAATATTCATTCTCTATGCCCCAATATCGTCGATCTCGGCTCGACGAACCATATTGGTTTCGTCGATCGTAGTTCGAAGAATAATTATAATAAAAATCCGCGTTTAGAGTTCGTCGACTTGAGTTCGACGAACTGTACACATTTCGTCGATCTGAGTTCGACAAAATTTGTTGAACATTGTTATACTTAGGGTTTTTCTTGTTCTTTTTTCTTTTTCTTGGGTTTCTATTTTAATTCAGTTGATTTGTTATTCTCATTAGTCTTTTCTTTACCCTTTTCAGATATGAATTTAATGGGGGTTGAAAGTATATTTTTCTGAATTAAATGAGGTTGGCTTGATGAAGCATCCAAGCCTAGCTTGTCATTAAGCCTGACATTAACAGTGCTTGTGATGTCCACCAATTTGATGCTTCTCCCATTTAGGGATTCTTCAAATTGCTTAGCCTCACTCAATTTAATTTTTAGAGTATTAATTTCTTCAGAAGCTATAACTAGTTTGTCTTTTAGTTCTGTATTTTCAGACAATGGATTTTCCTGTTCAACTAGCTTATCTCTGAGAAGTTTGATTTCCTACTCATATTTGATTAGGTCATTACATAATAATTTAAATTTAGTTTTGAAATGTTTAGAAGTGAAATCAAATGAGGATATTATCTGATCCTCTTCGGTCTCAGAATCTTCTACTCCTGATTCTTCAACTTCTGATGGATTGCATGATGCATTGATAGCCATCAAGCAAGCTTCTTTTGCTCTAAATTCTTTCCCATCTTCACTGGAGCTGGAAGATGAAGATTCATCTTCTGTTTCACTCCAGGTTTCAGCAACAAAACCTTTTTCCTTCCTCTTGTGCTTGCTAGAATAGGGCTTGTTGTAGTGCTTCTTGGAGTCCTTGTATTTTCTTATGTTTTCCTCTGCTTCTCTAGACACTCAGGTAGAATGTGTCCAGGCTTTTTGCACCAAAGTAGACAATCTCCTTGGTAGGAGTTTTGTCAAATCTTTGCCTGTCATCCTGTCTGGATGACTTCCTTCTGAAATCTTTCCTGGTCATCTTGTAGAATCATTTTGGCCAGCAGACTCATCAACTCTTCATTTGCCGGTATAGTTTCATATTCTTCAGATGCCTTAAAGGTAATGTTTTGCTATTTTCTTCCTGATGTAGAAGTCTTCTGCTCAGCTGCTTCTTTTGTCTTTATTTGCTGCTCATAAGATTTGAGCTTGCCTAGAAGAGCCTCAGTAGAAATTTCATTCAGACTTCTGGCCTCCTTGATTGGCCAAATCCTAGAATCCCATGAGCTAGGGAAGCACATAAGGATTTTGTCATTTATCTCAGTTAGTGAGATATTTTTATCTAGGAGCTCATTTATGATTAAGCTGAGTCTGTTGTACATATCAGCTACTGACTCAGATTGATCTTTCTTGAAATTTTCATATTGAGAGATTAGATGAGATCTTCTGTCCTTTCTCTCATCAACTGATCCTGCAACCATTTGGTTTAAAGAGTCCCAAATATCCTTTTCTGATGTGCATTCAGCTACCTTTGAAAAGATGTCATCAGATATAGTTTATGACAGAATGTTCATGGCCTTACCATTAGCCATCTTCAACATCTTCTGAGCGTCTATCCACTCAGGTGGTGGAACTGCTGAAGTACTTGTTGATGTAAAGACAGAAGGAGTAGGGGGACCTGTCAAGATAGAATTGTATATATCCTCATCAATAGAGTTCATATATAATCTTATTCTTGCCTTCCAGATTGCAAATTTATTCAGATTGCAAACTGGAGGTTTGGTGCCTGAATATTCTTTATTTTGTGCCATGATATAAGAGAGACACTATAGATATTAAGATCTATTAAAGATCTTTTGGTTCAGGTGTTAGCCTGTGAAACCAAACAACCTCGCTCTGATACCAATTGTAAGTGAGGGATAGATCTGCTTAACTCTAGAGGGGGTGAATAGAGTATTTTAAAACATTAATTGATTTTTATAGCGGATTAAAATAGGTGATAAGTATATGTATAAAGAGAGAAAATAAAAATAAAACAATCACAGCACACAAAAAATAAACAATAGAGCATTCCAGACGGTATAAGAAATTTATAGTGGTTCCCCTAAACTTGGGTACACCCAATCTTCTACCACCCTGGTAGGAATCCACTACAGTTTTTTGATCAAGTGCTCTGGCACCATAGGTATTTGCTCAGGTGCCCTGTCAACACAAGATCTATTTTTTCAAGGGAGATCTCACAACCCTTTTGAGCTTTTGATCAGGTGCCCAAAAACCAAAGGGGTTAACTTTCGAAGGGAGTTATAACCTTGTACATAGTAGGAAAAAGAAAATTGATGATATCTTCTCTTTCTCAAACAATTGAGAAGACTAGTGGATGATGTTGTCAGAGCTCCCCCTGAGATGTTGAATGGTTCAGGAAGATAAGAGCTTTGCACAGGGTGTAGGCCTTGATGAAGATCCTCAGAAACTTCTTGGACTGATATTGAATAGTTGTCCTTTTGAAGTCCTAAAGCAAAACCTGAAGAAGACTAAAGATTTTTTTGTTGATGTTCTTCTTCAATTTCATGTAAAAGGCGGTCTGTTTCTCTATAAAAAAAAACTTCTATCAGTTGTTCTGTAACAGATCTCTCCTGTAATTCCCTTCCTTGTTCGTTTTTTTATTGTTGTCCTGAAGAGAAGAATTTTCTTTTTATATTCTGAAGGATTTCTGCCATTTGAAATTTGAATTCCTGAATTAATGCTAAAATCCTGGGACTTGAATGGCTGAAATCTATCTTAAATGTGTTTCCTCAACTGTCTCAGTAAATAAGTCAAGTAATTACTCTATGAAATCCATAATTAATGCTGCCAAGCAACGACTATATTCTTGATAATATGAGCATTAATTATCAGAGAATTACTGCCTTAGAATAATCCAAACTGAAAACAAAATGAGAGAAAATGCCAAACTGATACTGAGAGAAATCGTCGAACTCAGGATTGATTTCGTCGAGCTGAGAAATCGCCTTCGTCGAGCTAATATCAGAGGAAGTTGATTCTAGAAAATAGGCAGTCAAGGCTGAGCTCCAAGTTCGTCGACCTGAGATAGCATTTCGTCGACCAGAGAACTTGAGAGAAGAGAGAAGATCGTCGACCTGAGCTCTAAGTTCGTTGAGCTCAACTCAGAGTAGGGACTCTGAGTTCGTCGATCAGGGATCGACGATCGTCGAGCTGAGTTCGAAGAACTTCGAACTGATTCTCTGAACTCTTAAAGACTGCATTTCTTCTAAGTCTAGATCTCTGATTTCTTCTGAGGGCTGGATCAAAGTTTGTCTAACATGGTTAAACTGAGCTACACCTTAGAGCTAAAAATTTGACCCTAGGCTATACATGGAGGGTCAATAACCTAATAGTGACCTAGCCCAAATCCAAACTAGGGATCCAACACAGCGCGTCGATTCGAGGCAAGAGATAACAGTCCTTACGACATAATTTATTAAGTAAAGAGAAATCAACACACATAAGCCACCGGTCGTCTCCTTTTTTAACCATAACAACATTGGATACCCAACTGGGGTACCGTATTTCGGATACAAAGCCGGCCTTGAGGAGTTTGGACACCTCTTCCCTGATGGGCTCGGCCAGTTTGTCCGCGATGGACCTCTTCTTCTGTTGGACGGGGCGTGCTCCTGGGTCCAGGTTTAGGCGGTGGCAAGCCACGTCTGTGTCAACACCCGACATTTCCGCTACACTCCATACGAAGATGTCTGCATTCTTTTGGATGCATGTTAACATCCTGCCATGATCCTCTGGGGTCAGCCCCCCGCTGACACGAACCTTCTCCAACCTACCTCTAAGGGTGAGAACCTCCATCTCCACCACCTCTTCTGCAGCCTCCAGCCTGGACTGCTCCCCCATTCTCTGACATCACTCTCCTCCGGGATAAGAACTTCCTCAGCTTCCACTTCCTCCTCCATGACCATCACCTCGGCTAACTCCTCCGGACCTCCTCCTGCCACCTCTACCTCGGTGCAGCTCTCCACCTCCATCTCCTCTCTGCCAGCCTCCTGCTCTTCTTCCTCCATTCTCTGCTCCATCTCCTCGGCCCCTTCTATCCAGGATATTGAGTTCATGGAGGTGACATAACATTCCCTCGCCACTTTGGGGTCACCCCGAACTCAGACCTGGATCCTCTCGGCGTTGAACTTCAGGCGTTGGTGGAAGGATGAGGGGATGCAATAGAAGGCGCTGATGAGGGCCTTCCAAAGATGGAATTGCAGCTAATGAGGGATCCACGATGACAAATCGGCAGTTCCGGGACTACCCCCCCCCCCCCCCCCCCCCCCCCCCCGAGGGTGACGTGGAGCTCCACTCCCCCTTCTACCTCCTTCCTCTCCCCCGAGAACCCAAACAAGGTGCCATATGAATCCAGCACCCTCTTTTCCTCCATATTTATTGCGTCGAACGCCTTCTGGAAGATGACGTTGACGGAGCTCCCATTGTCAATGAGGATCCTAGAGACGGTGAAATTCTCGATGGTCGTCTGGATGACCAGCGTATCGCAGAAAGGATCCTCATGATCTGGCATGTCCTTCCTTAAGAAATTAATCTTTTCTTCCAGGGGTGGGGTCTGAGATGTGGATCCAATGCTCCGACGGTACATGGTGTGGAGGCTCGCCTTCCGAGAAGCCTCAACCCCCACCCCCCATGGATAGCTCTGATCCCTACCCGGGTCCCAACATCCGCCCGGTCTTCACATCGGTCCTCCTCCGCCCGAGGAAGGACCTCCTCAATCCTCACCTCCTTGTGCCCCTGTTGCTGATATTGCTCCATGTCCCCTCTCATCTCGAGGAACTCCGGCTCACGTGGCTGTGACGTGCCCTTCCTCTTGGTGGAAGTCACAGTAGGGCAACTCCACCCTAACTTCTCTTCACCTCCTTCGCTCCGCTCTCCTCCTCTCCCCCATGGTTATAGTCATAGCCTAATTTTGATCGTGGAGGGGAGGTCTTTGCACCTGCCTCCAACCCGGGGGTGGAACTGATCCTGGCCCCCCTGGTGGTGGTCCCTTCCCCGATAACATCTCTATGCTCCCTGGTCTTGCCACTCGGGCCTCCAGCCCAACCGACGGTCCGGCTCTTTACGCACCCACCTGGGCTGTTACTTCCCCTGAAGTTGTCGCTGTTCCCTCTGCCGGGGTTCAGCTCTCCTCTCCTCCTGCCCCCTACCACCTCTCGGCTCCTTCTCTTCCTCTATGGACCACCTAGCCAACTTCCGGCAAACTCCGGATTTGACGCCTCCTCATCGACCTCTCTCGATGCCCTCTCTAGGAACTCCTCGTAGGAGAGGGGCGGTACTCTCTTCAGCTCTATCCTGAAAAAGTCATGCTGCAACACCAGGGTGAAGTCCATCATCAGGCTATGGCCTGACATCTCTTGTACTTGGGTGACCTCCTCCTGGAACCGGTCGACGTAACTCCTCAGTGTCTCATTCACTCCCTGCTTGATGTGGAACAGGGACTCCGACTCCTTCTTCCTCCTCTTCGAGGTGGTGAATCTCAACATGAATCCCCGACACAGGTCCTCGAAGCAGTAAATGGAGCTAGCTGACAGCTAGTGAAACCACGCCCTCGCCTTCTCCTTGAGGGTGATGGCGAAGATCTGACACTTGAAGCCATCCGACATCTATCGAATCGAGACCACATCATCGAACCACTAGACGTGCTGGACCAGGTCCCCCTTCTCGGTGTAGTAGGACATCTCTGGCTCCCCGAACCCCTCTGGAACTGGGGCAGAAGAAACCAGCTAGCTAAAGGAGCTGCCTCCCCCCATTGGGCAAGCTGAAGGATCTCGCGCACCCATCTCGTCAAACCGGCCTCCGCTTGCTGAGCCGGGGAAGAGCACCTGCCTAGGGAGCTAGCATCCCCTTCCTTCCTCGGTGATCTTGAAAGTGGTGGTAAGGAGGATACCACCAGAGGGGTTAGACTGTTTTACTCTAGAGGGGGATGAATACAGTATTTTAAAATCCTTTAGATTTTTATTTCAGATTTGAAAATAGTGATACTAATAAGTGTATTCAGAGAGTGCAGAAATAAAATTAAGCTATCCAGCAATCAGCAGACGGAAAGAATTAAAATAGCATCACAGACAACACAAGAATTTTATAGTGGTTCCCCTAAAACCTGGGTACATCCACTCTTCTACCACCCTGGTAGGAATCCACTCAAGTTTTTGATCAGGTGCTCTGTCACCAATCAGGTTTTTGTTTAGGTGCCTGTCACCACAAGATCTGCTTCAGGTAGATCAGGAAACCCTTTAAGCTTTTGATCAGCTGCCTAAAAACCAAGTCAAGTCTTTTGATCAGCAGACTTGCAACCAAGTGATTAAATTTTGAATGGAGCTAGAACCCTGTGTACATTGGGTGAAATAAATGAAACTTGATGTTATCTTCTCTTTCTCAAAGCAACAGAGAAGATTAGTGGATCCTTGATGGTGTCAAAGCTCCCCTGAGATGAAGATTTGTTCAGGGAGAATGGAAGCTTTGTAGGGTGAGTAGGTCTTCTTGAAAAGATCTCCATGAAGTTGTATACTGATTGAAGTTAGTTGTATCTTGGCAGCTTGCTGGAGGAAGAACACTTTGATGAAGACAAATAGATTTTTTCTTGAATGTTTTTTGATATCTGTCTTGTTCTCTGTGTGTGTTCTTCTTTCTTTATTTTTCTTCCCTTTTTTGTTCTTGTTGTTGTACTCAACTGCCAGAGAAGAAATATCTTTTTATATTTCTCTTTATATTTCTCTTTTGAATTTGAATTGACTGCATTGAATGCTGACTTCCTGGAGAAAAAAAATCCGGCTGGAGAGAATATTACATTAATGGATTTCCCCAACTATCCTATTAAAAACTGCAAGTAATAATCCTAATGAATATCATAATCAATGCTGACACTAACAGCTATAATCAGAGAATAAAAGCATTGATTATTCAGAAATTACTGTAATAAAATAAGGACAAAAGATGAAAAAATCCAAGTCTGGAACTGCACACAATTCGTCGAGCAAAGAACAGATTTTGTTAACCTGAGTCCAGAGTTCGTCGACTAGAGAAATCATGTTTGTTGACCAGATAATTCTTGTTTGTCGACCTGAGCACCAAGTTCGTCGACCTGAGAACACCTCACTGCTTTCTGATAAAACTTGTCAACCCTGTGTTCTAAATTCGTCGAGCTGATAACAAAACTTCGTCGACTAGAGTTCAGAGAAAGGATTCTGGACTTAGAATGTTAAATTTGAACTTCCAGAAATCATCGACCTGAGCTCGAATATCGTCGAGCTTAACTCAGAGAATTGTCTCTGAGTTCGTCGTGCCGAGCACTACTTTTGTTGAGCTGAGTTCGACGAACGTCGAACTCACTTTCCTGAATCTTGATTTTTCTCTAAGTCTGGAGTCTTCTGCAGTCTTTTGTTGGCTGGTCCATGCAATGTTAACTCTAAGGACATAGCCTAAACTCTAGGATACAGATATGACCCTAGCAATACATGGTGGGTCAATTAACCTAGTTAGTGAACCTAGCCCAAATCAAACTAGGGATTCAACAATCTCCCCCTATTTGGGTGAGGTCACTAATAGACAAACAAAAAATATTCACAAAGCAAAATAAAAGTATATATGGTAGAAAAATTTAAAACATGCAGCAGATATATATACAATGTAGCTTTGTGTCTATGAATAAACAGTTTAAGACAAACAAAAAACTGAACAGCATATACTCATTTCTTCTTCTTCTTCAATAACTCCTGCTTTTCCTCCTTTTCTTTGACACCAGGATGGGTAAATATGATCTCTCTGTTAGGATTAGCTGCTTGAATCTTTATCATAGTCATATCAGTAGCTCCAATTATGTTGAGAGATGTTTTCCTTGGCACAACAGCCTCTGGATGTAACTGCATATAATCATCTACATTAAAGAACTTATTAGCCTTTGCATACATGTTCAATTCTTCTTTCCTGTATTTTGGCATTGTTTAATACTGTGAGGGATCCTTTCCTTCAGCTTTAGCCTTGTTTATCATAGATAATCCAACCAGTTCTTGAAACCTGGCCATTCTAGCAGTAGTAACTGTTTCAGGATCCTCAAATAGAACAAGAGGAGATTCAGTCTTCTTTGGACTATCAGCTTTCTGAGATTCAGGAGCTTTTTGTAGATGTTGATGAGGTTGTTGATGTTGATGTTGTTGATGTTGTCTGCTTGAGGAGTACCTATGTTGGCTGCTCCCAGAATATGAGGATCTACCTTGCTGTCTTTGGTAAGTTTGAGAATATGTGGTAGACCTCTGAAAGTAACTGCCTGAAGCACCAACAGTAGGAGGAGGAGGAGGTGGTGGATCTTTCCTGTATCTTTGAGGAGGAGAATATTTTCTGCTTTTCTTTCTGTCTTTTTGTTGATTTTTGGACAGCCACATCCAAGCTGGTATGCCCTTGTAAGGGGTGATATTTTGAAGAATGTAGTAAGGGGTATCATGAGTAGGATTAGGTTTAGGAATAGCAGCTGGAGGGGCTTTCCATTTCTTTGAGATTTTCTTTTTCTTTGCAGAAGGACTATCATCTGAATCATCTTCATCATCATCATCTGAAGATCCCTAAGGATTATCATATAATGCATTAATTTCCTTTAGAGCTTCTGCAGATATCAACAACTTTTCAGCCTGAGGAGGAGCTGGAGGTAGAACAACTGATTCTGCAGCTTTTTCAGTAATTAATAAATTTTCTTGTTTTATATCTGCCATCATGATTTCATCCAAATCTGGCATGGGGCTGTCATCCATCTTAAATGTTGGAGGAGAGATGGCTTTGGGAGGGGATGAAATAATGAGAGAATCTGCTCTTGGTGGAGATGGAATAACTCCAGCCTCTATACTTATAAAACTAGCCATGAGTTGCATGGCAACTTTGGGGCTTATTGAAGAGGTGTAAGGAACTATAGCCATAAAAGGCTTTAGGCTGTTTTTTGGAAGAGAGTTTAAATGAACTGTATCAAAAATATTTAACAAACTCAAAATATCTACTATGGGATTGATAATATAATCACTAACAGTGTTTATTTCAGCTATATGTGCATCATCCATATCTATATTAGATTCAATTAAATCAATCAAATCAGTAGGAATAGCTGAGTCTGCTTCTGCTTCTGCATCTACTAGAGTTGGAGCTACTTCTTCATGGAGTATCTCCCCTTGCCTGGTTTCAGTAGGGACTGGAGCCAGGCCCCTGACTGAAGATAGAGGGATATAGAAGGCAGAGAGTTGGGCAACAAGGGATGAAATGGAAGTAGCAAGAGGTGAAATGGCCTCTACTATCAGGTTTTTGATGAGGGGAGTTAGAGTTGCCATAAGAGGTTGAATGGAAGGGGGGTCCAAATATATGAACTCAGAAGGTGTTTGAGTGGAGACAGAAGTATGGATGGAAGATGATGATGAAGGATAAGCTAGAGAATCTGGTATTGGCTCATCTGTAGGTGATGGAGTATGAAGGGGGGATGATAGTAGGTTAAAAGAAGGGAGTGAGAGGAGGTTGGAAAGAGGGATGTGATCTAGGTGTAGAGGTAGAGGAGATGAGGGTAGTGTACTATGTTATGATAGAGTTGGTGTACCATGGTGTGATGGAGTTGGTGTACCATGGTGTGATAGAGTTGTGGTAGTATGGACTGTGGTATGAGCTAGTGAAGGGAGATGAATTGGGGAGGTTGGAGGTGGTGGAGGTAGAACATCTTTAGCAGGGTGGGGAGTTGCTGGAACAGCCATTGTACTCTCAGAAGGTCTAGAGGAAGAGGAGGGAGCCTTGGATGGCTTCATGATATTCCTCTCCCACCTGCCAAAGAGGGCACAAGTAATCCTCTTGGAGGCATTAATGAATATGGTCGGTGTGACCAGGGATTCAGCAACCTTGGCTTGAAGGAAGATTCCCAGAATCCTTCCAAAACACACCTCTTTCTTGGTATTTTTCTTTCTGATCATCTCAAACAAGATCTTAGCCCAGTTCACAGGCTTCTTATTCACAACAACACACATCACAAGGAATTGATGCCTAGTGATGTAGTCGTGGGCTGTGTGTTTTCCCAGCAGTACCTTGCCAATGACGTCTGCCAGAAACTTGTAGTCAGCAAACAAATGTTTCTTTAACAGTTTGTTGGGTGTATCCCCAGAATAACCCATCTTATTCAACATCTCATCAAATTCATCACTACCACTCCCTAATTCTTCTTCACCATTAACTAAGCCGAAAATATCTGTTAAGACGGCGGGGGTAAGAGATATTTCAATACCCAAGATGGTTCCCATCATGGTATTATCAACCGGGGAGGAGGAGGTGTAAACCCATTCTCTTATTTCTGGTCCAACTATCTTTATTCTTGTGGTCATCAGATACTTCAACTGTAGATCTTCAAATAATTTCAGAATTTCCAGAAAGATTGGATCAGAATGTTGGAATGACTCGAAGTCGATATCAAAACCCATATCAAATTTCATGGAAGAGAGAGCGCTTGTTGGAATCGCCATGAATGTTCCTGCAAGAGAAAAATAAAGATCACGTGCAAAGGGAACTAAAAGCGTGGGACGAAGGTTAAAGAAAACCTAGATATAAGGTTTTTCAGAATATGAATCGACAAACTCCGTTCGGCGAGAAATAAAAAAAATTTCTGTGAGCTGAGGTCGTCAAAATATTTTAATAGAAAATGAGCTCGTCGATCTCAGTCTGAAGAAGACGAATAATTCGTCGATCTCCGTTCGACGAAAAATTCACTGAAGCAGGGATCGTCGATCTCTGTTCGACAAACTCTTCACGAGGAGTTCGCAGATCGTCGATCTCCGTTCAATGAACTATGAACAAATCATTGACCACATACAAAATTTAGATTAACTCATCTCCATTGATAATTCCTAACTGATTTAAGAAAAACAGGTGCTTCTTCTCATCCAATGGCTTGGTGAAGATGTCTGCCCTTTGTAAATCAGTGGTAATGAAGACAAGATTAATTTTTTTTTCTATATAGTCTCTAATGAAATGATGCCTTATTTCTATATGTTTTGTTCTACTATGATGCACTGGATTTTGTGCTATGAATATAGTACCGGTACTATCATAATATATTGTTGAATTATTTAAGTTGTATCCATAATCCAGTAGTTGGTTTTGTATCCACAAGACTTGCGAGCAATAGCTGCCAGTAGCTATATATTCTGCTTCTGCAGTTGATGTGGATATAGAGGTTTGCTTTTTACAAAACCAGGACACTACCCTATCACTAAGAAACTGGCAAGTTCCAGTGGTGCGTTTTTTTTCCACTCTACATCTAGCATAGTCAGCATCAGAAAATCCAGTTAAATCAAATTCTGACTCTGATGGATATAGAAGTCCTAGATTTGGACAACCCTTTATATATCTCAAAATTCTTTTAATGAAAATAAGATGAGATTCCTTAGGATTCACTTGGAACCTAGCATAAATACATGTAGTAAACATGATATCTGTCCTACTTGCTGTGAGGTATAGTAAGGACCCAACAATAGCCCTATACAATTTTTGATCAGCAGACTTTCCATGCTCATCAAAATCTATCACAGTATTTGCAACCATGGGTGTCTTCATAGCTGAGACATCACACATCCCAAATCTTTTAATAAGCTCCTTAGCATATTTAGATTGGGAGATGAAGATACCATCGGATGATTATTTCACTTGGAGACCAAGGAAATATGAAAGCTCGCTCATGCTACTCATCTCAAACTTTGAATGCATAAGGTTAGAGAACATTTTGCATAGTTTGGGATCAGTTGAGCCAAATATTATATCATCTACATAAATTTGTACTAATAAAATTTTATCTTTATGATGCTTAACAAAAAGAGTCCTATCTACAATGCCTCTAGAAAATTTATGCTCTAATAAGAAGCTAGTTAAGGTCTCATACCAAGCTCTTAGAGCTTGCTTTAAACTATAGAGAGCCTTATGCAATCTAAAGACATGAGAAGGATGGGTTGAAGAGATAAAACCTGGAGGTTGTTCAACATAAACCTCTTCTTTGAGATCTCCATTCAGAAAAGCACTTTTAGTATCCATCTGATAGACTTTGAATTTCTTGAATGCAGCATATGCAAGGAAAATCCTTATAGCCTCAAGTCTTACAACAGGAGCAAATGTTTGAACATAATCAATGCCTTCTTCCTTCCTATAGTCTTGAGCTACTAGCTTGCCTTGTTCCTCATAATGTTGCCTTTTGCATCCAATTTATTTTTGAATACCCATTTGGTTCAAATGATTGGGTAGTCTTTGGGGTCTAGAAATTAATTCCCAAACTCTACATCTCTCAAATTGATTGAGCTCCTCTTGCATTGCAATGATCCTGTTGGGATCTTGTTCTGGATCTTTAATGGATTGGGGCTCAAGATGAGAGAGGAAACAAGCAAACATCAAGTCAGGGTTGAGTTGATGCCTTGTTTGCACACCAACTAAAATGTCTCCAATCACTTGAGATCTGGGGTGATCTCTAAGTGTGAAAAAATCAGTGGGAGGAGCTAGTTGGACAACAGCTTGGGGAATAAATTCCTCTTGTGGAATTTCATTAGCTGTTGGAAAGGGTTCAGTCACTTTTGTGCTTTCTTCTTCACTTTCTTCTTCAACTTGTGGAGAAGGATGCATTAGAGCCTCTTTGGTGAGGCTTAGTTCATCCATTCTCTCACACAAGTGAGGTACCTGCAAAGTGTTATTGATAGAAATTTCGTTCTCCTTATAAGACATGTTAGCCTCCTCAAAAGTCACATGTATTGATTCCTCAATTTTTAAAGAAGATTTATTAAATGTCCTATAAGCTTTGCTGACTTGAGAATATCCTAGAAAAATTCTCTCTTCAGCCTTAGCTTCAAACTTTCTAATATATTTCTTGTTATTATTATGAATATAACATATACAACCAAATATTTTAAAATATGTGATTTTAGGTTCTATTCTTTCTTTCAGCTACCCCATTTTGTTGAGGAGTTATAGGAGCTGAGAAGCAATGCCTGATACCTTTATTCTCACAGAACTCATGCATAAGAAGAGTCTCAAACTCAGTACCATGATCACTTCTGATCAATGCAACTGGAGTAGAGTACACAATCTGTATGGTCCTGAGAAAATCTGTAAGAACCTTGAATGTATCTGACTTAGATCTCAGAAAGAACCCCCAAGTGAATCTTGAGAAGTCATATACAATAACTAGAGTATAAGATTTCCCTCCTAGGCTTTGTACAACAATAGGGCCAAAAAGGTTCATTTGTATCAAGTACAAGATCCTAGGTGAATCACTCTTATTAACTGATTTAAAACTATATTTAGTTTGCTTGCCTAGTTGACAAACCCTGCAGAGGCCTTCCTTCTTGTAGGGACCAGAAGGTAATCCTCTCATAAAGTTGTCTTTAGATAACCTAGCAATGTTTTTCATATTAACATGTCCTAGTATTTTATGGCATAGATCATTTTGATTGCAAACAATATTAAGTAAACAAATATCTGAAGTTGCAGAATGAAAATCAACTACATATATGTTACTTTGTCTATTTCCAATTAAAACAGTTTGGGTTTCTTTATTAGAAATAATACAAGAACTTGAGTTAAAATGTACCTGATAACCTTCATCACATAATTGACTTATGGAGATGAGGTTATGCTTGAGTCCACTTACATATGTCACCTTCTTAAAAGTGACTGCTCCAATCTTTACTTCTCTAAAGCCTTCAGACTGACCACAATTTGAATCACCAAAGATCACCTTTGGTCCCAGCTTGGACTTATAGTTGTTTAAGTTGTCCTTGCTGCCAGTCATATGCTTGGAGCATCCACTGTCCAGATACCATTGTTGATAAACAGCTGGACAGCTCTTTACCTGTATGGAAAATAATTAGTTGTTCTTGACCCAGATTACCTTGGGTCCTTTATTTTTCTGATAAGAAAACTAAATATAACTGAAAATTTAGGTTGGGATTTATAACCTAAGGGATGGTATCTCCTAGGTGGAATTTCCCAATCAGTAAGTGGATTAAAAGGTTTTCTAGGAGGATTAAAGTTTCTTTCAAAATTATGATTTTTGTTATGTCTGACTGGGTTCGACGAAAAGTTGTAAGTTCGTCGACCAGAGTTCGATGAAGTGGGATGAGATCGTCGATCTCTGCTCAGAGAATGAACATATTCATTTTTTGTGCCCCAAGTTCGTCGATCTCTGCTCGATGAACCATACACAGTTCGTCGATCGCAGTAATACGAATTATTATAACTAATATTTGCGTTCGAAGTTCATTGATCGGAGTTCAACGAACTAGCCACATTTCCTCGACCAAAGTTCGACAAAATCTGTTGAACTTTGTTTTTACTTAGAGTTTTCTGGTTTCTGTTCTTTTGATTTTTAGAGTTAGGTAATTCTTCGGTGGGTTGTTTGTTATTTATTACCTCTTTACCCTTAGCTAAAACAAATTTTATAGGGGTTGTTAATATGTTCTTCTTAAGTATGGGGGTAAGCTTGATGATGCACCCAAGCCCAGTTTGTCATTCAGTCTAGCATTGACTGTACTTGTGATGTCCATCAGCTTAAGGCTTCTCCCATTGAGAGATTCCTCAAGTTGCTTAGCCTCACATAACTCTGTTTTTAAAGAAGTAATTTGTTCATTAGCTAAAGCTAAATCATCATTAAACTTATTGTTTTCAGCAAACAAGTTATCAAATTCAGATTGTCTATCTCTTAGCATTTTAATTTCCTTTTCAGATTTTATTAAATCATTACATAAAGATTTGAATTCAATTTTAAAATCAACAGAATTAAAATCAAAAGATGAGATTACCTGATCCTCATTTGTCTCAGATTCTTCTTCTAATTCTTCAGAGTGACCTTCTGCATGAGCTTCAGCATCAGGTCTGCTGCATTAAGCATTAATTGTCATGCGGCAGACCTCTTTTGCCCTTGCTTCTTCTTCATCTTCACTGGAACTGGAAGATGATGTCTCTTCATCAGTGTCACTATAGGTTTCAGCAATGAAACCTTTTTCTTTTCTTTTGTATTTGTTGGAGGAGTGTTTGTTTGAATTCCTGCTCGAGTTCTTATTGTTCTCGTTTTCCTTTCTCCTGTCCCTTTTCTGAGCTTCTGGGCATTCAGGAAGAATGTGCCCAAGCTTTTAGTATCCAAAGCAGACAATCTACTTCGTAGGAGTTCTGTCATACTTAGGTTTGTCATCATTCTTTGATGGTCTTCTTCTGAAATCCTTCTTGGCCAGCTTGTAGAATCTTTTGTCCAGTAAGCTCATCAGCTCTTCATTGGATGAAAAGGTTTCAGATTCTTCAGTTGCTTTGAAAGCAAAATTATGTTCCTTCCTTGAAGAGTTTGAGGCCTTCATTTCAGTTGCCTCTCTAGTCTTGATCAATTGCTCATAGGATTTAAGCTTTCCCAAGAGAGACTCAGTGGATATCTCATTCATACTTCTGGCTTCTTTGATTGACCAAATCCTGGAATTCCAAGTGTTGGGGAAGCACATCAGGATCTTGTCATTGATCTCAGTCAATGAGATATCTTTATACAAGGTCTTCAGTTCATTGATGATAAAACTAAGTCTATTATACATCTCTGCCACTATTTCAGATTCCTCCTTCTTGAAGTTCTCATATAGAGATATTAGGAGGGATCTTCTATCCTTTTTTTCATCTATAGAGTCTGCCTCCATCTGGTTTAGAGAATCCCAGATTTCTTTTGTAGAAGAACATTCAGCCACCTTTTGGAAGATTTCATCTGACATTGTTTGGGCCAATATATTCATGGCTTTAGCATCAACAACTTTGGCCTTCTTCTATGCATCAGTCCACTCAGGTGGTGGAACTGTATGAGTGCTGGAAGTTACTATGGAAGTGGATGTTGATTGTTGAGGAGGACCTGTCAAAATAGAGTTGAAAATGTCCTCATCAATAGATTTCATGTACATCTTGATTCTTGCCTTCCAGATTGCAAACCTATTTAAGTTGCAGACTAGAGATCTGGTGCTAGTATGATCTTTATTTTGTGTCATTGTTGTAAAAATAGAAAAAACTAAAGAATAGAGAAACAATCTAACAAGGATCTTGGTTCGGATGTTAATTTGTGAAACCAAAAAAGTTAACCTGCTTTGATACCAATTGAAAGTGGTGGTAAGGAGGATACCACCAGAGGGGTTAGACTGTTTTACTCTAGAGGGGGGTGAATAGAATATTTTAAAATCCTTTATATTTTTATTTCAGAGTTGAAAATAGTGATACTAATAAGTGTATTCAGAGTGTGCAGAAATAAAACTAAGCTATCCAGCAATCAGCACACAGAAAGAATTAAAATAGCATCACAGACGACATAAGAATTTTATAGTGATTCCGCTAAAACTTGGGTACATCCACTCTTATACCACCCTGGTAGGAATCCACTCAGGTTTTTAATCAGGTGCCCTGTCACCAATCAGGTTATTGTTCAGGTGTCTGTGACCACAAGATCTGCTTCAGGTAGATCAGGAAACCCTTCAGGCTTTTGATCAGGTGCCTAAAAACCAAGTCAAGTATTTTGATCAGGAGACTTGCAACCAAGTGATTAAATTTTGAAGGGAGCTAGAACCAGGTGTACAGTGGGTGAAATAAATGAAACTTGATGTTATCTTCTCTTTCTCAAAGCAACAGAGAAGATTAGCGGATCCTTGATGCTGTCAAAGCTCCCCCTGAGATGAAGATTTGTTCAGGAAGAATGGAAGCTTTGCAGGGTGAGTAGGTCTTCTTGAAAAGATCTCCAGGAAGCTGTAGACTGATTGTAGTTGGTTATCTCTTGGCAGCTTGCTGGAGGAAGAACACTTTGATGAAGACAGCGAGATTTCTTCTTGAATGTTTTCTGATATCTGTCTTGTTCTCTGTGTGTGTTCTTCTTTCTTGCTTTTTCTTCCCTTTTTTTGTTCTTGTTGTCGTACTCAATTGCCAGAGAAGAAATCTCTTTTTATATTTCTCTGTATATTTCTCCTTTGAATTTGAATTGACTGCATTGAATGCTGACTACCTGGAGAAAGAAAATCCGGCTGGAGAGAATATTACATTAATGGATTTCCCCAACTGTTCTATTAAAAATAGCAAGTAATAATCCTGATGAATATCATAATCAATGATGCCACTAACGGATATAATCAGAGAATAAATGCATTGAATATTCAGGAATTACTACAATAAAATAAGGACAAAAGAAGGAAAAATCCAAGTCTGGAACTGCACAGAATTCGTCGAACAAAGAAGAGATTTTGTCGACCTGAGTCCAGAGTTCGTCGACCAGAGAAATCATGTTCGTTAACCACATAATTCATGTTCGTCGACCTGAGCACCAAGTTCGTCGACAAGACAACAGCTAACTGCTTTCTGATAAAACTTGTCAATTCTATGCTCTAAGTTCTGTTGAAACTGGAATCCGGTCTCCTGTGGAGTTCGACCCTTGGGGAAGGGGTGGTCTCGCGCCTACTTCGCTCCTGCAAGAAAAACAACAAAGAAGGCAAGGAGAAACAGACCCAAGGGCTCGGCAGGGAGGTCCCACCACAAACTCGGAAGATCTCAGAGTGCTTCCCCTCCTTAGCCAGAAGCCGAGCTAAGGTACCCTCAGAAAGCACTTGAAAACTGGAGCAGGGAGGCACTCCAAACGTGCCTTCTGAGGTACCCCTTGAGTCTTACTTATAGTTTTTGGAATCTGAACTGCCAATAACCAAAAGAACTGGCCTGAAAATACCGAAAAGCCCTTGGTTGGGTCTGCCAACAGCCAAGCTCCGCTGTTCCGAACAGCTATGCACAGTCCAACCTGGTCTGCCAACAGCGTGGCTCCGCTGTTCTAAACAGCTATGAGCACCCATGGGGGCGGGGGTCAGCTCTCCATCCATCCCTCTCCGCGAGAGGCGGGCGCGACCTGGTTCTAGCGGCTCGCCTATTCTTCTCGGGCGAATGCGAGCCGGACCGCCGCGACCCGCCAGTCCTCTGCTGAGGCGAATAGGTGACCAGGTCACGTATAGGGGGCGGACTGGCGGCCATTGTGACCCTCCAAACGGCTCGCAGATCGCGGGTCGTCGAGACCATCCGCTAGTACCAGTTCGACGAATGGCACCCCCCCCCCCCCCCGCTCTGGTCGACGATTCTCTGAGTGAGTGGGAGGGATAGGGGGAGTCGTCTCGCCTGGCTCGCTCGCCTGAAGTGAGCGGGAGCGGACCAGCCCCTTGCCGCATGTCTGCTTGTCGCTTGAGTGCGGGTCATGGGACTGGGTCCGCCCGATCTTCCTGGTGGGGCCCATTCGACGAACACGGGGTTGTACACAATCCCCGCTCTTTTTGAGCTTGATACAAGCTCGGAAAGAATCATCCAACCCGCGTGTCCGGCGAGTACTGAGCTGAGCTGGCAGGGAATCTTCTGGTGGGGCCCCACTATTCGGCTATAAATATACCACTGAGCCCAGGGGGGTCTCCCATGACCATCTCGTTTTTCAACCGGACTACAGCCTCCCGATGCCGGTTAGCGAAGAGGTGCGAGCCCGCCTGGCGGCCGCGGGCCAGAAAACTAGAGAGGAGGCCCTCGCGGCCGCTCCTTGGTTAGCGCGCGGGTCTCCCGGCCCTCTCTTTAGGCCGGTGAAGGGGAAGATCGTGAGGCGGTCCCCGGCGAATAACTTCCCGGGTTCCAGCACGGCGGCTGGTGTTGAGGTCGCTTCTGAGGTAGGCGACCTTCCTTCTCGGCTTGTTGCTACGTCTCTGACCCTTTGTCTTGCAGGCACAGCATCGTGAAGATGAGGAGGACGGGGGGGAGGATTGCCCCCCTCCCTTGTCGTCTGAG
This sequence comes from Platanthera guangdongensis, assembly GCA_039583875.1. Taxonomy (NCBI): domain Eukaryota; kingdom Viridiplantae; phylum Streptophyta; class Magnoliopsida; order Asparagales; family Orchidaceae; genus Platanthera; species Platanthera guangdongensis. The sequence goes on along the minus strand of CM077157.1, from coordinate 110,819,743 downwards.
AGGGCTGCTAGTCCATCAGGTCTGGACCGCCCACCCCCGGATACACCTTGCCCGCCAGTTCCCCCCGAACTAGGGAAATCTCTCGCGGCCCTCGAGGGAGAACCCTTTTAGGGTCGGCTGGGCTCCTCTCGTCCTTCCATCGGCATGGACGACGAGCCAACCCCTGGTAAGCTCGTGCTCAGCGCTTGCCTTGTTCTCGCTCGTTCCTTCTGAATTGCCCCTTTTTGCAGGCTACAACATGATCTCCTCCGAAACGGAGATGAGCGAAGGGTACTCGCCTCCGCCTGACGTGGAGGGTGTTTCTGATTACCTGGGCGACCCGACTGATGCGGTGGGGATGAAGAGGCAGGTGACGCGGCTGTTCCAGAAACATACTCTGCTTCTTCAGGAGCTTGTGAAGAGGGTCAATCAAGACAAGGCCGACACTGAGGCTCGGCTCGCGGCCCTGGAGGGGGCCCCGCGCGCTGCAGAAGGTGGCGAGGTCACCTCGCCTGGCGTGCATATTACGCGGGCCGAGGAGCGCCTAAGGAGTGCCTCGGAACAAGTTGGCCTAGCCCAGCAGGAGCTAGTGGTGGTGCGTGATTATCACTATCCTCGCGTGCCGCCGCGAACTGGAACGCAATGGCGGGGCAGGTGGAAGTGGATCCAGTACTGATCAACCCTTTCTTTTCCCCGCTCGCGGGATATCGCTGGGTTGCTACTATTTCAAACTCATTATGTATCTGTAACGATTTGCGACTCTCTTTGCCTGCCTATGGGCCTGATGTTTGATTTCTGATGCATGTTGAAATTACCATTTGTTGCTTTTATTCTCCGCGGGGCGGGCTCGAGGGTACCCGCGCCCTCCGCTCGCCTTACTCCTGCGGGCGAGGGCAGGTCAGGGGATGGATTCGCTCAACCCGCCATCCCGATCGGGGCGGGAGCAAGCCGAGGGGCTCGCCAGCCAGGAGTCTCCCCGACTTGCTCGGAATCCTGGGCGGGTGCGGGCCGTGACTCGCCCGCTCAATTCTTGCGCGGATGCGATCGGGCGAGACCCGCGCCTGATCGGCCTTGACGGTGCAGTCGCGCGTCAGGAAGGCAAACCGTCGGGCCTGATTTTTGCTACACGCACCTCTCCATTCGGCGGAAAATTTCCCGCCCTTTCTTCCTCCCTATAAATAGGCCTTGCCGGTTCTTATCCTCCCACCGCTTCAAAACACTCCCCTGTTTCCTGCTCCTCGCGAAGCACGGCTCGCGCTCGCCTTCTGGATCTCTCTCGCTCGAACGGCGGAGGTTTGGCGGAATGGGCGGCGGCGGCGGCGATGCGGACGGGCGAAGCAAATGCGCCTGGACCTTCTCAGAGCACGACTTTCCCCACGCCGTCATATCGGTGCGCGAATACCTAGATGCCCTAGGCGACCACGTCCCGCCGGGATTTTCGGCGAGACGACCCGTGGAAGGAGAGAAGATCAACGATATATCCAGGGATGAGCTCGCCATACCCCTGGCTCACTTTGAAGTGGGCCTGCGGCTTCCCCTATGGCCTGAGGTACGCCAAGTGCTAAAGTACTTCGGGGTCGTCCTAGGTCAGATGACCCCGAACTCCATAGCTGTTATGGTGGGGTTCGCCTGCTTTCTGCAGGAGGAGCGAGTCGAGTTCAGTCTCGTAGCTTTTCGCAAGCTATTCTCCTTCTGTGCGAACCGGGATGGGACCGCCTATTTCTCCAGCGCCCACCTCAAGGTGCGGGAGACTGTAAATAAGAGTCACAACTGGCTCAAAAAGTTCCTGTTCGTCAAGGGGGATTTCGGCAACGTCCACTTCTCGTCGGTGCAGCTCAGCGAGGCGAGTTACCGCCCGCCCAGCCTAGGGGGCCACGAGGCCGACTTGTGCGGGTTCTTCGCCGGGAAGAACTTCGAGGTTGCATACTTGCGCCGCAACCTTGATGACCTTGCCGCCGTCCCACCAGGGGGAGGTTTGCCACTCGCCACTGCTCTGTCCACTCTTTTCTTCTTTGGTTTCACCCTCTCTTTTTGACAGGTGAGCGTGACGTCCCCCTTCATCCCCCCTACGAGAGTGCTCGGATTTCCCCCGGGGCTTTCGCCCGAGCTCAGGCCGCAGACGCTGCTCAGCGCGACGCCCCGTTGGTCCCGGCCAAGAAGCGGTCGGGCGGCGGACAGCCCGCTCCCCCGCCTAAGATGGCAAAGACTACGGGGCAACAACCCGCCGGTGGCCAAATAAAAGGCAAGGCCCCTGCGGTTCTTCCGGCCGAGGCCCCCCCCCCCCCCCGTTGGTCACTTCGACCAGCGACACCCCCGAAGGGGCGGCAGGCACTTCCGGGCCGCCGGACGGGTCGCAGACTGCCGCGAAGCCGGTGCCGAGAGGGCATCGCAATTTCGGCTACGGCGAGAAATGCTTGGACGAGCTTGGTGTCCCGCTTCTATCGTGGGAAAAGGAGTCAAATCGCACAGTGGTCTCGACCCTGTTGCCAAGTTGGCTGGAGCAGGACACCATCGGCGGGGAGGCCTAAAACTTCTCGTTCGGCCTCTATTCGCGCGAGGACGCCGCCATCTACGACAAGGAGGCGACGCGAGTATTGGTTCATGAGAGCGCACGGGCCCAGCTGCGCGGCATGGAGCTAGCCAATATGGTTGGGAGGCGCTGCACCCAGCTGGAGCGGAACGCCACCTCTCTCAAGAAGCTGGCGGACGAGAGGGAGGAGGCCGGAAAGCTTGCTTAGGAGGACGCGAACCTCCAGAGGATACGGGCCGACGCGGCCGAGGAGACCCTCGCGCAGTACTTGGGAGGGGTAGTATGTGTTTACTCTCAATCACCGCTTTTTCTCGTGAATCCGCCTTACGACTCCCTTTCCTTTTCTCAGGACGCGGCGACGGCGAGTCGGATGGGTGCCGAGATCGCCGCCCTTGGTAAGGACAAGTCGGCGCTGGAGGCGCGGGTACGCGAGCTGGAGGCCGCCGCTGCTGCCCCTCCGCCAGATAACAGGGGCTGCCCGCTCGAACACCATTCTGACTACGAGTTGGAGGTGCTGATGCAGAAGAACGCCGCTAGCGCCGCGAAGTACACGATGCAGATGCTGCGATGCACAGATCTCCTCAAGGGCGAGGCAGCAAAACTCTCGGCGGGCGACGTGGTGCCGGCGCTGTTCCTTCCCGTGTCGGACCCCAGGGATAAGTCCTTCCAGCCCATCTAGGACTTCCCGCCCCGGATCTCGCGTCGCCCTCGCTCGTTGGACATTTGCTTGTTAGGTGTATACACCATGTACTTTTAGTTGTCTGAGATGTAAGCACGAGCCGCGCCTAGACTTTGTGATTTTCATCTATTAATGCTCTTATAAATGCTTCCCCACCCGTTACTTACGCATGTCTGCTGTCATTGCGCGATGTAATTTTCTAGTTTTCGCGCTCGCTGTCGTTCACCTCGCGTTGCGTCGACGAGGTCGCACGCCTACGGATTCGGCTTAGGAGTCATAGGAAGCCCGGCAGGTCGTCCCGCTAGGGGCGACCTGCATCTGCGGCCCGGCCTCCGCTGCGGAGACTACTCGCTGACCAAACGAGGCGAGGCGGCTCGTTGCGCTCCCAAGACATCAGATTTCTTGCGGGTTGACCCCTTTGTGACGCGGCCTGGGTTCTCGCCTCCTTTCGGTCGCCAATCTGGGGGCTGGGTGGTTACGTTAGAACCCCCCCCCCCCCCCCCTTCGGTTAATCTTCGCGATTACAATCCATTATTAATACCATTTGAGTAGTTTCCGGCCCTGCCAGCTAGGTGGGAGCCTGGCAGCGAGATCCGCTCGGGGTCGAAAACTACTGCCATCGAGTGACTTCCGGCCCTGCCAGCTAGGTGAGAACCTGGCAGCGGGATCTTCTCGAGGCCAAGGATGACACCGAGTGACTTCCGGCCCTGCCAGCTAGGTGAGAGCCTGGCAGCGGGATCTGCTCGGGGTCCAGACACATTCCATTGAGTGACTTCCGGCTCTGCCAGCTAGGTGAGAGCCTGGCAGCGGGATCTTCTCGAGGCCAAGGATGACACCGAGTGACTTCCGGCCCTGCCAGCTAGGTGAGAGCCTGGCAGCGGGATCTGCTCGGGGTCCAAACATATTTCATCGAGTGACTTCCGGCCCTGCCAGCTAGGTGAGAGCCTGGAAGTGTGATCTTCTCGAGGCCAAGGATGACACCGAGTGACTTCCGGCCCTGCCAACTAGGTGAGAGCCTGGAAGTGGGATCTGCTCGGGGTCAAAACACATTCCATCGAGTGACTTCCGGCCCTGCCAGCTAGGTGAGAGCCTGGCAGCGGGATCTTCTCGAGGCCAAGGATGACACCGAGTGACTTCCGGCCCTGCCAGCTAGATGAGAGCCTGGCAGCGGGATCTGCTCGGGGTCCAAACACATTCCATCGAGTGACTTCCGGCCCTACCAGCTAGGTGAGAGCCTGGCAGCGGGATCTTCTTGAGGCCAAGGATGACACCGAGTGACTTCCGGCCCTGCCAGCTAGGTGAGAGCCTGGCAGCGGTATCTGCTCGGGGTCCAAACACATTCCATTTCTCTATGCAGGCTGGCTATGACAGTACTGGAGCGTTGAAGAAATTTATTATAACGAAAGTGTCGCTTACATGCTTCAGGGGAAAAAATGCTTCAAGTCGTCACCACTCCAGGTGTGACTCAGGATCTCGCCCTCTACATTTTGGAGTCGATAGCCTCCTGACTTCAAAGCTTCCTTTACAATAAATGGTCCCTCCCAACTGGGATTGAGCTTCCTTACGGATTCCGACCTCCCTGCTCCATCTACCTTCTTCAGCACCAAGTCTCCTTCCACGAACTGCTTGACCCTGATATGCTTGTCAAAGTACTTGGCCATTCTTCTTTTCACCTCCTCCTATCGGATAGCAGAAAGGTCCCTAAGCTCCTCCACCATATCAAGGGAGAGCCTCAGCTCCTCCTCGTTCTCCGCTTGCCACTCCTCCCGGCCTTCCTTGGCCGCAACGACTCGAGGTGTTTGGACTTCGAATTCCACGGGGAGCACTGCTTCGCACCCATGGGAGAGTTTGAAGGGGGTCTCCCCCGTAGCCATGTTGGGGGTGGTTCTTAGGGCCCAGAGAACCGCGGGAAGCTGCTCCACCCAGCTCCCCTTCAAATTCTCCACCTTCTTCTTGAGGAGGTTGACGATGATCTTATTTGCGGCCTCTACCTTCCCATTGCTCCTGGGGTGATGGACCGAGGCGAACTTGAGGTCGATTCCAAGCTGTTCGCAGAAGCTGGTGAATTCGGCACTGGCGAACTGGGGCCCGTTGTCTGTGACGATGGCCTGGGGCAGCCTATGGCGACAGATGATCTCCCCCCAAACAAAGTTCCTGGTCACCTGGGAGGTCACCTTAGCTAGCGCCTTCACCTCCATCCACTTTGAGAAGTAGTCAATCATTACCAGGAGGAACCTTCTCTGACCGCTGGCTTGGGGAATGGTCCAACCAAATCCATTCCCCAAATTGCGAAGGGCCATGGGGCCGTGATACTTCTGAGTCGCTGGGTTGGCTGTAGCTGGAGAGGGGCAAACAGCTGGCACTTATGACATCTTCTTGCGAACTCTGCGGCGTCTCGGTCCAGGGTGGGCTAGAAATACCCTTGCCTGACTATCCTCCCTTCCAAGGTCCGACTCCCGGAGTGACTCCCACATTCCCCGGAGTGGACTTCCTCCACGATCCTTCGTACTTCGCCCTCTGTCACGCAGCGAGCCAGCATCCCTGAGAGGGTCTTCCTGTATAGCTGCCCGTCCTGGAGGAGGTAATATGCTGACTTGTGCCTTAGTTTCTTCTTATCTACCCCCTCCGGATACTCTCCCGTGGAGAGGAAAACCACAACTGGATCCATCCACGAATCTTGTTGATCGATTTCCATGAGCTCTCCCTCTTCGATGGAGGGGCGGAATAGGTCGGTGATGGTGCCCCCCACCTGGGGACCATGCTTCGCTAGCTGATCGGCTTGTTCATTCTCTTCCCATGGCACATGTCGGATGGTGAAAGTTTGAAAAGTGCCAATGACCCCCTTCACCTTGGCCAATTACGATCGCAGGGTGGGCTCCCTTGCCTCGAACTCCCCGTTGATCTGGGAAGCTACTACCATGGAGTCAGTAAGGACCTCCACATCCGACACCCTCAGCTCCCTGGCTAGGCGTAGCCCCGCTATCACGGCCTCGTACTCGGCCTGGTTGTTGGTAATGGGAAAGTGCACCACCACCGTCTGCTCAATTTGAGTTCCCTGAGGGCTTTCCAGGATCACCCCTACTCCTAGGGAATGCCTTCCCGAGGCACCATCCACCCTCACCTTCCAAGGAGTCGGGCGGGTGAGTTCTTCCTCCGCCACTTCAACCATGTAGTCGGCCATCGCCTGAGCTTTGATCGAGAGCTACGGAATGAAGGAGACGTCGAACTCGCTCAGCTCCACCGACCACTTAGCCAGCCTGCCTGAATGCTCCACCCCCTCGAAGATGTTGCGGAGAGGATGGTCGGTCACCACTCGGATTGAGTGTGCTTGGAAGTAAGGTCGCAGCCTCCGAGCCGAGATGATCAGTGCGAAGGCTAGCTTCTCCAAAATCGGATACCGGAGCTCGGCCTTCCTCAGGACCCGGCTCACGTAATAAATAGGGAGCTGCCTCTTCCCCACTTCACGAACTAAAACCGAGCTCAAGGCCTCCGCCCCGACCCCTAGATATAGGAACAGGTCCTCCCCCTCCTTCGGCCCTTGGAGCAGCGGAGCCTGTGTCAACTGCACTTTGAGGGCCTGGAACGCCTCCTCGCACTCCTTGGTCCATTCAAACCTCTGACCACCCCTTAGCGTTTTGAAGAAGGGGAGCACTTCTCCCCTGCCCGTGAAAGGAAGCGACTCAGCCCTTCTAGCTTCCCCGTCAGCCGTTGGACCTCCTTTGCATTCCGCGGGGACCCCAGCTCCAAGATAGCCCTGACCTTATCTAGATTCGGCTCGACCCCCGCGGGGGTGAGGAGGTGCCCCAAGAACTTTCCCCTGCTGGCCCCAAAGACACACTTCAGGGGATTCAACCGTATCTTGTATTTGCGCAGGGTGGTGAAGGTCTCTTCCAGGTCCCGGAGGTGGGAGTCCACATCCCGACTTTTGATCATGAGGTCATCTACATACACCTCCAAATTCCTCCCCCTCTGCTCCTTGAAGACCCTATCCATCATTTTCTGGTAGGTTGCCCCAGCATTCTTCAGCCCGAAGGGCATCATCTTGTAGCAGTAGCATCCATCCCCTGTGATGAACGAGACATCCTTGATGTCTGGGGGTGCATCCCGATTTGATGGTAACCTGAAAAAGCATCTATAAAACTCATTACAGAATAACCGATGGCTGAGTCAACCAGCGCGTTGATTCGAGGCAAAGGATAACAGTCCTTAGGACAAGCTTTATTAAGTAAGGAAAAATCGATACACATCCTCCATCGGTCGTCTCCTTTTTTAACCATAACCATGTTGGAGACCCAGCCGGGGTACTGAATCTCAGACACGAAGCCGGCCTTGAGGAGTTTCGCTACCTCCTCCCTGATGGGCTCCGCCAGCTTATCCGCAGTGGACCTCTTCTTCTGCTGAACGGGGCGTGTTCCCGGGTCCAGGTTGAGGCGGTGGCAGGACACATACGCGTCAACCCCCGGCATCTCCGCGGCGTTCCAAGCGAAGATGTTCACGTTCTTCTGGATGCACTCCAGCATCCTGCCTTGGTCCTCCGGGGTCAGCCCCCCGCTGACGCGGATCTTCTCCATCCTGCCTCCTCGAGTGAGCACCTCCGGCTCCACCACTTCCTCTGCTGCCTCCAGCCTAGATTGCTCCCCCCATCCCTCGGCATCCCCTTCCTCCGGAACGGGGACCTCTACATCCATCTCTTCTCCCACGGCCCTCACTTCGGACACCTCCTCCAGATCTCCTCCTGCCGCCTCCTCTGCGCAGTTCTTCACTTCCAGCTCCCTCTCTCCTGCTCCCTGTCATACCTCCTCCATCCTTCGCCCCATCTCTTCGGCTCCCTCCATCCAAGAGATGGTGTTCACCGCAGTGACATAGCACTCCCGCGCCACCTTGGGGTCCCCTCTGACCCTGACCTGAATCCCCTCGGTGTTGAACTTTAAGCATTGATGGAAAGACGAGGGGACACAGTGGAAGGCGCTGATAAGGGGCCTCCCTAAGATGGCGCTGTAGCTGTTGGGGGGGTCCACAATGACGAACCTGCAGTTTCGGGACTGCCCTCCCAAGGTGACATGGAGGCCAACTCCTCCCTCAACTTCCTTCCTTTCTCCTGAAAACCCGAACAAGGGCCCATCTGAGGCCAGCACCCTCTTGGCCTCCACTTTCATCGCGTCAAACGCCTTTTTGAAGACGTCGTTGACGGAGCTCCCGTTGTCCACGAGGATCCGAGAGACAGTGAAATTCTCGATGGCTGCCTTGATGACCAGCGCATCGCAGAATGGGTCCTCATAGTCTGGCATATCGCTCCTGGAGAAATTGATCCTCTCCTCCGGGGGTGGGGTTTGGGATGTGGACGCGACGCTTCGCCGGTACATGGTGTGGAGGCTTGCCTTGCGGGAGGCCTCGACCCCTACTCCCTCGTGGATCACTCCGATCCCCCCTCGGGTTCCAACATCCACCCGGTCTTCGCACCGATCCTCCTCCGCCCGAGGAAGGACCTCCTCAATCCTCACTTCTTGCCGATGTCCCTGCTGCTGCTGCTGTTGTTCCCTATTCCCTCTCATCTCGAGGAATTCCGGGCAGGTGGTTGTGGCGTGCCCCTCTTCCTAATGGATGTCGTAATAGGGCAGCTCCACCCTGACCTCTCTTCTCCTCCTCCTCATAATCCCCCTCCTTGATCCCAAGGCTATGGCCATGGCCTCCTCCTGATTGGGGAGCCGGGGCCTCTGACCATGCCTCCAGTCCGGAGGGTGGAACTGATCTTGCCTCCCCTGGTGGTGACCCCTTCCGTAGCACCCTCTCTGTGGCCCCTGCCCCTGCCACTCAGGTCTCCAGCCCAGCCGACGGTCGGGCTCCTGATGCCCCCACCTCGGCTGCTGCTGCCACTGGAGCTGCCTTTCCTCCCTCTGCCTAGGCTCCCCTCTTCTCTCCTCCTGTGCCTTTCCTCCTCTCGACTCCTTCTCTTCCTCCGTGGCCCACCGGGCCAGCTTCCTTGCAAACTCCAAGTTTGACTCCTCCCCGTCGACCTCTCTCGCCGCCCTCTCCATCAACTCCTCGTAGGAGAGGGGGGGAACTCTCTTCAGCTCCATTCGGAAGAAACAATGCTGCAGGCCCAGGGTAAAAGCCATCATCAGACTATAGCCCGGCATCTCCTGGACTTGAGTAACTTCCTCCAGGAATCGGTCCACATAACTCCCCAATGTCTCGTTCACCCCCTGCTTAATGTGGAACAAAGACTTGGACTCCTTCTTCCTCCTCTTCGAGGTGGTGAATCTCAGCATGAACCCTCGGCGTAGGTCCTCGAAGCAGTAGATGGAGCTGGTCGGGAGCTGGTGGAACCACTCCCTTGCCTTCTCCCGGAGGGTTATGGCGAAGAGTCGGCATTTGAATCTGTCTGACATCTGACGGATGGAGACCACATCCTCGAACCATTGGACATGCTGGACCGGGTCTCCCTTCCCGGTGTAGTAAGACAACTCGGGTTGCCTGAACCCATCTGGGACTGGAGCTGAGGAGACCAGCTCGCTGAAAGGACTGCCTCCCCCCACTAGGCGAGCTGGCGAGTCTCGCGAGCCCAGCTCGCCGAATCGGCCTCGGCCTGCCGAGCCGGGGAAGAGCTCACGCCCAGGGAGCTCGCACCCCCAGCCTTCCTCGGCCACCTCCTTCCCAGCTCGCCTGCCGGAAGCGTCCTCGCCCAAGGAGGGGGTGACCGCGATCTGGGCTGTCGGAGTCGAGCACTCGGCCCGCGCGCCGAGTGCGAACTTGACGAGGCCCAGCACCTCGTTCCATAAGTCTTCCAACATCCCCACCGTTGCGAGAGGCGGGGGGGGGGGGGGGGCAGCGAGTTTTGCCTGTCAGATCCTTGTCCTCCTGTCATTGAACTCGCTGAAGCTTTTCTGCACTGACCACTCTCCACGCTCACCGCACCAAAATGTTGAAACCGGAATCCGGTCTCCTGTGGAGTTCGACCTTTGGGGAAGGGGTGGTCTCGCGCCTACTTCGCTCCTGCAAGAAAAACAACAAAGAAGGCAAGGAGAAACAGACCCAAGGGCTCGGCAGGGAGGTCCCACCACAAACCCGGAAAATCTCAGAGCACTTCCCCTCCTTAGCCAGAAGCTGAGCTAAGGTACCCTCAGAAAGCACTTGAAAACTGGAGCAGGGAGGCACTCCAAGCGTGCCTTCTGAGGTACCCCTTGGGCCTTACTTGTAGTTTTTGGAATCTGAACTGCCAATAACCAAAAGAACTGGCCTGAAAATACCGAAAAGCCCTTGGATGGGTCTGCCAACAGCCAAGGTCCGATGTTCTGAACAGCTATGCGCAGTCCAACCTGGTCTGCCAACAGCGTGGCTTCGCTGTTCTGAATAGCTATGCGCACCCATGGGGGGGGGGGGGGGTCAGCTCGCCATCCATCCCTCTCCGCGAGAGGCGGGCGCGACCTGGTTCTAGCGGCTCGCCTATTCTTCTAGGGCGAATGCGAGCCGGACTGCCGCGACCCGCCAGTCCTCTGTCGAGGCAGATAGGTGACCAGGTCGCGTATAGGGGGCGGACTGGCGGCCATTGTGACCCTCCGAACGGCTCGTAGATCGTGGGTCGTCGAGCCCATCCGCTAGTACCGGTTCGACGAATGGCACCCCCCGCTCTAGTCGACGATTCTCTGAGTGAGCGGGAGGGATAGGGGGAGTCGTCTCGCCTGGCTCGCTCGCTTGAAGTGAGCGGGAGCGGACCAGCCCCTTGTCGCATGTCTGCTTGTCGCTTGAGTGCGGGTCGCAGGACTGGGTCCGCCCGATCTTCCTGGTGGGGCCCGTTCGACGAACACGGGGTTGTACAAGTTCGTCGAGCTGATAACAAAATTTTGTCGACTGGAGTTCAGAGAAAGGATTCTGGACTTAGAATGTTGAAGTTGAAATTCCAGAAATCGTCGACCTGAGCTTGAATATCATCGAGCTCAACTCAAAGAATTGTCTCTGAGTTCGTCGAGGTGAGCACGACTTTCGTCGAGTTGAGTTCGACGAACGTAGAACTCACTTTCCTGAATCTTGATTGTTCTCTAAGTCTAGAGTCTTCTGTAGTCTTATGTTGGCTGGTCCATGCAATGTTAACTCTAAGGACATAACCTAAACTCTAGGACACATACATGACCTTGGCTATACATGGTGGGTCAATTAACCTATTTAGTGAACCTAGCCCAAATCAAACTAGGAATCCAACAGAACTCCTTCCCAGCTCGCCTGTCGGGAGCGTCCTCGCCCAAAGATGGGGCGACAGCGATTGGGACAGCTGGAGTCGATCACTTAGCCCCCGCGCCGAGTTCGAACTTGACGAGGCTGAGTAGCTCATGCCTGAAGTCTTCAAACATCCTCATTGTGGCCAAAGGTAGCGGGGGCGACGAGTCGAACCTGTATGAGCCTTGTCCTTTTCTTGTCATCGAGCCTGCCAAAGATTTTCTGTGCTGACCACTCTCCACGCTCACCGCACCAAAATATTGAAACCGAAAACTCGATCTCTCATGGAGTTCACCCTTAAGGAAGGGGTGATCGCACTCTTACTTCTCTCCTGCAAGCCAAATGACAAAGAAAAACTGACCCAAGGGCTCAACGTGGAGGTCTCACCACACACCCGAAAAATCTTAGAGCGCTTCCCCTCCTTAGCCAAAGGCCGAGCTAAGGCTACGTCAGAAAGTGCTGGAAAACTAGGGAATAAGAGAGCATGCCTTCTGAGGTACCCCTTGGGTCCTATTTATAGATTTCTAAAAACGGCTTGTAAATAGCCAACCTCCGTTGTTTTGAACAACTATGTGCAGCCCAACTAGGTTTGTCAACAGCGTAACTCCGCTGTTTTAGGAGGCTATGGGCAGGCCAGCGGGGGCAAAATGATAAAAATACCTTACAAATCAATGGACGGGTAGCCCTCAGCAACCTCTACTCAGCGAGGGCCTTGAGTGCTCGATGGAGCTGGCACTCGCCACCTCCGCCCGGCCTTTGGCGAGTACGGGTCCGGACTGCACTGCTCGCATGCTGAGAGTTCGTTCAGCGATCAGAACTCAGCGAGTGGCCTGGGACTCGACTAAAGGCCCAGAGTTCGATGAACACCGAGTTCTGGTTGACGAACGCCGAGCTCCGTTCGATGAACTGAGTGGACTGGGAGGGCTTCCCTCAATCGCCAAGGCAGAACGACGCTGTCCAGACTGGCTGGTACTCGCCGCATCTACTCACCTCCCGGTGAGTGCGGGCCCGGCTGCCCCTACTCGCGTGCCACTAGTCGTGCTCGCCTGGGCGAGCTGGAGGCTGCAGAGCTCTACCCCCCTTAATGCTTCGCCGAGACTTGAGAAAAGGGAACCGGCTGGTCAGGTTCCTGGCGACGCGACTTACCGGATACGGGGTTGTACATCCTTCGAGCAGGCATTTTATTAAATATAAATCAACCAAGTGATTTTAAGAGATTTTGATTGGAGGAATTAGCCCCTGTTAATTTCCAAAAGTGAATTTAAATATTTTAAAAGTTTGAAAAATATCAAAGCTTGGCTTAAATTCTTTAAATCATCATAAGTGTATATGAGGGCTCCAACTATCACTAAAAATTTTGTTAGATTTTTGTGAGCATTTTAGGGCCCTTAGATCAGTCAAATAAACATTATTTTAATAATTAAAATATTAAATACTATCAAAAAATTCCAAAATTTTTCGGAAAATATCTGTCATCAAGATAAACCTTTTTCATGTTCGTGATTTTCTCATCAGATCCCTTTATCAGTCCCAGAAAAATCAAAACCCCTTCAGCTTTAGTATTATAAGATGATATAACTACCCAATCTCAAAACTCGAGACACAACACAGCGGAAACAACAAAGAGACTAGAAGATATCCACACATATAGGAGATTAGAGATGACCTTAAGGCCTTACAACAAAAGTGAGTCCGAAGATCAAATAATAAAAACAGTCGAGAACGTGCATCAGCACCCCTAAACTACCTCGGCATGCAAGCCGGAATACAGGAGCATCAAACATACAATGTCAAATAATTAAAGCTAAAGCGAAGCGGTACTCTTCATGAGGCTTAGGCCTTTTTGGCCGGCGAGATAGCTCCTGTTTGCGATCCTTGTTTTGTAAAAATTAGTGGTAACGTGGGTCAGCAAAGGCTGACCTCAAACTGTGTAACAAACACATCTCCTCCCGGCCGCCCCTAACGGACCCCGGGGTACTCCTCCAATCTGCGAGTTAGCACTTCGTATACAATATTCATAAGCAAGAAAAGCAACTAAGAAAGCAGGCTTGGATGTCTCAAACATCATACATGTTCTCTACTGTTGAGCATATAATAAAAGGGCCTACTATGTAAAACTCCCCCTACCCGGATCCCAAAACACGGCACGAAGAGGGAGTCTTATGCCCGGAACAGCCGCCTTGCGGTAGCATTAGCACACGGGCTAACCTGTACCACAAGACGCCTATTCCGCCGGCTACAACAATATCAATATATCATGTCAACCCAACCAATTAAATAAACTACCAGAAGTCAAATCCACACTAAGTTATAATGTCCAAATACATCAATAAGGAGAAGCTAAAACATGCTTCTACAATATATCAGAGTACAGCTAAACATTGCCCAAACGGGCTACAACAGAGTAATAGAACTAACATCGGTGACCGACGGTATCGATGGCACCGTCCCTTCAGGCCCTGTCGTCCTGGCCTGGCTGTCCTGCGGCGTAGTCTGCGGCTGCTCTACCTGCGGCGTGACCTCCTAAAAAGGAAGACGTAGCAACCGTTAGTCGAAACGACTAAGTGGTTTCACATCCGCTCCCCCGGCGACTCCTCGGCACCGGGCGGAGAAAAGGAACAAGAGTATAGTATATAACAAGTATGCAAGTAGAGGAAGTACAAGCAGGTGTCAGTAGTGTTAGAGTAACAGTATCATAATCAGCATTTATGTAAGAGCTACACTAAACTAGCAAATATAAGTAACAGCAGGAAAGTAACTTAACTTATAAGAATGCCCATACAAACTTATAAGTTAAGGATCGGGTTACATAAAAGTAACTCATCGTATAAGAGTGCCCATACAAACTTATACGATGAGGATCTTGTTGTGCAATGATATGAAATGCTATGAATGCTATGCAATGACTCACCCATGCACACCCATGCAATTGCTATGTCGACACAGACTATAGTTCCCACTTTTCGAGCAGGTAGCTAACCTCTCAGGCATCAGCCGCCGTGGCCAGGCGGTGACAGTAGAACGGGCACTTCTACTACTAGGCGGGTATCACACTACTTCACATAGGCCTCCGTACGCCTCAATGCTAAGAACACAATAGCGGAGCCCATGCGTACTATGGCCCAGCGGGGTCTTGGGTAGATGTGCACCAAGAACACAACCCGAACTGGCCTTGCGTGACCCGGAAGGGGCGTCGGAAGAAAGCACGAGGACACAGCCCAACCGTTCACATGGCCGGAGGGGCCTCGGGATGTGAACACCGAGGACACAGCCCAAACCGACCAAGTCTAACTGTCAACTCCCGTCGGTGTGACGACTGGCGAGCCCGTAGACCTGCCACACTATCCTTAACCCCGGATTACGACACCGCGTGTCGACTCACAGCACATGCAAATTCCACATCAACATATCATGGAAGGGGCCTCGGAGTGAGCACGAGGTCACAGCCCAACCATCCATTCACACCTTACCTCAACACGACCAAAACTTAGTGGCGGTCAACACCGCACTTGCACAGTTACCATAAGATGCCAATAAGATACGACTCACTATTATTGGACTCCTAAATTCAATCTGATATATAACATATGCATGGCCATGGGTTACCCATCTATATATCATCCCAAGTGATTTCAACATGATATTAACAAGATTTGCTATTACGACAACTTACCGAAGTATTATCAAATCAATCCAATTAAACATAAGGAAATCAACAGGCCTCAAGCTATCTTGCGATAATAAATTGATTTCTAAAATAGTAAATATTATCATCCATAACACTTTGGTGGTTATCATAAAATTATTTCACCAAAATCTCGAATTAATTCCGACATTGGACCCACCAATTTCAAATCCACAATGTATGTAGAGACCCAGAATTTCAGCGCAGGATTAGCACTGGACAGCAACTTCGACCGGAGTTTCCTGAAGTTACAGGAATCCGGTGGAGGCGTGTAACCACTCGTTGGAAAGACCTTTTCATGATCTACAACTTTCATATTCAGGTCACAACCCAGATCTGACAATAACTTACTCGAAATCGGCTTCAAAGTTCGCTGCGCACAGAACACGATTTCTGTGTACAGGAATTGCCGGACAGCAAACTCGATTAGGTTTTTCCGGGGCCGCAGACATCACCTGAAGTCGTGCAACCACTCGTTGGAAAGGTATTTCCAAGGGCTACAACTTTCGTGTTTAGCCAAAATCCCAGATCTGCCCATATCCTACACGAAAATGGCCTAGAAGATCGCTGCGCGCAGAATACAGATTCTGCGCGCATCTTAAAGAAAAATGAACGGCATCGGTCCGTCTTCCTCCTCAAGCGATCCTTCCTAAATTTTCCAGAAATGTCCTCCTCCCTTATTCAACCTCAAGGGCCAAAACTCCTCACGAAACCATTCACCCATCGTCGTATTGAAGAAAAGGGGAAGGGTTGAAGAGATCTAAAATCTAGGATTCAAATCCTAGCATGGCCAAACCTAGAAATCTTCTCCTCTCCATCAAGCTCTCTTGAGCCGATGTCTCTCCTAAATATCTAAGATCTAGCACCAAGGAAGAGGGTAGGAAACTCACGTTGGCTCCAGCGGTACCACCATTTCCGGCCATGGATCGCGTAGTTCTCCTTGGCGGCATCTTCTCTTTCACGGCGATGGCGGATCTCCTTCGGTAGAACTTGCTCCTGCAGTTTTCCTCTCACCAGGAGTTCTCACAGGAAATAGGGGGTGAAATGAGAGTGAAAACGGCTAGGGTTTCCTCTGCCCCTTATAAACAAAACATGACACGGGTAGGGACACGGCCGTGTCCGTACCCGTGTCCCGCTTCCGCGAAACGGCCGTGGCGGTTTCCATGTCGGTTCAATGTTTGACACGGGTAGGGACACGCCCGTGTCCCGACCCGTGTCCCCATGACACGGCCGTGTGCATGGTCGTGTCATTGGCCGTGTACTTCTCGGGTTGCATCTCGACACTTCTCGTCGAGCTCAACTCGACGCACACGGGTAGGGACACGCCCGTGTCACTACCCGTGTCCCCCGCTCGACTATCTCGACGCATCTCGACGATCTCGACACGCTTCGTCGAGATCATCTCGACGCACACGGGTAGGGACACGGCCGTGTCACTACCCGTGTCACCTGGTGTCGACACAGTTCGACGATCTCGACACGGCTCGTCGAGCTCAACTCGACGCACACGGGTAGGGACACGGCCGTGTCACTACCCGTGTCACTTGGTGTCGACACAGCTCGTCAGTCTCGACACGGCTCGTCGAGCTCAACTCGACGCACACGGGTAGGGACACGCCCGTGTCTCTACCCGTGTCGCTACCCATGTCTTTTTACACTGATTTCTCCATGTCACCACAAGTGCAGTCCAATTCCCGGCACTTCTCAGGACTCGAGTCAACCCTCCTGACTCAAAACACACACACTAGGGGCCTAGAGCGATTCGGGACGTTACAAATCCTATAAACAAAATAAAAGATTTCGTCCCCGGAATCAGGCTTAGGCTGTGTGGAAAAAGCTTAACAGGAAATTTATCATACGTTTTTAAATAAGATTACCCTGGGCAAACAACTCCGGGTAGCGTTGCTGCATCAAATCCCTTGGCTCCCAGGTGTACTCCTCCTTCCCATGATTCAACCATAGCACCTTCACTAAGGGGACACTTTTGCGGCGTAATGTTCTTGTCTCGCTGTCAACAATCCGTACCGGCTCTAGTCGCACAGACCTATCTGACGCCACCGCACTATCAGCAGTGGGAATAAATTGGTCGGGCCGCAATAGTGCTTTTCGAAGCGACGATACATGGAACACGTCGTGAAGATTTTCTAGTTCCGGTGGTAACTCCAACCGATAGGCCAACGGGCCAATTCTTTCCAATATAGTATAAGGCCCAACATACCTTGGGCTGAGCTTTTTCACTCCCCGCACCCGCGACACTCCATGCATCGGCCGAATCTTAAGGAACACTTTTTCGCCCACTTGGAACTCCACCATCCAGTGCTTTTTATTGTAATATTTTGCCTGTCGACTTTGAGCCTCCAACATGCGGTCTCTTCTCAATCTGACAGCCACATCAGTATCATCTATAAATTCATTTCCCAATGCCTTCGGATCTTCATCCTGCACCCAAGACAAGGGGTCCTACACCTTCTTCCGTAAAGGGCTTCATGGGGCGCCATACCGATGCTCGCTTGATGACTATTATTGTAGGAGAATTCCACCAGGGGCAAGAGTCTTTCCCACGGCTCTCCTCTGTCCAACACACATAACCTCAACAAATCCTCCAGCGTTCTGATGGTCCGCTCTGACTGCCCGTCAGTCTGAGGATGAAATGCGGTACTAAAGGTTAGGCGTGAGCCCAAATACGCCTGTACCGCCTTCCACTCATTGGATGTAAACCGACCATCCCGATCCGAAACAATTGTCTTGGGCACGCAATGATACCGTACAAATTGCTCCACAAAAAGGCGTACCAAAACATCCACGTGTGCTTCCTTCTTCATTGGAATGAACCGGGCCACCTTTGTCAGTCGATCCACAATAACCCACACCGAATCATTCCCGGAGCGTGAGCGAGGTAGCCCATGGACAAAGTCCATGGAGATATCCTCAAACTTCCATTCGGGAATTGGCAAAGACTGCAACAAACCACCGGGACTCCTGCATTCAGCCTTCACCCTTTGACAAGCTTCGCAATGTGTAACATAGTAGCGAACATCCTTCTTCATTCCCGGCCAACACATAGTCTTCCGCAGTCCGGCGTACATCTTAGCAATACCCGGGTGTACTGAATATTGAGAGGAATGCGCCTCTCTCAATATATCCTCCCGAATTTTGCCGCCCTTGGGAATATAAAGTCGGCCTCGAAGATAAACGAGGCCGTCTTTTAGTGTGTACTCATTGGTGGTCCCATCTTCAATTGTCTTGATTGCCGGGGCCAAGGCCGCATCCATTCCTTGCTCCACCCAAATCCGGTCTCGGATATCACAAACTATGCTCATGTTGGCCAAATACTCCGCATACTCTGCCGAAGGAGCCTTGAATACTAGAGAAATTTCCATCTCCTCGATCATCCGAGCCAACTCCATACTCATCAACCGAGACTCTGGGCTAGAGCCTGGCGCTTTTCTACTCAAGGCATCGGCTACGGAGTTCGCTTTCCCGGGGTGGTAGTTCATGGTGAACTCATAGTCGCATAGAAATTCCAACCACCGTCGTTGTCTCATGTTCAACTCCTTCTGAGTGTGGATATACTTCAAGTTCTTGTGATCGGAAAAGATCTCGCAGTGTACGCCATATAGGTAATGCCTCCAGACCTTCAAAGCGAACACCACTGCTCCCAGCTCCAAATCATGAACCGGGTAATTGACTTCATGTTTCTTTAACTGCCTTGAAGCATAAGAGATCACGTGTCTGTGCTGCATCAGCACCGCACCCATCCCTTGATATGATGCGTCCGTGTAAACCTGAAATCCTTCCTTCTCCGACGGAAGTGCAAGGATGGGGGCGGAGGTAAGCTTATCCTTCAACTCTTGAAATACTGCTTCACATTGAGGTGTCCACTCAAATGGCACACCCTTCTTCGTCAAGGAGGTAAGAGGAAGGGCAATCTTGGAAAATCCTTTCACGAACTTGCGGTAGTAGCCAGCAAGTCCAAGAAAGCTTCGTACATCGGCCGCCGACTTCAAGGGCGACCACTCCTTCACGGCCCGCACCTTTGTTGGATCCACTGCTAGCCCTGCTCCACTGATCACATGCCCCAAGAAGGCAACCTCCTTAAGCCAGAATTCACACTTGCTAAACTTGGCATACAAGGCGTGCTCCTTCAATTTCTTCAAAACCAAGGTCAGGTGCTCGGCATGCTCCTCCTCCGTATTTGAGTAGACTAAGATGTCGTCGATGAAAACGATGACGAAGATGTCCAAATACGGTTCAAACACCTTGTTCATCAAGCTCATGAAGGCCGAAGGGGCATTTGTGAGTCCAAACGGCATTACTGTGAACTCATACAAACCATATCTCGAACTGAAGGCCGTTTTCTGGATATCCCCCTCATGTATCCTCAACTGATAGTATCCAGAGCGCAAGTCTAGTTTAGAGAACCAATGTGCTCCCACTAATTGATCGAACAACTCGTCGATCCGCGGTAGCGGATAAGTGTTCCGCACCGTCAACCGATTGAGTTCCCGATAATCTATGCACAATCGCAGGGTTCCATCCTTCTTCTTCACGAACAGCACAGGGGCTCCCCATGGTGATGAACTGGGGCGAACGAACCCTGAATCTACTAGTTCTTGCAATTGAACTCTAAACTCCGCGAGTTCTTTTGGGGCCATTCTGTACGGAGCCTTGGACACAGGCTTGGCACCTGGTACTAGATTGATCTGGAAGTCAACCTCTCTAAGCGGAGGTAATCCTGGTAGCTTCTCAGGAAATACCTCGGGAAAATCCCGCACAACCCGTACATCCTTTAATTCCAACGCTTCCTCCTTCAACTCGAACCAGATCATGAAGACCTCGTCCCCCTTCATATGAGCTTTTACAACCTGGACGGAAGATAACATCATGCGGGGCGCGAAGCCAATACCTTGGAAGATGACGTCAGAGTCTCCATGTCTCAAATAGATCCGCTTCTCCGCGCAGTCGATCCTCGCGAAGTGCCAATCAAGCCATGTCATGCCCAAAATGATGTCGAACTCCGACATTCTCAAAACCGTGGCCGGTGTATCAAAGGCCTTCCCATCAATAAATAACTGCAACTCGCACTTAGCGGTTGCGATCATCTCCGAGCCATCTGGAAGGCGTACACGTCGGGCTATTCCTGTGAAGTACTGTACATCCCCCACGTCTTTTATGAAATCCTCGGACACAAAAGAGTGTGAGGCACCGGTATCGAACAGCGCATAGGCCGTCTTCCCGCCAATAATCACGGTGCCTAAGTGCCAACAACCAAAACTTATTGCTAGTGTCTAATAAGTTCTAATCAATTCATGTTAAACCATGCAAATATGTAAACTAATTAAATTATACCTGCAATCACCTCTTGGGGGTTCCGTTCCTGTGCCATGTCAAGTGCGTACACCTGATCCCTAGCAGGGCCGGGGTTACCTCTTGGCGGTCCTCGTCCTCGACCACGCATATATCCCCGCCCTCGAGGAGCTGCTGGAGGGAGAGCGGGAGGGAGAGCAGGAGGGGCGTTCCCAAATAACCGCGGGCAGAAACGTCGGATGTGGCCCGGCTGGTTGCATTCGAAGCACACTAGACCACGACGCCCTACAGGTTGTTGAAATCGCTGAGGCTGTGGGGGTGGAGGCAACGCAGGCGGCTGCGGAACTGGATGCTCCACCCTATAGTTTCGGTGGACACGCCCTCCACCTCTTTGATGTCCCATTCCTCCTCTGAAGTCTCGCCTCCTTCTATTCCATGGGTCGGCTTCCATCACGTCCTCCGCAGGCCTCTTACTACATCCCATGTGGTCCGCTTCCAATCTTTTTGCCATATCAATGATCTCTGCCAAGCTACCATCCGCTATAAACAAAAGGGACTGCCTTAGGGGATCTCGCAGCCCCTTGTAGAAGCGCTTGGCATAGCCTCTGTCATCCAACTCGTAAGAATCTGCAAACCTTGCGAGATGCTGGAATTCCCGCTGGTATTCCGTAACCGTCTTTGATCCCTGTTTTAATAGAAGGAACCTCTGCTCAAGCTCATCTCGGGCTGACGTAGGGATAAAGTGCTCCAAGAAAACCTCCGAGAATTCACTCCAACTTATCTCTGTGTAGATCCGGCCTTGGAAGGTAGATCCCATGAGGGACTTCCACCACCTCTTCGCATGGAAGTCCAAGACAGACACTGCCAATGTCACTGCCATGTTGGCCGGGCAACGGATACCAGCCAACAACTCCTGTATCGTCTCTAGCCATTCCTCTATACGTAAAGCCGACTCCGCCCCAAGGTAGACGGGAGGGGAGAGAGCCCGGAAGGTGCTCAGCCAGTTGGAGCTCGGGGCCTGTTGTTGCACCGGAGCCTGCTGTGCCTTAAAAGCATCAAGAATGGCGGTGAGTGTTTGCCCCAACTCAGACTGTTGGAACTGAGTGGGTATGGGAGGGGTAGGAGTACCCCCCAACGGCTCAACATGCAGTGGAACCTACACGTTCATGACAAATTTGTGGTCAGGTTGGCTAAACTCAAGGTCAAAGTTGGACAAACTTAATGTGAATTACATATGGGCACACCACTGCTTCCGCTAAGTCAGTTTGTCCCCAAACCGACTAACCAAACGGGGGTGGCACCATTGTTGAATGACTTCCGTAGTTGAGGATCGTGGCAAACTGATACCAATTGTAAAACTCCCCCTACCCGGATCCCAAAACACGGCACGAAGAGGGAGTCTTATGCCCGAAACAGCCGCCTTGCGGTAGCATTAGCACACGGGCTAACCTGTACCACAAGACGCCTATTCCGCCGGCTACAACAATATCAATATATCATGCCAACCCAACCAATTAAATAAACTACCAGAAGTCAAATCCACACTAAGTTATATTGTCCAAATACATCAATAAGGAGAAGCTAAAATATGCTTCTACAATATATTAGAGTACAGCTAAACATTGCCCAAACGGGATACAACAGAGTAATAGAACTAACATCGGTGACCGACGGTATCGATGGCACCGTCCCTTCAGGCCCTGTCGTCCTGGCCTGGCTGTCCTGCGGCGTAGTCTGCGGTTGCTCTACCTGCGGCGTGACCTCCTAAAAAGGAAGACGTAGCAACCGTTAGTCGAAACGACTAAGTGGTTTCACATCCGCTCCCCCGGCGACTCCTCGGCACCCGGCAGAGAAAAGGAACAAGAGTATAGTATATAACAAGTATGCAAGTAAAGGAAGTACAAGCAGGTGTCAGTAGTGTAAGAGTAACAGAATCATAATCAGCATTTATGTAAGAGCTACACTAAACTAGCAAGTATAAGTAACAGCAGGAAAGTAACTTAACTTATAAGAATGCCCATACAAACTTATAAGTTAAGGATCGGGTTACATAAAAGTAACTCATCGTATAAGAGTGCCCATACAAACTTATACGATGAGGATCTTGTTGTGCAATGATATGAAATGCTATGAATGCTATGCAATGACTCACCCATGCACACCCATGAAATTGCTATGTCGACACAGACTATAGTTCCCACTTTTCGAGCAGGTAGCTAACCTCTCAGGCATCAGCCGCCGTGCCCAGGCGGTGACAGTAGAACGGGCACTTCTACTACTAGGCGGGTATCACACTACTTCACCTAGGCCTCCGTACGCCTCAACGCTAAGAACACAACAGCGGAGCCCATGCGTACTATGGCCCAGCGGGGTCTTGGGTAGATGTGCACCAAGAACACAGCCCGAACTGGCCTTGCGTGACCCGGAAGGGGCCTCGGAAGAAAGCACGAGGACACAGCCCAACCGTTCACATGGCCGGAGGGGTCTCGGGACGTGAACACCGAGGACACAACCCAAACCGACCAAGTCTAACTACCAACTCCCGTCGGTGTGACGACTGGCGAGCCCGTAGACCTGGCACACTATCCTTAACCTAGGATTACGACACCGCGTGTCGACTCACACCACATGCAAATTCCACATCAACATATCATGGAAGGGGCCTCGGAGTGAGCACGAGGTCACAGCCCAACCATCCATTCACACCTTACCTCAACACGACCAAAACTTAGTGGCGGTCAACACCGCACTTGCGCAGTTACCATAAGATGCCAATAAGATACGACCCACTATTGTTGGACTCCTAAATTCAATCCGATATATAACATATGCATGGCCATGGGTTACCCATCTATATATCATCCCAAGTGATTTCAACATGATATTAACAAGATTTGCTCTTACGACAACTTACCGAAGTATTATCAAATCAATCCAATTAAACATAAGGAAATCAACAGGCCTCAAGCTATCTTGCGATAATAAATTGATTTCTAAAACAGTAAATATTATCATCCATAACACTTTGGTGGTTAACATAAAATTATTTCACCAAAATCTCGAATTAATTGCGACATTGGACCCACCAATTTCAAATCCACAATGTATGTAGAGACCCAGAATTTCAGCGCAGGATTAGCACTGGACAGCAACTTCGACCGGAGTTTCCTGAAGTTACAGGAATCCGGTGGAGGCGTGTAACCCCTCGTTGGAAAGACCTTTTCATGATCTACAACTTTTATATTCAGGTCACATCCCAGATCTGACAATAACTTACTCGAAATCGGCTTCAAAGTTCGCTGCGCACAGAACACGATTTCTGTGTACAGGAATTGCCGGACAGCAAACTCGATTAGGTTTTCCCGGGGCCGCAGACATCACCTGAAGTCGTGCAACCACTCGTTGGAACGGTATTTCCAAGGGCTACAACTTTCGTGTTTAGCCAAAAGCCCAGATCTGCCCATATCCTACACGAAAATGGCCTAGAAGATCGCTGCGCGCAGAATACAGATTCTGCGCGCATCTTAAAGAAAAATGAACGGCATCGGTCCGTCTTCCTCCTCAAGCGATCCTTCCTAAATTTTCCAGAAATGTCCTCCTCCCTTATTCAATCTCAAGGGCCAAAACTCCTCACGAAACCATTCACCCATCGTCGTATTGAAGAAAAGGTGAAGGGTTGAAGAGATCTAAAATCTAGAATTCAAATCCTAGCATGGCCAAACCTAGAAATCTTCCCCTCTCCATCAAGCTCTCTTGAGCCGATGTCTCTCCTAAATATCTAAGATCTAGCACCAAGGGAGAGGGTAGGAAACTCACGTTGGCTCCAACGGTACCACCATTTCCGGCCATGGATCGCGTAGTTCTCCTTGACGGCATCTTCTCTTTCACGGCGATGGCGGATCTCCTTCGGTAGAACTTGCTCCTGCAGTTTTCCTCTCACCAGGAGTTCTCACAGGAAATAGGGGGTGAAATGAGAGTGAAAACGGCTAGGGTTTCCTCTGCCCCTTATAAACAAAACATGACACGGGTAGGGACACGGCCGTGTCCGTACCCGTGTCCCGCTTCCGCGAAACGGCCGTGGCGGTTTCCATGTCGGTTCAATGTTTGACACGGGTTGGGACACGCCCGTGTCCCGACCCGTGTCCCCATGACACGGCCGTGTGCATGGCCGTTTCATTGGCTGTGTACTTCTCGGGTTGCATCTCGACACTTCTCGTCGAGCTCAACTCGACGCACACGGGTAGGGACACGCCCGTGTCACTACCCGTGTCCCCCGCTCGACTATCTCGACGCATCTCGACGATCTCGACACGCTTCGTCGAGATCATCTCGACGCACACGGGTAGGGACACGGCCGTGTCACTACCCGTGTCACCTGGTGTCGACACAGTTCGACGATCTCGACACGGCACATCGAGCTCAACTCGACGCACACGGGTAGGGACACGGCCGTGTCACTACCCGTGTCACTTGGTGTCGACACAGCTCGTCAGTCTCGACACGGCTCGTCGAGCTCAACTCGACGCACACGGGTAGGGACACGCCCGTGTCGCTACCCGTGTCGCTACCCATGTCTTTTTACACTGATTTCTCCATGTCACCACAAGTGCAGTCCAATTCCCGGCACTTCTCAGGACTCGAGTCAACCCTCCTGACTCAAAACACACACACTAGGGGCCTAGAGCGATTCGGGACGTTACATACTATGCAACATGAATGCAACAACTGTGCTTCACCCAAGGCAGCCTATAGCGTATGCATCTAGCACAACATTACATCATTTGGGTACTCATCATTTCCCCATTGGCATAAAGCCGCAAATAAAGGGGAACCACAATCTCCCAACGGCATACAAGCGGCCACACGGAACTCTTGCCAAGGCCCCACCCGCTCACGGTCGTAGACCCGGGCTTGCCGGCAAACTCTGACTTCTCATGTCAGGATTCCGTCCAACACACTGACCGATTCTAAGAACCTTTGCTGGACCCCACCCGCTCATGGCCTCATTGCCCGGGCATGCCCCATGCTCGACATTCTCGTCAATCTCACAAAAAGGGGACTAGTCTCGCCGGGACACTTTCCACACATGACTTGCACGTCACGGGATAGCCAGCCGACCACAGAGACACAGCCACGCCTTGGCACATCACAAACCAAGCCAGTTCCACCATAATCCATCATTCATACTGCAGCGTTCCCGCGCACCAAGGAAACCATCTACCACCAATGCGGAGCTAACCTTATCCACCAAGGAAACCATCTACCGCCAATGTGGAGCTAGCCTTGTCCGGTTCCGGCTACACGTACTCACACGTGAAAACCGGGAAAGCATCACAAACATCATAAACGGCCTCTTGCCGCAACGGGTTTCTACCAAAACCCTAAAGCTCGTATGCAACATCACCAGGTCGGAGTAACGGTCGCGACCACGGCTTCACCCACCATGCCTAATCCACTAACGGAGCAGATATTTAATGCAAAATTATGTCGTGGACGGACTCAATCGACCCGGAGGTTTCTCTTGAACCTTGGCGACCAAAACCTCTCTTATATGAGAGATTGGTGCCCAAAACCATGGAAATAAGAGATGCAAGACACGCATCCTAAAACCAAGAGGAGAAGTGTCGTTACCTTCCGACCCCTCTTCCCAGCCATGGAAACCTACCCGGATTAAAACCTTCGCAACGATCTTGCCTCCACGGATCTGAACTCGGCTCACGATTTGGAGCACCGAAGCCTCTCTAATGGCCGGATCTCCTTCATCGTCTTCCGCGCTCTCCCTTCTCTCTAGATCTTAGACGGAGAAACAGCGACTGAAACAATATGGATTTTGAAACCCTACTCTCGGGTATATCCCTAACAAAAAAAACCCCAGCCTTCAGATCCCACACAAAGGAATGCACGGTTGCGATACGGGTCTGACCTGGAAAAAACAGAATGTCGAACACTCTGCGTCAAACCAATCCGCCAAGATCGCCGCTCGACGATCGTCGAACCAAGATCGTCGAACACACAAATCGATGAGAGCAAAATCAACGAGCGCAAGCCAGATCGTCGAACGCAGATCGTCGATTGCTGGCCAGATCGTCGAGCGCTGGCCAGAACCACGATCACTGGCCTGAGCGTCGAAGCAAAATCATCGACCACGCAAATCGTCGAGCGCAGATCGTCGAGCGCTGGCCAGAACATCGAGCGCTGGCCAGATCGACGATCGCTGGCCTGATCGTCGACCTAAGATCGTCGACTGCTGGCCGGATCGACGATCACTGGAGAGATCGACGATCTCTGGCGATATCGACGATCTCTGGCGAGATCGACGATCTCTGGCGAGATCGACGATCTCTGGCGAGATCGACGATCTCTGGCGAGATCGACGATCTCTGGCGAGATCGTCAAACCAAAATCCTCGAACGCAGATTCGACACGGATCGTCGAGCGCAGACTCGACCACACTTCGTCGACTTCAAATTGACGACCTCCCGGGCTCTTTGCCGAACCCGACCGAGACACGGCCTTGGACACGCCCGTGTCCTTGGCCGTGTCACACCTTACCAAGACCCAATCCTGGCCAAAAACGTTGATCGTCCCTCTTACGGAAATTGGGGCGTTACAACTCTCTCCCCATTAAAAGAATTTCGTCCCGAAATTATAGAAAATAAAAGGGGACAAAAGCTTAAATGGTACCTGAACGGAAAAACTCTGGATACTCCTCCAGCATGGTTTGCTCTCGCTCCCAAGAGAGCTCCTCACGACCAAAGTTATCCCATCGGACTTTAATGAGTTTCACCTCTTTGTTCCGCAACTGCTGAATCTCTGAATACTCTATGGCAACTGGACGTACTCGCGCCCTCAAGCCTTCCTCTATCGGCACTGATGACGACTCGATCACCACACTAGCCTCTACCAAGGCTTTCCTCAAGACGGAGACATGGAAGACGTCGTGTAATCCACTCAGCTCTGCGGACAACACCAACCGGTACGCTGCTTCTCCCACTCGTTCAACAATTTTGAAAGGTCCCAAAAACCTTGGACTCAACTTCTTGAGTCGGCGAACCCGTGAAACGCCCTTGAACAGCTTGATTTTTAAATAGACCCAATCGCCTATCGCAAACTCCAGCTTCCTATGGAGAGCATTAAAATACTTTGCTTGGCGATCTTGCGCCACCTTCATACGCTCTTGAATGGTTTGCACCATCTCACAAGTGTCAGCTACCACCTATTTTCCCAACAGTTTGGTGTCTCCCGCCTCTGCCCAAGACATTGGCATTCGACACCGTCTCCCATACAAGGCTTCGTACGACGCCATTTTTATACTTGCTTGGTAACTATTGTTGTACGCGAACTCCACCATGAAGAGCTGATCTTCCCACTTCTTGCTGAAATCAAGAATGCACATTCTCAGCATGTCTTCCATAGTACGGTTCGTTCTTTCAGTTTGCCCGTCAGTTTGGGGATGGAAAGCTGTACTGAACTTGAGCTTCGCGCCCAAACTCTTTTGAACCAATCTCCAGTCCTTGGATGTAAACCGTCCATCTCGATCGCTGACTATGCTCTTAGGAATCCCATGTAGTCGCACAATGTTGCGAACATACAACTCCACCAGCTTCTCCACGATGTCCTCCTTCCGATTTGGGATGAAGTGTGCCACCTTGGTTAAGCGATCCACGATCACCCAAATAGCGACATTACCCTGCTGCGATCTAGGTAACCCATGCACAAAATCCATGGAGATATCATCGAATTTCCACTCGGGGATTGGAAGAGGCTTCAGGAACCCGCCCGGCTTCTGACACTCGGACTTCACTAAGGCACAAGTTTGACATCGATTCACATACAAAGCTACGTCCTGCTTCAGCCCAGGCCACCAAAAGGATTTCTTCATATCCAAGTACATCTTTGTACTACCCGGGTGAATGGAGTACTTTGAGAAGTGAGCCTTAAACATCAACTCCTCACGGAGCTTGCCGAACTGCGGTACACAAATCCATCTGCCCTTCCTCAAGATCCCATCAATCATCTCCAGGCGCTACTCTCGCCCTTTTGAGCTTCTGCCACAAACGGTTGAAACTCCACATCCAAACGGGTCACTTCTCGAATACGATCGGACAAGTCATTCTGGATTTCAATCCAGTTCAACCGAGCCATACTAGACTCGCCTCTCGCTACACATTTCATGCCAAGGGACTCCCAGTCCCGTACCAACCGCTCTTCATGAGCTTCGATCCAATTCCCTTTCCCCGAGTACTTTCTACTCAAGGCATCCGCCACCACATTGGCTTTACCTGGCGTATACTGAATCGCCACCTCGTAGTCTCCAAGGAACTCAACCCACCTGCATTGCCGCAAGTTCAAGTCCTTTTGATCCAAGAGATACTTCAGGCTTTTATGATCCGTGAAGATCTCCACCTTTGCACAATAAACATAGTGTCGTCATATTTTCAACGCAAAAATTACCGCCGCCAACTCCAAGTCATGGATGGGGTAATTCCTCTCATGAAGCTTCAGCTGCCTAAACCCAAAAGCTATCACCTTGCCATGTTGCACCAAAATGCAAACCAAACAGCATCCCGATGCGTCACTAAAGATCTGAAATCTCTCGGTCCCTTGCGGTAGACTTAGGATTGGATCCATCATCAGTCTCTCCTTCAGTGCCTCAAATGCTTGACTGCACTCTTGAGTCCACACAAACTTATGATCTTTACGAGTGAGTGATGTGAGGGGTAGAGCTATTCGCGAAAACTTCTCCACGAATCTCCTATAGTACCCGGCTAGTCCAAGAAAACTTCGGACTTCCACCACGGTCCTCAAAACTGGACAATCTCTGATGGCTTCCACTTTTGTTGGATCCACTGCCACCCCATCCCCACTAATCACGTGGCCCAAAAATGCCACCTTCGCTAACCAGAACTCGCACTTTGAGAACTTTGTATACAGCTGATTCTCTCTCAACACCTGTAAGACCACTCTCAAGTGGGTCTCATGCTCCACTTCTGATTTAGAATACACCAAGATGTCGTCAATGAAGACAACCACAAAAGAATCCAAGTATTCCCGAAATACTCGATTCATAAGATCCATGAACACAGATGGCGCGCTCGTCAACCCGAACGACATCACCGAGAACTCGAAGTGACCATACCTCGTACCAAACGTTGTCTTGGGTATGTCCCCGTCCCGAATTCGCAATTGGTAGTATCCCGACTTTACGTCCAACTTTGAATACACCACTGACCCCACCAACTGGTCGAACAGGTCGTCTATCCGAGGAATCTGATACTTATTCTTAACGGTCAATTTATTCAGCTCTCGGTAGTCTATGCACAGCCGCATACTACTATCTTTCTTCTTCACGAACAACACCGGCGCGCTCCACGGTGAAGTACTGGGTCAGATATACCCCTTTTCCAACAGTTCCTGCAACTGCACTTTGAGCTCAGCCAACTCTTTTGGTGTCATTCTAAACGGAGGTCGTGACACCGGCCTAGACTCTGGCACTAACTCAATCGAGAAGTCGATCTCTCGCCGAGGAGGCGCTCCAGGAAGATCATCAGGAAATACGTGCTCAAATTCTGCCACACCTGGCACTTCCCCAATTGATAACTTGGAGAGGCGAACCTCCAATAACGCTACAAGCGCTATTCCACCCTGGTTAACTGCCCGCACCAACTGCAAGGCCGAAATCAGGGAACAGGCCACTCCGCTAAGGCCCTCAAACTTGACTTCTGCCTGCCCCTTGCTACTTAGGGTCACCACCTTGGATAGGCAATCAATACTAGCGCGTTGCTCTACAATCCAGTCCATGCCCAAAATCACAACAAACTCAACCAATGGTAAAACCGCTGCTACCAATACGAAGTTAACTCCGTCCAGCTCCCAACAAATGCGCCCTTTGGCCCCGGTGGTCATGGATGACCCATTGGGCATGCGCACTTTCAGCTCCGCGTCCGCCGAAAATGACTCAACTCCTATTCTCCGGATGAAGTTCTCCACAAGAAAGGAGTGTGATGCTCCCGTATCGAACAATACCCTAGCGGGGTATCCGGAAACTAATACGAAGCCTATAACATAGACATCACACATAAAGGTCTAAAAGTATGAAGCACAATGTTAAACTTAAATTTCCTTATACCTGTCACCACATCGGTTTGGCGGATCGCTTCCTGCTGTCCAAGGTTGTAGGCCCTTGGTTGCACCGGTTGGAACCGAGAAGCACTAGACTCCGCCATCTTCCCTTTCTCTGCGGCACTAGGGCCGGAGCGCACAGTCTGCTCCTGCCTTGTCTCTTGCTCCACTCCTTAAGGAAAAACACGGGCGATTTACCCCACATTACCGCAGTTGTAGCATGTCGGCGGTCCCCTAGAGTGAGAACCTCTAGACGTCCACTTGCTCTTCTCACCGGACCTGGAAGTGTCAGGCTTTTTCCTCCACCTATTCCCTTCAGACTTTCCCTGGGATTGGGAAGGCTTCCCTTCCCCAATGTCCTGGCAGCCGCAACTAGCTCATTAAAACCAGCTCTCTTCATGGAAATGAGGGGTTGCCTCAGATTCTCCCTCAGCCCCTGGTAGAATAGGTTATCCCTCTCTACATCATCTTCCATCGTCGTTCATGCGTAACGACCCAAACGGGTGAACTCTTGCACATACTCGTCCACCGTCTTATCTCGCTGCACCAAGTGCAGAAACTACCTATGAAGGTCTAACCTCGTTGAAACGGGAATGTACTTCTTTAGAAAAGCATCCCCAAACTCTTCTATGGACGGGGTGCGTCCAGGAAATTAGCGGCCGCTATGGCTCACCCACCACAGCTTTGCGTCTCCTTCTAACATGAAGGCCGCAAACTCAGATTTCTTATCTTCTGGCGTCTCCGCCACCCTCAGAAGTTCTTACATCCTTGCCCACCAATCCTCCGCATCAGTCGGGGTACCGACTCCCTTGAATGTCGGGGGATGGAAGCTCAAAAAATACTTCATGTGCCGGTCTCCATGTCCGACAACCACCCTTTCCGCCAAAGGCTCCACTCGTCTGGCTTCTCCGCCTGGCACGACAGTCGTCGTATCCGGTGTAGTAGTGGTTGCTACCTGAGCTGTCGCTGCAGCTTAGGCTGCCACCATTGCTTCCGCAAGCATGCAACCGAAATCGGCCGGGTTTTCACCCATGCCTAAAAGACCCAGAGCAGTGGCACTGCTCGTCGAAAGCTCTTCTCTTGGTCTCGATGTACCTGCCTCATTGCTTGCACTCTTCAGAAAAGCAAGAAAACAAGCAATCGGTCTCTAATCACAAGACTCAAACATAAGAACACTCATTGTCCCGCATTACTCCTATGTGGATATCTTCTATACGCACTGACCTTGGATCTAACCTCCCTCTGATACCAAATTGTAACACCTCCCCTGTAATGACCGTATAATATGGGTCCGGCCAGGGCCCCACAACATACAGACGCCACAGCTTTAGTATTATAAGATGATATAACTACCCAATCTAAAAACTCAAGACACAACATAGTTGAAACATCAAAGAGACTAGAAGATATCCACACATATAGGAGATTAGAGATGGCCTTAAGGCCTTAAAACAAAAGTGAGTCTGAAGCTCAAATAATAAAAACAGACAAGAACGTGCATCAGCACCCCTAAACTACCTCTGCATGCAAGCCGGAATACAGGAGCATTAAACATACAATGTCAAATGAGTAAAGCTAAAGCGAAGCGGTACTCTTCATGAGGCTTAGGCTTTTTTGGCCGGTGAGCTAGCTCCTGCTTACGATCCTTGTCCTGTAAAAATTGGTGGTAACGTGGGCCAGCAGAGGCTGACCTCAAATTGTGCAACAAATACATCTCCTCCCGGCCGCCCCTAACGGACCCCGGGGTACTCCTCCAACCTGCAGGTTAGCACTTCGTATGCAATATTCATAAGCAAGAAAAGCAACTAAGGAAACAGGCTTGGATGTCTCAAACATCATACATGTTCTCTACTGTTGAGCATATAATAAAAGGGCCTACTATGCAACATGAATGCAACACCCGAGCTTCACCAAAGGCACCCTATTGCGTATGCATCTAGCACAACATCACATTATTTGAGTACTCATCATTTCCCCATTGGCATAAAGCCGCAAACAAAGGGGAACCATAATCCCCCAACGGCATACAAGCCGCCACACGGAACTCTTGCCAAGGCCCCACCCGTTCACGGTCGTAGACCCGGGCTTGCCGGCAAACTCTGTCTTCTCATGTCAGGATTCCGTCCAACATACTGACTGATTCTAAGAACCCTTGCTGGACCCCACCCGCTCATGGCCTCATTTATCGGGCTTGCCCCATGCTCGGCGTTCTCGTCAGTCTCACAAAAAGGGGACTAGTCTTGCCGGGACACTTTCCACACATGACTTGAACATCACGGGATAACCAACCGACCACAGAGACACCGCCACGCCTTGGCACATCACAAACCAAGCCAGTTCCACCATAATCCCTCATTCGTACTGCAGCGTTCCCGCGCACCAAGGAAACCATCTACCGCCAATGGGGAGCTAACCTTGTCCACCAAGGAAACCATCTACCGCCAATGCGGAGCTAACCTTGTCCGGTTTCGGCTACACGTACTCACACGAGAAAATGGGGAAAGCATCACAAACATCATAAACAGCCTCTTGCCGCAACGGGTTTCTACCAAAACCCTAAAGCACGTATGCAACATCACCGGGTCGTACTAACGATCGCGACCACGACTTCACCCACCATGCCTAATCCACTAACAGAGCGGATCTCTAATAAAAAATCATGTCGGGGATGGACTTAATCGACCCGGAGTTTTCTCTTGAACCTTCGCAACCAAAACCCCTCTCATATTGTTAGAAACGAACAGAAAACAAACCGGAAGTGGTTTAACAGAAATTTTATTATCCCAAAAATGTATCTATTACAAAGGTATGACCTCCCTTATATATAATGGAGGAGAGAAGAGAGAATACAAATAAGAGATGTGGGACTAAAAATTTACAAGACACAAGCGGACTATACAGACACAAACCGCACAAGCTGCACGGTTAGACAGAAGGGCTAACCATTCGGCTACTACCAGAGAGAGAGAGATCTCCATGGGAGACGGCTAGACCGCCCGGCCTCCAAGTCGCCAAAAACAAACCGCTAGACCGCTAGGACCTCAGACATCAACACACACCAACCAAACCACTGAACGGTAACAGCAAAACCGCACGGTCATCAACCCGCCAAGCCAGACCGCCAGACCGCCCGGTCATAAACTTCAACACTCCCCCTCAAGCTAGAGCATATATATCAATCATGCCTAGCTTGTCACAAATATGAAGAAACGAGGCGGATAATGGCTTGGTGAAGATGTCAGCCAGCTCTTTATCGGATGTGACGAAGGGAGTGCAAATTTGTTCCTTCAAAATCTCTTCACGAATGAAATAACAGTCGACCTCAATGTGCTTGGTTCTTTCATGGAAGACCGGATTTTTGGAGATGTATATGGCAGTCTTGTTGTCACAGAGCATGAGAGCTCGTAGCCATTTTAACTCACAAGTGGTCGATGCCATACTTCGATACTCTGCTTCAGCACTGGACCTGAAAACAACAGACTGCTTCTTGCTCTTCCAGCTTACCAGATTTCCCCCAACAAAAGTGCAGAAACCGGAGGTAGATTTGCGATCCCCTTTGTCATCAGCGTAACTCGCATCTGAGTATGCTTCAACCCTCAGATGACCATTCTTCTGAAAGAGTGATCTTTTCCCAGGTGCTGCTTTGACATACTCCAAGATCTGCAAGGCAGACTGTAGATGGCACTCCCTAGGTTCTTACATGAATTGACTCACCTTGCCCACAGCATAGGAAATTTCGGGTCTGGTCACTATGAGATATATGTGTTTACCAACTAGACGCCTGTAACGCGTAGTATCTGAAAGAAGAGGCGAATCATCTGTCCAGGTTTTGTCTTCTTCAATTGCCATGGGGCATCGGGCAGGTTTGGCTCCAGTCAATCCTGCTTCTTTTAAAAGATCAAGGGCATACTTACACTGGGAGATGACTAAGGAGTTGGGCTTCCGAGAGATTTTGATCCCCAAAAAGTACTTCGGAGAGCCCATATCTTTCATGACCAGATGTTGACGAAGATGCTACTTTGTCAAGGCTACCCCTTCCCGATCATCGCCAGTGAGAAGAATATCATCGACATACACAGCAAGAACCACCAGTCCCGAGGAGGTTTTGCGAATAAATATCGAGTGATCGGCAGAGCTGCGCACAAAACCAACGGCCGTCATGATGCCACTGAACTTGTCAAACCAAGCTCGAGGGCTCTGCTTGAGGCCATAGATTGCCTTCTTCAGCCGGCATACTCGTGTCTCCACCTGAGCAACATACCCAGGATGTTGCTCCATGTAGATGACCTCCTGAAGATCACCATAAAGGAAGGCATTCTTTACTTCCAGCTGGGAAATTGGCCAATCTCTATTGACCGCCACAGAGAGAAGGACTCGTATAGTGCTGAGACGAGCCACGGGAGAGAAAGTGTCAAAGTAATCAACCTCATAGGTCTGAGTAAAGCCTTTAGCAACAAGGCGAGCCTTATAACGGTCCACCGTGCCGTTCGGGCCAAATTTGATCACAAAGACCCAGCGACACCCAACAACATCAATACCTAAGGGAGGAGGAACAAGAGTCCAGGTACCCTGCTCCGTGAGGGTCATCATTTCCTCATCCATGGTCATCTTCCAATGAGGAATAACAAGGGCCTCCTGGTAGGAACGAGGTGTGGCAGTACCAGAGATTGCCAGCGCAAAGTCCCTGCGAGAAGAGGTAAGACATTCATATGAAACAACAGCAGCAAGGGGGTGTAAGGTACACGTCCGCACCCCTTTGCGAAGAGCTACAGGAAGATCCAGGTCGGCGGGTCCCTCGGCATCCGGAGCATCCGTGGTGGAGAGAGCTGGCCCTGGAGGAGAGAGCGACAGTGGCGAAGAGGAGGGAGATGGGGGAGAAGAAGCGGGAAAGGGTGGAGATAGTGGAGACGGTGGAGATGGTGGAGGTGGCGGAACAGTAGTAGGAGCAGAGAGAATTATGGGGTTGTGGTGAGAGGGAGGATCCGTAGGAGTAGAGGAGGAAGAGGAAGAGAAGTAAGATGCATTTTCAAAGAAGGTGACATCCGTAGAGACAAATTGCTTACGGGTAACGGGGTCAAAGAAACAATAACCTTTCTGAGTGGGAGAGTACCCCAGAAAGACACATTTAGTGGAACGCGGGGAGAGTTTGTCGCGGGTGGCAGAGGGAGCATGCACAAAGGCTGTGCAGCCAAAGATACGTAGAGGAAGAGGAAAGAGTTCTTTGCCCGGATAGAGAATGGAGAAAGGAGTTTGACCACGGAGAACGGTAGAGAGAATGCGATTGATGAGATAGCAAGCGACGAGAATAGCATAGCCCCAGTAGGAGCGAGTGACATGCATTTGCTTTAGCAGAGTGCGAGCGACATCAAGGAGGTGACGGTTTTTGCGTTCCGCTACTCCATTTTGTTGGGAGGTGTAAACGCAACTGGTTTGATGAATAATCCCATGTTACGTGCAGAAAGAGGAAAAAGCATGACTAAGTTATTCTTTTGCATTATCCGAGCGTAAGATTTTAATGGAGACATCAAAGTGAGTTTGAATGGAATGGTAAAAGGATGTCCATACATCAAAAAGTTCAAAGCGGTCGCGTAAGAGATACACCCAAGTAGAGCGAGAAACGCCATCAATGAAAGTAACAAAATATCAACTACCCCGACCAATAGTAAGGGTAGGAGTAGGACCCCAGATGTCGGAGTGAACAAGATCAAACGGACGGGTAGAACCACGATCTTGCTTTGGAGGAAAGGAGGAGTGGTGATGCTTGCCGAGTTGACATGCATCACAATTAAGAGGAGGATGATGCAGAGGGAGGTGGGGCAGAAGCTGGCGAAGAAGCCGGGGAGGAGCATGACCAAGGCGAAGATGCCAATTGAGAAGATCTATAGAGGAGGAGTAGAATGCGGATAGAGCAGAGACGTTGTCGAGGAAGTAGAGGCCGCCGCTCTCAGTCCCAGTAGCAATCGTCCGTTGGGAGACCGGATCCTGAAAAGAACAAGATGTAGGAGTGAATGTGACGGAGCACCGGAGTTGCTTGCATAAAGAAGTAACCGATAATAAATTGCAAGGAAACTGGGGCACATAGAGGGTATCTGCCAGGCACAGAGAGGGACTGACTTAAACCATGCCCGTCCCATTGACCGGGGAGGGAGAGACATCAGCAACTATGACCGGGGGCAACCGGTCATGTGTTTCTAGATGAGAGAAAAACTAAGGATTGCATGTCATATGATTTGTAGCACCAGAGTCGATCAACCATCGTCCACGAGTAACAGCGTGGGAACTACCAGAAGAGGTGACCACCAAGGCGGACATCTTGGAGGTGGAATCCATTGAAGAGAGACGATGAGAGAACAGGAAGCAGCGGCGACAACAACAAGTCGCAAGCCGGGCGAACAGAAGTAGGT
Organism: Platanthera guangdongensis; assembly: GCA_039583875.1. Taxonomy (NCBI): domain Eukaryota; kingdom Viridiplantae; phylum Streptophyta; class Magnoliopsida; order Asparagales; family Orchidaceae; genus Platanthera; species Platanthera guangdongensis. The sequence goes on along the minus strand of CM077157.1, from coordinate 110,782,826 downwards.
CGCGCGGCTAGGAAGGCCGCAGGCAGGAGAAAACAGGTCGGACTGTAAAATAGAGGCCGCAACGACTAGTAATCAGGAGCAGTGAAGGATATGGTACCTAAACACCTAGAGGGGGGGGGGGGTGAATAGGTGACCTAAACCTTTTTGAAACTTTGTTGGCAGCAAAACAGTTATCACACAGATTTCTACAGCTAACAGCAATAACAAGATATAAACTGCTAATCCACAGCACAGCACAGCACAACAGACACACAAATTTATAGTGGTTCCCCAATCTTTGGGTACATCCACTTTCCCCCTTCGCCTATCTAGCAGTGTACTAGATTCGGCCAAACTTCTCCACTATCTCAGAACCCAACTAGGTTCCTACACCTCAGGCCCAAAGCCTTACACTCAGCCACCAAGGCCTACACTCAGCCACCCAGGCCTACACTCAGCCAATCAAGGCTTACACTCAGAGTTCTTCAACTCCTACACTCAGGCAACCAAGACCTACCCTCAGCCTTTATAATATAGGCTTACAATTCACTCAGATCCAATGGATCCTACAAGTTAAAATTGAATTACAATAACTAACTCTACAACTCAGAAAATAAGAGAGGAGTTGAGAGTTTCTTGAAGAATTCTTGGAAGAACTCAGCTAGATCCAAACTGACTTAGCTTCCTTCAAAGCTTCTTGAGTAGAACTGAATTAGTCTGAATCCTCTGCAGTTGATCCTTGACCTCTGCTTCTTGAGATCCAGATGATTCTGAATCCTTCTTCTCAGCCTTAGTTCCAATGACTGATTTCTTGATTGGAGCTCTCTCTCTCCAACTTCTTAGATCTGCAGTTGGACTGCCTGATCTTCTTGTGTTGATACTCTGTGTACCACTTTTCTGATTACTTGAATAATCTGATCTATTATTTCAAAATTGCTTCAACAACAACAACAATTTCTGTAAACAGTCTGTGCCTATTTATAGGCCTTCTTCATGGTAACCGGCTGGTCCGGTTCATAACAGACTTCTGACTTCCCTGACAGTTGTTGTAGACCAGCTGAATCGGCAGCTGTCATGTCAACCAGTCACTTCTTGAAATTCTCTAACTGTTAGATAGTGTCGAGACTTTCTGTACTTAAGTGTCGACACTTATAGACCAAGTGTCGACACATGTTGTGTAAGTGTCGACACAAGTCTACAAGATGTCGACACAACTCCTTGTATGTCTCGACACAGATTCTTCTTCAAGTGTCGACACTGAAATTAAGTGTCGACACAAGTACTTGATCTTCTGTATCTTGTAGTATTCTTCTAAGTGTCGACACATCTCCTTTGTGTCGACACATCTTCATGTGTTGAAACTGTCAAGTGTCGACACTGCTTCTTGGTGTCGACACAAGTCTTCAATTTTGTTTCTTTAGCTGAGTGTCGACACATTCCCTTAGTGTCGACACTTGTACTTAGAATATTTTGTAAACTTTTCTGTTCTTTGCTAAGTGTCGACACAGCTCCTTGTGTCGATACTTTCTTCAAGTGTAGAGTCTTCAACTAAGTGTCGACACATTGTGCTGGGTGTCGACACTTTCTTCAAGTGTTGACTCTTCTGGTTGTGTGTCGACACATTGTGCTGAGTGTCGACACATACTTCAAGTGTTGACTCCTTTGAGTGTGTGTCGACACATTGTGCTGAGTGTCGACACATTCTTCATATGTTGACTCTGCTGATTGAGTGTCGACACATTGTGTTGAGTGTCGACACCTGTCCTTAGTCTCTGCAGAATTTTGCTGAGTGTCGACACAACTCCAAGTGTCGACACTTTATGATGTAGACTCAGCTCTTCTAGGTGTCGACACTTCTGTTAAGTGTCGACACAGTTTTTCTGCATTCTTCTTCACTGAGTGTCGACACATCTCCAAGTGTCGACACTTTCTGTCTGGTGTCGACTCTTCATCCCAGGTGTCGACACAATGACTCCAAGTGTCGACACTGCTTGTCTGGGTGTCGACACAAGCTTTCTCAAGTGTCGACACTTTCCCTCTGGGTGTCGACTCATGAACTTAGAAACTTTTAGCTTCAGTCCAGTGAATACCTAACCTGCACAAGTAACTCAAACAAACATCAAATACATTATGATGTATATCATTGAGTTAGGTGAGGCTTCTTCAAATCAGGTACATTTGACCAATGTACCCAACAATCTCCCCCTATTTGGAGAAGTCATAACCCTTAGTCAATGATATACACCACTCATAATTAAAAATTAGAAAATGATGTAAAGCAGGTATATGTCAACTGGGTAAACTTAAACATGTAATAAAGCACACATGTATACTCATTCAGCATTACAAAACAAACAAGAATTAGACACATTCTTCTGAACAATCATGAAATATATTTATCAAAAATTGTTCTAACATTATTTTAATACATTTCCATTGTTTTACAAAAATATTTCATATGTAAAAGATTACAACAATGTTTCTTAGTCTAATCTTAGTCTAATTCTGATCAGGTTCTTTTATAACTATTCCTTTCCCAGCTTGTACTTTGGCCTTTACAGCAGCAGCAGCAGCAGGCTCAGCATCAGCAGTCTTCTTTCCTTTGAGATCTTGCTTATCAGCCTTGATCTTTTGTCTCTCAAAGTAATGATAGGGCTTAGGAAAGTACTTGCTAGGCTCCACAGCTGTAGGAGGTAGCTTTCCTAACTTAGCCTTCCTTCTATGCTGGACAATGGCTTCCTGCCTAATCTCATGCTTCCTCCATTCTGCTTCTGAAAACCATTTGTTCCTTTCATGAGCATTATCCTTGGCTGCTTTCCAGGCTGTGAGAATGATGTTCCTAGAAGTAGGGCTCCACTGTTCAAAATCTGGCTTCTGCTCAGCTAGTTCCCTAAACTTCTTCTTTGACAGCCTTGTCTCTTCTTCCTTGTCCAAAGCCTCTTGCATAGCTGCTGTAATAGGTTGAACAACCTTTTCCAGAACAACATTAGACTTTCCAGCAGTTGGACTATACATTGTGCTGACTTCTGCATGAACCATGTCAAAATCTGGAGGTGGATAGATCACCTGAGCTACTTCCTGTTGCTCACCTCCAAGATATGCACTTTGAATTCCTGATTCAGCAACATTATCATCATCACACAGGGGAGGATAGCCCAGTGTAGCTCTGATGGAGTTAGAAATCCATTTGGCATGGTCAGAGCTAGCTTTGACTAACACCCTCTCCCCCTTTATGACTTCCTGTGCAACATGGTCTCTGACATCATCCTTTTGGAATCTGATCTGACTGTCCAAATACCTGATCCCATCTTTAAAATAAGGTCTAAGCTTTGTAAGCTGTTCAGAAATGACCTTCTGTGAGTCCTTGATTGCAGTCTTGACAGCAGCAATTTCATCTTGAAAAGCTTTATCAAATTCAGCCTTTGCAGCAGCAGATGATGTTGAAGGTTCAGCAGTCTTATTCCTTAGTTCAGTCACTATAGCATTATGGGAGGCAGTTAAATTATCATTCATTCTTAATTGATTCTCCAGCACATAGCCTTGCTTTAGTGCTATATCATCTACTTGAGTCTTGATCTTTTCCTGATGAGTTGCCAGAAATACCACTGCATTTCCACCCTTGTGGAAGCATTCATTCATTTCTTTCTTGTTCAGGTTCATCTCAAACCTGATTGATTTTATATCTTGAGCTAAATCAAATTGTAAAGACTTGTGGCCTTCATCAATATACTTCTCTATAGCCCTCCTGTGCTCATCCAGCTTAACTTGCATTGCTACCATTAAGCCACTGTAATCAGTTGATGGAGCTTGTTGGACTAAGGATTGTTTAGCAACAGTTTGTAGAGCCTTCTTGTAGCTCTGACTCCTTCTCTTGAATACAAAGAGTTTCTTCTTTTTAGCTTGTTCAGTCTCATCTTCCTCAGACTCTGAAGTATTGGCTATATTCACCCTGTCCTTAGGGCTTGATGGTTTTTCAGCTTGCACATCTAGTGCCTTCTCAGTGTCTAGCCTTAAAGGCTCATCCTGAACTTCCAAGTTCTCCCCCTCAACAGCAGCACCCTTCTCTTCAGCAGCAGCATTCTTGTCCATGTCAAAATCCTCTTGATCTAAATTCAGAAAGAGGTCTTCCATTGTGTATTCAGGAGGTGACTGTGCAAGAGATGTACTTGGTTCTTCAACTACTTTATCAGGAACTACTTCTTGTACTACTGATGTGTCTTGGAGAACAACATCTGGTTCTTGATTTGCTTGCTGAGTTTGCTGATGGACATCAGACAAATCAGAATCTATTACAGAAAAATCTAAAGTATTGAGGTCAGAAAGTACCTCTTGGATAATGATTGTAGCTTGCTCACTCTCCAGTGTAGAGGGTTGTTCTACAGCTGGAGGCTCCCCCTGGCTTGGATCCTTATGCATGGGGCTAGCTGTAGGCAGCTCCCCCTGGATTTCAGCTGTCTCTAGAGGAGCAGGAGACTTCTCTGCAGCCACTTCTATTTGACTATCAGGAGTGAAAACAACTTGTTCTTCACTACCTGAACTGCTGGAGGACTCCTGTGTCACAGGAGCTATCTTCCTCTTCTTCTTTGGAGGTGAATCTTTCTTAGAAACTTGCTTCTCAGGGGTGGACAGTTCCTTTGACAGCACCCTTTCCCACCTTGAGAAGATCCTCATGTCCATCTTTCTCATGTGGTTGATTTTGCTACCTGCAGCAGTGCTCATTACCTCTGGTATTGTACCAGCCAGGTAGAGACTAAGTATCCTGCCCAGATTGGGCTTCTTCAGACTTTCCTTTATCTTCTCAATTATAACCATTGACCAATCTGTTTTTAGGTTTAAGATGATTCTGGTCATGACATTGAACATGGAGGCTGACACCCTGTCATGCCCTCCAGGTTTACTGAGGATAACCTTCCCCACTATTTCTGACAGAAACTTTCCTTGAATATTCATGCCTTTTCTGTTAAAGACAGAACCTATTTTCATCTTAGAGTCAAGACCACACCAGGTAAGTGCTTCCCTGGTCTTAGATGTAGTCACTTCCTCTTCTGCTTGAATTCTAGGTAGCTGAAGTACCTTTCTTAGAGTTTTGGGTGAAATCTTGACCTTGGTGCCATGCACTCTTGATTTGATTTTGTGACCTGAGTCATCTACAGAAGCTCCAGTAAGGAATTCAAGAACTTCCTTCTTCCATATTTTGGTTGGTTCTGAAACCAGGTACTCCAATCCAGAATCGGTGACTAGGGTTACCACCAATTTGATTTCTTGATCGTCATCGTCGAACGCGCCACGAACCAGTTCATAGCCTTCATTGACGTTCTCCTCGAGCTTGGGAGCCATTAGGGTTTGTAGAATTAGTCTTTAGAAAAGAGAAATGTCGACACAGTAGTTTGGTCTCGAAACTCTGAAAGCGTGTCGACAAACAAAGACAGAATCCTATTTATACCTTTCTGGTTTGAAGACGAACAGGCGGGATGGATTACTAAAGATGTGTCGACACTGGCAATAAGTGTCGACACTGACTTATAATGTCTCGACACTCATGTGTCGACACAAGTTTAGTCAACAGATTTTATGTGTCGACACTTGGTTATGTGTCGACACCACACTACTCGACATGTAGTCGAGACGTTACTTAGAAAATTCTGAGTAAAACTTAAGTGTCGACACCTTATTGGATGTGTCGACACCAACTCGACATGTGTCGACACTAACATTCTGAAGTGTCGACACCAACTCGACATGTGTCGACACTAACATTCTGAAGTGTCGACACCAACTTCCTAGATGTGTCGACACCATTTTCCTGAAGTGTCGACACTTACTATTCTGTGTCGACATAGACTTGTCTATGTGTCGACACCTTTTTACTTAGCCAATATTTAGTTCTGTAAACTTAGTCTAAGTTTATCATACCTAGTTCAATTTTGAACCTATTGAACTTAGCTTCTTCTAAGGGCTTAGTAAACATATCAGCTATCTGATTATCAGTTTTAACATATTCAAGTGCAATATCATTTCTTTCTACATGCTCCCTAAGAAAGTGATATTTAATCTCAATATGTTTAGTTCTACTATGTGATACAGGATTATTAGCTATTGAAATAGCACTTGTAGAATCACAGAAAAGTGGAGTTCTACTTACCTGAAATCCATAGTCTTCTAGCTGATGTTGAATCCACAGAAGTTGAGCACAGCAACTTCCTGCAGCTACATATTCTGACTCAGCTGTGGAGATAGCCACACTGGTTTGCTTCTTACTACTCCATGAAATGAGTCTTCCACCTAGGAATTGACAGGATCCAGTAGTGCTCTTTCTATCTTCTTTGCATCCTGCAAAGTCTGCATCTGAATAGCCTGTTAGATCAAAATCTCCATTCCTAGGGTACCAGAGGCCTAGATAAGGAGTGCCCTTTAGATATCTCAAAATTCTCTTGACTGCAGTCAAGTGAGACTCTTTAGGGCAGGCTTGATACCTGGCACAAACACATGTAGCATACATAATGTCAGGCCTACTTGCAGTCAAGTATAGTAGGGAGCCAACTATCCCTCTATACAAGGTTTCATCTACAGGTTTCCCTGCATCATCCTTGCTCAGAGACATACTTGACCCCATAGGAGTCTTCATGGTACTGGATGAATCCATACCATACTTCCTTATGAGTTCTAGGGTGAACTTGGACTGACATATGGATAGACCACTTTCAGTCTGTTTAACTTGGAGACCCAAGAAAAACTTTAGTTCTCCCATACTACTCATCTCAAATTGACTTTGCATAAGCCTTGCAAACTTTTTGCAAAGGCTACTTTCAGTAGACCCAAATATAATGTCATCTACATATATTTGGACAAGTATGACTTTGCCTCTAGATTCCCTAAGGAATAGAGTCTTATCTATTTTCCCCCTTGAGAACTTGTTCTCAATGAGGAAACTAGATAGGGTTTCATACCAAGCTCTAGGTGCTTGTTTTAACCCATATAATGCTTTCCTAAGTCTATAGACATAATGAGGTAGAGTTGGATCAACAAAACCTGCAGGCTGCTCCACATAGACTTCTTCTTTCAAATTACCATTTAGGAATGCTGACTTCACATCCATTTGGTATACCTTGAATCCTTGATAGGTTGCATAGGCCAAAAACATCCTTATGGCCTCCAGTCTGGCTACTGGGGCAAAGGTTTGATCAAAATCAATACCTTCTTCTTGCCTATATCCTTTTGCAACCAGTCTTGCTTTATTCTTAATGATGACCCCTTGTTCATCTAACTTATTTCTGTAGATCCACTTAGTTCCTATAACATTGTGGTCTTTAGGTTTAGGAACCAGTTCCCAAACCTTGCACCTTTTGAACTGATTAAGTTCTTCTTGCATAGCTTCAGTCCACTGTGGATCTTGTATAGCTTCTTCAAATTTCTTTGGTTCTATTTGAGACAGAAAACTTGAATATACTACAGCATTCTGATTTCTGCTCCTTGTCTGAACACCTTGTCTTGGATCTCCAATGATCAGCTCTACTGGATGATCTCTTAGATGCCTGTTGGCTGGAGGCATCCTTACTTCTGGTTGTACTTCTACAGCATCTTCATCATGCTGAGTTCCTTGTACTTCTTCAGCTCCTGGTACATGTAGTTCTCCCCCTGGACATAAGCCATCTTCTTCTACTTGCTGTCTTGCAGCAGGTACATCTTCTATGGTTAGCTTGTCCATCTTCTTAGTAAGACCTGTGGGGCTGCACACACTACTAGACAACTCATTGTTAATAAGTTTTGTCTCATCAAAAACTACATGCACAGACTCCTCTACAACTTGTGTAGTCAAGTTGTAGACTCTATAAGCCTTACTATTATTGCTGTACCCAACAAACACTCCCTCTTGGGACTTGGCAGCAAACTTAGTTAAGTAAGACTTTCCATTGTTAAGTATGAAGCATTTGCAACCAAAAATCCTGAAATAGGATAGGTTTGGTTTCCTGCCTTTCACAACTTCATAGGGGGTCTTATTTAACCTTTTAGTGATGGTAGCCCTATTTATCACATGGCATGCAGTGTTAACTGCTTCAGCCCAGAAATACTCAGGCAGTGATGTATCACTAAGTAGGGTTCTACCAGCCTCTATCAAGGTTCTATTCTTCCTCTCAGCAATGCCATTTTGCTGAGGTGTTCTAGGTGAAGAGAATTCTTGAAATATCCCAAAGTCTTCACATAGTTTTGTCATGCTTTCAGATTGAAACTCAGTACCATGGTCACTTCTAATTTTGACCACAGTACTATTTAGTTCATTCTGAATTTGCTTGACAAAGCTGTAGAAGACACTAGGTGTTTCAGATTTCTGCCTTAAGAAGAACACCCAGGAAAACCTTGAGTAGTCATCAACAACTACAAAGGTATAGACCTTCCTACCTAAGCTGTGAACTGGCATTGGACCAAAGAGATCCATATGCAAGAGGTATAAGCACCTCACAGCATCTTTGTTCTCAATGCTTTTAAAGGTGGATTTGGTCTGCTTGCCCTTTTGACAAGCTGAGCAAATGCCATCTTTAACACACTTAACTTGAGGACCATTCCTCACTAACTCTTTGCTAAAGAGTTTGCTAATAGTCTTGTAGTTAAGATGAGCTAGCCTCTTGTGCCACTTGACACAATGAGAGACTGTCTCATCAGCTACAAGACAAACAGGAGAACCATTGTTCTCAATCATGATGTCTAGACAGTAGACATTCCTCTTTCTATATCCTGTCAAAATGATCTCTTGATCACTTGACCTCTTGATATGACAACCATTTTTAACAAATGAGATGTCATACCCTACATCACTTAATTGACTTATACTTATAAGGTTGTGTTTCAACCCTTTAACATAAGCCACATGAGTAATGGTAACTAAGTTTGAGGAAATGTTACCAAACCCTTTGATGATTCCTTTTTCAGAACCACCAAAGGTCACCTTTGGACCATTTTTGATTGGAATGTAGTCCTTCAGTAGTCCCCTTGTTCCAGTCATATGTCTGGAACATCCACTATCCAAGTACCATGTTGGGGTATGGCCACTTGGATTCACCTGCAAAACAAATTAATGAACCTTAGAACCCAAAGTAAACTTGGGTCCTTGGTGATTGTTAGTTTGCAACATGACATAGCTACCTACTGGCTTTCCACCAGGTAGCTTGCTACTCCCATTGGCACTTGCATTGTGCCAACAGTCCAAGGCAAAGTGGCCAACTTTGCCACAGCACCAGCATTCAAACTTGTTGTACCTTTGCTTAGGTACAGATTTGGCTGTCTTGACTACAGCAGGCTTATTGAATGTTGGGGCTTTGCCCTTGGACTTGGACTGATCCTGAACAGTCCTAGCTGGTTTAATAAAACCCAATCCAGCCTTTCCTTTATGATGAACAAATTCATCAATCAAGGGTAGCACTGATTTAGGTTTTGAAAACCTAGCAACTAGCTCTCTTTCCTTCTGAAGATTGATCTCCAGTCTCTTAATTTGATCATTTTTATAGGTGATAGTTCCCATCTGAATCACAGTAATGTGTTTCAGCCTGGCTACCTCATTGAGCTTTTGATCAAAGTTCTTCTCAAAATCTGTTGCAGCTGCCTTGAGATCAGCAATCTCCTTTGCCTGACTTTTGGCTAGGGTCTTGCTTTTCTTATAGGCTTGCAACAGTACTTTATATTCATCTAAGAGCTGATGAATATCTCCCTCAGATTCAGAAACACTTCCATCACTTGATGAAGATGAATCTGACTCTGAACTGGAACTGGAATCTGAACTTTGAGTTGGACTTTGTACCTGACTAGGTCCTGGCTGCTCCAGGATTTTGGTACTTTCAGTCAATGCCATCAGTCCTTGGCACTGACACTCTTCTTGTTCATAGATTGATTCCATGATCTGCATAAACTCTTCTTCTTCTTCAGCAAATAGCCCTATGTAGGCTTCAGCATCTGTCTCAGTGTCTGAAGAAGAAATGTCTGAAAGAGTCTTCTCATTCTTTGCAACAAAGGACTTCTCCTTCTTTCCTTTGAAGTGAGTCTTCTTTTTGTCACTGGATTCTTTTCTTCTCTCAGGACAATCTGCAATAACATGACCCTGTCTATTGCAGCAGTAACACACTATCTTAGACCCAGTTGCCTTGCTAGTCTTTGTCTTTTTCTTGTCCTTCTTTGAAGGCTTCTTCTCCTGATACTGAACTTCTTTCCCTTTGGAAAATGAAGGTCTGGACCTCCACTGTTTCTTCTTCAGGAATTTCTGAAAATGTCTGGTGAATGCAGCAAAGTCTTCATCACTTTCACTGCTTGTAGACTTTGTGCTAACAGACTCATCAGATTCTGATTCAACTACCTCTGGAGGAGGAGTTGATGACTTAGTCCTGCCCTTTCTAGGTACTTCTGATTTGAAGGCAACAGTCCTTTCCCTGTGCTCAGTCCTTGTTGATTTTTCCTCCTCTTTTCTCACTGACAGCTGCATCTCATAAGACAACAACTTCCCAAACAGTGTGGGAGGAGGAATTTCTCCCAACTTTGCCATTTCTCTGATGGCACATATCTTGGTGTCCCAATCTTTGGTTAGGGACCTTAAGAACTTATCATTCAATTCATAGTTAGTGAACTCTCTTCCATAGGACATGAGTTCATTAACAATTCTATAGAACTTCTTGTAGCATTCAGTGATGCTATCTCCTCTTCCTTGCCTAAAGCTCTCATACTCTTGATTAAGCAAGGACTTCCTATCTTGCCTAACTTCTTCAGAACCTTCCATATAGACAATGAGAGTATCCCACATCTCTTTTGCTGTTTTACAGTGAATTAAGTTCTGAAAAGTGGCATCATCAATGGCACTTACTATAATGTTTTGTGCCCTCTTGTCCATAGTGGCTAGGACAATTTCATCCTTAGTCATCTCAGAGAAATCCTTTGGAGTTCTCTGTGTAGCATCCAAAACTGAAACCTTCATGGGCACATATGGCCCCTCTTTGACTGTGATGTAGATTCTAGGGTCAGATTCCTCCATAAATAGCCTAACCCTTTCTTTCCAGATCCCAAAGATCTCTTTTCTGCATATAGGCAGTTTCATTGAACCCAATTCCTTGTGATTCTCTGAAGAACCCATGTTCTTGATTTTCTTGAAACTGTGTTCTGACTTACACTGAATCTGCCAAACTAGATCTCCTCAGACAGTTAGTCCTTTTTGAGGAACCTCGCTCTGATACCACTTGAAAGATATGGTACCTAAACACCTAGAGGGGGGGTGAATAGGTGACCTAAACCTTTTTGAAACTTTGTTGGCAGCAAAACAGTTATCACACAGATTTCTACAACTAACAGCAATAACAAGATATAAACTGCTAATCCACAGCACAGCACAGCACAGCAGACACACAAATTTATAGTGGTTCCTCAATCTTTGGGTACATCCACTTTCCCCGTTCGCCTATCTAGCAGTGTACTAGATTCGGCCAAACTTCTCCACTATCTCAGAACCCAACTAGGTTCCTATACCTCAGGCCCAAAGCCTTACACTCAGCCACCAAGGCCTACACTCAACCAATCAAGGCTTACACTCAGAGTTCTTCAATTCCTACACTCAGGCAACCAAGCCCTACCCTCAGCCTTTATAATATAGGCTTACAATTCACTCAGATCCAATGGATCCTACAAGTTAAAATTGAATTACAATAACTAACTCTACAACTCAGAAAATAACAGAGGAGTTGAGAGTTTCTTGAAGAGTTCTTGGAAGAACTCAGCTAGATCCAAACTGACTTAGCTTCCTTCAAAGCTTCTTGAGTAGAACTGAATTAGTCTGAATCCTCTGCAGTTGATCCTTGACCTCTGCTTCTTGAGATCCAGATGATTCTGAATCCTTCTTCTCAGCCTTAGTTCCAATGACTGATTTCTTGATTGGAGCTCTCTCTCTCCAACTTCTTAGATCTGCAGTTGGACTGCCTGATCTTCTTGTGTTGATACTCTGTGTACCACTTTTCTGATTACTTGAATAATCTGATCTATTATTTCAAAATGGCTTCAACAACAACAACAATTTCTGTAAACAGTCTGTGCCTATTTATAGGCCTTCTTCATGGTAACCGGCTGGTCCGGTTCATAACAGACTTCTGACTTCCCTGACAGTTGCTGTAGACCGGCTGAATCGGCAGCTGTCATGTCAACCAGTCACTTCTTGAAATTCTCTAACTGTCAGATAGTGTCGAGACTTTCTGTACTTAAGTGTCGATACTTATAGACCAAGTGTCGACACATGTTGTGTAAGTGTCGACACAAGTCTACAAGATGTCGACACAACTCCTTGTATGTCTCGACACAGATTCTTCTTCAAGTGTCGACACTGAAATTAAGTGTCGACACAAGTACTTGATCTTCTGTATCTTGTAGTATTCTTCTAAGTGTCGACACATCTCCTTTGTGTCGACACATCTTCATGTGTTGAAACTGTCAAGTGTCGACACTGCTTCTTGGTGTCGACACAAGTCTTCAATTTTGTTTCTTCAGCTGAGTGTCGACACATTCCCTTAGTGTCGACACTTGTACTTAGAATATTTTGTAAACTTTTCTGTTCTTTGCTAAGTGTCGACACAGCTCCTTGTGTCGATACTTTCTTCAAGTGTAGAGTCTTCAACTAAGTGTCGACACATTGTGCTGGGTGTCGACACTTTCTTCAAGTGTTGACTCTTCTGGTTGTGTGTCGACACATTGTGCTGAGTGTCGACACATACTTCAAGTGTTGACTCCTTTGAGTGTGTGTTGACACATTGTGCTGAGTGTCGACACATTCTTCATATGTTGACTCTGCTGATTGAGTGTCGACACATTGTGTTGAGTGTCGACACCTGTCCTTAGTCTCTGCAGAATTTTGCTGAGTGTCGACACAACTCCAAGTGTCGATACTTTATGATGTAGACTCAGCTCTTCTAGGTGTCGACACTTCTGTTAAGTGTCGACACAGTTTTTCTGCATTCTTCTTCACTGAGTGTCGACACAGCTCCAAGTGTCGACACTTTCTGTCTGGTGTCGACTCTTCATCCCAGGTGTCGACACAATGACTCCAAGTGTCGACACTGCTTGTCTGGGTGTCGACACAAGCTTTCTCAAGTGTCGACACTTTCCCTCTGGGTGTCGACTCATGGACTTAGAAACTTTTAGCTTCAGTCCAGTGAATACCTAACCTGCACAAGTAACTCAAACAAACATCAAATACATTATGATGTATATCATTGAGTTAGGTGAGGCTTCTTCAAATCAGGTACATTTGACCAATGTACCCAACAAGCAGCTAGAAGGAAACAAGCTCGCGGCGACAACTAAACAGGTCGCGACGACTAAGAGGAGGAGAGAGGTGAGAACAGGTCGCTACGACTTAAGGACAGGTCACGGCAATGAAGAAAAGCAGCTAGAGAAGAGAAGCGAGGAGAAACAAGTCGCGCGAACAGGACAGCGGTCAGAAGAGAAGGCAAGCCGCAAAGACAGGTCGCGGAAAGCAGAAACAAGCCGCGCGAACAGTGCAACGGTCAGAGGAGGAATCAATCCGCGAAGACTGGTCGCGGAAAGAAAAAACAAGCCGCGAGAATCAGAGAGCGCACACAATTAGGAGGAAAAGACTGTTCCCTCTGATACCATGTTAGAAACGAACAGAAAACAAACAGGAAGTGGTTTAAAAGAAATTTTTTTATCCCAAAAATGTATCTATTACAAAGGTATGACCTCCCTTATATAGAATGGAGGAGAGAAGAGAGAATACAAATAAGAGATGTGGGACTAAAAATTTACAGGACACAAGCGGACTATACAGACACAAACCTCACAAGCCATGCGGTTAGACAGAAGGGCTAACCGCTCGGCTACTACCAGAGAGAGAGATCGCCATGGGAGACCACTAGACCGCCCGGCCTCCAAGTCGCCAAAGACAGACCGCTAGGACCTCAGATAGCAACACACATCAACCAAACCGCTGAAGGGTAACAGCAAACCGCGCGGTCATCAACCCGCCAAGCCAGACCGCCAGACCGCCCGGTCACCAACTTCAATACATATGAGAGATTGGTGCCCAAAAACCATGGAAATAAGAGATGTAAGACACGCATCCTAAAACCAAGAGAAGAAGTGTCGTTACCTTCTGACCCCTCTTCCTAGCAATGGAAACTTAGCCGGATGAAAACCTTCGCAACGATCTTGCCTCCACGGATCCGAACTCAGCTCGCGATTTGGAGCACCGAAGCCTCTCTAATGGCCAGATCTCCTTCACCGTCTTACACGCTCTCCCTTCTCTCTAGATCTTAGACGGAGAAACAGCGACTGAAACAATGCGGATTTTGAAACCCTAATCTCGGGTATATCCCAAACAGAAAAACCCCCAACCTTCGGATCCCACACAAAGGAATGCACGGCTGCGATACTGGTCTGACCTGGAAAAACAGAATGTCGAACACTCTACGTCAAACCAATCCTCCAAGATCGCCGCTCGACGATCGTCGAACCAAGATCGTCGAACGCACAAATCGACGAGCGCAAAATCGTCGAGCGCAAGCCAGATCGCCGAACGCAGATCGTCGATCGCTGGCCAGATTGTCGAGCGCTGGCCAGAACCACGATCACTGGCCTGATCGTCGAACCAAAATCGTTGACTGCGCAAATCGTCGAGCGCAGATCGTCGAGCGCTGGCTAGAACGTCGAGCGCTGGCCAGATCGACGATCGCTGGCTTGATCGTCAACCCAAGATCGTCGACCGCTGGCCGGATCGACGATCGCTGGAGAGATCGAAGATCTTTGGTGAGATCGACGATCTCTGGCAAGATCATCGAACCAAAATCGTTGAATGCAGATTCAACACGGATCGTCGAGCGCAGACTCGACCACACTTCGTCGACTTCAAATCGACGACCTCCCAGGCTCTTTGCCGAACCCGACCGAGACACGGCCTTGGACACGCCCGTGTCCTTGGCCGTGTCACCGCTTACCAAGACCCAATCCTGGCAAAAAATGTTGATCGTCCCTCTTACGGAAATTGGGGCGTTACAATTATAATTTTCTCATTGCTTTATTTGGAATCAAATGATTAATTAAACATGTTATTTTGGAATCGCATATAAATTAAACCTAGTATTTTGGAATCAAATGATGAATTGATTATAAGTTGTGCAAGGAGGATGGTGAGCGGCGAGGGTGTTGTCGTTCACTAGGCACGGGCTCCCCCTTGCCAGACTGCTAGTGATTGAAATGTAAATTTGAGTTTTCTAAGTGCAAGCTCTTTATTTATTTATATTTCCAATCTCTTTTGATTTTGATTGTATTCTTCTATAATTGTAGTGAATTTATGACTGCAAATTGATAATTTAAACCAAAATACAAAATCTTTTATTTTGATTGTATTTACCATTTGCAGGTGGTATCTTTCTGCTTAGGCACCAGGTAGGGATCGAATCTACGACTTTCTGCTTAGGAAACAGACGCTCTATCCACTGAGCTACAGGCGCATTCTTGCATTTTGTTGTGTTATTATTTCTTTATCATATACACACATATTTTAAGCGTTGTAAAATCTCCGACTTTTAGTTTCACCAAACTCTAGATTCAGCTTGAGTGTGCAGTTTCTTCTCACTCCACACATATTTTTCATGAATATACAAAATGACCTATAATTTAGAAAATGTACTAGTAATATCCACAATGTGGAGCTAAAGTTTAACTTAAAAATAATAAATTATTAAAATAAATACGCGTGGACAAAAAAAACATTCCTCATACTACTATTTTGTTAGTGCTTTCAATTTTTTATGCTACGTTCTGATATTGAAGTTCTAATTTTGTTAGTGTTTTTACTAGATTCCGATATTCTTAGTGTTGTTAGGCTAAGTTCTCCTTTTGTTAGTGTTTTTTACAAAACTCAAAGAATTGTTAAAAGAATGACGATTTGGATGGGCAAGTCGCCAAATCAATTAATTACTTCCAATAAGAAGTCAAAATGAAGTGTTGACCATTTTTTTAATAAATGGAATGATGACTCTAGAATAGATCACGACCTATAATTAAAGATTAATTAAAGCAAAATCCTTAAATAAATAAATAAAGACAATATGATGAATAAACATATGGAAAATGAACTAATGGTTCAAAATAGAACTATATATAGCAAGTTGAACATAAACAATTGGGATCCTGATTCGCCCAATTCACTAAATACAACCCACACAAACATTGTCAACTAATTATCTTGAAGGAGTCAAACGTTTGTCATTTTATCATGAACACAGAACATCACATACAATTCACCCCGCGATCATCATGGAATACATCGAACATTTTTATCGATAAATTCGACTTCATGAAAAGTGTCTACGAGATCCACTAAAATGGATAAAAAACGATGATGTGCACTTCAAAGGAAGGGTACTATGCGCCTTCCTTGTGGGAAGCCAGATCACATGATGAAGTAAGAAGTGGCTTCTAGGTACAACAATTACATTGAGAGGAGCTACAATTTGAAACCACTAACATTAGAGAACAAATACACAAATGGTTTCAATAGAAATAACTTTTCTGGCTTCATGTTACATATAATAACATACAAACCAGCAATCTGAACTTTTGAGACAAATTTTGCAGATATTGTATGTGGAAAGCAAGGAGAGAGCACCTTATTACCTTATTAATGGACAGCATGACCTCGCCCGCCGCATGTTCGTCACATAATGTTTCCACTCCCTCCACAACCTGGTGCATAATTTACACCAGGAAAATCATTCATTTTATTAGCTTTTTTTAAGTCGTGGGGGCATTTAGAAATGTGTTCCTCATTAACACATTTTTTCATTAACACATTTATAAATGTGATTATCACAAACATTTAGAAATGTGGTCCTCACTAACACATTTTCTCACCAATCCTCATTTTGAATATTAGAATGTTCAAACAATCTTATAGTAACAATCCAAGCAATTTCACATTTTGAGAAGTTGCAACAAAATTAGAAATCAAGTCTAGTTCACTGAAAAACTCAATAATCCAAGCAACATCTCCTTCCTATTATCTCCAAGTACTTAACAACTAAATTCAACAAACAAACGCAATAATTTTAAAGTTCACCTAAATGACATGATTCCTAAAGTTTAAGAACAAAACAAAATAATTTTAAAGTTCACCTAAATGACATGATTCACCTAAATTTGAAAGCAAAGAAATCATACCCCTTTTAAACAGAAGAAACAGTCTGAATCAAAAGCTAAAAAATCAGCAGCAAGTAGAATGGAGTAGAGTTTCAGCATTCTGAAGCTGAATCAAAAGCAGTAAACCTGAATCTCATAACTCGCACCAAGGTTAAATATATAAACAGAAAAAAAAATTAACAGATTCAGTATCGGCAAGAGGCAAAAGTGTTGACGCAGCTGAACAAAACCTTGTTAGCAGCTAAGAAGCAAACCTTGTTAGCATATTCCAAGGGCATGCAACCTGGTAACCTGCATATTGCCTCCATATTTTCTCACCAACCATTCTACTTAAAAAACAAAGAGGACAAAAAACACAGAGGTGCATTTTGCAAATGATGAAGTCTTCCAAAAGAACGAATCTATGACGTGATTTCAACAAAACAAAAAAGTCAAGCAGTGCAAAATGGAAGAGAGATACATGAAAAATGATTACCAACTGATTTCATTAACTAATTGATTTTAACAACTAACTGATTACATAAAAAGAGATACAATGAACACTTTCTTGAGGAACTGTAATCATGATCATGAGGAAGTGCTGAAAAAATAAACATTACTGAACAGAGAAACAAAAAAAAGTACTTATTGTTAATGTGAATATTGCTTGAAAAGGGAAACAAAACATGTGGTGAACAGAGAAAACAGTGGTGCATATTGCTGTAATCATGATCATGAGCAAGTGTTTGTTTATATGCATTTATCTTATAATCCAACAGCAAATAAAAGTACCATGAATGCTCGACGAACACGATTTAAGTAGCCAAGACTATACAGAATCCGAACAATAAAATAAGAAGTAAACAGACGTGCATTACAAACTAACCACTTGCATTTATATTTCCCCTCTTCTTTCATTACATGGATAACTCATGCACTTGAGCAAATCATTAATTATCAAGAAAGCTGAAATAAATAATCTGAAATCACAAAGCAATGGAAATGAGAAGATATGACCATGGGGTCATTGGTATTAAAAAATCTAAAATCATAAATCTGAAATCAATAAAAATATGAAGCCAAATAATTGCTTGATGCTCTCCAAAGCAGCAACCTCAAAGATCACCCAATCCTAACATCTATTGTAAAAAACAAAATTGCGAGTAGAATAAAATTCAAGCAAAAATGTGATAAATAATTACCTTAAATAGAAAGCAGTGCAGAAAATGCAGCTGAATCAAACAACCTCTCTTCCTTCACCATCCTCATCGGAATCCACGTAGGTTAACATCTATAAGCACAATTATGATGAATCATTATTTTAAGCTCAATCAAAAATCACTATGACATAATACAATGCATATTATTTGTATAAAATAATACCTACAGCGAATAAAATAATAGCACTGGAATAAATACACTCATATGTATTTTAAGCACGTTAGTTAAATCCAACATAAGAGACTAAAGGAATCTCCTTCATTGTTAAAGGAATCTCTTAAATATCTGGAATACGTAATAAGAGAAAAGAGAAGAAATTAAATCCCACGACCCGTTTGAATCTAATGTACAACATTGAGGATGAAATTGATTATAAGGAAAAAAAATGTAATGAGCAAATATCTAATTTCCCTTTAAATCTAATGTACAACAATGTGACTTTCAGGACATTGAACATTGGAAAAAGAAATGATGTTACCCTTTATTTTCATTCAAAAAATATTTTAGATTGTGAAGCTAAAAACATTTTGGAATGATAAAACACTGGAAATAGATGATGAGAACTCCGCCTTACATCAGCTTCTATCCTCTGGGGAAATAAAAACTGTGATTATTGCGATGAAGTCGGATGCAGTGCCAAATGGATTTTCAGTCCATATTTTTCACATCTATTCGGGGCAAAATGAAACCCAAAAAATGATGTTGTAAACATGAACCATTGCAGCAAGAGTCGAAAATAATGTGCAAAAAAATTACCTAAGCACGGGGCAAGCAACTATTCAACACCAAAAAAAATAAAGCCCTCAAAAACACTTTGCAGCAAGAGTCAGAAATACCTTAGAAAACTTTGCAACAAGTAATTATTCGATGTGGAGAACTCTGAATAGTAATTATTCGATGTTGAAGAAGGCTCTATGGAAGAGGAGCGCTGTTAATTTAAAAATGGATAGAAATAGGAGATGCAGTGGCAAAATAATATGAGATTAGGTTTCACCTTCACGAACCCATTCTCAGAAGTTGATATGGAAGTTGCTAGGCTTCTGTGGAGGCGGCGACAAAGTCCTACTCGATTTTGCGGAGTCAACTTTGATGGGTGCGTGGGGAGTTCGCATGGAGCCACCTCAACAAGCCTAGTGAGATTAAAAGAAGGAAAATTCAAATAATTGAGAAGAAAAATTCTTAAGATGGAAATGAAACCAAAAGCCAAGTATTGTCTACCTGCTATCAGCTCTTTTTCTTGTTATCATCCTTGACCTTTTGCTTTAGCTGCTCATCAGATCGGGCTCTAAACTGGTTCATCCCCAATACCTGCGTGACTCGCGCCCAGTACAATAAATTCCTGGCCAGACTCTTCCAAGACGTTTGATCACCAGTCGCTGATTTCACATGGGAGCGCTCTACTGGGCTGGTCAGCAAGTAATTGAGCAGCTCCTTCTCCGCTTCGGAAAATGGCTCCCCTGCAAATGGGGAAGGAATGGTGGCTGCCAATATCTGATCCAAAGCAGACAACTGATGATCTACCATGAATGGCGGACGCAAACCAATCTCGCTGACAATAGACGTGTTGGCCACAACAAGTTCCACCGCCGTTGTAATGACTGTAAAAGAGGTCGGTTGATTTGAATTCCGGGTGGTCGGAGATGTAACTAGAACTGATGGTTCGACCGATGGCGACGATGAAATATTTAGGAAGCCTGGATCGTCGTGCTGCTGGGCATCCTCGGAATGAAATTGCAAACGCGAATGACAACTTGGTCGTACTGATGTGGTTGATGGCACACGCTTCTTGAGGCGTGCAAGATACTCCCAACAATTTTGGATCTCCTTGTGGGTCATCTCGAGCAGATCATCACGACGAGAAGCAATGGGGGCGTACGCGTGGGTGACCACTTTGGTCCAATGAATGTTGTCGGCATGCTCGGCATCAATCTCTTGTTGAACCAACCGATCAATGATATTGTCTGATGACCCTTCAATGAGTTGTTTGGGCATAGATTGCAGATCTGATGCATGGGGTTGACTTGAACTTTGATTGGCGCTGGTTTCCAAGGTGACGGTTCGAGTTATCGTCATTGTCACAGTCTCTTCCAACTACACAATGTCCACACTGGCAACAGGGGGCGATCGCAATGGAGCAATCACTGATGCGGCTTGACTTAGGGTAATAATGATGCTGCGTTTGGGTGCTACTCGTCGAATGGGCAATCCGAATCGGGCCTGGGCAACCATATCCTCCAGGTGTTGTTTCAAAACCTGTTCCGAATTCGGCCGAATGAATCGTTTGAAAGCGAAATTAGTGCTACGCAAAGCCGAGACAATAATAGACCAGATTCGATGCAATTGCGGAAGATGCAAAGATTCAATGGGGAAATCCTTCAGATCCTGTAGTTCATCGGGCAGAAGAAATTTGAGAGCAATCGTTCGGAGCAAGCGACATTCCAAGGGGTTTATCATTGGTGAAGTGCCCATGATAGCTTCCCAAAGATTAAGCCCTTGTAATGCCGACTGACATTCATTGCCCAATGCGTTGAGGCTGCGAGGTTTCTTATTTAGACTCGATGAAGAGCTGCACTCATGCGATGTTGGTCCTGGTTTGCGGCGCTTGCGATTGGACTGAATGGAATGAGGCGCGTTGCTAACTTTGACGCCAGATTCGGCCCCAACCAAGGGATCGACATCGTCGATATTGTTCAGATCATCATCCTCCCACGGTGCAACATCACCTTCTTCAACGATGTGATGATCATCGTGAACCCGCTCGACAACAGCAGCGGCAACCTCAAAGGCATTGTGCGTAGTCGTATAGAATGTGTGACTCGACCAAATTGCATTATCAGCGATTGATTTTGCGACCATTCCAAGTGATTCAAGTTGCCCTGCAGGAATTTCTGGCAGTTGAGGAAGGGATTGTCCAAATGCTATCGTCAATCCAAATTCGTCGTCACAATCATCAATTGAGAGAGGCAATAAATGAAACATCATCGACAGAGATGCGGGTGAGGGAGTGATGTCATCGGTCGGAAATAGTGCGAGATATTGAGTGAGAATGATATGCATCCCAGAGATTGGCAAATACGCCCAGCGAGGATCGAATTGGTGTTCGCCTCGAAAGTTAATTTGAGTGACAACGGCATGGAGCAACAAGTTCCCTCCTTCCAGGGATATGGTCTCCGGGCAAATGGCTCATCCATGATGCCACAAGTTTTCGTTCTTCCCCGATCCACGACGTAGACTCGAACAAAAGAAGCGATCCAGAACGGTAGTCGATGCGGATGCGGGCGGAGTTGAGCAATTTCTGAGGTGTTTTTTCTGTGACTCATGGCAAGCGAGAAGTTTGATCGTCACAATGCGCTTGGATGAGGGCACATAATTCTCGATTTTGCACTTTTTAATGTGATCCGACAATGCATCCAATTCAGCCTCAATGATGGAGCCTTTCGCATTGGATGTCGTCTAGTGCCGACAATGATTTCGGCCACGACAACCATGAATTGTTCGTGCCGAGCACGATCCGTGCTATTCGAATTGTCCTGGTACCTTGTGATCAGGTGGTGATTGTCGAGGAGAACAATGATGTTCTCGAACTTTTCCATCCATTCCCGATCATCGCAGCACTTGTCCAGGTACATGATGAGCAGTGAAGTATCAATACCGTAAGCGTTGTACCGTCTCAGCAAACCCCGACTAACAGATCGACGTTCCGCATTGCCTGTCGTGCTTGTGAATTGATGGGAGAGGATTTGTTGGCGCTCATTCATGACAGAGTGCAATTCAACAACTGGGGCGAATTTCCTACCATTGAACTCATCCGTTAATTTCATGCGCCCCGACACGTTGTGATGATGGTCGGCCGAGAGATGAGTCCCGGTGATGGCACCTTCCATTCGGTTGTAGAATGGGAGTTGGCGAGCAATGCAGTCGTTGACCAGGCTTGTCAGCGTCGATTCCACTGGACCGAGAGTTCCATTGTACTCGTTGCAATGCTGAAAGAACGACGGAAAATCGGGAAACATTGTTGGATCCTGAGGCGTCGTCGATTGCCCAAGTGCGACATCCTGAGCGCGCATTTCCAAATACCACGACACGTGGCCACGATATAGCGCGGCTTGACGCATGTATCGAGTCGTTCGGGCACAACGAATCACCTTGGCAACATCAGCACTGTCGGAACGGGACGTGTACAAGTCGTATGTCATTTGAACAAGACGGACGCCGTGCGCGCACTGTTCCAATAACTGCACTGGATAGTTAAGAACGATGGGCGTCGGGATCAACTTCTCGATTTTGTCCTCATCCATTACATGGAACGTGGCACCACAACCGCCTAAGCTCTTCGACTTCTTGCACAGGTATCGAGCACAGATAGCAAATCCGGTGGTGTCGATGCAATCGATGATTCGCGGGGCATTGAATTGCTTGCGGAAAAGAAAGCCGACTTTGTTGCAAGACGGACATGCACCCGCTGTCACGTTGATGTCGTACTGTCGTTCCGGATCAATCACGAACAACGGTTTCAGCAGATACGCGTTCAGGTCGGGACGCTTGCTCCACAGTGGCACTGCCGGATCGATTCAGATAGGAGGGCGCATGCCATCCTCGATCAGTTTCAGCTGGATCCTGATCCAATCCTCCTGAATCTTGTTCAACGTGCCAGATTGCTTGCCACAAACGCACAGCTCACTAGTGGGGCGGTCGAATGTTGACGAATAGAATGATGGCATTTGGGTCGGAATCGAATCCGATGGAATTTCAGGGCAGCGACGGACGAGGGTCTCCTCCGATCGCTGTGTTTTCGCAATGTCCCGCAGCACAAGGTCGATACCGTTCATTGTCGATGATGACTAACAGACAGACAATCTGGGATGGATCACATAAAGTCAGTGGCGAGAGGAAGAAAAATGAATACTAACTAGAGCAAATAAGCTCTGCCAAATAAAGCCATAATTAATCCAAACTCAACAAGTTTTCTCAAAATTCAATTAACAATAAAAATTAATGTTCATGAAATAGACATGAAGTACCTGCTTCTGCCAATGACCGGCTCTATAGGGTGTGGCTCTACTCTTATTAAAAATGCTCTAACAAACTTTTCCCCTACCATAATATAAATTATGATTAAATTAAAATGCTATACAAAGTTATAATATACATCATGATTAAATAATGAGAATCTACTGAAATGCAATGTTTTTAGTGAAATGGAAACCACAATCATGATTAAATAATGAGAATCTACTGAAATGTTGCCATCAATCACCATAACATGGTTGAAGCTATTTCTTGAGTTTTGCAAATATCTTGTTTCTTCTGCAAACAATTTGTCGGCTTTTTTATGTATTAGCTCTTGAATTTTTCATTCAAACCAGCAAGCTTATTTTTGTTATCTGTCTTTTTATGTATTAGCTATTGAATTTGTCAGCTTTTTAGCTTTTTTATGTATTAGATATTGAATTTTTCATTCAAGTCATTACTTGTGGCTGCAAGCTTATTTTTGTTATCTGTCTTTTAGGAAAAGTAGAGTAATCTTACGATAAGGTTTTTTGTAATGCACTTTTAATTTCTTTGTCCTCGATTTACTGCACCATTGATTTGTGCTAAGAAAGTATAGTCAACATTGATCTTTAATTACTTAGATTTACAAACCGGTGGAAGCTATTCAGATACTGCATGTTAGTTCACTAATACTTCAAAAAAGAACTATGTTATTTGATTATCATGTCACATATGTATGCTTACAATAAAAGTGAGAGTTGTTTGATGTCGACCACAAGCTTTATATTAATATTTTGTTATGAAGGGGCAGGCATATATAGCCAGCAGGCCTTCAATTGGCACGTATCAGTAAATGACGCGGGAATAAGTTGTGAATTGAATGTGGCGGGCACAGTTTTTTGCTCAGAAATATTTGATCAACTCAATTGCATGTAATCATTTAATGTGAGCGTGTGGGGCAAGAGATAGCAGCGTGCGTCATTTCTCCTCCTCCTGCTCTGTCCTGATCTGCATGCCTTGATCCATATATCTTCAATTCTATCGTCTACTCTATCATGCTGTCTTCATTACAGCCTTTTCTTCTTTTAGAATATCTCATCCCTCATTTCTGAATCAAACCTATCTATAGCTAGCTTTATATACATTAATACATATATCCCATAATCCATATACATTTTCAATATTACAGGCTTATATGTATGCAAGTTTACTACTTAATTCTCCATGGAACCAGGATTTAATTAACTCCACTGAAAATGCAGCAGTAATTTTTTCAGAATATGTATGCAGGAGTTGTACAGGTTTCTTGTGAGGAGAAGACAGAGCATGATGTGTAAATAGTAATTAATTTGGTCTGGATTTATAGTCGGAGTTTTGTAATGTCAAATAAGACTATCTTTTACTTCCTTTGTCATTACTTGTTCTTCTTCATTGCTACACACTTCATTGTTGCTATTTCATTGTCGCGCCCTTTATCTTCGCTTCTTGTGTGTGTTAATTGGTACTAACTTCTTACCTTCCAAGACAAGTGACGCCTAGTCTTGTCACTTGTGAACTACTATAGGTAAAAATTATCTTAGACGATCTTCAAATTCTAAGAGTAAGAATTATGAATCTATTTTGCAATAATAAATTAGCTATCAATGTTGCATAAATTTGATTTAACATGACAAAATTAACCACATTGAAATTGACCTACACTTGATAAAAGAGAAACTAGAGTGTTGGATTGTAGCACTCCATATATCCTAGCAAAGGATCAATAAATCAATGTTTTTACCACAATACATTGATTTTTTTTGTTCTTGAAGGTCATTAACAACACGGGATGGAAAATCAAGTTCAGAGAATCGCATAAAACTGGCGGAGCAGCTGCTCTGCAACATTGCGTGAAAGGAACGTGATGCAAAATTATGGTTTACCTCCGGAAAATGGTGTTTGAATCACAGGATTCGTCCTAGCACTCGAATCGCCGGAGATGAGAGTAGGTCTTGGTAGCTGGAAGTGCCAGAGAAGAGATCCGAGGGGTCGGAGAAGAGATCCAGGGCGCCGAAGAAGGAGAGTGAGGCGACTGTAGATGGATTTCCCAAGAGCGAACATCGACGGGGAGGTTTTCGTGAATATGACGGGGAGGTTTTCGTGAAAATGGCAGAGAGGTTTTCTTGACGATGCCTTCGATCGGGGCGCCGAAGTAGGATCCGGGCGCTGGAGAAGGAGAGCGTGATTGTAGATGGATTTCCCGGAGTTTACCGGCCGCCGGAGAGAACGACCGCGATCCCGGAGATTACCGGCCACCGGAGGGGAGAACGACCGCGATCCCGGAGATTACCGGCCGCCGGAGAGGAGAACGAGCGCGATCCCGGAGATTACCGGCCGCCGGGGAGGAGAACGAGCGCAATTGTAGATAGGATTTCGCGAGACGGGAGGAGAACGAGACGGGAGGAGGATTTCGTGATTTTTTTAGGGAAGAGCCGGGTGTATTTTCGGAAGATCCAATTTTCAGTCCGATTCAGTCCGACTGGAGTGAGGCCCGACCGGGGGGGTCTTATTTTCACCGGTCAAGCGGTCGTAATCGTATGAACTGGACTTTAATTTAAGTCCCCCCAAACTAGGGGTGCAAACGAGTCGAGCTTGAGTCAAGCTTGGCAAAATTTTCAAGCTCGAGCTCGACGAGCTCATTTGTCCCAGCTCGAGCTCGAGCTCAATGCCAACTTATCGAGCTCGAGTTCGACCTGCTCGCGAGTTTTTTAGCTCATGAGCTTTATTTTTTTTAATGTATAAATAAAAAGCTCGCGAGTCGGCTCGCGAACTCATGAACAACACTGGATGAGCTCAAGCTCGAGCTCCATAGGCTCTAGCTCGAATTAAATTTTTTTCGAGGCGCCTCAACTCAACTTGCGCCCCTACTCCAAACAGAGCCCGAGTTATCTTTTTGGAGTATACATATGATTGGGACTCGAGATGCATCGTCGGCCATTTCCTCCTCTGCAGCGCCATTTCAAGCATATCAATGTTAAAAAGTATATTCAAATCTAACAGTAGTTATTCTTCAAAATGTTGCAACAAATGTAATCTTATAATGATTGGTTTAATAAAGATTAAACAATCAAGCTAAAGCAGTGCAGGGACAAGCCCGGTGAAATCGAAATGAAAAATAAAAATAAATGAGAAAGAGAGGCCGAAATGGCAATACCGGCAGGGGAAGAAGACTGGTTGGTTTGACGTGGGGTGCAAAGTTCCTAAAAAAACCTTGGGTGCATAAAAGAAACTGTTTTTATTAATCAAAAAATGTTATTAAAAATGAATGGGGGTGAAAAGTGCTTCCATGATGAGCCAATATCTGAAAAAGTAGGGTGCAATGTGTCAAAAAGGGTTAATTAATGGGTGCAAAGAGCCAAATTTCTTATTTTAAGGCTGATGGAGATGAAGCTCCATTTAAAGCTTTGGGGGCGCATTTAACCACTCTTCGGCCATGATTTCTCCTATTATGGAGATCATGGGTTTGACTGGTCAACTCACTTCTCATGATCTCCTCCACAATAGTAGGATCATGGCGGCCACCCTTTCAATAACTACTGTCACCGCCGCCGCTTAGCCGTCACGCCGCCGCCGCTTGCAGGTTAGCCACCGTCCGATCATTACGAAGCGTCCATCATCGTCTGATCTATAGGTAACCACCCACTAACCACCGGGTTAGTGGGGGCCCACCATAACCACTTCCTGGAGGCTATAAAAGGAGTCTAATGCCTCCTCATTTCTCACCTTTTTGCTCCCCCAGTCTTCTTCTTCCTCAGGCCAGAGCTTTTTCGAACTCCTCCCTTGGGTCATCCTCAAGCCGCCTACGAGCCAGAGGAACGTCCAAGTCCTCAAGTGCACGGAGAAGGGAAGAAGACGACCATTACCAACACTCAAGCACACCAACCACCAAGCTGCATCCAACACTCCCTCGGCGCAGCCTGTTGCTCGTTGCGAGTCAGGAATTCTCTCTCACTACCAAGTTGTAATGAGTAGCAGCCCATCGCCCTCGATTCTCCAATCATATTGTAACCGCAAGCTGATAGTGGACTTTGTCTGGCACAGATACGGTCACGTGGTTTTTTACCCAGTTGAGGAGTTTTTCCACGTTAAAATCTCTTGTGTGAACTTTCTATTTTCATTGACTGTGCATGTGCTCGACCATCTCGAGAGCTAAGGCGGTCCAGTTTATTCTGGTCTGACCTAGACATCGAGTTAGTCCGCAACAGTTTGGCATCGTCTATGGGAACACGATCTCAAACATCCTTCAAAAGTCAAAACCTCCATCCTTGCAACATTCAAGTTCCACTTCAATGGCAAAGAGAAGCACCCGCACAGCTGAAGGATCTGTCCCAGAAGGACACACAGAACCATCACACGCCCACTCTCTAGTGGATGTGTCATTGGCTACAGAGGTCGCTTTCGCACCTATTACCGCCCTCGAGGGGCCTGTTTGCCAAATGGAGGAACAGCAGACCGAAATGCTCACTCTGTTCAGAAATTTAGGAGCACCCCCGCTCCTCCTCTGCAACCAGCACCTACTATTCCACTGCCTCTGCCAAATCATGGCCCGACGCAAGAAGTTCCGCAAAGAGAAGAAATATCAGAGTAACTCTTTGATGCCGCTAGCTCCACTTACCAGACCCCCCGGGGAATTAGAGCTGGTCGTCGTCACCGCAACTTAGGAGAAGAAGCCTGACTGTCGTTACGCGATAGGATCACTCGAGAAGAAATTAGAGAAGTAATTGTCGAGGAATACAGACAACTTGGGCGACCCGACATCCTCACGCGCCGCCACCTCCATCAAGGCTCTCCACTCGCCCCCCATGTTCTAGCACATCTGATTCTGCATGGGTTCAAACTGCCAAGCATTGAAACTTTCGATGGAACGAACGACCCGCTAGAACACATCAACCATTTCACCGCAATTATGAGGATCTATAACGCAACAGACCAACTTCTCTGTCAAGTCTTCCCAGCTACCCTTAAAGGCCAAGCTCGTACCTAGTTCCATACCCTGAGAGAGGGAATTATAATAAACTTTGCAAAATTGTCAAGACAATTCACTAACCAATTCATTGTCAATCGAAGAATTGTTCGTGATCCCTCACACTTTTCTGGCATTCGGCAAAATGAAGCAGTATCCCTTACGGACTTCTTTCTCCACTTCACCTCAGATCCACGTCAAATTCTGGTCATCGACCCAGAACTTCTCAGGGGCGTCTTCCTTGGAGGACACCGTCCAGCGGCTTCTATTCAGCCCTCATAAGGGAAACCGTGCCTAGTTATCCAGATCTTCTTCACCGGATCGAGACCCAGATAGCGGCCGACGATGCCATCGAAGCACACCGCCAACAGTTTTAATGTAGACAAAAAAGGAAAAAAAAAGAGAAGAACAAACTCTCATAGCACAAGAAGAACGCATCAGGCTGAACACCGTAGTGACAACCGTCCACGTGACCCTCCAAGGAATGGAGGGCAACAACCACTTCAAAATACACCCCTCTGAATACCACCCGCACTAACGTGATGTACACAATTCAGAATGATCTGTCATTCCAACGGCCTAGAATACCGTGGCCAAACCCTGATGTTGACCATACAAGGTACTGCGAGTTCCACTGCACATCTGGTCACAACACCGAAGAGTGTGCCGAGCTGAAAGATGAAATTGAGCGCCTCGTCCACCAAGGGCTCCTCGGGAGATTCTTGCAAGGACAAGCGCAAAACCAACAAATGCAACATTATGAAAGAGACCAGCAAAACCTACCAAAAGGAACTGGTGGGGGAAGGCAGATGATGGGCAACATAGATACCATCGTTGGGCCCCTAACACGTGTACTTTCAGTAAAAGCATCAGATAAGATGCCAAATCAGGATATCACAATCACATTTGATGACAAGGACCTCGAAGGGCTGCAGATGCCCAACCAGGATCCCTCATTATCCATGTCGGGATCGAGGATCCCTGCTTCAACGTCAAAAGGATCCTGGTAGATGACGGAAGCTCGGTAGATGTGTTGTTTCTCTCCACCTTAGAAAGCTTGAAGCTCACTAAGCAGCATCATAGCCCCGCAGAAGCCCCGTCTATGGTTTCGACATCCACCTCATTCTGGTCCAAGGTACAATCACGTTGCCCATCAAGATGGGAGATTTCCCAAAGCAAGCTACCCATGATGTCAACTTTGTAGTGATCTGAAAGAAATTGTACCTAATCACCTAGTGGGGGGGTGAATAGGTGACTTAATCTTTTTTAAACTTTTAGGCAGATTATATCACAGATTTCACAGAACTATCACCAGCATACACAGCATCAATCACATACACAGAGTACACACAGTTTTATAGTGGTTCCCCAAGGTTTCGGTACATCCACTTTCCCCCTTCGCCTATCTAGTAGTGTACTAGATTCGGCCAAACTCCTCCACTATTCCTCAGATCCTCAGATCTTACACTCAGAACCCCAACCAGGTTCCTACAGCTCAGAGTGATCCCACACCTACAACTCAGGCTCAACAGCCCTACCACTCAGTCTTCACAAAGACCTACACTCAGCCACAAGGCCTACACTCATAGATATGAATCTCCTACACTCAGGCACACATGCCCTACCACTCAGCCTTTATAATTTCAGGCTTACAACTCAGATCCCTAAGGATCTTACAAGAAATTTAAAAATACAATGTAAATATCCACAACTCAGAATAAGAGAGAAGAGTTGTCTGGTTTCTTGATGAGTTCTTGAAAGAACTCTGCTGAGATCAACCTCACTTGGCTTTCTTCAAAGCTTCTTGAATGTAGAACACAATAGGGTTGATACTCACTGCAGCTGATCTTCAATCACTGCTAACTTAAGAATCAGAACTAAGTCTGAAACTTTCTTCACAGCCTGGTTCCAACAGCTGTCTTCTTGGAAGGAGCTCTCTCTCTCTCCAACTACTTTGATCTTCACTTGAATTGAATCTTCAATGAATTACTTGATCACTTTGGTGATTTTCAACAACTTGTTATCTGATGAATGTATAAGCATTTATATAGACTTTCTTCATGGTGACCGGCTGATCCGGTTTCTAACAGCTTTCTGACATCTCTGACAGTTGCAGTAGACCGACTGGAATGGCAGCTGTCATGTCATCCAGTAACTTCTTGAAATATCTGTAACTGTCTGAAAGTGTCGAGACAGTCAGTCTTTAAGTGTCGACACTTATACACTAAGTGTCGACACAAGTAGACTAAGTGTCGACACTAGCCTTCAAGGTGTCGACACAACTCCTTGTGTTGTAGAATTTACTTCTCGACACTGCTCCTTCAGAATGTGTCGACACTGATATTGTGTGTCAACACAACTCCTTGTTCTTCAGTACTTAGTTGAATTCTGCTAAGTGTCGACACAACTCCTTTGTGTCGACACATCTTCTTGTGTTGAACTTGTTAAGTGTCGACACATACTCTTGGTGTCGACGCATGTCTTCTGTGTTGATACTTTTCCGGAGTGTCGACACAGCTCCTTGTGTCGACACATTCTTCTTGTGTTGAGACTTTGGCTGAGTGTCGACACATCTCCTTTGTGTCGACACTTGTACTTAGAATTTATTGAACTTTGCTGAGTGTCGACATAGCCTTCAAGTGTCGACACTTTCTTCATGTGTTGAGTCTTCTGCTGTGTGTCGACACATTCTCCAAGTGTCGACACTTTCTGATGTCGACAAAGTTCCACTGGGTGTCGACACTGCTTCTAAGTGTCGACACAGCTTCTCTGGACATTTCTTCAATGAGTATTGACACATCCTGTATGTGTCGACACTTTCCTCCTGGTGTCGAGTCTGCATTCCTGGTGTCGACACAATTACTCCAAGTGTCGACACTGCTTCTTTAGGTGTCGACACAAGTCTTCTTAAGTGTCGACACTTTTTTTTTGGGTGTCGACACATGGACTTAGAAACTTTTCAGCTTTCCCTGTAAATACTTAACCTGCACAACTAAACTCAAAACACATCAAATACATTTTGATGTATATCAATGAGTAGGGTGAGGCTTCTTCAAATCAGGTACATTTATTCCAATATACCCAACAATCTCCCCCTATTTGGAGAAGTCATAACCCTTAGTCAATGATATACACCATACATAACAAAATCACAGTATGATGTAAAGCAGGATTATATAACAGGGTAAGTACATAAACATGTATAAGCAAAATATGTATACACAAATATTACAGAACATTAATGTAATAGATTTAACATATATCACAATGTTCTTCAACATATTCATTATCCAAAAGTTTACAGATAGTTTAAAAATCAAATGATTACAACTGTAAACTAAAAAAAAATTCTATCCTATTGCTGCTCAGGCTCCTTGATCACTATGCCCTTTCCAGATTGTATCTTTGCTTGGACTGGGACTTCAGCATCTTCAGCAGCAGCAGGCTTCTTTCCTTTTAGATCCTTCTTTTTATGCTCTTCAGCCTTGATCTTTTGTCTTTCAAAATAATGATAAGGCTTTGGAAAGTACTTGCTAGGCTCCTGGGCAGTAGGAGGTAGGTTTCACATCTTAGCCTTTCTTCTATATTGCACAATTGCCTCTTGCCCGGACTCATGCTTCCTCCACACCAGTTCAGAATACCACTTGTTTTTATCCTGGATATTGTCTTTGGCAGTCTTCCATGCTGTCAAGATAATATTCCTGGAAGTGGGGCTCCATTGTTCAAAGTCAGGCCTTTGTTCAGCTTGCTCTCTGAATCTCTTCTTAGACAATTGAGTATCTTATTCCTTCAGCAAAGCTTCTTGGTCTTTCAGTATAGCCTCTGGCACTGGCTGAACCACTTTCTCTAGGATGACCTTCTAAATTCTCTCAGGAGGGCTATACATTGATTGTATGTCTTGATGTACCATATCAAAGTCTGGTGGAGGGTATATTACTTGAGCCACTTCAGCTTGCTCCCCTCCAAGATATGCAGGTTTAATCCTAGACTCTGCAACATTATCATCATCACATAATGGAGGATATCCAAGGGTGGCTCTGTTGGAATTTGAAATCCATTTTGCATGATCAGAGCCTGCTTTGACTAACACCCTCTCCCCCTTTATGACTTCTCTTTCAATGTGATCCCTTAGATCATCTTTCTGAAATCTTATCTGTACATTCAGATAATTTACTCCATCTTTATAGAAAGGTTTCAACCTTTGGAGCTTGTCAGTTATAGCTTTTTGAGAGGATTCTATGCCAGTTTTAACAGCAGTGATGTGCTCTTGGAACTTCTTACCAAACTCTTCCTGGGCAGTAGTCCTTGTTGTAGTTTGAGCAGCAGTCAGATTCTGCATTTCAGTGACTATCACATTGTGTGATTTAGTCAAATTGGCATTCATCCTTATCTGGTTTTCCAGGACATAGCCTTGTTTTACTGCCAGGTCTTCAATTTGTTTCTTGAGATTTTCTTGATGAGTAGCTAGATAGACTACTGCATTTCCTCCCTTATGAAAGCAGTCAGTTATTTCTTTCTTATTTAGATTCATTTCAAATCTGATGGACTTAATATCTTGGGCAAGATCAAACTGTAATGACTTATGCCCCTCATCTATATATTTTTCTATTGCTTGCCTTTGCTCATCCATCTTTATCTGCATTGCAACCATCAGAGAACTATAGTCAGTTGATGGGGCTGGCTGTGGTGCAGGCTGTGGTGCAATTGTTTGTAAAGCCTTTTTGTACGTCTGGATCCTCCTCTTGAAGACTTGAAACTTCCTCTTCTTGGCTCTTGCAGCCTCTTCATCTTCTGATGCAGATGTGCTAGCAATATCAACTCTTTCCTTTGGGCTAGGATGTGCAGCCTTTTCAGTCCTTTGTAGCTGCTCAGTCTCCTTTTGCATCTCAGTCTCTTTGCTTGCAGTTTTCTCTAAAGTCTCCACTTGCTCCCCCTCAATAATTACTTTCTCCCCCTCAGCAGCAGCTTTTTCAACTTCAATGTCAGTTTGAAGAAGATCTGGGAATAGCTCTTCTAGGGTAAATTCTTGTTGAGGATGGGGTGGAGATTCTCTTATCTCATCAACCACTTGATCATATACCACTTAAGAAGCAACAAATGTGTCTTCCATGACAACATCTTGGGGTTGACTAGGAATTTGAGGTTGCTGATGAACATCAGACAATCTGTCAGTCATATCTTCATTTTCAATAGAGAAATCTAATTGGTTGATTTCAGTTATTACCTCAAGTATGGTATGGGTAACTTGTTCACTCTCTAGTGGAGTTGGCTCATCCACAATGAGAGGCTCCCCCTGGACTGATTCCAGGTGTACTGGTCTAGCTTGTGGTAGCTCCCCCTGCCTTGGTGCATTTTCTTGTCTTGCTGGAGATTGTTCAGCATGTCCAGTTTCTTCCTCTTCAGGAGTAAAGACAACTTGCTCCTCGGAGCTGCTAGAGGATTCTTGAGCCACTTGGGCTGTCTTCTTCTTCTTCTTTTGAGGTGTTACCTTTTCAGGAGTTGGCATTTCCTTAGTCAAGACTCTATCCCATCTAGAGAAGATTCTCATGTCCATCTTCCTCATGTGATTGATCTTAGATCCAGCTGCTTGATTCATCACCTCTGGTATACTACCAGCTAGGTATAGACTTAGAATCCTACCCATATTGGGTTTCTTCATACTCTCTTTAATCTTATCAAACAATACTACAGACCAATCAGTATTTAGTTGGAAGATTAACCTTGTCATTAGACTGAACATATAAGCTGAAATCCTGTCATGTCCTCCAGACTTGCACAGGATAACCTTGCCAACAATTTCAGACAAGAATTTTCCTTGCAAATTCATTCCCTTCCTGTTGAAAGCAGAACCTATTTTCAGGTTGGATACCAGTCCACACCATGTTAGTGCTTCTCTAATCTTTGAAGCAGAAACATCATCTTCTTCTTTTGTCCTTGGTAACTGAAGTATCTTTCTCAGACTTTTAGGAGAGACCTTCACCTTTTCTCCATGAACTCTTGACTTAATCTTTAGTCCTGATTCATCTAGTTTTGCTGCATTCAGAAACTCCAGGACCTCCTTCTTCCAGATCTTGATCGGCTCTGAAACAAGAAATTCTAACCCAGTCTCTGCGATTAGGGTTATCACGCCTTTGATATCAGGTTCCGCGTCATCAAATGCATGCCGCACGAGTTCATAACCTTCATTCACATTCTCTTCGAGCTTGGGCGCCATTAGGGTTTGAAGAAATTTGAATTTAGAGAAGAGAGGTGTCGACACACAAGTTTGGTCTCGAAACTGTGGTGAGCGTGTCGACAGACAATTGCAAAAACCTATTTATACCTTTCTAGAATCGAAGATGAAAGGGCGCGTCAAAAGACTTAAATTGTGTCGACACTGTTGAAAAGTGTCGACACTGACTTATAATATCTCGACACCTATGTGTCGACACAAGTATAGTCGACAGAATATATGTGTCGACACTTGTTTATGTGTCGACACCGCTTAGCTCGACACTTAGTTGAGACTTTACCAGACTAATGTTGAGTAAATCTTAAGTGTCGACACCACCTTGGATGTGTTGACACCTACTATTTATGTGTCGACACTAATTTTCTTAAGTGTCGACAAAGACTGTCTAGATGTGTCGACACCATTTCTCTGAAGTGTTGACACCACTTTTCTGTGTCGACACAGACAACTCTGTGTGTCGACACCTTTTTACTTAGCCAATTTTGAAAACTTATTCTAAGTTTATCATACCTAATTCAATTTTAAACCTATTGAATTTGGTTTCTTCTAAGGGCTTAGTATACATGTCAGCTAGCTGATTTTCCGTATTAACACACTCTAGGGATATATCTCCTTTTTCTACATGTTCTCTTAGAAAATGATATTTTATTTCTATATGCTTAGTCCTACTATGGGAAACAGGATTGTTTGCAATAGAAATAACACTAGTAGAATCACAAAATAGAGGTGTTCTACTTACCTGAATACCATAATCTTCAAGCTGATGTTGTATCCATAGAAGTTGAGCACAGCAACTTCCTGCATCCACATACTCTGATTCTGCTGTGGAGATAGCTACACTTGTTTGTTTATTGCTACTCCATGATATCAGTCTTCCACCTAGGAATTGACAGGTATAAGTTGTACTTTTCCTATCTTCCTTACAGCCTGTAAAATCTGCATCTGAATAACCTGTCAGTTCAAAGTCTCCATTCCTAGGGTACCAAAGGCCTAGATAAGGAGTGCCCTTAAGATATCTCAGAATTCTTTTGACTGCTGTCAAATGAGACTCTTTAGGGCAAGCTTGGTACCTAGCACAGACACATGTAGCATACATGATATCTGGTCTACTTGCAGTCAAATACAATAGGGAGCCAACTATCCCTCTATACAAATTCTCATCTACAGGTTTCCCTGCATCATCTTTGCTAAGAGACATACTTGACCCCATAGGAGTTTTCATGATACTGGATGATTCCATACCATACTTCCTTATTAATTCTAGGGTGAACTTAGACTGGCATATGGATAAATCATTCTCAGTCTGTCTAACTTGGAGACCCAAGAAGAACTTAAGTTCCCTCATACTGCTCATCTCAAATTGTCCTTGCATTAGTTTTGCAAACTTTTTGCAAAGACTACTTTCAGTAGACCCAAATATGATGTCATCTACATATATTTGGACTATTATGATCTTGCCTCTGGATTCCCTAAGGAATAGAGTCTTGTCTATTTTCCCCCTTGTGAATTTATTCTCAATGAGGAAATTAGACAGGGTTTCATACCAAGCCCTAGGGGCTTGTTTTAACCCATACAAAGCCTTCCTAAGTCTATAGACATAATTAGGTTGAGTTGAATCAACAAAACCTGATGGTTGTTCCGCATAAACTTCTTCCTTCAGATTACCATTCAGAAATGCTGACTTAACATCCATTTGGTATACTTTAAACCCTTGATAGGTTGCATAGGCCAAGAACATCCTTATTGCCTCCAGTCTGGCTACTAGAGCAAAGGTTTGATCAAAGTCAATACCTTCTTCCTGCCTATATCCCTTAGCAACCAGTCTTGCTTTGTTCTTGATAATCACTCCATGTTCATCCATCTTGTTCCTAAAGATCCACTTGGTTCCAATTATGTTGTGGTCTTTTGGTTTAGAAACAAGCTCCCAGAATTTGCATCTCTTGAACTGATTCAGCTCATCTTGCATTGCCTCAATCCAATGAGGGTCTAGGATGGCTTCTTCAAATTTCTTTGGCTCAACTTAGGATAGAAAACTGGAGTAGAGTACTGAACTAAGATTTCTGCTCCTTGTTTGTACCCCTTGACTTAGATCACCAATAATTTGATTTGCTGGATGATCTCTTAGATGTCTAATATCTGGAGGCAGCCTGTCTTCAGGTTGAACTCCTTCAGCTTCTTCAACTTGCTGCACTCCTTGGTCTTCTTCTGCATTAGTTGTATCTATTACTCCCCATGGACAACAGCCACTATTATCTACATGCTGACTTGCAGTAGATCCTTCTTCAATAGTGAGCTTGTCCATCTTCTTAGTCACACCTGTGGAGCTACAAATACTTCTAGACAATTCATTGTTAATAAGTCTAGCTTCATCAAATACTACATGTACTGACTCTTCTATAACTTGAGTAGTCAAGTTGTAGACCCTATAAGCCTTACTGTTGTTGTTGTACCCAACAAAGATCCTCTCTTGGGATTTGGCAGCAAACTTGGTTAAGTAAGACTTACCATTGTTAAGTATATAGCATTTACAATCAAAGATCCTGAAATAGGATAGGTTTGGTTTTCTGCCTTTCACAACCTCATAGGGGGTCTTGTTTTGACTTTTGGTGATAGTAGCCCTATTAATTATATGACATGCAGTGTTTACTGCCTCAGGCCAGAAATATTTTGGGAGAGATGCGTCACTTAATAGGGTTCTACCAGCCTCTATCAAGGTTCTATTTTTCCTTTCAGCAATGCCATTTTGCTGAGGTGTTCTTGGTGAAGCAAATTCCTGAAATATCCCAAATTTCTCACATAGCTTTGTCATACTGTCAGACTGGAATTCAGTACCATGGACACTTCTTATTTTGACCACTGTACTGTCTAACTCATTCTGAATTTGTTTGACAAAACTATAGAAGATACTAGGTGTTTCAGATTTCTGTCTAAGGAAAAACACCAAGGAAAACCTTGAGTAGTCATCTATAACTACAAATTGTAGACCTTCCTACCTAGGCTGTGAACTGGCATACGACCAAAAAGATCCATATGCAAGAGGTATAAGCACCTCACAACATCTTTGTTTTCAATGCTATTAAAGGTGGATCTAGTCTGCTTGCCCTTTTGACAAGCTGAGCATATTCCATCTCTAATACACTTAATCTGAGGACCATTCCTCACTAACTCTTTGCTATAGAGTTGGCCAATTGTCTTGTAGTTAAGATGGGCTAGTCTCTTGTGTCATTTGACATAATGAGAAACTTTCTCATCAGCTACAAGACACACTGGAGAAACATTGTTCTCACACATAATGTCTAGACAATAGACATTTCTCTTTCTGTAACCAGTTAGAATGATCTCTTGATCATTTGATCTCCTGATATGACAACCATCTTTGACAAATGAGATGTCATATCCTAAATCACTCAGTTGACTTATACTAATAAGGTTATGTTTCAAACCTTTAACATAAGCCACTTGAGTAATTGTTATAAGGTTGCTAGAAATGTTACCAAAACCTTTGATGATTCCTTTTTCAGAACCACCAAAGGTGACTTTAGGACCATCCTTGATTGGTGTGTAGTCCTTTAGCAATCCCCTAGTTCCAGTCATGTGCCTGGAACATCCACTGTCCAAGTACCATATTGGGGCATGGTCACTTGGACTCACCTGCAAAACAGATTAGTTAACCTTAGAACCCAAAGAATTCTTGGGTCCTTGGTGCTGGTTAGTTTTCCTCTTAACAAAGCTACATGTAGCTTTTCTAGCAGGCATATTGCTACTCACCTTGGCACTTGAATTGTGCCAACAGTCCATGACAAAGTGGTCTACCTTGCCACAACACCAACACTCAAATCTGTTGTACCTTTGCTTAGGTACAACCCTAGCTGTTTTATCTACAGCAGGCTTGTTGAGTGATGGGGCTTTGCCCTTGGACTTGGACTGAACAGTCCTAGCAGGTTTTGTAAACCGTAATCCAGTTTTACCTTTTTGATGTACAAATTCATCTATCAAAGTTAGAACAGACTTTGGTTTAGAAAACCTTGCAACTATATCTCTCTCCTTCTGAAGACTAATCTTCAGATTTCTGATTTGATCATTCTTGAATGTTATAGTCCCCATCTGAATAATAGTTATGTTCTTCAGTCTGGTTATTTCATTTAGTTTTTGATCAATCAACTTATCAAAATCTGTTGCAGCCACTTTGAGACTTGCAATCTCCTTAGCCTGACTCTTGGCCAAGGATTTGCTTTTCTTCAAAGCTTGCAACACTACTCTATATTCATCAATTAATTGATGAATGTCTCCTTCAGATTCAGATTCACTCTCATCACTTGATGCTGATGAATCTGATTCTGAACCAGCACAAGAAACTGAACTTGAAGAACAAGTTTGTACCTGACTAGGTCCAGGCTGATCCTGGATTTTATCTCCTTCTGATAAGGCCATTAGTCCCTGGCACCGATTGTCCTCTTGATCATATATAGAGTTCATTAACTGGATGAACTCCTCTTCCTCTTCTTCAGCAAACAGTCCAATGTAAGCTTCAGCTTCTGACTTGGTTTCTGAAGAAGACATATCTGATAGGCTTTTGTCCTTCTTGGCAACAAAGGACCTTTCCTTCTTGCCCTTGATTTGAGTCTTCTTCTTATCTGTTGACTCTCTCCTCTTCTCTGGACAGTCAGCAACAACATGTCCTTGTTTATTACAACAATAACAAACTATCCTTGAAGATGAAGTTCTATTTGACTTGGACTTTCTCCTGTCATTCTTTGATGACTTCTGTGAAGTGGATGGCTTAGTACTCCACTGTTTCTTCTTTAGGAACTTCTGAAAATGTTTTGTGAAAGCTGCAAAGTCCACATCACTCTCACTGCTTTCAGAATTTCTGCTTTCTGAATCATCTGACCCAGTCTCAGCCACTTTTGTAGGTGGAGATGGAGACTTACTTTTATATTTCTTGGTGGCTTCTGTCTTGAATGCCACTGCTCTTTCTTTATGCTCACTTCTTGTAGTCTTCTCCTCTTCTTTCCTTACCATTAACTGCATCTCATAGGATAGCAGTTTTCCAAATAATGTTGGAGGAGGAATATCTGCTAACTTGGTCATTTCCCTTATGGCACAGATCTTGGTGTCCCAGTCCTTTGTTAGGGACCTCAAGAACTTATCATTCAGCTCATAATTGCTGAATTCTCTTCCATAGGACATCAACTCATTGACAATCCTATAGAATTTCTTATAGCATTCTGTTATACTATCAAACCTGCCTTGTCTGAAGCTTTCATACTCCTGATTTAGTAAAGACTTTCTGTCCTGTCTAACTTCTTCTGAACCCTCCATGTATACTATCAGAGTATCCCACATCTCCTTTGATGTTTTACAGTGTATCAAGTTCTGAAATGTAGCATCATCTATGGCACTTACAATGATATTCTGAGCCCTTTTGTCCATTGTAGCTAGAATAATCTCATCTTTTGTCATTTCAGAAAAGTCCATAGGGGTTCTCTGATTTGCATCCAGGACTGATACTTTCATAGGCACATATGACACTTCTTTAACTGTGATATAGATTCTAGGGTCAGAGGCTTACATAAATAGTCTAACCCTTTCTTTCCAGATGCCAAAAATCTCCTTTCTACATATTGGCAACTTCATGGATCCAAGTTCTTTGTGATTCTCTATTGAACCCATTTTCTTGATTTTCTTGATTCTGCACTTGATTACACTGAATCTGCCAACAGGATCTACTCAGACAGTTATGTCTTTTTGAGTAACCTCGCTTTGATACCACTTGAAAGAAATTGTACCTAATCATCTAGAGGGGGGTGAATAGGTGACTTAATCTTTTTTAAACTTTTAGGCATATTATATCACAGATTTCACAGAACTATCACCAGCATACACAGCATCAATCACATACACAGAGTACACACAGTTTTATAGTGGTTCCCCAAGTTTTGGGTACATCCACTTTCCCCCTTCGCCTATCTAGTAGTGTACTAGATTCGGCCAAACTCCTCCACTATTCCTCAGATCCTCAGATCTTACACTCAGAACCCCAACCAGGTTCCTACAACTCAGAGTGATCCCACTCCTACAACGCAGGCTCAATAGCCCTACCACTCAGTCTTCACAAAGACCTACACTCAGCCACAAGGCCTACACTCAAACATATGAATCTCCTACACTCAGGCGCACATGCCCTACCACTCAGTCTTTATAATTTCAGGCTTACAACTCAGATCCCTAAGGATCTTACAAGAAATTTAAAAATACAATATAAATATCCACAACTCGGAATAAGAGAGAAGAGTTGTCTGGTTTCTTGATGAGTTCTTGAAAGAACTCTGCTGAGATAAACCTCACTTGGCTTTCTTCAAAGCTTCTTGAATGTAGAACACAATAGGGTTGATACTCACTGCAGCTGATCTTCAATCACTGCTAACTTAAGAATCAGAACTAAGTCTGAAACTTTCTTCACAGCCTGGTTCCAACAGCTGTCTTCTTGGAAGGAGCTCTCTCTCTCCAACTACGTTGATCTTCACTTGAATTGAATCTTCAATGAATTACTTGATCACTTTGGTGATTTTCAACAACTTGTTATCTGATGAATGTATAAGCCTTTATATAGACTTTCTTCATGGTGACTGGCTGATCCGGTTTCTAATAGCTTTCTGACATCTCTGACAGTTGCAGTAGACCGGCTGGAATGGCAGCTGTCATGTCATCCAGTCACTTCTTGAAATATCTGTAACTGTCTGAAAGTTTCGAGACAGTCAGTCTTTAAGTGTCGACACTTATAGACTAAGTGTCGACACAAGTAGACTAAGTGTCGACACTAGCCTTCAAGGTGTCGACACAACTCCTTGTGCTGTAGAATTTACTTCTCGACACTGCTCCTTCAGAATGTGTCGACACTGATATTGTGTGTTGACACAACTCCTTGTTCTTTAGTACTTAGTTGAATTCTGATAAGTGTCGACACAACTCCTTTGTGTCGACACATCTTCTTGTGTTGAACTTGTTAAGTGTCGACACATACTCTTGGTGTCGACACATGCCTTCTGTGTTAATACTTTTGCTGAGTGTCGACACAGCTCCTTGTGTCGACACATTCTTCTTGTGTTGAGACTTTGGCTGAGTGTCGACACATCTCCTTTGTGTCGACACTTGTACTTAGAATTTATTGAACTTTGCTGAGTGTCGACACAGCCTTCAAGTGTCGACACTTTCTTCATGTGTTGAGTCTTCTGCTGTGCGTCGACACATTCTCCAAGTGTCGACACTTTCTGATGTCGACAAAGTTCCACTGGGTGTCGACACTGCTTCTAAGTGTCGACATAGCTTCTCTGGACATTTCTTCAATGAGTGTCGACACATCCTGTATGTGTCGACACTTTCCTCCTGGTGTCGAGTCTGCATTCCTGGTGTCGACACAATTACTCCAAGTGTCGACACTGCTTCTTTAGGTGTCGACACAAGTCTTCTTAAGTGTCGACACTTTTCTTCTGGGTGTCGACACATGATCAGGTACTTTTATTCCAATGTACCCAACATGATCAATTCAAGTTCGGCATACAAC
Source organism: Platanthera guangdongensis (assembly GCA_039583875.1). Classification (NCBI taxonomy): domain Eukaryota; kingdom Viridiplantae; phylum Streptophyta; class Magnoliopsida; order Asparagales; family Orchidaceae; genus Platanthera; species Platanthera guangdongensis. Next base: position 110,740,685 of record CM077157.1, on the reverse strand, counting down.
GACATTTTTGGAAGGCCAGTTCAGTCCACTTTTGGAGCAATACCGTCAATCCCCCATCTTGCAATGAAATTTCCAACCCCCGGAGGAGTGGGAGTTGTTCGCAGAGATCAAAAAGAAACACATGCTTGCTACGTAAGACAGACACACGCAATATGCGATACCACCTTCAGCATTGATGGCATGAACCTACGCCCAACAGTGGATTCCTAGGAAAGACGCTCTCCCAGACGCAGGAAGATCCCCCGCAACATACAAGCAGCTTGTGACTTGCATCATGTCTTTCCCTCGACATTTTTTTATTTGTACTCTTTAATGTCTGCATCCTCTTGCATCATGCTTTTGTCACTTTATGATCGTAAAAGTCGCAAGCTCAGGCTCGCGTAAACTATGATTATTTCTAAATGCAATATCGTATTTGTTTTAGTAATATCAATCTGAAATCTTTAGGTAAAGTCGTGCTTGCAAGCCAAACAAGCAGGTTCTTTGCCAACATTGCTGCTCAATATCTTAATATTGTCAGGGCTTGCCCCCCTCGCGATTGCACTCGAATCGAGTATTTACACTCTCTGGCAATCAACTCACACCCGGGCTAGGTCGTGTAACCAGATTGAGTACCTACATTCTACGGCGATTGAATTGAGTACTTACATTCTTCGGCTTTACTGCAAACCATCTCCCTGTCGTCGTTAGGGCCTTCCCCCCTCACGATTGCACCCGAATCAAGTATCTACATTCTCTGGCGATTGGCTTATTGTCAGGCTAGGTCGCACAATCGGATTGAGTACCTACATTCTCCGGCTGTCGGATTGAGTACTTACGTTCTCCTCCGTTACTGCAGACCATCGCTCTGCCGTCGTCAGGGCCTGCCCCACTCGCGATTGCACCCGGATCAAGTATCTACATTCTCCGGCAATTGGCTTATTATCAAGCTAGTTAGCGCAACCGGATTGAGTACCTACATTCTTCGTCGGTCGGTTTGAGTACTTACATTCTTCGCCATTACTGTAGACCATCGCCTTGCCATCGACGGGGCCTGCCCCCTTGCGATTGCAATCAGATTGATTACCTACATTCTTCGGCGGTAGGATTAAGTACTTACATTCTCTGTCGTTACCGCAAGCCAACACCTTGTTATCGCCAGAGCCTGCTCCCTCGCGGTTGAACACGGATCAAGTATTTATATTCTCCGGTAATTGGTCTATAGCCAACCCGCACAAACTAAGCTGCGATCTAGACTCATGCAAACTCCTCGTGGGGGCCTGCCACCCCACGATAAAGTCGTGGGCTAGAACCATGCAAACTAAGCCGCGGGCTAGAACCGTGCAAACTAAGCCGCAAGATGGAGTTGCGAATCTAGTTCACGTGAAATACTTCGCCCACACTCTTATTGAAAGCTAAAATAACTTAATAACTAAGTGTGGCACAATCGGGTAAAGGTTTAAAAGATTTAAAGAAAGACAAAAAACCTATTCACCCCCCCCCCCCCCCCCCCGTCTAGGTATTTAGCTGACCTTGAAAACAAAGACTTTCACTTTTCAGTACTAAAGTCTATTACTGGTCCAATTCATTTATTCATTTCAGTTCAGTACCTTCTTTTCAGTACTCCAGTTTCATACTGGTCCTGGCTATTTACTTTCAGTTTAGTTCATTTCTTTTAAGTACTATTCCAATCTCGTACTGGTCTAGTTCCTTTCAACACTTACTTTCAGTTCAGTACTACTGCAGTGTCCTACTGGTCCTATTTCTTTATAGCATTTCAATGCTGCATCTTATACTAACAATAGCTCTTATTGCCGCGCTTTTGTTTCTGCAATTTACTATTTTAAGTATGAGTCCTGCCTTGACGGGCAGTGATTTGATATGTTGAGCCTTAGTTGGGGATAACATGAGTTGAGATGTTCCTCCTAAGTTAGCCCCAAATTTAGTTCTCCCACGCTCTTTGTTGAAATTCAAGACAAGTGTCGTTTGTCGGAATTACTTAAAGCATAGTAGGGTAAGCCGTTGTAGACCTGGTGCATGCTAACAAAACTATTTTTACTTTTTTGCTTGTAAAATACTTGTGGTAAACCATGTCGGGTCAATCACTTCTGCAGACCGTTCGTACCGGTGTGGGAAGTTCGACAACTCAAGGTGACAGTGAGATGAGTACCACGGGTGAACGACCAGTATGTTTTCCCCGTTGGGTTTCCTCCGTTGGTCGACCAAAATGTTGAATCGCTAGATGTCGCTCACATCCAAGAGTACACAGGGTTATACGTTAGGGCATAGACTGTGTGGTACGACCACCTTCGGAAAAACAAAACAGGTAAGTGACATAAAAAATAACAATGTCATACAGATCAGTGCATAAGAGCGTGCACTACAACTACTATGCAAAAAACAACACATGACATGAATAGCTGGAGAAAGAATACGAAAACATACAAATATAGAAACATGAGGCTGCTACTCATCAGCAGCATCGATATCAAAGCACTCATCCTCAGAAACATCATCAAAGCTAAAGCTAGAGGTGTCGCATCCTAAGTATCGGCTGACAAATCAGAAGGCCTTCGCCACTCCACGACTGAGGGCTAACTCAAGGGCATCTTCCACTTGAGGATGCACCTCCTTGGAATAGATCTCATCGCACACATCCTCCGCAATCAGAAAATGACCACGCATGTAGTACAATGACTCCAACTACTCCGCGAGTCCAATAGCCTTCAACTCTGACACACGGCTATTAAAAGACAGTTCTTCCACTTGGACCTTCGCCACACCAAGCTCCACCTCCAAATGAGAAGTCTCCTCTTGAGCGTGCTTCAGCATCTGCGTATTCCTCTCCACCAGAGAGTTCTCCACCTCTAAAGAAGCCTGAGTATCCTCCAGCTCCGCCTTCAGCTCCGAGCCAATCCGGCGAAATAGAGAAACATCTCGGTCATAATCACCCTTCAAGGCGACAAGAGAACCCGTCGTAGCTTGAAATTTCTCTTGGAGAGTTAGGTATCTATCCTTCAAACTCACATAATGGTCATTCCAGGTAACGACAATCTGAACCTGAGCCTCTATCTGTAAAAGAAAAAAGAGAAGTTAAAGCAACATAACGATAAAAATAAGCCAAAATGATCAAGCTCACTCACCACTTCATTCATCGCCTTCAAAGAAGAAGATAGCCACGGAGCTGATGCCTCCGTAGGGAAAGACTGGGGGGCAGACGAACAACCTGCACCTCGGGAGGCGAACCATCATGGCCACCGAAAGGAGAATCATCACTCAGAGAAGACGAAAAAGGCACCACGCTCCCGCCACCTCGAGAAACTACAACGGACTTCCGTTTCCGACTACTACCCAAAGACGCCTCAGCGGTCCGCCCAAAGACAGAAGAAATGTCGCATTGTAGCAAGCGCTTCTCATCCACAAATGAGAAGATGCTGAACAGGCGATTGGCCAATTTGTCTCCAAAAACCCCAACACCAGGGAAAATTCTCGCACCTTACCCTTCTTGGGGCGACAATGATCAAGGAGCGGATTCCACATCTCCGGTAAGCCCAAAGGGTTCCTGATGTGTCTGAAAAGGGTGTTCCCGTGACGATAGTCTAACCGAGCCTCAAACGTGAGCCAACTCTTGTTGCTATAAATCTCCAAACGCTCCCCACCATCGAAGCTGACATCGCACCACTCTCGGAAACACTCCAAATAAAGTCTATTGTCATGCTCACGGAAGAAAACAACCATGCCCATAAGGCGAACTAGTCACAACGGGGTAAACTGGGAGATTGGCACCCTACAAAATTTCAAGATCTTGATCACTTCCTCATAAGGCGTGAATCGGAAGCCAGTCCTCAAAGTACTCTCGCAAACTATTACCCAGCGTCGGGGCGGGGGGGGGGGGGGGGGGGGATTTTGCACTCTCTCCTCGGCATGCGGAATTTGCACCTCTAAATTGACAGGTAGCCCGAACTTCTTCGTCCAAATGATGATTTGGTCCTTGGTAAGAGAGGAGCGTTGATGTAGTGGTCTCGCAGTACGCTTCGAGCCCAGTCACCAGAAAGGAAAAGTTAGATGTAGTATGAAAGCACACCTCGCCTGATAAAATCAAAGGGTAGCCCCCCCCCCCCCCCCCCCCCGAAGCAAGCCAAGGGGAGCCCCCAAGCATGCACACGCGCAAAACATGATACCTACGGGCCCTGTGCGGTAGAGCACGCTCGCGCAAGCGCACCAGCATGCACATAGTCTGGGATGTGCGGTAGAGCACGCTCGCGCAAGCGCACCAGCACGCACATAGTCTGGGATGCACGCGCACACTCACATGCGCACACGTGCACCCGCACGCGTGCGGCCTGATGCGCACGCGCATCCAGGCACACACTCGTGAACCGGTGCGTGACGCGCGCATAACGGGCGCGCGTACACCCCACTGGAGCGCGCACCCAGGTGCGCGTCGGCGCTTCGGGCGCGCTCACACAACCATGTGTGCACGCGCATCTAGGCAGGCGCACCTTAGGTGCACGCGCACCCAGGCGTGGTCCGCGTGCCTCCTCACGTGCCCCACGCATTGGTCGTCGTTGCGCCGCCCGACCGTGGGGACGCCGAGAGCCTCCCTTTTTTTCAGGCGCGATGGCTCTTCCTCTTGCTGTCCCTTCTCTCCCCTAGAAATCTTTTAACATATCATTACCTGGGCTCGTCGTGCGCCGCTCTCTGATGTTTCTGGCCTTTCGCTGGTCGCTGTCTTGGTCGAAGAGAATGGGGGAAAATCCTGTTCTCTCGCTTGTGTCAATTTTCGACAACAAAGGATTTGGGGGCAATTGATTGGGATGAAGCTCCATTTAAAGCCTTGGGGGTGCATTTAACCACTCTTCCCCCATGATTTCTCCTATTATGGAGATCATGGGTTTGACCGGTCAACACACTTCTCATGATCTCCTCCACAATATGAGGATCATGGGTGCCACCCTTTCAATAACTACAGCCGCCACCGCCCGCTGCAGCCCGCCACCACCGGTCGTCGCCGCTGCCACTGCTTGGCCGTCACGCCACCTCCGCTTGCAGGTTGGCCACCGTCCGATCATTATGGAGCCTCTATCGCCATCCGATCTACAGGTAACCACCCACTAACCACGAGGTTAGTGGAGGGCCCACCATAACCACCTCCTGGAGGATAAAAAAGGAGTCTCAGGTCTCCTCATTTCTCACCTTTTTGCTCCCCTAGTCTTCTTCTTTCTCAGGCCAGAGCTCTGCCGAACTCCTCCATCGGGTCATCTTCAAGCCGTCTATGATCCAGATGAACGTCCAAGTCCCCAAGTCCGCAGAGAAGAGAAGAAGACGACCGTCACCAGCACACCAGCCACCAAACTGCATCCAGCACTCCCTCGGCACAATCTGTTGTCCATTGCGAGTTAGGAATTCTCTCTATCACCACCAAGTTGTAACGAGGAGCAGCATGTCGCCCTCGATTCTCCATGCATATTGTAACCGCAATCTGATAGTGGACTTTGACCGACACAGATCTGGTCATGTGGTTTTTTACCCAGTTGAGGGGTTTTTACACGTTAAAAACTCTTGTGTCAACTCTCTGTTTTCATTGACTGTGTGCGCGCTCGACCATCCCGAGAGATAAGGCGGTCCAATTTATTCCGATCCGACCGGGACGTCTAGTTAGTCCGCAACAAAGGCATTAAAGATAGCCATGTCGTATATGTTATCACATCCTTGTTTTTTGCAAGCACATTTTTTTGCTCATGATTGAATGAAAATACGGTTGTATTTCAATACGACGGTATTAACACAATCTTCAACGTTGGCTCGTAGATCGTATGGCTATATTTTATCCTGCACAGTTATCTTTGATGATCAACATGCATTGCATGTACCTAAATATCTCTTGACGGGTATGCCCCTCCTGCCGATTTGGGAGAGTGATGTTTTTTTTGAGATAAACTATATTTTCAATACTATGTTATTAAATTTTAGAAAATTATTTGTCTCTATTTGCACATTTAGAATAGAGAAATAATATAACTGTTGGACACAACTTGAATAAAATTTAACAAAATTAAATGAATATTAAATTTCAATAAAGATAAAAATGAAACAAATTCAACGCTCGATAGTCTGATATAACTGATATGAACTGAACTACTTGGAAATATTTGAAGCAGAGATGACTTAAAGTTGTTGTATCACTGAACACCGAATGTATAGAGCAACAAAAACTCATCAGGATAAAAGCTCATGAGTGTCGGATAAAAGCTCATGAGTGTCAGAAGTCTTTGGTCAGTGATGGGACGATATCTCGAGTCATAATGCATGTTCATAAATCCAAGCATCTGCATTACGACTGATATCAGCTCCCCCTTTGCATGTTGGTTGATAGCTTCATGAGTGCTCTTCTCACCCATCAAGCAACTTTCAGAATCGACACTATTCCTGGGTGTGTTGATCACTGACATACAACTCGCTCACCTTTCTTTCAAATGAACTATCCTTGAGAGAGTGTTGATCGACAATATACAACTCGCTCACATCTCTTTCATATATACGAACTATCTTTGGAAGGGTGCTGATCGCGGACATACAACTTGCTCACATCTCTTTCAGATGAACTATCCTGAGAGAATGTTGATCGTCGACATACAAACCGCTCGCCCTCTCTTTTAGATGAACTACTCCTATGAGAGTGTTGATCGATGACATACAACTCGCTCATCTCTCTTTCATACGCATTACTCCTAGGCGAGTGTTGATTGCCAACATACAACTCACTCGTCTCTCTTTGAGATACATTATTCTTGGGAGAGTGTTGATCATGATCGTCGACATACAATTAACGCACTCACTGATCTTTCAGAAGAAATATTCATAGGAAATTGCTGATCAAAGACACACAACTCGCGCGCCTCTCTTTCAAATGCATTTTTCCTGGGATAGTGTTGATCGCCGACATACAATTCACTCCCCTCTCTTTCATACGCATTATTCTTGGGACAGGACTGATCGCCGACGCACAACTTGCTCACCTCCCTTTCATATGCATTATTCCTGCGACAATTCTGATCACCGACATACAACTCGCTCCCATATCTTTCATACGCATTATTCTTGGGAGTGTGATCTTTGTCATACAACTCACTTGTTTCTCTTTGAGATGCATTATTTTTTTAGAGAGTGTTGAACGCCAACATGCAACTCACCATTTTCAAATGAACTATTCTCATAAGAGTGTTAATCTCTGACATACACCTTGCTCACTTATGTTTCAGTCAAACTATTTATGGGAGTGTGCTGATCACGAACATACAACTTGTTCACATTTCTTTCAGACAAATTATTCCTGGGAGAGTGTTGGTCGCTGATATACAACTTGTTTGCCTCTCTTACAGTTGAATTATCCACAGGAGAGTGTTCATCGCTGACATACAACTCACTCACATCTCTATTCAGATGATCTATCTCTGGGAGATTATTGATCGCTGACATACAACTTGCTCTCCTCTCTCTTAGATGAATTATTTCTATGAGCGTGTCGATCCCCATCCACCTCATTCAGCTGATCCCGTTTAGTAAGTGAATGTCCTAAGAGTTGCTGTCATACCTGATAGATTATATTAGTGGTAGTTTAACTCATCTAGATGTGGGGTGAATAGGTGTCTTATAATTTAGTGGATTCTTTTCGATTTCAGTTGTTCAATAAAAAAGAAAGCAAGCACACAAAAAACACACAGAGATATATAGTTGTACCCCAAGGTCTGGGCACATCCACTTTCCATCTACTCATATCTAGCTATGTGCTAGACTAGGAAACCTCCTCCAAAACTCGGCTCAACAAAGCTTACCACCCAAATCCCTCAGGATTTCTCAGGTCTCCTCCAAGACCCTACCTCAGACACAGACCCTACACTCAGGCTTACCAAGAAGCCCTACCTCAGAGTTCTCCAACTCCTATAGCTCAGAAACCTTCCAGGTTTCCTACCTCAGACTTAACTCAAGTCCTACCTCAGATTTCCACTGAAATCCTACCACTCAGGCTGGGAGTACAACGCTATAGCTCAGGCGCAAGGGCCCTACAACTCAAGCACAAAGGCCCTACAAAAAATATAATGAAAGATATTACAACAGAAGTCTAATTTATAGTTAGACCTTGAAGATTGAGACCTTCTATTGTTCTTGCTTTGATGGAAAGATTTGGAGCTTGACCCTAACTGAATGGTCTTCAGGTTTGTGTTGAAAATGGTGAAGTAAAAGTGGGTGATTTGTCGACTTGGGCGACCTGTCCGCGCGGTCTATGCGGACAGGACTGGTGGATAGCCAGGTCGGCGGTGCTGTTGCAGACGGCTTGTTTTTTGGCATCCAGGGCGGTCTGTACACGCGGAATATGCGAACAGAGGCGGCGGTCAGCCAGGTCGGCTTATGTTCGGAAGGCAAATTGTTCCCAGAAGGTAACCATGAGGATAGCTTCTATATCCACGAAGTTCGGCAAGGCGCAGATTGGACCAGAGCTCGGCAGACCGGCATGGAGGATGTCTTGGTCTTGCTCTGGTGGCGGGGCAAGTGGAAGCCACGGAGGTCGCCAGTTAGTACGGACAGGTGCTAGAATTCGCCAGGGCAGGCGGACTGGATCCAGTGTCCGCCAGTAAGCGCGGACTGGCCCTTGTCGCCAGTGGAGTGGACTTGGTTGGTTCTAAACCAAGTCCAGGTTTGGCTCAGTTCGGGGAGATCGCGCAGTTAAGCGTGGACTACTCCTCAGTCCACCGATCTCGGTAGCAGTGTCGTGTTCCTTAGTTGCAGGCTTGGTGAATGCGTACTGGAGTTGCGTCCACATGGCGTGCGGGCTGATGTTGTGTCCGCAAAGTTTGGTAGCTTGGTTGATATACCTTGGTTGCAAACTTGGGGTGCGGACTAGAGCGGTGTCCACGGATAGGCAGACAAGGTGTTGTTGCAGTCCCCATAACCGAGTAAATGGCACCTTCGGTAGTGGCTTCATGAAGATATCCGCGATGTTGTCCTCACTCCGCACATGCTCCATTATAATAGATCCCTCCAATACCTTCTCCCAAATGAAGTGGTGCTCAATCTCTATATGCTTTGTCCGTGCGTGACAAACTGGATTATTCACCAGTTTCAGGGCACTCTCATTGTCACCACATAGCAGAGTTGGATCGTGCACTTCTACATAGACGTCCTCTACTAATCTACTGAGCTAGATGGCTTCCCGAGCAGCCAAGGCCAAATCCTTGTACTCTACTTCTGTAGTAGAGACGGATACCGAGTTTTGCTTTTGCTACACCAAGAGATACTGATTGATCCATATGTGATGACATAATTGGATGTTGACTTCCGGTCGTCTCAATCTCCCCCATAATCAGCATCCGAGTATCCTTGAAGAGTAAAACTCGTGCCTCTCCTATAAAGGAGACCCATATCAAAAGTAGACTTTACGTACTTTCGAATGTTCCTTGCTACCATTAGATGAGGCTTCCTGGGTTCCTCCATATACCGACTGAAAGAATTAGTGCCTAACCACCTAGAGGGGGGGGGGGGGTGAATAGGTGTACTTTTTCTTTTGCTTTTAAGACAGAAACTATATTTAGTTAATTAACCAAAAATTGTAAATTCTACTACTACACAACACAGCAATCACAGAAATAATTCAACACAGAGTGCACACAGATTTTTATAGTGGTTCCACAAGGTCTGGGTACATCCACTTTCTCCCTTCGTCTATCTAGCAGTGTACTAGATACGGCCTAACTTCTGCACTTCTCCTCAGATCCTCAGATCTTATAGTAGCTCAGAACCCTAACCAGGTTCTTACAACTCAGAGTGTCCCCACTCCTACAACTCAGGCAAACAGCCCTACCTCAGCCTTCACCAAGGCCTCCACTCAGAGAACACAGTCTCCTACAACTCAGGCACAAGGCCCTACCTCAGTCTTCAACAAGACCTACACTCAGAGATCTAAATCTCTTACACTCAGCCTTTATAAAATAGTCTTATAGCTCAGATCTATAATAGATCTTACAGAAATTTGATTAAACAAAGTTTATGACCACCACCCTGAAAGAGAGAGAAGGGATGGATGGCTTCTTGAACAGTTCTTGGAAGAACTTGATGGCAGAGATCAACCTCTCTTAGCTTTCTTCAAAGTTTCTTGAATCTGAACTCAGTAGGGTTGAATCTCCAGTGAAGTTGATCTTCAATCAGCTTCTTAATTAAGATTCAGATCTCAATCTGAATCTTTCTTTGCAGCCTGGTTCAGCAACTACTCTTCTTAGAAGGAGCTCTCTCTCTCCAACTTCTTCTAGATCTTCTGTCGAAAATCTTCTGTATTATTACTTCTCTCTGTATTGCTCCGAATCTGTATTCTTCAATGATTGATCATCACTTTCTATTGAAGGTGAAAGCCTTTATATAGTCTTTCTCCATGGTAACCGGCTGATTGGTGTCTAACAACCTTCTGACAGCTCTGACAGTAATAGTTGACTGATTAGAAATGGCAGCTGTCAAGTCATCCAGTCACTTCTTGAAATCACTGTCTCTGTCTGAAAGTGTCGAGACTGATCTTCGTTATGTGTCGACACAAATAGACTAAGTGTCGACACAAGTAGACTAAGTGTCGACACATGCCTTGGTGATGTCGACACAACTTCTTTTGTTGTTGTAACAGCTTCTCGATACTGCTTCTTCAGAATGTGTCGACACTGATTCTGTGTGTCGACACAAGCCTTCTTTTCTTTAACTTTGTTGAAACTTGCTGAGTGTCGAGACAAGTACTTCTTTTACTTTAACTTTGTTGAAGCTTGCTGAGTGTCAACACTGCCTCCTGCATGTTGACACAATTTCTTCTGGTGTCGACACAGCCTTCCCAAGTGTCGACACTATCTACTCCAAGTGTCGACACAGCTTTTCTCCAGTGTCGACATAAGCCTTCATAAGTGTCAACACTGCTACTCTAGGTGTCGACATATGGACTTAAAAATTTTTCTGCATTTCCTGCAATTACTTAACCTGCACACATAAACTCAAAACACATCAAATACACCTTGATGCATATCATTGAGTAGGGTGAGGCTTCTTCAAATCTGGTACACATTTTCCAATGTACCCAACAATCTCACCCTATTTGGAGAAGTCATAACCCTTAGTCAATGATATACACCATACATAACAAATACACAATATGATGTATAACAGCATTATACGACAGGGTAAATACTTATAACAAAACATATAAAACATGTCATCACAGAGTAATAATAATGCTAACACAGAACAAGCATTAATCATGTTTTGCTTCAACTATAAAAGTTTCTTTAATAGAAGTTTACATAGATTTTAGACACTAAATTTTACAATGTGATAAAATCTAGTAAATCTAATCTAAGGCTGCTCTGGCTCCTTGATGACAATGCCCTTGCCAGATTGAATCTTGGCTTGAACTGGAACATCAGTGTCATCAACTGGCTTCTTGCCCTTTTGATCTTTCTTCTTTAGCACTTCAACCCTTATCGTTTGTCTTTCAAAATAATGATAAGGCTTTGGGAAATATTTGCTAGGCTCCTGTGCATTAGGAGGTAGCTTCCCAAGTTTTGCCTTCCTTCTATACTGTACAATAGCTTCTTGTCTGGCTTCATGCTTTATCCACTCTTATTCAGAGTATAATTTGCCCCTCTCTAGGGTATTGTCCTTTGCAGCTTTCCAAGCAGTAAGGATGATATTCCTAGATGTTGGACTCCACTGCTCAAAATCTGGCTTTAACTCAGCCTGTTCTCTGAACCTCTTCTTGGACAAAAGTGTCTCTTGCTCTTTGGACAAAACTTCCTCAGGCACTGGCTTGTCTACTTTCTCAATGATAATATTTTTATTACCCTCTGGAGGGCTATACATTGATTGTACTTCATGATGTATCATTTCAAAATCTGCTGGAGGATAAATGACTTGAACAACTTCAGCTGGCTCACCTTCAAAAATAGCAGGATTTATTCCAGATTCAGCCACATTGTCATCATCACACAGGGGTGGATATCCAAGTGTGGCTCTGATGCTATTGGAAATCCATTTAGCATGATCAGATCCAGCTTTGACTAGTACTCTCTCCCCCTTTATGACTTCTCTAGCCATATGATCTTTAAGATCATCCTTCTGAAATCTGATCTGTTCATCTAGAAAATTAACTTCATCCTTATAAAAACCCTTTAACTTGAGCAGCAGTCCAGAAATAGTCTCTTGAGAATCTGTAATAGCAGTTTTTACAGCAGCTATTCCTTCTTAGAAGTCCTTATCAAACTTCTCCTTATCAAACTCTGGTTTGGTTTTAGACTTATCAGCAGGCTGGGCTATTGCAACTTTTTTCAATTCTGTAACAATGTCATTATGGGATGCAATCAGATTATCATTCATTCTAATCTGATTTTCTAAAACATATCCCTGCTTCACTGCTATATCATCCACTTGAGTCTTTATCTTTTCTTGATGGGTAGCTAGATAAACCACAACATTTCCACCTTTGTGGAAACAATCTGTCATCTCCTTCTTATTTTAATTTACCTCAAATCTTATGGATTTGATGTCTTGTGCTAAGGAAAATTGAAGATCTTGGTGAGTCTCATCCATATACTTCTCCATGGCAATTCTTTTCTCATCCAACTTCACTTGTAAAGATATTAACAATGAACTGTAATCAATTGTTGGGGCTGGCTGTGGAGCAACAGTTTGTAGGGCCTTCTTGTAGCTTTGGCTTCTCCTTTTGAAGACCATAAGCTTCCTCTTCTTTGCTTGAGCTTCAGCTGCATCCTCAGAATCAGAGGTACTAGCTATATCTACTCTATCCTTTGTACTAGGAGGCAAGTCCTGTGCAGTCTTAGGTAGCTCCCCATGAGTCCTTTGCTCCTCAGTCTCAGTTCTACTTTGCTCTTTCTCAAGATTAGCTTGCACTCCATCTAAGACAGTTTTCTCCCCCTCAAAACCAGCATGCTCCCCCTCAATATCAGGAAACAGCTCTTCTAAGGTAAACTCCTGTTGAGAAGGCACAGGAGATTCTCTTATCTCTGGAGCATCAGCAGCAACAGATGTATCTTCCAAGATTATATCTTGTGGTTGACTGTGTAACTGAGTTGTCTGATCAATATCAATCAAAGATTCAGTTAGCATTTCATTCTCAATATTGAAAATTGATTGATTGACTTCACTGATTACCTCAAGAATTGTTTGTGTTGTCATTTCACTGTCCAAGTGAGTAGGCATTTCCTCATGGTGAGGCTCCCCCTGGAGTGGATCCAGGTGGATGGGGCTAGCAGATGGTTGCTCCCCCTGCACTTGTGCATCTTCATCTGCAGGGTCTTGTGCAGGAACTTCTTGTGCAGTAGATTTCTCAGGAACTTCTTGCCTTTCCTCATCAGGCATGTCCTTAGTTAGGACCCTATCCCATCTTGAGATAATCCTAATATCCATCCTCCTCATGTGGTTAATTTTAGTACCAGCACTTTGTTCCATTACTTTTGGAATGGTTCCAGTCAAGTAAAGACTTATTATCCTACCCAGATTGGGCTTCTTAATGCTTTCCTTAACCTTTTCATAAATCACTGCTGACCAATCAGTGTTTAGTGTGAAGATTATTCTGGTCATTAAATTGAACATATGGGCAGAAATTTTATCATGCCCTCCTGGCTTGCATAGTATAGCCTTGCCAACTATTTCTGAAAGGAATTTACCTTGCTGATTCATTCCTTTCCTGTTCATTGAGGATCCAATCTTCATGGTGAGATCCAATCCACGCCATTGAAGTGCTTCCCTTATCTTGGAAGAGGTCACTTCTACTTCCTCTTGAGTTCTAGGTAGATGTAGAACTTTCCTTAAACTCTTCATAGTCAGTTTAACTTTCACTCCATGAATTGCAGACTTGATTTTGAGTCCAGTAGAATCCACTGTAGCTGCACCATAGAATTCGAGTACTTCCTTCTTCCAAATCTTGGTTGGCTCAGAAACTAAATACTCCAACCCATTCTCAGTAATTAGGGTTACAACATCCTTAATTTATGGTTCTGCATGGTCAAATGCATTGCGTACTAGCTCATATCCTTCATTGACGTTCTCTTCAAGCTTAGACGCCATTAGGATTTTGAGAAATCTTGAATTTAGATGAGAGAGATGTCGACACAAAGTTTTGGTCTCGAAACTATTGAGAGCGTGTCGACAAACAATGTTGAAGACCTATTTATACCTTTCTAAAAATGAAGGTGAAAATGCGCGTCATAATCCTCTATATGTGTCGACATTGTTGAAAAGTGTCGACACAGACTACTTAAGTCTCGACAACAGTGTTGACTTATATGTGTCGACACCAATTATGATGTGTCGACACTTATACATCTGCGTTTGACGATTAGTCGATACTTCACTCGACGAAATCTGTGTTAAACCTAAGTGTCGACACCACTTCTGGATGTTTCGATACCTACTCTGGATGTGTCGACACTATTTCTCTGAAGTGTCGACACAGATTTTCTAGATGTGTCGACATCATTTCTCTGGAATGTCGACATCACTTCTATGTGTCGACACAGACAACTCCTTGTGTCGACACCATTTTACTTAGCCAATTTTATTAAACTATTATAAGTTCAACATTCCTAATTCAATTTTAAACTTATTGTAAAAGTAGCGAACACGCAGCTAACAAACGAACAGAAATTTGAATAATTGAAATTTTATTATCCAAAAAAGATATCATTTACAAAGGTATGACCTCCTTTTTATAGAATGGAGGATATTGGAGAGAGTACAAACGAACAATGTGGGACTAAAAATTTACAAGGCTGAGCGGCTAGAAATTAAACAGACCGCACAGGCCGCGCGGTTAGACAAATGGGCTAACCGCTCGGCAACTCTAGCAGGAAGAGAACATGCCGCAATAGGAGACCGCTAGACCGCCCGGTCTCCAAGCTTCTGAGAGAGACCGCCAGACCGCTCGGACTACAAACAACAACAGTCTGAACACGAACCTGCTGGAAAGGAACCGCTAGACCGCGCGGTCAACAACCCGCCACACTAGACAGCCAGGCTGCCCGGTTTAATACTTCAACACTCCCCCTCAAGCTGGATCATAGATATCAATCATGCCCAGCTTGTCACAAATGTGGAAGAAGGAAGTAGAGACCGGTTTTGTGAAGATATCCGCCAATTCTTTGTCGGAGGTGACAAACGGAGTACAAATCTGTTTCTTCAAAATCTCCTCCCGAATGAAGTGGCAGTCAACCTCTATATGCTTTGTTCTCTCATGGAAGATCAGATTTTTGGATATGTATATAGCGGCCTTGTTGTCACAGAACATAGGAAGAGGATAGTCATAGACCTCCCCTAGGTCAAGCATGAGAGCACGCAACCACTTTAACTCACACGTGGTTGATGCCATAGTCCGGTATTCGGCTTCTGCACTGGATCTGGAGACAACAGACTGTTTCTTGCTCTTCTAACTCACAAGTTTTCCTCCAACAAAAGTACAAAACATGATGTGCATTTACGATCGCCTTTATCATCCGCATAACTTGAATCTGAGTAGGCTTCAACCCTCAGATGACCATTCCTCTGAAAGATTAGCCCTTTGTCAGGTGCTGCTTTGACATACTCTAAAATCTTTAAGGCAGACTGAAGATGGCACTCCTTGGGAGCTTGCATAAACTGACTGACCTTGCCTACAGCATAGGAGATGTCGGGTCTGGTCACCGTGAGATAAATGAGTTTGCCCACCAGACGTCTGTACCTTGTGACATTAGATAGAAGAGGCGAGTCATCCGTCCATGTTTTGTCTTCTCCAATAGCCATGGGAAACCGGGCCGGTTTGGCACCTATCAATCCTGCATCTTGTAGAAGATCAAGGGCATACTTCCGTTGGGAGAGAACCAACGAGTCAAGCTTCCGAGAGATTTATATCCCCAAAAGGTATTTCGGGGAGCCCATATCCTTCATGACCAGGTGTTGACGGAGGTGTTGCTTCGTCAAGTTCACCCCAGCCTGGTCATCGCCAGTAAGAAGAATATCATCCACATACACTGCCAAAACCACCAGTCCTGAGGCCGTTTCGCGAATGAATAAGGAGTGATCGGCCGAACTTCTTGCAAAGCCGATGGTAGCCACAATACCACTGAACTTGTCGAACCACGCCCGAGGGCTCTGCTTTAGGCCATAAATGGCCTTCTTCAAACGGCATACGCGTGTCTCCCCCTGAGCAACATACCCAGGAGGTTGCTCCATGTAGACGTCCTCCTGAAGATCCTCATAGAGAAAGGCATTCTTGACATCAAGCTGGGAAATAGCCCAGTCCCGGTTAACATCCACAGATAGAAGAACCCGGATGGTGCTTAGGCGAGCAACCGGAGAGAAAGTGTCAAAGTAATCAATGTCGTAAGTCTGAGTGAAGCCTTTGGCCACCAGCCGGGCCTTGTAGCGATCCACAGTGCCGTCGGGGCGAACTTTCACAACAAAGACCCAGCGACAGCCAACCACATCAGTACCCACTGGTGGAGGAATAAGAGTCCAGGTACCCCTTTCAGTAAGAGTAGTCATCTCTTCATCCATGGCAGATTTCCAATGAGGAATAGTAAGAGCCTCATGGTAGGTGCGGGGGTAGTAGCAGCGGAGATAGCCAATGCAAAACACCTGAGAGAAGGAGAAAGCCGATCATAGGAAACAACTGTCGCAAGCGGGTGTTGAGTACACGCCCGCACCCCTTTGCGAAGAGCAATGGGAAGATCCAGATCGACGGGTACCTCAGCGACCGGAGCGTCCGTGGCGGAGAAGGCTGGCCCGGGACTAGAGAGAGACGGTCGTGGAGAAGAGGGAGGAGGGGGAGGGGGTGAGATGGACAGAGAAGGAGACGGAGGAGGAGAGGAGGGAAGAGTGGAGACGTCGATAGGCGTGGAAGGAATGGAGAGAGGCGGTGGAGAAGTAGAGACATCAGGAGGAAGAGAGGATTCAAGAGAGAAGTATGAAGCATTCTCGAAGAATGTCACGTCCGCGGAGACAAATTGTTTGTGCAGAACGAGGTCAAAACAGCAATAGCCTTTTTGAGTGGTAGAGTACCCCAAGAAGACACACTTTGTGGAACGGGGGGAAAGCTTGTCGCGGGTAGCGGATGGAGCGTGAACAAAAGCCGTACACCCAAAGACACGGAGAGGGATAAGAAAAGGTTCCTTGCGGGGGTATATAATGGAGAAGGGCGTCTGGCCGTGGAGAACCATGGAGGGAAGACGATTGATGAGATAGCAAGCGAGGAGCACAACGTAGCCCCAGTAGGAGCGGGGTACTTGCATCTGCATCATGAGAGTGCGAGCGACATCAAGGAGGTGACGGTTTTTATGCTCCGCCACCCCATTTTGTTGGGAGGTGTAAACACGGGTGGTTTGATGAAGAAGGCCATGTTGCCGAAAGAAAGAGGAGAACTCATGACTAAGATATTCCTTAGCATTATCAGAGTGTAAAACTTAATAGAAATGCCAAATTGTGTCTTAATCGTAAAATAAAAGGATTGTCAGATAGAAAAGAGTTCAGAGCGATCTTTTAATAGATACACCCAGGTACATCTAGAAAAATCATCTATAAAAGTTACAAAGTAGGAACTACCCCGATCAACGGTGAGGGTAGGAGCTGGACCCCAGACATCAGAATGAATGAGATCAAATGAGCGAGAGGAGCCACGGCCTTGCTTCGGCAGGAAGGAGGAGCGATGATGTTTGCCAAGCTGACATGCATCACAGTTGAGCGGAGGGCTGGTTGGAGGTAAGTGGGGCAGAAGCTGTTGAAGAATCCGAGGAGGAGGATGTCCAAAGCGAAGATGTCATTGAAGCAAATCTGTAGAGGAGGAGGAGTAGGCGGACAGAGCGAAAACGTCGTCGAGGAAATAGAGGATGCCGCTCTCAGTCCCAGTAGCAATCGTCTGTTGGGTCCTCGGGTCCTGAAAAGAACAAGAAGTGGGAGTGAATAAGACAGAACACTGAAGTTGCCGGCATAAAGTAGTAGCAGAAAATAAATTGCACGGGAACTCCGGGACATAGAAAGTATCCTCCAAGCGAAGAGTAGGCGGTCATGCATTTCAAGGAGAGAGAAGCAATGAGGGTTGCCAGTCATATGATTTATAGCACCGGAGTCAATCAGTCATTTACCTTGGGTAACGACATGGGCACTACATGAAGTCGTGGCCACAGAGGTAGACGGCCGAGAGGAGGCGGAGGTCGAGGAAGGAGCATCACCAGAAGGGCGAAGATGAGGATGTTTCTGCCAGCAGCGGTCAACAGAATGGCCGGTACGACCACAGTGAGAGCATAGGAACCTGGACGAACCACGCCCGCCTAAGTGGCTGTGGCTACTAGGACCCCCCCCCCCCCCCTCCGCTGAGCCTGGTGATCATAGGAGTCCTGGGAAGGAGGGGAGGCCAATAGAGGCCGTTGGAGCAGCGAAGTAACAGCGGCAATGCGAGCCGCGGTGGCATCCAAAGTAGGAGATTCCGCCTCACCCAAGATCTGCTGGCGGATCATATCATAGGAATCGGGAAGACGGAGAAGATAACAAACAACCAGGAGTTCCTGGAAGTGTTTGTGCTGGTCAGCCATGTCTACTGAGAAGGGGCGATTCTGGAGGATTTCTGCGCCAAGAGCCTGAACCTGCTGATAAGCCGCAGCGTGAGACATGGAGGGGCGGGCGAAGAGGTCCACATAAAGAGTATAGATACGGGACATTTGCCCCCCCTTCGAATAGAGAGCAGCTAGGTGAAGCCAGGCGGCCATGACCGTCTCATCATGGCGAATGACGGGAAGGCACTCATCAGAGAGGCTGTTGGCCAGCCAAGTGCGGACAAGGGCATCACTCGCATCCCAGTCATCAAATTCAGGAGAGTTAAGAGGAGGAGGGTCATCGGTGAGGTGATGATGCTTGCGCTGAGAGCGAAGAAGAAATGTGAAAGAAATGCTCCAATCGGGATAGTTGGAGCCAAGAAGCTTAGAAAGCGTGCCAAGGTTGCCCGAAGGACTAGGAGGAGGAGGAGGAGCCGCAGGAGTGGTGGAGGTAGAGATAACGGGGGTGGAGAGACCGGAAGTGGCCATAGAGAAGGCAGGAAACCGCGTGAGAAGAAGAGAAGCCGCGGGGAGAGAAGAAAGGAGAGCAAGCCGCACGACCTAAGGAGGAGGCCGGGACACGAGAAAGAAACCACAGCGAACAAGGACGAAACCGCAGCGGGCTAAAGGGAAGAAGTGAAAAAAATTGTACCTGATCACCTAGAGGGGGGGGGGGGGGTGAATAGGTGACTAAATCTTTTTAAACTTTTTAGGCAGATTACAGATTATATCACAGAGTTATAATTACTTCTTCACAGAAATCAATCAGCAATCACAGAATCTAACATGCACACAATGAACACACAGATTTATAGTGGTTCCCCAAGGTTTGGGTACATCCACTTTCCCCCTTCGCCTACCTAGTAGTGTACTAGATTTGGCCAAACTCCTCCACTATCTCAGATCCTCAGATTTTACACTCAGAACCTCAAATAGGTTCCTACAGCTCAGGCCCAAGGCCCTACAACTCAGTCTTCTCCAAAGACCTACACTCAGCCACAACAGGCCTACACTCAGCCACAACAGGCCTACACTCAGAGAAATAGATCTCCTACACTCAGGCACACAGGCCCTACCACTCAGCCTTTAGAATTACAGGCTTACAACTCAGATCCCTAAGGATCCTACAAGAAAATAAGAATACAAAGAATATACCTACAACTCAGAGAAAAGAGAGATGAGTTGATAGGTTCTTGATGAGTTCTTGGAAGAACTCTGCTGAGAACAATCTCACTTGGCTTTTTTTCAAAGCTTCTTGAATGTAGAACACAATAGGATTGATTCTCTGCAGCTGATCTTCAATCACTGCAACTTAAGATTCAGAACTAGGTCTGAACCCTTCTTCACAGCCTGGTTCCAACGGCTGTCTTCTTAGATGGAGCTCTCTCTCTCCAACTACTTAGATCTTCAGATCACTTTAACTGATTTGTGTTAATTTGTGTTGAATCATCTTCTTCTGTTGATAGAATAAGCCTATATATAGGCCTTCTTCATGGTGACCGGCTGATCCGGTTCCTAACAGCTTTCTGACAACTCTAACAGGTGCAGTAGACCAGCTGGAATGGCAGCTGTCAAGTCATCCAGTCAGTTTTTGAAACATCTGTAACTGTCTGAAAGTGTCGAGACAGTCTGTCTTTAAGTGTCGACACTTATAGACTAAGTGTCGACACAAGTAGACTAAGTGTCGACACTAGCCTTCAAGGTGTCGACACAACTCCTTGTGTTGTAGATTTTACTTCTCGACACAGCTTCTTCATCATGTGTCGACACTGATATTGTGTGTCGATACAACTTCTTGTTCTTCAGTACTTAGTTGAATTCTTGTAAGTGTCGACACAACTCCTTTGTGTCGACACATCTTCATGTGTTGAACTTGTTCAGTGTCGACACATCTTCTTGGTGTCGACACATGCCTTCAGTGTTGATACTTGCTGAGTGTCGACACAGCTCCTTGTGTCGACACATTCTTGTTCTGTTGAGACTTTGGCTGAGTGTCGACACATCTCCTTTGTGTCGACACTTGTACTTAGAATTTTTTGTTGAACTTTGCTGAGTGTCGACACATCCTCCTAGTGTCGACACTTTCTTCATGTATTGAGTCTTCTGCTGTGTGTCGACACATTCTTCATTATGTCGACACTTTCTTCATGTGTTGAGTCTTCTGCTGTGTGTCGACACATTCTTTATTATGTCGACACTTATACTTAGACTCTGCTGAAATTTGCTGAGTGTCGACACAGCCTCCAAGTGTCGACACTTTCTAATGTAGACTCAGTTCCTCTGGATGTCGACACTGCTTCTAAGTGTCGACACTTCTTCACTGGACTTTTCTTCATTGAGTGTCGACACAACCTGTAAGTGTCGACACTTTCTATCTGGTGTCGACTCTGCATCCCTAGTGTCGACAAAATTACTCCAAGTGTCGACACTGCTTGTCTGGGTGTCGACACAAGTCTTCTTAAGTGTCGACACTTTCCTTCTGGGTGTCGACACATGGACTTAAAATCTTTTCAGCCTTCCCTGTGAATACTTGACCTGCACAACTAAACTCAAAATACATCAAGTACATTTTGATGTATATCATTGAGTAGGGTGAGGCTTCTTCAAATCAAGTACATTTAAACCAATGTACCCAACAATCTCCCCCTATTTGGAGAAGTCATAACCCTTAGTCAATGATATACACCATACATAATAAAATCACAGTATGATGTAAAACAGGATTATGCAATCAGGGAAAGTACATAAACATGTATTAAACAAAACATATTCACACATATATCTCAGAACAATTATGTAATAAATTTTTCACACATCACATTGTTCTAACAATTTTGTCATATACATTATACAAAAGTTTACAGAGTGTTTAAAATCAAAAGATTACAACTATAAAATAAAGATAATTCTATTCTATTTTTGCTCAGTCTCCTTGATAACTATGCCCTTCCCAGACTGTATCTTTGCTTGCACAGGGGCTTCAGCATCTTCAGCAGCAGGAGGCTTCTTGCCTTTAAGATCCTTCTTTGTCTGCTCTTCAGCCTTGATCTTTTGCCTCTCAAAGTAATGATAAGGCTTGGGAAAGTACTTGCTAGGCTCCTGGGCAGTAGGAGGTAGCTTTCTCATCTTTGCCTTTCTTCTATATTGCACAATGACTTCTTGTCTGGTCTCATGCTTCCTCCACTCCAGTTCAGAAAACCACTTGTTTCTATCTTGAATATTGTCTTTGGCAGCCTTCCATGCAGTTAAGATAATATTCCTTGAAGTGGGGCTCCACTGTTCAAAGTCAGGCCTTTGTTCAGCTTGCTCTCTGAACCTCTTCTTAGACAATTTAGTCTCTTGTTCTTTCAGCAACAAAGCTTCTTGCTCTTTCAGTATAGCCTCAGATACTGGCTGAACCACTTTTTCTCGGATAACCTTCTGATTTCCCTCAGGTGGGCTATACATTTTTTGTATATCAGCATGTATCATATCAAAGTCTGGAGGAGGGTAGATTATGAAAGATATGGTACCTAAACACCTAGAGGGGGGGGGGGTGAATAGGTGACCAAAACCTTTTTAAAACTTTGTTGGCAGCACAACAGTTTAGAACACAGATTTCTGAATAAGTTCTCACAGCAAACACAGCAATTCACAACACAGCACAATCACAGCACAGAATACACAAGATTTTATAGTGGTTCCCCAATCTTTGGGTACATCCACTTTCCCCCTTCGCCTATCTAGCAGTGTACTAGATTCGGCCAAACTTCTCCACTAGCTCAGAACCCAACTAGGTTCCTACACCTCAGGCCCAAAGCCTTACACTCAGCCACAAAGGCCTACACTCAGCCACCCAAGCCTACACTCAGCCAATTAAGGCCTACACTCAGAGTTCTTCAACTCCTACACTCAGGCAATCAAGCCCTACCCTCAGCCTTTATAATATAGGCTTACAATTCTCTCAGATCCAATGGATCCTACAAGTTAAAATAGAAATACAATAGCTAACTCTACAACTCAGAAAATAATAGAGGAGTTGAGAGTTTCTTGAAGAGTTCTTGGAAGAACTCAGTTAGATCCAAACTGACTTAGCTTCCTTCAAAGCTTCTTGAGTTAGAACTGAATTAGTCTGAATCTTCTGCAGTTGTTCCTTGACCTCTGCTTCTTGAGATCCAGTTGTTTCTGAATCCTTCTTCTCAGCCTTAGTTCCAAAGACTGAATTCTTGATTGGAGCTCTCTCTCTCCAACTTCTTAGATCTGCAGTTGGACTGACAGATCTTCTTGTGTTGATCCTCTGTGTATCACTTCTTGATTTAATCTGATCAACTACTTTAAGTATTCTCTCAAGCTGTAACTCTTGTTTCTCAATCACAACCTCTGTTTCTATAAACTCTGGATGCCTATTTATAGGCTTCCTTCATGAGAGCCGGCTGGTCCGGTTCATAACAAACTTCTGATTTTTCTGACAGTTGCTGTAGACCGGCTGGATCGGCAGCTGTCATGTCAACCAGTCACTTCTTGAAATTCTCTAACTGTCAGATAGTGTCGAGACTTTCTGTTCTTAAGTGTCGACACTTATAGACTAAGTGTCGACACATGTTGTGTAAGTGTCGACACAAGTCTACAAGGTGTCGACACAATTCCTTGTATGTCTCGATACAGATTCTTCTGCATGTGTCGACACTGAAATTGAGTGTCGACACAAATACTTGTACTTCATTCTTAATCTGTATTCTTCTAAGTGTCGACACATCTCCTTTGTGTCGACACATCTTCACGTGTTGAAACTGTCAAGTGTCGACACTGCTTCTTGGTGTCGACACAAGTCTTCACTTTTGTTTCTTCAGCTGAGTGTCGACACATTCCTTTAGTGTCGACACTTGTACTTAGAATATTTTGTAATTTTTCTGTTCTTTGCTAAGTGTCGACACAGCTCCTTGTGTCGACACTTTCTTCAAGTGTAGAGTCTTCAATTAAGTGTCGACACATTGTGCTAAGTGTCGACACTTTCTTTAAGTGTTGACTCTCCTGGTTGTGTGTCGACACATTGTGCTGAGTGTCGACACTATCTTCAAATACTGACTCTTCAGCATAGTGTCGACACATTGTGTTGAGTGTCGACACTTACTTCAAATACTGACTCTTCAGCATAGTGTCGACACATTGTGTTGAGTGTCGACACTTGTACTTAGATTCTGCAGACTTTTGCTGAGTGTCGACACATCTTCAAGTGTCGACACTTTCTGGTGTAGACTTAGCTCTTCTAGGTGTCGACACTTCTGCTAAGTGTCGACACTGCTTTTCTGCATACTTCTTCACTGAGTGTCGACACAGCTCCAAGTGTCGACACTTTCTGTCTGGTGTCGACTCTTCTTCTCAGGTGTCGACACAATGACTCCAAGTGTCGACACTGCTTGTCTGGGTGTCGACACAAGCTTTCTCAAGTGTCGACACTTTCCCTCTGGGTGTCGACACATGGACTTAGAAACTTTTAGCTTCAGTCTAGTGAATACCTAACCTGCACAAGTAACTCAAACAAACATCAAATACATTATGATGCATATCATTGAGTTAGGTGAGGCTTCTTCAAATCAGGTACATTTGACCAATGTACCCAACAATCTCCCCCTATTTGGAGAAGTCATAACCCTTAGTCAATGATATACATCACTCATAATTAAAAAATTAGAGAATGATGTAAAGCAGATATATATCAACAGGGTATACTTAAACATGTAATAAAGCACACATGTATACTCATTCAGCATTACAGAACAACCAAGAATTAGACACATTCTACTGAATCAATCATGAAATATATTTATCAAAAACTGTCCAAACATTGTGTTCAATACATTGTCAATGATTTACAAAAATATTTAGATGTAACAAATTACAACATTCTTCAGTCTAATCTTAATCTAATTCTGCTCTGGTTCTTTTATAACTATGCCTTTCCCAGCTTGTATTTTGGCTTTTACAGCAGCAGCAGGCTCAGTATCAGCAACCTTCTTGCCTTTGGAGTCCTTCTTCTTAAGTTCTTCAGCCTTGATTTTCTGCCTTTCAAAATAATGATAGGGCTTAGGAAAGTACTTGCTAGGCTCCACAGCTGTAGGAGGTAGCTTTCCTAACTTAGCCTTCCTTCTATATTGGACAATGGCTTCCTGCCTGATTTCATGCTTCCTCCATTCTGCTTCTGAGAACCATTTATTCCTCTCATGTGCATTGTCCTTGGCTGCTTTCCAGGCTGTGAGAATGATATTCCTAGAAGTAGGGCTCCACTGTTCAAAATCTAGTTTTTGCTCAGCCAGTTCCCTGAACTTCTTCTTTGACAGCCTTATCTCTTCTTCTTTGTCCATAGCCTCTTGCATGGCTGCTGTAATAGGTTGAACAACCTTTTCCAGAATAACATTTGGCTTGCCAGCAGTTGGGCTATACATTGTGCTTATCTCAGCATGAACCATGTCAAAATCTGGAGGTGGATAGATCACCTGAGCTACTTCCTGTTGCTCTCCTCCAAGATATACACTTTGAATACCAGATTCAGCTACATTGTCATCATCACACAGGGGAGGATAGCCCAGTGTAGCTCTGATGGAATTAGAAATCCATTTGGCATGGTCAGAGCTAGCTTTGACTAACACCCTCTCCCCCTTTATGACTTCTTGTTCTACATGATCTCTCACATCATCCTTTTGGAATCTGATTTGGCTGTCCAAGTACCTGATTCCCTCTTTAAAGAAAGGTCTAAGCTTGGTAAGTTGTTCTGAAATGACCTTCTGTGAATCCTTAATGGCAGTCTTGACAGCAGCAATTTCTTCCTGAAATACTTTATCAAATTCAGCTTTGGCAGCAGCAGATGATGTTGAAGGTTCAGCAGACTTACTCTTCAGTTCAGTGACTATTGCATTGTGAGAAGCTGTCAGATTATCATTCATTCTCAATTGATTTTCCAGCACATAGCCTTGCTTCTGTGCTATATCATCTACTTGAGACTTTATTTTCTCTTGATGGGTTGCCAGATAGACCACTGCATTAGCACCCTTTGTAAAACAGTCAGTCATCTCCTTTTTATTAAGGTTCATTTCAAACCTTATGGACTTGATTTTCTGAGCTAGATCAGATTGTAGGGTCTTGTGCCCTTCATCAACATAAGTTTCTATAGCCTTCCTTTGTTCATCCATCTTGATTTGCAGTGCAATCAGTAGAGCACTATAATCAGTTGATGGAGCTTGTTGGACTAAGGAGTGTTGAGCAACAGTTTGTAGAGCCTTCTTATAGCTCTGACTCCTTCTTTTGAATACAAAGAACTGCTTCTTCTTAGCTTGCTCAGTCTCATCATCCTCAGACTCTGAAGTACTTGCAATATTCACCCTGTCCTTAGGGCTTGAGGGTTTGTCAGCTTGCACATCAAGTGCCTTTTCAGTATCTAGCCCTATAGGCTCATCCTGAACTTCCAAGTTCTCCCCCTCAGCAGCAGCACCCTTCTCTTCATCAGCAGCATTCTTGTCCATATCATAATCCTCTTGATCTAGATTCAGAAATAGATCTTCCATTGTGTATTCAGGAGGAGACTGTGCAGGAGATGTACTGGGTTCATCAACCACTTTATCAGGAATCATTACAGATGTGTCTGGAAGAACAACATCTGGTTCTTGGTTTGCTTGCTGAGTTTGCTGATGGACATCAGACAAATCAGAATCTATTACAGAAAAATCTAAAGTATTGAGGTCAGAAAGTACCTCTTGGATGATTATTGTAGCTTGCTCACTTTCCAGTGTAGATGGTTCTTCTACACTTGGAAGCTCCCCGTGGCTTAGATCCCTAGGGATGGGACTAGTGTGAGGCAGCTCCCCCTGAGTCTCAGCCACATCGTTAGCAGCAGGGGTCTTTTCTACTATCTCCTCCTCTTGATCATCAGGTGTGAACACCACCTGTTCTTCACTTCCAGAACTGCTTGAGGACACTTGGGCCACAACAGCAGTTTTTCTCTTCTTCCTTAGAGGGGAATCCTTCTTAGAAGCTGGCTTCTCAGGGGTGGTCAATTCCTTTGACAGCACCCTTTCCCACCTGGAGAAGATCCTCATGTCCATCCTTCTCATGTGGTTGATTTTGCTACCTGCAGCAGAGCTCATTACCTCTGGTATTGTACCAGCCAGGTAGAGACTAAGTATCCTGCCCAGATTGGGCTTCTTCAGACTTTCCTTTACTTTCTCATATACAACCATAGACCAGTCTGTTTTGAGATTAAAGATGATTCTAGTCATAACACTGAACATGGAGGCTGACACCCTGTCATGCCCTCCAGTCTTACTGAATATTACTTTTCCCACAATTTCTGATAGAAACTTTCCTTGGGTATTCATCCCTCTTCTGTTGAATACTGATCCTATCTTTAGCTTAGGATCTAGTCCACACCAGGTAAGTGCTTCCCTGGTCTTAGATGTTGTCACTTCTTCTTCTTCCTGGACTTTAGGTAGCTGAAGTACCTTTCTCAGTGACTTGGGTGAAATCTTGACCTTGATGCCATGTACCCTGGATTTGATTCTGTAGCCTGAATCATCTACAGACGCTCCAGTGAGGAATTCAATAACTTCCTTCTTCCAAATTTTGGTTGGTTCTGAAACCAAGAACTCCAATCCTGAATCGGTGACTAGGGTTATCACCGATTTGATTTCTTGATCACCGTCGTCGAATGCGCCACGCACCAGTTCATAGCCTTCGTTAACGTTCTCTTCCAACTTAGGAGCCATTAGGGTTTGGAGAATTAGTCTTTAGAGAAGAGAAATGTCGACACAAGAGTTTTGGTCTCGAAACTTTTGAAAGCGTGTCGACAAACAAAGACAGAACCCTATTTATACCTTTCTGGTTTGAAGACGAACAGGCGGGATGAATTTCTAAAGATGTGTCGACACTGTCAATAAGTGTCGACACTGACTTATAATGTCTCGACACACATGTGTCGACACAAGTTTAGTCAACAGATTTTAAGTGTCGACACTTGGTTAAGTGTCGACACCACATTACTCGACATGTAGTCGAGACTTTACTTAGAAAATTCTGAGTAAAACTTAAGTGTCGACACCTTATTGGATGTGTCGACACCTACTCGACATGTGTCGACACTAACATTCTGAAGTGTCGACACCAGCTTCCTAGATGTGTCGACACTATTTTCCTGAAGTGTCGACACCTACTATTCTGTGTCGACATAGACTTGTCTATGTGTCGACACCTTTTTACTTAGCCAAATTTTAGTTCTGTAAACTTAGTCTAAGTTTATCATACCTAGTTCAATTTTGAACCTATTGAACTTAGCTTCTTCTAAGGGCTTAGTAAACATATCTGCTATTTGATTATCAGTTTTAACATATTCAAGTGCAATATCATTTCTTTCTACATGCTCCCTAAGAAAGTGATATTTAATCTCAATATGTTTAGTTCTACTATGTGATACAGGATTGTTAGCTATTGAAATAGCACTTGTAGAATCACAGTAAAGTGGAGTTCTACTTACCTGAAATCCATAGTCTTCTAACTGATGTTGAATCCACAGAAGTTGAGCACAGCAACTTCCTGCAGCTACATATTCTGACTCAGCTGTGGAAATAGCCACACTAGTTTGCTTCTTACTGCTCCATGAAATGAGTCTTCCACCTAGGAATTGACAGGATCCAGTAGTGCTCTTTCTATCTTCTTTGCATCCTGCAAAGTCTGCATCTGAATAGCCTGTTAGATCAAAATCTCCATTCCTAGGGTACCAGAGGCCTAGATAAGGTGTGCCCTTTAGATATCTCAAGATTCTCTTGACTGCAGTCAAGTGAGACTCTTTAGGGCAGGCTTGATACCTGACACAAACACATGTAGCATACATAATGTCAGGCCTACTTGCAGTCAAGTATAGTAGGGAGCCAACTATCCCTCTATACAAGGTTTCATCTACAGGTTTCCCTGCATCATCCTTGCTTAGAGACATACTTGACCCCATAGGAGTCTTCATGGTACTGGATGAATCCATACCATACTTCCTTATGAGTTCTAGGGTGAACTTGGACTGACATATGGATAGACCACTTCCAGTCTGTTTAACTTGGAGACCCAAGAAAAACTTCAGTTCTCCCATACTACTCATCTCAAATTGACTTTGCATAAGCTTTGCAAACTTTTTGCAAAGGCTACTTTCAGTAGACCCAAATATAATGTCATCTACATATATTTGGACAAGTATGACTTTGCCTCTAGATTCCCTAAGGAATAGAGTCTTATCTATTTTCCCCCTTGAGAACTTGTTCTCAATGAGGAAACTAGATAGGGTTTCATACCAAGCTCTAGGTGCTTGTTTTAACCCATATAATGCTTTCCTAAGTCTATAGACATAATGTGGAAGAGTAGGATCAACAAAACCTGAAGGCTGCTCCACATATACTTCTTCTTTCAAATTACCATTTAGGAATGCTGACTTCACATCCATTTGGTATACCTTGAATCCTTGATAAGTTGCATAGGCCAAGAACATCCTTATGGCCTCCAGTCTGGCTACTGGGGCAAAGGTTTGATCAAAATCAATACCTTCTTCTTGCCTATATCCTTTTGCAATCAGTCTTGCTTTATTCTTTATGATGACCCCTTGTTCATCTAACTTATTTCTGTAGATCCACTTAGTTCCTATAACATTGTGGTCTTTAGGCTTTGGAACCAGCTCCCAAACCTTGCACCTTTTGAACTGATTAAGTTCTTCTTGCATAGCTTCAGTCCACTGTGGATCTTGTATAGCTTCTTCAAATTTCTTTGGTTCTATTTGAGACAGAAAACTTGAATATACTACAGCATTCTGATTTCTGCTCCTTGTCTGAACACCTTGTCTTGGATCTCCAATAATCAACTCTACTGGATGATCTCTTAGATGCCTGTTGGCTGGAGGCATCCTTACTTCTGGTTGTACTTCTTCAGCATCTTCATCATGCTGAGTTCCTTGTACTTCTTCAGCTCCTGGTACATGTAGTTCTCCCCCTGGACATAAGCCATCTTCTTCTACTTGCTGTCTTGCAGCAGGTACATCTTCTATGGTTAGCTTGTCCATCTTCTTAGTAAGACCTGTGGGGCTGCATACATTACTAGACAACTCATTGTTAATTAGTTGTGTCTCATCAAAAACTACATGCACAGACTCCTCTACAACTTGAGTAGTCAAGTTGTAGACTCTATAAGCCTTACTATTATTGCTGTACCCAACAAACACTCCCTCTTGGGACTTGGCAGCAAACTTAGTTAGGTAAGACTTTCATTGTTAAGTATGTAGCATTTACAACCAAAGATCCTAAAGTAGGATAAATTTGGTTTCCTGCCTTTCACAACTTCATAGGGGGTCTTATTTAACCTTTTAGTGATGGTAGCCCTATTTATCACATGGCATGCAGTGTTAACTGCTTCAGCCCAGAAATACTCTGGCAGTGATGAATCACTTAATAGGGTTCTACCAGCCTCTATCAAGGTCCTATTTTTCCTTTCAGCAATACCATTTTGCAGAGGTGTTCTAGGTGAAGAGAATTCTTGAAATATCCCATAGTCTTCACACAGCTTTGTCATGCCTTTCAGACTGAAACTCAGTACCATGGTCACTTCTAATTTTGACCACTGTACAGTTCAATTCATTCTGAATTTGCTTAACAAAACTATAGAAGACACTAGGTGTTTCAGATTTCTGCTTTAAGAAGAACACCCAGGAAAACCTTGAGTAGTCATCAACAACTACAAAGGTGTAGACCTTCCTACCTAAGCTGTGAACTGGCATTGGACCAAAGAGATCCATATGCAAGAGGTATAAGCACCTCACAGCATCTTTGTTCTCAATGCTTTTAAAGGTGGATTTGGTCTGCTTGCCCTTTTGACAAGCTGAGCAAATGCCCTCTTTAACACACTTAACTTGAGGACCATTCCTCACTAACTCTTTGCTAAAGAGTTTGCAAATAGTCTTATAGTTAAGATGAGCTAGCCTCTTGTGCCACTTGACACAATGAGAGACTGTCTCATCAGCTACAAGACAAACAGGAGAACCATTGTTCTCAATCATGATGTCTAGACAGTAGACATTCCTCTTTCTATATCCTGTCAAAATGATCTCTTGATCACTTGACCTCTTGATATGACAACCATTTTTAACAAATGAGATGTCATACCCTACATCACTTAACTGACTTATACTAATGAGGTTGTGTTTCAACCCTTTAACATAAGCCACTTGAGTAATGGTAACAAGGTTTGAAGAGATGTTACCAAACCCTTTGATGATTCCTTTTTCAGAACCACCAAAGGTCACTTTAGGACCATTTTTGATTGGAATGTAGTCCTTCAGTAGTCCCCTTATTCCAGTCATATGTCTGGAACATCCACTATCCAAGTACCATGTTGGGGTATGGCCACTTGGATTCACCTGCAAAACAAATTAATGAACCTTAGAACCCAAAGTAAACTTGGGTCCTTGGTGATTGTTAGTTTGCAACTTGACATAGCTACCTACTGGCTTTCCATCAGGTAACTTGCTACTCAACTTGGCACTGGCATTGTGCCAACAATCCAAGGCAAAGTGGCCAACCTTGCCACAGCACCAGCATTCAAACTTGTTGTACCTTTGCTTAGATACAACCTTTGCTGTCTTGACTACAGCAGGCTTGTTGAATGTTGGGGCTTTACCCTTGGACTTGAACTTGGACTGTACAGTCCCTGCAGGTCTAACAAAACCTAGTCCAGCTTTGCCTTTTTGATGAACAAATTCATCAATTAATGGTAATACTGATTTAGGTTTTGAAAACCTGGCAGCAAGTTCTTTTTCCTTCTGGAGATTGATCTCCAGTCTCTTAATTTGATCATTCTTAAATGTAATAGTACCCATCTGAATCACTGTAATGTGTTTCAGCCTGGCTACTTCATTCAGTTTTTGATCATACTGTTTTTCAAAATCTGTTGCAGCTGCCTTGAGATCAGCAATCTCCTTTGCCTGACTTTTGGCAAGGGACTTGCTTTTCTTATAGGCTTGCAACAGTACTTTATATTCATCTAAGAGCTGATGAATATCTCCCTCAGATTCAGAAACACTTCCATCAC
Organism: Platanthera guangdongensis; assembly: GCA_039583875.1. NCBI lineage: Eukaryota > Viridiplantae > Streptophyta > Magnoliopsida > Asparagales > Orchidaceae > Platanthera > Platanthera guangdongensis. The sequence continues at coordinate 110,709,021 of CM077157.1, read as the reverse complement.
TTGATGAAGATGAATCTGACTCTGAACTAGAACTGAAATCTGAACTTTGAGTTGGACTTTGTACCTGACTAGGTCCTGGCTGCTCCAGGATTTTGGTACTTTTAGTCAATGCCATCAGTCCTTGGCACTGACACTCTTCTTGTTCATAGATTGATTCCATGATCTGCATAAACTCTTCTTCTTCTTCAGCAAATAGCCCTATGTAGGCTTCAGCATCTGTCTCAGTATCTGAAGAAGAAATGTCTGAAAGAGTCTTCTCATTCTTTGCAACAAAGGACTTCTCCTTCTTTCCTTTGAAGTGAGTCTTCTTTTTGTCACTGGATTCTTTTCTTCTCTCAGGACAATCTGCAATTACATGACCCTGTCTATTGCAGCAGTAACACACTATCTTAGACCCAGTTGCCTTGCTAGTCTTTGTCTTTTTCTTGTCCTTCTTTGAAGGCTTCTTCTCCTGATACTGTACTTCTTTCCCTTTGGAAAATGAAGGTCTGGACCTCCACTGTTTCTTCTTCAGGAATTTCTGAAAATGTCTGGTGAATGCAGCAAAGTCTTCATCACTTTCACTGCTTGTAGACTTTGTGCTAACAGATTCATCAGATTCTGATTCAACTACCTCTGGAGGTGGAGTTGATGACTTAGTCCTGCCCTTTCTAGGTACTTCTGACTTGAAGGCAACTGTCCTTTCCCTGTGCTCAGTCCTTGTTGATTTTTCTTCCTCTTTTCTTACTGACAGCTGCATCTCATAAGACAACAACTTCTCAAACAGTGTGGGAGGAGGAATTTCTCCCAACTTTGCCATTTCTCTGATGGCACAGATCTTAGTGTCCCAATCTTTGGTTAGGGACCTTAAGAACTTATCATTCAATTCATAGTTAGTGAACTCTCTTCCATAGGACATGAGTTCATTAACAATTCTATAGAACTTTTTGTAGCATTCAGTGATGCTATCTCCTCTTCCTTGCCTAAAGCTCTCATACTCTTGATTAAGCAAGGACTTTCTATCTTGCCTTACTTCTTCAGAACCTTCCATATAGACTATAAGAGTGTCCCACATCTCTTTTGCTGTCTTACAGTGAATTAAGTTCTGGAAGGTGGCATCATCAATGGCACTTACTATTATGTTTTGTGCCCTTTTGTCCATAGTGGCTAGGACAATTTCATCCTTGGTCATCTCAGAGAAATCCTTTGGAGTCCTCTGATTTGCATCCAATACTGAGATCTTCATGGGCACATAGGGCCCCTCTTTGACTGTGATGTAGATTCTAGGGTCTGAGGCCTCCATAAATAGCCTAACCCTTTCTTTCCAGATTCCAAAAATCTCCTTCCTGCATATGGGTAACTTCATGGAACCCAACTCTTTGTGATTCTCATAAGAACTCATGTTTCTTGAAGTTCTTGAATTTCTTGAATCTGTTTTCTGACTTAGACTGTTTCTGCCAAACAGGATCTCCTTAGACTGTTAGTCCTTGTTTTGAGAAACCTGGCTTTGATACCACTTGAAAGATATGGTACCTAAACACCTAGAGGGGGGGGGTGAATAGGTGACCAAAACATTTTTAAAACTTTGTTGGCAGCACAACAGTTTAGAACACAGATTTCTGAATAAGTTCTCACAGCAAACACAGCAATTCACAACACAGCACAATCACAGCACAGAATACACAAGATTTTATAGTGGTTCCCCAATCTTTGGGTACATCCACTTTTCCCCTTCGCCTATCTAGCAGTGTACTAGATTCGGCCAAACTTCTCCACTAGCTCAGAACCCAACTAGGTTCCTACACCTCAGGCCCAAAGCCTTACACTCAGCCACAAAGGCCTACACTCAGCCACCCAGGCCTACACTCAGCCAATTAAGGCCTACACTCAGAGTTCTTCAACTCCTACACTCAGGCAATCAAGCCCTACCCTCAGCCTTTATAATATAGGCTTACAATTCTCTCAGATCCAATGGATCCTACAAGTTAAAATAGAAATACAATAGCTAACTCTACAACTCAGAAAATAAGAGAGGAGTTGAGAGTTTCTTGAAGAGTTCTTGGAAGAACTCAGTTAGATCCAAACTGACTTAGCTTCCTTCAAAGCTTCTTGAGTTAGAACTGAATTAGTCTGAATCTTCTGCAGTTGTTCCTTGACCTCTGCTTCTTGAGATCCAGTTGTTTCTGAATCCTTCTTCTCAGCCTTAGTTCCAAAGACTGAATTCTTGATTGGAGCTCTCTCTCTCCAACTTCTTAGATCTGCAGTTGGACTGACAGATCTTCTTGTGTTGATCCTCTGTGTATCACTTCTTGATTTAATCTGATCAACTACTTTAAGTATTCTCTCAAGTTGTAACTCTTGTTTCTCAATCACAACCTCTGTTTCTGTAAACTCTGGATGCCTATTTATAGGCTTCCTTCATGATAGCCGGCTGGTCCGGTTCATAACAAACTTCTGATTTCTCTGACAGTTGCTGTAGACCGGCTGGATCGGCAGCTGTCATGTCAACCAGTCACTTCTTGAAATTCTCTAACTGTCAGATAGTGTCGAGACTTTCTGTTCTTAAGTGTCGACACTTATAGACTAAGTGTCGACACATGTTGTGTAAGTGTCGACACAAGTCTACAAGGTGTCGACACAATTCCTTGTATGTCTCGACACAGATTCTTCTGCATGTGTCGACACTGAAATTGAGTGTCGACACAAATACTTGTACTTCATTCTTAATCTGTATTCTTCTAAGTGTCGACACATCTCCTTTGTGTCGACACATCTTCACGTGTTGAAACTGTCAAGTGTCGACACTGCTTCTTGGTGTCGACACAAGTCTTCACTTTTGTTTCTTCAGCTGAGTGTCGACACATTCCTTTAGTGTCGACACTTGTACTTAGAATATTTTGTAATTTTTCTGTTCTTTGCTAAGTGTCGACACAGCTCCTTGTGTCGACACTTTCTTCAAGTGTAGAGTCTTCAATTAAGTGTCGACACATTGTGCTAAGTGTCGACACTTTCTTCAAGTGTTGACTCTCCTGGTTGTGTGTCGACACATTGTGCTGAGTGTCGACACTTTCTTCAAATACTGACTCTTCAGCATAGTGTCGACACATTGTGTTGAGTGTCGACACTTACTTCAAATACTGACTCTTCAGCATAGTGTCGACACATTGTGTTGAGTGTCGACACTTGTACTTAGATTCTGCAGACTTTTGCTGAGTGTCGACACATCTTCAAGTGTCGACACTTTCTGGTGTAGACTTAGCTCTTCTAGGTGTCGACACTTCTGCTAAGTGTCGACACTGCTTTTCTGCATACTTCTTCACTGAGTGTCGACACAGCTCCAAGTGTCGACACTTTCTGTCTGGTGTCGACTCTTCTTCTCAGGTGTCGACACAATGACTCCAAGTGTCGACACTGCTTGTCTGGGTGTCGACACAAGCTTTCTCAAGTGTCGACACTTTCCCTCTGGGTGTCGACACATGGACTTAGAAACTTTTAGCTTCAGTCTAGTGAATACCTAACCTGCACAAGTAACTCAAACAAACATCAAATACATTATGATGCATATCATTGAGTTAGGTGAGGCTTCTTCAAATCAGGTACATTTGACCAATGTACCCAACAGATTACTTGAGCCACTTCAGGTTGCTCCCCTCCTAGATATGCAGGATTTATCCCAGACTCTGCAACATTATCATCATCACATAAAGGAGGATAACCAAGAGTGGCTCTGATAGAATTAGAAATCCACTTTGCATGATCAGAGTTGGCTTTGACTAACACCCTCTCCCCCTTTATGACTTCTCTAACCATGTGATCCCTCAGATCATCTTTCTGAAATCTTATTTGTGCATCCAAATAGTTTACTCCATCCTTAAAGTAAGGTTTCAACCTTTGGAATTTGTCAGTTATGATCTTCTGAGAGTCTTGTATTGTAATCTTAACAGCAGTTATTCCCTCTTGGAATGCTTTAACAAAGTCTGCTTTAGCTGTAGCATTAGCTGTATTCTTCCCTGCAGCTATATTCTTCATCTCTATGACAATTACATTGTGTGAAGCAGTCAAATTGTCATTCATCCTGAGCTGGTTCTCCACATCATACCCTTGCTTTAGTGCAATGTCATCCACTTGAGCTTTGATTTTCTCCTGATGAGTAGCTAGATAGACTACTGCATTCCCTCCCTTGTGGAAGCAGTCAGTCATCTCCTTCTTATTTAGATTCATCTCAAATCTAATAGACTTAATGTCGTGGGCCAGATCAAACTGTTATGACTTATGCCCTTCATCCATATATGTCTCTATTGCTTTCCTTTGCTCATCAAGCTTTATTTGCATTGCAACCATCAGAGAACTGTAATCTACAGATGGTGCTGGCTGTGGTGTAGGCTGTGGGGCAATAGTTTGTAAAGCCTTTTTATAAGTTTGGCTTCTTCTCTTAAATACTTGGAATTTCCTCTTTTTTGCTCTGGCAGCCTCCTCATCCTCAGAAGCAGATGTACTAGCTATTTCTACCCTCTCCCTAGGTAGCTCCTCAACATCCTTTGGCTTCTCAGGCTCTTTCCTTGTAGTTTCTTCTAGAATCTCCACTTGCTCCCCCTCAACATGAGCATTCTCCCCCTCAGTAGCAGCACTTTCCTTCTCAAAGTCCGTTTGGTCCAGATTAAGGAAGAGATCTTCCATTGTAAACTCTTGTTGAGGTTGTGGTGGAGAAACTCTTAGCTCATCAACAAAATGATCAGATACTTCTTGAGCTGCAACAGATGTGTCCTCCATGACAACATCTGGGGGTTGACTATCAATCTGAGGTTGCTAATTAACATTATTTAATGAATCAGACAAAACAGTATCCTCTATAGGGAAAACTAAGGTATTGATTTCAGTGAGTACCTCAAGTATGGTGTTTGTAGCTTGTTCACTTTCTAGTGGAGTTGGCTCTTCCACTAGTAGAGGCTCCCCCTGGATAGAATCCTGGTGAAGAGGGCTAGCTTGTGGTAGCTCCCCCTGCCTCTCTACATCATCTTGTATAGCTGGAGACTTTCCAGCAATTCCAGTGTCTTCTTCATCAGGAGTGAAGACAACTTGCTCTTCAGAGCTACTAGATGATTCTTGAGCCACTGAAGCTATCTTCTTCTTCTTCAGGGGTATTTCCTTCTCAGGAGTGGGCAACTCCTTGGTCAAAACCATATCCTATCTTGAGAAGATCCTCATGTCCATCTTCCTCATGTGGTTGATTTTTGATCCTGCAGCTTGACTCATTACCTTTGGTATACTACCAACCAAGTAAAAACTTAGTATCCTACCCAAATTGGGTTTCTTCAGGCTCTCCTTAATCTTCTCAAACACAACTCCAGACCAATCAGTGTTTAGTTGGAAGATTAACCTTGTCATAAGACTGAACATATATGCTGAAATCCTGTCATGTCCTCCAGACTTGCACAGGATCACCATGCCAACAATTTCAGAGAGAAATTTGCCTTGGCTGTTCATCCCCTTCCTGTTGAATATTGATCCAATTTTCATCTTGGAATCCAGTCCACACCATGTTAAAGCTTCTCTGGTCTTGGAAGCAGAAACTTCATCTTCTTCCTTAGTTCTTGGTAGGTTTAGTACCTTTCTGAAACTCTTAGATGTGATCTTCACCTTTTCTCCATGAACCCTAGACTTTATCTTGAGTCCAGATTCATCCACTTTAGCTCCATTCAAGAATTCCAGGACCTCTTTCTTCCATATCTTGGTGGGCTCTGAAACAAGAAAATCTAATCCAGAGTTTGCAACTAGGGTTACCACATCCTTGATCTCTGGTTCTGCGTCATCAAACGCATGCCGCACCAGTTCATAGCCTTCATTCACGTTCTCCTCGAGCTTGGGTGCCATTAGGGTGTGAAGAATTTGAATTGAGAGAAGAGAGGTGTCGACACACAAGTTTGGTCTCGAAACTTTGGTGAGCGTGTCGACAGACAATGTTGAAACCCTATTTATACCTTTCTAGAGTTGAAGATGAAAGGGCGCGCCAATGAACTTAAATTGTGTCGACACTGTTGAAAAGTGTCGACACAGACTTATAATGTCTCGACACCTATGTGTCGACACAAGTTTAGTCAACAGAATATATGTGTCGACACTTGTTTATGTGTCGACACCACTTAGCTCGACACTTAGTCGAGATTTTACTTCACTAATTCTGAGTAAAGCCTAAGTGTTGACACCACCTTGGATGTGTCGACACCTACTCATCATGTGTCGACACTAATTCTCTGAAGTGTCGACACCAACTTCCTAGATGTGTCGACACCTTTTCTCTGAAGTGTCGACACCAATTCTCTGTCTCAACACAGACAACTCTGTGTGTCGACACTATTTTACTTAGCCATTTCTGTAAACTTATTCTAAGTTTATCATACCTAATTCAATTTTAAACCTATTGAATTTGGTTTCTTCTAAAGGCTTAGTATACATGTCAGCTACTTGATTATCTGTATTAACATACTCCAGTGAAATATCTTCTTTTTCTACATGTTCCCTTAGAAAATGATATTTTTATTTCAATGTGTTTAGTTCTACTATGGGAAACAGGATTGTTTGCAATAGATATAGCACTAGTAGAATCACAAAATAGTGGTGTTCTACTTACCTGAATACTATAATCCTCAAGCTGATGTTGTATCCATAGAAGTTGAGCACAACAACTTCCTGCAACCACATATTCTGATTCTGCTGTGGAGATAGCCACACTTGTTTGCTTTTTGCTACTCCATGAAATCAGTCTTCCACCTAGGAATTGACAGGTACCAGTTATACTCGTCCTATCTTCTTTGCAGCCTGCAAAATCTTCATCTGAATAACCTGTTAGTTCAAAGTCCCCATTCCTAGGGTACCAAAGGCCTAGATAAGGAGTGCCCCTAAGATATCTCAGTATTCTTTTGACTGCTGTCAAATGAGACTCTTTAGGGCAAGCTTGGTACCTAGCACAGACACATGTAGCATACATGATATCTGGTCTACTCGCAGTCAAATACAATAGGGATCCAACTATCCCTCTATACAAAGTCTCATCTACAGGTTTCCCTGCATCATCTTTGCTAAGAGACATACTTGACCCCATAGGAGTTTTCATGGTACTGAATGAATCCATACCATACTTCCTTATCAGTTCTAGGGTGAACTTAGACTGGCATATGGATAAACCATTCTCAGTCTGTCTAACATGGAGACCCAAGAAGAACTTAAGTTCCCCCATACTGCTCATCTCAAATTGTCCTTGCATAAGTTTTGCAAACTTCTTGCAAAGACTACTTTCAGTAGACCCAAATATTATGTCATCTACATATATTTGGACTAGTATGATCTTGCCTCTGGATTCCCTAAGGAATAGAGTCTTGTCTATTTTCCCCCTTGTGAATTTATTCTCAATGAGGAAACTAGACAGGGTTTCATACCAAGCCCTAGGGGCTTGTTTTAACCCATACAAAGCCTTCCTAAGTCTATAGACATAATTAGGTTGAGTTGAATCAACAAAACCTGATGGCTGTTCCACATAGACCTCTTCCTTTAGATTACCATTCAGAAAGGCTGACTTAACATCCATTTGGTATACTTTAAATCCTTGAAAGGTTGCATAGGCCAGGAAAACCCTTATGGCTTCCAGTCTGGCTACTAGAGCAAAGGTTTGATCAAAGTCAATACCTTCTTCCTGCCTATATCCCTTAGCAACCAGTCTTGCTTTGTTCTTAATAATTACTCCATGTTCATCCATCTTATTCCTAAAGATCCACTTGGTCCCAATTATGTTGTGATCTTTTGGTTTAGGAACAAGCTCCCATACTTTGCATCTCTTGAACTGATTCAGCTCTTCTTGCATTGCCTCAATCCAATGAGGGTCTAGGATGGCTTCTTCAAACTTCTTTGGCTCTACTTGGGATAGAAAACTGGAGTAGAGTAATAAATGTAGATTTCTACTCCTTGTTTGTACCCCTTGTCTTAGATCACCAATGATTTGATCATCTAGATGATCTCTTAGATGCCTATTAGCTGGAGGCATCCTGGCTTCAGGTTGAACTTCTTCAGTTTCTTCAACTTGCTGCACTCCTTGGACTTCTTCTGCATCAGGTGCCTTCTGCATCAGGTGCATGTATTACTCCCCCTGGACAACAACCACTATCATCTAGATGCTGACTTGCAGTAGATCCTTCTTCAATAGTGAGCTTGTCCATCTTCTTAGTCACATCTGTGGAGCTGCAAATACTTCTAGACAACTCATTGTTAATAAGTCTAGCTTCATCAAATACTACATGTACTGACTCTTCTACAACTTGAGAAGACAAGTTGTAGACCCTATAAGCCTTACTGTTGTTGATGTACCCAACAAAGATCCCCTCTTGGGACTTGGCAGCAAACTTGGTCAAGTAAGACTTACCATTGTTAAGTATATAGCATTTGCAACCAAAGATCCTGAAATAGGATAGGTTTGGTTTTCTGCCTTTCACAATCTCATAGGAGGTCTTATTGTGGCTCTTAGTAATGGTAGCCCTATTAATTACATGGCATGCAGTATTAACTGCCTCAGCCCAGAAATACTCTGGTAGAGATGTGTCACTTAATAGGGTTCTACCAGTCTCAATCAAGGTTCTATTTTTCCTCTCAGCAATGCCATTTTGCTGAGGTGTTCTTGGTGAAGAAAATTCCTGAAATATCCCAAATTCTTCACATAGTTTTGCCATACTATCAGACTGAAATTCAGTACCATGATCACTTCTTATTTTGACCACTGTACTGTCTAACTCATTCTAAATTTGTTTGACAAAGCTATAGAAGATACTAGGTGTTTCAGATTTCTGTCTAAGGAAGAACACCCAGAAAAACCTTGAGTAGTCAACTACAACCACAAAAGTGTAGACCTTCCTACTTAGGTTGTGAACTGGCATACGACCAAAGAGATCCATATGCAAGAGGTATAAACACCTCACATCATCTTTGTTTTCAATGTTATTAAAGGTGGATCTAGTCTGCTTGCCCTTTTGACAAGCTGAACATATTTCATCTTTAATACACTTAACTTGAGGACCATTCCTCACTAACTCTTTGCTAAAGAGTTGACCAATTGTCTTGTAGTTGAGATGGGCTAGCCTCTTGTGCCATTTGACACAATGAGAGACTTTCTCATCAGCTACAAGACACACTGGAGAAGCATTGTTCTCACTTATAATGTCTAGACAATAGACATTTCTTTTTCTATAACCAGTCAAAATGATCTCTTGATCATTTGATCTCTTGATATGACAACCATCTTTGACAAATGATATGTCATATCCTAAATCACTCAATTAACTTATACTAATAAGGTTATGTTTCAAACCTTTAACATAAGCCACTTGAGTAATAATTATATGGGAGCTAGAAATGTTACCAAAACCCTTGATGATTCCTTTTTTAGAACCACCAAAGGTGACTTTAGGACCATCCTTGATTGGTGTGAAGTCCTTTAGCAATCCCCTAGTTCCAGTCATGTGTCTGGAACATCCACTGTCCAAGTACCATATTGGGGCATGACCACTTGGACTCACCTACAAAACAGATTAGTTGACCTTAGAACCCAAAGAATTCTTGGGTCCTTGGTGCTGGTTAGTTTGCCTCTTAACAAAGCTACCTGTAGGTCTTCCAACAGGCAGTTTGCTACTCAACTTGGCACTTGAATTGTGCCAACAGTCTATGGCAAAGTGGCCTACCTTACTACAGCATCAGCACTCAAATCTATTGTACCTTTGCTTAGGTACATCCCAAGCTATTTTATCTACAGCTGGCTTGTTGAGAGCTGGGGCTTTGCCCTTACACTTGGACTTTACAGTCCTAGCAGGGTTAGTAAACCCCAATCCAATTTTACCCTTGTGAGGTATAAACTCATCAATCAAAGGTAGAACAGACTTAGGTTTAGAAAACCTTGCAACTATGTCTCTCTCCTTCTGAATACTAATCTCCAGATTTCTGATTTGATCATTCTTTAATGTTATAGTTCCCATCTGAATAACAGTTATGTTCTTCAGTCTGGCTATTTCATTTAACTTTTGATCAATCAGCTTATCAAAATCAGTTGCAGCCATTTTTAGACTTGCAATCTCCTTAGCCTGACTCTTGGCCAAGGATTTGCTTTTCTTAAATGCTTGCAACAGAACTCTATATTCATTAATCAATTGATGAACATCCCCTTCAGATTCAGATCCACTGGCATCACTTGATGCTGATGTAACTGAATCTGAACTAGGACTAGAAATTGAACTTAAAGAACAATTTTGTACTTGACTAGGTCCAGGCTGATCCTGGATTTTGTCACTTTCTGTTAAGGCCATCAGTCCTTTGCACTGAATGTCCTCTTGCTCATATATAGAGTTCATTATCTGGATGAACTCCTCTTCCTCTTCTTCAGCATACAGTCCTATGTAAGCTTCAGCTTCTGACTCAGTTTCTGAAGAAGACATGTCTGACAGGCCTTTGTCCTTCTTGGCAACAAAAGACCTTTCCTTCTTGCCCTTGAATTGTGTCTTTTTCTTATCAGTAGATTCTTTTCTCTTCTCTGGACAGTCAGCAACAGCATGTCCTTATTTGTTACAACAATAACAAACTATCTTTGAAGATGAAGTTTTATTTGACTTGGGCTTTCTTCTATCATTCTTTGATGACCTCTGTGCTGTGGATGGCTTAGTCCTCCACTGTTTCTTCTTTAGGAACTTCTGAAAGTGTCTTGTGAATGATGAATAATCCTCATCACTTTCACTGCTTTCAGACTTTCTGCTTTCTGAATCATCTGACTCAGTCTCAGCAACCTTTGGAGGTGGATATGGAGACTTACTTTTGTATTTTCTGGTGGCTTCTGTCTTGAATGCCACTGTCCTTTCTTTATGCTCACTTCTTGTAGTCTTCTCCTCTTCTTTCCTTACCATCAACTGCATTTCATAGGATAGCAGTTTTCCAAACAAAGTTGGAGGAGGAATATCTGCTAACTTGGCCATTTCCCTAATGGCATAGATCTTGGTGTCCCAATCCTTTGTTAGGTACCTCAAGAACTTATCATTCAGCTCATAATTGCTGAAATCTCTTCCATAGGACATTAGCTCATTTACTATCATATAGAATTTCTTATAGCATTCTGTTATACTATCAGTCCTGCCTTGCCTGAAACTTTCATATTCCTGGTTTAACAAAGACTTTCTATCCTGTCTCACTTCTTCAGAACCCTCCATATACACTATCAAGGTATCCCACATCTCCTTAGATGTCTCACAATGTATCAAGTTCTGAAAGGTAGCATCATCTATGGCACTCACAATGATATTCTGAGCCCTCTTGTCCATTGTGGCTAGAATTATCTCATCTTTTGTCATTTCAGAGAAGTCCTTAGGTGTTCTCTGATTTGCATCCAGGACTGAAACCTTCATAGGCACATATGGGCCTTCTTTAACTGTGATATATATTCTAGGGTCTGAGGCTTCCATAAATAGTCTCACCCTTTCTTTCCAGATGCCAAAAATCTCTTTTCTGCAAATGGGCAACTTCATGGATCCAAGTTCCTTATGATTCTCTGTTGAACCCATGTTTCTTGATTTTCTTGATTCTGCACTTTACTTATACTGAATCTGCCAACAGGATCTACTCAGACAGTTAAGTCCTTTTTGAGTAACCTCTCACTGATACCACTTGAAAGAAATTGAAAGTCCACCTAGTGTCAGCTATGTGCACCTATGGGGGGGGGGAATAGGTGACGAGTAACACTTTTGCGGAATTTACGAATGTACCTGCACAATAAAAATAAAAAGCACAGCACACAAAATACACAGGCAATTTATAGTGGTTCCCCGACTTGGGTACATCCACTTTCCCCCTTCGACCTATCTCCCAACAAGGGACGACTCGGTCTCTTCTCCAACAGGATTGAAATCCAATCCCTGCACTATCGGAAGGAACCCTTCCACACGTGAGAGTCAACACTCCCACAAAACGGGTTACACCCAACCCTTACAACACGGAACAATCGTTCCTTTACAACAAAAGTAAATATGGAATGTACACGAGATACAAACTTCGTTTGGAGACTACGGTGTTCCTCTTCGTTCGACGACGTGTTCGTGAAGTCAATGAAGAGTCTACAACCTTGGTCTCTCTTGGAGAGGATCTCCCCGGAACCGGCGGCGGCAACACGAGCGGCGGCTAGATTCGGGATCGGCGGCTATGATGATGAGCGCCTGCTGAACTTGGAGATCCAAACTTCGTAGCGAAGCTAGCTTGGTCTTCCAACGGTCACACGAGGATCAGTCATCTGGATCGATTCGGACGGGGGAGTTTTTCCCGGTCAACAAATTGAGAGACAAGAGATCTCTGGATAGACACGTGAGACTCAAGCTTTGCTAAGCTTCTGTCGCCGGAGATCACGAAGGATTCCCGATTGTTGACGGCGACCTACTTGCCCGAGCGCGACGACGGCGGCGGAGAGAATTCGCGATTTTAGGGTTACGTCGCGGCTCGGTTTCTTTCTGCCTGGTTTTACTGTTCAAAATACCCGAATATATATACTGTAGATAACTCCAATATGACCGTTTGTGGGACCCACAATAGAAATCCCTAAATCCCGGTCCAGAAAATTGACAGCTGTAGAATCCGGTTCAGGAACATCCCGAGAAAACGCTAAGTGAAAATCGGCGAGAATCGCAGGTGATTCTCGACGAATCGGCGAGAATCACCAAGTGATTCTCGACGATTCGTCGAGAATCGCTAGTGATTCTCGATGAATCACTTATTGATTCTCAGCGATTTTCACTTGGTATCCATGATCTGCTTAACCACTGGTTCGGCGAGAATCACTAGTGATTCTCGCCGAATCTTACTTGGCACCGTTTTGAGATAGCCAGAAGGGGTCGGCGAGAATCACTAATGATTCTCGTCGATTCGGCGAGAATCACTAGTGATTCTCGCCGAATCGGCGAGAATCACTTGGTGATTCTCGTCGAATTTGCCTTGGACGAATTTTCGTCTTCCACCCAGGAGCTGCTCCTTGACCCATCCATGCTCCTAGTCTTCTCTTGCATATGAACGGCCCTGTACTTGAAAGTAAGTGCACTCCAATAGAGAGAGTACACGTAGGCCAACACACTGATCTGCTCAACGAGGGATTACGTCTTGCAGACCCGTGTATATTGACCTACTGCACCCTGACATTGGTGTGCACTTAGCATGGAGGAGCTGCAAGTACAACTTAAGATGTTTCATCAAATACATTGTGAATTCATCTTAGCTTGACAGGTGGCTTCCTCAAATCCAGGTAATTGTGGATACAATACCCAACAATCTCCCCCTATTTAACGAAGCCAAAACCCTACTAGCTAGGATGAATAACACCTATCAAATAATAAACATAGCATTCAGAAATTAAACATGCAGCACAAGAGAATATATGCAACCAGATCAGGACTTGAGTCATTCACAAATTCAAATATATATACCAATATATATATATACACATATAATCTCAGAATTGTTCATATGATAACAATAATCATTAAATGTTCTTAAGACAAAGTGACAAGCTATAAGTTATTGACTATTTTTCCTTAGCTAAGTCACCCTTAGGATTTTGAGCCAAGTACTTCTTGCTTTGCCTCTCCATGTATTCTTTGGGCTTCGGGTAATACCTAGGAGGAGGAACTTTATCTGCATCCTTGTTGTTTCTGAAAAAGATGTTGCATTTCGCTTCAAACGTTTTGTGCATTTCCCACTCATACTGGCTATATACTTCGTTTCGATTGATCTCTCCTCTTTCTTGCAGCCAGAAGGTGTCTAAGATGATGTTCCTTGAAACTGGACTCCACCTTTCGTTTCGTACATCCTCCTCACTCATTCTGATTCTCTTCTCAGCTAGAGTCTCCTTGGAGGTCCCTTCCTGAACTTTTCTCTTTCCCCTGGCTTTTGCTAAGGCCTCTTGGTCAAACATGCTCCTCAGTTTAGCTTTGGAGAGAGCCCTAGCATCAGCGTCATTTGTGGGAACATCTGCAGCACTTGTACTTAAATCCTCAGCAGCACATACTCCCTCAGCGGCCGTAGATGTCTCAGGAACATGAATACCTGCAGGATTGTCAGGCAGAACGACGCCTAACGTACCTAACGCCTGTTGGAGCATCCACCAGCAGCTCTCATAGACATATTTGCGTGATTGTGCGAAGTGTGTGCTCATGCTTTCTTGAAGCTCGGCCAACTTAGCTATATACTCTTTCTCCCCCTTTTTGGCTTCGACAGCGATGCAGTTTGCATATGAGTGCAGGGAGTCATCAATATGCTTGGTGGTCTTGGAGAATTCAGAGACCAAGGCCTGCTGATTGGCGTTAAGAGTGACCATATTACCGTCAAACTTTTGAATGTTGTTGGCGACAACATGTGCATTCTGATTTACGACAGCAAGAGTATCAGTGTTCTTTTTCAATCCGGCCATAAGGAGTGTGACAGCTTCGCCGGCCGCGGTATACTTTTCTTCAAATTTCTTCTCCATCACGTCCAGTTTATGGTTGATTTCCACCATATTCTTGAGCATGAGCTTTTCAGATGTCATAATCCTGTTCAGCAGTTTATTCTGAGCTTCATCAAAGGAGGCTTTAAGTTCATTCACAATGCCCTGAATGATATTGACAGTGTGAGTGGCTAGCTCATCTCGTAACGGAATAGCCGGAGGCACTTGTGGGCCTTGCATTTCAGCAGACGCATCTGTAGAGCTGGATACAATCACAGTCTCTAATGGAGGAATGCTGGCGGCCTCTGGAGATTTATCTGACTCCCCCTCCACTGGTGCATTCTTTTCAGATGGAGGTTCAACAAGATTCGGACCCTCCAATACTTCATGTCCCTCATTCCCATCTTCCTCTCTGTCATCATCCAAGAAATCATCTATAGCAGCAGCATCCTCTTCCAACTCTTGGTCAGCAGTCCCATGTGCATCAGCTTTGGTTCCTTGAGTGTTTCTGTTCAGGACCTCCTCATCCTCCAGCTCAGGTTCACTTTCTTCATGAATTTCGGCCACCGCATCCCTGGCCACCTGGGAGATGTCAGATATTACCTCAGTATGAGGGGGTAGAGGCTCCCCCTCAATTCCTGCAGTCAAGGTATCAGGAATTTCACCGGGGGTTACTGCTGGAGATACTCCCTGTTGCTCTTCCACTGCAGTCTGCCCAATACGCCTCTCCCATCGATCAAACACACTTGTGTCCATCTTCTTCAAGTAGTGGAGAGGGACACCCTTACTCATGTCGAATTTGTCTCCATTTAGCTGGTTTAGATATAGACTTAAGATGCGGCCAAAACTTGGAGAGCCCAAGGTGTCCTTGATCTTCTCGAACAGCAACTCCCCCCAGTTAAACCTCTTGCGGCAGACGACGGCTATCAGGATCTTGAACATATCCCCTGAGATATGGTCATGAGAGCCTGGCTTGCAGATGAGCACCTTTCCAATAATGTCGGACAGGAGCTTCCCTTCTTCATTCATCTCTTTTCTCTTTATTGACCGAGTTCCTCGTGGGAGACCGCAGAATAGGAGAGTTCTGGTTTTGTCCTCGTCCTCCAGATAGTCCTCATGCTCCGAGCTAGAAAGCTGCAGGTAGCGAGTCAGCTTGCTGGCAGACAGCTTGACCTTTGCCCCAGCCACTTTGCTTTTGTTTACGGAGTCGCCATTTCGGAGTCTTGCGGTAGCGAAGAACTCCAGCACCTCTTTGTCCAGGATTTTGCAAGGGTGCTCCAGGACGAAGGTTAGCCCAGCCTCTTCCAGCATCAGAACGATGTTGCGGAATTCGTCCGAGGCGTGAGAAAACCCAGTTCGAACCAGCTCGCAACCAGAGACCAGCCCAGCAGTTGTCCTTGGGGCCATTGTAGATCTAGAGAGAATCCCTACTCTAAGCGTTAATGAACATTCAAAAATAAAGTGTCACTAGTGAGAGCGTCCAAGTACGGGTGAGGAAGAGGTTACCTAAGGGCTTATACGGAAGTGAGTTGGTGAGCTTCCGGCGAGAACTCTTCCTCGAGCGTCCTTTGGGAAGACCTTCGGTGGATAGGAGAGTTTCCTGCGGGGTTCGGCCTTGCTAGAACCTTGCGAGAACCTTCTCGATTTGACGATGGACCTTGCGAGAACCTACGGGAAGAAGATGGAGAGCCGGATTCGTGTGGCGATGAGCTTCCTGCAGGGTTCGGCGGGAATCAACGGGAGTTTGCGAAGGTGGTGCGACGGGCTTCCTGCGGGTCTCTGCGAGTCGGCGGGAGAGCTCTTGTGGGTTTCGGCAAGTCGGCGGAAGACCTCTTACGGGATATCTGCTACGACGTGAGGCGGGATTCGTGTGGCTTGCTCCTTCGGCGGGATACTTAAGGAAGTTGAATGGTCGGCGAGCTCCTTCGGGGGATTCGGCGGGATTCTGCGGGATTCTTAGTATATAAAGACGAAAGTGAAGGGTTTTCTTTATTAGGAATTGACAGGTTCTAAATTTGAGGATTTTTCGGCGGTTTTCTTAACTAAGTATAAAAATGATACCAAGATTCCGAGTATATAATGGGTCAGCGGGATTTGTCTAATCCGAAATTGAAAGGTTTCTCTACTGGGAATTTTCACGTTAGGAAGCATTGCAACATTTTCGAATTCTTCTGATGTCAAGTCAATATAAGAACGATAAATACATATTTATTGTACAGACAATCTATTTGGATTTGAGCGAGACTTCTCCAAACACTTCTTGATGTCAATTGTGAGTTGTCGAGATTCACAATGGCATATCTTCGTTAATTTTTGAAGTATAAAGGTTTGCATGTATCGATTTAACCTATCCTTAGATGTGCATAGATACACTGATATACAAAGATGTATCTGAATATAAGGATATATATATAGGTAATTGTCAATTGAAAATGACTCAAGTCTTGGAACTGATCATGAGTACCTGGGATTTTGAGAGTCATCGTTTTAGTCCCACAGGTAGATCATATTAGAAGCTCAATGTGAGTATGCTCAAGTAGATATCATATCTGTTATTTCAGACGCTTGTTCCAATTTTGTCTTGAGCCACCTACTGTCTAGTTCCCATCATATTCACGGGAACCTAGACTACCCTGCAAAAAAAAAGAATTACTTTACCTTAGGAACCCAAATCATATTGGGTCCTAGGTTCCTGTTAGCATAAGCACACAACTGCCTTCCTTCAGAAAACCTGTTTGGAAGACTACCTCTATCCCGAGAATGTGGATAAGCCCTTGCCGTGGGTACAGAGGGGTTGTGCCAACAGTCGATGGCAAAGTGTCCCACTTTACCACAGCACCAATATGGGTGAATGTTGTATCGCCGTTTCCGACCTGATCTAGTGACTGATGTAGTCACGGTCCTAGGTCTAAACGGGATAGGGCATGATCTTGTCACAAAAATTCCTCTTCCATCGTGACACGTGGAAGGGTGGAAAGAATGCATGTTGTGAGCGTTATGAGGCCGGGAAGGTGGTGCCATTCTTTCAGGCATCTCCCTTACAGAGGCCCCATGGAACCTGACATCATGGCTTCTATCCTCTCTATCCCGTGTCCTCGAGTGGTGAGAAGTCTTCTGTGAGCTGGGGCATGCAGATCCACACTGTGTTGAGGCAGTGGCAGTGAATACAAAGGGCTCAGAATGAGCCTTAGGTATTTCCTCATGGGTGGCCATGACGGCCCTTGCACTATGGACGTTTCCACATGGGGACAGATCACCCTTGCCGTGACCACGACTATTCCTGTGGTCATACCTGAAGGCATGATGAGTTGCCTTCCTGCTTGGAGTGGGAGGTCGGAATACCGTTTCCCCATTTCTCCACGAATTGATAATCCGGGAGATCCACCCGTTTTCTTGCTTTCTCTTAATGGCATCAACCTTGGAGAAGTTTGATACTATTTTTTTCTCATTCTCCAGACTACTCTCTAGAGCTGAGATCTTAGAGTCCTTGGCCTTGTTGGACGCCAATTGGAGAACCAACAAGACCTTCAGTCGAGCAATCTCTTGAGCTTGCTCCTCAGCAAGTAGGTTGCTTGACTGAAGGGCTCTCTTCAGGGAATCAGCATTTTCTGAAGGAGGGTAGTTCCTGTCTTCAGAAATTTCAAGAGATACGGGGCAGGATGAAGAAGTTACCTGCTGAAAGTCCACCTAGTGTCAGCTATGTGCACCTATGGGGGGGGGGGGGAATAGGTGACGAGTAGCGCTTTTGCGGAATTTACGAACGTACCTGCACAATAAAAATAAAAAGCACAGCACACAGAATACACAGGCAATTTATAGTGGTTCCCCGACTTGGGTACATCCACTTTCCCCCTTCGACCTATCTCCCCAACAAGGTACGACTCGGTCACTTCTCCAACGGGATTGAAATCCAATCCCTGCACTACCGGAAGGAACCCTTCCACACGTGAGAGTCAACACTCCCATAAAACGGGTTGCACCCAACCCTTACAACACGGAACAAAAGTTCCTTTACAACAAAAGTAAATATAGAATGTACACGAGATACAAACTTCGTTTGGAGACTACGGTGTTCCTCTTCGTTCGACGACGTGTTCGTGAAGTCAACGAAAAGTCTACAACCTTGGTCTCTCTTGGAAAGGATCTTCCCGAAACCGGCGGCGGCAATCCGAGCGGCGGCTTGGTTCGGGATCGACGGCAACGACGGTGCGCGGCAGCAGTACTTCTGAGATCCAATCTTCGTTGCAAAGCAAACTAGGTCTACCAACGGTCACTCTAGGATCGGTCGTCTCGATCGATTCGGACGGGGGAGTTTTTCCCAGTCAACAAATCGAGAGACAAGGGATCTCTAGATAGACACGTGAGACTCAAGCTTTGCTAAGCTTCTGTCGCCGGAGATCGGGAAGAAATGCGATCAGCAGCGGCGACGGACTAGCGCGAGCGGCGACGGAGGCGGCGGAGAGATTTCGCGATTTTAGGGTTTGCACTCGCTCGGCTTCTTTCTGTCTAGGTATTCCGTTCAAAATACCCGTGTATAAATACTGTAGATGCTTTCCAAAATGACCGTTGTGGGACCCACAATTTAGTATATTTTGATTGGGGTAAAAAGATACCATCGGGAATTTGCTTCACTTGGAGACCAAGGAAGTAGGATAGTTCACCCATGCTACTCATTTCAAACTTTGAGTGCATCAGGTCAGAAAACCTTTTGCAAAGTTTGGAATCATTAGAGCCAAATATTATATCATCTACATATATTTGGACTAGCAAAATTTTTTTATTTATGATGTCTAATGAACAAGGTTCTATCTACAATGCCTCTAATAAACTTATGCTCTAAAAAAATCTCGCTAAGGTCTCATGCTAAGCTCTTGGAGCTTGATTTAAACCATAAATAGCTTTATGCAACTAAAAAACAAAAGATGGATGAGTTATGGAGATAAAACCTAAAGGTTGTTCAACATAAACTTCCTCTTTTAATTCTCCATTGAGGAATGCACTCTTGACATCCATTTGATATACTTTGAAATTCTTAAATGCTGCATATGCAAGAAAAATCCTAATAGCTTCCAATCTTGCAACAGGGGCAAAGGTCTGGTCATAATCAATGACTTCTTCATGTGAATATCCTTAGGCTACAAATCTTGCTTTGTTCCTTATAATTGATCCTTGTGCATCCAATTTATTCATGAAGACCCATTTAGTTCCACTGTCTGGGTAGTCTTTGGGTTTTGAAACTAAATCCCAAACTCTACACCTCTCAAATTAATTGAGCACCTCTTGCATTGCAATAATCCAGTGGGTATCTTGCTCTACATCTTCTATGGATTGAGGCTCAAGTTGAGAAATGAAGCAAGCATGCATCAAATCTTGGTTGAGTTGATGTCTTATTTGCACACCAGCTGATATGTCTCCAATCACTTAAGATATGAGATGATCTCTAAGTGTGACAAGATCAGCCGGAGGAGTTGGTTGATCAACAGCTTGTGGAATTATTTCCACTTGTGGAATTATGGTTGTTGTAATTAGATAAACTGCTTCAGCACTTTCTTCTTCACTTTCTTCATCAATCTATGAAGAAGGATGAAGTGTAACCTCTTGTGTAAGTTTTAAATCATCCAATTTCTCACACAGATAGGGTACCTACAAAGTGTCTTTGGTAGAAGAATCTTTATCCTTGTAAAACATATTAGCTTCATCAAAAGATATATGTATAGATTTTTCTATTTTTAATGTTGATTTATTAAATACCCTATAAGCTTTGCTGATTTGGGAATATCTAAAGAAAATTCCCTCTGCAGCCTTGGCTTCAAACTTTCTAAGGTGTTTCTTATTATTTTTGTGAATGTAACACTTGCATCCAAATACTTTAAAATAATCTACTTTAGGTTGCTTCCCTATAAGTAATTCATAGGGGGTCTTACCCTTTAGTTTATGAATTAAACTTCTGTTAAGAACATAATTTGTTGTGCTTACAACCTCTGCCCAAAAGGATAGGGGCAAATAAGCATCTGCAAGCAATGTCCTAGCAGATTCAATAAGGGTTCTATTTTTTCTTTCTGCTACCTCATTTTGTTGAGGAGTTCTAGGAACAGAAAAACAATGCATGATACCTTCCTTCTCACAGAATTCTTGCATGAGAAGAGACTCAAACTCAGTTCCATGATCACTTCTGATCAATACAACCTGAGTAGAGTACTCAATCTGTATGCTCTTAAGAAAATCTGTAAGAACTTTAAAGTTATCTGACTTGTTTCTCAGAAAAAACACCCAAGTGAATCTAGAGAAGCCATCAATAATAACTAAAGTGTATGACTTTCCTCCCAAACTTTGTACAGTAATATGGCCAAAAAGGTCCATATGTAGCAAGTACAAAATCCTGGTTAAATCACTTTTGTTAATGGATTTGAAACTATTTTTGGTTTGTTTGCTTAATTGACAAGCCCTGCAGAGTCCTTCCTTCTTGTAAGAACCAAAAGGCAGTCCTCTAATAAGGTTGTCACTAGATAGTTTAGTAATATTCCTAAAGTTTACATGGCCTAGTCTCTTATGCAATAAGTCATTGTTATAAACTAGACTGGGGGTCCCACACGGGTAAAGGCTCGGCCCTGGACGACTGCAGTCTAACACATACCCAACCAAATCTCTGTACAAGGCTCTGAATTCACACACGGGAATGTTGCACGGTAGGTTGTTGAGAGCTGGTCTCGACCCCAGCAGCTCCTTTATCAAACCCTTATTCACGGACCAGATACCCAACTGCAGGGGCGGATCTAAGTATAGTTCAGGGTGGGCAGCTGCCCACCCTAAATTTTGCGAAATGTTCCATAGATTATGGCACACATTAAATTTTTTAATCGCGATTTTCACCCTCCGCCATTCTCGTGCCCTAGCTGCTACCGATCGGTGCCCCCCATTCACCCTCTGCCATTCCCGTGTCGTAGCTCGTCCCGTGCTAGGTGCAGATCGCCAATCGCCAATTGCCATTCCCGTGCTGCTCCCGACGGACCCGACCGGTGCCCCCCATTCACCCTCCGCCATTCCTGTGCGGTATCTTCTTCTTTTTCTTCGATCCCAGTTCGACGAAGATCATCGAACGGAGATCGACGATCTCCGGTTGCCTGTGATCGACGAAAATCGTCGATCTGACTCATATCAACGAAGACCGTCAATCTGAGTTTGACAAAGATTGTCGAACTCAGACAACCGGAGATCGTCGATCCCAGTTTGATGATTGTCGTCGAACTCAGATCGACGATTTTCGTCGATCACAGGCAACTGGAGATCGTCGATCTCCGTTTGACGATCTTCGTCGAACTGGGATCGACGATCTTCTTCTTCTTCTTCACGATCTTCTTCTTCTTCACGATCTTCTTCTTCTTCTTCAGTCCAGAAATTACACATTTCTGGACTGAAATTCTGGACTGAAACTCAGTCCAAAAATCTGATTTCTGGACTGAAATTTCGGTCCAGAAATCTGGACTGATTTCTGGACTGAAATTCCAGTCCAGAAAATCTGATTTCTGGACTGAAATTTTCAGTCCAGAATTCAAATTTCTGGACTGGAATTTCAGTCCAGAATTTAGATTTCTGGACTAAAATTCAGTCCAGAAATTGCTCTTTCAAACTAACAGCTAGGGTTTGAGTGAAATTATACATTTCTGGACTGAAATTCAGTCCAGAAATTAGACCAGATTGCTCAAGGTCACTTTCCCCTGATTTTTTACAGGAGAAATTGGAGTGAAATTGTTGCTGACGAACGGTCCAGATCTTTCTGCAGGAGAAATTTCTTTGATTGTTGTGTGACGGCCATAATCTCTTGGTTGAGGTAACGACGTTCCTCCACTTTACTCTTGTGAAATTTGTCTATGTTTGTGTTGATTTTCTGTGGTGGTAATTTTTTGCTTTAAAAAAAATACGCTCGAGAAGGCTTGGTGAACCTCATTGTTCTTTATTGGGAGAGACCACCCCCTTGCGAAATGTTTGTTTTGGGGGGTTCTCTTTTGGTACAACATCACTCGTTCGGATTGTTTGAGTCCCTTTCGCTTGATCGAACATTGGTTTTATAGCCCTTGGGAGATCTATAGAGGCTTAGCGAACCATCGTTTGGGCAAGTGTTTCTCTCTTGCCCATCATTTTCATTGTGTAGACGTTTGAGCTAATTATTACGGGCTATGGTCATTGTATAGGGAATCTGATCATAACGAGCACACTGAAAGGGGTTTTTTAATTACAAAGATGGATAAGTTTTTTAAGAAACTTCCAATTTCTGAATCAGCTCTTAAGAAAAAATGAATTTGTCAAGATGATTTGGAATCAAATTCAAAGAGGGGTCTGATTGAAACTAATCTGGACAACATAATAGTCATTCCAGGGTTACGAGTTAGATTATCAGATTATAATGTTAATGATAGAGATGAAATTAAAAGAAAATATCTATTGAAAGGGTCATGTCAACCACGACATCATCAATTTCCACAGACAATGTTTGGGAATACACCTAGAAGATTCAATTATGCATGGTTTGAGCAATTTCCTTCTTGGTTGGAATATAGCATAGCAAAAGACGCGACATTTTGTATATTTTGTTATCTTTTTAAGCCTGAAATGGGACAACAATCAGGGGGAGATTCATTTACTATTGATGGCTTTAGAAATTGGAAAGATGGTTTAAGTAGACTTCGAGAACATGTTGGGGGTCCCAATAGTATTCACCATCAGGCTGCAGTGATGTGCACTAACTTAATGAAATCAGGTCAGCATATTGAGGTCCAGTTTCTTAAACAATCGGATCTCGCTAGACAAGAGCATAAAACACGTCTAACTGCATCAGTTGATTGCATTCGATTTTTAATACAACAGGGCTTAGAATTACGTGGTAATGATGAATCAGATTCTTCAACAAATCGAGGAAATTTTCTCGAGCTTTTAAGATTTCTTGGAGATCATAATGAAGAGGTGAAAAAAGTGATTTTGCATAACACGCCAGAAAATAACAAGTTAACTGCTCCGGAAATTCAAAAATATATTATCAATACAATGGCAGTTGAGACAATAAATTGTATTAAAATGGATATTGGAGATGTTTTTTTTTTCTATACTGATAGATGAGTCACGAGATATATCTATTAAAGAGCAAATGGTTATTGATTTGCGCTATGTTAACAGTGAAGGGCAGGTAATTGAACGCTTTCTTGGAATTATGCATGTAATGGATACATCAGCCCATTCTCTTAAAGAAGCATTAGAAGAATTCTTTTTATATCATGGATTCAGCATTTCAAAATTACGAGGACAAGGATATGATGGTGCAAGTAATATGCGAGGGGAGTTTAATGGACTTAAAGCTCTAATTATGAAAGAGAACCCATCTGCATTTTATGTTCATTGTTTTGCACATCAACTTCAATTATCGTTAGTAGCAGTTGCAAAAAATCATGTTCAAGTTGCTTGGCTTTTTGAATTGGCTGTCACTTTGACCAATATAATCAATGTCTCATGTAAGCGTCAAGAACGTTACGCGAGTCTCAATTTATTAAGATTGTTGAAGGCTTGCAAAAAGGTGAACTTTTAAGTGGTACTGGTTTAAACCAAGAAAGGGCTTTAAAAAGATCAGGTGATACTAGGTGGGGATCACATTATGGTTCATTGCTTAACATAATTATGATGTTTTCCTCCATTATCGATGTTCTCGAGATTGTTGAAAAAGATCGACATTCATGTTCTGATCATAAAACAACGACCTTTTCATTATTAGATTCACTACAATCATTTGATTTCATAATTGTTTTATTTTTGATAAGAGATATAATGGGAATAACAAATACTCTATCACAGGCATTGCAACGTAAAGACCAAGATATTTGTAATGTCATGCATTTAGTGCAAATTTCTAAACAAAGGTTGCAGGATAAATGAGATAAAGGTTGGACAGAATTATTTGATAAAGTTTTTTTATTCTGTAATAATTACAAAATTAGTATTCCAGATATGAATATTTTATATGTTGCAAGAGGCCGATCAAGAAGAAGGGTTCTAGAAATGACAAATTTACATCATTATCGAGTTGAGATATTTTACAATGTGATAGATATGCAGCTTCAAGAATTGAATACCCGATTTACGGAGAGAAATATAGAATTACTTCTTTGTGTTGCATGTTTGAGGCCGAATAATTCATTTTCTGCATTTGATAAGCAAAAATTAAGACGACTTGCTGAGTTTTATCCATCTGAATTTTCAAATTTAGATATTATGGAACTGAATTGTCAGTTGGAAACTTATGTTTATAATGTTCGGGCTGATAGTGATTTTGCACAAGTAAATGGAATTGGTGATCTTGCAGTAAAGATGGTTGAGAAAAAGAAGGATATTTTATATCCCTTGGTTTATTTGCTCCTGAAATTATCATTGGTTTTACCAGTTGCAACAGCTACAGTTGAGCGGGCATTTTCTGCAATGAATATCGTGAAAAACGTCTGCATAATCGGATGGGAGACTCAATGATGAATGATTGCTTGGTTATATATATTTAAAGAGATAGATTCAAAAGTATTGATAATGAGACTATCATCAAACGCTTTCAAAATATGAAAAGTCGACGTGGTCAACTATGAAAGGTAATGTTATGTGTTTTTAATTTTAATTTAGTTGAAATATTCTTATATATTCATATGTTATTTTTCTTGTATTAATACAGTTATTTGAATAATTTAAGTTATTTTTTAACTACATTATGAAATGAGTCTGCCCACCCTGACATTATTTTCTGGCTGCAGTGCAGTTGGGTATCTAGTCCCTAAATAAGGGTTTTGTTGGGTACATTGGTCTAAATGTACCTGATTTGAAGAAGCCTCACCCTACTCAATGATATACATCAAAATGTATTTGATGTGTTTTGAGTTTACTTGTGCAGGTTAAGTATTTACAGGAAAGAAGAAAAAGTTTCTAAGTCCATATGTCGACACCCAGAGGGAAAGTGTCGACACTTAAGAAGACTTGTGTCGATACCCAGGCAAGCAGTGTCGACACTTGGAGTCATTGTGTCGACACCAGGGATGCAGAGTCGACATCAGACAGAAAGTGTCGACACAAGGAGCTGTGTCGACACTCAATGAAGAAAAGTGCAGTGAAGCAGTGTCGACACTTAACAGTTGTGTCGACACCCTGAGGAACTGTGTCTACATCAGAAAGTGTCGACACTTGGAGGCTGTGTTGACACTCAGCAAAAGTCAGCAGAGACTAAGTATAAGTGTCGACACCCAGAGCAATGTGTCGACACACAGCAGAAGAGTCAACACTTGAAGAAAGTGTCGACACAAGAAAGAATGTGTTGACACTCAGCTGAAGACTCAACACTTGAAGAAAGTGTCGACATAAGGAGCTGTGTCGACACTTAGCAAAGTTCAAGAATATTCTAAGTACAAGTGTCGACACAAAGGAGATGTGTCGACACTCATCAAAAGTCTCAACAGAAGAAGAATGTGTCGACACAAGGAGCTGTGTCGACACTCAGCAAGTATCAACACTGAAGACATGTGTCGACACCAAGAAGAAGTGTCGACACTTAACAAGTTCAACACATGAAGATGTGTCGACACAAAGGAGTTGTGTCGACACTTAGAAGAATACAACAAAGTGCTGAAAAACAAAGTGTTGTGTCGACACTCAATATCAGTGTCGACACATGAAGAAGAAGCAGTGTCGAGATATAAAATCTACAACACAAGGAGTTGTGTCGACACCAAGTAGGCTAGTGTCGACACTTAGTCAACTTGTGTCGACACTTAGTCTATAAGTGTCGACACTTAAAGACAGATAGTCTCGACACTTTCAGACAGTTACAGAATTTTCAAGAACTGACTGGATGACTTGACAGCTGCCATTCCAGCCGGTCTACTGCACCTGTCAGAGTTGTCAGAAATTAGTTATGAACCGGACCAGCCGGTTACCATGAAGAAGGCCTATAAATAGGCTTACACTGTCTACAGAAACAGAGGATTGAACACAAGTTCAAGTGATCATTAACAAGAAGAAGATCTAGCTATTCCTTGAAGAATCTAGTGAAGATCTAAGAAGTTGGAGAGAGAGAGCTCCATCCAAGAAGTCAGCCATTGGAACCAGACTGAGAAGAAGGATTCAGACTTTGTTCTGAATCTTAAGCAGCAGAGATCAAAGATCAACTGCAGAAGAGATCAATCTTATTGTGTTCTATATTCAAGAAGCTTTGAAGAAAGCCAAGTCAGTTTGATCTCAACTGAGTTCTTCCAAGAACTCATCAAGAAACTCACAACTCTTCTCTCTTTTCACTGAGTTGTAGAGATTACATTTTTGTATTCATATTTTCTTGTAGGATCCTTAGGGATCTGAGTTTGTAAGCCTGTAATTATAAAGACTGAGTGTAGGGCTTGAGTGCCTGAGTGTAGGAGAGTTGTATCTCTGACTGTAGGCCTGTTGTGGCTGAGTGTAGGCCTTGGTGGCTGAGTGTAGGCCTTGGTGGCTGAGTGTAGGCTTTGTGAAGAAGCTGAGTTGTAGGGCCTTGGGCCTGAGCTGTAGGAACCTGTTTTGGGGTTCTGAGATAGTGGAGGAGTTTGGCCGAATCTAGTACACTCCTAGATAGGCGAAGGGGGAAAGTGGATGTACCCAAACCTTGGGGAACCACTATAAATCTGAGTGTCTACTGTGTGCTTGTGGAATTCTATGATTGCTGATTGTGTACTGTGATAAAGTAGATATAATTCTGTGTTATAATCTGAATTCTGCCTAAAAAGTTAAAAATATTTAAGTCACCTATTCACCCCCCCCCCCTCTAGGTGATTAGGTACAATATCTTTCAAGTGGTATCAGAGGGAGGTTCACTCAAAAAAGGACATAACTGTCTGAGTAGATCCTGTTGGCAGATTCAGTCTACGTAAATTATAGAATCAAGAAAATCAAGAACCATGGGTTCCACTGAGAATCATAAGGAATTGGGATCTATGAAGCTACCCATATGTAGAAAAGAGATCTTTGGTATCTGGAAGGAAAGGGTGAGACTGTTTATGGAAGCCTCAGACCCTAAGATTTATATCACAATGAAAGAAGGGTCATATGTGCCCATGAAGGTTTCAGTCTTAGATGCAAATCAGAGAACACCTAAGGATTTCTCTGAAATGACAAAGGTTGAGATTGTTCTAGCCACAATGGACAAAAGGGCTCAGAACATCATTGTGAGTGCTATAGATGATGCTACCTTTCAGAATCTCATACACTGCAAGACATCCAAGGAAATGTGGGATACTCTTATTGTGTACATGGAGGGTTCTGAAGAAGTGAGGCAAGACAAAATCTTTGCTAAACCAAGAATATGAAAGCTGTAGACAAGGTAGATCTGATAGCATAACTGAATGCTATAAAAAGTTCTATAGGATTGTGAATGAGCTTATGTCCTATGGCAGAGAGTTCAGTAATTATGAGCTTAATGATAAGTTCTTAAGGTCCATTACAAAAGATTGGGACACCAAGATCTGTGCCATTAGGGAAATGGCAAAGTTAGCAGAAATTCCTCCACCAACACTGTTTGGCAAACTGCTGTCCTATGAAATACAATTGATGGTGAGGAAAGAAGAGGAGAAATCTACAAGAAGTGAACATAAAGAAAGGACAGTGGCATTTAAAACAGAAGCCCCCAGAAAGTACAGAAGTAAGTCACCAACTCCACCAGCAAAAGTAGCTGAAACTGAGTCAGATGAGTCAGCAAGAAGAAAGTCTGAAAGCAGTGAAAGTGATGAGGACTTTGCTGCCTTTACAAGACATTTTCAGAAGTTCTTAAAGAAAAAATAGTGGAGGAAAAGGCCATCTACTTCACAGGGTAAAGAAGAGTATTATCAGAATAAAAAGTCTTAAAAGAAAGATAGGAAAAAGACCAAGTCTAGCAAAGCAACTCTTTCAAAAATTATATGATATTGTTGTAATAGACAAGGACATGTTGTTGCAGACTGTCCAGAGAAAAGGAAGGAGTCTAATGACAAGAAAAAGACTCAATACAAGGGCAAGAAGGAAAAGTCTTTTGTTGCCAAAAAGGAAAAGAGCCTGTCAGACATTTCTTCATCAGAAACTGAGTCAGATGCTGAAGCATATATAGGACTGTTTGCTGAGAAAGAAGAAGAAGAGTTCATCCAGATCATGAACTCTATATATGAACAAGAGGACAGTCAGTGCCAAGTACTGATGGCATTGATAGAAAGTGACAAAATCCTGGAGCAGCCAGGACCTAGTAAGGTACAACTTTGTTCTTTAAGTTCAATTTCTTGTGCTAGTTCAAAATCAGATTCATCATCATCAAGTGATGAGAGTGCATCTGAGTCTGAAGAGGATATTCATCAATTGATAGATGAATATAAAGTTCTGTTGCAAGCATTCAAGAAATGCAAATCCTTGGCCAAGAGTCAAGCTAAGGAGATTGCAAGTCTCAAAATGGCTGCAACTGATTATGAGAAGATGTTTGATCAAAAGCTAAATGAGATAGACAGACTGAAGCACATAACTGTGATTCAGATGGGGACTATAACATATAAGAATGATCAAATCAAGAGTCTGGAGATTAGTCTTCAGAAGGAGAGAGATTTAAATGTTAGGTTTTCTAAACCTAAGTCAGTTCTACCTTTAATTGATGAATTTGTTCATCACAAAGGTAAAGCTGGACTGGGATTTAGTAAACCTGCAAGGACTATCAAGTCCAAGTCCAAGGGCAAAGCCCCAACACTCAACAAGCCAGTTGTAGATAAAATAGCTAAGACTGTACCTAAGCAAAGGTACAATAGGTTTGAGTGTTGGTGCTGTGGCAAGATAGGCCACTTTGCCATAGACTGTCGGCACAATGCTAGTGCCAAAGTGAGTAGCAAACTGCCTGTTGGAAAACCTACAGGTAGCTTTTTTTAGGAAGCAAACTAACCAGTACCAAGGACCCAAGAATTCTTTGGGTTCTAAGGTTCACTAATCTGTTTTGCAGGTAAGTCCAAGTGGCCATGCCCCAATATGGTACTTGGACAGTGGATGTTCCAGACATATGACTGGAACAAGGGGATTGCTAAAGGACTTCACTCCAATCAAAGATGGTCCAAAAGTCACCTTTGGTGGTTCTGAAAAAGGAATCATCAAGGGATTTGGTAACATTTCTAGCTCCCATATAACTATTACTCAAGTGGCCTATGTTAAAGGTTTGAAACATAACCTTATTAGTATAAGTCAATTGAGTGATGTAGGATATGACATCTCATTTGTGAAAGATGGTTGTCATATCAGGAAGTCAAATGATCAAGAGATCATTTTGACAGGTTATAGAAAAAGGAATGTCTATTGCCTAGACATTATGTGTTAGACCAATGGTTCTCAAGTGTGTCTTGTAGCTGATGAGAAAGTCTCTCATTGTGTCAAATGGCATAAGAGGCTAGCCCATCTAAATTACAAGACAATTGGCCAACTCTTTAGCAAAGAGTTAGTGAGGAATGGTCCTCAAGTTAAGTGTATTAAAGATGGTATTTGCTCAGCTTGTCAAAAGGGCAAGCACACTAGATCCACCTTTAGAAGCATTGAAAACAAAGATGCTGTGAGGTGTTTATACCTCTTGCATATGGATCTCTTTGGTCCAATGGCAGTTCACAGCCTAGGTAGGAAGGTGTATACCTTTGTAGTTGTAGATGACTACTCAAGGTTTTCCTGGGTGTTCTTCCTTAGACAGAAATCTGAAACACCTAGTGTCTTCTATAGCTTTGTCAAACAAATTCAGAATGAACTAGATAGTATAGTGGTCAAAATAAGAAGTGACCATGGTACTGAATTTCAGTCTGATAGTATGGCAAAACTAAGTGAAGAATTTGGGATATTTCAAGAGTTTTCTTCACCAAGAATACCTCAGCAAAATGGCATTGTTGAGA
The DNA here is from genome assembly GCA_039583875.1 of Platanthera guangdongensis. Taxonomy (NCBI): domain Eukaryota; kingdom Viridiplantae; phylum Streptophyta; class Magnoliopsida; order Asparagales; family Orchidaceae; genus Platanthera; species Platanthera guangdongensis. The sequence continues at coordinate 110,678,649 of CM077157.1, read as the reverse complement.
GGAAAAATAGAACCTTGATCGAGGCTGGTAGGACCCTATTAAGTGATACATCACTACCAGAATATTTCTGGGCTGAAGCAGTTAATACTGCATGCCATGTTATTAATAGGGCTACCATTACTAAAAGCCTCAACAAGACCCCCTATGAGGTTGTGAAAGGCAGGAAACCAAACCTATCCTACTTCAGGATCTTTGGTTGTAAGTGCTTTATACTTAACAATGGAAAGTCTTACTTGACTAAGTTTGCTGTCAAGTCCCAAGAGGGGATCTTTGTTGGGTACAACAACAATAGTAAGGCTTATAGAGTCTATAACTTGTCTACTCAAGTTGTAGAAGAGTCTGTACATGTAGTATTTGATGAAACTAGACTTATTAACAATGAGTTGTCTAGTAGTATATGCAGCTCCACAGGTATAACTAAGAAGATGGACAAGCTCACTATAGAAGATGAACCTACTGCAAGGCAGCAAGTAGAAGATAGTGGCTGCTGTCCAGGGGGAGTACAACATGTACCTAATGTAGAAGAAGTCCAAGGAGTGCAGCAAGATGAAGAAGTTGAAGAAGTTCAACCTGAAGCCAGGATGCCTCCAGCCAATAGGCATCTTAGAGATCATCCAGCAGATCAAATCATTGGTGATCCAAGACAAGGGGTACAAACAAGGAGCAGAAATCTAAATGCAGTGCTCTTCTCCAGTTTTCTATCCCAAGTTGAACCAAAGAAGTTTGAAGAAGCCATCCTAGACCCTCATTGGATTGAGGCAATGCAAGAAGAGCTGAATCAGTTCAAGAGGTGCAAGGTCTGGGAACTTGTTCCTAAACCTAAAGACCACAATATAATAGGAACCAAGTGGATCTTTAGGAACAAGATGGATGAACATGGAGTCATCATTAAGAACAAAGCAAGATTGGTTGCTAAAGGATATAGGCAGGAAGAAGGTATTGACTTTGATCAAACCTTTGCTCCAGTAGCCAGACTGGAAGCCATAAGGATGTTCCTGGCCTATGCAACCTTTCAAGGATTTAAAGTTTACCAAATGGATGTAAAGTCAGCCTTTCTGAATGGTAATCTAAAAGAGGAAGTCTATGTGGAACAGCCATCAGGTTTTGTTGATTCAACTCAACCTAATCATGTCTATAAACTTAGGAAAGCATTGTATGGGTTAAAGCAAGCCCCTAAGGCTTGGTATGAAACCCTGTCTAGTTTCCTCATTGAGAATAAGTTCACAAGGGGGAAAATAGACAAGACTCTATTCCTTAGGGAATCCAGAGGCAAAGTAATACTAGTCCAAATATATGTAGATGACATAATATTTGGGTCTACTGAAAGTAGTCTTTGCAAAAAGTTTGCAAAACTTATGCAAGGACAATTTGAGATGAGTAGTATGGGGGAACTTAAGTTCTTCTTGAGTCTCCAAGTTAGACAGACTGAGAATGGTTTATCCATATGCCAGTCTAAGTTCACCCTAGAACTCATAAGGAAGTATGGTATGGATTCATCCAGTACCATGAAGACTCCTATGGGGTCAAGTATGTCTCTTAGCAAAGATGATGCAGGGAAACCTGTATATGAGACTTTGTATAGAGGGATAGTTGGCTCCCTATTATATTTGACTACAAGTAGACCAGATATCATGTATGCTACATGTGTCTGTGCAAGGTATCAAGCATGCCCTAAAGAGTCTCATATGACAGCAGTCAAAAGAATATTGAGATATCTAAAGGGCACTCCTTATCTAGGCCTCTGGTACCCTAGGAATGGGGATTTTGAACTAACAGGTTATTCAGATGCAGACTTTGCAGGATGCAAAGAAGACAGAAAAAGCACAACTGGAACCTGTCAATTCCTAGGTGGAAGACTGATTTCATGGAGTAGCAAAAAGCAAACAAGTGTGGCTATCTCCACTGCAGAATCAGAATATGTGGCTGCAGGAAGTTGCTGTGCTCAACTTCTATGGATACAACATCAGCTTGAGGACTATGGAATGCAGGTAAGTAGAACTCCACTCTTTTGTGATTCTACTAGTGCTATATCAATTGCAAACAATCCTGTTTCCTATAGTAGAACTAAACATATTGAAATAAAATATCATTTTCTTAGAGAACATGTAGAAAAAGAAGATATTTTATTGGAATATGTTAGAACAGATAATCAACTAGCTGATATGTATACTAAGCCCCTAGAAGAAACAAAGTTCAATAGGTTTAAAATTGAACTAGGTATGATAAACTTAGAATTAGTTTATAGAAATGGCTAAGTAAAATGGTGTCGACACACAAAGATATCTGTGTCGACACAGAAAAGTGGTGTCGGCACTTCAGGGAAAAGGTGTCGACACATCTAGGAAGTTGGTGTCGACACTTCAGAAAATTAGTGTCGACACATGATAAGTAGGTGTCGACACATCCAAGGTGGTGTCGACACTTTGTGTTTACTCAGAATTATCTAAGTAAAGTCTCGACTAAATGTCGAGTTGAGTGGTGTCGACACATAAACAAGTGTCGACACATATTATCTATCGACTAAACTTGTGTCGACACAGTGTGTCGAGACATTATAAGTCAGTGTCGACACTTTCCCACAGTGTCGACACAACTTATGTTAGTTAACCCGCCTTTTCATCTTCAAACCTAGAAAGGTATAAATAGGATTTTGCCTTTGTCTGTCGACACGCTTTCAAAAGTTTCGAGACCAAACTTGTGTGTCGACACCTCTCTTCTCTCAGTTCAAATTCTTCAAACCCTAATGGCGCCAAAGCTCGAGGAGAACGTCAATGAAGGCTATGAACTGGTGCGCGACGCGTTTGGTGATGCAGACCCGGAGATCAAGACTATAGTAACCCTAGTTGCAGACTCAGGGTTAGAATTTCTTGTTTCTGAGCCGACTAAGATCTGGAAGAAAGAAGTACTGGAATTCCTCAATGGAGCTAAAGTAGACGAATCTGGATTCAAGATCAAGTCTAGGGTCCATGGAGAAAAAGTGAAGGTTTCACCAAAAAGTTTGAGGAAAGTACTACAGCTACTAAGAACTAAGGAAGACGATGAAGTATCTGCTTCTAAGACCAGAGATGCATTGACTTGGTGTGGTCTGGATTCAAAGATGAAAATTGGATCTGTGTTTAATAGGAAAGGCATGAACAACCAGGGAAAATTTCTATCAGAAATTGTTGGAAAAGTAATCTTGAGTAAGCCTGGAGGGCATGATAGGGTCTCAGCCCATATGTTCAACCTTATGACAAGGATAATCTTCACAGTGAACACAGATTGGTGAGTTGTTGTCTTTGAAAAGATCAAGAAAAGCCTGAAGAAACCCAATTTGGGTAGAATCATAAGTCTACCCAAATGAGAAAGATGGACATGAGGATCTTCTCCAGATGGGACAGAGTTTTAACTAAGGAGATGCCTACTCCTGAGAAAGTAACACCACTAAAGAAGAAGAAGAAAACTGCCCCAGTGGCTCAAGAGTCAACTAGCAGCTCTGAGGAACAAGTGGTCTTCACACCTGATGAAGAAGAGACTGGAACTGTTGAGAAGTCTCCAGCTCAACCTGATGCTGCAGAGAGGCAGGGGGAGCTACCACAAGCTAGCCCCTTACACCAGGATCAAATCCAGGGGGAGCCTCTAGTTGTGGAAGAACCAACTCCTCTTGAGAGTGAGCAAGCTACAAACATCATCCTTGAGCAAACTCAGCTGGATAGCCAACTCCCAGATGTTGTCATGGAAGACACATTTGTTGAAGTTCAAGTTGTATCTGATCTAGTGGTAGATGAGCCAAGAGTTTCTCCAGCCCATTCTCCACAAGAATTTATTATAGAAGATCTCTTCCTCAATCTAGATCAAGCAGATCTTGACAAGGAAACTGCTGCTGCTGAGGGGGAGAATGCTCCAGTTGAGGGGGAGCAAGTGCAAATTCTGGAAGAACCTGCAAGGCAAGAACCTGAGAAGGCACCAGAAGTGCAGAAGGAGTTACCTCCAAGCCCTAAGGAGAGGGTAGAAATAGCCAGCACCTCAGCTTCTGAAGATGAGGAGGCAACAAGGGCTAAGAAAAGGAAGTTTCAAGTTTTCAAAAGAAGAAGTCAGAATTATAAGAAGGCATTGCAAACCATAGCACCACAGCCAGCACTACAGCCAACTCCATCAGTAGATTACAGTGCTCTAATGATTGCTATGCAAATTAAGCTGGATGAGCACAGGAAAGCCATTGAAACCTATGTGGATGAGGGGCACAAGTCTCTAAAATTTGATCTAGCCCAAGATATAAAGTCTATAAGATTTGAAATGAATCTTAGTAAGAAGGAGATGACAGACTGCTTCCACAAGGGAGGGAATGCAGTGGTATACTTAGCAACTCATCAAGAAAAGATAAAAGCTCAAGTAGATGACATTGCACTGAAGCAAGGATATGTTCTTGAGAACTAGATCAGAATGAATGATAACTTAACTGCTTCCCATAATGCAATTGTCACAGAAATGAAAAACATAGTTGCTGGACTGACAACTTCTATTGCTACTGCTAAGGAAGATTTTGATAAAGCACTGCAAGAGAGCTTAACTGCTGTTACAACTGCAATTCAAGACTCTCAGAAGTTGATAACTGACAAACTCCAAAGGTTGAAACCTTTCTTTAAAGATGGAGTCAACTATTTGGATAACCAAGTGAGATTTCAGAAAGATGATGTCAGAGATCACATAGAAAGAGAAGTCATAAAGGGGGAGAGGGTATTAGTCAAAGCTAGCTCTGATCATGCTAAGTGGATTTCTAATTCTATCAGAGCTACTTTGGGTTATCCTCCTCTTTGTGATGATGACAATGTTGCAGAATCTGGAATACATCCTGCATATCTAGGAGGGGAGCAACCAGAAGTGGCTCAAGTAATATACCCTCCTCCAGATTTTGATATGGTTCAAGCTGATATATAATCAATGTATAGCCGACCTGGGGGTCAGCCAAATGTCATCATAGAGAAGATGTCAGACTGTCTAAAAAGAGGTTCAGGGAACAAGCTGAACAAAGACCTAACTTTGAGCAGTGGAGCCCCACTTCAAGAAACATTATCTTAACTGCATGGAAAGCTGCAAAAGATAACATTCAAGACGGAAATAAATGGTTTTCTGAATTGGAATGGAGGAAACATGAGACAAGGCAAGAAGCAATAGTGCAATATAGAAGGAAGGCCAAGATGGGAAAGCTACCTCCTACTGCCCAGGAGCCTAGCAAGTACTTTCCCAAGCCATATCATTATTTTGAAAGGCAAAAGATTAAAGCTGAGGAGCTAAAGAAGAAGGAGCTGAAAGGGAAGAAACCTGTTGATACTGAAGCAGCTGAAGCTCATATGCAAGCCAAGATACAGTCTGGAAAAGGAATAGTAATTAAGGAGGCTGAACAAAAATAGAATAGAATTTTATTCAGTTTACAATTGTAATCTTGTGTTTTTTTTTAAACACCATGTAAAACTTTTGTATAATGAATATTACAAAGTTGTGAGAACAATATGATGTGTTTTAAATCTATTTCATAATTGTTCTGAGATGCTATCTGTGTATACATGTCTTGTTTAATACATGTTTATGTTTGCCCTGTAATATAATACTGCTTTACATCATACTATGATTTTATTCTGTACGGTGTATATCATTGACTAAGGGTTATGACTTCTCCAAATAGGGGGAGATTGTTGGGTACATTGGTCTAAATATACCTGATTTAAAGAAGCCTCACCCTACTCAATGATATACATCAAAATGTATTTGATGTGTTTTGAGTTTACTTGTGCAGGTTAAGTATTTACAGGAAAGAAAAAAAAGTTTCTAAGTCCATGTGTCGACACCCAGAGGGAAAGTGTCGACACTTAAGAAGACTTGTGTCGACACCCAGGCAAGCAGTGTCGACACTTGGAGTCATTGTGTCGACACCAGGGATGTAGAGTCGACATCAGACAGAAAGTGTCGACACAAGGAGCTGTGTCGACACTCAATGAAGAAAAGTGCAGTGAAGCAATGTCGACACTTAACAGTTGTGTCGACACCCTGAGGAACTGTGTCTACATCAGAAAGTGTCGACACTTGGAGGCTGTGTCGACACTCAGCAAAAGTCAGCAGAGACTAAGTATAAGTGTCGACACCCAGAGCAATGTGTCGACACACAGCAGAAGAGTCAACACTTGAAGAAAGTGTCGACACAAGAAAGAATGTGTCGACACTCAGCTGAAGACTCAACACTTGAAGAAAGTGTCGACACAAGGAGCTGTGTCGACACTTAGTAAAGTTCAAGAATATTCTAAGTACAAGTGTCGACACAAAGGAGATGTGTCGACACTCAGCAAAAGTCTCAACAGAAGAAGATTGTGTCGACACAAGGAGCTGTGTTGACACTCAGCAAGTATCAACACTGAAGACATGTGTCGACACCAAGAAGAACTGTCGACACTTAACAAGTTCAACACATGAAGATGTGTCGACACAAAGGTGTTGTGTCGACACTTAGAAGAATACAACAAAGTGCTGAAGAACAAAGTGTTGTGTCGACACTCAATATCAGTGTCGACACATGAAGAAGAAGCAGTGTCGCGATATAAAATCTACAACACAAGGAGTTGTGTCGACACCAAGTAGGCTAGTGTCGACACTTAGTCAACTTGTGTCGACACTTAGTCTATAAGTGTCGACACTTAAAGACAGACAGTCTCGACACTTTCAGACAGTTACAGAATTTTCAAGAACTGACTGGATGACTTGACAGCTGCCATTCCAGCCGATCTACTGTACCTGTCAGAGTTATCAGAAATCAATTATGAACCGGACCAGCCGGTTACCATGAAGAAGGCCTATAAATAGGCTTACACTGTCTACAGAAACAGAGGATTGAACACAAGTTCAAGTGATCATTAACAAGAAGAAGATCTAGCTATTCCTTGAAGAATCTAGTGAAGATCTAAGAAGTTGGAGAGAGAGAGCTCCATCCAAGAAGTCAGCCATTGGAACCAGGCTGAGAAGAAGGATTCAGACTTTGTTCTGAATCTTAAGCAGCAGAGATCAAGGTTCAACTGCAGAAGAGATCAATCTTATTGTGTTCTATATTCAAGAAGCTTTGAAGAAAGCCAAGTCAGTTTGATCTCAACTGAGTTCTTCCAAGAACTCATCAAGAAACTCACAACTCTTCTCTCTTTTCACTGAGTTGTAGAGATTACATTTTTGTATTCATATTTTCTTGTAGGATCCTTAGGGATCTGAGTTTGTAAGCCTGTAATTATAAAGGCTGAGTGTAGGGCTTGAGTTCCTGAGTGTAGGAGAGTTGTATCTCTGAGTGTAGGCCTGTTGTGGCTGAGTGTAGGCCTTGGTGGCTGAGTGTAGGCCTTGGTGGCTGAGTGTAGGCTTTGTGAAGAAGCTGAGTTATAGGGACTTGGGCCTGAGCTGTAGGAACCTGTTTTGGGGTTCTGAGATAGTGGAGGAGTTTGGCCGAATCTAGTACACTGCTAGATAGGCGAAGGGGGAAAGTGGATGTACCCAAATCTTGGGGAACCACTATAAATCTGAGTGTCTACTGTGTGCTTGTGGAATTCTGTGATTGCTGATTATGTGTTGTGATAAAGTAGATATAATTCTGTGTTATAATCTGAATTCTGCCTAAAAAGTTAAAAAGATTTAAGTCACCTATTCACCCCCCCCCCCTCTAGGTGATTAGGTACAATATCTTTCAAGTGGTATCAGAGGGAGGTTCACTCAAAAAAAGGACATAACTTTCTGAGTAGATCCTGTTGGCAGATTCAGTCTAAGTAAATTACAGAATCAAGAAAATCAAGAACCATGGGTTCCACTGAGAATCATAAGGAATTGGGATCTATGAAGCTACCCATATGTAGAAAAGAGATCTTTGGTATCTGGAAGGAAAGGGTGAGACTGTTTATGGAAGCCTCAGACCCTAGGATTTATATCACAGTGAAAGAAGGGTCATATGTGCCCATGAATGTTTCAGTCTTAGATGCAAATCAGAGAACACCTAAGGATTTCTCTGAAATGACAAAGGATGAGATTGTTCTAGCCACAATGGACAAAAGGGCTCAAAACATCATTGTGAATGCTATAGATGATGCTACCTTTCAGAATCTCATACACTGCAAGACATCCAAGGAAATGTGGGATACTCTTATTGTGTACATGGAGGGTTCTGAAGAAGTGAGGCAAGACAGAAAATCTTTGCTAAACCAAGAATATGAAAGCTTTAGGCAAGGTAGATCTGATAGCATAACTAAATGCTATAAAAAGTTCTATAGGATTGTGAATGAGCTTATGTCCTATGGCAGAGAGTTCAGTAATTATGAGCTTAATGATAAGTTCTTAAGGTCCCTTACAAAAGATTGGGACACCAAGATCTGTGCCATTAGGGAAATGACAAAGTTAGCAGAAATTCATCCACCAACACTGTTTGGCAAACTGTTGTCCTATGAAATGCAGTTGATGGTGAGGAAAGAAGAGGAGAAATCTGCAAGAAGTGAATATAAAGAAAGGACAGTGGCATTTAAAACAGAAGCCCCCAGAAAGTACAGAAGTAAGTCACCAACTCCACCAGCAAAAGTAGCTGAAACTGAGTCAGATGAGTCAGCAAGCAGAAAGTCTGAAAGTAGTGAAAGTGATGAGGACTTTGCTGCCTTTACAAGATATTTTCAGAAGTTCTTAAAGAAAAAACAGTGGAGTACAAGGCTCTACTTCACAGGGTAAAGAAGACTATTATCAGAATAAAAAGTCTTCAAAGAAAGATAGGAAAAAGACCAAGTCTAGCAAAGCAACTCTTTCAAAAATTGTATGCTATTGCTGTAATAGACAAGGACATGTTGTTGCAGACTGTCCAGAGAAAAGGAAGGAGTCTAATGACAAGAAAAAGACTCAATACAAGGGCAAGAAGGAAAAGTCTTTTGTTGCCAAAAAGGAAAAGAGCCTGTCAGACATTTCTTCATCAGAAACTGAGTCAGATGCTGAAGCATATATAGGACTGTTTGCTGAGGAAGAAGAAGAGTTCATCTAGATCATGAACTCTATATATGAACAAGAGGACAGTCAGTGCCAAGGACTGATGGCATTGACAGAAAGTGACAAAATCCTGGAGCAGCTAGGACCTAGTAAGGTACAACTTTGTTCTTTAAGTTCAATTTCTTGTGCTAGTTCAGAATCAGATTCATCATCATCAAGTGATGAGAGTGCATCTGAGTCTGAAGAGCATATTCATCAATTGATAGATGAATATAAAGTTCTGTTGCAAGCATTCAAGAAATGCAAATCCTTGGCCAAGAGTCAAGCTAAGGAGATTGCAAGTCTCAAAATGGCTGCAACTAATTATGAGAAGATGTTTGATCAAAAGCTAAATGAGATAGCCAGACTAAAGCACATAACTATGATTCAGATGGGGACTATAACATATAAGAATGATCAAATCAAGAGTTTGGAGATTAGTCTTCAGAAGGAGAGAGATTTAGTTGCTAGGTTTTCTAAACCTAAGTCAGTTCTACCTTTAATTGATGAATTTGTTCATCACAAAGGTAAAGCTGGACTGGGATTTAGTAAACCTGCAAGGACTGTCAAGTCCAAGTCCAAGGGCAAAGCCCCAACACTCAACAAGCCAGCTGTAGATAAAACAGCTAAGACTGTACCTAAGCAAAGGTACAATAGGTTTGAGTGTTGGTGCTGTGGCAAGATAGGCCACTTTGCCATGGACTGTTGGCACAATGCTAGTGCCAAAGTGAGTAGCAAACTGCCTGTTGGAAAACCTGCAGGTAGCTTTGTTAGGAAGCAAACTAACCAGTACCAAGGACCCAAGAATTCTTTGGGTTCTAAGGTTCACTAATCTGTTTTACAGGTAAGTCCAAGTGGCCATGCCCCAATGTGGTACTTGGACAGTGGATGTTCCAGACATATGACTGGAACAAGGGGATTGCTAAAGGACTTCACTCCAATCAAAGATTGTCCAAAAGTCACCTTTGGTGGTTCTGAAAAAGGAATCATCAAGGGATTTGGTAACATTTCTAGCTCCCATATAACTATTACTCAAGTGGCCTATGTTAAAGGTTTGAAACATAACCTTATTAGTATAAGTCAATTGAGTGATGTAGGATATGACATCTCATTTGTGAAAGATGGTTGTCATATCAGGATGTGTCGACACAAAGGAGTTGTGTCGACACTTAGAAGAATACAACAAAGTGCTGAAGAACAAAGTGTTGTGTCGACACTCAATATCAGTGTCGACACATGAAGAAGAAGCAGTGTCGAGATATAAAATCTACAACACAAGGAGTTGTGTCGACACCAAGTAGGCTAGTGTCGACACTTAGTCAACTTGTGTCGACACTTAGTCTATAAGTGTCGACACTTAAAGACAGACAGTCTCGACACTTTCAGACAGTTACAGAATTTTCAAGAACTGACTGGATGACTTGACAGCTGCCATTCCAGCCGGTCTACTGCACCTGTCAGAGTTGTCAGAAATCAGTTATGAATCGGACCAGTCGGTTACCATGAAGAAGGCCTATAAATATTCTTACACTGTCTACAGAAACAGAGGATTGAACACAAGTTCAAGTGATCATTAACAAGAAGAAGATCTAGCTATTCCTTGAAGAATCTAGAGAAGATCTAAGAAGTTGGAGAGAGAGAGCTCCATCCAAGAAGTCAGCCATTGGAACCAGGCTGAGAAGAAGGATTCAGACTTTGTTCTGAATCTTAAGCAGCAGAGATCAAGGATCAACTGCAGAAGAGATCAATCTTATTGTGTTCTATATTCAAGAAGCTTTGAAGAAAGCCAAGTCAGTTTGATCTCAACTGAGTTCTTCCAAGAACTCATCAAGAAACTCACAACTCTTCTCTCTTTTCACTGAGTTGTAGAGATTACATTTTTGTATTCATATTTTCTTGTAGGATCCTTAGGGATCTGAGTTTGTAAGCCTGTAATTATAAAGGCTGAGTGTAGGGCTTGAGTGCCTGAGTGTAGGAGAGTTGTATCTCTGAGTGTAGGCCTGTTGTAGCTGAGTGTAGGCCTTGGTGGCTGAGTGTAGGCCTTGGTGGCTGAGTGTAGGCTTTCTGAAGAAGCTGAGTTGTAGGGCCTTGGGCCTGAGCTGTAGGAACCTGTTTTGGGGTTCTGAGATAGTGGAGGAGTTTGGCCGAATCTAGTACACTGCTAGATAGGCGAAAGGGGAAAGTGGATGTACCCAAACCTTGGGGAACCACTATAAATCTGAGTGTCTACTGTGTGCTTGTGGAATTCTGTGATTGCTGATTGTGTGTTGTGATAAAGTAGATATAATTCTGTGTTATAATCTGAATTCTGCCTAAAAAGTTAAAAAGATTTAAGTCACCTATTCACCCCCCCCCCCCCCCCCCCCCTCTAGGTGATTAGGTACAATATCTTTCAAGTGGTATCAGAGGGAGGTTCACTCAAAAAAAAGGACATAACTGTCTGAGTAGATCCTGTTGGCAGATTCAGTCTAAGTAAATTACAGAATCAAGAAAATCAAGAACCATGGGTTCCACTGAGAATCATAAGGAATTGGGATCTATGAAGCTACCCATATGTAGAAAAGAGATCTTTGGTATCTGGAAGGAAAGGGTGAGACTGTTTATGGAAACCTCAGACCCTAGGATTTATATCACAGTGAAAGAAGGGCCATATGTGCCCATGAAGGTTTCAGTCTTAGATGCAAATCAGAGAACACCTAAGGATTTCTCTGAAATGACAAAGGATGAGATTGTTCTAGCCACAATGGACAAAAGGGCTCAGAACATCATTGTGAGTGCTATAGATGATGCTACCTTTCAGAATCTCATACACTGCAAGACATCCAAGGAAATGTGGGATACTCTTATTGTGTACATGGAGGGTTCTGAAGAAGTGAGGCAAGACAGAAAATCTTTGCTAAACCAAGAATATGAAAGCTTTAGGCAAGGTAGATCTGATAGCATAACTGAATGCTATAAAAAGTTCTATAGGATTGTGAATGAGCTTATGTCCTATGGCAGAGAGTTCAGTAATTATGAGCTTAATGATAAGTTCTTAAGGTCCCTTACAAAAGATTGGGACACCAAGATCTGTGCCATTAGGGAAATGGCAAAGTTAGCAGAAATTCCTCCACCAACACTGTTTGGCAAACTGCTGTCCTATGAAATGCAGTTGATGGTGAGGAAAGAAGAGGAGAAATCTACAAGAAGTGAGCATAAAGAAAGGACAGTGACATTTAAAACAGAAGCCCCCAGAAAGTACAGAAGTAAGTCACCAACTCCACCAGCAAAAGTAGCTGAAACTGAGTCAGATGAGTCAGCAAGCAGAAAGTCTGAAAGCAGTGAAAGTGATGAGGACTTTGCTGCCTTTACAAGACATTTTCAGAAGTTCTTAAAGAAAAAACAGTGGAGGACAAGGCCATCTACTTCACAGGGTAAAGAAGACTATTATCAGAATAAAAAGTCTTCAAAGAAAGATAGGAAAAAGACCAAGTCTAGTAAAGCAACTCTTTCAAAAATTGTATGCTATTGCTGTAATAGACAAGGACATGTTGTTGCAGACTGTCCAGAGAAAAGGAAGGAGTCTAATGACAAGAAAAAGACTCAATACAAGGGCAAGAAGGAAAAGTCTTTTGTTTCTAAAAAGGAAAAGAGCCTGTCAGACATTTCTTCATCAGAAACTGAGTCAGATGCTGAAGCATATATAGGACTATTTGCTGAGGAAGAAGAAGAAGAGTTCATCCAGATCATGAACTCTATATATGAACAAGAGGACAGTCAGTGCCAAGGACTGATGGCATTGACAGAAAGTGACAAAATCTTGGAGCAGCCAGGACCTAGTAAGGTACAACTTTGTTCTTTAAGTTCAATTTCTTGTGCTAGTTCAGAATCAGATTCATCATCATCAAGTGATGAGAGTGCATCTGAGTCTGAAGAGGATATTCATCAATTGATAGATGAATATAAAGTTCTGTTGCAAGCATTCAAGAAATGCAAATCCTTGGCCAAGAGTCAAGCTAAGGAGATTGCAAGTCTCAAAATGGCTGTAACTGATTATGAGAAGATGTTTGATCAAAAGCTAAATGAGATAGCCAGACTAAAGCACATAACTGTGATTCAGATGGGGACTATAACATATAAGAATGATCAAATCAAGAGTCTGGAGATTAGTCTTCAGAAGGAGAGAGATTTAGTTGCTAGGTTTTCTAAACCTAAGTCAGTTCTACCTTTAATTGATGAATTTGTTCATCACAAAGGTAAAGCTGGACTGGGATTTAGTAAACCTGCAAGGACTGTCAAGTCCAAGTCCAAGGGCAAAGCCACAACACTCAACAAGCCAGCTGTAGATAAAACAGCTAAGACTGTACCTAAGCAAAGGTACAATAGGTTTGAGTGTTGGTGCTGTGGCAAGATAGGCCACTTTGCCATGGACTGTTGGCACAATACTAGTGCCAAAGTGAGTAGCAAACTGCCTGTTGGAAAACCTGCAGGTAGCTTTGTTAGGAAGCAAACTAACCAGTACCAAGGACCCAAGAATTCTTTGGGTTCTAAGGTTCACTAATCTGTTTTGCAGGTAAGTCCAAGTGGCCATGCCCCAATATGGTACTTGGACAGTGGATGTTCCAGACATATGACTGGAACAAGGGGATTGCTAAAGGACTTCACTCCAATCAAAGATGGTCCAAAAGTCACCTTTGGTGGTTCTGAAAAAGGAATCATCAAGGGATTTGGTAACATTTCGAGCTCCCATATAACTATTACTCAAGTGGCCTATGTTAAAGGTTTGAAACATAACCTTATTAGTATAAGTCAATTGAGTGATGTAGGATATGACATCTCATTTGTGAAAGATGGTTGTCATATCAGGAAGTCAAATGATCAAGAGATCATTTTGACAGGTTATAGAAAAATGAATGTCTATTGCCTAGACATTATGTGTGAGACCAATGGTTCTCAAGTGTGTCTTGTAGCTGATGAGAAAGTCTCTCATTGTGTCAAATGGCACAAGAGGCTAGCCCATTTAAATTACAAGAAAATTGGCCAACTCTTTAGCAAAGAGTTAGTGAGGAATGGTCCTCAAGTTAAGTGTATTAAAGATGGTATTTGCTCAGCTTGTCAAAAGGGCAAGCAGACTAGATCCACCTTTAGAAGCATTGAAAACAAAGATGTTGTGAGGTGTTTATACCTCTTGCATATGGACCTCTTTGGTCCAATGGCAGTTCACAGCCTAGGTAGGAAGGTCTATACCTTTGTAGTTGTAGATGACTACTCAAGGTTTTCCTGGGTGTTCTTCCTTAGACAGAAATCTGAAACACCTAGTGTCTTCTATAGCTTTGTCAAACAAATTCAGAATGAACTAGATAGTACAGTGGTCAAAATAAGAAGTGACCATGGTACTGAATTTCAGTCTGATAGTATGACAAAACTAAGTGAAGAATTTGGGATATTTCAAGAGTTTTCTTCACCAAGAACACCTCAGCAAAATGGCATTGCTGAGAGGAAAAATAGAACCTTGATTGAGGCTGGTAGGACCCTATTAAGTGATACATCACTACCAGAATATTTCTGGGCTGAAGCAGTTAATACTGCATGCCATGTTATTAATAGGGCTACCATTACTAAAAGCCTCAACAAGACCCCCTATGAGGTTGTGAAAGACAGGAAACCAAACCTATCCTACTTCAGGATCTTTGGTTGTAAGTGCTTTATACTTAACAATGGAAAGTCTTACTTGACTAAGTTTGCTGCCAAGTCCCAAGAGGGGATCTTTGTTGGGTACAGCAATAATAGTAAGGCTTATAGAGTCTACAACTTGTCTACTCAAGTTGTAGAAGAGTCCGTACATGTAGTATTTGATGAAACTAGACTTATTAACAATGAGTTGTCTAGTAGTATATGCAGCTCCACAGGTATAACTAAGAAGATGGACAAGCTCACTATAGAAGATGAACCTACTGCAAGGCAGCAAGTAGAAGATAGTGACTGCTGTCAAGGGGGAGTACTACATGTACCTAATATAGAAGAAGTCCAAGGAGTGCAGCAAGATGAAGAAGTTGAAGAAGTTCAACCTGAAGCCAGGATGCCTCCAGCCAATAGGCATCTTAGAGATCATCCAGCAGATAAAATCATTGGTGATCCAAGACAAGGGGTACAAACAAGGAGCAGAAATCTGAATGCAGTGCTCTTTTCCAGTTTTCTATCCCAAGTTGAACCAAAGAAGTTTGAAGAAGCCATCCTAGACCCTTATTGGATTGAGGCAATGCAAGAAGAGCTGAATCAGTTCAAGAGGTGCAAGGTCAGGGAACTTGTTCCTGAACCTAAAGACCACAATATAATAGGAACCAAGTGGATCTTTAGGAACAAGATGGATGAACATGGAGTCATCATTAAGAACAAAGTAAGATTGGTTGCTAAAGGATATAGGCAGGAAGAAGGTATTGACTTTGATCAAACCTTTGCTCCAGTAGCCAGACTGGAAGCCATAAGGATGTTCCTGGCCTATGCAACCTTTCAAGGATTTAAAGTTTACCAAATGGATGTAAAGTCAGCCTTTCTGAATGGTAATCTAAAAGAGGAAGTCTATGTGGAACAGCCATCAGGTTTTGTTGAGTCAACTCAACCTAATCATGTCTATAAACTTAGGAAAGCATTGTATGGGTTAAAGCAATCACCTAAGGCTTGGTATGAAACCCTGTCTAGTCTCCTCATTGAGAATAAGTTCACAAGGGGGAAAATAGACAAGACTCTATTCCTTAGGGAATCCAGAGGCAAAGTAATACTAGTCCAAATATATGTAGATGACATAATATTTGGGTCTACTGAAAGTAGTCTTTGCAAAAAGTTTGCAAAACTTATGCAAGGACAATTTGAGATGAGTAGTATGGAGGAACTTAAGTTCTTCTTGAGTCTCCAAGTTAGACAGACTGAGAATGGTTTATCCATATGCCAGTCTAAGTTCACCCTAGAACTCATAAGGAAGTATGGTATGGATTCATCCAGTACCATGAAGACTCCTATGGGGTCAAGTATGTCTCTTAGCAAAGATGATGCAGGGAAACCTGTAGATGAGACTTTGTATAGAGGGATAGTTGGCTCCCTATTATATTTGACTGCAAGTAGACCAGATATCATGTATGCTGCATGTGTCTGTGCAAGGTATCAAGCATGCCCTAAAGAGTCTCATATGACAGCTGTCAAAAGAATATTGAGATATCTAAAGGGCACTCCTTATCTAGGCCTCTAGTACCCTAGGAATGAGGATTTTGAACTAACAGGTTATTCAGATGCAGACTTTGCAGGATGCAAAGAAGATAGAAAAAGCACAAATGGAACCTGTCAATTCCTAGGTGGAAGACTGATTTCATGGAGTAGCAAAAAGCAAACAAGTGTGGCTATCTCCACTGCAGAATCAGAATATGTGGCTGCAGGAAGTTGCTGTGCCAACTTCTATGGATACAACATCAGCTTGAGGACTATGGAATGCAGGTAAGTAGAACTCCACTCTTTTGTGATTCTACTAGCGCTATATCAATTGCAAACAATCCTGTTTCCTATAGTAGAACTAAACGTATTGAAATAAAATATCATTTTCTTAGATAACATGTAGAAAAAGAAGATATTTTACTGGAATATGTTAGAACAGATAATCAACTAGCTGATATGTATACTAAGCCCCTAGAAGAAACAAAGTTCAATAGGTTTAAAATTGAACTAGGTTTGATAAACTTAGAATAAGTTTATAGAAATGGCTAAGTAAAATGGTGTCGACACACAGAGATATCTGTGTCGACACAGAAAAGTGGTGTCGACACTTCAGGGAAAAGGTGCCGACACATCTAGGAAGTTGGTGTCGACACTTCAGAAAATTAGTGTCGACACATGATAAGTAGGTGTCGACACATCCAAGGTGGTGTCGACACTTTGTGTTTATTCAGAATTATCTAAGTAAAGTCTCGACTAAATGTCGAGTTGAGTGGTGTCGACACATAAACAAGTGTCGACACATATTATCTATCGACTAAACTTGTGTCGACACAGTGTGTCGAGACATTATAAGTCAGTGTCGACACTTTCCCACAGTGTCGACACAACTTATGTTAGTTAACCCGCCTTTTCATCTTCAAACCTAGAAAGGTATAAATAGGATTTTGCCTTTGTCTGTCGACACGCTTTCAAAAGTTTCGAGACCAAACTTGTGTGTCGACACCTCTCTTCTCTCAGTTCAAATTCTTCAAACCCTAATGGTGCCAAAGCTCGAGGAGAACGTCAATGAAGGCTATGAACTGGTGCGCGACGCGTTTGGTGATGCAGACCCGGAGATCAAGACTGTAGTAACCCTAGTTGCAGACTCAGGGTTAGAATTTCTTGTTTCTGAGCCGACTAAGATCTGGAAGAAAGAAGTACTGGGATTCCTCAATGGAGCTAAAGTAGACGAATCTGGATTCAAGATCAAGTCCAGGGTCCATGGATAAAAAGTGAAGGTTTCACCAAAAAGTTTGAGGAAAGTACTACAGCTACCAAGAACTAAGGAAGACGATGAAGTATCTGCTTCTAAGACCAGAGATGCATTAACTTGTGTGGTCTGGATTCAAAGATGAAAATTGGATCTGTGTTTAATAGGAAAGGCATGAACAGCTAGGGAAACTTTTTATCAGAAATTGTTGGAAAAGTAATCTTGAGTAAGCCTAGAGGGCATGATAGGGTCTCAGCCCATATGTTCAACCTTATGACAAGGATAATCTTCACAGTGAACACAGATTGGTCAGTTGTTGTCTTTGAAAAGATCAAGGAAAGCCTGAAGAAACCCAATTTGGGTAGAATCATAAGTCTACCCAAATGAGAAAGATGGACATGAGGATCTTCTCCAGATGGGACAGAGTTTTAACTAAGGAGATGCCTACTCCTGAGAAAGTAACACCACTAAAGAAGAAGAAAAAAACTGCCCCAGTGGCTCAAGAGTCAACTAGCAGCTCTGAGGAACAAGTGGTCTTCACACCTGATGAAGAAGAGACTGGAACTGTTGAAAAGTCTCCAGCTCAACCTGATGCTTCAGAGAGGCAGGGGAGCTACCACAAGCTAGCCCCTTACACCAGGATCAAATCCAGGGGGAGCCTCTAGTTGTGGAAGAACCAACTCCTCTTGAGAGTGAGCAAGCTACAACATCATCCTTGAGCAAACTCAGCTGGATAGCCAACTCCCAGATGTTGTCATGGAAGACACATTTGTTGAAGTTCAAGTTGTATCTGATCCAGTGGTAGATGAGCCAAGAGTTTCTCCAGCCCATTCTCCATAAGAATTTACAATGGAAGATCTCTTCCTCAATCTAGATCAAACAGATCTTGACAAGGAAACTGCTGCTGCTGAGGGGGAGAATGCTCCAGTTGAGGGGGATCAAGTGCAAATTCTGGAAGAACCTGAAGGCAAGAACCTGAGAAGGCACCAGAAGTGCAGAAGGAGTTACCTCCAAGCCCTAAGGAGAGGGTAGAAATAGCCAGCACCTCAGCTTCTGAAGATGAGGAGGCAACAAGGGCTAAGAAAAGGAAGTTTCAAGTTTTCAAAAAAAGAAGTCAGAATTATAAGAAGGCATTGCAAACCATAGCACCACAACCAGCACTACAGCCAACTCCATCAGTAGATTACAGTGCTCTAATGGTTGCTATGCAAATTAAGCTGGATGAGCACGGGAAAGCCATTGAAACCTATGTGTATGAGGGGCACAAGTCTCTACAATTTGATCTAGCCCAAGATATAAAGTCTATAAGATTTGAAATGAATCTTAATAAGAAGGAGATGACAGATTGCTTCCACAAGGGAGGGAATGCAGTGGTATACTTAGCAACTCATCAGGAAAAGATAAAAGCTCAAGTAGATGACATTGCACTGAAGCAAGGATATGTTCTTGAGAACCGGATCAGAATGAATGATAACTTAACTGCTTCCCATAATGTAATTGTCACAGAAATGAAAAACATAGCTGCTGGACTGACAACTTCTATTGCTACTACTAAGGAAGATTTTGATAAAGCACTGCAAGAGAGCTTAACTGCTATTACAACTGCAATTCAAGACTCTCAGAAGTTGATAACTGACAAACTCCAAAGGTTGAAACCTTTCTTTAAAGATGGAGACAACTATTTGTATAACCAAGTGAGATTTCAGAAAGATGATGTCAGAGATCACATAGAAAGAGAAGTCATAAAGGGGGAGAGGGTATTAGTCAAAGCTAGCTCTGATCATGCTAAGTGGATTTCTAATTCTATCAGAGCTACTCTGGGTTATCCTCCTCTTTGTGATGATGACAATGTTGCAGAATCTGGGATACATCCTGCATATCTAGGAGGGGAGCAACCAGAAGTGGCTCAAGTAATCTACCCTCCTCCAGATTTTGATATGGTTCAAGCTGATATACAATCAATGTATAGCCGACCTGGGGGTCAGCCAAATGTCATCATATAGAAGAAGCTAGACTATCTAAAAAGAGGTTCAAGGAACAAGCTGAACAAAGACCTGACTTTGAGCAGTGGAGCCCCACTTCAAGAAACATTATCTTAACTGCATGGAAAGCTGCAAAAGATAACATTCAAGACGAAAATAAATGGTTTTATGAATTGGAATGGAGGAAACATGAGACAAGGCAAGAAGCAATATTACAATATAGAAGGAACGCCAAGATGGGAAAGCTACCTCCTACTGCCCAGGAGCCTAGCAAGTACTTTCCCAAGCCATATCATTATTTTGAAAGGCAAAAGATTAAAGTTGAGGAGCTAAAGAAGAAGGAGCTGAAAGGGAAGAAACCTGTTGATACTAAAGCTGCTGAAGCTCATATGCAAGCCAAGATACAGTCTGGAAAAGGAATAGTAATTAAGGAGGCTGAACAAAAATAGAATAGAATTTTATTCAGTTTACAATTATAATCTTGTGTTTTTTTTAAACACCATGTAAAACTTTTGTATAATGAATATTACAAAGTTGTGAGAACAATATGATGTGTTTTAAATCTATTTCATAATTGTTCTGAGATGTTATCTGTGTATACATGTCTTGTTTAATACATGTTTATGTTTGCCCTGTTATATAATCCTGCTTTACATCATACTATGATTTTATTCTGTATGGTGTATATCATTGACTAAGGGTTATGACTTCTCCAAATAGGGGGAGATTGTTGGGTACATTGGTCTAAATATACCTGATTTGAAGAAGCCTCACCCAACTCAATGATATACATCAAAATGTATTTGATGTGTTTTGAGTTTACTTGTGTAGGTTAAGTATTTACAGGAAAGAAGAAAAGGTTTCTAAGTCCATGTGTCGACACCCAGAGGGAAAGTGTCGACACTTAAGAAGACTTGTGTCGACACCCAGGCAAGCAGTGTCGACACTTGGAGTCATTGTGTCGACACCAGGGATGCAGAGTCGACATCAGACAGAAAGTGTCGACACAAGGAGCTGTGTCGACACTCAATGAAGAAAAGTGCAGTGAAGCAGTGTCGACACTTAACAGTTGTGTCGACACCCTGAGGAACTGTGTCTACATCAGAAAGTGTCGACACTTGGACGCTGTGTCGACACTCAGCAAAAGTCAGCAGAGACTAAGTATAAGTGTCGACACCTAGAGCAATGTGTCGACACACAGCAGAAGAGTCAACACTTGAAGAAAGTGTCGACACAAGAAAGAATGTGTCGACACTCAGCTGAAGACTCAACACTTGAAGAAAGTGTCGACACAAGGAGCTGTGTCGACACTTAGCAAAGTTCAAGAATATTCTAAGTATAAGTGTCGACACAAAGGAGATGTGTCGACACTCAGCAAAAGTCTCAACAGAAGAAGAATGTGTCGACACAAAGAGCTGTGTCGACACTCAGCAAGTATCAACACTGAAGACATGTGTCGATACCAAGAAGAAGTGTCGACACTTAACAAGTTCAACACATGAAGATGTGTCGACACAAAGGAGTTGTGTTGACACTTAGAAGAATACAACAAAGTGTTGAAGAACAAAGTGTTGTGTCGACACTCAATATCAGTGTCGACACAAGAAGAAGAAGCAGTGTCGAGATATAAAATCTACAACACAAGGAGTTGTGTCGACACCAAGTAGGCTAGTGTCAACACTTAGTCAACTTGTGTCGACACTTAGTCTATAAGTGTCGACACTTAAAGACAGACAGTCTCGACACTTTCAGACAGTTACAGAATTTTCAAGAACTGACTGGATGACTTGACAGCTGCCATTCCAGCCGGTCTACTGCACCTGTCAGAGTTGTCAGAAATCAGTTATGAACCGGACCAGCCGGTTACCATGAAGAAGGCCTATAAATAGGCTTACACTGTCTATAGAAACAGAGGATTGAACACAAGTTCAAGTGATCATTAACAAGAAGAAGATCTAGCTATTCCTTGAAGAATCTAGTGAAGATCTAAGAAGTTGGAGAGAGAGAGCTCCATCCAAGAAGTCAGCCATTGGAACCAGGCTGAGAAGAAGGATTCAGACTTTGTTCTGAATCTTAAGCAGCAGAGATCAAGGATCAACTGTAGAAGAGATCAATCTTATTGTGTTCTATATTCAAGAAGCTTTGAAGAAAGCCAAGTCAGTTTGATCTCAACTGAGTTCTTCCAAGAACTCATCAAGAAACTCACAACTCTTCTCTCTTTTCACTGAGTTGTAGAGATTACATTTTTGTATTCATATTTTCTTGTAGGATCCTTAGGGATCTGAGTTTGTAAGCCTGTAATTATAAAGGCTGAGTGTAGGGCTTGAGTGCCTGAGTGTAGGAGAGTTGTATATCTAAGTGTAGGCCTGTTCTGGCTGAGTGTAGGCCTTGGTGGCTGAGTGTAGGCCTTGGTGGCTGAGTGTAGGCTTTGTGAAGAAGCTGAGTTGCAGGGCCTTGGGCCTGAGCTGTAGGAACCTGTTTTGGGGTTCTGAGATAGTGGAGGAGTTTGGCCGAATCTAGTACACTGCTAGATAGGCGAAGGGGGAAAGTGGATGTACCCAAACCTTGGGGAACCACTATAAATCTGAGTGTCTACTGTGTGCTTGTGGAATTCTGTGATTGCTGATTGTGTGCTGTGATAAAGTAGATATAATTTTGTGTTATAATCTGAATTCTGCCTAAAAAGTTAAAAAGATTTAAGTCACCTATTCACCCCCCCCCCTCTAGGTGATTAGGTACAATATCTTTCAAGTGGTATCAGAGGGAGGTTCACTCAAAAAAAGGACATAACTGTCTGAGTAGATCCTGTTGGCAGATTCAGTCTGAGTAAATTACAGAATCAAGAAAATCAAGAAACATGGGTTCCACTGAGAATCATAAGGAATTGGGATCTATGAAGCTACCCATATGTAGAAAAGAGATCTTTGGTATCTGGAAGGAAAGGGTGAGACTGTTTATGGAAGCCTCAGACCCTAGGATTTATATCACAGTGAAAGAAGGGTCATATGTGCCCATGAAGGTTTCAGTCTTAGATGCAAATCAGAGAACACCAAAGGATTTCTCTGAAATGACAAAGGATGAGATTGTTCCAGCCACAATGGACAAAAGGGCTCAGAACATCATTGTGAGTGCTATAGATGATGCTACCTTTCAGAATCTCATACACTGCAAGACATCCAAGGAAATGTGGGATACTCTTATTGTGTACATGGAGGGTTCTGAAGAAGTGAGGCAAGATAGAAAATCTTTGCTAAACCAAGAATATGAAAGCTTTAGGCAACGTAGATCTGATAGCATAACTAAATGCTATAAAAAGTTCTATAGGATTGTGAATGAGCTTATGTCCTATGGCAGAGAGTTCAGTAATTATGAGCTTAATGATAAGTTCTTAAGGTCCCTTACAAAAGATTGGGACACCAAGATCTGTGCCATTAGGGAAATGACAAAGTTAGCAGAAATTCCTCCACCAACACTGTTTGGCAAACTGCTGTCCTATGAAATGTAGTTGATGGTGAGGAAAGAAGAGGAGAAATCTACAAGAAGTGAACATAAAGAAAGGACAGTGGCATTTAAAACAGAAGCCCCCAGAAAGTACAGAAGTAAGTCCCCAACTCCACTAGCAAAAGTAGCTGAAACTGAGTCAGATGAGTCAGCAAGCAGAAAGTCTGAAAGCAGTGAAAGTGATGAGGACTTTGCTGCCTTTACAAGACATTTTCAGAAGTTTTTAAATAAAAAATAGTGGAGGACAAGGCCATCTACTTCACAGGGTAAAGAAGACTATTATCAGAATAAAAAGTCTTCAAAGAAAGATAGGAAAAAGACCAAGTCTAGCAAAGCAACTCTTTAAAAAATTGTATGTCATTGCTGTAATAGACAAGGACATGTTGTTGCAGACTGTTCAGAGAAAAGGAAGGAGTCTAATGACAAGAAAAAGACTCAATACAAGGGCAAGAAGGAAAAGTCTTTTGTTGCCAAAAAGGAAAAGAGCCTGTCAGACATTTCTTCATCAGAAACTGAGTCAGATGCTGAAGCATATATAGGACTGTTTGCTGAGGAAGAAGAAGAAGAGTTCATCCAGATCATGAACTCTATATATGAACAAGAGGACAGTAAGTGCCAAGGACTGATGGCATTGACAGAAAGTGACAAAATCCTGGAGCAGCCAGGACCTAGTAAGGTACAACTTTGTTCTTTAAGTTCAATTTCTTGTGCTAGTTCAGAATCAGATTCATCATCATCAAGTGATGAGAGTGCATCTGAGTCTGAAGAGGATATTCATCAATTGATAGATGAATATAAAGTTCTGTTGCAAGCATTCAAGAAATGCAAATCCTTGGACAAGAGTCAAGCTAAGGAGATTGCAAGTCTCAAAATGGCTGCAACTGATTATGAGAAGATGTTTGATCAAAAGCTAAATGAGATAGCCAGACTAAAGCACATAACTGTGATTCAGATGGGGACTATAACATATAAGAATGATCAAATCAAGAGTCTGGAGATTAGTCTTCAGACGGAGAGAGATTTAGTTGCTAGGTTTTCTAAACCTAAGTCAGTTCTACCTTTAATTAATGAATTTGTTCATCACAAAGGTAAAGCTGGACTGGGATTTAGTAAACCTGCAAGGACTGTCAAGTCCAAGTCCAAGGGCAAAGCCCCAACACTCAACAAGCCAGCTGTAGATAAAACAGTTAAGACTGTACCTAAGTAAAGGTACAATAGGTTTGAGTGTTGGTGCTATGGCAAGATAGGCCACTTTGTCATGGACTGTTGGCACAATGCTAGTGCCAAAGTGAGTAGCAAACTACCTGTTGGAAAACCTGCAGGTAGCTTTGTTAGGAAGCAAACTAACCAGTACCAAGGACCCAAGAATTCTTTGGGTTCTAAGGTTCACTAATCTGTTTTGCAGGTAAGTCCAAGTGGCAATGCCCCAATATGGTACTTGGACAGTGGATGTTCCAGACATATGACTGGAACAAGGGGATTGCTAAAGGACTTCACTCCAATCAAAGATGGTCCAAAAGTCACCTTTGGTGGTTCTGAAAAAAGAATCATCAAGGGATTTGGTAACATTTCTAGCTCCCATATAACTATTACTCAAGTGGCCTATGTTAAAGGTTTGAAACATAACCTTATTAGTATAAGTCAATTGAGTGATGTAGGATATGACATCTCATTTGTGAAAGATGGTTGTCATATCAGGAAGTCAAATGATCAAGAGATCATTTTGACAGGTTATAGAAAAAGGAATATCTATTGCCTAGACATTATGTGTGAGACCAATGGTTCTCAAGTGTGTCTTGTAGCTGATGAGAAAGTCTCTCATTGTGTCAAATGGCACAAGAGGCTAGCCCATCTAAATTACAAGACAATTGGCCAACTCTTTAGCAAAGAGTTAGTGAGCAATGGTCCTCAAGTTAAGTGTATTAAAGATGGTATTTGCTCAGCTTGTCAAAAGGGCAAGCAGACTAGATCCACCTTTAGAAGCATTGAAAACAAAGATGCTGTGAGGTGTTTATACCTCTTGCATATGGATCTCTTTGGTCCAATGGCAGTTCACAGCCTAGGTAGGAAGGTCTATACCTTTGTAGTTGTAGATGACTACTCAAGGTTTTCCTGGATGTTCTTCCTTAGACAGAAATCTGAAACACCTAGTGTCTTCTATAGCTTTGTCAAACAAATTCAGAATGAACTAGATAGTACAGTGGTCAAAATAAGAAGTGACCATGGTACTGAATTTCAGTCTGATAGTATGGCAAAACTAAGTGAAGAATTTGGGATATTTCAAGAGTTTTCTTCACCAAGAACACCTCAGCAAAATGGCATTGCTGAGAGGAAAAATAGAACCTTGATTGAGGCTGGTAGGACCCTATTAAGTGATACATCACTACCAGAATATTTCTAGGCTGAAGTGGTTAATACTGCATGCCATGTTATTAATAGGGCTACCATTACTAAAAGCCTCAACAAGACCCCCTATGAGGTTGTGAAAGGCAGGAAACCAAACCTATCCTACTTCAGGATCTTTGGTTGTAAGTGCTTTATACTTAATAATGGAAAGTCTTACTTGACTAAGTTTGCTGCCAAGTCCCAAGAGGGGATCTTTGTTGGGTACAGCAATAATAGTAAGGCTTATAGAGTCTACAACTTGTCTACTCAAGTTGTAGAAGAGTCTGTACATGTAGTATTTGATGAAACTAGACTTATTAACAATGAGTTGTCTAGTAGTATATGCAGCTCCACAGGTATAACTAAGAAGATGGACAAGCTCACTATAGAAGATGAACCTACTGCAAGGCAGCAAGTAGAAGATAGTGGCTGCTGTCCAGGGGGAGTACTACATGTACCTAATGTAGAAGAAGTCCAAGGAGTGCAGCAAGATGAAGAAGTTGAAGAAGTTCAACCTGAAGCCAGGATGCCTCCAGCCAATAGGCATCTTAGAGATCATCCAGCAGATCAAATCATTGGTGATCCAAGACAAGGGGTACAAACAAGGAGCAGAAATCTGAATGCAGTGCTCTTCTCCAGTTTTCTATCCCAAGTTGAACCAAAGAAGTTTGAAGAAGCCATCCTAGACCCTCATTGGATTGAGGCAATGCAAGAAGAGCTGAATCAGTTCAAGAGGTGCAAGGTCTAGGAACTTGTTCCTAAACCTAAAGACCACAATATAATAGGAACCAAGTGGATCTTTAGGAACAAGATGGATGAACATGGAGTCATCATTAAGAACAAAGCAAGATTGGTTGCTAAAGGATATAGGCAGGAAGAAGGTATTGACTTTGATCAAACCTTTGCTCTAGTAGCCAGACTGGAAGCCATATGGATGTTCCTGGCCTATGCAACCTTTCAAGGATTTAAAGTTTATCAAATGGATGTAAAGTCAGCCTTTCTGAATGGTAATCTAAAAGAGGAAGTCTATGTGGAACAGCCATCAGGTTTTGTTGATTCAACTCAACCTAATCATGTCTATAGACTTAGGAAAGCATTGTATGGGTTAAAGCAAGCCCCTAAGGCTTGGTATGAAACCCTGTCTAGTTTCCTCATTGAGAATAAGTTCACAAGGGGGAAAATAGACAAGACTCTATTCCTTAGGGAATCCAGAGGCAAAGTAATACTAGTCCAAATATATGTAGATGACATAATATTTGGGTCTACTGAAAGTAGTCTTTGCAAAAAGTTTGCAAAACTTATGCAAGGACAATTTGAGATGAGTAGTATGGGAGAACTTAAGTTCTTCTTGAGTCTCCAAGTTAGACAGACTGAGAATGGTTTATCCATATGCCAGTCTAAGTTCACCCTAGAACTCATAAGGAAGTATGGTATGGATTCATCCAGTACCATGAAGACTCCTATGGGGTCAAGTATGTCTCTTAGCAAAGATGATGCAGGGAAACCTGTAGATGAGACTTTGTATAGAGGGATAGTTGGCTCCCTATTATATTTGACTGTAAGTAGACCAGATATCATGTATGCTACATGTGTCTGTGCAAGGTATCAAGCATGCCCTAAAGAGTCTCATATGACAGCAGTCAAAAGAATATTGAGATATCTAAAGGGCACTCCTTATCTAGGCCTCTGGTACCCTAGGAATGGGGATTTTGAACTAACAGGTTATTCAGATGCAGACTTTGCAGGATGCAAAGAAGACAAAAAAAGTACAACTGGAACCTATCAATTCCTAGGTGGAAGACTGATTTCATGGAGTAGCAAAAAGCAAACAAGTGTGGCTATCTCCACTGCAGAATCAGAATATGTGGTTGCAGGAAGTTGTTGTGCTCAACTTCTATGGATACAACATCAGCTTGAGGACTATGGAATGTAGGTAAGTAGAACTCCACTCTTTTGTGATTCTACTAGTGCTATATCAATTGCAAACAATCCTGTTTCCTATAATAGAACTAAACATATTGAAATAAAATATCATTTTCTTAGAGAACATGTAGAAAAAGAAGATATTTTACTGGAATATGTTAGAACAGATAATCAACTAGCTGATATGTATACTAAGCCCCTAGAAGAAACAAAGTTCAATAGGTTTAAAATTGAACTAGGTATGATAAACTTAGAATAAGTTTATAGAAATGGCTAAGTAAAATGGTGTCGACACACAGAGATATCTGTGTCGACACAGAAAAGTGGTGTCGACACTTCAGGGAAAAGGTGTCGACACATCTAGGAAGTTGGTGTCGACACTTCAGAAAATTAGTGTCGACACATGATAAGTAGGTGTCAACACATCCAAGGTGGTGTCGACACTTTGTGTTTACTCAGAATTATCTAAGTAAAGTCTCGACTAAATGTCGAGTTGAGTGGTGTCGACACATAAACAAGTGTCGACACATATTATCTATCGACTAAGCTTGTGTCGACACAGTGTGTCGAGACATTATAAGTCAGTGTCGACACTTTCCCACAGTGTCGACACAACTTATGTTAGTTAACTCGCCTTTTCATCTTCAAACCTAGAAAGGTATAAATAGGATTTTGCCTTTGTCTGTCGACACGCTTTCAAACGTTTCGAGACCAAACTTGTGTGTCGACACCTCTCTTCTCTCAGTTCAAATTCTTCAAACCCTAATGGTGCCAAAGCTCGAGGAGAACGTCAATGAAGGCTATGAACTGGTGCGCGACGCGTTTGGTGATGCAGACCCGGAGATCAAGACTGTAGTAACCCTAGTTGCAGACTCAGGGTTAGAATTTCTTGCTTTTGAGCCGACTAAGATCTGGAAGAAAGAAGTACTGGAATTCCTCAATGGAGCTAAAGTAGACGAATCTGGATTCAAGATCAAGTCCAGGGTCCATGGAGAAAAAGTGAAGGTTTCACCAAAACGTTTGAGGAAAGTACTACAGCTACCAAGAACTAAGGAAGACGATGAAGTATCTGCTTCTAAGACCAGAGATGCATTGACTTGGTGTGGTCTGGATTCAAAGATGAAAATTGGATCTGTGTTTAATAGGAAAGGCATGAACAGCCAGGGAAAAATTCTATCAGAAATTGTTGGAAAAGTAATCTTGAGTAAGCCTGGAGGGCATGATAGGGTCTCAGCCCATATGTTCAACCTTATGACAAGGATAATCTTCACAGTGAACACAGATTGGTCAGTTGTTGTCTTTGAAAAGATCAAGAAAAGCCTGAAGAAACCCAATTTGGGTAGAATCATAAGTCTACCCAAATGAGAAAGATGGACTTGAGGATCTTCTCCAGATGGGACAGAGTTTTAACTAAGGAGATGCCTACTCTTGAGAAAGTAACACCACTAAAGAAGAAGAAAACTGCCCCAGTGGCTCAAGAGTCAACTAGCAGCTCTGAGGAACAAGTGGTCTTCACACCCGATGAAGAAGAGACTGGAACTGTTGAGAAGTCTCCAGCTCAACCTGATGCTGCAGAGAGGCAGGGGGAGCTACCACAAGCTAGCCCCTTACACCAGGATCAAATCCAGGGGGAGCATCTAGTTGTGGAAGAACCAACTCCTCTTGAGAGTGAGCAAGCTACAAACATCATCCTTGAGCAAACTCAGCTGGATAGCCAACTCCCAGATGTTTTCATGGAAGACACATTTGTTGAAGTTCAAGTTGTATCTGATCCAGTGGTAGATGAGCCAAGAGTTTCTCCAGCCCATTCTCCACAAGAATTTACTACGGAAGATCTCTTCCTCAATCTAGATCAAGCAGATCTTGACAAGGAAACTGCTGCTGCTGAGGGGGAGAATGCTCCAGTTGAGGGGGAGCAAGTGCAAATTCTGGAAGAACCTGTAAGGCAAGAACCTGAGAAGGCACCAAAAGTGCAGAAGGAGTTACCTCCAAGCCCTAAGGAGAGGGTAGAAATAGCCAGCACCTCAGCTTCTGAAGATGAGGAGGCAACAAGGGCTAAGAAAAGGAAGTTTCAAGTTTTCAAAAGAAGAAGTCAGAATTATAAGAAGGCATTGCAAACGATAGCACCACAGCCAGCACTACAGCCAACTCCATCAGTAGATTACAGTGCTCTAATGGTTGCTATGCAAATTAAGCTGGATGAGCACAGGAAAGCCATTGAAACCTATGTGGATGAGGGGCACAAGTCTCTACAATTTGATCTAGCCCAAGATATAAAGTCTATAAGATTTGAAATGAATCTTAATAAGAAGGAGATGACAGACTGCTTCCACAAGGGAGGAAATGCAGTGGTATACTTAGCAACTCATCAGGAAAAGATAAAAGCTCAAGTAGATGACATTGCACTGAAGCAAGGATATGTTCTTGAGAACCAGATCAGAATGAATGATAACTTAACTGCTTCCCATAATGCAATTGTCACAGAAATGAAAAACATAGCTACTGGACTGACAACTTCTATTGCTACTGCTAAGGAAGATTTTGATAAAGCACTACAAGAGAGCTTAACTGCTGTTACAACTGCAATTCAAGACTCTCAGGAGTTGATAACTGACAAACTCCAAAGGTTGAAACCTTTCTTTAAAGATGGAGTCAACTATTTGGATAACCAAGTCAGATTTCAGAAAGATGATGTCAGTGATCACATAGAAAGAGAAGTCATAAAGGGAGAGAGGGTATTAGTCAAAGCTAGCTCTGATCATGTTAAGTGGATTTCTAATTCTATCAGAGCTACTCTGGGTTATCCTCCTCTTTGTGATGATGACAATGTTGCAGAATCCGGGATACATCCTGCATATCTAGGAGGGGAGCAACCAGAAGTGGCTCAAGTAATATACCCTCCTCCAGATTTTGATATGGTTCAAGCTGATATACAATCAATGTATAGCCAACCTGGGGGTCAGCCAAATGTCATCATAGAGAAGAAGCCAGACTGTCTAAAAGAGGTTCAGGGAACAAGCTGAACAAAGACCTGACTTTGAGCAGTGGATCCCCACTTCAAGAAACATTATCTTAACTGCATGGAAAGCTGCAAATGATAACATTCAAGACGAAAATAAATGGTTTTCTGAATTGGAATGGAGGAAACATGAGACAAGGCAAGAAGCAATAGTGCAATATAGAAGGAAGGCCAAGATGGGAAAGCTACCTCCTACTGCCCAGGAGCCTAGCAAGTACTTTCCCAAGTCATATCATTATTTTGAAAGGCAAAAGATTAAAGCTGAGGAGCTAAAGAAGAAGGAGCTGAAAGGGAAGAAACCTGTTGATACTGAAGCTGCTGAAGCTCATATGCAAGCCAAGATACAGTCTGGAAAAGGAATAGTAATTAAGGAGACTGAACAAAAATAGAATAGAATTTTATTCAGTTTACAATTGTAATCTTGTGTTTTTTAAACACCATGTAAAACTTTTGTATAATGAATATTACAAAGTTGTGAGAACAATATGATGTGTTTTAAATCTATTTTTTAATTGTTCTGAGATGCTATCTGTATATACATGTCTTGTTTAATACATGTTTATATTTGCCCTGTTATATAATCCTGCTTTACATCATACTATGATTTTATTCTATATGGTGTATATCATTGACTAAGGGTTATGACTTCTCCAAATAGGGGGAGATTGTTGGGTACATTGGTCTAAATATACCTGATTTGAAGAAGCCTCACCCTACTCAATGATATACATCAAAATGTATTTGATGTGTTTTGAGTTTACTTGTGCAGGTTAAGTATTTACAGGAAAGAAGAAAAAGTTTCTAAGTCCATGTGTCGACACCTAGAGGGAAAGTGTCGACACTTAAGAAGACTTGTGTCGACACCCAGGCAAGCAGTGTCGACACTTGGAGTCATTGTGTCGACACCAGGGATGCAGAGTCGACATCAGACAGAAAGTGTCGACACAAGAAGCTGTGTCGACACTCAATGAAGAAAAGTGCAGTGAAGCAGTGTCGACACTTAACAGTTGTGTCGACACCCTGAGGAACTGTGTCTACATCAGAAAGTGTCGACACTTGGAGGCTGTGTCGACACTCAGCAAAAGTCAGCAGAGACTAAGTATAAGTGTCGACACCCAGAGCAATGTGTCAACACACAACAGAAGAGTCAACACTTGAAGAAAGTGTCGACACAAGAAAGAATGTGTCGACACTCAGCTGAAGACTCAACACTTAAAGAAAGTTTCGACACAAGGAGCTGTGTCGACACTTAGCAAAGTTCAAGAATATTCTAAGTACAAGTGTCGACACAAAGGAGATGTGTCGACACTCAGCAAAAGTCTCAACAGAAGAAGAATGTGTCGACACAAGGAGCTGTGTCGACACTCAGCAAGTATCAACACTGAAGACATGTGTCGACACCAAGAAGAAGTGTCGACACTTAACAAGTTCAACACATGAAGATGTGTCGACACAAAGGAGTTGTGTCGACACTTAGAAGAATACAACAAAGTGCTGAAGAACAAAGTGTTGTGTCGACACTCAATATCAGTGTCGACACATGAAGAAGAGGCAGTGTCGTGATATAAAATCTACAATACAAGGAGTTGTGTCGACACCAAGTAGGCTAGTGTCGACAGTTAGTCAACTTGTGTCGACACTTAGTCTATAAGTGTCGACACTTAAAGACAGACAGTCTCGACACTTTCAGACAGTTACAGAATTTTCAAGAACTGACTGGATGACTTGACAGCTGCCATTCTAGCCGGTCTACTGCACCTGTCAGAGTTATCAGAAATCAGTTATGAACCGGACCAGCCGGTTACCATGAAGAAGGCCTATAAATAGGCTTACACTGTCTACAGAAACAGAGGATTGAACACAAGTTCAAGTGATCATTAACAAGAAGAAGATCTAGCTATTCCTTGAAGAATCTAATGAAGATCTAAGAAGTTGGAGAGAGAGAGCTCCATCCAAGAAGTCAGCCATTGGAACCAGGCTGAGAAGAAGGATTCAGACTTTGTTCTGAATCTTAAGCAGCAGAGATCAAGGATCAACTGCAGAAGAGATCAATCTTATTGTGTTCTATATTCAAGAAGCTTTGAAGAAAGCCAAGTCAGTTTGATCTCAACTAAGTTCTTCCAAGAACTCATCAAGAAACTCACAACTCCAAGAACTCATCAAGAAACTCACAACTCTTCTCTCTTTTCACTGAGTTGTAGAGATTACATTTTTGTATTCATATTTTCTTGTAGGATCCTTAGGGATCTGAGTTTGTAAGCCTATAATTATAAAGGCTGAGTGTAGGGCTTGAGTGCCTGAGTGTAGGAGAGTTGTATCTCTAAGTGTAGGCCTGTTGTGGCTGAGTGTAGGCCTTGGTGGCTGAGTGTAGGCTTTTTGAAGAAGCTGAGTTGTAGGGCCTTGGGACTGAGCTGTAGGAACCTGTTTTGGGGTTCTGAGATAGTGGAGGAGTTTGACCGAATCTAGTACACTGCTAGATAGGTGAAGGGGGAAAGTGGATGTACCCAAACCTTGGGGAACCACTATAAATCTGAGTGTCTACTGTGTGCTTGTGGAATTCTGTGATTGCTGATTGTGTGCTGTGATAAAGTAGATATAATTCTGTGTTATAATCTGAATTCTGCCTAAAACGTTAAAAAGATTTAAGTCACCTATTCACCCCCCCCCCCCCTTTAGGTGATTAGGTACAATATCTTTCAGGTTTGATAAAGGAGGTGCTGGGGTCGAGAGCAGCTCTCAACAACCTGCAGTGCAATATTCTCGTGTGCGAATTCGGAGCCTTGCACGGAGATTTGGTTGGGGATCTGTTAGACTACAGTCGGTCATGGCCGGGCCTTTACCCATATGGGACCCCTAGACTGGTTTCCAACAAAAGATGGCCATCTTTTATTAGAAACTAGGTCTGGGGTCCCATACGGGTAAAGGCCCGGCCCTAGCCGACTGCAGTCTAACACATCCCCAACCAAATCACTTGGGCTCCACATCGGTTTAATCCCAGGTAGGTTGTTGAGAGCTGGTCTCGACCCCAGCACCCCCTTTATCAAACCCTTATTCAGGGACCAGATACCTAAATGCGCTGCAATCTTTTGTTAGAAACCAGACCGGGGTAGACTACAGCACCCACCGGTCCCTGGCCGATTGCAGTAGAATGGCAAACAAGCATCCTAATAAGTAATAATTACGCGTATTTTTACTATAATATTTAGTTTAATATTTAGTTTTAATTAATCATATTTTATTTATTCTAGTTAATAAATTATACCTTTTTGATATCTGTTAAATAATTTAAGTTTTATTTATTTTTGTAGGATTTATAACTATTTTTTTAGTATTTATTTTAGTTTAAAAATTAATATAAAATTAATAATAATTTATATATTTTCATTTATAAATAATTTATTTTATATTTTAGTTTACTAATTTAATATATATTTATTTTTGTAGGTTTATTGATGTGGTCGCGCTCCTGACGTTTACAAAAGAAATATTTACCGAAGTCGTCACGTTGGCCGAGCAATTCATGCAGTCTACATGAAACCAAGTCAAAGTCTCGCTGCACTCGTTCAATCCGATCAAGCGTTTCACGTCGTAACCACCCATTCAGCTCTTCTTCATGCAAGCTCGTGACAAATATATTATTATGCATTGATGCCGCCATCGCCGTCACATTTTCATGTCAAAGCCCCCATCTCATCATACAACCTACATCACCACCTATTTCTCTTTCTAAAAACTGCCACAGTTAAATACATGCACTTTATTATTATTATTATTACTATAACCCTTTACTTCCCCTCTTTATTTTTCCATGAAACCGCTAGCTCCTCTTTATTCCATGAAACCACCACCTTTATATTTCTCTACATTATCTCCTCCATCCATCTACCTCCTCTTAAATATTTGACAAATATTTGATGTTT
The DNA here is from genome assembly GCA_039583875.1 of Platanthera guangdongensis. Classification (NCBI taxonomy): domain Eukaryota; kingdom Viridiplantae; phylum Streptophyta; class Magnoliopsida; order Asparagales; family Orchidaceae; genus Platanthera; species Platanthera guangdongensis. The sequence goes on along the minus strand of CM077157.1, from coordinate 110,644,488 downwards.
CAACTCCATCTTAATTTTAATAATTATGTCCACCATTCATCTCCTCTTTATAAACTATGAAACTCCCACATTTAATTTGGTTGTTTTTTCATATATTTCATTAATATTTAATTATTATTACCACTTTATTTTCCTCCTCTTACCCTTGGCCTTCCAACCTTTCATGTGTCTTTAATCCTTTCTTTTTTTCCTATAAATAATGGCCAAAGGGGAATGATGAGGGAGTCCACCATTGGGGTTGAAAATCGGGTTGGGTGGCTTATTTTCGGGATATCTTTGGAGTTAGTTTTATTTTATGCAATTTTATTTTATTTACAATATAGTTTAGATTTTTCTTTTCATGCAATTGTACTATTTTCATGAATGTATTTTTCAATTATGAGTAGCTAAATTTCCATAAGCACTTGATCATGATTAACTTTGGAATGAAATAAACTTTCTTTATTTTTCACAAAATTGTAAAGCTCTCTATTTTGCTCACTAACGATTTATCTTTGATTTTTAACGTATCGAATTCATATTTCGCGGATATGTTCTTCAATCCTAGATTTGTATCTTAAATAACCGAGAGGTTACGGATACGAGTAGATCGCTCAAAGATAAAAGGAGTTGATTGCACTTCTCGAGAGAGGATGACATAAATCCTCCGGATTGGAGTCAAATCCAATAGTGGGGTTCACCTCCTAAAGCAAGCTTAGGGGTTTCGACTGGCCGAGAGGTCTTAATCGATCAACCTAAGGTTAGGCAAAAGCATGAGCTCGAGAGAGACACTTTTGTACTGTAGGAACGTCCATGTTCGAGGGAGCAATTTAAGAGTCTTGCGTATTTTATGTTCATGAATGTTCATTTTAATCCAACGGGATTCTAGATCAAGTGCTATCTTTTAGTTTGTTTTCTAGCTTTAGTTTTAATTTACCTTCAATTTATATTCCGATAAAATAATATTAATTTGCATGAGTAGGAGTACTCAACAGGCCCCGAGTCTAATACGACAATTTCTTATACTACATTTCGATAGGTACGCTTGCCTATTTCGAGATTATAGTTTGGATATATTTTTAAAACTATAAAATCAACCGGAAGGTTTCCCGAGTTATGAGAATAATTATTTGGATCCAAATTTTTGTTCTTCTTCTTCTTCTTCTGCTCCACAAACTTTCTCTCTTAATTTTGTGGAATCTTCTCAATCTCAATTTGATTCTTCCACCCAAAATTTGGATGAGAATTTTCTTACGTTTAGTGATTCTTCTTCTCCTTCAGATAATGTCGCTAATGAGAAACATGACTTTTCATGTACCCCAGTAGTTGTTTATACCGAAGAAGAACAACATATTTTATTTCAAGAGCTTGTTAGTTGTATGGATGTGCTGGGAGGAGTGGAAGAAGAACATGTTTCTCCTCCTACTACTCCCAATTTTTCTCCTATTAATGAATCTTCATGCACAATTTATGACTTTTAGGAGCGAAAATTTACGAATATGATGCGCCCGATGATTTTATTTTAAATATAATTTCGGAAGAAAAATTAATTTTAGAAAATAAACAACTTATACCTAATCTTATAGCTTCGCAAGAACCTCCTCCATGCGGAGATTTTTTTGATGCGCTTATTTTTTATTTTTCTTTTACTAACGATTTTCAAGATGGAGAGGAGTCGTTGTAATTAAACGTCTTCTAAGATCCATTTGTCACTCCTCTACACAAATTCAAATCACCTCAGGTATGGATAGGCGATTTGAACTTACATTATCAAGCCGACCGTTCAAAGAAAGAAAATCAAGAAGAAAGCGGGGGAGACGTCGAGCGAGCGTCTTCAACATATTCACTCGAGCGTAAATTAAGGGAGTTTCCTGTGCACTTTAATTTTTATTTCTCTTTTTCCTAACCAAAACCGTCTAGCTTAAAGACGGGAAAAAGAAAAGTGCTTTTGGGAGACAATCATTGCTTATCTTTTAGTTTTTATGTATTTTTTTCTTAAAAAAAAGATTTTCACAAATTATTTTTTCTTTCCCCCCTCTTCGTGACTTATAAACATTGGGGACAATGTTTATTTGCAAGTATGGCGGTGGATTCTTATTTATTATTTTTATTTAAAAATGAAAAAAAATGAAAACATCTTTAAAATTTTTAAATATATATATATAAATCTTTAAAAAATTTTAAAAAATATAATGAACTCTTGCTTAAATTTTTGTAACTTTTAGAAATTTATTTTGAGTTTATTTATAAGAATTTATGTAATTTTTTATTTTCTAATCTTTTATTTCATCATAGTTAGTTAGATTTAATTTTTAGGTGATTTGATTTTAAGAAATTAATTTATGAAGTAAATTTGTTTAGAGAAATTTATTTAGTCTTTTTCTCTCAAATTCTAATTAGTTTCAACTTCATAGTGCTTAGTTTAACAATCCTTAGATTTTAATTATATTCACTTAAACTTTAAGATTCTTAGGAAATTATAATTTACTATAGTTGCTCTTCAATAATTTTGATTTAATTTAAAATTTTGGCTAGCCTTTCTCTTATTCTTTTTATTTTCTTGTTAGCTCATATGTCATGGGGATAAGAGGATAAAATTCATTATCCCCTGGTACACATATACATTTTTTTCTTTTTGGTTAGATCATATGTCATGGAAATCAAGTATTCCTTGGTACACATATGCAACCCCCCCCCCCCCAAAAAAAGGAGTAAGAGGATAAAATTCATTACTCCTAAATAATTTTGTTTGAAGAGAAAAAAAAGAAAAAAAACATCAAAAAGAAAAAAAATTGTGTGGGGTGAGAGGATAAAATTAATCACCCCCAATCTAAGATCTCTTCAATCTTCTTGTTCCCAAAGCCTAAAATCCAATATAATTGCTTTAGATTTAAATTAAAATTGTAAGAGAGTATAAATAGTAGTTTGAATTTTCCTTGAAGTCTCTTTTCAGTGAAAAAAGTGTTAATAATTTTTAATCTAACTTTGTTTGTTAAATACTTAATTTTGAGTTCTAATTAATTTATTCGAGAAAACTTTGCTAAATATTTAGCTCTTCACATTTTATTTTCATATTTTAGGACTTCAAATTTTGAATCCCTAAAATTTTATTTTTAACTTTCTCTTGATTAAATAAATTTTTAGTTTGATTTAAAAATTATATTAATGTCTTATAAGTACTTCTCATAGTTTTGCCCTGGAATAGCAAAAGCTTAAGTATGGGGGTATTTGATAAATAATATTTACGTGTATTTTTACTATAATATTTAGTTTAACATTTAGTTTTAATTAATCATATTTTATTTATTCTGGTTAATAAATTATATATTTTTGATATCTGTTAAATAATTTAAGTTTTATTTATTTTTGTAGGATTTATAACTATTTTTTTAGTATTTATTTTAGTTTAAAAAATAATATAAAATTAATAATAATTTATGTATTTTCATTTATAAATCATTTATTTTATATTTTAGAATACTAATTTAATATATATTTATTTTTGTAGGTTTATTGACGTGGTCGCGCTCCCAACGTTTGCAAAAGAAATATTTACCGAAGTCGTCACGTTGGCCGAGCAATTCATGCAGTCTACATGAAACCAAGTCAAAGTCTCGCTGCACTCGTTCAAGCCGATCAAGCGTTTCACGTCGCAACCACCCATTCAGCTCTTCTTCATGCAAGCTCGTGACAAATATATTATTATGCATTGATGCCGCCATCGCCGTCACATTTTCATGTCAAAGCCCCCATCTCATCATACAACCTACATCACCACCTATTTCTCTTTCTAAAAACCGCCACAGTTAAATACATGCACTTTATTATTATTATTATTACTATAACCCTTTACTTCCCCACTTTATTTCTCCATGAAACCGCTAGCTCCTCTTTATTTCATGAAACCACCACCTTTATATTCTTCTACATTATCTCCTCCCTCCATTTACCTCCTCTTAAATATTTGACAAATATTTGATGTTTCAACTCCATCTTAATTTTAATAATTATGTCCACCATTCATCTCCTCTTTATAAACTATGAAACTCCCACATTTAATTTGGTTGTTTTTTCATATATTTCATTAATATTTAATTATTATTACCACTTTATTTTTCACAAAGTTGTAAAGCTCTCTATTTTGCTCACTTACGATTTATCTTTGACTTTTAACGTATCGAATTCATATTTTGTGGATATGTTTTTCGATCCTAGATCCTTATCTTAAATAACCGAGAGGTTGCGGATACGAGTAGATCGCTCAAAGATAAAAGGAGTTGATTGCACTCCTCGAGAGAGGGTGACATAAATCTTCCGGATTGTAGTCAAATCCAATAGAGGGGTTCACCTCCTAAAGCAAGCTTAGGGTTTTCGACTGGCCGAGAGGTCTTAATCGATCAACCTAAGGTTAGTCAAAAGCATGAGCTCGAGAGAGACGCTCTTGTACTGTATGAACCTCCACGGTCGAGTGAGCAATTTAAGAGTCTTGCGTACTTTATGTTCATGAATGTTCATTTTAATCCAACGGTATTCTAGATCAAGTGCTAGCTTTTAGTTTGTTTTCTAGCTTTAGTTTTAATTTACCTTCAATTTATATTCCGATAAAATAATATTAATTTGCGTGAGTAGGGGTACTCAACAGGCCCCGAGTCTAATACGACAATTTCCTATACTAAATTTCGATAGGTACGCTTACCTATTTCGAGATTATAGTTTGGATATATTTTTAAGACTATAAAATTCCTCATCACATCCCCAACCAAATCTCCTGGGGTGCCACATATCGGGTAAAGGCCAGGTAGTTTATTGAGGCCCGGGGCTTGATCCCAGGACCTCCTTTCTAAGATGCGCCTTAGCCAACCTCTTATAACCAACTGTGCTGCAGTGTAGTTGGGTATGAGAGGTTGGCTAAGGCGCTCTTATAAAGGAGGTCTCGGGATCAAGCCCCGGGCCTCAACAAACTACACGGCCTTTAACTAATATGTGGGACCCCGGGAGATTTGGTTGGGGATGCTTGTTTGCCATTCGACTGCAGTCGGCCATGGACCGGTTGGTGTCGTAGTCTACCCCGGCCTAGTTTCTAACAGTCATTAGTCGAGCTAATTTGATTAAATAAGCAAATTTTTGAATTAGCTGATTTAAAATTTACTACATATATATTTCCTTGTCTAATTCCTGTTAAAATAATTTTGTTTTTATCAAAAGTAATAATGCAAGATGACTGATTAAATGATACCTGATAACCTTCATCACATAACTGGCTTATGGATATAAGGTTATGCTTAAGACCACTTACATATGCTACCCTCCTGAAGGTAATAGCTCCAACTTTGACATTTTGATATCCTTCTGTTTGTCCATAGTTGGAGTCTACAAAAATCACTTTTGTTCCAAGCTTAGCTTTGAAATCAGTCAGGTTGCCTTTACATCATGTCATATGTTTTGAACAGCCACTATCCAGATACCATTGTTGCTCTATGGTAGGATAAACCTTCACTTGTACAAAACCAGATTAGTTGTTCTTGACCCAGGTGACCTTGGGACCTTGATTTCTTTCAAATATATAACTAGAAATGTAAGAGAATTTAGGTTGGTCCTTATAACCAAGTGGATGATATCTCCTAGGAGGAATAATCCATTGGGTAAAAGGATTAATAAATGTTTAGTTTTATTAAAATTCTGAAAAAATTCAAGTTTTTGTTATAATAAACTGGGTTGGACGAATTATAATAGGTTTGTCGCTCTGCGTTCAACGAATAAGGATGAGTTCAACGAACTCCGCTCACAGAATGAAAGTATTCATTCTCAGAGCCCCTCGTTCATCGATCGCGGTTCGACGAATCATATTGAGTTCGTCGAGCACAGTTAGACGAATAATTATATCTAAAATTTGCGTTCATAGTTTGTTGTTCTGAGTTCGACGAACTACACTCATTTCGTCGAGCTTGGTTCGATGAAATGTGTTGAACATTACTTTTATTAAAAAAAATTCTTTTTCTTTGGTTGAGTTTTAGATAAAATTTCTATTTCTTTATTATTAACTTCTACCTTTTCTTTGCCCTTTGCAGAAACAAATTTTATGGGGGTAGACAATGTACTATTCTGTAAAAGAGATGGAGGCTAATTAGATGAAGCTCTCAAGCTCAGCTTACCATTAAGCCTGGCATTCACAGTGCTTGTGATGTCCATCAATTTAATGCTTCTCCCATTTAGGGATTCTTCAAACTGCTTAGACTCAGATAATTTATTTTTTAAAGAAGATATTTGACTATTAGTAGTTTTTAGTTCTTCTTTAAGTTTTAAGTTTTCATAAGAAATGTTTTCAAATTCAATTAATTTTTATCTGAGAATTTTGATTTCCTTCTCAGACTTAATTAGATCATTGCACAATAATTTGAAAGTAATTTTAAATTGATTAGAAGAAAAATCAAAAGAAGATATTACCTGATCTTCTTCTTACATGGATTCATCTTCTGAATTATCTGCTTCTGAATCAGCATCATTAGAGTTGTTGCAAGAGGCATTGATTGCCATCAAGCATATTTCTCTGTCTTTGGCCTCTTCTTCATCCTCACTGGAGCTAGATGAAGATTTTGACTCAGATTCACTCCAATTCTCTGCAACAAATCCTCTTTCATTCTTTTTGTATTTGCTGGAGGAGGGCTTGCTGGAATATTTTTTGGAGTCTTTCTCCTTTCTCTTATCCTTCTTCTGTGTCTCTGGACACTCTGCTACTATGTGTCTAGGTTTCCTGTACCCATAGCAATCTGTTTCTTTAGTGGGGATTTTATCATACCTTGGCTTGTCATCTTTTCTGGATGGTCTTCTTCTGAAATCCTTCCTTGCCATCTTATAGAATCTCTTTGCCAAGAGACTCGGTAGATCTTCATTATATGTATTGGCTTTAGCTTCTTCACATGCTTTGAAAGTAATACTTTGTTCTTTCCTTGCTGAAGATGAGGTAGTCCTTTGTTCAGCTTCTTTGGTCTTGATGAGCTGCTCATAAGACTTGAGCTTGCCCAATAAGGTTTCAGTCAAAATCTCATTCAGGCTTCTAATTTCCTTGATTGGCTAGATCCTAGAGTCTCATGTGCTTGGGAAGCACATAAGAATCTTGTCATTTATCTCTGTTAAAGAGATGTCCTTGTCAAGAGTTTTCAGCTCATTGATTATGAGGCTGAGTTTGTTGTACATGTCTGCAACTGATTCTGACTCCTTCTTAAAATTCTCATACTGAGAGATCAATTGTGATCTCCTATCCTTCCTTTCATTAGCAGATCCTGCCACCATTGCCCTTAGTGAATTACAGATGGCCTTTGCTGAAGTGCATTCTGCAACCTTCTGAAATATGTTATCTGACATGGTTTGTGCCAGTATATTCATTACTTTGGCATCTGCTATCTTTGTCTTCTTTTGTGCTTCAGTCCACTCATGTGGTGGAACATCACTTGAGCTTGTTGTTGCCACTGGTTATGGGGGACCTGTAAAAATAGAATTATATATGTCTTCAACAATGGAATTTATATATAGCCTAATCTTTGCCTTCCAAAGTGCAAACTTATTTAGATTGCACACTGAAGGTCTGGTGCTTGAATACTCCTTATTTTGTGCCATGATATGAAATACAACTAGAGTAGATAAGATCAAACAAAGATCTTTTGGTTCAGGTGTTATCATGTACAACCAAGAAACCTATCCCTTTTATACCAATTTAAAGTGATGCCCCAAATGCTGAGGGATTGATCTAACTAACTCTAAAGGGGGGGTGAATAGAGTATTTTAAAACTTTAAGTGGTTTTTACAATAGATTAAAATAGGTGATATATATATATATACGAGCATCTTCACACAGGCTACGCCTGTGCTCGTTGCTCTCAGGCGGCCTTTGGCCGCATCCAGGCGGGCAACTTGTAGATGCCTTGACACGGGCTTCGTCCGTGTTCGATGCGTCTACAAGTTGCGCCTGCATCAAGACGGGTTATGTCTGCAACATATACATATGAGTACTTAAAATGATCGTAAAAAATATACATTAATATTACAATATTTATATTGTAAAAAAATTATTATTTGACTTAAAAATATTATTTTCACTCTCTTTCTCTTTCTATCCCTCCCTCTCTCTCTTTCTCTAGCACTCTCTCCCTCACACTCTCCTCTCCTCTCTCTTTAATAATATATATATATATATATACAGAAACTCTCCCACCCTCTCTCCCTCTCTCTACTCTCTCTCTCTCTCTTTCTCTCTCTCTCCCTCCTCTCTCTCTCACAACTCCTTCCCCCCATCTCATGCTCTCTCTCATGATCCAATGGCTCTTGTTTGATCTATAATGTGCCTCCAAATACCTATATTGCTTTATATAGTAAGATATATATATATATATAAGAAAAGAAAATATCACAGCACAGCAAATAAGAAAGTAGAGCACAATAAGACGACACAAGGAAATTTATAGTGCTTTTCTAATAAACCTGGGTACATCCACTCTTCTACCACCCTGGTAGGAATCCGCTACAGGTTTTTGATTAGGTGCCCAGCCACCACAGGTTTTTGTTCAGGTGCCCTGTCACCACAAGGTCTATTTTCTAAGGGAGATCTAGCAACCCTTTGAGCTTTTGATCTGGTGCCCAAAAACCAAACCAAATCTTTTGATCAGGAGACTTGGAAACCAATGGTTTAACTTTTGAAGGGAGTTATAAGCCTGTACACAGTTGGATGAAATAAACAAAAAATTGAAGATGTTCTTCTCTATCAATAATCTAAGAGAAGACTAGTGGATTTGATGATGTTGTCAAAGCTCCCCCTGAGTTACAGAAATCTGATCAGGAGAGGAGACTTTGCTTCATGGTGTAGGCCTTCAAAGATGAACACTTCTTCTTCCAGTAAATGATTCTGAGAGGTGGAGCTGTTGGTATCAGATTGAATATTGTGTTGCTGGAAGAAAACTTGAAAAAGAAGATGATGAACAAGATGTTCTCTGTATCTATTTCTTGTTCTTTAGTGACTCAGATTTTCTTCTTCCTTCTTATTCCTGACTGTTAGACTTGTTCTATGCAATCTTCTGAGAATTTCTTTTATATATTGATTTCTGATTTGAATTTTGAATTCCTTGAAGTCCACTGCATATTTTCTGGGAAATGAAATGGCTGATTTTGTCTTCAATGTATTTCCTCAACTGTCCCAGTAAATATGTTAAGTAATAAATCTATGAAATTCCTAATTAATGCTGCCAGAAAATGGCTATATTCTTGAGAATATTAAGCATTAATTATTAGAGTATTACTGTATTAATATCTGAAATTAAATTTCCTTAGTCGAACTAAGAAACTGTGGAGAAGATTAGTCGAGCAAAACCTGGATGGAGTTAGTCGAACTCAGTAAAATTTTCGTCGACCTGAGAACCAAGTTCGTCGAGCTGATAATTCTTCTTCGTTAAAATGAGCTAGAAAATCTTCGAATAGAAGAATATACTTGCCAAACTTAGCTCCAAGTTCCTCGAGCGGAGAAGGCACTTCTTCGAGATGAGATTCTGATATAAGCTCACAGTTCGTCGACCTGAGCTAGACTTTCGTCGAGCTCAACTCAGAGAAGGAACTCTGAGTTCGTCGAGCTGAGTTCGACGATTGTCGAGCTGAGTTCAGCTATCATTAAACACCTTTTCTGTAATCTTCAAAACTATCTTGACTCTTAATTCTTGTGTTCTCTGAAGTCTTCTGAAGGTAAGTCTCAGTAATTTAACCCTTAAGTGATTAACCTAGACCCTAAAACTAATATATGACCCTAGACTATACATTGTGGGTCATCAAACCTAATAATGAACCTAGCCCAAATCACAAGTAGGGTTCCGACATGGCTACTCCACATTTTTAACAAGCATACTTTGTATCACGTCTATTTATACCATATTTCATGTTAACTTTTCCTCGTCATGTCTTCTTGCATGTTTTGATGGTCTACTAGACAATTTTGGTTTTACCTTCCATGATACTACAAGGTTTAAATTACAATGAGACCGCTCATCTTGTTCTTTAATTGGATTCAACATATAGTTATAAGCTTTTAAGAAAGTAGTATTCTTATATCAATAATCTGGGTAGATCTCAACCTTCTCCCTTTTAACGAAGATGTAAGCTATCACATATACACATGGTAATCCACTTAGGTCCCACTTCTTGCACGTATAATTATTGGATGTTAAATCAACGAGCCATGTATCACCCGCCCAACCTTTCACCTCAAATTTCTCTCTTCCATTTCAATCTAAAATGTATTCTTGAACCCCTCCTTTTGTTATTTTCTAGAATCTTCTGAATGGTCAGATATATATCTCCACTAGATTTACATATTTTTCATTTGAGTGTGGATTCTTTTTATCATAATATTTCTAATAATCTCGAGCATCGTGATTATGAGTTTGTCTCTTGTTTGTAATATTATATTATTGAAGCATTTACATAAATTATTAAGTAACACGAAACATTTTGTCCACGTACTAAAATGTAATCTTACCCAAATTTTGGAATCTCTTACCCTTAGCCATTCATAATCCACAATATTGCATTTTTCAACTTCTTCATCTTCATGTTGAAATCAATTAAGTGTGTAGAAGATGCAGCATTCCACAACAAGGATTAGAGTTGTAAGCCTTTGTGTGACTATTGGAAGCTACTATACATGTGCCTTAAATAAAACCTGTGTTCTAAGTTTGGTAGTAATTGTTCAACTGCCTGTATTAGTCCCTTCTATTTATCAGAAATTGTAGTCCATGCTAATTATTTACAATATTTAAATCTTGCATTAAAAGATTAATAAACCACAACTAACTTTTCATGCATATTCTCTCTCAAAACCATAACATAAGTTATATGATACATCCCATTGTTCCCATCAATACCAACCGTGCATAATATAACTCCTATTGTAGAAGTTTTCAGGAGAGTTCCATCAAGTCCTATAATTTGTCGGCACCCAGGAATAAAACCCAACTTTAAAGAACCCAAATAAACATAGTCTTTTAAATACACATGCTTGATTTTCAGATACCTGTTTACACTACAGTTTAACTATTGTGTTAGGATTACTTTGGCACAAACAATAGTCCCATAGTCTGGCATATTGCTCCAATTATGTACTGCGAGTTGTCTTGTTGGCATGCTTCTTTGCTCGATACATATTCCAAATAAAAAAAGAAATGTTCTATTTTCCATTTGCATAGTCCCTTGCATTGACAAGACAGACCATTCAGGTTTACTTCTAAGGCGGTGTTGACATTTCTTTGCAAGATAATTTGAGATATAGTATTTAGAACTTCAAGCTCTATAGCATGCATGTTCACCTTTGATATTCTTCACTTGAAAGTGGTGATTATTCTTATAGATGAATGCAGCGTACATAACCCAACCATATTCACAAGTAACCTGCACTTTATAATGAAAATGTTTCGTAAATTTAATTGTTCTCCCTTGCATATTTTCATATTCTCATATTGCATCTCCAAAATCTTGGGAAGCATTAAAACATTGTCCAACTTAAAATTTGAGTTACCTACATTGCCCTCATAAATCTGATAATGTGTTGGTTTAATTTTTTTTGAATTGGAAATGGTAATAGAACAACTATTCACCCCCCTAGGTGATTTGACTATCCATAATCTTTTAATGCCCTAGGTCACGAGTGTTACCTAGGGGTATGACTTCAAGATTTTTCAACAATAAATTCCAGTTGTTGTCAAGATGATCGGGAACCAATCTCTACTGGAGATGAGTTCGTTGACCTAGCGTAGGCTTGGAGAGAAGTTCACCGACCTGTCAAGGTTGACTTGGATTGATCCGGCGGCCATAAGCACGGACAGTGAAGGAGTTGCGCGGGAGGCTACAATGTTAAGAATGGCAGTTCGGCGACCTAGTGCATTCTCTTGAATATGTGTTCGCCAATCTAGTGCAAGCTTGGACAGGAGTTCAACGACTTGTTAAGGTCGACTTGGATCAATCCAGCAGCCGTAAGCAGTGACAGTGCAAGAGTTGCAAGTGAGGCTGATAATGACGTAATGTCCTGGGAGAAGCGTTGAGCTAGGGTATAAGGTGTTTCAATATTCCTGATGTTGCGGTCTGCGACAGTGCTCCTGATAGACAAGATTAACTAGACCGTCATAGCCCTTAGAGCGGTCGGTTACACAAACAGTCACGGAATTAGATCACAGATGAGACAAGTCTTTTTTACATGGAAAACCCTCTAAATAGAGTCAAAAACCACGGTCAGGACTATGCCGACAGGAACTCCACTAGATCAGGTTAGGGTACAATGCTTCTTTGGCATAATCAAGGGTGACAGACTGCTCGTTACAACTTGAGTGGAAGAGAAAGAGATGTCTTTCGGCATGCAGGAGTGCGCTTGCGCGCTTTTGGATGATTGTTGGATGACTGCAGGACTGAAACTGTGGGTGCTCTGCTAGAGGTGCACACTGGATTCTGACGGCTATGGATGTTGAGCGAATGATTTCCTATGAGCACTGAATTGCATGGAGGCCATGAGCAGTCTTTTACTTGGAGGCGAGCATGTAGATGACAAACTTTTCCTTGGCGGCGAGCACGGTGACAATGGTCCTGTGAACAGAGAGAGAAAGAAAGAGAGAGAAATGGCTAGAGGGAGAGAGAGAAATTCTGCTAGAGATTTGAGTCCCCCTCTCCCCCCCCCCCTCCATGTGTGTGTGTGTGGGGGGGGGGGGGGGGGGTCCAGTAATGAGAATGACCATGGTCTATTTATAGGCTTAGGGAGGGGCGACCAAGTAATTTCCCTTAATAACCACCATAGGGACCAATAGGAAGGCCCGAAAGTGATCACATGGATTACCATTTTTAGGAAAATACCGAGCTCATCCATGGGCCCAAAAATAGAAACGCCTAAATTCGGGAAAGGCCCAACAGGCAACGGAGGTGGTTACGCGCGGTAACCACCCCAAATCCCCCACTTTATGGGCAGTTAAAGGTGGCAGACATCCCCTACGAAGCTATTATAGGGGGCGACCGACACCTTGGAGGCCGGCCAAGGCCCCCAATCTGCGACGCACCGGCTGGCCAAAGGGGTCGGCCGGCTCTAAGGGGTCGGGCGACCCCTTGGGCACACAAACGGTGGGCAGCCGAGGAGAGGAGGGCAGTCGGCCCCTTGGTGGTCGGTGCTCCCCGACCGTCCTTGTCGTAGGTGGCCGGGAAGAAGAGGGTGGCCAACCCCTTAGGAGTCGGAGCCTCCCCGTAAGGCCTTGCAGGAGGAGGCCGAGGAGAGGAAGGACGGTCGACCTCGACAGGGCCGACGCCTACCCGGCTGGCCTCGTCGTGGGAGGCTGGGGAGAAGAGGGGCAACCTGCCTCGACGGGGCCAATGCCTCCCCGACCAACCTCACCGTGAGCGGGTGGGAAGAAGAGAGGCGGTCGGCCTCGACGGGGGAATGCCTCTCCAGCCAGCCTCATCGTAGGCGGCTCGGGAGAAGAGGGGTGGCCAGCCTCAACGGTGTTGGTGCCTCGCCGACCGGCTTGGTCATAGGCAGCCGGGGAGACGAGGGACGGTCGGCCTCGACAGGGTTGGCGCCTCCCCGGCTGGCCTTGATATAGGCGACCGGGGGAAGGGGGCGGCCGACACCGCCGACCGGCCTTGAGGAAGCCGGTGCAAGGGATCCGAAACAGTGGTTGGTGATCCCGCACGCGGGAGTTAGGATCATGCGTGCGGGAGTTAGGATCCCACGCACGTGAGTTAGGATCCCGAGCACGGGAGTTAGGACCTCGTATGCGTGAGTTAGGATCCAGTGCGTGGGAGTTAGGATCCTGCACTTTGTGGTTACGATCTGGTGCAAGGTGGTTGTGGCTCGGATTAGACGCGTTGATCGTGTGTGAAGCAGTTTGAACCATACCCCCCCCCCCACCCACAACCACTTCGTTAGTGAGGGGAGTGAATGTTTTGGCTATGTGTAAACTGGTTCACCTATAAATTGGGTATGACCCCCATCAAATGCCCCCCAAAGCTTGTAGTGTCCGAATCTCAGGAGAGGAGTGCAAGGATTTTCATCATCGAGCAGATCTTCAACATCGATGACGGAGAAGAACAATGAAGCACTAGAAATGAAGATCGAGTTCGAAAAGGTATGCCAACGTGTGAGCGGGTGTGAGGGAGAAAGAGGCCGCGTGCACAAGAGAACCTGGACAACGCACATGCAGAGGCATGGGCGGGCGAACACTACTTGCTTGCGCAAGCAGGCCCCCATGCCTCCACACGTGCAGCCGCACGCCCGGGCTAGGCATAAGTGTGCACCCAGGCTAGGCGTGAGCACGTACGCACTTGAGCACAGAGTGCGTGTGTTCTTGGGCCAAATGTGTGTGCATGCTTAGGCAGAGTGCGCTCACACACTTGGGCCCTATGCTCGCGCACATCTGGTCGTGCGTGTGCTCGGTCTGAGCGTGTGAGCTCTGGCCGAGTACATGATCTCGGGCCGAGTGCATGCGCTCATGCCCTGCACACGCGCTTAGGCCCTGCACGTGATCAAGGCTTTGTCCGTCTTTGCGTGCCCTTGTTCACCCTTGTGTGTGTGCGCTTTCTCATGGGACTTGGTCCCCTTACGAGGCTCCGATTTCTGGGGGTACCACTTCTCTTTGCGCGGCTTGCACGTGCTTCACTCTTGATTACTTGGGGTGTCACATTTCTCTTTTTGATCATTTATATGTGCAGACTGCATGGTGAGTGGCACAAGGCAAGCAGATGTGGTTGCGCTCTACTCTTTCCTAGGAGCAGATAGTTACTTGGAGGAGGCAGTATAATTTACCTGTCGGAATGGAGATTCAGATTCCGTATGCTGAAGATTGAGTACATAATCCACCAGCGGGTTGGATGACTCTTTGCGAGTCGTCGTTGAAGTCTGGATTTTGGTTGCCACCATGCGAGGAGGTAGTTGAGATCTTGAAGTTTTGTGGGGTGCTAGTGTCCCAGTTTACACCCTTGATAATGATGTGTATTGTTGGGTTTGTGTTCTTCTTCCATGAGCACGACTCCAAGCTTTCCTTTTAAATCTTCAAAGATTGGTGCTAGGTGTGCGCCGATAGCGGCGAATAGGTTGATGTCTTTAATAACAAACACTGGCTGGATTTAGGGAGTCAGGTGGACCGGCGTCATTGAAACACTTTGTATGTATATGTCCGTAATTGCTGGGAACTAGTTGTCGGGGCTTAGTAACGCCCTTCCTGATCATTGTCGCGGGGTGAAGGGGTGCGGGAGCAAATTTACTCCGGTGTTGGGATTTTCTGAGCCTCGAGAACTGGCGATCTGCCTCTTTAATATTTCATCTTTCGTGGAGGAAAAGCTCTTGTTGTTGTGCGGCCTTTTGGCTGATGCAGTGCGTTCTGCTGTTGTTCCTTTGGCCCGTGATCAAAAGAGGAAGATGATATTTGAAGGTTGTGGTGATTCAGCGGTCGAGCGTTGTGCTTCGAGACGGTTAAATGCTCTCTTGGAGGCAGCTTCGTACTCTTCTAGGGTTGATGCGACTAAGCTTGTTGACCCTGACATTGAGATTTTGGACTCTGCTTCCCCCAAGTTAATGAGAAGGCTCCCATACCACAGCTAGGGGATAGGTGGCCAGCGATGTCTTTGTGGCTGATTATGGTGGTAAGGATGTAGTTCATCATATTGATTTTGCCAAACTTCCTTGATTTTCTAACATATTTTCTTTGTTGCAGACCTTCGTTCATGCCAGCATTGACCCCTCTTGGGATGAACTTTTGGCAAGCATGAAGGACAACTACCGATCCCTTCGGGAGAAGTGTTGAGTGATGGATGGATCCTACCTTGACCTGAGGGGGGATGTGAGATTATGATATCTCTCACTTTTGCCAGTTTGAGGCGGAGATGAAAGTTGAGATGACGCAACTGCGAGAGGAGCTTCAGGTAGAGAAGAATTTGGTGGAGAAGATAGAGCGGCTTTTGGAGGGTGCACAATAGGAGAATGTTATTCTTCGGTCAAAGCGGTCTTCTATGAAGTCTGAAGTTGAGCGCCTTTCTTTGGAGGAGCACTTTGCTGAGCTGGGAACAGCGGGGGTCGCAAAGTACATGGATTCTATCGACTTTATGCTAGTTCGTTGCTTGCTTTCTGAGGAGATTCGTGAGGAGGTATGGATGCATGAGGTCGAGGCAGACATATGAGAGGTGCGGGAGGTAGCATTCCTTCGTGGTATGTCAAAAGCCCTTAGGATTATGTCTCGTAAGCGAGGGTGTGATGTCACTGACATGAGCTTTGAGGATATGTCTGAGGACGAGCTTGTTGATGTTGATGACGAGAAGTGTTCCTTTGTACTCGAGTCTCTTGAATGATTTGTACTTAATAGCCCTTGCGTTGTACTGGTGTACTTACTTTATTGTAGCATTGTATTTTCTGCTTTGTCTTGTTATTTTGTCGGTTGTTGCTGCTCATTGCATATTTTGTTGTTTTGTGTTATGGTGTCGTTCGAATGATTATAGTTGTGGTTTTGAAGCTGAAGATCAGAGGGCGTGCCCATGACTGCCTTGTGACTTGTTCTAGGGTGAAGAACTAGTACTTTGGGCCGGATAGGCTTGGTACTGGGATTTTAGAGCTGGTAGTGTCGTTGGGCAAGGCGGTGAAGATCCTCGTTGCTGGGCCATTGTGAAGGAGGCACGCCCAGGAGGTGTCGCAACCTATTGTGAGAGAAGGATGGTCCTTCGATCGTAAGTAGTGTAGGTTGCAAGGGGCTAGGAGCCCTGAAGGAATGGTGAAGTTCCGAAACTTGCATACTGCTATCAAACACGAGGGGGCGGGCTCTGGCAACGTCGTGACAATTGCGAGAGAAGGGCGAACCATTGATCACAGGCAGAGTTGCCATAAGGGCTTGGTGCTGTGAGAAATGGTGAAGTTCGGAAACTTGCAGACCGCTGGCGAACGTGAGGGGGGCGGGCCCTGGTGATAATGTAACCAATTGTGGGAGAAGAGCGAACCTTCGATTGCAGGCAGAGTGGCCACAATGGTTGGGTGACCTAAAGGAACGGTGAAGTTCGAAAACTTGTAGACCGTTGGCGAACATGAGGGGGCGGGCCCTGGCGATGTCGTGATCAATTGCGGGAGAAGGGCGAACCTTTGATTGTAGGCAGAGTGGCCACAAGGGATGGAGGCCCTAAAGGAACGGTGAAGGAAACTTGCAGACCATTGACGAACGCTAGGGGGCAGGCCCTAGCAACGTCGTGACCAATTGTAGGAGACGGGCGAACCTTCGATCTCAGGTAGAGTGGCCACAAGAGCTAGGGGCCCTTACAAAGTCAGGGGAAAATCTTGGCGTAACCTTCTACTTGGAGAGATACTTGATCTGCGGTAGTCGGGAGCATGTGAAGTAATGATGATGAGGAGAAGATACCGTTGCTGCCTCCTAAGCTTAAGGTTTAGCCTCGAGCTTTTGTGTGCTAGTTGTTGGCGCACCCTACAATAGCAATATTTAAAGTAGACAAATATTTCATATTTAACATAAATAAAAGATAGTTTGCGTACAAACAGATGCTTGCGACTTTATAAGGTTCATTGCTTGTTGCTGAAATGAAAGTTGTTATTGATAAAATTGGCGCAAGTTTTGTGCATTCCATGTGCAAGGCAGAGTTTTTCCTTCCGCGGTCCTGAGCTTGTACATTCTGGGCTTGACAACTGAGGTGACGATGAATGGTCCCTCCCATGATGGTGAGAGTTTGTTTTTACTTGGGACTTTATCGACTGCTTCGACGCTTTGCAAGACCAGATCTCCGTTGGTGATTGGCCTAGGCTTGACCCATCGATCATAAAATCGGGTCATTCGCCTCTGGTAGACTGTGATTCATTGTTCTATCTTATCTCTAATTTCAGAGATGAAGTCCAGGTTCTCCTGGAGTTGCTCGTCGTTTGTTTTCGGGTTAAAAGTTTGCATGCTGCGCTCGGGACCCCAATATCGATGGAAATTATTGCCTCAGAGTCGTAGTAGAGGTTGAATGGAGTTTCCTCGGTGGGAGTTCTCGCAGTGGTTCGATATGCCCATAGTATGCTTGGAAGTTCATCTGCCCACTGCCCCCCACCTTCCTGTACGCGCGCCTTCAACCCCCTGAGGATAGTTCGGTTGGTCACTTCTATTTACCCGTTGGCCTACGGATGTGCTACGATGGTGTAGCGGAGGCTGATTTTCAGATCCTCACACATCTTGGTGAATGATTTCTCGGTGAACTAGGTTCCATTATCGACGATGATGACTGCTGGGATCCCGAAGCGGCAGGTAATGTTCCTCCAGACAAACCTCTTAGAACTTTCCTCGGTTATCTTTTCCAGAGGCTCGGCTTTTATCCACTTGGTGAAGTATTCAATAGCCATAATAATAATTTTCTTTGACATTCCGCCATCGAAAGTGGCCCTAGAATGTCAATCCCCTACTATGCAAATGGTCAGGGGCTCTGGAGGGTGGTAAGCGCGAACAGCGGGCGGTGTGGGGTGCTTGCGTGAAACTGACAGATTACACACCTTTGTACAAATTCGATCGCGTCCTACTTCATTGTCGGCCAATAGAATCCTTGACGGAGTATTTTCCTTGCTAGGGCCCTCCCATCGAGGTTCTCCCCATAGACTCCCTCGTGGACCTCACACAGGGCATGCTCTGCCTCTAGCATTGATAAGCATTTTAGGTAAGGTCCGAAGAATGGTCGATTATGTAACTCTCCTTCGATTATTGAGTACGCTAACGCTCGTACCCGCAACCGTTGTGCTTCTTGAGGGTCTTTTGGTAGTTGTTTGTGCCTGAGGTAAGCCTGTAGAGAGGACATCCAAGTTTATTCTCTATTAATTATGGTGATCTCCAAAGGTCCCCGCACACTTGAGACCATCACATCCTTAACCCTTCTTCTTCGGGATCCATACCCAGTCGAAGAACTGACATGCTTGTAGAGTGTGTCGGCCCTGGTATTTTCTCCCAAGGGATGTGAAGGATTTGGTGCGAGGGAATTCTCTAGAGGAGAGATCTGACGAGCGTAAGGTACTGCGTTAGCTGGTCGTTTCTTGCCTCATAATCCCCTTCGACTTGGGAAGCCACTAATTGGGAATCTATGTAGATTGTTAGGTTCTCGGCCTTGTAATTAATAGCGAACTGGAGTCTGGCGACCAGGGCCTCGTACTCTGCCACATTATTAGTGGCTGAAAACTTCAGTCGAATACCAAACTCTAGGGTGATTTCTTCATGGCTTATCAAAAGCAAGTCGGCACCGACCCCAACCATACCTGAAGCGTCATCGACATAAAGTGTCCAGTGGGCACTGGATGGCCCTTCCACTGGGGCAGATGCGGGGGGAAGGGTGCACTTGACTACAAAGTCTGTTAGGACTTATGATTTGATATCGGGGCGATGGAGGAATTGAATATCAAATTTTCCTAGCTCGTCTGCCCACCTGAATAGTCTCCCAGAGACCTCAGGCATTTGAATAATTGTCCGGGGTGACAATTGTGTCAACACTTTCACTGTATGGGCATGAAAATAAGTGTGCGAACAGAAAAAGAGAGTCCGGAAATTGGAATTACTGAAATCTTTATTATCCAAAAAAGGTGTGTATTACATGGTATAGCCTCCCTTTTATAGAATGGAGGAGATGGGAGAGATTACAATTAAACAATATGGGACTAAAAAATTACATGTACAAGCGGTTTAACCTAAATACAAGCCGACCAAGCCGCACGGTTTGACGGATGGGCAAACCGCCCGGCAACCACCTGAGGGAGACAACAACCCGCCACTAGAGACCGCCAGGTCGCACGGTCACCAAGCCGCCATGGACAGATCGGCAGACCGCCAGGGCACCAATAGTAACAGACCTGCTACCAAACCACTGGAGAGAAACCGATAGACCGCCCGGACTGCAATCTGCCAGAGTCAGACCGCCAGACCACCCATACTGCAATCCGCCAGAGTCAAACCGCCAGACCGCCCAATCTCTATTCTACAACACTCCCCCTCAAGCTGGAGCATATATGTCGATCATGCCCAGCTTGTCGCAAATGTGATGAAAAGAGGCGGATACCGGCTTGGTGAAAATATCAGCCAACTCTTTTTCTGAGGTGACAAATGGAGTACAAATTTGTTCCTTCAGAATCTCTTCCCGCTTAAAATGGCAGTCAACTTCAATATGCTTAGTTCTCTCATGAAAGACCAGATTTTTAGAGATGTATATAGCGGCCTTGTTGTCACAAAACATAGATAGAGGATGGTTGTAGACCTCTCCTAAGTCAAGCATGAGAGCCCGTTACCACTTCAACTCATACGTGGTCGATGTCATACTTCGATATTCTGCTTCTGCACTGGACCTGGAGACGACAGACTATTTCTTGCTTTTCCAGCTCACAAGTTCCCCCCCCCCACAAGGTGCAAAAACCTGATGTTTACTTACGGTCTCCTTTGTCATCGGCATAGCTTGAATTGGAGTACGCTTCAGTCCTCAAATGTCCATTATTCTTCTGAAAGAGAAGTACTTTCTCATAAGCTGATTTAACCTACTCTAATATCCTCAGGGCAGACTGTAGATGGCACTCCCTAGGAGCTTGCATGAATTGGCTAACCTTGCCTACAATATAGACAATATCGGGCCTGGTCACCGTGAGATATATAAGTTTACCAACCAGACGTCTGTACCTTGTAACATTAGAAAGAAGTTGAGAGTCATCCGTCCATGTTTTATCTTCTCTAGTCGTCATGGGACATCAGGCAGGTTTAGCCCCAGTCAGCCCCGCCTCTTTTAACAAGTCAAGAGCGTACTTCCGCTGGGAGAGGACAAGTGAATCGGGCTTCCGAGAAATTTCTATCCCCATAAAGTACTTTGGAGAGCCCATATCCTTTGTAACCAGGTGTTGCTGAAGATGCTTCTTTGTCAAGATTATCCCAGCTTGTTCATCTCTAGTGAGAAGAATATCATCCACAAATACTGCAAGCACTACTAGACCCAGAGATGTTTTACGAGTAAATAAGGTGTGATCGGCAGAACTTATCGTAAAACCTATGGCCGCCACAATCCCGCTAAACTTGTCAAACCAAGCCCGAGGACTTTGCTTTAGGCCATAGATGGCCTTCTTGAGCCGGCAAACCTGTGTCTCCCCCGGAGAAACTTACCCTCGAGATTGCTCCATATAGACATCGTTCTAAAGATCCCCATAAAGAAAGGCATTTTTGGCATCCAGTTGTGAAATTGGTCAATCCTTGTTGGCAGCCACAGAGAGAAGAACCCTGATTGTGCTGGGATACGCAACTAGAGATAAAGTGTCAAAGTAGTCAACTCTGAAAGAAATTGTACCTAATCACCTAGAGGGGGGTGAATAGGTGACTAAATCTTTTTTAAACTTTTAGGCAGATTGCAGATAATATCACAGATTTACAATTACTTCTTCACAGTAATCAATCAGCAATCACAGAATAAAGCATGCACACAGTGAATACACAGATTTATAGTGGTTCCCCAAGGTTTGGGTACATCCACTTTCCCCCTTCGCCTATCTAGTAGTGTACTAGATTCGGCCAAACTCCTCCACTATTCCTCGGATCCTCAGATCTTACACTCAGAACCCCAAATGGTTCCTACAGCTCAGAGTGATCCCACTCCTACAACTCAGGCTCAACAGCCCTACAACTCAGTCTTCTCCAAAGACCTACACTCAGCCACAAGGCCTACACTCAGAGATATGAATCTCCTACACTCAGGCATACAGGCCCTACCACTCAGCCTTTATAATTTCAGGCTTACAACTCAGATCTCTAAGGATCCTACAAGAAATTAAGAATACAAAGTATATACCTACAACTCAGAATAAGAGAGAAGAGTTGATAGGTTCTTGATGAGTTCTTGAAAGAACTCTGCTGAGATCAACCTCACTTGGCTTTCTTCAAAGCTTCTTGAATGTAGAACACAATAGGATTGATTCTCTGCAGCTGATCTTCAATCACTGCTGACTTAAGATCCAGATCTCAATCTGAACCCTTCTTTACAGCCTGGTTCCAACAGCTGTCTTCTTGGAAGGAGCTCTCTCTCTCTCTCTCCAACTTCTTAGATCTTTACTTGAATTGATCCTTCAATGAATTGCTAGATCTTCTTCTTTGATTGTTGTTGATCAACTTCTTCTGTTGACAGAATAAGCCTTTATATAGGCCTTCTTCATGGTGACCGGCTGATCCGGTTCCTAACAGCTTTCTGACAACTCTGACAGTTGCAGTAGACCGGCTGGAATGGCAGCTATCATGTCATCCAGTCACTTCTTGAAATATCTGAAACTGTCTGAAAGTGTCGAGACATTCTGTCTTTAAGTGTCGACACTTATAGACTAAGTGTCGACACAAGTTGACTAAGTGTCGACACTAGCCTTCAAGGTGTCGACACAACTCCTTGTGTTGTAGAATTTACTTCTCGACACTGCTACTTCAACATGTGTCGACACTGATATTGTGTGTCGACACAAGTCCTTGTTCTTCAGTACTTAGTTGAATTCTTGTAAGTGTCGACTCAACTCCTTTGTGTCGACACATCTTCTTGTGTTGAACTTGTTCAGTGTCGACACATCTTCTTGGTGTCGACACATGCCTTCTGTGTTGATACTTTCTGAGTGTTGACACAGCTCCTTGTGTCGACACATTCTTCTTTTGTTGAGACTTTTGCTGAGTGTTGACACATCTCCTTTGTGTCGACACTTGTACTTAGAATTTATTGAACTCTGCTGAGTGTCGACACAGCCTCCTAGTGTCGACACTTTCTTCATGTGTTGAGTCTTCTGCTGTGTGTCGACACATTCTTCATTATGTCGACACTTTCTATATGTGTTGAGTCTTCTGCTGTGTGTCGACACATTCTTCATTATGTCGACACTTATACTTAGAATCTATTGAAGTTTTGCTGAGTATCGACACAGCCTCCAAGTGTCGACACTTTCTGATGTAGACAAAGTTCCTCTGGGTGTCGACACTGCTTCTAAGTGTCGACACTGCTTCACTGAACATTTCTTCATTGAGTGTCGACACAACCTGTGTGTGTCGACACTTTCTGTCTGGTGTCGACTCTGCATCCCTGGTGTCGACACAATTACTCCAAGTGTCGACACTGCTTCTCTGGGTGTCGACACAAGTCTTCTTAAGTGTCGACACTTTCCTTCTGGGTGTCAACACATGGACTTAGAAACTTTTCAGCTTTCCCTGCAAATACTTAACCTGCACAACTAAACTCAAAACACATCAAATACATTTTGATGTATATCATTGAGTAGGGTGAGGCTTCTTCAAATCAGGTATATTTATTCCAATGTACCCCACAATCTCCCCCTATTTGGAGAAGTCATAACCCTTAGTCAATGATATACACCATAAATAACAAAATCATAGTATGATGTAAAGTAGGATTATATAACAGGGTAAGTTCATAAACATGTATTAAAACAAAACATGTATATACCAATATCTCAGAACAATTATGTAATAGAATTAACACACATCACATAGTTCTAAGAACTTCAACATTTTCATTATCAAAAGTTTATAGAAAGTTTTAATACAAGTGATTAAACATGGTAAACTTAAGAAAAATGTCTATTCTATTTCTGCTCAGCCTCCTTGATCACTATGCCCTTTCCAGATTGTATCTTTGCTTGGACTGGGGCTTCAGCATCTTCAGCAGCAGCAGGCTTCTTGCCTTTAAGATCCTTCTTCTTTAACTCTTCAGCTTTAATCTGCTGCCTTTCAAAGTAATGATAAGGCTTAGGAAAGTACTTGCTAGGCTCCTGGGTAGTGGGAGGTAGCTTCCCCATCTTAGCCTTTCTTCTATACTACACAATGGCTTCTTTCCTGGTCTCATGTTTCCTCCACTCCAGTTCAGAAAACCACTTGTTTCTATATTGAATATTGTCTTTGGCAGCCTTCCATGCAGTTAAGATAATATTCCTTGAAGTGGGGCTCCACTGTTCAAAGTCAGGCCTTTGTTCAGCTTGCTCTCTGAACCTTTTCTTAGACAATAGAGTCTATTGTTCTTTCAGCAACAAAGCTTCTTGTTCTTTCAGTATAGCCTCTGGCACTGGCTGAACCACTTTCTCTATGATGACATTTTGCTTTTCCTCAGGTGGGCTATACATTGACTGTATATCTGCTTGTATCATATCAAAGTATGGTGGAGGGTAGATTACTTGAGCCACTTCAGGTTGCTCCCCTCCAAGATATGCAGGATTAATCCCAGACTCTGCAACATTATCATCATCACACAATGGAGGATATCCAAGGGTGGCTCTGATGGAATTTGAAATCCATTTTGCATGATCAGAGCTGGCTTTGACTAACACCCTCTCCCCCTTTATGACTTCTCTAACAATATGATCCCTCAGATCATCTTTCTGAAATCGTATTTGGGCATCCAAATAGTTTACTTCATCCTTAAAGAAAGGTTTCAACCTTTGGAGCTTGTCAGTTATAGCCTTTTGAGAGTCTTATATAGCAGTTTTAACAGCAGTTATGCCCTCTTGTAATGCTTTATCAAATTTTGCCTTATCGGTAGCATTAGATGTAGTCTGACCAGTAGCTATATTTTTCATTTCTGTTACTATTGCATTGTGTGAAGCAGTTAAGTTATCATTCATCCTCAGCTGGTTCTCCAGAATATATCCTTGCTTCACTGCAATATCATCTACTTGAGCTTTGATCTTCTCCTGATGAGTGGCTAGAAAGACTACTGCATTCCCTCCTTTATGGAAGCAGTCAGTCATCTCTTTCTTATTCAGATTCATCTCAAATCTGATGGACTTAATATCTTGGGCTAGATCAAACTATAGAGACTTATGCCCCTCATCCATATACGTTTCTATTGCTTTCCTTTGCTCATCAAGCTTTATCTGCATTGCAACCATCAGAGAACTATAATCTACAGATGGTGCTGGCTATGGTGCAATGGTTTGCAGAGCCTTTTTATAATTTTGGCTCCTCCTTTTGAAAACTTGAAATTTTCTTTTCTTGGCTCTTACAGCCTCCTCATCTTCAGAAGCAGATGTGCTTGCAATATCAACCCTGTCCTTAGGGCTTGGAGGTAACTCCTTCTCAGCATCCTTTGTCCTAGGAACCTGCTCAGCATCCTTTGGCAGTTCAGGTTCCTTCCTTGCAGTTTCCTCAACAAAAACTACTTGCTCCCCCTCAACAGTGACTTTCTCCCTCTCAGCAGCAGCACTTCCATTCTCAAAGTCTGCTTGTAGTAGGTCAGGGAATAGCTCTTCTAGGGTAAATTCTTGTTGAGTATGGGGTGGAGATTCTCTTGTCTCATCAACAACTTGATCAGATACTACTGGATCTGCAACAGATGTATCCTCCAGGACAACATCTGGGGGTTGACTATGAATCTGAGGTTGCTGATTAACATCAGATAATTTGTCAGTTATAACTTCACTCTCAATAAGGAAATCTAATTGGTTGATTTCAGTGATTACCTCAAGAATGGTTTGAGTAGCTTGTTCACTTTCTAGTGGAGTTGGCTCTTCCACTAGCAGAGGCTCCCCCTGGACTGATTCCAGGTGTACTGAGCTAGCTTGTGGTAGCTCCCCCTGCCTCTCTGCATCATCTTGTCTAGCTGGAGACTTTCCAGCATTTCCAGTTTCTTCTTCTTCAGGAGTGAACACTACCTGTTCCTCAAAACTGCTTGATGAGTCTTGAGCCACTGGGGCTGTCTTCTTCTTCTTCTTTTGTGGTGTTATTTTCTCAGGAGTAGGCATTTCCTTGGTCAAGACCCGGTCCCACCTAGAGAAGATCCTTAAATCCATTCTTCTCATGTGGTTAATTTTGGATCCTGCAGCTTGGGTCATTACTTCTGGTATACTACCAGCCAAGTAAAGACTTAGAATCCTACCCAAATTGGGCTTCTTTATACTCTCATTAATCTTCTCAAACACTACTGCAGACCAATCAGTTTGTAGTTTGAAGATTATTCTAGTCATTAGACCAAACATATGAGCTGATACTCTGTCATGGCCTCCAGGCTTGCTCAACATAACCTTGCCCACAATCTCAGATAAGAATTTTCCTTGGCT
Source organism: Platanthera guangdongensis (assembly GCA_039583875.1). Taxonomy (NCBI): domain Eukaryota; kingdom Viridiplantae; phylum Streptophyta; class Magnoliopsida; order Asparagales; family Orchidaceae; genus Platanthera; species Platanthera guangdongensis. The sequence continues at coordinate 110,618,441 of CM077157.1, read as the reverse complement.
GTTCATCCCCTTCCTATTGAAAATAGATCCTATTTTCATCTTGTAATCCAGTCCACACCATGTTAATGCTTCTCTAGTCTTAGAAGCAGAAACTTCATCTTCTTCCTTAGTCCTTGGTAGGTTTAGTACCTTTCTCAAACTCTTAGGTGTGACCTTCACCTTTTCTCCATGAACCCTTGACTTAACCTTTAGTCCTGATTCATCTATTGTAGCTCCATTCAGGAATTCCAGAACTTCTTTCTTTCATACCTTGGTCGGCTCTGAAGTAAGAAAATCTAACCCAGTCTCGGCGATTAGGGTTATCACACCTTTGATATATGATTCTATGTCATCAAAAGCATACCGCACTAGTTCATAGTCTTCATTCACATTCTCTTCGAGCTTGGGCGCCATTAGGGTTTGAAGAAATTTGAATTGAGAGAAGAGAGGTGTCGACACACAAGTTTTGTCTCGAAACTTTGGTGAGCGTGTCGACAGACAAAGGCGAAATCCTATTTATACCTTTCTAGGATCGAAGATGAAAGGGCGCGTCAATAAACTCAAATTGTGTCGACACTGTTGAAAAGTGTCGACACAGACTTATAATGTCTCGACATCTATGTGTCGACACAAGTATAGTCAACAGAATATATGTGTCAACACTTGTTTATGTGTCAACACCACTTAGCTGGACACTTAGTCGAGACTTTACTTCACTAATTCTGCATAAAGTCTAAGTGTCGACACCACCTTGGATGTGTCGACACCTACCCTGTATGTGTCGACACTAATTCTCTGAAGTGTCGACACCAACTTCCTAGATGTGTCGACACCTTTTCTCTGAAGTGTCGACACCAATTCTCTGTCTTGACACAGACAACTCTGTGTGTCGACACTATTTTACGTAGTCATTTCTGTAAACTTAGTCTAAGTTTATCATACCTAATTCAATTTTAAACCTATTGAATTTGGTTTCTTCTAAAGGCTTAGTATACATGTCAGCTAGTTGATTATCTGTATTGACATATTCTAGTGAAATATCTTCTTTTTCCACATGTTCCCTTAGAAAATGATATTTTATTTCTATGTGCTTAGTCCTACTATGGGAAACAGGATTGTTTGCAATAGATATAGCACTGGTAGAATCACAAAATAGTGGTGTTCTACTTACTTGAATACCATAATCTTCAAGCTGATGTTGTATCCATAGAAGTTGAGCACAGCAACTTCCTGCAGCCACATACTCTGATTCTGCTGTGGAGATAGCCACACTTGTTTGCTTCTTGCTACTCCATGATATCAGTCTTCCACCTAGGAATTGACAAGTTTCAGTTGTACTTTTCCTATCTTCCTTGCAGCCTGCAAAATCTGCATCTGAATAACCAGTCAGTTCAAAGTCTCCATTCCTAGGGTACCAAAGGCCTATATAAGGAGTGCCCTTAAGATATCTCAGTATTCTTTTGACTACTGTCAAATGAGACTCTTTAGGGCAAGCTTGGTACCTAGCACAGACACATGTAGCATACATGATATCTGGTCTACTTGCAGTCAAATATAGAAGGGAGCCAACTATCCCTCTATACAAAGTCTCATCTACAGGTTTCCCTACATCATCTTTGCTAAGAGACATACTTGACCCCATAGGAGTTTTCATGGTACTGGATGATTCCATACCATACTTCCTTATCAGTTCTAGGGTGAACTTAGACTGGCATATGGATAAACCATTCTCAGTCTATCTAACTTGGAGACCCAAGAAGAACTTAAGTTCCCCCATACTGCTCATCTCAAATTGTCCTTGCATAAGTTTTGCAAACTTTTTGCAAAGACTACTTTTAGTAGACCCAAATATGATGTAATCTACATATATTTGGACTAGTATGATCTTGCCTCTGGATTCCCTAAGGAATAGAGTCTTGTCTATTTTCTCCCTTGTGAATTTATTCTCAATGAGGAAACTAGACAGGTTTTCATACCAAGCCCTAGGGGCTTGTTTTAACCCATACAAAGCCTTCCTAAGTCTATAGACATAATTAGGTTGAGTTGAATCAACAAAACTTGATGGCTGTTCCACATAGACCTCTTCCTTTAGATTACCATTCAGAAAGGCTGACTTAACATCCATTTGGTATACTTTAAATCCTTGATAGGTTGCATAGGCCAGGAACATCCTTATGACCTCCAGTCTGGCTACTAGAGCAAAGGTTTGATAAAAGTCAATACCTTCTTCCTGCCTATATCCCTTAGCAACCAGTCTATCTTTATTCTTCACAATAACTCCATGTTCATCCATCTTGTTCCTATAGATCCACTTAGTTCCAATTATATTGTGGTCTTTTGGTTTAGGAACAAGCTCCCAGACTTTGCATCTCTTGAACTGGTTCAGCTCCTCTTGCATTGCCTCAATCCAATGAGGGTCTAGGATGGCTTCTTCAAATTTCTTTGGCTCTACTTGGGATAGAAAACTAGAGTAGAGTACTGCATCTAGATTTCTGCTCCTTGTTTGTACCCCTTGACTTAGATCACCAATAATTTGATTGGCTGGATGATCTTTCAAATGTCTACTAGCTGGAGGCAGCTTGGCTTCAGGTTGAACTCCTTCAGCTTCTTCAACTTGTTGCACTCCTTGGTCTTCTTCTGCATCAGGTGCATGTAGTACTCCCCCTGGACAACAGCCACTATCATCTACATGCTGACTTGCAGTAGATCTTTCTTCAATAGTGAGCTTGTCCATCTTCTTAGTCACACCTGTGGAGCTACAAATACTTCTAGACAACTCATTGTTAATAAGTCTAGCTTCATCAAATACTACATGTACTGACTCTTCTACAACTTGAGTAGACAAGTTGTAGACCCTATAAGCCTTACTATTGTTGTTGTACCCAACAAATATCCCCTCTTGGGATTTGGCAGCAAACTTGGTTAAGTAAGACTTACCATTGTTAAGTATGTAGCATTTACAACCAAAGATCCTGAAATAGGATAGGTTTGGTTTTCTGCCTTTCACAATCTCATATGGGGTCTTATTGTGGCTCTTGGTGATAGTAGCCCTATTAATTACATGGCATACAGTATTAACTGCCTCAGCCCAAAAATATTCTGGAAGAGATGTATCACTTAATAGGGTTCTACCAGCCTCAATCAAGGTTCTATTTTTCCTCTCAGCAATGTCATTTTACTGAGGTGTTCTTGGTGAAGAAAATTCCTAAAATATCCCAAATTCTTCACATAGTTTTGTCATACTATCAGACTGGAATTCAGTGCTATGGTCACTTCTTATCTTGACCACTGTACTGTCTAACTCATTCTGAATTTGTTTGACAAAACTATAGAAGATACTATGTGTTTCAGATTTCTGTCTAAGGAAGAACACCCAGGAAAACCTTGCGTAGTCATCTACAACCACAAATGTGTAGACCTTCCTACCTAGGCTATGAACTGGCATAGGACCAAAGAGATCCATATGCAAGAGGTATAAGCACCTCACAGCATCTTTGTTCTCAATGCTATTAAAGGTGGATCTAGTCTGCTTGCCCTTTTGACAAGCTGAACATATCTCATCTTTAATACACTTAACCTGAGGACTATTCCTCACTAACTCTTTGCTATAGAGTTAGCTAATTGTCTTGTAGTTGAGATGGGCTAGCCTCTTGTGCCATTTGACACAATGAGAAACTTTCTCATCAGCTACAAGACACACAGGAGAAACATTGTTCTCACACATAATGTCTAGGCAATAGACATTCCTCTTTCTATAACCTGTCAAAATGATCTCTTGATCATTTGACCTCCTGATATGACAACCATCTTTGACAAATGAGATGTCATATCCTAAATCACTCAGTTGACTTATACTAATAAGGTTATGTTTCAAACCTTTAACATAAGCCACTTGAGTAATTGTTATAAGGTTGCTAGAAATGTTACCAAAACCTTTGATGATTCCTTTTTCAGAACCACCAAAGGTGACTTTAGGACCATCCTTGATTGGTGTGTAGTCCTTTAGAAATCCCCTAGTTCCAGTCATGTGCCTGGAACATCCACTGTCCAAGTACCATATTGGGGCATGACCACTTGGACTCACCTGCAAAACAGATTAGTTGACCTTAGAACCCAAAGAATTCTTGGGTCCTTGGTGCTGGTTAGTTTGCCTCTTAACAAAGCTACCTACAGATCTTCCAACAGGCAGTTTGCTACTCACCTTGGCATTAGAATTATGCCAACAGTCTATGGTAAAGTGGCCTATCTTGCCACAGCACCAGCACTCAAACCTATTGTACCTTTGCTTAGGTACAACCCTAGCTGTTCTATCTATAGCAGGCTTGTTGAGTACTGGGGCTTTGCCCTTAGACTTGGACTGAACAGTCCTAGCAGATTTTGTAAACCCTAATCCAGTTTTACCCTTTTGATGTACAAATTCATCAATCAAAGGTAGAACAGACTTTGGTTTAGAAAACCTTACAACTATGTCTCTCTCCTTCTGAAGACTAATCTCCAGATTTCTGATTTGATCATTCTTGAATGTTATAGTCCCCATCTGAATAACAGTTATGTTCTTCAGTCTCGCTATCTCATTTAGTTTTTGATCACTCAATTTATCAAAATCTGTTGCAGCCTCTTTGAGATTAGCAGTCTCCTTAGCCTGACTCTTAGCCAAGGATTTGCTTTTCTTGAAAGCCTGGAATAGTAATCTATATTCATCAATCAACTGATGAATATCCCCTTCAGATTCAGATCCTCTGGCATTACTTGATGCTGATGTAACTGAATCTGAACTAGCACTAGAAATTGAACTTAAAGAACAATTTTGTACCTTACTAGGTCCAGGCTGCTCCTGGATTTTGTCACCTTCAGTAAAGGCCATCAGTCCTTGGCACTGATTGTCCTCTTGCTCATATATAGAGTTCATTAACTGGATGAACTCCTCTTCCTCTTCTTCAGCAAATAGTCATATGTAAGCTTCAGCTTCTGACTCAGTTTCTGAAGAAGACATATCTGACAGGCCTCTGTCCTTCTTAGCAACAAAAGACCTTTCCTTCTTTCCCTTGATTTGAGTCTTCTTCTTATCTGTTGACTCTCTCCTCTTCTCTGGACAGTCAGCAACAACATGTCCTTGTTTGTTACAACAATAACAGACTATCTTTGAAGATGTAGTTCTACTTGACTTGGGCTTTCTCCTGTCATTCTTTGATGACCTCTGTGATGTGGATGGCTTAGTCCTCCACTGTTTCTTCTTTAGGAACTTCTGAAAATGTCTTGTGAAAGCTGCAAAGTCCTCATCACTCTCACAGCTCTCTGAATTCCTGCTTTCTGATTCATCTGACTCAGTCTCAGCAACCTTTGGAGGTGGAGATGGAGACTTACTTTTGTATTTCTTGGTGGCTTCTGTCTTGAATGCCACTGCTCTTTCTTTATGCTCACTTCTTGTAGTCTTCTCCTCCTCCTTCCTTACCATCAACTGCATCTCATAGGATAACAGCTTTCCAAATAATGTTGGAGGAGAGATATCTGCTAACTTGGCCATTTCCCTTATGGCACAGATCTTGGTGTCCCAATCATTTGTTAGGGACCTCAAGAATTTATCATTCAGCTCATAATTGCTGAAATCTCTTCCATAGGACATTAACTTATTAACTATCCTATAGAATTTCTTATAGCACTCAGTTATGCTATCAGACTTTCCTTGTCTGAAGCTCTCATATTCTTGGTTTAACAAAGACTTCCTGTCTTGTCTAACTTCTTCTGAACCCTCCATGTACACTATCAGAGTATCCCACATCTCCTTTGATGTCTTATAGTGTATCAAGTTCTGAAATGTAGCATCATCTATGGCACTTACAATGATATTCTGAGCCCTCTTGTCCATGGTGGCCAGAATAATCTCATCCTTTGTCATTTCAGAAAAGTCTTTAGGTGTTCTCTGATTTGCATCTAACACAGATACCTTCATAGGCACATATGACCCTTCTTTAACTGTGATATAAATTCTAGGGTCTGAGGCTTCCATAAACAGTCTAACCCTTTCTTTCCAAATGCCAAAGATCTCTTTTCTGCAAATTGGCAACTTCATGGATCTAAGTTCCTTATGATTCTCTGTTGAACCCATTTTCTTGATTTTCTTGATTCTGCACATTACTTATACTGAATCTGCCAACAGGATCTACTCAGACAGTTATGTCCCTTTTTGAGTAACCTCCCTCTGATACCACTTGAAAGAAATTGTACCTAATCACCTAGAGGGGGGGTGAATAGGTGACTAAATCTTTTTTAAACTTTTAGGAAGATTGCAGATAATATCACATATTTACAATTACTTCTTCACATCAATCAATCAGCAATCACAGAATAAAGCATGCACACAGTGAACACACAGATTTATAGTGGTTCCCCAAGGTTTGAGTACATCCACTTTCCCCCTTCGCCTATCTAGTAGTGTACTAGATTTGGCCAAACTCCTCCACTATTCCTCAGATCCTCAGATCTTACACTCAGAACCCTAAATGGTTCATACAGCTCAGAGTGATCCCACTCCTACAACTCGGGCTCAACAGCCCTACAACTCAGTATTCTCCAAAGACCTACACTCAGCCACAAGGCCTACACTCAGAGATATAAATATCCTACACTCAAGCACACATGCCCTACCACTCAGCCTTTATAATTTCAGTCTTACAACTCAGATCCCTAAGGATCCTTCAAGAAATTAAGAATACAAAGTATATACCCTACAACTCAAAATAAGAGAGAAGAGTTGATAAGTTCTTGATGAGTTCTTGAAAGAACTCTGTTGAGATCAACCTCACTTGTCTTTCTTCAAAGCTTCTTGAATATAGAACACAATAGGATTGATTCTCTGCAGCTGATCTTCGATCACTGCTGACTTAAGATCCAGATCTCAATCTGAACCCTTCTTTACAGCCTGGTTCCAACAGCTGTCTTCTTGGAAGGAGCTCTCTCTCTTCAACTTCTTAGATCTTTACTTGAATTGATCCTTCAATGAATTGCTAGATCTTCTTCTTTGATTGTTGTTGATCATCTTCTTCTGTTGACAGAATAAGCCTTTATATAGGCCTTCTTCATGGTGACCGGCTGATCCGATTCCTAACAGCTTTCTGACAACTCTGACAGTTGCAGTAGACCGGCTGGAATGGCAGTTGTCATGTCATCCAGTCACTTCTTGAAATATCTGAAACTGTCTGAAAGTGTCGAGACAGTCTGTCTTTAAGTGTCGACACTTATAGACTAAGTGTCGACACAAGTTGACTAAGTGTCAACACTAGCCTTCAAGATGTCGACACAACTCCTTGTGTTGTAGAATTTACTTCGCGACACTGCTACTTTAACATGTGTCGACACTGATATTGTGTGTCGACACAAGTCCTTGTTCTTCTGCTGTGTGTCGACACATTCTTCATTATGTCGACACTTTATACATGTGTTGAGTCTTTTGCTGTGTGTCGACACATTCTTCATTATGTCGACACTTATACTTAGAATCTGTTGAAGTTTTGCTGAGTGTCGACACAGCCTCCAAGTGTCGACACTTTCTGATGTAGACAAAGTTCCTCTGGGTGTCGACACTGCTTCTAAGTGTCGACACTGCTTCACTGAACATTTCTTCATTGAGTGTCGACACAACCTGTATGTGTCGACACTTTCTGTCTGGTGTCGACTCTGCATCCCTGGTGTCGACACAATTACTCCAAGTGTCAACACTGCTTCTCTGGGTGTCGACACATGTCTTCTTAAGTGTCGACACTTTCCTTCTGGGTGTCGACACATGGACTTAGAAACTTTTCAGCTTTCCCTGCAAATACTTAACCTACACAACTAAACTCAAAACACATCAAATACATTTTGATATATATCATTGAGTAGGGTGAGGCTTCTTCAAATCAGGTACATTTATTCCAATGTACCCAACAAACTCCATAAGTCTGGGTAAAGCCCTTGGCAACATGCCGAGCCTTGTAATGATCCACAATGCCATCTCGACGGAACTTTACCACAAAGACCCAGCGACAACCAACAACATTTGTACCGAAAGTAGGAGGAATCAGGGTCCAGGTACCCCGTTTAGTAAGAGTAGCAACCTCTTCATCCATGGCTGCCTTCCAATGTGGAATAGTAAGGGCCTCCTGATAGGAACGAGGGGTGGAAGTGGAAGATATAGCCAATGCAAACTTCCTGCGAGCAAGGGTTAGACGATCATAGGAAACAACAGCAACAAGCTGGTATTGGGTACATGCCTGAACCCCTTTGCGAAGGGCAATGGGGAGGTCCTGGTTAGTAGGTTCCTCAGTATCTGGAGCATCCATAGTGGAGAGAGCTGGCCCGAGAGGCGAGAGAGATGATGTCGAAGAGGATGGAGATTGTGGAGGTGAAGAGGGAGGAGAAGACGATGGAGACGGTGGAGGAGGAAACACCTCGGTGGGAGTGGGTGGGCTGGAGGGAAGAGGAGGAGAACTGGAAGCCACAGGGAGAGGAGAGGAGTCGTCAGAGAAATATGGAGCATTCTAGAAGAAGGTAACGTCCGTGGAGACGAACTGCTTGCGAAGAATGGGGTCAAAATAACAATATCCTTTCTGAGTTATAGAGTAGCCCAGAAAGACACATTTGGTGGAGCGAGGGGAGAGTTTGTTATGAGTGGCGGAGGGAGCATGCACAAAGGTTGTTCACCCAAAGATACGTAGAGGAAGAGGAAAGGGATCCTTGCCCGGATAAAGAATGGAGAATGGTGTTTGTCCATGGAGAACGGTAGAGGGAATGCGATTGATGCGATAGCAAGAAATGAGAACAACATAGTCCCAGTTGGAGCGAGGAACATGCAATTGCGTTAGCAGAGTGCGAGTGACATCAAGGAGATGATGGTTTTTGCGTTCCGCCACTCCATTTTGTTGTGAGGTGTAAACGCAACTTGTTTGATGAACAATTTCATGTTATATACAAAAAGAAAAAAAAGCTTGACTAACATACTCTTTTGCATTATCAGAGCATAAGACTTTAATAGAAACATTAAAATGATTTTTAATTAAATGATAAAAAGATATCCATACATTAAAAAGTTCAGAGCGTTCTCGTAAGAGATACACCCAAGTACATCGAGAGAAGTCATCAATGAAAGTAACAAAATAGGAACTACCCCGGCCAACGGTGAGGGTAGGAGTAGGACCCCAGATGTCGGAGTGAACAAGATCAAACGGACGGGTAGAACCATGATCTTGCTTCGGCGGGAAGGAGGAACGGTGATGCTTGCCAAGCTGACAGGCGTCGCAGTTGAGAGGAGAACTGTGTGGGGGGATGTGGGGCAGAAGCTGATGAAGAAGTCATGGAGGAGGATTCCCAAGGCGGAGATGCCATTGTAGAAGATTTGTAGAGGAGGAGGAGAAGGCTGACAGAGCGGAAACATTATCAAGGAAGTAGCGGTCGCCGCTCTCAGTCTCAGTAGCAATCGTCAGTTAGGAGCTCGGATCCTGAAAAGAGCAAGAAGTTGGAGTAAATGTGAAGTAGCATTGAAGTTGCTTGCACAAATAAGTAACCGACAATAAATTGCATGGAAATTGGGCACATAAAGAGTGTCGGCCAGGCGAAGAGACAGAGTGACATGAACCAATCCCATCCCATGAATCGGGGAGGGAGAGCCGTCTATAACAAGGACCGGGGGCAACCGTTCATGTGTTTCAAGGAGAGAAAAGCATTGAGGATTGTCGGTCATGTGATTAGTGGCACCAGAGTCGATGAGCCATTTACCTTGAGTAACCACGTGAGCACTACCTGAGGAAGTGACCACCGAAGTGGACGGCTTGGAAGAGCAGGTGGAAGAGTCACCAGAAGGGCAAAGATGTGGATGTTTCATCCAGTAGCGATCCACAAGATGCTCGGTGCGGCCACAGTGAGAGCAGAGGAAGTGCGAAGAACTACGGCCACCGAAATGGTGGTTGCGACTACCAGAGCCACTCCATTGAGTCTTGTGAGTATATTGGCCTGGAGGAGGAGAAGACAGAAGCGGACACTGAAGGAGAGATGTAACTGCGGCAATGCGTGCATCAGTTGTATCCAAGGTGGGAGAGTCTACCTCGCCCAAGATTTATTGGCGGATCATGTCGTAGGACTCAGGAAGCCATAGAAGGTAGCACATAACAAGAAGTTCTTGGAAGTGCTTGTGTTGTTCGGCTAAATCAACAGAGAAGGGGCGATGTTGAAGAATCTAAGCCTCGAGAGCCTGGACCTGTTGATAAGCGGCAGTAGTAGATATAGAAGGACGGGCAAAGAGGTCCGCATACAAAGTATAGATGTCGGACGTCTGAGCCCCCTTCGAGTACAGAGCAGCAAGATGAAGTCATGCCTTCTTGATCGTCTCATCATGATGGATGACAGGAAGACATTCATCGGAAAGAATGTTAGCGAGCCAAGTGCGCAAGCGCATCACTAGCATCACAGTCGTCAAACTCAGCGAAAGTGGGAGGAGGAGGGTCATCGGTAAGGTGGTGGCATTTGCGTTGTGAGCGAAGAAGGAAGGTGAAGGAGACACTCCAATCCTGGTAGTTGGAACCAACAAGCTTGGAGACGGTGCCAAGATTCCCTAAAGGAATAGGAGGAGGAGACGGAGTTGCTACAGGAGTAGCGGTGGTGGTAGAGGAGCCGGAAAGAGTCATGGAAGAGAAGCCGCGAAGGTAGAGAGAAGAGAGAGAGGTCGCGCTGGTAGAAAGAATTCCGGGTAGAAAGAAAAGGCAGAGAGGAGCCCGCGTGGGTAGAGAAAGGTCACAGCGGACTCAAGGAAAGGGGTTGCGGCGGATAGGACAAGAAACGGCAGCGGACAAGAGAAGAAACTGCGGCGAACACGGGGAAAGAAGTCGTGCGGGAAGAAAGCAGGTCGCGCGGACAGGAGACCGAGAAGCCGCGTAAACAGGCCGCGGAGAGAGAGAGCGGGAAGAAGGCCTCGCAAACAAAAGGCAGCAACAAAGGAGGGAAAAGAGGAGAGACCACACGAACAAGTGGCAAGAAGGAGATCAAGCCGCGCAGATAGGAGAAGGCACCAAATCAGGCGGACAAGATCGCGTCCTCTGATACCATGTGCAAACAGAAAAAGAGAGTCCAGAAATTGGAATTACTGAAATCTTTATTATCCAAAAAGGTATGTAATACATGGTATATCCTCCCTTTTATATAATGGAGGAGATGAGAGAGATTACAATTAAACTATGTGGGACTAAAAATTAAATGTACAAGCGGTTTAACCTAAATACAAGCCCACCAAGCCGCGTGGTTTGACGGATGGGCAAACCGTTTGGAAACCACCTGAGGGAGACAACAAGCCGCCACTAGAGACCGACAGGTCGCCTGGTCACCTAGTCGCCAGGGACAGATCGGCAGACCGTCAGGGCACCAACAGCAATAGACCTGCTACCAAATCACTGGAGAGAAACCGACAGATCGCCCGTACTGCAATCCGCTAGAGTCAGACCGCCAGACCGCCCAGACTACAATCCGCCAGAGTCAAACCTCCAGACCGCCCGATCTCTATTCTGTAACAATAAGGTGGGAGTTTTCTTGCTGAAAAGATAAGTGTTAGGGATATCTTGTCAGCTAATAGGTATCTTGATTCAGTGTTGGTGAGTACTTTACTGATGTATTAGATGGGGCGTTGTACTCCTCCTTCGTCCTTCTCGAGCACTTAGTTGATGGTTGCCGGGGACACGACTAGATATAGGTACAATACTTCTTCGGGCGCCGACTTGGACAAGAGAGGGGGCGATGCTAGGTACTGTTTAATATGTTTGAAAGTTGCCTGACATTCATCTTTTTACTAGAAACCTGTACTGCACGCCCCTTGTAGGATCTTAAAGACGAGGAGGTATTTGCCCCCAGTTCGTGCCAAGAACCAAGAAAGCGCATTGATCCTCCCATTTAGCTATTGTACTTCCTTGATCGAGCATGTGCGTGCCATACTCTAAAGGGACTTGATCTTCTCTAGGTTTTCCTCGATTCCTTGATGGGTTACCATAAAACCCAGGAACTTCCCGGCAGTGACGTCAAATGCACATTTGTTGGGGTTGAGACACATTTTATAGCAACAAAGGACTTGGAAGCATCCTTCAAGGTCTCTAAGATGGTTGCGACGGTGAATGCTTTTTACTAGCATGTCATAGACGTATACCTCCATGGTATTCCCGATGCGGTCTTTGAAATTTTTTTTCATTAGCCTCTGGTAAGTTGCTCGGGCATTTTTGAAACCGAAAGGCACCACCTTATAACATTAGATGCCCTTGTCGGTTCGGAACGTGGTGTGTTCTTCATAATTGAGGCTGATCCAAATTTGATTATATTCGGAATATGCATCCATGAAACTGAGGAGCTTGTGCCCGACGGTCGCATCTACGTGCTGATTGATCCTCGGGAGGGGAAAACTATCCTTGGGGCACGCCTGATTGAGGTTGATGTAGTCAACACACTTCCTCCACTTCCCAGAAGCTTTCTTTACCATGACCACGCTCGCTAACCATGTTGGGTACTCGACTTCACATATAAACCCGCTTTTAGGAGCTCGGTTACTTCTTCTTTGATGGCTTCGAGCCGTTCGGGCGCAAAGTTCCTCTTCTTCTGGATGATTGGCTTGCATGACAGATTAATGTTCAAAGAATGCATGATCACCTCAGGGTTGACTCAAGGCATGTATTTGGGGGTCCAAGCGAAGATGTCTTGGTTTGCGCGAAGAAAATCTGTGTACTCCCCCTTTTCCGTGTGGGCTAATAAGGATCCAATCTGCATGGTCTAGGATGGAGCATGCAGAAAGAGGGGGATGTCTAATAATCCTTCCACGAGGACTCCTTGTCGTATCGAGGCTTCGTCCCATAGGTCAAAATCATTAAAGTTTAACGAAACTTCGCTCTCGAGCTATGCTTGCTTGAAACAGTACACCCTTGTGACTTCTTGACATCTAGGAACAAAACCCACTCCTAATGGGGTGGAGAAATTCATAGTTAGGTGGGGTATTGAAGGAATGAGTTGAAAAGTTATCTGTAATGGCCTACCAAATACGACGTTGTTGGTCGACCTGGAATCTATGACTGCGAACTGGTTGAGATTTATCACCTCCTTTGGAGGCTCTCTGATTGCGACTGGGAGAGTGATTAACCTGTATGTTGTAATGGGATGGTCACTAACTCGCAGGATCGGCCCCGTCGCTGGGCAAAGGTGCTCCTGGGTGAGCCTAATCTTCCAGAGAGTTGGGAGGAACATATTATCGACGGGGTTTGCGCTATCAATGAGAATCCTTTTTAAAAAAAAAACCCAGGTCCCCCTTCCTTGCACTTTGAAAGTCTTTAGTTTCAAGGATAGCTAAATCACCTAGCAGGGGGGTGAATAGGTTCCTTAGTCCTTAGTGACTATCTTTTGTTTTCTTCACTTTAGATGCTTATTGGTTTACTATATTCAGCTTTCAAGACATGCAACCTGCAATAAAACCATCATAGAGAAAACACACAAAGCACACAAGATTTATAGTGGTTCCCCTAACAAGGCTACATCCACTTTCCCTCCCTCCTATCCAACTATCTTGTTGGACTAGGCACTTCTCCAAAACTACTGCTCTAAGGAGCTTACACCTCATATCCATCAAGATCTCTCAGTCTCCTCTAAGACAGCCACAAGGGCCTACAACTCAGTGATCAGCTGATCACCTGCCTCAGGTCAAAGGCCCTACACTCAGGCTGGGAGGATAGCCCTACCTCAGATCCACTAGGGATCCTATGACTCAGAGAGAATGACTCTCCTACAACCTCAGGCACAAAGGCCCTACACTCAGATCTACACACATGTCCTACCTCAGAGCAAACTTGATCCTACCACTCAAATCCAAGAGGATCCTACAAGATGGAAGTGAGTTGGTGTTGTTCTTGATTGGACGCAAGAGAAATTTCTCTGTGACAATCTACCTTGACTGAGATAGACTCAGCCCAACTTTTGACTTCAGAAATATATTTCCTAAGTATACTTTTACATGAACTAAGAATCACTAAGTCCTAACTTCTTCGTCACAGTACCAGGGATTTTTCCTGCTGGATCTGTGAAGTGACTGCAGCAAAAGTTGCTGCTACTTGTGCTGAAAAAATTCTTAGCTCAACTTCTTCATAGCAACATGGATACAGAACTTGTTTTAGCTTATGCTGTAAGTAACTAACAGATAGTTGTTCTCCTTCCTCTTTATTTCTTGGGATGAGGATGTTCAACCCTAACTTCTTCTTCACAACCTCTAGTAGATGATCTTTTATGTTATGCCTCTGGATCTGTGAAGAACCTGCTGGTGCAGATGGAGAAATGACACCAGCTAGCTTTCTTTCCCTTCTTTAGAGATTTACTCTGGTCTTGTTGTATTCGAAGATGTAGACAAACATCTAACTTGTTGAGCCTTTAAACCTCCAGTATTTTTGCTCTATGTTCTTCACTTCATAGCAACAATGGCGATGAAGAAGAACTATCTCAACAGCTCTTCTCAAAAAGTCATCTTCTTCTGTAAAGTCTTTTCCTTTTATCATTTATGTCCCAACGGCTCTTTGAGTAGTGGGCCCCACATATTTAATGTCAGCTGCATCCTTGCTTTAATTCCTAACTATCGTACAGTAGGTCTGCGGTGCCTTTTGTCATGTGTTATAGCACCTGTGGACTTAGTCAAAAATAAAGCATCAGTAGAATAGGCGTTGAGTGAATGAGCTTCACTCAATGCCAAAGCACTTAGAATACTATTTATCTAGGCGTTACAGCATTGACTGAGCAAGCCTCACTCAACGCTTTTTCCCTTAACCATTTCTGCAGCCTTTTCTGCATGCCTGGCGTTGAGACCATTGAGTGAGCACACCTCACTCAACGCCTTGTGCCTTAGCCATACATTCTATAATTTCGGCGTTGAGAGCGTTGAGTGAGCATGCCTCACTCAACGCTTTCTGTCATAACCAATTTTCTGCTTTTTCTGCATTTTTAAGCTTTGAGAGCGTTGGGTGACCACACCTCACTCAACACTTTCTACCTTTAGCCAGATTTTCTGAGTCATGGCATTGAGAGCGTTGAGTGAGCATGTCTCACTCAACGCTTTCTGCCTTAGCCAGATTTTCCTGCTATTTGGCATTGAGTGAGTAAGATTCACTCAACGCATTTGGACTTAGCCAAATTTTCGTGTCTTAACAACACAGATACTGACTGGATGAGATGCAGTTAATGCTTTATCATGTGGCGTTGAGTGACGTTGCCTCACTCAATGCATATGGACTTAGTCAAATATCACCACAGCTTTTCTATGGCTTTGACTTACAGGGCAATATTCAACGAATATAGATTGTGGTGTTGAGTGAGTGATACTCACTGAACGCCTATGGACTTAACCATTTTTTTGTCCATTTCCTCTTAGGATTTTACTGTATAAGCCTGTCTCACATCCTTTTGTTATATGGCGTTGAGTGAGTTGACTTCACTCAATGTCTATGGACTTAGCCACTTTTCAGCTCGCTACTCCTTTATCTTTGACTGTATATGTTCCACTCAGCAATACAAGTCATCTGGCATTAAGTGAATGACCTTCACTCAACTCCTGTGGACATAGACATTTTTCTATCAATCCACATCATAGGTAAATGTTTACCTAACCAAGCCACTTAGGTTATCTGTCTCATCAATGTTGCTAGGACATCCTGCAAAAATTATACTTGAGCACAAGTTAGATCACCACATGTGTATACATTGTTTACTGGGCTTTCTTCAAATATAGGACATTGGGATCAATGGACCCAACAATTTTCCTCTATTTGAAGAAGTAAAAAACCCATGCCAGTGTATACACTAACATACTTATGCTACATATACAAAAAAGTACTATCACAGCATAAGTCAGAAAAATACTATCACAGCATAAATCAGAAAAATCATAATCATAGCAAATGATATATATTTCATTTAATATATAATGATTTAGAATGTTTGTGCCTGAAACAAAATGTCACATTGCTTATCCCTATAAACAGAACCTGAAACTTTTCAAGTTTCAGGTTCCCTTATCACAATCCCACTGTCCTTGGATTTCTTTACAGGTTTGCCCTCTGGTCCAGCTATCTTCTTTCCCTTATTGTCTGCTTTATCAGCTGCATTTGCCTTAACTTCTTTTTCCTTTTTAGCTTCAGCTTTAGCTTTGTATTTCTGTCTTTGAAAATAGCTGAAGGGCTTGGGAAAGTATTTGGAGGGTTCAAGTGCATTAGGAGCTAGAAGGTTGGCATTTTTATTCCTCCAGTAAATTCTTCTTTTTGTGTCCCTCTTCTCCATTTTGTCCCATTCTGCTTTACTGTACCATTTTCCTCAATGCACTTGAACCCTCAAGTAGCTTTACTGTACCATCCTTGCATTAGGAGCCAGAACATATCCTTACTTCACTGCAATATCATCTACTTGAGATTTGATCTTCTCCTTATGAGTGGCTAGATAGACTACTGCATTCCCTCCTTTATGGAAGCAGTCAGTCATCTCTTTCTTATTCAGATTCATCTCAAATCTGATGGACTTAATATCTTGGGCTAGATCAAACTATAGAGACTTATGCCCCTCATCCATATACGTTTCTATTGCTTTCCTTTGCTCATCAAGCTTTATCTGCATTGCAACCATCAGAGAACTATAATCTACAGATGGTGCTGGCTGTGGTGCAATGGTTTGCAGAGCCTTTTTATAATTCTGGCTCCTCCTTTTGAAAACTTGAAATTTTCTTTTCTTGGCTCTTACGGCCTCCTCATCTTCAGAAGCAGATATGCTTGCAATATCAACCATGTCCTTAGGGCTTGGAGGTAACTCCTTCTCAGCATCCTTTGTCCTAGGAACCTGCTCAGCATCCTTTGGAAGTTCAGGTTCCTTGCAGTTTCCTCAACAAAAACTACTTGCTCCCCCTCAACAGTGACTTTCTCCCTCTCAGCAGCAGCACTTCCATTCTCAAAGTCTATTTGTAGTAGGTCAGGGAATAGCTCTTCTAGGGTAAATTCTTGTTGAGTATGGTGTGGAGATTCTCTTGTCTCATCAACAACTTGATCAGATACTACTGGATCTGCAATAGATGTATCCTCCAGGACAACATTTGGGGGTTGACTATGAATCTGAGGTTACTGATTAACATCAGATAATTTGTCAGTTATAACTTCACTCTCAATAAGGAAATCTAATTGGTTGAAGATCAAAGCTCAAGTAGATGATATTGCAGTGAACATCCTTATGGCCTTCAGTCTGGCTACTAGAGCAAAGGTTTGATCAAAGTCAATACCTTCTTCCTGCCTATATCCCTTAGCAACCAGTCTAGCTTTATTCTTCACAATAACTCCATGTTCATCCATCTTGTTCCTATAGATCCACTTAGTTCCAATTATATTGTGGTCTTTTGGTTTAGGAACAAGCTCCCAGACTTTGCATCTCTTGAACCGGTTCAGCTCCTCTTGCATTGCCTCAATCCAATGAGGGTCTAGGATGGCTTCTTCAAATTTCTTTGGCTCTACTTGGGATAGAAAACTGGAGTAGAGTACTGCATTTAGATTTCTGCTCCTTGTTTGTACCCCTTGACTTAGATCACCAATAATTTGATTGGCTGGATGATCTTTCAAATGTCTACTAGCTGGAGGTAGCTTGGCTTCAGGTTGAACTCCTTCAGCTTCTTCAACTTGCTGCACTCCTTGGTCTTCTTCTGCATCAGGTGCATGTAGTACTCCCCCTGGACAACAGCAACTATCATCTACATGCTGACTTGCAGTAGATCTTTCTTCAATAGTGAGCTTGTCCATTTTCTTAGTCACACCTGTGGAGCTGCAAATACTTCTAGACAACTCATTGTTAATAAGTCTAGCTTCATCAAATACTACATGTACTAACTCTTCTACAACTTGAGTAGACAAGTTGTAGACCCTATAAGCCTTACTGTTGTTGTTGTACCCAACAAATATCCCCTCTTGGGATTTGGCAGCAAACTTGGTTAAGTAAGACTTACCATTGTTAAGTATGTAGCATTTACAACCAAAGATCCTGAAATAGGATAGGTTTGGTTTTCTGCCTTTCACAATCTCATAGGGGGTCTTATTGTGGCTCTTGGTGATAGTAGCCCTATTAATTACATGGCATGCAGTATTAACTGCCTCAGCCCAAAAATATTCTGTAAGAGATATATCACTTAATAGGGTTCTACCAGCCTCAATCAAGGTTCCATTTTTCCTCTCAACAATGCCATTTTGCTGAGGTGTTCTTGGTGAAGAAAATTCCTGAAATATCCCAAATTCTTCACATAGTTTTATCATACTATCAGACTGGAATTCAGTACCATGGTCACTTCTTATCTTGACCACTGTACTGTCTAACTCATTCTGAATTTGTTTGACAAAACTATAGAAGATACTAGGTGTTTCAGATTTCTGTCTAAGGAAGAACACCCAGGAAAACCTTGAGTAGTCATCTACAATCACAAATGTGTAGACCTTCCTACCTAGGCTATGAACTGGCATAGGACCAAAGAGATCCATATGCAAGAGGTATAAGCACCTCACAACATCTTTGTTCTCAATGCTATTAAAGGTGGATCTAGTCTGCTTGCCCTTTTGACAAGCTGAACATATCCCATCTTTAATACACTTAACCTGAGAACCATTCCTCACTAACTCTTTGCTATAGAGTTGGCTAATTATCTTGTAGTTGAGATGGGCTAGCCTCTTGTGCCATTTGACACAATGAGAAACTTTCTCATCAGCTACAAGACACAGGAGAAACATTGTTCTCACACATAATGTCTAGGCAATAGACATTCCTCTTTCTATAACCTGTCAAAATGATCTCTTGATCATTTGACCTCCTTATATGACAACCATCTTTGACAAATGAGATGTCATATCCTAAATCACTCAGTTGACTTATACTAATAAGGTTATGTTTCAAACTTTTAACATAAGCCACTTGAGTAATTGTTATAAGGTTGCTAGAAATGTTACCAAAACCTTTGATGATTCCTTTTTCAGAACCACCAAAGGTGACTTTAGGACCATCCTTGATTGGTGTGTAGTCCTTTAGCAATCCCCTAGTTCCAGTCATGTGCCTGGAACATCCACAGTCCAAGTACCATATTGGGGCATGACCACTTGGACTCACATGCAAAACAGATTAGTTGACCTTAGAACCCAAAGAATTCTTGGGTCCTTGGTGCTGGTTAGTTTGTCTCTTAACAAAGCTACCTGCAGATCTTCCAACAAGCAGTTTGCTACTCACCTTGGCATTAGAATTATGCCAATAGTCTATGGCAAAGTGGCCTATCTTGCCACAGCACCAGCACTCAAACCTATTGTACCTTTGCTTAGGTACAACCCTAGCTGTTCTATCTGTAGCAGGCTTGTTGAGTACTGGGGCTTTGCCCTTAGACTTGGACTGAACAGTCCTAGCAGATTTTGTAAACCCTAATCCAGTTTTACCTTTTTGATGTACAAATTCATCAATCAAAGGTAGAACAGACTTTGGTTTAGAAAACCTTGCAACTATGTCTCTCTCCTTCTGAAGACTAATCTCCAAATTTCTGATTTGATCATTCTTGAATGTTATAGTCCCCATCTGAATAACAGTTATGTTCTTCAGTCTGGCTATCTCATTTAGTTTTTAATCAACAATTTATCAAAATCTGTTGCAGCCTCTTTGAGATTAGCAATCTCCTTAGCCTGACTCTTGGCCAAGGATTTGCTTTTCTTGAAAGCCTGCAATAGTAATCTATATTCATCAATCAACTGATGAATATCCCCTTCAGATTCAGATCCACTGGCATCACTTGATGCTGATGTAACTGAATCTGAACTAGCATTAGAAATTGAACTTAAAGAACAATTTTGTACCTTACTAGGTCCAGGCTGCTCCTGGATTTTGTCACCTTCAGTAAAGGCCATCAGTCCTTGGCACTGATTGTCCTCTTGCTCATATATAGAGTTCATTAACTGGATGAACTCCTCTTCCTCTTCTTCAGCAAATAGTCCTATGTAAGCTTCAGCTTCTGACTCAGTTTCTGAAGAAGACATATCTGACAGGCTTTTGTCCTTCTTAGTAACAAAAGACCTTTCCTTCTTTCCCTTGATTTGAGTCTTCTTCTTATCTGTTGACTCTCTCCTCTTCTCTGGACAGTCAGCAACAACATGTCCTTGTTTGTTACAACAATAACAGACTATCTTTGAAGATGTAGTTCTACTTGACTTGGGCTTTCTCCTGTCATTCTTTGATGACCTCTATGATGTGGATGGCTTAGTCCTCCACTGTTTCTTCTTTAGGAACTTCTGAAAATGTCTTGTGAAAGCTGCAAAGTCCTCATCACTCTCACAGCTCTCTGAATTCCTGCTTTCTGATTCATCTGACTCAGTCTCAGCAACCTTTGGAGGTGGAGATGGAGACTTACTTTTGTATTTCTTGGTGGATTCTGTCTTGAATGCCACTGCTCTTTCTTTATGCTCACTTCTTGTAGTCTTCTCCTCCTCCTTCCTTACCATCAACTGCATCTCATAGGATAACAGCTTTCCAAACAATGTTGGAGGAGGGATATCTGCTAACTTGGCCATTTCCCTTATGGCACAGATCTTGGTGTCCCAATCCTTTGTTAGGGACCTCAAGAATTTATCATTCAGCTCATAATTGCTGAAATCTCTTCCATAGGACATTAACTCATTAACTATCCTATAGAATTTCTTATAGCACTCAGTTATGCTATCAGACTTTCCTTGTCTGAAGCTCTCATATTCTTGGTTTAACAAAGACTTCATGTCTTGTCTAACTTCTTCTGAACCCTCCATGTACACTATCAGAGTATCCCACATCTCCTTTGATGTCTTATAGTGTATCAAGTTCTGAAATGTAGCATCATCTATGGCACTTACAATGATATTCTGAGCCCTCTTGTCCATGGTGGCCAGAATAATCTCATCCTTTGTCATTTCAGAAAAGTCTTTAGGTGTTCTCTGATTTGCATCTAACACAGATACCTTCATAGGCACATATGGCCCTTCTTTAACTGTGATATAAATTCTAGGGTCCGAGGCTTCCATAAACAGTCTAACCCTTTCTTTCCAGATGCCAAAGATCTCTTTTCTGCAAATTGGCAACTTCATGGATCTAAGTTCCTTATGATTCTCTGTTGAACTCATTTTCTTGATTTTCTTGATTCTGCACATTACTTATACTGAATCTGCCAACAGGATCTACTCAGACAGTTATGTCCCTTTTTGAGTAACCTCCCTCTGATACCACTTGAAAGAAATTGTACCTAATCACCTAGAGGGGGGCTGAATAGGTGACTAAATCTTTTTTAAACTTTTAGGCAGATTGCAGATAATATCACAGATTTACAATTACTTCTTCACAGCAATCAATCAGCAATCACAGAATAAAGCATGCACACAGTGAACACACAGATTTATAGTGGTTCCCCAAGGTTTGGGTACATCCACTTTCCCCCTTCGCCTATCTAGTAGTGTACTAGATTCGGCCAAACTCCTCCACTATTCCTCAGATCCTCAGATCTTACACTCAGAACCCCAAATGGTTCCTACAGCTCAGAGTGATCCCACTCCTACAACTCAGGCTCAACAGCCCTACAACTCAGTATTCTCCAAAGACCTACACTCAGCCACAAGGCCTACACTCAGAGATATAAATCTCCTACACTCAGGCACACATGCCCTACCACTCAGCCTTTATAATTTCAGGCTTACAACTCAGATCCCTAAGGATCCTACAAGAAATTAAGAATACAAAGTATATACCTACAACTCAGAATAAGAGAGAAGAGTTGATATGTTCTTGATGAGTTCTTGAAAGAACTCTGTTGAGATCAACCTCACTTGGCTTTCTTCAAAGCTTCTTGAATGTAGAACACAATAGGATTGATTCTCTGCAGCTGATCTTCAATCACTGCTGACTTAAGATCCAGATCTCAATCTGAACCCTTCTTTACAGCCTGGTTCCAACAGCTGTCTTCTTGGAAGGAGCTCTCTCTCTCTTCAACTTCTTAGATCTTTACTTGAATTGATCCTTCAATGAATTGCTAGATCTTCTTCTTTGATTGTTGTTGATCATCTTCTTCTGTTAATAGAATAAGCCTTTATATAGGCCTTCTTCATGGTGACCGGCTGATCCGATTCCTAACAGCTTTCTGACAACTCTGACAGTTGCAGTAGACCGGCTGGAATGGCAGTTGTCATTTCATCCAGTCACTTCTTGAAATATCTGAAACTGTCTGAAAGTGTCGAGACAGTCTGTCTTTAAGTGTCGACACTTATAGAGTAAGTGTCGACACAAGTTGACAAAGTGTCGACACTAGCCTTCAAGGTGTCGACACAACTCCTTGTGTTGTAGAATTTACTTCGCGACACTGCTACTTTAACATGTGTCGACACTGATATTGTGTGTCGACACAAGTCCTTGTTCTTCAGTACTTAGTTGAATTCTTGTAAGTGTCGACTCAACTCCTTTGTGTCGACACATCTTCTTGTGTTGAACTTGTTCAGTGTCGACACATCTTCTTGGTGTCGACACATGTCTTCTGTGTTGATACTTTCTGAGTGTCGACACAGCTCCTTGTGTCGACACATTCTTCTTTTGTTGAGACTTTTGCTGAGTGTCGACACATCTCCTTTGTGTCGACACTTGTACTTAGAATTTATTGAACTCTGCTGAGTGTCGACACAGCCTCCTAGTGTCGACACTTTCTTCATGTATTGAGTCTTCTGCTGTGTGTCGACACATTCTTCATTATGTCGACACTTTATACATGTGTTGAGTCTTCTGCTGTGTGTCGACACATTCTTCATTATGTCGACACTTATACTTAGAATCTGTTGAAGTTTTGCTGAGTGTCGACACAGCCTCCAAGTGTCGACACTTTTTGATGTAGACAAAGTTCCTCTGGGTGTCGACACTGCTTCTAAGTGTCGACACTGCTTCACTGAACATTTCTTCATTGAGTGTCGACACAACCTGTATGTGTCGACACTTTCTGTCTGGTGTCGACTCTGCATCTCTGGTGTCGACACAATTACTCCAAGTGTCGACACTGCTTCTCTGGGTGTCGATACAAGTCTTCTTAAGTGTCGACACTTTCCTTCTGGGTGTCGACACATGGACTTAGAAACTTTTCAGCTTTCCCTGCAAATACTTAACCTGCACAACTAAACTCAAAACACATTAAATACATTTTGATATATATCATTAAGTTGGGTGAGGCTTCTTCAAATCAGGTACATTTATTCCAATGTACCCAACAAACTCCATAAGTATGGGTAAAGCCCTTGGCAACATGTCGAGCCTTGTAATGATCCACACTGCCATCTCGACGGAACTTTACCACAAAGACCCAGTGACAGCCAACAACATTTGTACCGAAAGTAGGAGGAATCAGGGTCCAGGAACCCCGTTTAGTAAGAGTAGCAACCTCTTCATCCATGGATGCCTTCCAATGTGGAATAGTAAGGGTCTCCTGATAGGAACGAGGGGTGGAAGTGGAAGAGATAGCCAATGCAAACTTCCTGCGAGCAAGGGTTAGACGATCATAGGAAACAACAGCAACAAGCGGGTATTAGGTACATGCCTGAACCCCTTTGCGAAGGGCAATGGGGAGGTCCTGGTTAGTAGGTTCCTCAGTATCTGGAGCATCCATAGTGGAGAGAGCTGGCCCGAGAGGTGAGAGCGATGATGTCGAAGAGGATGGAGATTATGGAGGTGAAGAGGGAGGAGAAGACGATGGAGACGGTGGAGGAGGAAACACCTCGGTGGGAGTGGGTGGGCTGGAGGGAAGAGGAGGAGAACTGGAAGCCACAGGGAGAGGAGAGGAGTCGTCAGAGAAATATGGAGCATTCTCGAAGAAGGTAACGTCCGTGGAGACGAACTGCTTGCGAAGAATGGGGTCAAAATAACAATAGTCTTTCTGAGTGATAGAGTAGCCCAGAGAGACACATTTGGTGGAGCGAGGGGAGAGTTTGTTATGAGTGGCAGAGGGAGCATGCACAAAGGTTGTGCACCCAAAGATACGTAGAGGAAGAGGAAAGGGATCCTTGCCCGGATAGAGAATGGAGAATGGTGTTTGTCCATGGAGAACGGTAGAGGGAATGCGATTGATGCGATAGCAAGAAATGAGAACAACATAGTCCCAGTTGGAGCGAGGAACATGCAATTGCGTTAGCAGAGTGCGAGCGACATCAAGGAGATGATGATTTTTGCGTTCCGCCACTCCATTTTGTTGTGAGGTGTAAACGCAACTTGTTTGATGAACAATTTCATGTTACATACAAAAAGAAAAAGAAACTTGACTAACATACTCTTTTGCATTATCAGAGCATAAGACTTTAATAGAAACATTAAAATGATTTTTAATTAAATGATAAAAAGATATCCATACATTAAAAAGTTCAGAGCGTTCTCGTAAGAGATACACCCAAGTACATCGAGAGAAGTCATCAATGAAAGTAACAAAATAGGAACTACCCCGGCCAACGGTGAGGGTAGGAGTAGGACCCCAGATGTCGGAGTGAACAAGATCAAACGGACGGGTAGAACCATGATCTTGCTTCGGCGGGAAGGAGGAACGGTGATGCTTGCCAAGCTGACAGGCGTCGCAGTTGAGAGGAGAACTGTGTGGGGGGATGTGGGGTAGAAGCTGATGAAGAATTCATGGAGGAGGATTCCCAAGGCGGAGATGCCATTGTAGAAGATTTGTAGAGGAGGAGGAGAAGGCTGACAGAGCGGAAACATTATCAAGGAAGTAGCGGTCGCCGCTCTCAGTCTCAGTAGCAATCGTCCGTTAGGAGCTCGGATCCTGAAAAGAGCAAGAAGTTGGAGTAAATGTGAAGTAGCATTGAAGTTGCTTGCACAAATAAGTAACCGACAATAAATTGCATGGAAATTGGGCACATAGAGAGTGTCGGCCAGGCGAAGAGACAGAGTGACATGAACCAATCCCATCCCTTGAATCGGGGAGGGAGAGCCGTCTGCAACAAGGACCGGGGGCAACCGTTCATGTGTTTCAAGGAGAGAAAAGCATTGAGGATTGTCGGTCATGTGATTAGTGGCACCAGAGTCGATGAGCCATTTACCTTGAGTAACCACGTGAGCACTACCTGAGGAAGTGACCACCAAAGTGGACGGCTTGGAAGAGCAGGTGGAAGAGTCACCAGAAGGGCAAAGATGTGGATGTTTCATCCAGTAGCGATCTACAAGATGCTCGGTGCGGCCACAGTGAGAGCAGAGGAAGTGCGAAGAACTACGGCCACCGAAATGGTGGTTGCGACTACCAGAGCCACTCCATTGAGTCTTGTGAGTATATTGGCCTGGAGGAGGAGAAGACAGAAGCGGACGCTGAAGGAGAGATGTAACTGCGGCAATGCGTGCATCAGTTGTATCCAAGGTGGGAGAGTCTGCCTCGCCCAAGATTTATTGGCGGATCATGTCGTAGGACTCAGGAAGCCATAGAAGGTAGCACATAACAAGAAGTTCTTGGAAGTGCTTGTGTTGTTCGGCTAAATCAATAGAGAAGGGGCGATGTTGAAGAATCTAAGCCCCGAGAGCCTGGACCTGTTGATAAGCGGCATCAGTAGATATAGAAGGACGGGCAAAGAGGTCCGCATACAAAGTATAGATGTCGGACGTCTGAGCCCCCTTCGAGTACAGAGCAGCAAGATGAAGTCATGCCTTCTTGATTGTCTCATCATGATGGATGACAGGAATACATTCATCGGAAACAATGTTAGCGAGCCAAGTGTGCAAGCGCATCACTAACATCACAGTCGTCAAACTCAGCGAAAGTGGGAGGAGGAGGGTCATCGGTAAGGTGGTGGCATTTGCGTTGTGAGCGAAGAAGGAAGGTGAAGGAGACACTCCAATCCGGGTAGTTGGAACCAACAAGCTTGGAGACGGTGCCAAGATTCCCGAAAGGAATAGGAGGAGGAGGCGGAGTTGCTACAGGAGTAGCGGTGGTGATAGAGGAGCCGGAAAGAGTCATGGAAGAGAAGCCGCGAAGGTAGAGAGAAGAGAGAGAGGCCGCGCTGGTAGAAAGAATTCCGGGTAGAAAGAAAAGGCAGAGAGGAGCCCGCGTGGGTAGAGAGAAGGCCGCAACGGACTCAAGGAAAGGGGTTGCAGCGGATAGGACAAGAAACGGCAGCGGACAAGAGAAGAAACTGCGGCGGACACGGGGAAAGAAGTCGTGCGGGAAGAAAGCAGGTCGCGCGAATAGGAGACCGAGAAGCCGCGTAAACAGGCCGCGGAGAGAGAGCGGGAAGAAGGCCTCGCAAACAAAAGGCAGCAACAAAGGAGGGAAAAGAGGAGAGACCACACAAACAAGTGGCAAGAAGGAGATCAAGCCGCGCAGATAGGAGAAGGCACCAAATCATGCGGACAAGATCGCGTCCTCTGATACCATGTGCAAACAGAAAAAGAGAGCCCAGAAATTGGAATTACTGAAATCTTTATTATCCAAAAAGGTATGTAATACATGGTATATCCACCCTTTTATAGAATGGAGGAGATGAGAGAGATTACAATTAAACTATGTGGGACTAAAAATTACATGTACAAGCGGTTTAACCTAAATACAAGCCCACCAAGCCGCGTGGTTTGACGGATGGGCAAACCGTTTGGAAACCACCTGAGGGAGACAACAAGCCGCCACTAGAGACCGACAGGTCGCCTGGTCACCTAGTCGCCAGGGACAGATCGGCAGACCGTCAGGGCACCAACAGCAATAGACCTGCTACCAAACCACTGGAGAGAAACCGACAGATCGCCCGTACTGCAATCCGCTAGAGTCAGACCGCCAGACCGCCCAGACTACAATCCGCTAGAGTCAAACCTCCAGACCGCCCGATCTCTATTCTGTAACAATAAGGTGGGAGTTTTCTTGCTAAAAAGATAAGTGTTAGGGATATCTTGTCAGCTAATAGGTATCTTGATTCAGTGTTGGTGAGTACTTTACTGATGTATTAGATGGGGCGTTGTACTCCTCCTTCGTCCTTCTCGAGCACTTAGTTGAGGGTTGCCGGGGACATGACTAGATATAGGTACAATACTTCTTCGGGTGCCGACTTGGACAAGAGAGGGGGCGATGCTAGGTACTGTTTAATATGTTTGAAAGTTGCCTGACATTCATCTTTTTACTAGAAACCTGTACTGCACGCCCCTTATAGGATCTTAAAGACGAGGAGGTATTTGCCCCCAGTTCGTGCCAAGAACCAAGAAAGCGCATTGATCCTCCCATTTAGCTATTGTACTTCCTTGATCGAGCATGTGCGTGCCATACTCTAAAGGGACTTGATCTTCTCTAGGTTTTCCTCGATTCCTTGATGGGTTACCATAAAACCCAGGAACTTCCCGGCAGTGACGTCAAATGCACATTTGTTGGGGTTTAGACACATTTTATAGCAACAAAGGACTTGGAAGCATCCTTCGAGGTCTCTAAGATGGTTGCGACGGTGAATGCTTTTTACTAGCATGTCATAGACGTATACCTCCATGGTATTCCCGATGCGGTCTTTGAAAATTTTTTTCATTAGCCTCTGGTAAGTTGCTCGAGCATTTTTGAAACCGAAAGGCACCACCTTATAACATTAGATGCCCTTGTCGGTTCGGAACGTGGTGTGTTCTTCATAATTGAGGCTGATCCAAATTTGATTATATTCGGAATATGCATCCATGAAACTGAGGAGCTTGTGCCCGACGGTCGCATCTACGTGCTGATTGATCCTCGGGAGGGGAAAACTATCCTTGGGGCACGCCTGATTGAGGTTGATGTAGTCAACACACTTCCTCCACTTCCCAGAAGCTTTCTTTACCATGACCACGCTCGCTAACCATGTTGGGTACTCGACTTCACATATAAACCCGCTTTTAGGAGCTTGGTTACTTCTTCTTTGATGGCTTCGAGCCATTCGGGCGCAAAGTTCCTCTTCTTCTGGATGATTGTCTTGCATGACAGATTAATGTTCAAAGAATGCATGATCACCTCAGGGTTGACTCAAGGCATGTATTTGGGGGTCCAAGCGAAGATGTCTTGGTTTGCGTGAAGAAAATCTGTGTACTCCCCCTTTTCCGTGGGGGATAACAAGGATCCAATCTGCATGGTCTAGGATGGAGCATGCAGAAAGAGGGGGATGTCTAATAATCCTTCCACGAGGACTCCTTGTCGCATCGAGGCTTCGTCCCTTAGGTCAAAATCGTTAAAGTTTAACGAAACTTCGCTCTCGAGCTATGCTTGCTTGAAACAGTACACCCTTGTGACTTCTTGACATCTAGGAACAAAACCCAGTCCTAATGGGGTGGAGAAATTCATAGTTAGGTGGGGTATTGAAGGAATGAGTTGAAAAGTTATCTGTAATGGCCTACCAAATACGACGTTGTTGGTCGACCTGGAATCTATGGCTGCGAACTGGTTGAGATTTATCACCTCCTTTGGAGGCTCTCTGATTGCGACTAGGAGAGTGATTAACCTGTATGTTGTAATTGGATGGTCACTGACTCGCAGGATCGGCCCCGTCGCTGGGCAAAGGTGCTCCTGGGTGAGCCTAATCTTCCAGAGAGTTGGGAGGAACATATTATCGACGGGGTTTGCGCTATCAATGAGAATCCTTTTTTTAAAAAAAAACTCATGTCCCCCTTCCTTGCGCTTTGAAAGTCTTTAGTTTCAAGGATAGCTAAATCACCTAGCAGGGGGGTGAATAGGTTCCTTAGTCCTTAGTGACTATCTTTTGTTTTCTTCACTTTAGATGCTTATTGGTTTACTATATTCAGCTTTCCAGACATGCAACCTGCAATAAAACCATCATAGAGAAAACACACAAAGCACACAAGATTTATAGTGGTTCCCCTAACAAGGCTACATCCACTTTCCCTCCCTCCTATCCAACTATCTTGTTGGACTAGGCACTTCTCCAAAACTACTGCTCTAAGGAGCTTACACCTCATATCCATCAAGATCTCTCAGTCTCCTCTAAGACAGCCACAAGGGCCTACAACTCAGTGATCAGCTGATCACTTGCCTCAGGTCAAAGGCCCTACACTCAGGCTGGGAGGATAGCCCTACCTCAGATCCACTAGAGATCCTATGACTCAGAGAGAATGACTCTCCTACAACCTCAGGCACAAAGGCCCTACACTCAGATCTACATACATGTCCTACCTCAGAGCAAACTTGATCCTACCACTCAAATCCAAGAGGATCCTACAAGATGGAAGTGAGTTGGTGTTGTTCTTGATTGGACGCAAGGGAAATTTCTCTGTGACAATCTACCTTGACTGAGATAGACTCAGCCCAACTTTTGACTTCAGAAATATATTTCCTAAGTCTACTTTTACATGAACTAAGAATCACTAAGTCCTAACTTCTTTGTCACAGTACCAGGGATTTTTCCTGCTGGATCTGTGAAGTGATTGCAGCAAAACTTGATGCTACTTGTGCTGAAAAAATTCTTAGCTCAACTTCTTCACAGCAACATGGATACAGAACTTGTTTTAGCTTGTGCTGTAAGTAACTAACAGATAGTTGTTCTCCTTCCTCTTTATTTCTTGGGCTGAGGATGTTCAACCCTAACTTCTTCTTCACAACCTCTAGTAGATGATCTTTTGTGTTATGCCTCTGGATCTGCGAAGAACCTGCTGGTGCAGATGGAGAAATGACACCAGCTAGCTTTCTTTCCCTTCTTCAGAGATTTACTCTGGTCTTGTTGTATTCGAAGATGTAGACAAACATCTAACTTGTTGAGCCTTTAAACCTCCAGTCGTTTTGCTCTATGTTCTTCACTTCATAGCAACAATGGCGATGAAGAAGAACTATCTCAACATCTCTTCTCAAAAAGTCATCTTCTTCTGTAAAGTCTTTTCCTTTTATCATTTATGTCCCAACGGCTCTTTGAGTAGTGGGCCCCACATATTTAATGTCAGCTGCATCCTTGCTTTAATTCCTAACTATCGTACAGTAGGTCTGCGGTGCCTTTTGTCATGTGTTATAGCACCTGTGGACTTAGTCAAAAATCAAGCATCAGTAGAATAGGCGTTGAGTGAATGAGCTTCACTCAATGCCAAAGCACTTAGAATACTGTTTATCTAGGCGTTACAGCATTGACTGAGCAAGCCTCACTCAACGCTTTTTCCCTTAACCATTTCTGCAGCCTTTTCTGCATGTCTGGCGTTGAGAGCATTGAGTGAGCACACCTCACTCAACGCCTTGTGCCTTAGCCATACATTCTGTAATTTCGGCGTTGAGAGCGTTGAGTGAGCATGCCTCACTCAACGCTTTCTGTCATAACCAATTTTCTGCTTTTTCTGCATTTTTAAGCTTTGAGAGCGTTGGGTGACCACACCTCACTCAACACTTTCTACCTTTAGCCAGATTTTCTGAGTCATGGCATTGAGAGCGTTGAGTGAGAATGTCTCACTCAACGCTTTCTGCCTTAGCCAGATTTTTCTGCTATTTGGCATTGAGTGAGTAAGATTCACTCAACGCATTTGGACTTAGCCAAATTTTCGTGTCTTAACAACACAGATACTGACTGGATGAGATGCAGTTAATGCTTTATCATGTGGCGTTGAGTGACGTTACCTCACTCAATGCATATGGACTTAGTCAAATATCACCACAGCTTTTCTATGGCTTTGACTTACAGGGCAATATTCAACGAATATAGATTGTGGTGTTGAGTGAGTGATATTCACTGAACGCATATGGACTTAACCATTTTTTTGTCAATTTCCTCTTAGGATTTTAATGTATAATCCTGTCTCACATCCTTTTGTTGTATGGCGTTGAGTGAGTTGACTTCACTCAATGCCTATGGACTTAGCCACTTTTCAGCTTGCTACTCCTTTATCTTTGACTGTATATGTTCCACTAAGCAATACAAGTCATCTGGCATTAAGTGAATGACCTTCACTCAACTCCTGTGGACATAGACATTTTTCTATCAATCCACATCATAGGTAAATGTTTACCTAACCAAGCCACTTAGGTTATTTGTCTCATCAATGTTGCTAGGACATCCTGCAAAAATTATACTTGAGCACAAGTTAGATCACCACATGTGTATACATTGTTTACTGGGCTTTCTTCAAATATAGGACATTGGGATCAATGGAGCCAACAATTTTCCTCTATTTGAAGAAGTAAAAAACCCATGCCAGTGTATACACTAACATACTTATGCTACATATACAAAAAAGTACTATCACAGCATAAGTCAGAAAAATACTATCACAGCATAAATCAGAAAAATCATAATCATAGCAAATGATATATATTTCATTTAATATATAATGATTTAGAATGTTTGTGCCTGAAACAAAATGTCACATTCCTTATCCCTATAAACAGAACCTGAAACTTTTCAAGTTTCAGGTTCCCTTATCACAATCCCACTGTCCTTGGATTTCTTTACAGGTTTGCCCTCTGGTCCAGCTATCTTCTTTCCCTTATTGTCTGCTTTATCAGCTGCATTTGCCTTAACTTCTTTTTCCTTTTTAGCTTCAGCTTCAGCTTTGTATTTCCGTCTTTGAAAATAGCTGAAGGGCTTGGGAAAGTATTTGGAGGGTTCAAGTGCATTAGGAGCTAGAAGGTTGGCATTTTTATTCCTCCAGTAAATTCTTCTTTTTGTGTCCCTCTTCTCCATTTTGTCCCATTCTGCTTTACTGTACCATTTTCCTCTGTCTGATCTCTTGTTCTTGACTTGATCCCAAGCAGGCAGAATAATAGATCTAGACTCTGGGCTCCATTGCCCGAAATCAGGCCTTTTCTCCATTTTTTCTCTGTATTTCCTCTTCCTTATCCTGCTTTCTTATTTAGTTTCAGCAGTTGTAGTCAGTTCTTTGTTCTGTAATGTCTGGTCTAAAGTGGGGCTGAAAGAAGGAATCTCAGCAGTGGACAACACTCCCCACTGATCACTAGCACTGTCACCTTCTTATATATACTGGAAACTTTGATTATCTTGCTAAGCAGGCACTTTGTTCAAGACTTCTAATACATGAGCAGGAAACATTGGAATGTTATCATATTGCACTGGCTCTAATCTCAATGAGCCTCTCACAATATTTGTTGCCCAGACCACTTTTTCAGTATTAGTTCTTATAGGCTCACTCTCCCCCTTTTGACTTCTTCAATTAAGTTCATGGTCTGGGAGGTGCATGCCTTGATTCTTTTTGTTTCTAGATAATTGACTCCTGCAGTAACATGATTCTTTACCTCCAGCATATGGTCATCAATTAGCTTAGTGCAGGCATCCATCTTGGTAAAGATTTCGGTGTTATGTTGATCCCTCAGAATTTTATCATTTTCAAGAATTGTCACACTATTCTTGGTCTTAATCTTTTGATTTTCTATGATAACGACAATATTTCAGCCTAATACATCCAGATTTTCCATGGTGTAATCTACAGTTGGAGCAACTCTTTTAAAGAATTTGACAGTTTAGCCTTTCAGCGGGCTTACTTCAAATCTTATAGATTTGATCTCTATTTTCAGATCATTCCTAATATCTTTCAGAGCTTCATCCACATAATTTTCTAAAGCTCTCCTGTGTTCATCCAGCAACCCCTTTAGCAGGGCTAGGAATGTTGGTGGCAGCTTGAAAGTTATTTAATTCAAGGTTAGCTAATCACCTAGAGGGGGGTGAATAGGTCTTTGAGCTTTAATAGAATCTTTTGTTGTTTTCAAGTTGTTCTAGCTAGAGCTTGTCCTAAAATCCTATAATAACAAAGAAAAGCAAGCACACAGCAAACACAAGGATTTATAGTGGTTCCCTAATTAGGTACATCCACTTTCCCTCCCACCAATCCAACT
Source organism: Platanthera guangdongensis (assembly GCA_039583875.1). Classification (NCBI taxonomy): domain Eukaryota; kingdom Viridiplantae; phylum Streptophyta; class Magnoliopsida; order Asparagales; family Orchidaceae; genus Platanthera; species Platanthera guangdongensis. The sequence continues at coordinate 110,585,632 of CM077157.1, read as the reverse complement.
TATTTGTTGGACTCGGCACAAACTCCTCCACTATGCTCCTCAGAGCTTACACCTCAGGCCCTCAGCCTATTACACAGATTCTTCACATAATCCAACTCAGAACCACAAGGGTTCCTACCTCAGAGCCCTACAGGACACCTAAAGCTCAGTGATCCATTGATCACCTACCTCAGTCTTATTTATAAGGCCTATAACTCAGGCTCTTCAGCACTATAGCTTCAGGCACACAGCCCTACTCTCAGAGTATTGTAGCAATCCTACAACTCAGTACCCTTTCAGGTACCTATAGCTCAGCCTCCTCCAAGGCCTACAACTCAGTGACAAACTTGTCACCTACAGCTCAGTGACTCTCCAGTCACCTACCTCAGGCACAAGGCCCTACACTCAGGCTGGGAGGACAGCCCTACCTCAGATCCACACTTAGATCCTACCTTATAGAGCAACACTCTCCTACCTCAGGCACTTAAGCCCTACGGCTCAGATCCTCACTTGGATCCTACCTTAGTGCCCCAACAGGGAACCTACCTCAGTGACAAATTTGTCACCTACCTCAGGCACAAAGTGCACTACACACAGATTCATATTTACTAAATCGTATAGGAATTTAATACAAATTATTGAAGAAAAACAAAAACAACTGACTCAGAGAAGTATCTCTGAGTCAACTTTGCTGGACTGAGCAGATATCAGTCCAGCCCTCTTGCTGTAAAAGGAATCAGTCTTCTTCTACAACTCACACTTTTCTGTTGCACAGATAAGCAGCTACCAATTTGTTGAAGAGATGAATCAGCTACACTGTTCTAATGAGAACACCCTTGCTGAACTTTTAAGTGCTTCAGCTATCTTTCTTTGCCTTCAGGATAACTTGGCTGGACTTTAGATTTCAAGCTTGATGGGAAGAAAAATATACAGCCGCCTCTTTCAATTTCTCTTTCTATATTTTCTATGTTTGATCCTTGTGTATTTGTTAACCCTAATACCTTTACAGTTTCCTTTTTATATACTTTGATTTGAATCAATGGTATAATAGAATGTGGGCCTACCAAGGATTGGTGAGTGTCATCTCCATCAGAAAGGGACAAAACATCTTTCGGCACTGCAGCCGCTTTCCCGTAACGGCTTCTTGCAATTTTGACTTTGATGATGTCAGCATTGGTCATCAACATCTGGACTTAAAAAATTTTCCAGAATTCCATCAAGCATTGAGTGATGTTAAGACACTCAACGCCATCAGCCTTGGCTCTCAGCGCTTTTGGACTTATAAATTTCCCTGGCTTTGTCTCAGTAGTTTTGTCTCAGCGGTTTTTCATTATTAACTAAGACATGCCTTTGTCTCAGTTCTTTCTTCTTCTTAGCTGAGACAAGTTTCTGTCTCAGTGGTATCTTTATAGCTATCTTGGTGGTTTCTTGCTTTTAACTGTCTCAGCGCTTCCTCCTTCATTAGAAGTGTTGAGTGAACCTGCTTCACTCAACACTTCTGGACTTATAAAAAATCTAACTAGTTTTGTCACAGCTGTTTACCTCTTAACTATCTCAGCACTTCCTGCTTTATTAGAAGCGTTGAGTGAATCTGCTTCACTCAACACTTCTGGACTTAGAGAAATCTAGCCAGTTTTGACTCTGCTGTCTCAGCAGTCTCAACACTATCTTCTCAGCTGTCTCAGCTGTCTCAGCAGTCTCAACGCTATCTTCTCAGCTGTCTCAGTGATCTTAACGCCTTATTCTCAGCGGTTTCAGTGCTTTTGCCTTAGACAGATTTTCTAGCTTTAGCTGCGTTCGACGATCTGTGGGATGAGCTCGATGAACTTTGATCTTCTCAGAGGTCTCAACGCTTTTTGCCTTAGTTGATTTTTCTGGCTTTAGCTTAACAAGTGTTGAGCGGAGTTCGACGATTTGTAAGCTATGCTCGACGAACTTCAAGGTGAGCTCAACGAAAGTTGAAACATGAACTCTTGTTCTTATCCCACTGAATGCTTAGTTAAGCTCGATGACCAGCGTGCTGAGCTCGACGAACATCGAGATGAGCTCGACAAAATTTGTGTTTACTACCAAAACTCATTTTCTTTACCTGTCCAATCATGGACTACCTGCATGCATGAACTAGGGCACACATAAAATACATTATGTGTGTATGTCCGTTTGACTTCTAACAAATCTGGGAAATTGGGATCAATAAACCCAACAATCTCCCCCTATTTGAAGAAGTCAAAACACTACAGGTCCTTGACAACACAGCATATTCATCATAGAAAGAGTAAAAATTAGTAGAATGTGAAAATGTTACCATATTTCTACAGCCAATGGAGAATTACTTACTCCCCCAGGCATGTTGCTATCCTTACTGTTCCACTTATTTGTTCTTATCAACCCTTGACATCTATCCTCTCCCTTTTTGACTTCTGCAATAGGGAGCATACTGAGCGGTTTTTCTCCCCTTATCTGTCTGGAGTAGATATTCTCATTGTGACTGAATCTAGTTCAGCTGTTGGGCTGGCTCCCCCTCAACAGTTGCACACTCTCTTCATAATCTGGAAGAAGAGTATGTTCTACCTGCAAAATAAACAGTGTAGCATATGGTAGAAGAGATAATTGAGCTACACAAGATTCAACATACCCAATTTAAATTTTAAGGTATTGAACTTGGCTTCATCTAGTGGCTTAGTGAAGATATCAGCCACTTGCTTGTCTGTGGAGACAAATTTAAGGGAAATGTCTTACCTTTCCACATGTTCTCTAATGAAATGATACCTAATTTCTATATGCTTAGTCTTACTATGAGAGACAGGATTCCTAGCCATAGAAATTACACTAGTAGAATCACAAAAGAGTGGAGTTCTACTTATCTGAATGTTGTAGTCTTGAAATTGATGTTGGATCCACAACAACTGAGCACAGCAGCTTCCAGCTGAAATACACTCTGACTCTGCTGTTGATATTGCAACACTTGTTTGCTTCTTGCTGCTCCAAGAGCCAAGCCTTCCACCTAGAAATTGACAGAAGCCTGAAGTGATATGTTTGTCCTCCTTACAACCTGCAAAATTTGCATCTGAATAGTCTGTTAGTTCAAATTCCCCATTCCTGGGGTACCATAGGCCAAGATCTAAGGTGCCCTTAAGATATCTCCAAATTCTTTTCACTGTAGTGTAGTGAGACTCTTTAGGGCAGGGATGATACTTAGCACAGACACATGTTGCATATATAATGTCATGTCTACTTGCAGTTAGGTAGAGAAGGGAGCCAATTATACCTCTATATAGAGTTTGATCAACAAGCTTCCATGGATCATCTTTACCTAGAGGCGTACTTAAGCTCATGGGAGTTCTTATGGTGGAAGCATTCTTCATGATATATTTCTTGATTATCTCCCTGGTGAACTTTGACTGGGATATGGATAGACCATCATCAGTCTGTTTTGTAACATCTCATTTCCAACTAGACCCCTAAGAGTGGTTTTGGTCATGACTAGGTCATGACAAAACCCTAGGAAACTAAAAAGGGCCAAGTGATAGAAGGCCAAGGTGACAATCACCTTGGTCTACCTGTGGCACAACCTCATCACAAAACCTAGGGGTTGACCTTAGGGATTCACCATGACTCCATGACCCCACCACAACATCACTAACCTATCATAGGGTCCACTAGATCCTTAAGGGTCCATTGGAGTCAACCCAAAGTGGCCAATTTGACCTAGGACCACCATAGGCCTAAATTCGGCAAGGTGCCCTAACAAAGGGCAGTTGGCCTCTAATGTGCCCAACCAACCTTGCCCAGGTCTTCCTAGACCTAAAGTGAGGTCAATAGGTCACTAAGGACATACTGGGTTCAGCCCTAGAGGCCAAGTTGACCCAAGTCAACTCTAGCCCTAAAGTGGTCAAAGTGCCCTTACCAAGGGACAAGTGACCTCCAAGATGCCAAGTCAGCCCTATTCAATCCTACCTAGGCATTAGGGGAGATCAATGGGTCACCGGGGACTCTTTAGGGGCAACCAAAAAGGTCAAAAAGACCAAGTTCAACCCAAGCCTACCTTGGGTCAACCTAGCCCAAATAGGCTAGCCCAAGTTCAAGCCTCCTCATGTGGCTTCTTTAGGAGATGATGTGTATGGATAGGATGCTAATAGACCTCCAGATTGACCAAGTCAACTTGGTGACTAGGAGAGAGAGTGAGCTTCATTTCCATGGTTATGGAGGAGAGAGAAAAATGAAAGAAGGGGGAAGGAAGGGGCTCGGCCAAGGGAAGGCCAAAGGCCACCTTTAATGGCTGAATTCAACTCCCATATTGAAGGGGAGAAGTTTCTAGCCACTTTCCTGGCCACCAATGGCCTGGTTCAGCCCCCTCTAGCATGGTCGAATGTAGCCATTAATGGCCTTAATGGCCATTGATGATCCAGCCTCTCCCCTCCCCATTTGAGGCTTTAAACACCTTCAGTGAGCCGAGGGGAGGATTTCCCAATCCTTACCTGAAGAAACTGAGCCTCCCCACAATATAGTTGCAGAAACCGAGCGGCGGCGTCTTCAAAGATGGCTTTCCGGCGATCTTCTCGACTTCAGGTCGCTGGCAAGGTCCTCCTCCACTCCTTCTTTCATGGGTAGATCTTAGGAATCTTTAGGGACAAGGTTCGGGCTCAATTGAGCCCGATCCAAAGGGAAATTTTCCTGGTTTTTCCGCAAAAATGCAACCATCGGGATCGCCGTAATAGGGCTCTCCGGCGGCTGTGACGCCTCCTGGCGACAGCCACCACCTCAACGGAGGTGATGGTGGCGGTGGCCGGCCGGGGAGGCGGCTGGATGGCCGGCGGCAACTGCTTGAAATAGGCCCAGGAAGAATAAATCCTGGCTGTCGGCTCAAGGTAGAAGATGAACGGATCCCGTCCACCTTGCGCCAAGATTCGTGCCATATTAGATTTTAAACTATAGTATATATATTTCTGATTATTTAATTATGTCACAGATTTGGTATTTATTGGTTTTAATTTTTAAAAATACTTAGACGCTAGAACAGAAAAAGTGGTCAACATAGAAAATGAATCCCTTGATGTCTAGTGTAATTTCAAATTTATTTCACTCAATTTTGAGTCCAGGATAGACCACGACACCCATTTTGGTGTGCCCTATACCTGGGGCTATCCTGAGATTCAAATGGATGCCCACCCTTCATCCCTTGTCCAAATGACCTGAGATTTAGGCACAGAGTCTACCATAGCTATACCTAGGTCTGGTCCAAAATTTAGAATTTTTGGAGAATATTTTTCTATAGTTTTTAGAAAAATTTAATAATCCATGAATAAATTAATTAGATGTCCTAAACACCTCAAAATCCCCCCAACTTTGGGTGGGAGATCTTAGAGGGCATGTTAGGGCTCTGTTAAAGTTTCATCTCATTTGGAGATGTTTTGGTTAGGTATTGATCCAACCCTAGGTTGACCCCTTTTAGGGTTAAATAGGTCAAGCATCCCCTTTGGGTTTTGAGTGGTCAAATCACCTCAACAGAGGTTGATATTTTGGCCACTGACTTTTTTATAGTATGACTCACCCTCCAATGGAATTTGGGGTGGTTAAGAGTAGGGTAGACCTAGAACCCTAGGGTAGGTCCCTTAATGGGGATTATTAGGGTTTGGAGATCATAGGGTCAAATGACCTTGGATTGACTTGAAACTTTGTGTAGAGGACCATAGGATTAGTATAGTTCTCTGGTCAAAATTTTAGGAAATCTGGAAGCCTTAAAGCCCCTCAAAACCCTAACCCTAGCTTAGGGCACAAACCTTATAGGGATAGAAAATGTCACAAAAACTCTTTGAAAAGTGATGCGATTTGGGTTGAGTAGGTTTTGAGAATTATACAAGCTCTGGAGATTTTATTATGAATTTAGGATTATTATTTTGGATACTTCATTAACAAATTGGTAATTTGTATTATTTACTTATAAATTTATTAGGAATAAACTACTAACTAGAAATTGATGAAATTTCGCCAAAGGACCTTTTATTATGTTTTAAAGCTCTGTGAATTTTTATAGAATTTTAGGATGATTATTTTTAAGGCTTGCTTCATTAAGTATGGTTTCCCATGAAAGTTTAATTTAATTTATTTTGGAGTCTATCAAGCTTGAAAAATTATGATTTTTGTTCAATGATCTTTTCTGAACCATTTTAAGATTCTGTAATTTTCATATAATATTCTGATGAGTAATTTTGGTACTTTCTTCTTTACACATGATTAAGGGAATTATTTTGGATAAACTAATTAGAGGTCAAATAGTTTCTGAAAAATTATGGAAATTAATATCTAGAAATATATCTCTGTAATTTAGTGATCAAAATTTTTGGGTGGCCATTAGTTGAGTAGATCATATAGTTCATGTTTAAAATTGCTCATGGTCAAACCTTTGGGAAAATTCATTAAATATCAAATTAATTAGGAAAATTATTGATCTCTGATTTTAGACTAAATTTGTTATGATAGACCTCTGGTAAATTTTATAGGAGATTTGGAAGATAATCTGGAGTACCTCCTTTATACATCTCATATAGTATAGGATGGTCTGCATATAGTAACTGCGGAAACTGAACTAGAGTGGGTAATGAATTTTGAAGAGTTGAAATCCTCAGTAGGTTGCTGGTTTGAGTAAATATAGAAGTTCATCTTGGTAAGACAGGATTAGTAGAGTGCGAGGTTGACTAGTGTTAGGTGGCGTCGGGATCAGCGAAAGATCGTCCTTCCCGTAGGGAAGAAGAGTTTAATGCACTAGGGCTAGATTCAGTAAATTAATTATGGGTAGGGAAATCGGGTAGCAATCAATAATAGTAAGTGCCTTGCGAAAGGGAGCTTTGAGCGTAATCTCATCGTAGTTCTGAGTGCCTTCGAGAGCCCTTCAAGGGGTATACCTTGGGCAGTCCTGGGCTAACGTAAACTGTAAGAGTGATAAATCTTAATGAATAACTAGAATAATTAGGGGATTCACTTTCACACACCCCGATGTCTCGGGAAGTTGGTTTGACTCGGTTGATATCTGTGAGGGGCAGAATGGCCCGGCGAGCTTTGGCTCGGTTGATGTTTGTGACGGATGGGATGGTCCGAGGAGCCTTGGTTCGGTGCTGATACATAAGGTTGAATGTGCATAAAGTAAAGGTGGTGGGTATTCGGTATTGGAGTGTCGATGCACCGATGCCAATACGTTGACTCGGCAAGTGTGGCTAGTACTTCACCAACAGAAGTCTGATGCGCCAGCCGGCAAGAGTACGCAGGAGCTCCGCTTTGTGCACTAGCATTGAGGCATACGATAGGTCTGACCGGTAGTGCTTTACTGGTTTAGAGGTGGGCTAGGCCCAACCCACCGCTTCCGTCTGCCATTACGGAGGTATCCTGGGAGGTTTGGCTCCAGAAAGGGGGAACTAAAGGTCTGTGTGTACAGAGTCGGGTGGGTGAGTTGCACTTGCATGATCGCATCATAACCCACTTGCATGTCATAGCATAATCATAGCATAAAACCCCTGTCACCTATTGTATAAGTGGTATGGGATGCTTATACAATAGGACCTGCAAAACGACCCCTTGGTCTATAAGCTTGTGTGGGCAAGTTTATAAATTAAGGTTAAATTCTTATTATATATATTGATGTTAATAACCGACACCCCAACGTATAAATTGGTATGGGACTTTTTATACGATGGGAGCTCTGTAAAAGATCCCTTTCTTATATGTTCCCGTATAATTTAAGGTTAATTTTCATACTTTACTCTACTGCCACATGTACTATAAAATTGCTAGTATAGGTCCGCTGTCATTTGTTTCTTGATTACTCTCCACCTTCAAGTCCTCCCCTTTCTTCCTCTCCGCTCGGTGCCTAGGGGCCATGGGGGAAGGGGTGGGGATGATAGGACTTAGTCTTATAGACTAACGGTTTTTGAACCACATCATTTAGGGGATCGTGGAGCCCAACATGGAGGAGCATCCCCGCAGGTCGACACGCTTGGAGATGGGGCAGTCTAGCACCGGAGTTCAGTCGACAGGGACTGTGAGCCCCTGACCTTAGTAGTGTTTTATTTTGCTTCTGCTTGAGTGACTATGTAGTGAGGATTTGATGTAGCGGGCTTAAGCCCTTATTTTCTGTGCATTATATTTTGTGGACTCTCCCTTCGTGGAGATTATATTACTCTGATGTGATTGTACTTTATGGACTTTTGGTTAGAGTTTTACCACTCGTGTGCTTACTCTACTTTTGTTGCTTTTCTGTGATCGAATCGGCCGGCAGAATCAGCGTTTCGTGGTGATGACCCTTCAGGGCGTGAAGGTGTCACCGCTAAGCGGCGGTTCTGGGACTAATGTAACGCCCCCACCTGTCACATGACATATAACGGTGGGTCCGGCCGGGGCCCCACGCCATGTATCACAGACAAGCAAAGAAATTACTTGTGGGAATCAAACTCTATGCGTATCCTTAACTCATTCATTCTAGCGCAGCATGTTTTATGATAGCATGAACTCAAACCAGAATGTCCACCAATATATAAATACCACATTTATATATAACAACACCAAGAATGTATACAACCCACACACCCTGGCCTTATGGCCTTACAGGTTCCTCTTTTACACATCAATAATTTCGTACATCGGCACGCAGGCCGGCCACACATGAAATCCAAACACAACTCTTCGCATGGCCTTCATGGGCCTATAGCAGCAAGCTAGCCATTCAACTTATTCATTTCAAGCCGCAACACCTGCAATTAGACATCCGAGCCAACACAGAAAACAAAGTAACGGTCAGCATTTGGCTGACCCATTATAACGACCCTACCCCCTACCCGGGGTAGTGGTTCCTTCCCTGTATACAGTGCTAAGTTTGTATATCATGTTATTTATCCCGCTAGCAAACACATTACATCACAAACGCTGGAATCCACCAGACGCTCTGTGCACTCAGGGCACCTTCTTGGCGTATCAGAATCCACCAGTCATACACCGCCGATCAGAGGTTTTAACTTGTTGGTTGACCGACCCTAGTCCACCAGTCTCGCAAGCTGGCGATATCCCGCCCAAACCACTCAGAGGTACAACCTCACAGCATCCAATAACAACCAGAGTAGATCGACCCACACCATGTGGTGTGGCAAGTCGGGTTTATCCAAGCTCCCCAAGCATTACCACCCATCAACCCCCCTCCTATTCTGATCGACCCACCCATGTGGTGCAGCAAGCCGGGTTTAACTCGGCTCCCCAAGCATTGCCACCAATCGATCCCTACCTAACTAGATCAACCCACCCTAGTGGTGTAACAGGCCGGGTTTATCTCGAGCTCCCCAGGCGTGCTACCAATTGATCATAACATAACTAGGAGCTTTGTCAAAGCCTCCTCACATTCAGCATCACAGCCATATAGTCATCACAACAGAAATCCATTTGCATCTCATCAAATCCACGGAGTCTTCTACGGTTTACCCATGAACATCACCAATCCAGACTACCGGTCCAGATGGGCTTCACACAGCATACCTCTGTCATACTCCATATTTTCGGCTCTAGATGCAGACTCAACAAAGGAATCACTTCACGAATATCCACCTCTTAGTGGAGGATTCCAAGCGCATGCATAAAGAAAGGACTTCGATGTTCAAGAAGGAGATCATTACCCTTGAAGATCGCTTCGGTGCCATGAAGTAGCCGGATTGAAATCACCGCCTCGGCTCTACCTTCACGAATCCGCTCTCGGATCTTCGCTCCGCACTCCGCAGCTCCTCCAGCAGCTGGAGTCTCCTCCCTTCCCTTTTGCCTTAGGCCTTTCTTCCTCCCTTTCTTGGAATAAAATGAAGAAGAAGAAGAAGAAAAGAGGGTTATATCCCCTTTTTCTCGGCCTTCACAAAACCTGGACAGAGCCCAACCACTGGATCCAGGAAGAGGGAAACAAACGGCTCAGATTTGGCCAGACAAGCTTGAACACGGCCTGACACGCCCTGTGACATGCCCGTGTCACAGGCCGTGTCCCTCTAAGCGGCAGTCAACCGACTCAATCCAGCCAATACATGGCCGTGTGACACGCCCATGTCACGTGTCGTGTCTACGACACGCCCTCAGACATTCCCGTGTCTGAGGCCGTGTGCACAATGAAAATAATCCCAAAAGAACCCGAGACTTCACACGGCCTGGCACACGCCCGTTTGGCTACTGGAGCAAAGGTTTGATCAAAGTCAATACCTTCTTCCTGCCTATATCCCTTAGCAACCAGTCTAGCTTTATTCTTCACAATAACTCCATGTTCATCCATCTTGTTCCTATAGATCCACTTAGTTCCAATTATATTGTGGTCTTTTGGTTTAGGAACAAGCTCCCAGACTTTGCATCTCTTGAATCGGTTCAGCTCCTCTTGCATTGCATTGCCTTGGCTGTTTGCATCCCTTAAAGATCGCTTCGGTGCCAGATAAGAATTTGCCTTGGCTGTTCATCCCCTTCCTATTGAAAACAGACCCTATTTTCATCTTGGAATCCAGTCCACATCATATTAATGCTTCTCTAGTCTTAGAAGCAGAAACTTCATCTTCTTCCTTAGTCCTTGGTAGGTTTAGTACCTTTCTCAAACTCTTAGGTGTGACCTTCAACTTTTCTCCATGAACCCTTGACTTAACCTTTAGTCCTGATTCATCTATTGTAGCTCCATTCAGGAATTCCAGAACTTCTTTCTTTCATACCTTGGTCGGCTCTGAAGCAAGAAAATCTAACCCAGTCTCGGCAATTAGGGTTATCACACCTCTGATATCTGATTCTACGTCATCAAAAGCATACCGCACTAATTCATAGCCTTCATTCACATTCTCTTCGAGCTTGGGCGCCATTAGGGTTTGAAGAAATTTGAATTGAGAGAAGAGAGGTATCGACACACAAGTTTGGTCTTATAACTTTGGTGAGCGTGTCGACAGACAAAGGCGAAATCCTATTTATACCTTTCTAGGATCGAAGATGAAAGGGCGTGTCAATAAACTCAAATTGTGTCGACACTGTTGAAAAGTGTCGACACAGACTTATAATGTCTCGACATCTATGTGTCGACACAAGTATAGTCAACATAATATATGTGTCAACACTTGTTTATGTGTCAACACCACTTAGCTGGACACTTAGTCGAGACTTTACTTCACTAATTCTGCATAAAGTCTAAGTGTCGACACCACCTTGGATGTGTCGACACCTACCTTGTATGTGTCAACACTAATTCTCTGAAGTGTCGACACCAACTTCCTAGATGTGTCGACACCTTTTCTCTGAAGTGTCGACACCAATTCTCTGTCTTGACACAGACAACTCTGTGTGTCGACACTATTTTACTTAGTCATTTTTGTAAACTTAGTCTAAGTTTATCATACCTAATTCAATTTTAAACCTATTGAATTTGGTTTCTTCTAAAGTCTTAGTATACATGTCAGCTAGTTGATTATCTGTATTGACCCATTTATACCTTATGTATCAGGAGTACATAGATAAATCACAACCATTTTCCTCAGTGCATTAGGAGCCAGAATATATCCTTGCTTCACTGCAATATCATCTACTTGAGCTTTGATCTTCTCCTGATGAGTGGCTAGATAGACTACTGCATTCCCTCCTTTATGGAAGCAGTCAGTCATCTCTTTCTTATTCAGATTCATCTCAAATCTGATGGACTTAATATCTTGGGCTAGATCAAACTATAGAGACTTATGCCCCTCATCCATATACGTTTATATTGCTTTCCTTTGCTCATCAAGCTTTATCTGCATTGCAACCATCAGAGAACTATAATCTACAGATGGTGCTGGCTGTGGTGCAATGGTTTGCAGAGCCTTTTTATAATTCTGGCTCCTCCTTTTGAAAACTTGAAATTTTCTTTTCTTGGCTCTTACGGCCTCCTCATCTTCAGAAGCAGATGTGCTTGCAATATCAACCCTGTCCTTAGAGCTTGGAGGTAACTCCTTCTCAGCATCCTTTGTCCTAGGAACCTGCTCATCATCCTTTGGCAGTTCAGGTTCCTTCCTTGCAGTTTCCTCAACAAAAACTACTTGCTCCCCCTCAACAGTGACTTTCTCCCTCTCAGCAGCAGCACTTCCATTCTCAAAGTCTATTTGTAGTAGGTCAGGGAATAGCTCTTCTAGGGTAAATTCTTGTTGAGTATGGGGTGGAGATTCTCTTGTCTCATCAACAACTTGATCAGATACTACTGGATCAACAACAGATGTATCCTCCAGGACAACATCTGGGGGTTGACTATGAATCTGAGGTTACTGATTAACATCAGATAATTTGTCAGTTATAACTTCACTCTCAATAAGGAAATTTAATTGGTTGATTTCAGTGATTACCTCAAGAATGGTTTGAGTAGCTTGTTCACTTTCTAGTGGAGTTGGCTCTTCCACTAGCAGAGGCTCCCCCTGGACTGATTCCAGGTGTACTGAGCTAGCTTGTGGTAGCTCTCCCTGCCTCTCTGCATCATCTTGTCTAGCTGGAGACTTTCCAGCATTTCCAGTTTCTTCTTCTTCAGGAGTGAACACTACCTGTTCCTCAAAACTGCTTGATGAGTCTTGAGCCACTGGGGCTGTCTTCTTCTTCTTCTTTTGTGGTGTTATTTTCTGAGGAGTAGGCATTTCCTTGGTCAAGACCCGGTCCCACCTAGAGAAGATCCTTAAATCCATTCTTCTCATGTGGTTAATTTTGGATCCTGCAGCTTGGGTCATTACTTCTGGTATACTACCAGCCAAGTAAAGACTTAGAATCCTACCCAAATTGGGCTTCTTTATACTCTCCTTAATCTTCTCAAACACTACTGCAGACCAATCAGTTTGTAGTTTGAAGATTATTCTAGTCATTAGACCAAACATATGAGTTGATACTCTGTCATGCCCTCCAGGCTTGCTCAAGATAACCTTGCCCACAATCTCAGATAAGAATTTGCCTTGGCTGTTCATCTCCTTCCTATTGAAAACAGATCATGTTTTCATCTTGGAATCCAGTCCACACCATGTTAATGCTTCTCTAGTCTTAGAAGCAGAAACTTCATCTTCTTCCTTAGTCCTTGGTAGGTTTAGTAACTTTCTCAAACTCTTAGGTGTGACCTTCACCTTTTCTCCATGAACCCTTGACTTAACATTTAGTCCTGATTCATCTATTGTAGCTCCATTCAGGAATTCCAGAACTTCTTTCTTTCATACCTTGGTCGGCTCTGAAGCAAGAAAATCTAACCCAGTCTCGGCGATTAGGGTTATCACACCTTTGATATCTGATTCTACGTCATCAAAAGCATACCGCACTAGTTCATAGCCTTCATTCACATTCTCTTCGAGCTTGGGCGCCATTAGGGTTTGAAGAAATTTGAATTGAGAGAAGAGAGGTGTCGACACACAAGTTTGGTCTCGAAACTTTGGTGAGCGTGTCGACAGACAAAGGCAAAATCCTATTTATACCTTTCTAGGATCGAAGATGAAAGGGCGCGTCAATAAACTCAAATTGTGTCGACACTGTTGAAAAGTGTCGACACCGACTTATAATGTCTCGACATCTATGTGTCGACACAAGTATAGTCAACAGAATATATGTGTCAACACTTGTTTATGTGTCAACACCACTTAGCTGGACACTTAGTCGAGACTTTACTTCACTAATTCTCCATAAAGTCTAAGTGTCGACACCACCTTGGATGTGTCGACACCTACCCTGTATGTGTCGACACTAATTCTCTGAAGTGTCGACACCAACTTCCTAGATGTGTCGACACATTTTCTCTGAAGTGTCGACACCAATTCTCTGTCTTGACACAGACAACTCTGTGTGTCGACACTATTTTACTTAGTCATTTCTGTAAACTTAGTCTAAGTTTATCATACCTAATTCAATTTTAAACCTATTTAATTTGGTTTCTTCTAAAGGCTTAGTATACATGTCAGCTAGTTGATTATCTGTATTGACATATTCTAGTGAAATATCTTCTTTTTCCACATGTTCCCTTAGAAAATGATATTTTATTTCTATGTGCTTAGTCCTACTATCAGAAATAGGATTGTTTGCAATAGATATAGCACTAGTAGAATCACAAAATAGTGGTGTTCTACTTACTTGAATACCATAATCTTCAAGCTGATGTTGTATCCATAGAAGTTGAGCACAGCAACTTCCTGCAGCCACATACTCTGATTCTGCTGTGGAGATAGCCACACTTGTTTGCTTCTTGCTACTCCATGATATCAGTCTTCCACCTAGGAATTGACAAGTTCCAGTTGTACTTTTCCTATCTTCCTTGCAGCCTGCAAAATCTGCATCTGAATAACCTGTCAGTTCAAAGTCTCCATTCCTAGGGTACCAAAGGCCTAGATAAGGAGTGCCCTTAAGATATCTCAGTATTCTTTTGACTGCTGTCAAATGAGACTCTTTAGGGCAAGCTTGGTACCTAGCACAGACACATGTAGCATACATGATATCTGGTCTACTTGCAGTCAAATATAGAAGGGAGCCAACTATCCCTCTATACAAAGTCTCATCTACAGGTTTCCCTGCATCATCTTTGCTACGAGACATACTTGACCCCATAGGAGTTTTCATGGTACTGGATGATTCCATACCATACTTCCTTATCAGTTCTAGGGTGAACTTAGACTGGCATATGGATAAACCATTCTCAGTCTATCTAACTTGGAGACCCAAGAAGAACTTAAGTTCCCCCATACTGCTCATCTCAAATTGTCCTTGCATAAGTTTTGCAAACTTTTTGCAAAGACTACTTTTAGTAGACCCAAATATGATGTCATCTACATATATTTGGACTAGTATGATCTTGCCTCTGGATTCCCTAAGGAATAGAGTCTTGTCTATTTTCCCCCTTGTGAATTTATTCTCAATGAGGAAACTAGACAGGGTTTCATACCAAGCCCTAGGGGCTTGTTTTAACCCATATAAAGCCTTCCTAAGTCTATAGACATAATTAGGTTGAGTTGAATCAACAAAACTTGATGGCTGTTCCACATAGACCTCTTCCTTTAGATTACCATTCAGAAAGGCTGACTTAACATCCATTTGGTATACTTTAAATCCTTGATAGGTTGCATAGGCCAGGAACATCCTTATGGCCTCCAGTCTGGCTACTGGAGCAAAGGTTTGATCAAAGTCAATACTTTCTTCCTGCCTATATCCCTTAGCAACCAGTCTAGCTTTATTCTTCACAATAACTCCATGTTCATCCATCTTGTTCCTATAGATCCACTTAGTTCCAATTATATTGTGGTCTTTTGGTTTCGGAACAAGCTCCCAGACTCTGCATCTCTTGAACTGGTTCAGCTCCTCTTGCATTGCCTCAATCCAATGAGGGTCTAGGATGGCTTCTTCAAATTTCTTTGGCTCTACTTGGGATAGAAAACTGGAGTAGAGTACTGCATTTAGATTTCTGCTCCTTGTTTGTACCCCTTGACTTAGATCACCAATAATTTGATTGGCTGGATGATCTTTCAAATGTCTACTAGCTGGAGGCAGCTTGGCTTCAGGTTGAACTCCTTCAGCTTCTTCAACTTGCTGCACTCCTTGGTCTTCTTCTGCATCAGGTGCATGTAGTACTCCCCCTGGACAACAGCCACTATCATCTACATGCTGACTTGCAGTAGATCTTTCTTCAATAGTGAGCTTGTCCATCTTCTTAGTCACACCTATGTAGCTGCAAATACTTCTAGACAACTCATTGTTAATAAGTCTAGCTTCATCAAATACTACTTGTACTGACTCTTCTACAACTTGAGTAGACAAGTTGTAGACCCTATAAGCCTTACTGTTGTTGTTGTACCCAACAAATATCCCCTCTTGGGATTTGGCAGCAAACTTGGTTAAGTAAGACTTACCATTGTTAAGTATGTAGCATTTACAACCAAAGATCCTGAAATATGATAGGTTTGGTTTTCTGCCTTTCACAATCTCATAGGGGGTCTTATTGTGGCTCTTGGTGATAGTAGCCCTATTAATTACATGGCATGCAGTATTAACTGCCTCAACCCAAAAATATTCTGGAAGATATGTATCACTTAATAGGGTTCTACCAGCCTCAATCAAGGTTCTATTTTTCCTCTCAGCAATGCCATTTTGCTGAGGTGTTCTTGGTGAAGAAAATTCCTGAAATATCCCAAATTCTTCACATAGTTTTGTCATACTATCAGACTGGAATTCAGTACCATGGTCACTTCTTATCTTGACCACTGTACTGTCTAACTCATTCTGAATTTGTTTGACAAAACTATAGAAGATACTAGGTGTTTCAGATTTCTGTCTAAGGAAGAACACCCAGGAAAACCTTGACTAGTCATCTACAACCACAAATGTGTAGACCTTCCTACCTAGGCTATGAACTGGCATAGGACCAAAGAGATCCATATGCAAGAGGTATAAGCACCTCACAGCATCTTTGTTCTCAATGCTATTAAATGTGGATCTAGTCTGCTTTCCCTTTTGACAAGCTGAACATATCCCATCTTTAATACACTTAACCTGAGAACCATTCCTCACTAACTCTTTGCTATAGAGTTGGCTAATTGTCTTGTAGTTGAGATGGGCTAGCCTCTTGTGCCATTTGACACAATGAGAAACTTTCTCATCAGCTACAAGACACACAAGAGAAACATTGTTCTCACACATAATGTCTAGGCAATAGACATTCCTCTTTCTATAACCTGTCAAAATGATCTCTTGATCATTTGACCTCCTGATATGACAACCATCTTTGACAAATGAGATGTCATATCCTAAATCACTCAGTTGACTTATACTAATAAGGTTATGTTTCAAACCTTTAACATAAGCCACTTGAGTAATTGTTATAAGGTTGCTAGAAATGTTACCAAAACCTTTGATGATTCCTTTTTCAGAACCACCAAAGGTGACTTTAGGACCATCCTTGATTGGTGTGTAGTCCTTTAGCAATCCCCTAGTTCCAGTCATGTGCCTGGAACATCCACTGTCCAAGTACCATATTGGGGCATGACCACTTGGACTCACCTGCAAAACAGATTAGTTGACCTTAGAACCCAAAGAATTCTTGGGTCCTTGGTGCTGGTTAGTTTGCCTCTTAACAAAGCTACCTGCAGATCTTAAAACAGGCAGTTTGCTACTCACCTTGGCATTAGAATTATGCCAACAGTATATGGCAAAGTGGCCTATCTTGCCACAGCACCAGCACTCAAACCTATTGTACCTTTGCTTAGGTACAACCCTAGATGTTCTATCTATAGCAGGCTTGTTGAGTACTGGGGCTTTGCCCTTAGACTTGGACTGAACAGTCCTAGCAGATTTTGTAAACCCTAATCCAGTTTTACCCTTTTGATGTACAAATTCATCAATCAAAGGTAGAACAGACTTTGGTTTAGAAAACCTTGCAACTATGTCTCTCTCCTTCTGAAGACTAATCTCCAGATTTCTGATTTGATCATTCTTGAATGTTATAGTCCCCATCTGAATAACAGTTATGTTCTTCAGTTTGGCTATCTCATTTAGTTTTTGATCAATCAATTTATCAAAATCTGTTGCAGCCTCTTTAAGATTAGCAATCTCCTTAGCCTGACTCTTGGCCAAGTATTTGCTTTTCTTGAAATCCTGCAATAGTAATCTATATTCATCAATCAACTGATGAATATCCCCTTCAGATTCAGATCCACTGGCATCACTTGATGCTGATGTAACTGAATCTGAACTAGCACTAGAAATTGAACTTAAAGAACAATTTTGTACCTTACTAGGTCCAGGCTGCTCCTGGATTTTGTCACCTTCAGTAAAGGCCATCAGTCCTTGGCACTGATTGTCCTCTTGCTCATATGTAGAGTTCATTAACTAGATGAACTCCTCTTCCTCTTCTTCAGCAAATAGTCCTATGTAAGCTTCAGCTTCTGACTCAGTTTCTGAAGAAGACATATCTGACAGGCCTTTGTCCTTCTTAGCAACAAAAGACCTTTCCTTCTTTCCCTTGATTTGAGTCTTCTTCTTATCTGTTGACTGTCTCCTCTTCTCTGGACAGTCAGCAACAACATGTCCTTATTTGTTACAACAATAACAGACTATCTTTGAAGATGTAGTTCTACTTGACTTGGGCTTTCTCCTGTCATTCTTTGATGACCTCTGTGATGTGGATGGCTTAGTCCTCCACTGTTTCTTCTTTAGGAACTTCTGAAAATGTCTTGTGAAAGCTGCAAAGTCCTCATCACTCTCACAGCTCTCAGAATTCCTGCTTTCTGATTCATCTGACTCAGTCTCAGCAACCTTTGGAGGTGGAGATGGAGACTTACTTTTGTATTTCTTGGTGGCTTCTGTCTTGAATGTCACTGCTCTTTCTTTATGCTCACTTCTTGTAGTCTTCTCCTCCTCCTTCCTTACTATCAACTGCATCTCATAGGATAACAGCTTTCCAAACAATGTTGGAGGAGGGATATCTGCTAACTTGGCCATTTCCCTTATGGCACAGATCTTGGTGTCTCAATCCTTTGTTAGGGACCTCAAGAATTTATCATTCAGCTCATAATTGCTGAAATCTCTTCCATAGGACATTAACTCATTAACTATCCTATAGAATTTCTTATAGCACTCATTTATGCTATCAGACTTTCCTTGTCTGAAGCTCTCATATTCTTGGTTTAACAAAGATTTCCTGTCTTGTCTAACTTCTTCTGAACCCTCCATGTACACTATCAGAGTATCCTACATCTCCTTTGATGTCTTATAGTGTATCAAGTTCTAAAATGTAGCATCATCTATGGCACTTACAATGATATTCTGAGCCCTCTTGTCCATGGTGGCCAGAATAATCTCATCCTTTGTCATTTCAGAAAAGTCTTTAGGTGTTCTCTGATTTGCATCTAACACAGATACCTTCATAGGCACATATGACCCTTCTTTAACTGTGATATAAATTCTAGGGTCTGAGGCTTCCATAAACAGTCTAACTCTTTCTTTCCAGATGCCAAAGATCTCTTTTCTGCAAATTGGCAACTTCATGGATCTAAGTTCCTTATGATTCTCTGTTGAACCCATTTTCTTGATTTTCTTGATTCTGCACATTACTTATACTAAATCTGCCAACAGGATCTACTCAGACAGTTATGTCCCTTTTTGACAGCAATTACTTCTTCACAGCAATCAATCAGCAATCACAGAATAAAGCATGCACACAGTGAACACACAGATTTATAGTAGTTCCCCAAGGTTTGGGTACATCCACTTTCCCCCTTCACCTATCTAGTAGTGTACTAGATTCGGCCAAACTCCTCCAATATTCCTCAGATCCTCAGATCTTACACTCAGAACCCCAAATGGTTCCTACAGCTCAGAGTGATCCCACTCCTACAACTCAGGCTCAACAGCCCTACAACTCAGTCTTCTCCAAAGACCTACACTCAGCCACAAGGCCTACACTCAGAGATATAAATCTCCTACACTCAGGCATACAGGCCCTACCACTCAGCCTTTATAATTTCAGGCTTACAACTCAGATCCCTAAGGATCCTACAAGAAATTAAGAATACAAAGTATATACCTACAACTCAGAATAAGAGAGAAGAGTTGATAGGTTCTTGATGAGTTCTTGAAAGAACTCTGTTGAGATCAACCTCACTTGGCTTTCTTCAAAGCTTCTTGAATGTAGAACACAATAGGATTGATTCTCTGCAGCTGATCTTCAATCACTGCTGACTTAAGATCCAGATCTTAATCTGAACCCTTCTTTACAGCCTGGTTCCAACAGCTGTCTTCTTGGAAGGAGCTCTCTCTCTTCAACTTTTTAGATCTTTACTTGAATTGATCCTTCAATGAATTGCTAGATCTTCTTCTTTGATTGTTGTTGATCATCTTCTTCTGTTGACAGAATAAGCCTTTATATAGGCCTTCTTCATGGTGATCGGCTGATCCGATTCCTAACAGCTTTCTGACAACTCTGACAGTTGCAGTAGACCGGCTGGAATGGCAGTTTTCATGTCATCCAGTCACTTCTTGAAATGTCTGAAACTGTCTGAAAGTGTCGAGACAGTCTGTCTTTAAGTTTCGACACTTATAGACTAAGTGTCGACACAAGTTGACTAAGTGTCGACACTAGCCTTCAAGGTGTCGACACAACTCCTTGTGTTGTAGAATTTACTTCGCGACACTACTACTTTAACATGTGTCGACACTGATATTTTGTGTCGACACAAGTCCTTGTTCTTCAGTACTTAGTTGAATTCTTGTAAGTGTCGACTCAACTCCTTTGTGTCGACACATCTTCTTGTGTTGAACTTGTTCAGTGTCGACACATCTTCTTGGTGTCGACACATGCCTTCTGTGTTGATACTTTCTGAGTGTCGACACAGCTCCTTGTGTCGACACATTCTTCTTTTGTTGAGACTTTTGCTGAGTGTCGACACATCTCCTTTGTGTCGACACTTGTACTTAGAATTTATTGAACTCTGCTGAGTGTCGACACAGCCTCCTAGTGTCGACACTTTCTTCATGTATTGAGTCTTCTGCTGTGTGTCGACACATTCTTCATTATGTCGACACTTTATACATGTGTTGAGTCTTCTGCTGTGTGTCGACACATTCTTCATTATGTCGACACTTATACTTAGAATCTGTTGAAGTTTTGCTGAGTGTCGACACAGCCTCCAAGTGTCGACACTTTCTGATGTAGACAAAGTTCCTCTGGGTGTCGACACTGCTTCTAAGTGTCGACACTGCTTCACTGAACATTTCTTCATTGAGTGTCGACACAACCTGTATGTGTCGACACTTTCTGTCTGGTGTCGACTCTACATCCCTGGTGTCGACACAATTACTCCAAGTGTCGACACTGCTTCTCTGGGTGTCGACACAAGTCTTCTTAAGTGTCGACACTTTCCTTCTGGGTGTCGACACATGGACTTAGAAAATTTTCAGCTTTCCCTGCAAATACTTAACCTGCACAACTAAACTCAAAACACATCAAATACATTTTGATATATATCATTGAGTAGGGTGAGGCTTCTTCAAATCAGGTACATTTATTCCAATGTACCCAACAAACTCCATAAGTCTGGGTAAAGCCCTTGGGAACATGCCGAGCCTTGTAATGATCCACACTGCCATCTCGACGGAACTTTACCACAAAGATCCAGCGACAGCCAACAACATTTGTACCGAAAGTAGGAGGAATCAGGGTCCAGGTACCCCGTTTAGTAAGAGTAGCAACCTCTTCATCCATGGCTGCCTTCCAATGTGGAATAGTAAGGGCCTCCTGATAGGAACGAGGGGTGGAAGTGGAAGAGATAGCCAATGCAAACTTCCTGCGAGCAAGGGTTAGACGATCATAGGAAACAACAGCAACAAGCGGGTATTGGATACATGCCTGAACCCCTTTGCGAAGGGCAATGGGGAGGTCCTGGTTAGTAGGTTCCTCAGTATCTGGAGCATCCATAGTGGAGAGAGCTGGCCCGAGAGGCGAGAGCGATGATGTCGAAGAGGATGGAGATTGTGGAGGTGAAGAGGGAGGAGAAGACGATGGAGACGGTGGAGGAGGAAACACCTCGGTGGGAGTGGGTGGGCTGGAGGGAAGAGGAGTAGAACTGGAAGCCACAGGGAGAGGAGAGGAGTCTTTAGAGAAATATGGAGCATTCTCGAAGAAGGTAACGTCCGTGGAGACGAACTGCTTGCGAAGAATGGGGTCAAAATAACAATAGCCTTTCTGAGTGATAGAGTAGCCCAGAAAGACACATTTGGTGGAGCGAGGGGAGAGTTTATTACGAGTGGCAGAGGGAGCATGCACAAAGGTTGTGCACCCAAAGATACGTAGAGGAAGAGGAAAGGGATCCTTGCCCGGATAGAGAATGGAGAATGGTGTTTGTCCATGGAGAACGGTAGAGGGAATGCGATTGACGCGATAGCAAGAAATGAGAAAAACATAGTCCCAGTTGGAGCGAGGAACATGCAATTGTGTTAGCAGAGTGCGAGTGACATCAAGGAGATGATGGTTTTTGCGTTCCGCCACTCCATTTTGTTGTGAGGTGTAAACGCAACTTGTTTGATGAACAATTTCATGTTACATACAAAAAGAAAAAATAGCTTGACTAACATACTCTTTTGCATTATCAGAGCATAAGACTTTAATAGAAACATTAAAATGATTTTTAATTATATGATAAAAAGATATCCATACATTAAAAAGTTCAGTGCGTTCTCGTAAGAGATACACCCAAGTACATCGAGAGAAGTCATCAATGAAAGTAACAAAATAGGAACTACCCCGACCAACGGTGAGGGTAGGAGTAGGACCCCAGATGTCGGAGTGAACAAGATCAAACGGACAGGTAGAACCATGATCTTGCTTCGGCGGGAAGGAGGAACGGTGATGCTTGCCAAGCTGACAGGCGTCGCAGTTGAGAGGAGAACTGTGTGGGGGGATGTGGGGCAGAAGCTAATGAAGAAGTCATGGAGGAGGATTCCCAAGGCGTAGATGCTATTGTAGAAGATTTGTAGAGGAGGAGGAGAAGGCTGACAGAGCGGAAACATTATCAAGGAAGTAGCGGTCGCCGTTCTCAGTCTCAGTAGCAATCGTCCGTTAGGAGCTCGGATCCTGAAAAGAGCAAGAAGTTGGAGTAAATGTGAAGTAGCATTGAAGTTGCTTGCACAAATAAGTAACCGACAATAAATTGCATGGAAATTGGGCACATAGAGAGTGTCGGCCAGGCGAAGAGACGGAGTGACATGAACCAATCCCATCCCATGAATCGGGGAGGGAGAGCCATCTGCAACAAGGACCGGGGGCAACCGTTCATGTGTTTCAAGGAGAGAAAAGCATTGAGGATTGTCGGTCATGTGATTAGTGGCACCAGAGTCGATTCGCCATTTACCTTGAGTAACCACGTGAGCACTACCTGAGGAAGTGACCACCGAAGTGGACGGCTTGGAAGAGCAGGTGGAAGAGTCACCAGAAGGGCAAAGATGTGGATGTTTCATCCAGTAGCAATCCACAAGATGCTCGGTGCGGCCACAGTGAGAGCAGAGGAAGTGCGAAGAACTACGGCCACCGAAATGGTGGTTGCGACTACCAGAGCCACTCCATTGAGTCTTGTGAGTATATTGGCCTGGAGGAGGAGAAGACAGAAGCGGATGCTGAAGGAGAGATGTAACTGCGGCAATGCGTGCAGCAGTTGTATCCAAGGTGGGAGAGTCTGCCTCGCCCAAGATTTATTGGCGGATCATGTCCTAGGACTCAGGAATCCATAGAAGGTAGCACATAACAAGAAGTTCTTGGAAGTGCTTGTGTTGTTCGGCTAAATCAACAGAGAAGGGGCGATGTTGAAGAATCTAAGCCCTGAGAGCCTGGACCTGTTGATAAGCGGCAGCAGTAGATATAGAAGGACGGGCAAAGAGGTCCGCATACAAAGTATAGATGTCGGACATCTGAGCCCCCTTTGAGTACAGAGCAGCAAGATGAAGTCATGCCTTCTTGATCGTCTCATCATGATGGATGACAGGAAGACATTCATCGGAAAGAATGCTAGCGAGCCAAGTGCGCAAGCGCATCACTAGCATCACAGTCGTCAAACTCAGCGAAAGTGGGAGGAGGAGGGTCATCGGTAAGGTGGTGGCATTTGCGTTGTGAGCGAAGAAATAAGGTGAAGGAGACACTCCAATCCGGGTATTTGGAACCAACAAGCTTGGAGACAGTGCCAAGATTCCCGAAAGGAATAGGAGGAGGAGGCGGAGTTGCTACAGGAGTAGCGGTGGTGGTAGAGGAGCCGGAAAGAGTCATGGAAGAGAAGCTGCGAAGGTAGAGAGAAGAGAGAGAGGCCGCGCTGGTAGAAAGAATTCCGGGTAGAAAGAAAAGGCAGAGAGGAGCCCGCGTGGGTAGAGAGAAGGCCACAGCGGACTCAAGGAAAGGGGTTGCAGTGGATAGGACAAGAAACGGCAGCGGACAAGAGAAGAAACTGCGGCGGACACGGGGAAAGAAGTCGTGCGGGAAGAAAGCAGGTCGCGCGAACAGGAGACCGAGAAGCCGCGTAAACAGGCCGCGGAGAGAGAGCGGGAAGAAGGCCTCGCAAACAAAAGGCAGCAACAAAGGAGGGAAAAGAGGAGAGACCACACGAACAAGTGGCAAGAAGGAGATCAAGCCGCGCAGATAGGAGAAGGCACCAAATCAGGCGGACAAGATCGCGTCCTCTGATACCATGTGCAAACAGAAAAAGAGAGTCCAGAAATTGGAATTACTGAAATCTTTATTATCCAAAAAGGTATGTAATACATGGTATATCCTCCATTTTATAGAATGGAGGAGATGAGAGAGATTACAATTAAACTATGTGGGACTAAAAATTACATGTACAAGTGGTTTAACCTAAATACAAGCCCACCAAGCCGCGTGGTTTGACGGATGGGCAAACCGTTTGGAAACCACCTGAGGGAGACAACAAGCCGCCACTAGAGACCGACAGGTCGCCTGGTCACCTAGTCGCCAGGGACAGATCGGCAGACCGTCAGGGCACCAACAGCAATAGACCTGCTACCAAACCACTGGAGAGAAACCGACAGATCGCCCGTACTGCAATCCGCTAGAGTCAGACCGCCAGACCGCCCAGACTACAATCCGCCAGAGTCAAACCTCCAGACCGCCCGATCTCTATTCTGTAACAATAAGGTGGGAGTTTTCTTGCTGAAAAGATAAGTGTTAGGGATATCTTGTCAGCTAATAGGTATCTTGATTCAGTGTTGGTGAGTACTTTACTGATGTATTAGATGGGGCGTTGTACTCCTCCTTCGTCCTTCTCGAGCACTTAGTTGAGGGTTGCCGGGGACACGACTAGATATAGGTACAATACTTCTTCGGGCGCCGACTTGGACAAGAGAGGGGGCAATGCTAGGTACTGTTTAATATGTTTGAAAGTTGCCTGACATTCATCTTTTTACTAGAAACCTGTACTGCACGCCCCTTGTAGGATCTTAAAGACGAGGAGGTATTTGCCCCCAGTTCGTGCCAAGAACCAAGAAAGCGCATTGATCCTCCCATTTAGCTATTGTACTTCCTTGATCGAGCATGTGCGTGCCATACTCTAATGGGACTTGATCTTCTCTAGGTTTTCCTCGATTCCTTGATGGGTTACCATAAAACCCAGGAACTTCCCGGCAGTGACGTCAAATGCACATTTGTTGGGGTTGAGACACATTTTATAGCAACAAAGGACTTGGAAGCATCCTTCCAGGTCTCTAAGATGGTTGCGACGGTGAATGCTTTTTACTAGCATGTCATAGACGTATACCTCCATGGTATTCCCGATGCGGTCTTTGAAATTTTTTTTCATTAGCCTCTGGTAAGTTGCTCGGGCATTTTTGAAACCGAAAGGCACCACCTTATAACATTAGATGCCCTTGTCGGTTCGGAACGTGGTGTGTTCTTCATAATTGAGGCTGATCCAAATTTGATTATATTCGGAATATGCATCCATGAAACTGAGGAGCTTGTGCCCGACGGTCGCATCTACGTGCTGATTAATCCTCGGGAGGGGAAAACTATCCTTGGGGCACGCCTGATTGAGGTTGATGTAGTCAACACACTTCCTCCACTTCCCAGAAGCTTTCTTTACCATGACCACGCTCGCTAACCATGTTGGGTACTCGACTTCACATATAAACCCGCTTTTAGGAGCTTGGTTACTTCTTCTTTGATGGCTTCGAGCCGTTCGGGCGCAAAGTTCCTCTTCTTCTGGATGATTGGCTTGCATGACAGATTAATGTTCAAAGAATGCATGATCACCTCAGGGTTGACTCAAGGCATGTATTTGGGGGTCCAAGCGAAGATGTCTTGGTTTGCGCGAAGAAAATCTGTGTACTCCCCCTTTTCCGTGGGGGCTAACAAGGATCCAATCTGCATGGTCTAGGATGGAGCATGCAGAAAGAGGGGGATGTCTAATAATCCTTCCACGAGGACTCCTTGTCGCATTGAGGCTTCGTCCCTTAGGTCAAAATCATTAAAGTTTAACGAAACTTCGCTCTCGAGCTGTTGGAACACCCTATTACTAATTTGGGTCAGGATCACTATGTCTCTAGGAACCTTTGCTTGACCTTCTGTATAGCTTAAATGGGTCAATTAGAATTGAGTCTAAGGGTTAGAAATCTAGGTTTGTAAGCTGCCATGAAGACCAAGATGTTCTGTCTGGAGACTTAGTCTAATTGTCGAGCTCAGCACGACGATTCGTCGAACTCCGATCGACGATCGTCTAACTCAACTTCGACAGATCGTCGAACTCCATTCGACGATCGCTGAGCTCAACTTCATAATATCGTCGAACTCCATTCGACGATCGGTGAGCTCAGGTCGACGATTTTGACTCTGCTTTGGATCTTTATCTCTGAGCTCAGTTCGACGATCTTTGAGCTCAGATCGACGACATTTTGCTGCTGTGTGTTTCCAGATCGCTGAGCTCAGCTCGACGATAGTAGAGCTCAGTTCGACGATTTCAGATAACTTCCCGGATGCTTCTTCATTCAAATTCAAATCAGTCAGGAGTTATTCTGCAATTAATTCAGAGATTTGCTAGCCGTTTTCATTCAATTCTGGACCAAGTTTCAAGGGATTTTTCAAGGAATATATCTGTGGACTTTCCTCCAGAAAGGATTATGCAATTAAGGATGCAATTAATGCAGGCTAATGGCTATTCTTGACAGAGAATATTATTCTATTCTAAACCAGAGAATAAAAGACAGAATGTTTTTTGAATCTCAAAGAACAACAAGAAGAACATACACAATATAGAGAGAAGATAGAGATCACACAGACTCATTCAAAAAATCTTCTGTCACAAAGAATTCTCAAGAACACTCATCCAAGGAGATCAAGCTTTCTAAAAAATCTTCAGATCTCTGTAGCTTTCAAAGTGTTCAAGGCCAACATATTTCCAGACTCCAGACATTCAACATTTCAGCTATTGCTGAAATCATCCAGTGCTGGAGTTCAATCTTTGAAGGCCTATCACCCTCAGCAAAGCTTTTCTTCCTGAAGATCTCAAGGATTCAGGGGGAGCTTTGACAGCAACATCAATCCACATAGTCTTCTCAGTTGTTTGAGAAAGAGAAGACTTCCATCACTCTCTCACCCCCACTCTGTAAAGGGTTTTTCAAACTCCCTTCAAAAGTTTGAGCTTGGTTTTTGAGCACCGTGTCAAAATCTCATTGGTGGCAAGACACCTGATCAAAAAATCTGCTTTGGTTTTTGAGCACCTTATCAAAAGCTCATTGGTGCCCAGGACACCTGATCAACTCATCCTGCAGTGGATTCCTACCTAGGGTGGTAGAAGAGTGGATGTACCCAAGTGTGGGGAACCACTATATTTCCTTGTGTCTTCTAGTTTTGCTTGCTTTCATTTTTGTTTCTGGCCTTGATTTCTCTGTGATTAGCTTTTGTTTAACTTAGTACTGTGGTTAGATTTTTATTGCTTCCCTGCTCACACATATTACAACAATAGTTGTAAAAGTTTGTAAAAGTTACTAAAGCACCATATACTCTATTCACCCCCCCCCCCCTCTAGAGTATATCAGATCTAGTTGCACTTTCAATTGGTATCAGAGCGAGGTTGGTTAAACATACCATACCAGATTGGTTGTACAGGCTAACACCTGAACCTCAAGATCCCAAACTAGATCTGCTTTTCTTTAGTATTTTATTGTTAGATTTTGTTTTCACAAATCATGGCCCAAAACAAAGATTATGCTAGCACCAGACCTCCAGTGTGCAATCTATCCAAGTTTGCACTTTGGAAAGCAAGGATTATGCTTTACATGAATTCTATTGACGAAGATATCTTTAATTCTGTTTTGACAGTATGTCCAAGACCCCCAGAGAACACAAGCACAAATGTTGTGCCACCTCCATCAGGAACAGATGCTGACATCAAGAGATGGAAGGTAGCTGATGCTAAGGCTATGAATATCCTAGCCCAGACAATGTCTGATGACATATTTCAAAAGGTAGTTGAATGTAATTCAGCCAAGGAAATTTGGGACAAGCTCTCAGAAATAGTCTCAGGCTCAGCTGATGAGAGAAAGGACAGGAGATCCCATCTCATCTCTCAATATGAGAATTTCAAGAAGGGAGAGACTGAGTCAGTGGGAGATATGCACAACAGATTGAGTCTAATTGTCAGTGAACTCAGGACATTGGACAAAGAGATCTCTCTAACAGAACTTAATGACAAGATCCTAATGTGCTTCCCCAGCACTTGGGACTCAAGAATCTGGCCAATTAAGGATGCCAGAAGTCTGAATGAGATCACTACTGAAGCTCTGTTGGGTAAGCTCAAATCGTATGAGCTACTCATCAAGAATAGAGAGGAAGAACAGAAGGTTGCTTCACCAGCCACAAGAAAAGAGAAGACCATAGCATTTAAGGCAACTGAGGATCTGCCTGAAGATAAAGCTACAGGCAATGATGAACTACTCAGTCTGCTGGCCAAAAGATTTTACAAAATGGCCAGAAAGGACTTCAGAAGAAGACCATACAAGGAGCACGATAAGCCAAGGTATGACAAGTCCATCAGTAATAATAAAGACATTATTTGCTTTGGTTGTAGGAAACCATGGCACATAGTTCCTGACTGTCCAGAGAACAAGAACAAGGACAGAAGGGACAGGAAAGAAAGAAGAAAATAAAAAGACTCCAAAAGAAATGGCAATGGCAAACCTTCTTCAAGCAAAAACAAGCATACAAGAAAAGGGTTTGTTGCTGAATCTTGGAGTGAGACAGAAGAGGAGTCAGAAGCCTCATCCAGCTCCAGTGATGATGAGGATGATGCAGAAGAAAAGGAGTTCTGTATGATGACAATCAATGCCTCACAGCACAATTCAGAGGAAGAGGAGTCAGAGTCAGACTCAGAGACTCAACCTGAAGAAGATCAGGTAATTGGCTCTTTTGATTTTAGTTCAGAAGATTTTAAATCTGAATTTAAAGCACTGTGTTTAGACCTGCTAAAGTCTGAGAAAGAGATTATCTCTCTCAGAAATCAATTATCTGAACACAATACTCTAAAGTCAGAAAACCTCAAACTCTCTCAGGAGTTGGAAGACTGTAGAGAACAGATAGCTTCACTGGAAAGTGAGCTCTCTGAGGCCAAGAAGCTTGAAGAATCCCTCAATGGGAGAAGCATCAAGCTGATGGACATCACAAGCACAGTGAACTCTAGATTTAACAGTACACTGGGCTTGGGTGCTTCATCTAGCCAACCTATAGTCCTAACAACTCCCATCAAATTCATTTCTGATAAAGGAAAGGGAGTTGTAGAGGTTGCTAGGAAAAATTCTGATCTGCCTCAGAAAGCTAAGTCCCAGCTGAAATCGTCGAACGGAGATCGACGATCGCCGAATGAAGATCGACGATCGCCGAACGCAGCTCGACGATCTCAGGCACAATCGTCGAACGTAGATCGACGATCTCAGCCAAAGTCGTCGAACGCAGGTCGACGATCTCAAATACCTGACCTCAGCTATAGTCGACCGTCGAACGGAGCTCGACGATCTGACCCAAGATCGTCGAACGCAGCTCACAGATCGTCGAACAGAGGTCAGAGCTCTGGAAAATTTTTCAAAGGCAAATCAAAATTGAATCCTAACGGTCCAACATCCCAAATCTTTAACCCTTATACTGAATGGATTATACCTCCAAGGAGATATCATCCTGAAGGATATAAGAGTCAGCCTGGGATGTCTTTCATTTCAGAATTTAAAGGTTATCAACCTAGGCCCAAGGTAAACTGGGTCAAAAACAAATGAATTGTCTCATGTGCAGGTGAAGACCTATCCAGCATCTAACCAACAATGGTACTTGGATAGTGGGTGCTCTAAGCACATGACAGGGAACAAGGACAACCTCATATCCTTCAGAGCCAAGCTTGGACCCAAAGTTATCTTTGGTGATTCAAACTTTGGACAAACTAAAGGACATGGTGCAGTCCAGATTGGATCAGTAACTTTCAAGAAGGTAGCTTATGTGGAAGGACTGAAGCACAATCTAATTAGCATCAGTCAGCTGTGTGATGAAGGCTACCAGGTGACCTTCAGCAAAGCCTTATACAAAATCAAGTCAGAGGACAGCACAACTGTGTTGACAGGTAAAAGGAAAGGTAACATCTACCTAGTAGATTTTCTTTCAACTGTTGTAGATATCTGCCTGTTTAATTCTATCTGTAGACCCAATATTTTATGGCATAAGAGATTAGGACACCTAAACCTTAGAAATATTGCTAGGCTATCCAAAGACAACCTTGTTAGAGGACTACCTTCTGGCCCCTACAAGAAGGAAGGACTCTGCAGGGCTTGTCAATTAGGCAAGCAAACTAAAAATAGCTTTAAGTCACTTAATAAGAGTGATTCACCTAGGATATTGTATCTGTTACACATGGATCTTTTTGGACCCATCACAGTACAAAGCCTAGGAGGGAAATCCTATACTTTAGTAGTTGTAGATGACTTCTCTAGATTCACTTGGGTGTTCTTTCTAAGGAAGAAGTCTGATAACTTTAAGTGTCTGACAGAGTTTCTCAAATGCATACAGATTGAGTTCAATACTCACATTGCCCTAATCAGAAGTGATCATGGGATAGAGTTTGATTCTCTTCTTATGCAAGAGTTCTGTCAGAGTGAAGGGATCAGGCATACTTTCTCAGCTCCTAGAACTCCTCAACAAAATGGGGTAGCTGAAAGGAAAAATAGAACCCTTATTGAATCTGCCACTACATTGTTGTCAGATGCTCATCTACCTCTATCCTTCTGGGCAAAGGCAGTGAACACCTCCAACTATGTGTTGAACAGAAGTCTGATACATAAACTAAAGGGAAAGACTCCCTATGAATTACTCAAAGGGAAGAAACCTAAAGTTGACTATTTTAGAGTTTTTGGTTGTATCTGCTATATTCACAATAATGACAAGAAATATTTAGCAAAATTTCAAGCCAAAGCTGATGAAGGAGTGTTTCTGGGATACTCCATGATCAGCAAGGCTTATAGGGTCTATAATAAATCATCCTTGAAAATTAAGGAATCTGTTCACATTTCATTTGATGAAACTAACATGTCTTTCAAGGAGAAGATTTCTTCTACCATAGAACCTTTGCAGGAACATTCTCTAGTTGAAGACTTGAACAAGTTACAGGTTACTCAAGAGGATGAAAGCAGTGAAGATGAAGGGAATGCTCAACACATTGAAGAACAACTTGAAGAGCCAGTTGTTGTACCATAAGAGGAAACAACAACACAGGTTGGTGAACAATCAACACCCCCTGTTGATTTAGTAACATCAAGAGACCATCCAATTTCCCAAATAATTGGAGAAATCTCAGCTGGTGTGCAAACCAGAAATCAGGTCAACCAAAACCTGTTGCACACCTGCTTCCTATCTCAAATTGAACCTCAGTCCATTCAAGATGCAGAGCAAGATCCACACTGGATCATTGCAATGCAAGAGGAGTTGCATCAATTTGAGAGAAACAAAGTATGGGAACTAGTGCCAAAGCCTAAGGATCATTCCATTGTTAGAACAAAATGGGTATTCAGAAACAAACTGGATGATCAAGGAGTAATTATAAGGAACAAGGCAAAGCTAGTTGCTCAGGGATATTCTCAAGAAGAAGGAATCGACTACGACCAGACTTTTGCACCTGTTGCAAGATTAGAAGCCATCAGAATATTTCTAGCTTATGCAGCTCACAAAGGCTTCAAAGTATATCAGATGGATGTCAAAAGTGCTTTCTTGAATGGAGACATCAAAGAGGAAGTTTATGTCAGACAACCTCCAGGTTTTATCTCTCCAACTTATCCTGATTATGTTTTTAGACTGAATAAAGCATTATATGGTCTCAAGAAAGCTCCTAGAGCATGGTATGAGACCCTAGCATGCTTTCTTTTGGAAATGGTTTTATAAGGGGTAGAGTAGACCAAACTCTTTTCATTATAACCCATAAGTCTCATACCCTACTAGTACAAATTTATGTAGACGATATCATTTTTGGTTCTACTGACTCCAAATTGTGCAGAAGGTTTTCCAACCTAATGCATTCTAAATTTGAGATGAGTAGCATGGGTGAGCTATCCTTCTTCCTGGGATTGCAAGTCAAGCAACATGCTGAAGGCATCTTCATTTCTCAAACCAAGTATGCAAATGAATTGGTTAAGAAATTTGGTATGTCTGAGGCATCTTGTATGAAAACACCCATGCCTACTAATGCTGTATTGGATGCTGATGAACATGGGAAACCTGTTGATCAGACAACATATAGAGCAATGATTGGCTCTTTACTGTATCTTACAGCTAGTAGACCAGATATAATGTCTGCTACATGTATATGTGCTAGGTTCCAAGTCAGCCCTAGAGAGTCACACCTAACTTTAGTAAAAAGGATTCTCAGGTATGTTAAAAGTTGTCCAAATCTAGGTCTCTGGTATCCAAAAGATTCAGCATTTGATTTAACTGGATTCTCTGATGCTGATTATGCTGGATGCAGAATTGACAGGAAAAGTACCAGTGGAACTTGTCAGTTCCTTGGTGACAGACTTGTCTCTTGGTTTTGTAAGAAACAAACATCTGTGTCAACTTCAACTGCTGAAGCAGAATATATGGCTGCAGGCAGTTGTTGTTCACAAATCTTGTGGATCCAAAACCAACTCCTAGACTATGGCTACAACTTAGAGAAGTCTAAAATCTTTTGTGACAATACTAGTGCTATTTCCATAGCTCAAAATCCAGTCCTCCATAGTAGGACAAAACACATAGAGATTAGGCATCATTTCTTAAGGGATAATGTTGAAAAGAATAAAATTGAATTACAATATATCCCAACTGATTTACAAAGGGGAGATATTTTCACCAAGCCCTTGGATGAAAAGAAACACACCTTCTTCCTAAATCAGTTAGGAATGTTAGATGGAGGAAGCCTTAAATAATATCCAAGATTTTGAAAGCTTAAAAATTGACCAAGACTAGGCAAACATTCTGATTTTTCTTAGTGTCTAGAATTTTTCTGATCTCTGAACTGCGCTCGACGATTTGCCCCAAGATCGTCGAACGGAGATCGACGATTTCCAAAATCGTCGAACTGAGTTCAGCATTTCTCAGATAGTATGAACTATCTCTTCCGGTCAACGATCGTCGAACGGCGCTCGACGATTATGTTCTCTGAACGATCGTCGAACGGAGCTCGACGCTCTCCAATATCGTCGAACGAAGATCGACGATCTTGAAAACTCTTCAGATTCCTTTAGAAGCCTCGATCGTCGAACTGAGTTCAACGATCTTTCCAATTCTGCGTCGAACCCTAATATAAAACTCATTTTTTGTCGTCGTTCTCTTTTGCGCTTTTGATTTCTCTGCAAGAATTTTCTTTCCCTCCAAACAGTTCTACACTTGGTCGTTTTGTTTGTTGCATTTTTGCAGGTACAAATGGCTGTGTCAGTTGCTGTCCTTGCTGCAATGAAGTTTGATGATGGGTTTGACATTGACATAGAATCCTTCAGCACAACTGATCAGATCTTTCAAGATATACTGGGTTTGTTCAAGGATCAGAATCTGACTGCCATCATGACCACCAGAATCAAGCTGGCTTCTGATGAGATCAAGGAGTGGGTTTATACTGCCCATAATCAAGATTACAGCACCATAGTTGGGTCAATAGCTGGAACTCAGGTACCCTTGACCCCAACCATTCTCTCTGAAGTTTTTGAATTGAGAAATGGAGAAGATTCTGCTGAGCTATCTGGAGAGGAATATTCTGAACTGCTTGTCAGGATGGGTCATCCAGAGGGAAACCCTAGCAAGCTATTCAAAAGGAACCTGTCTGTTGAATACAGGTTCATGGCAGATGTAGTGGGAAAAGTGCTCCTGGCAAAGCACTCAGCACGTGATACAATATCCAGACATCAGCTCTGTCTCATGGGAGCTCTGGTGGATAAGAAAAATCTGAACTGGGGAGAGGTTTTCTTTGACCTCATCAAAAAGAAAATAAACAAAAGTTTTGTTAATTTTGGGAGAATTCTTGGAGTATTTCTGCAGCACAGGTGTCCTGCCTTGCTGGTCTCCTCTGGAGTTCATATCAATGCCTCCAAGAGACTAACCTGTGCCCTCTTTGGCAAGTGGGACAGGCAAATCAGCAAGCCTAGCAGGCCCTCCTCTAGTGCTCCTTCAGGCACAAGGACTCAAAGAGTCACTCCTCCACAGGTCTCTGCCCTTGCAGATGACCTGGCTGCTGCTGCTGCTACTTCTCCTCCTCCTCCTCCAATTCCATCCCTTCCCTTACCATCCACCATTCCAGCTCCCTCCACCATCACCATATCTAGCCCATCTCCAACATCAACTCCATCTCCAGAACCCATTCTTTCTACACTAGAAGAACAATTCCACCCACTGTTCTCCTACCCTCCACCTGATGTCACCTCCTCACCCTCTATTCCATCCTTCACTCTACTGGATGATTCCTTTATGGATGATTCCCCATCATCTCCTCCTGAGTTACCCTCCTCCTCCACTTCATTTCAAGACCTCCTACACCAGATCATTGATCAAACCACATTCAACCCATCCATCTCCATTCCCCTATCCTCCATATCCACCCTACCAACACCTCA
Source organism: Platanthera guangdongensis (assembly GCA_039583875.1). Taxonomy (NCBI): domain Eukaryota; kingdom Viridiplantae; phylum Streptophyta; class Magnoliopsida; order Asparagales; family Orchidaceae; genus Platanthera; species Platanthera guangdongensis. The sequence goes on along the minus strand of CM077157.1, from coordinate 110,551,051 downwards.
GCCATCCATCCCAGCATTCTCCAGCCCTCCACTTCCAGAACCTTCAGCTGCTCTTATTCCTTCTACCTCTGCTCCAGCTCTTGAGCAAGTAGACCTTTCAGCCCTAGCTGACAGGCTGTATGAGTTGCTTGCCCCCAGGCTCTCTCTATTGTTGGAGACCTTCTTGGCTCCTCTACACCTGTCAGTGGCAGCCCTTTCTGCCAGACTCTCTTCCCTCCTCCCTCAGGCAGCACCTGCAGCAGTGTGCCTTGATACAGACCTGTCTGCATCTAGGCAGGGGGAGATGCCTTATGAAGTGACTCTTCATGCTGCTGCTGCTGCTGCTGCTGTTTCTATAAGCTCTTTGTCTGCTGCTGCTGTTAGTTCTGCCTCTTTTGCTGCTCCTCCTGTTGTTGTTGTTGTGCCTCAAGCACAAAGTCAGATTTCCACTACAGTTCTTGCAATAGACCTCAGGTCTTTGCAATCTGCTTTTGATTCTGCTTTCTTTAGCTGTCTGCCAGAAGTTCATGCTGTCCAGCCTCCAGAAGACTTATCCAAGGCACTTGTGCCTTTTTCTGGCTGTGACCCTAGCATCCTCTCTTCTTTTGTAAATTCAGTCATTGCTGCTGCTGCTTCTTCTGAAGAAAGGATTGATGTTGCTTCTGAGATTATTGATACTGCTGCTGTTGAAGTTCCTACCACTTCTGATGAACCAATCTCCAAGGACATTCTTATGTCAGAGGCCACTGAATTTGAGCCTTCTGCAGACTTTGATGATGTTTCTGTTTCTGTTGATGTCAATAAAGTTGTTGCTGCTATCACCTCTCTAGTTTCTGTTGTTAGTGAATCTGCTGGTTCTGCTGTGGCTAGTAAAATTGCTGCTGTTGTTGCTTCTGCTTCACCCTCCCCATCTGTTGTTGTCCCTGCTGTTACCATCTCAACACCTGCTGCTGCTGTTGTTTCAACTTCTGCCTCATCTGCCTCTGTTCAGCTTAAGAAGGATTTAATGAAGAAAATAGATGCTCTCTATGAGGACCAGAGTTCTGAATCTGATGAATTTAAAACAGACTCTGATGATTCTTCTGCCACAATTGCCAGGAAAAGGAAGGCAAGGAGCAAGGCTATGAAGAGGGTACCTCCTGCTAAAGTCAAAGAAAACAATGATATCCCTTATTATATTCTACATGATTGCCCAATCACTGAACACTGGATGCAGTATTCCAAGAACCAGCTGAAAGCCATGAAGAAAAAGAGAAAATATGAGAAGGGTTCATCCCAATTCCAGCATTCTCATCCTCCTCCACCACCTCCTCCTGATGCAGGTGCAGGTGGAAGCTCTGCAAGTCAACCCCCAGCCAGAAGTCAGGCTCCCTATCAACCTCATGCCAGATCTTACCACAGGGAAAGCCAATCCAGGGGCTCTCATTCTAGTAGAGGAGGATATAGGGGCAATCAGAGAGATATTCAAGTATATTCTAAAGGGTACTCCAGGCAGCACCCATATTCTAGGGGAGGACATGGTTCTTCTGATACAGCTTCTGGTCCTTTCCCTTACAAGCTGAAAAAGACTGTGTCTGTCAGGCCTTCTCAAGACAATCCTTCCAACAGGTATGAGCCACCTGTACCTTTTGAAGATCCTGAAAATAATCCAGCTGCTTGGACTGCCAGAATGAAGGAATTAGCTGCACTAGACCAAATTAAAAAGGCCAGAGAACAAGGATTAGATTCTTCCAACATTTCTACAATGTCTGAACAGAGACAAAAAGAACTTGAGAGATATGCTTCAAGTAGATTCTTTGATACTGACAGATACATGGAATTACATCCTGAAGCAGTGGTTCCCAGGCTTAAACAGCAGACATCTCTAGGTGCTACAGATGACACCAGATCTAAGAAGGAAGCCCTAAATCCTAACAGAGAAATTAAAATGGTTAAGGGCAAAGAGAAGAAATGATATTGTAAGGTGACAATTTCTGGAACTTCTGATTATCTGGATGCCATATATATATCTCTGTGATGATTCTGCAATGCTAGCTGTTGTTTTTATGTTTTACTGATTGTATGTTGTTATTTAAGTTTTTCCAAAGTCTGTAAATAGTAATCCTAACCCAAATAGGGGGAGATTGTTGGAACACCCTATTACTAATTTGGGTCAGGATCACTATGTCTCTAGGAACCTTTGCTTGACCTTCTGTATAGCTTAAATGGGTCAATTAGAATTGAGTCTAAGGGTTAGAAATCTAGGTTTGGAAGCTGCCTTGAAAACCAAGATGTTCTGTCTGGAGACTTAGTCTAATCGTCGAGCTCAGCATGACGATTCGTCGAACTCCGATCGATGATCGTCTAGCTCAACTTCGACAGATCGTCGAACTCCATTCGACAATCGCTGAGCTCAACTTCATAATATCGTCGAACTCCATTCGACGATCGGTGAGCTCAGGTCGACGATTTTGACTCTGCTTTGGATCTTTATCTCTGAGCTCAGTTCGACGATCTTTGAGCTCAGATCGACGACATTTTGCTGCTGTGTGTTTCCAGATCGCTGAGCTCAGCTCGACGATAGGAGAGCTCTGTTCGACGATTTCAGATAACTTCCCGGATGTTTCTTCATTCAAATTCAAATCAGTCAGGAGTTATTCTGCAATTAATTCAGAGATTTGCTAGCCATTTTCATTCAATTCTGGACCAAGTTTCAAGGGATTTTTCAAGGAATATATCTGTGGACTTTCCTCCATAAAGGATTATGCAATTAAGGATGTAATTAATGCGGGCTAACGGCTATTCTTGACAGAGAATATTATTCTATTCTAAACCAGAGAATAAAAGACAGAATGTTTTTTGAATCTCAAAGAACAACAAGAAGAACATACACAATATAGAGAGAAGATAGAGATCACACAGACTCATTCAAAAAATCTTCTGTCACAAAGAATTCTCAAGAACACTCATCCAAGGAGATCAAGCTTTCTAAAAAATCTTCAGATCTCTGTAGCTTTCAAAGTGTTCAAGGCCAACATATTTCCAGACTCCAGACATTCAACATTTCAGCTATTGCTGAAATCATCCAGTGCTGGAGTTCAATCTTTGAAGGCCTATCACCCTCAGCAAAGCTTTTCTTCCTGAAGATCTCAAGGATTCAGGGGGAGCTTTGACATCAACATCAATCCACATAGTCTTTTCAGTTGTTTGAGAAAGAGAAGACTTCCATCACTCTCTCACCCCCACTCTGTAAAGGGTTTTTCAAACTCCCTTCAAAAGTTTGAGCTTGGTTTTTGATCACCTTGTCAAAAGCTCATTGGTGGCAAGACACCTGATCAAAAAATCTGCTTTGGTTTTTGAGCACCTTATCAAAAGCTCATTGGTGTCCAGGACACCTGATCAACTCATCCTGCAGTGGATTCCTACCTAGGGTGGTAGAAGAGTGGATGTACCCAAGTGTGGGGAACCACTATATTTCCTTGTGTCTTCTGGTTTTGCTTGCTTTCATTTTTGTTTCTGGCCTTAATTTCTCTGTGATTAGCTTTTGTTTAACTTAGTACTGTGGTTAGATTTTTATTGCTTCCCTGCTCACATATATTACAACAATAGTTGTAAAAGTTTGTAAAAGTTACTAAAGCACCATATACTCTATTCACCCCCCTCTAGAGTATATCAGATCTAGTTGCACTTTCACGAGCTATGCTTGCTTGAAACAGTACACCCTTGTGACTTCTTGACATCTAGGAACAAAACCCACTCCTAATGGGGTGGAGAAATTCATAGTTAGGTGGGGTATTGAAGGAATGAGTTGAAAAGTTATCTGTAATGGCCTACCAAATACGACGTTGTTGGTCGACCTGGAATCTATGACTGCGAACTGGTTGAGATTTATCACCTCCTTTGGAGGCTCTCTGATTGCGACTGGGAGAGTGATTAACCTGTATGTTGTAATGGGATGGTCACTGACTCGCAGGATCGGCCCCGTCGCTGGGCAAAGGTGCTCCTGGGTGAGCCTAATCTTCGAGAGAGTTGGGAGGAACATATTATCGATGGGGTTTGCGCTATCAATGAGAATCCTTTTTAAAAAAAAAAACTCGGGTCCCCCTTCCTTGCGCTTTGAAAGTCTTTAGTTTCAAGGATAGCTAAATCACCTAGCAGGGGGTGAATAGGTTCCTTAGTCCTTAGTGACTATCTTTTGTTTTCTTCACTTTAGATGCTTATTGGTTTACTATATTCAGCTTTCAAGACATGCAACCTGCAATAAAACCATCATAGAGAAAACACACAAAGCACACAAGATTTATAGTGGTTCCCCTAACAAGGCTACATCCACTTTCCCTCCCTCCTATCCAACTATCTTGTTGGACTAGGCACTTCTCCAAAACTACTGCTCTAAGGAGCTTACACCTCATATCCATCAAGATCTCTCAGTCTCCTCTAAGACAGCCACAAGGGCCTATAACTCAGTGATCAGCTGATCACCTGCCTCAGGTCAAAGGCCCTACACTCAGGCTGGGAGGATAGCCCTACCTCAGATCCACTAGGGATCCTATGACTCAGAGAGAATGACTCTCCTACAACCTCAGGCACAAAGGCCCTACACTCAGATCTACACACATGTCCTACCTTAGAGCAAACTTGATCCTACCACTCAAATCCAAGAGGATCCTACAAGATGGAAGTGAGTTGGTGTTGTTCTTGATTGGACGCAAGAGAAATTTCTCTGTGACAATCTACCTTGACTGAGATAGACTCAGCCCAACTTTTGACTTCAGAAATATATTTCCTAAGTCTACTTTTACATGAACTAAGAATCACTAAGTCCTAACTTCTTCGTCACAGTACCAGGGATTTTTCCTGCTGGATCTGTGAAGTGACTGCAGCAAAACTTGCTGCTACTTGTGCTGAAAAAATTCTTAGCTCAACTTCTTCACAGCAACATGGATACAGAACTTGTTTTAGCTTGTGCTGTAAGTAACTAACAGATAGTTGTTCTCCTTCCTCTTTATTTCTTGGGCTGAGGATGTTCAACCCTAACTTCTTCTTCACAACCTCTAGTAGATGATCTTTTGTGTTATGCCTCTGGATCTGTGAAGAACCTGCTGGTGCAGATGGAGAAATGACACCAGCTAGCTTTCTTTCCCTTCTTCAGAGATTTACTCTGCTCTTGTTGTATTCGAAGATGTAGACAAACATCTAACTTGTTGAGCCTTTAAACCTCCAGTCTTTTTGCTCTATGTTCTTCACTTCATAGCAACAATGGCGATGAAGAAGAACTATCTCAACATCTCTTCTCAAAAAGTCATCTTCTTCTGTAAAGTCTTTTCCTTTTATCATTTATGTCCCAACGGCTCTTTGAGTAGTGGGCCCCACATATTTAATTTCAGCTGCATCCTTGCTTTAATTCCTAACTATCGTACAGTAGGTCTGCGGTGCCTTTTGTCATGTGTTATAGCACCTGTGGACTTACTAAAAAATCAAGCATCAGTAGAATAGGCGTTGAGTGAATGAGCTTCACTCAATGCCAAAGCACTTAGAATACTGTTTATCTAGGCGTTACAGCATTGACTGAGCAAGCCTCACTCAACGCTTTTTCCCTTAACCATTTCTGCAGCCTTTTCTGCATGTCTGGCGTTGAGAGCGTTGAGTGAGCACACCTCACTCAACGCCTTGTGCCTTAGCCATACATTCTGTAATTTCGGCGTTGAGAGCGTTGAGTGAGCATGCCTCACTCAACGCTTTCTGTCATAACCAATTTTCTGCTTTTTCTGCATTTTTAAGCTTTGAGAGCGTTGGGTGACCACACCTCACTCAACACTTTCTACCTTTAGCCAGATTTTCTGAGTCATGGCATTGAGAGCGTTGAGTGAGCATGTCTCACTCAGCGCTTTCTGCCTTAGCCAGATTTTCCTGCTATTTGGCATTGAGTGAGTAAGATTCACTCAACGCATTTGGACTTAACCAAATTTTCGTGTCTTAACAACACAGATACTGACTGGATGAGATGCAGTTAATGCTTTATCATGTGGCGTTGAGTGACGTTGCCTCACTCAATGCATATGGACTTAGTCAAATATCACCACAGCTTTTCTATGGCTTTGACTTACAGGGCAATATTCAACGAATATAGATTGTGGTGTTGAGTGAGTGATACTCACTGAACGCCTATGGACTTAACCATTTTTTTGTCCATTTCCTCTTAGGATTTTACTGTATAAGCCTGTCTCACATCCTTTTGTTGTATGGCGTTGAGTGAGTTGACTTCACTCAATGCCTATGGACTTAGCCACTTTTCAGCTTGCTACTCCTTTATCTTTGACTGTATATGTTCCACTCAGCAATACAAGTCATCTGGCATTAAGTGAATGACCTTCACTCAACTCCTGTGGACATAGACATTTTTCTATCAATCCACATCATAGGTAAATGTTTACCTAACCAAGCCACTTAGGTTATCTGTCTCATCAATGTTGCTAGTACATCCTGCAAAAATTATACTTGAGCACAAGTTAGATCACCACATGTGTATACATTGTTTACTGGGCTTTCTTCAAATATAGGACATTGGGATCAATGGACCCAACAATTTTCCTCTATTTGAAGAAGTAAAAACCCATGTCAGTGTATACACTAACATACTTATGCTACATATACAAAAAAGTACTATCACAGCATAAGTCAGAAAAATACTATCATAGCATAAATCAGAAAAATCATAATCATAGCAAATGATATATATTTCATTTAATATATAATGATTTAGAATGTTTGTGCCTGAAACAAAATGCCACATTCCTTATCCCTATAAACAGAACCTGAAACTTTTCAAGTTTCAGGTTCCCTTATCACAATCCCACTGTCCTTGGATTTCTTTACAGGTTTGCCCTCTGGTCCAGCTATCTTCTTTCCCTTATTGTCTGCTTTATCAGCTGCATTTGCCTTAACTTCTTTTTCCTTTTTAGCTTCAGCTTCAGCTTTGTATTTCTGTCTTTGAAAATAGCTGAAGGGCTTGGGAAAGTATTTGGAGGGTTCAAGTGCATTAGGAGCTAGAAGGTTGGCATTTTTATTCCTCCAGTAAATTCTTCTTTTTGTGTCCCTCTTCTCCATTTTGTCCCATTCTGCTTTACTGTACCATTTTCCTCTGTCTGATCTCTTGTTGTTGACTTGATCCCAAGCAGGCAGAATGATAGATCTAGACTCTGGGCTCCATTGCCCGAAATCAGGCCTTTTCTCCATTTCTTCTCTGTATTTCCTCTTCCTTATCCTGCTTTCTTATTTAGTTTCAGCAGTTGTAGTCAGTTCTTTGTTCTATAATGCCTGGTCTAAAGTGGGGCTGAAAGAAGGAATCTCAGCAGTGGACAACACTCCCCACTGATCACTAGCACTGTCACCTTCTTATATATACTGGAAACTTTGATTATCTTGCTAAGCAGGCACTTTGTTCAAGACTTCTAATACATGAGCAGGAAACATTGGAATGTTATCATATTGCACTGGCTCTAATCTCAATGAGCCTCTCACAATATTTGTTGCCCAGACCATTTTTTTAGTATTAGTTCTTATAGCCTCACTCTCCCCCTTTTGACTTCTTCAATTAAGTTCATGGTCTGGGATGTGCATGCCTTGATTCTTTTTATTTCTAGATAATTGACTCCTGCAGTAACATGATTCTTTACCTCCAGCATATGGTCATCAATTAGCTTAGTGCAGGCATCCATCTTGGTAAAGATTTCGGTGTTATGTTGATCCCTCAGAATTTTATCATTTTCAAGAATTGTCACACTATTCTTGGCCTTAATCTTTTGATTTTCTATGATAACGGCAATATTTCAGCCTAATACACCCAGATTTTCCATGGTGTAATCTACAGTTGGAGCAACTCTTTTAAAGAATTTGACAGTTTAGCCTTTCTGCAGGCTTACTTCAAATCTTATAGATTTGATCTCTATTTTCAGATCATTCCTAATATCTTTCAGAGCTTCATCCACATAATTTTCTAAAGCTCTCCTATGTTCATCGAGCAACCCCTTTAGCAGGGCTAGGAATGTTGGTGGCAGCTTGAAAGTTATTTAATTCAAGATTAGCTAATCACCTAGAGGGGGTGAATAGGTCTTTGAGCTTTAATAGAATCTTTTGTTGTTTTCAAGTTGTTCTAGCTAGAGCTTGTCCTAAAATCCTATAATAACAAAGAAAAGCAAGCACACAGCAAACACAAGGATTTATAGTGGTTCCCTAATTAGGTACATCCACTTTCCCTCCCACCAATCCAACTTATTTGTTGGACTCGGCACAAACTCCTCCACTATGCTCCTCAGAGCTTACACCTCAGGCCCTCAGCCTATTACACAGATTCTTCACAGAATCCAACTCAGAACCACAAGGGTTCCTACCTCAGAGCCCTGCAGGACACCTAAAGCTCAATGATCCATTGATCACCTACCACAGCCTTATTTATAAGGCCTATAACTCAGGCTCTTCAGCACTATATCTTCAGGCACACAGCCCTACTCTCAGAGTATTGTAGCAATCCTACAACTCAGTACCCTTTCAGGTACCTATAGCTCGGCCTCCTCCAAGGCCTACAACTCAGTGATAAACTTGTCACCTACAGCTCAGTGACTCTCCAGTCACCTACCTCAGGCACAAGGCCCTACACTCAGGCTGGGAGGACAGCCCTACCTAAGATCCACACTTAGATCCTACCTTATAGAGCAACACTCTCCTACCTCAGGCACTTAAGCCCTACGGCTCAGATCCTCACTTGGATCCTACCTTAGTGCCCCAACAGGGCACCTACCTCAGTGACAAATTTGTCACCTACCTCAGGCACAAAGTGCACTACATACAGATTCATATTTACTAAATCGTATAGGAATTTAATACAAATTATTGAAGAAAAACAAAAACAACTGACTCAAAGAAGTATCTCTGAGTCAACTTTGCTGGACTGAGCAGATATCAGTCCAGCCCTCTTGCTGTAGAAGGAATCAGTCTTCTTCTATAACTCACACTTTTCTGTTGCACAGATAAGCAGCTACCAATTTGTTGAAGAGATGAATCAGCTACACTGTTCTAATGAGAACACCCTTGCTGAACTTTTAAGTGCTTCAGCTATCTTTCTTTGCCTTCAGGATAACTTGGCTGGACTTTAGATTTCAAACTTGATGGGAAGAAAAATATCCAGCCGCCTCTTTCAATTTCTCTTTCTATATTTTCTGTGTTTGATCCTTGTGTATTTGTTAACCCTAATACCTTTACAGTTTCCTTTTTATATACTTTGATTTGAATCAATGGTATAATAGAATGTGGGCCTACCAAGGATTGGTGAGTGTCATCTCCATCAGAAAGGGACAAAACATCTTTCGGCACTGCAGCCGCTTTCCCGTAACGGCTTCTTGCAATTTTGACTTTGATGATGTCAGCAGTGGTCATCAACATCTGGACTTAAAAAATTTTCCAGAATTCCATCAAGCATTGAGTGATGTTAAGACACTCAACGCCATCAGCCTTGGCTCTCAGCGCTTTTGGACTTATAAATTTCCCTGGCTTTGTCTCAGCAGTTTTGTCTCAGCGGTTTTTCATTATTAACTAAGACATGCCTTTGTCTCAGTTCTTTCTTCTTCTTAGCTGAGACAAGTTTCTGTCTCAGTGGTATCTTTATAGCTGTCTTGGTGGTTTCTTGCTTTTAACTGTCTCAGCGCTTCCTCCTTCATTAGAAGTGTTGAGTGAACCTGCTTCACTCAACACTTCTGGACTTATAAAAAATCTAACTAGTTTTGTCACAGCTGTTTACCTCTTAACTATCTCAGCACTTCCTGCTTTATTAGAAGCGTTGAGTGAATCTGCTTCACTCAACACTTCTGGACTTAGAGAAATCTAGCCAGTTTTGACTCTGCTGTCTCAGCAGTCTCAACACTATCTTCTCAGCTGTCTCAGCTGTCTCAGCAGTCTCAACGCTATCTTCTCAGCTGTCTCAGTGATCTTAACGCCTTATTCTCAGCGGTCTCAGTGCTTTTGCCTTAGACAGATTTTCTAGCTTTAGCTGCGTTCGACGATCTGTGGGATGAGCTCGATGAACTTTGATCTTCTCAGAGGTCTCAACGCTTTTTGCCTTAGTTGATTTTTCTGGCTTTAGCTTAACAAGTGTTGAGCGGAGTTCGACGATTTGTAAGCTATGCTCGACGAACTTCAAGGTGAGCTCAACGAAAGTTGAAACATGAACTCTTGTTCTTATCCCACTGAATGCTTAGTTAAGCTCGATGACCAGCGTGATGAGCTCGACGAACATCGAGATGAGCACGACAAAATTTGTGTTTACTACCAAAACTCATTTTATTTACGTGTCCAATCATGGACTACCTGCATGCATGAACTAGGGCACACATAAAATACATTATGTGTGTATGTCATAGATCCGTTTGACTTCTAACAAATCTGGGAAATTGGGATCAATAAACCCAACAATCTCCCCCTATTTGAAGAAGTCAAAACACTACATGTCCTTGACAACACAGCATATTCATCATAGAAAGAGTAAAAATTAGTAGAATGTGAAAATGTTACCATATTTCTACAGCCAATGGAGAATTACTTACTCCCCCTGGCATGTTGCTATCCTTACTGTTCCACTTGTTTGTTCTTATCAACCCTTGACATCTATCCTCTCCCTTTTTGACTTCTGCAATAGGGAGCATATTGAGCGGTTTTTCTCCCCTTATCTGTCTGGAGTAGATATTCTCATTGTGACTGAATCTAGTTCAGCTGTTGGGCTGGCTCCCCCTCAACAGTTGCACACTCTCTTCATAATCTGGAAGAAGAGTATGTTCTACCTGCAAAATAAACAGTGTAGCATATGGTAGAAGAGATAATTGAGCTACACAAGATTCAACATACCCAATTTAAATTTGAAGGTATTGAACTTGGCTTCATCTAGTGGCTTAGTGAAGATATCAGCCACTTGCTTGTCTGTGGAGACAAATTTAAGGGAAATGTCTTACCTTTCCACATGTTCTCTAATGAAATGATACCTAATTTCTATATGCTTAGTCTTACTATGAGAGACAGGATTCCTAGCCATAGAAATTGCACTAGTAGAATCACAAAAGAGTGGAGTTCTACTTATCTGAATGTTGTAGTCTTGAAGTTGATGTTGGATCCACAACAACTGAGCACAGCAGCTTCCAGCTGAAATACACTCTGACTCTGTTGTTGATATTGCAACACTTGTTTGCTTCTTGCTGCTCCAAGAGCCAAGCCTTCCACCTAGAAACTGACAGAAGCCTGAAGTGCTATGTTTGTCCTCCTTACAACCTGCAAAATCTGCATCTGAATAGTCTGTTAGTTCAAATTCCCCATTCCTGGGGTACCATAGGCCAAGATCTAAGGTGCCCTTAAGATATCTCCAGATTCTTTTCACTGTAGTGTAGTGAGACTCTTTAGGGCAGGGATGATACTTAGCACAGACACATGTTGCATATATAATGTCATGTCTACTTGCAGTTAGGTAGAGAAGGGAGCCAACTATACCTCTATATAGAGTTTGATCAACAAGCTTCCATGGATCATCTTTGCCTAGAGGCGTACTTAAGCTCATGGGAGTTCTTATGGTGGAAGCATTTTTCATGTCATATTTCTTGATTATCTCCCTGGTGAACTTTGACTGGGATATGGATAGACCATCATCAGTCTGTTTTGTAACATCCCATTTCCAACTAGACCCCTAAGAGTGGTTTTGGTCATGACTAGGTCATGACAAAACCCTAGGAAACTAAAAAGGGCCAAGTGATAGAAGGCCAAGGTGACAATCACCTTGGTCTACCTGTGGCACAACCTCATCACAAAACCTAGGGTTTGACCTTAGGGATTCACCATGACTCCATGACCCCACCACAACATCACTAACCTATCATAGGGTCCACTAGATCCTTAAGGGTCCATTGGAGTCAACCCAAAGTGGCCAATTTGACCTAGGACCACCATAGGCCTAAATTCGGCAAGGTGCCCTAACAAAGGGCAGTTGGCCTCTAATGTGCCCAACCAACCTTGCCCAGGTCTTCCTAGACCTAAAGTGAGGTCAATGGGTCACTAAGGACATACTGGGTTCAGCCCTAGGGGCCAAATTGACCCAAGTCAACTCTAGCCCTAAAGTGGTCAAAGTGCCCTTACTAAGGGACAAGTGACCTCCAAGATGCCAAGTCAGCCCTATTCAATCCTACCTAGGCCTTAGGGGAGATCAATGGGTCACCGGGGACTCTTTAGGGGCAACCAAAAAGGTCAAAAAGACCCAGTTCAACCCAAGCCTACCTTGGGTCAACCTAGCCCAAATAGGCTAGCCCAAGTTCAAGCCTCCTCATGTGGCTTCTTTAGGAGATGATGTGTATGGATAAGCTTCCAATAGACCTCCAGATTGACCAAGTCAACTTGGTGACTAGGAGAGAGAGAGTGAGCTTCATTTCCATGGTTATGGAGGAGAGAGAAAAATGAAAGAAGGGGGAAGGAAGGGGCTCGGCCAAGGGAAGGCCAAAGGCCACCTTTAATGGCTGAATTCAACTCCCCTATTAAAGGGGAGAAGTTTCTAGCCACTTTCCTGGCCACCAAGGGCCTGGTTCAGCCCCCTCTACCATGGTCGAATGTAGCCATTAATGGCCTTAATGGCCATTGATGATCCAGCCTCTCCCCTCCCCATCTGAGGCTTTAAACACCTTCAGTGAGCCGAGGGGAGGATTTCCCAATCCTTACCTGAAGAAACTGAGCCTCCCCACTATGTAGTTGCAGAAACCGAGCGGCGGCGTCTTCAAAGATGGCTTTCCGGCGATCTTCTCGACTTCAGGTTGCTGGCAAGGTCCTCCTCCACTCCTTCTTTCATGGGTAGATCTTAGGAATCTTTAGGGACAAGGTTCGGGCTCAATTGAGCCCGATCCAAAGGGAAATTTTCCTGGTTTTTCCGCAAAAATGCAACCATCGGGATCGCCGGAATAGGGCTCTCCAGCGGCTGTGACGCCGCCTGGCGACAGCCACCACCTCAACGGAGGTGATGTTGGCGGTGGCCGGCCGGGGAGGCGGCTGGATGGCCGGCGGCAACTGCTTGAAATAGGCCCAGGAAGAATAAATCCTGGCTGTCGGCTCAAGGTAGAAGATGAATGGATCCCGTCCACCTTGCGCCAAGATTCGTGCCATATTAGATTTTAAACTATAGTATATATATTTCTGATTATTTAATTATGTCACAGATTTGGTATTTATTGGTTTTAATTTTTAAAAATACTTAGACGCTAGAACAGAAAAAGTGGTCAACATAGAAAATGAATCCCTTGATGTCTAGTGTAATTTCAAATTTATTTCACTCAATTTTGAGTCCAGGATAGACCACGATACCCATTTTGGTGTGTCCTATACCTAGGGCTATCCTGAGATTCAAATGGATGCCCACCCTTCATCCCTTGTCCAAATGACCTGAGATTTAGGCACAGAGTCTACCATAGCTATACCTAGGTCTGGTCCAAAATTTAGAATTTTTGGAGAATATTTTTCTATAGTTTTTAGAAAAAATTAATAATCCATGAATAAATTAATTAGATGTCCTAAACACCTCAAAATCCCCCCCAACTTTGGGTGGGAGGTCTTAGAGGGCATGTTAGGGCTCTGTTAAAGTTTCATCTCATTTGGAGATGTTTTGGTTAGGTATTGATCCAACCCTAGGTTGACCCCTTTAGGGTTAAATAGGTCAAGCATCCCCTTTGGGTTTTGAGTGGTCAAATCACCTCAACAGAGGTTGATATTTTGGCCACTGACTTTTTTATAGTATGACTCACCCTCCAGTGGAATTTGGGGTGGTTAAGAGTAGGGTAGACCTAGAACCCTAGGGTAGGTCCCTTAATGGGGATTATTAGGGTTTGAAGATCATAGGGTCAAATGACTTTAGATTGACTTGAAACTTTGTGTAGAGGACCATAGGATTAGTATAGTTCTCTGGTCAAAATTTTAGGAAATCTGGAAGCCTTAAAGCCCCTCAAAACCCTAACCCTAGCTTAGGGCACAAACCTTATAGGGATAGAAAATGTCACAAAAACTCTTTGAAAAGTGATGCGATTTGGGTTGAGTAGGTTTTGAGAATTATACAAGCTCTGGAGATTTTATTATGAATTTAGGATTATTATTTTGGATACTTCATTAACAAATTGGTAATTTGTATTATTTACTTATAAATCTATTAGGAATAAACTACTAACTAGAAATTGATGACATTTCGTCAAAGGACCTTTTATTATGTTTTAAAGCTCTGTGAATTTTTATAGAATTTTAGGATGATTATTTTTAAGGCTTGCTTCATTAAGTATGGTTTCCCATGAAAGTTTAATTTAATTTATTTTGGAGTCTATCAAGCTTGAAAAATTATGATTTTTGTTCAATGATCTTTTCTGAACCGTTTTAAGATTCTGTAATTTTCATATAATATTCTGATGAGTAATTTTGGTACTTTCTTCTTTACACATGATTAAGGGAATTATTTTGGATAAACTAATTAGAGGTCAAATAGTTTCTGAAAAATTATGGAAATTAATATCTAGAAATATATCTCTGTAATTTAGTGATCAAAATTTTTGGGTGGTCATTACTTGAGTAGATCATATAGTTCATGTTCAAAATTGCTCATGGTCAAACCTTTGGGAAAATTCAATAAATATCAAATTAATTAGGAAAATTATTGATCTCTGATTTTAGAGTAAATTTGTTATGATAGACCTCTGGTAAATTTTATAGGAGATTTGGAAGATAATCTGGAGTACCTCCTTTATACATCTCATATAGTATAGGATGGTCTGCATATAGTAACTGCAGAAACTGAACTAGAGTGGGTAATGAATTTTGAAGAGTTGAAATCCTCAGTAGGTTGCTGGTTTGAGTAAATATAGAAGTTCATCTTGGTAAGACAGGATTAGTAGAGTGCGAGGTTGACTAGTGCTAGGTGGCGTCGGGATCAGCGAAAGATCGTCCTTCCCGTAGGGAAGAAGAGTTTAATGCACTAGGGCTAGATTTAGTAAATTAATTATGGGTAGGGAAATCGGGTAGCAATCAATAATAGTAAGTGCCTTGCGAAAGGGAGCTTTGGGCGTAATCCCATCGTAGTTCCGAGTGCCTTCGAGAGCCCTTCACGGGGTATACCTTGGGCAGTCCTGGGCTAACGTAAACTATAGGAGTGATAAATCTTAATGAACAACTAGAATAATTAGGGGATTCACTTTCACACACCCCGATGTCTCGGGAAGTTGGTTTGACTCGGTTGATATCTGTGAGGGGTAGAATGGCCCGGCGAGCTTTGGCTCGGTTGATGTTTGTGACGGACGGGATGGTCCGAGGAGCCTTGGTTCGGTGCTGATACATAAGGTTGCATGTGCATAAAGTAAAGGTGGTGGGTATTCGGTATTGGAGTGTCGATGCACCGATGCCAATACGTTGACTCGGCAAGTGTGGCTAGTACTTCACCAACAGAAGTCTGATGCGCCAGCCGGCAAGAGTACGCAGGAGCTCCGCTTTGTGCACTAGCATTGAGGCATACGATAGGTCTGACCGGTAGTGCTTTACTGGTTTAGAGGTGGGCTAGGCCCAACCCACCACTTCCGTCTGCCATTACGGAGGTATCCTGGGAGGTTTGGCTCCAGAAAGGGGGAACTAAAGGTCTGTGTGTACAGAGTTAGGTGGGTGAGTTGCACTTGCATGATCGCATCATAACCCACTTGCATGTCATAGCATAATCATAGCATAAAACCCCTGTCACCTATTGTATAAGTGGTATGGGATGCTTATACAATAGGACCTGCAAAACGACCCCTTGGTCTATAAGCTTATGTGGGCAAGTTTATAAATTAAGGTTAAATTCTTATTATATATATTGATGTTAATAACCGACACCCCAACGTATAAATTGGTATGGGACTTTTTATACGATGGGAGCTCTGTAAAATATCCCTTTCTTATATGTTCCCGTATAATTTAAGGTTAATTTTCATACTTTACTCTACTGCCACATGTACTATAAAATTGCTAGTATAGATCCGCTGTCATCTGTTTCTTGATTACTCTCCACCTTCAAGTCCTCCCCTTTCTTCCTCTCCGCTCGGTGCCTAGGGGCCATGGGGGAAGGGGTGGGGATGATAGGACTTAGTCTTATAGACTAACGGTTTTCGAACCACATCATTTAGGGGATCGTGGAGCCCAACATGGAGGAGCAGCCCCGCAGGTCGACACGCTTGGAGATGGGGCAGTCTAGCACCGGAGTTCAGTCGACAGGGACTGTGAGCCCCTGACCTTAGTAGTGTTTTATTTTGCTTCCGCTTGAGTGACTATGTAGTGAGGATTTGATGTAGCGGGCTTAAGCCCTTATTTTCTGTGCATTATATTTTGTGGACTCTCCATTCGTGGAGATTATATTACTCTGATGTGATTGTACTTTATGGACTTTTGGTTAGAGTTTTACCACTCGTGTGCTTACTCTACTTTTGTTGCTTTTCTGTGATCGAATCGGCCGGCAGAATCAGCGTTTCGTGGTGATGACCCTTCAGGGCGTGAAGGTGTCACCGCTAAGCGGCGGTTTTGGGCCTAATGTAACGCCCCCACCTGTCACATGGCATATAACGGTGGGTCTGGCCGGGGCCCCACGCCATGTATCACAGACAAGCAAAGAAATTACTTGTTGGAATCAAACTCTATGCGTATCCTTAACTCATTCATTCTAGCGCAGCATGTTTTATGATAGCATGAACTCAAACCAGAATGTCCACCAATATATAAATACCACATTTATATATAACAACACCAAGAATGTATACAACCCACACACCCTGGCCTTATGGCCTTACAAGTTCCTCTTTTACACATCAATAATTTCGTACATCGGCACGCAGGCCGTCCACACATGAAATCCAAACACAACTCTTTGCATGGCCTTCATGGGCCTATAGCAGCAAGCTAGCCATTCCACTTATTCATTTCAAGCCGCAACACCTGCAATTAGACATCCGAGCCAACACAGAAAATAAAGTAACGGTCAGCATTTGGCTGACCCATTATAACGACCCTACCCCCTACCTGGGGTAGTGGTTCCTTCCCTGTATACAGTGCTAAGTTTGTATATCATGTTCTTTATCCCGCTAGCAAACACATTACATCACAAACGCTGGAATCCACCAGACGCTCTGTGCACTCAGGGCACCTTCTTGGCGTACCAGAATCCACCAGTCATACACCGCCAATCAGAGGTTTTAACTTGTTGGTTGACCGACCCTAGTCCACCAGTCTCGCAAGCTGGCGACATCCCGCCCAAACCACTCAGAGGTACAACCTCACAGCATCCAATAACAACCAGAGTAGATCGACCCACATCATGTGGTGTGGCAAGCCGGGTTTATCCAAGCTCCCCAAGCATTACCACCCATCGACCCCCCTCCTATTCTGATCGACACACCCATGTGGTGCAGCAAGCCGGGTTTAACTCGGCTCCCCAAGCATTGCCACCAATCGATCCCTACCTAACTAGATCAACCCACCCTAGTGGTGTAACAGGCCGGGTTTATCTCGAGCTCCCCAGGCGTGCTACCAATTGATCATAACATAACTAGGAGCTTTGTCAAAGCCTCCTCACACTCAGCATCACAGCCATATAGTCATCACAACAGAAATCCATTTGCATCTCATCAAATCCACGGAGTCTTCTACGGTTTACCCATGAACATCACCAATCCAGACTACCGGTCCAGATGGGCTTCACACAGCATACCTCTGTCATACTCCATATTTCCGGCTCTAGATGCAGACTCAACAAAGGAATCACTTCACGGATATCCACCTCTTAGTGGAGGATTCCAAGCGCATGCATAAAGAAAGGACTTCGATGTCCAAGAAGGAGATCGTTACCCTTGAAGATCGCTTCGGTGCCATGAAGTAGCCAGATGGAAATCACCGCCTCGGCTCTACCTTCACGAATCTGCTCTCGAATCTTCGCTCCGCACTCCGCAGCTCCTCCAGCAGCTGGAGTCTCCTCCCTTCCCTTTTGCCTTAGGCCTTTCTTCCTCCCTTTCTTGGAATAAAATGAAGAAGAAGAAGAAAAGAGGGTTATATCCCCTTTTTCTCGGCCTTCACAAAACCTGGACAGAGCCCAACCACTGGATCCAGGAAGAGGGAAACAAACGGCTCAGATTTGGCCAGACAAGCTTGAACACGGCCTGACACGCCCTGTGACATGCCCGTGTCACAGGCCGTGTCCCTCTAAGCGCAGTCAACCGACTCAATCCAGCCAATACACGGACGTGTGACACGCCCATGTCATGTGCCGTGTCTACGACACGCCCTCAGACACGCTCGTGTCTGAGGCCGTGTGCACAACGAAAATAATCCCAAAAGAACCCGAGACTTCACACGGCCTGGCACACGCCCGTGTTCCAGGTCGTGTGCACCTAGACACACCCGTGTCCCGCAAACACGCCCTAGCGCAAGAAGTCGAGCCGAGTTCGACGACCACTGACACGCCCTGTGACACGCCCGTGTCACAGGCCGTGTCCTCACTCGACACTCGACGATCGACGATCGTCGAGCAAAATTCGTCGACCTCACGACTCGACACAACCCAGGCCTGACACGCCCTGGGACACGCCCGTGTCCCAGGCCGTGTCACCCATGCCTGAACCCAAATTGGCCCAAAATGACCCGATTGGCTTCGGGGTGTTACAATCCTCCCCTCCTTCAAATAATTTCGTCCTCGAAATTTGTCACATGACAATTAGCCACAACATCACAAAATCTTACACCCCAAGCCTCCGCACAAACTAACAAACATACAACACAAACAAACATCCCTAACTTCCATTTGTGCACATTCAGCCACATAAGATCTCAAAACAAGACAGCAGGATTTATTTATCTCCTCACAATCACAAGTGCACCAAGCTTTTATCGATATGTACACCAGCTGTTATTCATCACAACATAGTTTACATACACAGCAGGTTAAGTGATTCACATCCCACTTCACTACCGCTCAGCCTCCCGATTTTGCAGTGCTTGATTAAGAGACAAATTAAACACCCGAGGCTGAATTTCACCAACTGAGCTTTGCGGCTCTTGCCCTTCCATCGCATGCAATCGAGGTTGCGTCCGGGGTGCAGATGACTCGGCCACTGCTTTACCCTTTTCTTCATATGACGCACCTGTCTTTTTCTCACTCCCTGGAGGGGCATTCCAATAAAATTTTTCTATGTGTCCTTGCTGCCCACATTTATAGCATATACGCGTATCAACACGTCCTGACCCATAAGTAGCCCCCGAAGAAACAGTCGACGGAGCTGATTCTGCAGGCCTAAATCTTTTCTTCTCTCGCCTTCGAAACTCCAATTGATCCAATTGTGGCACTTTAAACTCTGGCTTTTCCGCTGCCAGTCTCTTTGTTTCTTGTACCCGCTTTATATCTTTTTCCAATGCACGAGCTGTGTCTACCAACGCTTGAAAGCCTTGGCTCACCGAACTCGGAAGTGCCAACCTCAATTCATCCCGTAGTCCTCATAAAATCGATTTGTCTTTCGTGCTTCCTCCGTGAAGGTAGATCCCGCATATCGTCCCAATCTTGTAAACTCATGCAGGTAGGTATCAATATCATGCTCACCCTATACCAGACGTAGAAACTCATTTTCCAGCGCAATCCTCTACGACACTGGCACATACTTGGCTGAAAATATGTGGGAGAATTCATCCATTGAAACTTCCGTTAAACCCCGACCTGCCAAGTGATGCACTTCGATCTCATCCCACCACAATCTTGCATCGCCTTCCAACAGAAAAGTGGCCAACGTCACTTTCTGCTCCTCTACCGTCCTGATTGCAGTTAGGATCCTTTTTACCCTTGCCAACCAATCTTCCGCCTGCATTGGGGAAAGCGCTCCACCAAACGTGGGTGGATGAAAGTGCATAAAACGTGTCAATGACTCGTCACTTGCTTGCGCCTCCACCACCACTGCAGCATGCTCTTGTCTTGCACCAAGCCTTGCATGTCCAGTTGGTTGTGCTTATAACACTACAAGCATTGTCTCCGTCACCACCCGTATGGCTTCTATCGAGGGAGGCATAGGCGCTTCCACGGGTGCTGCACTCTCATCAGACCGCTGGGGCTCAGACGGACCAGCTCCATCCCTCGCCACCTATCAATGTACAGAACACCATTAATACGTCAAATCATAATGGTACTGCTACATTGACTACACACTCAAGCACATCTTGTGCATGCCATACATTCCTAGTGGACATTCATGAGTTCATTTATGTTCTCTCCTCCCAAACAATCTAAACCTGGTTTTGATACCACTTTGTAATGCCCCCACCTGTCACATGGCATATAACGGTGGGTCCGGTCGGGGCCCCACGCCATATATCACAGACAAGCAAAGAAATTACTTGTGGGAATCAAACTCTATGTGTATCCTTAACTCATTCATTCTAGCGCAGCATGTTTTATGATAGCATGAACTCAAACCAGAATGTCCACCAATATATAAATACCACATATATATATAACAACACCAAGAATGTATACAACCCACACACCCTGGCCTTATGGCCTTACATGTTCCTCTTTTACACATCAATAATTTCGTACATCGGCACGCAGGCCAGCCACACATGAAATCCAAACACAACTCTTCGCATGGCCTTCATGGGCCTATAGCAGCAAGCTAGCCATTCCACTTATTCATTTCAAGCTGCAACACCTGCAATTAGACATCCGAGCCAACACAGAAAACAAAGTAACGGTCAGCATTTAGCTGACCCATTATAACGACCCTACCCCCTACCCGGGGTAGTGGTTCCTTCCCTGTATACAGTGCTAAGTTTGTATATCATGTTCTTTATCCCGCTAGCAAACACATTACATCACAAATGCTGGAATCCACCAGACGCTCCGTGCACTCAGGGCACCTTCTTGGCGTACCGGAATCCACCAGTCATACACCACCGATCAGAGGTTTTAACTTGTTGGTTGACCGGCCCTAGTCCACCAGTCTCGCAAGCTGGCGACATCCCGCCCAAACCACTCAGAGGTACAACCTCACAGCATCCAATAACAACCAGAGCATATCGACCCACACCATGTGGTGTGGCAAGCCGGGTTTATCCAAGCTCCCCAAGCATTACCACCCATCGGCCCCCATCCTATTCCGATCGACCCACCCATGTGGTGCAGCAAGCCGGGTTTAACTCGGCTCCCCAAGCATTGCCACCAATCGATCCCTACCTAACTAGATCAACCCACCCTAGTGGTGTAACAGGCCGGGTTTATCTCGAGCTCCCCAGGCATGCTAGCAATTGATCATAAATAACCAGGAGCTTTGTCAAAGCCTCCTCACATTCAGCATCACAGCCATATAGTCATCACAACAGAAATCCATTTGCATCTCATCAAATCCACGGAGTCTTCTCCGGTTTACCCATGAACATCACCAATCCAGACTACCGGTCCAGATGGGCTTCACACAGCATGCCTATGCCGAACTCCATATTTCCAGCTCTAGATGCAGACTCAACAAAGGAATCACTTCACGGATATCCACCTCTTGGTGGAGGATTCCAAGCACATGCATAAAGAAAGGACTTCGATATCCAAGTAGGAGATCGTTACCCTTGAAGATCGCTTCGGTGCCATGAAGTAGCCGGATGGAAATCACCGCATCGGCTCTACCTTCATGAATCCGCTCTCGGATCTTCGCTCCGCACTCCGCAGCTCCTCCAACAGCCGGAGTATCCTCCCTTCCCTCTTGCCTTAGGCCTTTCTTCCTCCCTTTCTTGGAATAAAATGAAGAAGAAGAAGAAGAAAGAGGGTTATATCCCCTTTTTCTCGGCCTTCACAAAACCTGGACAGAGCCCAACCACTGGATCCAGGAAGAGGGAAACAAACGGCTCAGATTTGGCCAGACAAGCTTGAACACGGCCTGACACACCCTGTGACACGCCCGTGTCACAGGCTGTGTCCCTCTAAGCGGCAGTCAACCGACTCAATCCAGCCAATACACGGCCGTGTGACACGCCCGTGTCACGTGCCGTGTCCACGACACGCCCTCAGACACGCCCGTGTCTGAGGCCGTGTGCACAACGAAAATAATCCCAAAAGAACCCGAGACTTCACACGGCCTGGAAAATGCCCGTGTTCCAGGCCGTGTGCACCTGGACACACCTGTGTCCCGCAAACACGCCCTAGCGCAAGAAGTCGAGCCGAGTTCGACGACCACTGACACGCCCTGTGACGCGCCCGTGTTACAGGCTGTGTCCTCACTCGACACTCGACGATCGACGATCATCGAGCAAAATTCGTCGACCTCACGACTCGACACAACCCAGGCCTGACACGCCCTGGGACATGCCCGTGTCCCAGGCCGTGTCACCCATGCCTGAACCCAAATTGGCCCAAAATGACCCGATTGGCTTCGGGGTGTTACACCTAATACCCCGGTGTTAAAAAGAAAAAAAAAGGGGGTCTTATATGTTTTACTTTGAGTCCTAAGAAAAATTTCAGTTCACCTATACTACTCATCTCAAACTTCTCTTGCATAAGTTTAGCAAACTTCCTACAGAGGTTGTCATCAGTAGAGCAAAATATTATGTCATCAACATAAATTTGGACGGGGATGATCTTGCCCTTAGATTACCTTAAGAATAGGGTCTTGTCTATCTTCCCTCTTGAGAATTTGTTCTCAATGAGTAAGGTAGACAATGTCTCATACCATGATCTTGGGGCTTGCTTGAGCCTATAAAGAGCTTTCCTAAGTCTATATACAGCAGTTGGAGAGTTAGAATCTACAAAACTTGGAGGCTGCTCTACATAAACCTCTTCCTTCAAGTCTCCATTCAGGAAGGCAGACTTGACATCCATTTAGAATATTTCGAATCCTTGGAAGACTACAAATGCAAGGAACAGTCTGATTGTTTCCAACCCTGCAACACGGGCAAATGTCTGGTCATAATCAATCCCCTCTTCCTGTCTATAGCCTTTGGCCACAAGTCTAACTTTATTCTTTATTATGATGTCATTTTCATCAAGTTTATTTCTGTAAATCCACTTGACTCCAATGACATTGTGTCCATCTAGTCTGGGAACCAGCTTCAAAACCTTGCACCTTTTGAACTGGTTCAGTTCTTCTTGCATTGCACCAATCCAGAATTGGTCTTGATTGGCTTCTTCAAATTTCTTGGGCTCTTCTTGTGATAGGAAGCTGGAATAGAGAGCTAT
This sequence comes from Platanthera guangdongensis, assembly GCA_039583875.1. Classification (NCBI taxonomy): domain Eukaryota; kingdom Viridiplantae; phylum Streptophyta; class Magnoliopsida; order Asparagales; family Orchidaceae; genus Platanthera; species Platanthera guangdongensis. The sequence goes on along the minus strand of CM077157.1, from coordinate 110,527,830 downwards.
GTTGATACTCCTACTTTTGGTCTGTACACCTTGTCTAGCCTCACCTATTATCTGATCTGGAGGATGATCTCACAGATATCTGACTGTATGGGGCAACCTGACACCTTCCTGCTGATTATTATTTTCTCCAGCAGGTTGGTCTTCATTTCCATCTCGACTGGCATGTGCATCCTCTAGACAGCATCTCTCTTCACATTCTTCTTCCATAGCTGGGTCTTTATCTTTGATGGAGAGCCTTTCCATCATAACTTATGTACCTGCAGAGCTAGGCAAAGAGCTTGACAGCTCATTGTCAATCATGCATGACTCATCAAACACTACATGGACAAATTCTTTTATAACTTGATTTGTCAAGTTATAGACTCTATATGCCCTACTGTTATTGTTGTACCCAACAAAGATCCCCTCATGAATTTGGCAGCAAACTTAGTCACTTTTGACTTGTCATTGTTCAGGATGAAACACTTGCAACCAAAGATCCTGAAGTCGGATATGTTTGTTTTTTTACCCTTTAAGATTTCGTAGGGAGTCTTCTTGTGGCCTTCGGTGATAGAAGCCCTATTAAGCACATGACATGCAGAATTAACTGCCTCAGCCCAGAAATATTCAGGGAGAGAAGTGTCACTCAATAATTTTCTCCCAGCTTTTATGAGAGTCTTATTTTTCCTCTCAGCGAACCCATTTTTCTGAGGTGTTCTTGGAGAGGAGAATTCTTGATGAATCTCTTTCTCTTCACAGAATGTAGTCATAGTAGCAGACTGAAACTCAGTTCTATGGTCACTTCTTATTTTGACCACAGAGCATACATGCTCATTCTGAATTTGCCTGACAAAATTCATGAAGATTTCAAGAGTTTCATCCTTTCTTCTAAGGAAGAACACCAAAGTAAACCTGAAATAGTTATCAACCACCACAAGGGTGTAGACCTTCCTACCTAGACTATGAACGTTCATAGGACCAAACAAATCCATATGCAGGAGATATAAGCATCTCACAGAGTCTTTGGCCCCAATACTCTTGAAGGAGGCCTTAGTCTACTTACCCTTTTGGCAAGCAGCACAGATACCCTCCTTGGAGCATTTTATTTTGGGATCATTCCTAACAAGCTCATCACTGAAGAGCTGACCAATGCTCTTATAATTCAAATGAGCCAGTCTCTTGTTCCATTGGACATAATATGAGACTTTGTCATTTGCACCTAGGCATATATGGGAACTATTATCTAAGCAAGAAAAATTTAAGCAGTGGACATTCCCACTCCTAGTGCTTGTTAAGATGACACGTTGGTCACTTAACCTCTTGATGTGGCACTTATCCTTGTGGAAGGAAATGTCATAACCAAGATCACATAGTTGGCTTATGCTTATGAGATTATGTTGCAACCCTTCCACATAAGCCACCTTTGTGACGGTGATTATGTCATTTGAGATATTACCATAGCCTCTGGTTATCCCCTTGTCAGAGCCTCCAATGATGACCTTGGGTCCATTCTTTACTGGGGTGAACTGCTTCAATAGCTCCTTTATTCCAATCATATGTTTGGAACATCCACTATCCAAGTACCATTTAGGGGAACTGGTACTTAAACTAACCTGAAATGAACGCAAATCACCTTACCTTAGGACCCCAATTTTTATTGGGTCCTAGGTTCACATTAGTATGAAAATAACCATGCCTTCCTGGAGAATTCCTGACAGGTTGGCAACTTCTGGACATAGAAGGATTGTGCCAGCAATCTACAACATAGTGGCCCACTTTGCCATAACACCAGCACTCATAGATATTGTATCTCTTTTTTTGTTTGGGACCAACATTAGGCTGTACTGCTTCCTGAACAGTGGAGAGATGTGTTGCTCTATGCTTCTGTCTTCTTTCAGCAGTCGTTTGACTGAAAGATAGTCTTTCTACAGGCTGTTTTGGACTTTTTTGAGAACCACCAGCTGCATGTCACTTTTCAGCCAACATGCACCTGATAGCATCTGAGATTATCATTCCAGCCATGTCAGAAGACTCTCCTTGAGGCACTACTTTTACTGTATGATTTAGATTCGCAGCAGCATTATCTTTCAGTTTTTGGGCTGGGGCGCCAAAAATAAATGGTCCAGGATGGGCCATTTGAATTTCCTCATGGGCAGACTTAAAGGCTCTCACATGGTTGTATCTTCCACCTTGGCTAGGGCCACGTTGGTCCATACCTGTGGATCTGCCATTCTCCCAGTGACCATAACAACTTTCATGGTCATACCTATTGGAAGGCATCAATGCTCTCTGAAAAGGAATATGAGGCAGTATGGCTAGAGGCACAACCGGTGCCTTCCCTTTTCCCTTTCCTTTTGGATTCAAAGGTCTAGCAGGTCCCTTAAATCCCAACCCTTTCTTACCAGCTTGGGTAAGGTGGGTATCAATTAAGGGTAGCATAGTGTTTGGCTAAGAAAATTTGCTCACCAGCAATTTCTCAGTTAATAGATCATTTCCAAGTTTCACGATAAGTTTATCATTTGATACTCTTACCACAGACTCACTGTCAATGATCTCCTTGAGCTGAACTGCTTGAGCAGTCATGTCAGTGAGAGCCTTTTCTTGGTCTTCACACTTGCTTTAAGACTTAGAAGCTCTTTTGCCTGTCTCTTGGCAAGTAGCTTGCATTTCTTGAATGCCTCAAGAAGTTCTCCATACTTGGCAATTATTGAGTTAACATCATCCTCAGAGTCTGAATCTCCTTCATCTCTTGATGATTGAGCTTCAGAGTCTGAGCTAGCCTCATGACTTGAAATAAAAGACTGTGATTTAGCATTTACCTGAGTCTGACCAGGCATATCCTGGCTACTTTCTTCATCTATCATTGCCATCAATCCAAGGCATTGATCATCTTCTTCTTTATCTTCATCCACCACTGAGTCACTATCTGAGAGAGACAGATGGGCCATGATCCCTATTCTAGCAGCAGGGTATTCTTTAGGTTCTTCTTCAGCAACAGCCATAAGCCAAATGTTGGCTTCTTCTTCTTCACTGTTTGACCCAGAGGAAGAGTCAGTCCAGGTCTTTTCCTTCATGGCTACAAGGAACTTCTCTTTCTTCTTTCCCTTATAGTGCTTGTTCACTCCTTCTTTCCTCTTCATTAGGCAGTCAACAACTACATGCCCAGGTTTGCTGCAGTAGAAACAAATAATATTAGAAGAAGATTATTTATTGGAGTTTGGAGCATACCTGTCCTCCTTAAAGGATTTCCTTTTGTGCTGTAATGAGGAGGATGGCCTTCTGTTCTTCCAATGCCCCTTCTTAATGAATTTTTGAAACTGCCTGGAGAAGGCAGCAAGATCCTCATCAGATGTATGGTTGTCAGAGGAGCTGGACCTTAAGCTCTCAGATTCTGACGCATCAGTTCTCCTGACTAGAGAGGTCTTCCTTCTGCTCCTGGATGAAGCATCGCTCTGAAAGACACAGATTTCTCCTTGCTTTGTGACTTGCTACTCTTCTCTTCTTCTTTCTTCCTTCCTTCCTTGCTACAAGCTGCATCTCATAGGACAGTAGCTTTCCAAACAGGGTTGGAGGTGGTGTGTCAGCTAGCTTGCACATCTCTCTGATGGAATAGATCATTATCCCAATCCTCTATGAGGGACCTGAGAAATTTATCATTCAGCTCATAGGTGCTGAAGACCCTTCCATATATTCTCAGTTCATTAACGGTTCTGAAGAATCTTTCAAAACTTTCAACAATTCCCTCAGACTTTCCTTGTCTGAAGACCTCATACTCCTGGTTGAGCATGGATTCTCTATCATCCCTCACCTCTTCTGAGCCCTCCATGAACACCACTAATGTGTCTCACATCTCCTTGGAGGTCTTGTAGTGCACCATATTCCAGAATGTTGAATCATCTACTATACTGACAATAATATTTTGAGCTCTCTTGTCCATGGAGGAGAGAAGGAGCTCATCTTTGTTCATTTCATCATAGGACTTGGGTGTCTGGATGTTGGCATCCAGAACTGAGACTTTTATAGGGATGAAAGGTCCCTCTTTGACTGTAATGTATATCCTAGGGTCAGCAGCTTCCATGAATAGCCTGACCCTTTCCTTCCAGAGCCCAAACCATTCCTTTCTGCAGATTGGTAACTTCATGGCTCCCAATTCCTTATAGTTTACACCAGACCTCATTACCTATCTTTTATCTAACCTTGGAGGTATACTCAGATTGTTAAATTCTTTTTGATTAACCTCCCTCTGATACCACTTGAAAGTTATTTAATTCAAGGTTAGCTAATCACCTAGAGGGGGGTGAATAGGTCTTTGAGCTTTAATAGAATCTTTTGTTATTTTCAAGTTGTTCTAGCTAGAGCTTGTCCTTAAATCATGTAATAATAAAGAAAAGCAAGCACACGGCTAACAAAAGGATTTATAGTGGTTCCCCAATTGGGTACATCCACTTTCCCTCCCACATATCCAACTTATTTGTTGGACTCGGCACAAACTCCTCCACTATGCTCCTCAGAGCTTACACCTCAGGCCCTCAGCCTATTACATAGATTCTTCACATAATCCAACTCAACCATAAGGGTTCCTACCTCAGAGCCCTGGAGGACTCCTACACCTCAGTGATCCACTGATCACCTACCTCAGCCTTATTTTTAAGGCCTACAACTTAGGCTCTTCAGCCCTATATCTTCAGGCACACAACCCTACTCTCAGAGTGTTGCAGCACTCCTAAAACTTAGTACCCTTTCAGGTACCTACAGCTCAGCCTCCTCCATAGCCTACAACTTAGTGACAAACTTATCACCTATAGCTCAGTGACTCTCCAGTCACCTACCTCAGGCGCAAGGCCCTACACTTAGGCTGGGAGGACAGCCCTACCTCGGATCTACACTTGGATCCTACATTAGAGAGCAACACTCTCCTACCTCAGGAACTTAAGCCCTACAGCTCAGATCCTCACTTGGATCCTACCTCAGTGCCCCAATAAGGTACCTACCTCAATGATAAATTTATCACCTACCTCAGGCACAAAGTGCCCTACACATAGATTTAGATCTATTGAATCCTACAGGAAGTTAATAAAAATTATTTAAGAAAACAAAAACAATTGACTCAGAGAAGTATCTCTGAGTCAACTTTGCTGGACTGAGCAGATATCAGTCCAGCCCTCTTACTATAGAAGGAATCAATCTTCTTCTACAGCTCATACTTTTTTGCTGCACAGATAAGCAGCCACCAATTTACTAAAGAGATGAATCAGCTATATTGTTCTGATGAGAACACCCTTGCTGAACTTTTAAGTGCTTCAGCTATCTTTATTTGCCTTTAGGCTAACTTTGCTGGACTTTAGCTTTCAATCTTGATGGGAAGAAAAATGTATGGCCGCCTCTTTTAATTCTCTTTCTATATTTTCTGCATTTGATACTTGTGTATTCGTTAACCCTAATCTCTTTACACATTCCTTTTTATATGCGTTAATTTGAATCAATGACACAATAGAATGTGGGCCCACCAAGGATTGGTGAGCGTCATCTCCATCAGAAAGGGACAAAACATCTTTCGGCGCTGCAACAGCTTTCCCGCAATGGCTTTCTGCAATTTTGACTTTGATGATGTCAGCTGTGGTCATCAACATCTGGACTTAGAAAATTTTCCAGAATTCCATCAAGCGTTGAGTGATTTTAAGACACTCAACGCCATCATCCTTGGCTCTCAGCGCTTCTGGACTTAGAAATTTCCCCGACATTGTCTTAACGGTTTTGTCTTAGCGGTCTCAGCGGTCTCAGCGGTTTTTCATTATTAGCTGAGACATTGTAACGACCCAGCCCACAGCACGCTCGCCGACCCCAAGCGATGTTACAGGGTTGTAGCTCAGTTAGTGATGAGTGTTGTTGAAGGTGCCTTGTTAAGTAGGTGTTGGGTTCGAAACCTGGCATTCTCAAAAACCCGACGTGCTGAGAAACAGGGCGGAGATGGGTTTGAGTGGTATGGGCTGCAGCCTTGTAACATTTCTTGGGGTTGGCGAGCGTACCGTGGGCCAGGTCGTTACATAAAAAGTGCACTATTTATGTAATGACCAAGGTTTAGAGCTCAGAGGCCCACAGAAACGTGTAGCTTGTCTCGCCCCTAACCCGCATTACAGGACTGCAGCCCAGGCACCCAAACCCCTCTCAGGCCTGTTTCTGAGCACGGTAGGTTTTTGAGCATGCCAGGTTTCGAACCCAGCACCTCCTTAACAAGGTACTGGGTTCGAAACCTGGCATGCTCAAAAATCTACCGTGCTGAGAAACAGGTCGGAGAGGGGTCTGGGTGCCTGTGTAACACCCCTATCCTTCACATGGCATATAGCAGTAGGTCCGGCCGGGGCCCGACGCCATATACCTCAGACAGACCGAAGAGTTACTAAATGAAACCATCCTTCCAATAACACATGTCCTACACAGAGTACATTCTAGTGGAAGTATTTTAAGAGTTGCAAAGAAAATAACCCAAGCCAACAGTATGAATGTCTACTAAATACCCAAATTAGGAACGAGCGTACAAAATACACAAAGTAACTAGACTTATGGCCTTACAAGAGTTTACTTAAATAAATAGTGTCTTCCAAACCTCGGCACGCAGGCCGGTCACACATGAGTATAACAATTAAACATTCGCATTGGCCTTCGAGGGCCAGCTCAGCAACCAGGGCTTCAGCCCGCTATTTGTCAATAGGCTCCGCAGCACCTGCAAGCAACAATCCACCGCAGTGGTGGCAAACAAAAGCAACGGTCAGCTAAAGCTGACCAAATTATAACGACCCCACCCCTTAACTCGGGGCAGTGATTCTCCTTCCCTGCACTTTATTAGCATAGCCAAACATGTTAGGTACATTGGAAAATATGTACCAGATTTGGAGAAGCCTCGCCTAACTCAATGATATTCATCAATGTGTATTTGATGTTGTGTTGAGTTTCAATGTGCAGGTTAAGGAAATGCAGAAAAAGGTTTCTAAGTACAAGTGTCGACACTTGACAAAAACTATGTCGACACTTGGGAAGAGCTGTGTCGACACTAGGAGTCAGATTGTGTTGACACACGGGACTTATGTCGACACATAAAAAATCTGTCGACAACAACTGTGTCGACAAGAAGGACTTGTGTCGACACATTCCAGAATTCTGTCGACAACACTTGTGTCGACACACAGGACTTGTGTCGACACACTCTAGAATTCTGTCGACATCAACTTTATCGAGACTAGAAGATGTTGTGTCGACACACAGGACTTGTGCCGACACATTCCACATAAGCTGTGTCAAGAAGAAAAAGAAGAGTTGTGTCGACGTTATGTGAGCTGTGTCGACATCACCAAGGATTGTGTCGACACATGATCTATTTGTGTCGACACATTTGAAGAATTGTCTCGACACTTTGCTGCTGAGTTAAAGTTCAATGAAGTATCAGATGTCATGACTGGAGACTTGACAACTATCACAACCAACAAAGCAGTTACATCTGTCAGAGCTGTCAGAAGGACGTTAGGAACCGGATCAGTCGGTAACCTCAGATGGGGTCTATATAAAGACCTATACTATCAACAAACGGTAATGAACAAGAAGAGACAACCAACAACTAAGAAGAAGAGAAGTCTTCATCCAGAAATCAACAAGTTTCTAAGGGTAGATCCTGAACAAGTCTGCCAGAAGAATTCAGAGCCACATCTGAATAAAAGAAGAAAGTTGATTGAAGATTATCTCCAAGAAGATCAACCTTACTTTGTTCAAATTCAAGAAGCTTTGAAGAAGCTAAGACAGGTTGGATCTAAAGCAGTCAGATCTATCAAGAACTGACCAAGAAACCTTCAACCATTTTCTCTCTCTAGCTGGGTGAAGGTTCTATTTGTTTTTTAATCAATTTCTCTGTAGGATATTCTATAGATCTGAGTGTAGGAGAGTTAACTCTCTAAGTTGTAAGCCTAAATTTATAAAGGCTGGGGTAGGGCTAAGTGCCTGAGGTAGGGGAATCATTTCTCTGAGTTGTAGGCCTGGGAAAAGGCTGAGGTAGGGCTTAATTGCCTGAGTTGTAGGAGTGTGGACTCACTCTGAGATAGGGTTCTCTGGAAGAATCTGAGTTGTAGGAATTACTGAAGTCTTAGCTATAGGGACCTTTTAAGGTTCTTAGTTGTAAGATCTGAGGATTTGAGAAGAAAAAAAGGAGTTAGGCCGAATCTAGTACACTGCTAGATAGGCGAAGGGGGAAAGTGGATCTACCCATCCCTTGGGGAACCACTATAAAACTTTGTGTCGTATGTGTTGCTATTTTGTTTAAATCTGTGATGTGAATTGTGCTGTGATAAATATTGCTAAGTCTCTCTAACAAATAATTTACATTATCTGCCTAAATAAAAAGAATTGAACCTATTCACCACCACCACCACCCCCCCCCCCCCCTCTAGGTGTTTAAGGTATCTTGTAACCAATTCTTTCAAGTGGTATCAGAGCCAGGTTGCTCAAGATTAGACTTAACAGTCTGAGTTGATCTATAAGGCAGTTATCAGTTAGACAGAATGAGTTCAAGTGAGAATCAGAAGGAATTTGGATCTATGAAACTTCCTATCTGTAGGAAAGAAAATTTTTGCATATGGAAAGAAAGGGTCAGATTGTTCATGGAAGCATCTGATCCAAGAATTTACATTACTGTGCTAGAAGGGCCATTTATTCCTATGAACATATTAGTTCTTGATGCTAACCTCAAGACTCCAAAGAGTTATTCAGAAATGACTAAGAAAGAGATCATTCTAGCATCCTTAGACAAGAGGGCGCGAAACATAATTGTGAGTGCCATATATGACTCTACCTTCCAGAATCTGGTCCATTGCAAAACCTCCAAGGAGATGTGGGACACCTTGATTGTCTACATGGAGGGAACAGAAGAAGTGAGAGAGGACAGGAGGTCTATGTTAAATTAAGAGTATGAAAGCTTTAGACAAGCTAAGATAGATAGCATAGCTGAATGCTATAAGAAATTCTTTAGAATTGTTAATGAGCTAATGACTTATGGAAGAGTCTTTAGCACTTATGAATTAAATGACAAGTTTCTCAGATCTTTAACCAAGGATTGGGATACTAAAATATGTGTCATCAGAGAGGTGGCCAGGCTTGCAGATACACCTCCACCAACCTTATTTGGAAAACTATTATCCTATGAGATCAGCTCACTGCTAGAAAGGAGGAGGAGAAAAGTAATAAGTCTGAATATAGAGAGAGAAGTCAGTTGCTTTTAAGGCTGAAGGCACAAGAAAGGGCAGGAGAAATTCACCTTCTCCTCCCAAGAGAATGGCTGAAGTTGAATCTGAAAATTCTGACATCAACACTTCAGACAGTCACAAATCTGATGAAAAATTTGTTGCCTTCACAAGGCAGTTTCAAAGGTTCATGAAGAAGAAGAAATGAAGAACAAAGTCATCTTCATCCTTCTCCAAGGATGACTATTACAAGAAGAACAAAACATCTAAGGATGACAGGTATGTCTCTAATCCCAGTAAACAAACTTCTTCTAAAATTGTTTGTTATTGTTGCAACAGGCCAGGACATGTCATAGCTGATTATCCTGATAAAAGAAAGGAATCTAAAGATAAAAAGAAGCAACAAAAAAAGGGCAAGAAGGAGAGATCCTTTGTTACAAAGAAGCAGAAGAGTTGGACTGACTCATCATCATCAGAATCAGGAGAAGAGACTGAAGCTGAAGCTGAAGCTTATATAGGATTGTTCACTACTGAAGAGGATTTAGTAGAATCTGAGTTCTTGCAACTACTGTACTCAATAAATGGGGTTGAAGAACATCATTGCAAAGGGATGATGGCTTTGACTAAGGAAGATCAGTGCCAGGATCAGCCTGGTCCCAGTAAGGCAAACAACCTTTCTTCTGTTTCAAATTATTATACTGGATCAGACTCAGAAGTATCTGCATCAAGAGATGAGGATGGTTCTGAATCTGAAGGGGATGTTCATCAACTTATTGATGAGTATGGTGATCTGTTGCAAGCACTTAAGAGAAGCAGAAATCTTGTCAAAAACTAAGCTGAGGAAATTACATCTCTTAAATTGGCCGCATCAGATTCGGCAAAAATGCTGGATTTGAAGTTGAATGAAATTGCCAAACTGAAAAATATAACTTTTATTCAGATTGGTACAATTACATTCAAAAATGATCAAATCAAGAGTCTGGAAGTCCGACTTCAAAAAGAGAGGGAACTTGTGGCTAAATTCTCAAAGCCAAAGTCGGTTTTACCCTTGATTGATGACTTCACTCTCCAAAAGTGTAAGACAGGATTAGGCTTCAAGGGAAGAACTAAGGCAGCTAATTCTAAAGGAAAAGGCAAAGCCCCGGTTCAGTCACTAGCCTTCAAACCCCCTATTGCGTTAAGGAAAGTGATGCAGCCTACTAACATGTATGATCATGACATTACACATGGTCACAGTAAGCCTGGAAATCTGAATGACAAGGGTGTAAATGCCAATAGGGCAACCCATGTACAAACACATTATGATCTTCAGGAATCATCAATGTTTGATGCATCAGCCCTAACACTCAAGAAAAGGACTACTATACCTATAGTTTTAAGGTCTGCTGACAGCAATGCTGTTAAGCCTGTATCTAAGAAAAGATATAATAGATATGAGTATTAGTGTTGTGGCAAAGTGGGACATTATGCCCTAGATTGTTGGCACAACACTACTGTCAGGAAGAATGCTAGCTTACCTGTCAGAAAGGTTGCAGGCAAGTATGACAAGTTTCAGTCTAACCTGAACCTAGAACCCAATAAGTATTGGGGTTCTAAGGTTAAGTAATTTTATTTGATGCAGGTGAGTCCAAGTGGTCATACCCCAATATGGTACTTAGACAGTGGATGTTCCAAGCACATGACTGGAACAAGAGGGATGTTGAAGGACTACTCTCCCATAGAGAATGGACCCAGTAATCTTTGGTTGATCTGAAAAGGGGGTCATCAAAGGGTTTGGTAACATTTCCAATAGTTCCATCACTATCACCCAAGTGGCTTATGTGAAAGGTTTGAAACATAACTTAATAAGAATAAGCCAACTGAGTGATCTTGGTTATGACACCTCTTTTATTAGGAATAGCTGTCAAATTAGAAGGACAAGTGATCAAGAGGTCATCTTGTCAGGTTATAGAAAAAGAAATGATTATTGTCTCAACTTTGATTGTGAGAATAAGAACTTCCCTATTTGTCTAGTTGCAGATGAGAAAGCTTCTCATTGTGTCAAATAGCATAAGAGACTGGCTCACCTGAACTATAAGTCAATAGGCCAACTCTATAGTATGGAGTTGGTGAGGAATGGTCCTCAGGTCAAGTGCATCCAGGAGGGTGTGTGTTCAGCTTGTCAAAAAGGCAAACAGACCAAAACCTCCTTCCATAGTCTTAATACTAAAGACTCAGTGAGGTGTTTGTACCTCCAGCATATGGATCTATTTGGTCATATGTCAGTTCATAGTCTAGATAGGAAAGTCTACACATTTGTGGTTGTGGATGACTATTCTAGATTTACATGGGTTTTCTTTTTGAGGCAGAAATCTGAAACCCCAACTATTTTCCATAACTTTGTTAGGCAAATTCAGATTGAACTTAACAATTCAGTGGTCAAAATCAGAAGTGATCATGGAACTGAATTTCAGTCTGAATGCATGACAAGGTTTTGTGAAGAACTAGGGATTCATCAAGAGTTCTCCTCACCAAGAACTCCTCAGAGAATGGTATTGCTGAAAGAAAGAATGTGACTCTTATTGAGGCTGGTAGAACACTACTAAGTGACACTTCTCTCCCAGAATATTTCTGGGCTGAGGCTGTAAACACTGCATGTCATGTTCTCAATAGAGCATCCATCACTAAAAGCCACAAAAGATTATGAAAGGCGGAAAACCAAACATATCCTATTTTAGGATCTTTGGTAGCTAGTGTTTTGTTCTTAATAATGGCAAGCACTATTTAACTAAGTTTGCTGTCAAATACCAAGAAGGGATATTTGTTGGGTACAGCAACATCAGTAGGGCATACAGAGTCTACAACTTGACTACTCAAGTTGTAAAAGATTTTGTACATGTAGTTTTTGATGAAACTAAACTAATAAACTGCGAGTTGTCTAGTATTTCTTGTAGCACTACAGGTCTGAAGGAAAATATGGACAAGCTAACCATTAGTGAAGACCAACCTGCAAGGCAGGATGAAGAAAATGATGGATGTTGTCCAGGGGGAGTACAAGACCCACAAGCTGATGAAGAGGACAATGAAGCACAACATGGTGAGGTGATTGGAGAAAATCAAGGTGTAGATAAATTACCTCCAGCAATAAGACATCTAAAAGATCATCCATTACACCAAATTATTGGTGATCCAAGTCATGGTGTTCAAACAAGGAGCAAGAACATGAACACAGTCCTTTGCTCAAGTTTCCTATCCCAGATGGAACCCAAGAAATTTGAATAATCCATACAAGACCCAAATTGGATTGATGTCATGCAGGAAGAGCTGAATCAATTCAGAAGATGCAAAGTCTGGAAATTGGTTCCTAAACCAAAGAATCACAATGTCATAGGGACTAACTGATCTACAGGAACAAACTTGATGAAAGTGGCATTATAGTTAAGAATAAAGCAAGACTGGTGGCAAAGGGATACAGATAGGAAGATGGAATAGATTTTGACCAGACATTTGCCCCAGTAGCAAGGTTGGAAGCAATAAGGCTGTTCCTTGCCTTTGAAGCTTATCAAGGGTTCAAAGTTTTTCAGATTGATGTAAAGTCAGCATTTCTGAATGGTAACTTAAAAGAGGAAGTCTTTGTTGAACAACCCTCATGTTTTGTAGATCCACTTTATCCCAATTATGTGTATAGGCTTAAGAAAGCACTATATAGTTTGAAACAAGCCCCTAGGGCTTGGTATGAAACATTGTCTACATTTCTCATTGAGAACAAATTCTCAAGGGGGAAAATAGACAAAACTCTATTCCTTAGGGAATCAAAAGGTAAGATGATCCTAGTCTAGATATATATTGATGACATTATCTTTGGATCAACAGAAAACAACCTTTGTAGAAAGTTTGTTAAACTTATGCAAGGGAAGTTTGAGATGAGCAGCATGGGTAAGCTGAAATTCTTCTTGAGACTCCAAGTTAGATAGACTGATGATGGCTTGTCCATATCCCAGTCTAAGTTCACCAAGGAGTTGATTAAGAAATACGGTATGGAGTCAGCCTCCGCCATGAGAACTCCAATGGGGTCAAGTATGCCTATAGGCAAAGATGATGCAGGGAAACCTGTAGATGAGTCTTTGTATAGAGGGATAATTGGCTCCCTTTTATACTTAACTGCTAGTAGACCAGACATCATGTATGCTACATGTGTCTGTGCTAGGTATCAAGTCTGCCCTAAAGAATCTCATTATACTGCAGTCAAAAAAATTTTGAGATATCTTAAGGGAACACCAAATCTTGGCCTTTGGTACCCTAAGAATAGAGATTTTCTACTAACTGGGTATTCAGATGCAGACTTTGTAGGATGCAAAGAAGAAAGGAAAAGTACAACTAGCACATGTCAGTTTTTATGTGGAAGATTGGTGTCACGGAGCAGCAAAAAGCAGACAAGTGTGGCTATTTCCACTGCTGAGTCTGAATATATTGCTGCAGGCAGTTGTTGTGCTCAGCTGTTATGGACACAACATCATCTTGAAGATTATGGCATCCAGGTAAGTAGAACTCCATTATTTTATGATTCTACTAGTGTCATTTCAATTGCTAGAAATCCTGTTTCTCATAGCAAAACTAAGTACATAGAAATAAGATTTCATTTCCTTAGAGATCATGTTGAAAAGGAAGATATAAGTTTAGAATTTGTCAATGCTAATTTTCAAATTGCTGACATGTTCACCAAACCACTGGATGAAACTAAATTCAATTATTTTAAAATTGAATTAGGCATACTGAACTTAGAATAAGAATGACAAATTTGACTAAGTAAATTTGTGTCGACACATAAAGACATCTGTGTCAACACTTAGTAGTTCGTGTCGACACATCAGGAAAATTTTGTCGACACATCAAGAAGATTGTGTCGACACTTAAAATTTGATGTCAACATATAGCTCTCCTGACACTTAGATATTGTTGTCGACACATACAGTCGTCTGTGTCGACATGCAGAATTTAGTGTATACTCTTAAGGTTGTATGTGTCAACACATCGCAAATGGTGTCGACACATAGTATTCTACTCCAATAAAATCCTCTGTCGAGACTTTTATAGTCTGTGACGACACAATCCCAACAATGTCGACACAATAAGAGTATTTCTACCCGCCTTTTGACCTTCTTTGATTAGAAACATATAAATAGGTGGAAGTAAAACCCTATCGACTACGCTCTCCAAATTCTCGAGACCAAACCTTTGTGTCGACAGACCTTCATCTCTCTTCTCTTCAAATCTCTCTCATCCCTAATAGAGCAAAAGCTGGAAGAAAACATTAACGAGGGCTATGAACTAGTTCGCGATGCGTTTGTAAGTGGATCTAGAGAAATCAAAGCTGTGATTACCCTAATCACAAAAAATGGATTGGAGTATTTGGACTCAGAACCTACAAGGATATGGAAAAAGGAAGTTCTTGAATTCTACACGACGGCATCTCTGGATTCAAAGGTGGTAAAAATTAAGTCATCTGTACAAGGAACCAAGGTCAAACTCACTCAGAAGAGTTTAAGTAAAACATTTCAGCTACCCAGGGTTAAAGAAGAAGATGAAATAACATCTTCCATGACAAGAGAAGCACTCCAATGGTGTAGAATAGATCCCACAATCAAGATTGGATCCTCAATGAATAGGAAGGGGATGAATTCCCAGGGTAAATTTCTTTTTGAAATTATAGGGAAAGTTATTCTATGCAAGTCAGGGGGACATGATAGGATTTCAGCCTACATATTCAATTTGATGACCAGAATTATATTCAAGGTGAAAACAAATTGGTCTGTTGTTATTTTTGACAAAATCAAAGAAAGTCTTAAGAAACCCAATCTGGATAAAATCCTGAGTTTATATCTGGCTGAGAATATTCCTGAAGTAATGAATCAGATTGCAGGATCTAAGATCAATCATATGAGAAGAATGGATTTGAGAATATTATCAAGATGGGATAGAGTTCTGACCAAAGATGTTTCTACCCCTCAGAAACAATCACAGCAGATTCAGAAAAAGAAGAAAATAGCTTCTAAGACCGCTGAATCTTCCAGTGATTCAGAAGAAATGGTTGTTTTCAGCTCAGATGAAGAAGGAGCTGAAAGGACTAACAAATCTCCTGCTCTAGACACTGTAACTGAAGGACAAATGCAGAGGGAGCAGGCTCCTGCAAGTAACATCCAAATGACACAAGTCCAGGAAGAGCTTAATCAAGGGGGAGCTAATGAGAATTCTCCAGTTTC
Organism: Platanthera guangdongensis; assembly: GCA_039583875.1. Taxonomy (NCBI): domain Eukaryota; kingdom Viridiplantae; phylum Streptophyta; class Magnoliopsida; order Asparagales; family Orchidaceae; genus Platanthera; species Platanthera guangdongensis. Next base: position 110,512,391 of record CM077157.1, on the reverse strand, counting down.
AGCTCAACAAGAGGCATAAACCTCAGGAGGAGCTCATGAGCAACAGCCACCTGTCCACACAGCTGCACTGGACAGTGAATCAGTTACACAATCTATACTTGAGGTACTACTAGATATAAATCAAGCTGCTATAAATACTGAAAACGATACATTGAATGTGCATATGAATGATGTTGAATAGAATAATCAAGACAATATACCTGGAGATGTCATTACCAGGGAAGAAACTTTGGAATTTGAAGGAGAACCATCTGCTAAAGAGACAGTTATACCTCTTGTACAAATGCAACAATAAGTTACTTTAGAAGAACTTTTTTCTGATTCATTAGATGCAAGAACTGAGGGGGAGCTGCTAAGGACTGAGCAGGAGATGCCCATTCTAGTATCTAGTCCAAAAGATACAGTGGCCATAGCAAACTTATCTGAGTCCTCAGAAGATGAAGCAGCCTCTAGGGCAAAGAAGAGAAAGCATATGGAGCTAAGGAAGAGAAGCTCTGGCTATAAGAAAGCCTTGCAGACTGTCCCACAAACTCCAGCTCCAACAGTAGATTTCAGTTCACTACTGGTGCAACTGCAAGTAATGTTGGATGAACAAAGACAAGCCCTAGAACAATATATTGATGAGAGCAATAAAGAATTGCAACTTCAGTTGGCACAAGATATTAAATCCATCAGATTTGAGGTCAATCTACATAAAAAGGAAATGACAGATTGCTTCCATAAGGGAGGTAATGTTGTAGTATATTTAGCAAAGCAGCAAGCGGAAACCAAAACTCAAATAGATGACATGGCAGGTTGAGATGTCTGAAGCTGCTTTGAAAAGAGAACAATAAGCTCAACTTTCTAAGAAAAGGTTTAGAGAATAGGCTGACTTAAAGCCTGATTTTGAAAGATGGAGCCCCACCTCCAGAAACATTATTCTCACTGTCTGGCAAGCAGTTAAAGATAACATGCATGATAGGGGCAAGTGGTACTCTGAACAAGAATGGAGCAAGTATCAAAAACGGCAAGATGTCATACATCAATTTAGAAGAGATCTCAAAGCTGGGAAGATACCTGCTACTTCTGTGGAGCCTAGCAAGTACTTTCCAAAGCCTTATCACTATTTTGAAAGGCAAAAGGTTAAGGCTGAAGAACTCAAGAAAAAGGATCTTAAAGGAAAGAAGCCAGCTGAAGACACTGAAACCAATGTACAAGCAAGGATTCAGTCTGGCAAAGGTGTTGAAGCCGAAATCTCGGTCTCCTGTGGAGTTCACCCTCGGGGAAGGGGTGACCGCGCACCTACTACCCTCAAGAGAACGATCTAGGCACAAGACTAGGAACACAAGGGACAGACCCAAGGTCTCAGCGTGGAGGTCCCGCCGCATACCCGGAAGACTAGCAAACTCTTCCCCTCCCAAGCCAAAGGCTGAGCTAAGGCACCTTCAGAGGGCTCTCTTGGCCGACTGGAACCTCTAAGGAGAATCTCAAGACCAACTCTCTCCTGACTAGAGGTGCCTCCTCAGGTCTATACAGAATGCTCCTCACCCGCCCTACTATTGGCACAATCTCGCCGAGCAATTCTACGACACGCTGCCCAAGTTGGGCCACTAACAGCAGAACTCCGCTATTCTAAAAGGATGACAACAGGCCATTAGGGGCTTCCCGACATCTTTACCTTAGGGTCCCCACGGGGCGAGCGGTTCACGAGCACACCACTCGCCCAAGACAGGAGAAGTAAACTACGCATCCACAGAGCATCACAGATATTTAAATTACAGGAATATAAATTCCATACTTCGACACGCAGGCCAGCAACATAAGCAAAAATAGGCCTTCGAGGGCCGGCACAAACTTGGGCTTAAGCCCGCTATTCCCCGCTTGATACTGCAACACCTGTACGCCAACGTCCCGCCAAATGGTGGCAAAATAAACATCGGCCCCACCTCTGCCTCGGGGAGGTGATGCTTATCTCCTAAAAACAAATAATAAACAACTTCCACGGAGTTTTCCCCGGGAACCCCGGAACATCACCAATCCAGCTCACACGTCCGGATGGGCTTCACACAGCATGCCTAAATCCGTACTCACGCTTCCGGGTGCTAATGTAGTTAATTGCAGGGACGTACACGTCAACCCGCCGAAAAGCTCCCTTCCCCCCACCCGTTGGTGGAGAGGGGATTCCATGCAAATATGTAAACTGAGGGCTTCACCTGCCCAAGTAGAAACATCGTTACCCTTGATGCGTGTTTGGCAGAGCCGCAACCGCGCACATTGCCCGAGGCTCGACGTCTAGCATCCGTAGCGGTTGTCCATGCACGGATCCGACCTCCGCGGGAGAGTTGAAAGCTTCGAATGATTTTTCCCTCCCTGGTCGGGCCTCTTCATGGCCTACCGTGCTCCAAGTGGCTTCGGCGAAGGTTGTCCCGGCTTCCACAACTTTAAGGGGTCGCGGGAGAGAAGCCCCCAGCCAAGCCTTGCTCTAGAGGTGGCGGGGAAGGCATTCCCGGCCTCACCTGCTCCATAGGAGGTGGCCTGGACAGAAAAAGGACGAGAGGTAGGTGGCCCGGGCTACTGCTTCAGGCGGACGGAGAGGGAGAGGGGGCATGCCTGCTCCTTGCCGAGAGAGAGAGAGGGCGGGGGTGGCTGCTCCAGGCCGAGAGAGAGAGAGAGAGAGAGAGAGAGAGAGAGGCATGGGTGGCTGCTCCAGGCCGAGTGAGAGAGAGGGAAGGGGCGGGGTTGCTGCTCCAAACCGAGAGAGAGAGGGAGGAGGCGGGGTTGTTGCTCCAGGCCGAGAGAGAGAGGGAAGGGGTGGGGTTGCTGCTCCATGCCGAGAGAGAGAGGGAGGAGGCGGGGTTGCTGCTCCAGGCCGAGAGAGAGAGGGAGGAGGTGGGGTTGTTGCTCCAGGCCGAACCCTAGCTGGGGAAATCCCGCTCACCCCTGATCCCTCTGTCGTTTCTTATTTTTTTCCCCTTCCCTCAACCCGATGCCCCCCTCTTATTATCTCACCCTCATATCATAATATATCATCTATATATAATATAATATATATATAATATAATATAATATATATACATGATAATATATATATTATATAATATTATATATATATATATATACATAAATTCTAAGGATACGCACATAAAACCTCTGCACGCACGCACGAGGACCCGCACGTCTTTGAACGGGGCGGCACCACATTGCCGCTCATAGCGCGCCCCAAGTCTGCCACTTGTGGAGGATCCCACTCGGCCGGATGTGGGGTTGTACACAATCCCCGCTCTTTTCGAGGTTGGCACAAGCTCGGAAAGAAACATTCAACCCCAAGTATCTGGCGAGTGGGAGCCGACCCGAAAAAAAAGTTTGAGAGAAACTGAAACTTGCACTTATGCCCCCTAATCTCTTCATGCCCCTTTTTATCTTTTTGAGCCACTCGATACCAGTAATGCTCCTTGCTATTCAATTGCCCTCATACTGTTTCTTACAATCAATATACAATTTCTCATGATATTGTGAAACAACAAAGCCATATATTCTGTATTCTCTTGTACACGCTGAGCTAATCCTTTCCCCCTAGGTGTGCCTACCGCCCTGCCCAGCTAATGAGAGCCTGAGCAGCGAGTCTACCCGGGGCCGAGCAGCACTCAGGGTCCCTTACCCCCCCCCCCCAGGCGAGCCTACGAACCTGCCAGCTAGTAGGAGCCAGGCAACGGGTCTACCCGGGGCCGAGCATCACTCGGGGTCCTGCAAAGATCTCCAAAAACCAATCCTTTCCCACAGGTGTACCTACAGCCCTGCCAGCTAACGGGAGCCTGACAACGAGCCTACCCGGGGCCAAGCAGCACTCGGGGTCCCTTACCCCCCAGGCGAGCCTACGGACCTGCCAGCTAGTAAGAGTCAGGCAGCGGGTCTACCCGGGGCCGAGCATCACTCGGGGTCCTGCAAAAACCTCCAAGAACCAATCCTTTCCCCCCAGGTGTGCCTACAGCCCTGCCAACTAATGAGAGCCTAACAGCGAGTCTACCCGGGGCCGCGCAGCACTCGGGGTCCCTTACCCCCCAGGCGAGCCAACGGACCTGCCAGCTAGTAGGAGCCAGGCAGCGGGTCTACCTAGGGCCGAGCATCACTCGGGGTCCTGCAAAAATTCTCCAAAAACCAACCCTTTCCCCCTAGGTGTGCCTACAGCCCTGCTAGCTAATGAGAACCTGACAGCGAGTCTACCCGGGGTCCACTACTACCACCATCGAGTGACTCCCAGCCCTACCAGCTAGGTGAGAGCCTGGTAGCGGGATCTGCTCGGGGTCCACTACTACCGCAATCGAGTGACTTCTAGCACTGCCAGCTAGGTGAGAGCCTGACAGCGGGATTTGCTTGAGGCCCAAGGATGACACCGAGTGACTTCTAGCCCTGCCAGCTAGGTGAGAGCCTGACAGCGGGATCTGCTCGGGGTCCACTACTACCACAATCGAGTGACTTCCAGCCCTGCCAGCTAGGTGAGAGCCTGGCAGCGGGATCTGCTCGAGGCCCAAGGATGACACCGAGTGACTTTCGCCCCTGCAGCTATGTGAGAGCCTGACAGCGGGATCTGCTCGGGGTCCACTACTACCGCCATCGAGTGACTTCCAGCCCTACCAGCTAGGTGAGAGCCTGACAGCGGGATCTGCTCGAGGCCCAAGGATAACACCGAGTGACTTCCAACCCTGCCAGCTAGGTGAGAGCCTAACAGCGGGATCTGCTCGGGGTCCACTACTACCTCCATCGAGTGACTTCCATCCCTGCCAGCTAGGTGAGAGCTTGGCAGTGGGATCTGCTCGAGGCCCAAGGATGATACCGAGTGACTTCCAGCCCTGCCAGCTAGGTGAGAGCCTGACAGCGGGATCTGCTCGGGGTCCACTACTACCATCATCGAGTGACTTCCAGCCCTGCCAGCTAGGTGAGAGCCTGGCAGTGTGATCTGCTCGAGGCACAAGGATGACACCGAGTGACTTCCAGCCCTGCCAGCTAGGTGAGATCCTGACAGCGGGATCTGCTCGGGGTCCACTACTACCGCCATCGAGTGACTTCCAGCCCTGCCATCTAGGTGAGAGCCTGACAGCGGGATCTGCTCGAGGCCCAAGGATGACACCGAGTCACTTCCAGCCCTGCCAGCTAGGTGAGAGCCTGACAGCGGGATCTGCTTGAGGTCCAAATTCACTTCACTTCTTCATGCGAGCTCATTGTGACAACATTGGCATATTTAAAGAACTTTTATTAAAAATCAGAGTACCACTTAGATGCCTTAAGGAAAAAAGCATTTCAAATAGGTGCAAATCTTACCCCGGGTGCTACGGGATTCCAACAACATCTATAAGATGGGTCGACTCCGGGTATGAAGACCTTACACGCAAAGTGTCAGTGCACGACCCTGGTTGTCACCTGGTTCCACTTCTATAGTCATGATGTTCGCTTGAGTTCTTCTGTGCTGGTCACTCTCCATGCTCACCGCACCAAAATGTTGAAACCGAAATCTCGGTCTCCTGTGGAGTTCACCCTCGGGGAAGGGGTGACCGCGCACCTACTACCCTCAAGCGAACGATCTAGGCACAAGACTAGGAACATAAGGGACAGACCCAAGGTCTCAGCGTGGAGGTCCCGCTGCATACCCGGAAGACTAGCAAACTCTTCCCCTCCCAAGCCAAAGGCTGAGCTAAGGCACCTTCGGAGGGCTCTCTTGGCCGACCGGAACCTCTAAGGAGAATCTCAAGACCAACTCTCTCCTGACTAGAGGTGCCTCCTCGGGTCTATACAGAATGCTCCTCACCCGCCCTACTATTGGCGCAATCTCGTCGAGCAATTCTACGACACGCTGCCCATGTTGGGCCACTAACAGCGGAACTCCGCTATTCTAAAAGGATGACAACAGGCCATCAGGGGCTTCCCGGCATCTTTACCTCGGGGTCCCCACGGGGCAAGCGGTTTACGAGCACACCACACGCCCAAGATAAGAGAAGTAAACTACACATCCACAGAGCATCACAGATATTTAAATTACAGGAATATAAATTCCATACTTCGACAAGCAGGCCGGCAACATAAGCAAAAATAGGCCTTCAAGGGCCGGCATAAACTTGGGCTTAAGCCCGCTATTCCCCGCTTGATACTGCAGCACCTGTACGCCAACGTCCCGCCAAATGGTGGCAAAATAAACATCGATCCCACCTCTGCCTCGGGGCGGTGATGCTTATCTCCTAAAAACAAAAAATAAACAACTTCCACAGAGTTTTCCCCGGGAACCCCAGAACATCACCAATCCGGCTCACACGTCCGGATGGGCTTCACACAGCATGCCTAAACTCGTACTCACGCTTCTGGGTGCTAATGCAGTTAATTGCAGGGACGTACACGTCAACCAGCCGAAAAGCTCCCTTCCCCCCACCCGTTTGTAGAGACGGGCTTCCATGCAAATATGTAAACTGAGGGCTTCACCTGCCCAAGTAGAAACATCGTTACCCTTGATGCGTGTTTGGCGGAGCCTCAACCGCGCACATTGCCCGAGGCTCGACGTCTAGCATCCGTAGCGGTTGTCTATGCACGGATCCGACCTCCACGGGATAGTTGAAAGCTCAGAATGATTTTTCCCTCCCTGGCCGGGCCTCTCCATGGCCGACCGTGCTCCAAGTGGTGTCGGTGAAGGTTGTCCCGGCTTCCACAACTTTAAGCGGGCGCGAGAGAGAAGCCCCCGGCCTCGGCTTGATCCAAAGGTGGCGGGGAAGGCATTCCCAGCCTCACCTGCTCCAGATGCAGCGGCCTGGACAGAAAAAGGAGGGGAGGGAGGTGGCTCGGGCTACTGCTTCAGGCGACCGGAGAGGGAGAGGGGGCAGGCCTGCTCCTTGCCGAGAGAGAGAGAGAGAGGGGCATGAAAGAAATAGTGTCTAATCACCTAGAGGGGGGGTGAATAGGTGAACTTTATCTTTTTAAATTTTCAAGCAGCAATATTGTACAGTAAATGCAGTTCTACAATTATCACAACACAGCAATCATACAATCAAAAATACACAGAGAGCATGCAGGATTTATAGTGGTTCCCCAAGGTCTGGGTACATCCACTTTCCCCCTTCGCCTATCTAGTAGTGTACTAGATTCGGCCTAACTTCTCCACTTCTTCTCAGATCCTCAGATCTTACAACTCAGAACCCCAAACAGGTTCCTACAACTCAGAGTGATCCCACTCCTACAACTCAGGCACAAAAGCCCTACCACTCAGTCTTCACCAAGACTTACACTCAGAGAACAAAGTCTCCTACAACTCAGGCACTAGGCCCTACCTCAGTCTTCAACAAGACCTACACTCAGAGCACTCTGTCTCCCACACTCAGCCTTTATAAAATAGGCTTACAGCTCAGATCCCTTAGGATCCTACAAAAAATAAAGTTTACAAAGTATATAACCACAACTCTGAAAGAGAGAGATGAGTTGACTGGCTTCTTGATGAGTTCTTGAAAGAACTTTGCAGAGATCAACCTCCCTTGGCTTTCTTCAATGCTTCTTGAATTAGAACACAGTAGGGTTGAGTCTCCTCTAAAGATGATCTTCTATCAACTTTTGTCTTGAGAATCAGATCTCAATCTGAAACTTACTTTTCAGCCTGGTTCAACAGCTGTTCTTCTTAGAAGGAGCTCTCTCTCTCCAACTTCTTAGATCTTCTCTTGAAGGTCTTCTTCTTTGTTGTGTTGTTTTTTAATTCATTACTTCATCGTTTCTGTTGAAAGAGAAAGGTCTTTAAATAGTCTTCCTCCAAGGTAACCGGCTGATCCGGTTTCTAACAACTTTTTGATGGCTCTGACAGTTGCAGTTGACTGGTTGAAATGGCAGCTGTCAAGTCATCCAGTCACTTCTTGAAATCTCTGTCATTGTCTGAAAGTGTCGAGACAGATAGTCTTTATGTGTCGACACAAATAGACTAAGTGTCGACACAAGTAGACTAAGTGTCGACACTAGCCTTGTTGGTGTCGACACAACTCCTTGTGTTGTTGTAACAGCTTATCGACACTGCTTCTTCAGAATGTGTCGACACTGATTCTGTGTGTCAACACAGGCCTTCTGTTGAATGTGTCGACACTGGTTGAGTGTGTCGACACAAGTACTTCTTCTTTAATACTTAGTTGAATTCTGCTGTGTGTCGACACAACTCCTTTGTGTCGACACATCTTCTTGTGTTGAAACTTGCTAAGTGTCGACACATCTCTTTTGTGTCGACACATGCCTTCTGTGTTGAAACTTTGCTGAGTGTCGACACATTTCCTTTGTGTCGACACATGTACTTTAACTTTGTTGAAGTTTGCTGAGTGTCGACACAGCCTCCTGGTGTCGACACTTTTGCTGTTGACAAAGTTTCTCTAGGTGTCGACACTGATTATGTAGACAATTCTTCACTGTGTGTCGACACTGCCTGTATGTGTCGACACTTTTATTCTGGTGTCGACTCTGCCTTCCTGGTGTCGACACAATTACTCCAAGTGTCGACACAGATTCTCTAGGTGTCGACACAAGCCTTCATAAGTGTCGACACTTCACCTCTAGGTGTCGACACATGGACTTTGAATTTTTCCTGCAATCCTGCAGTTACTTAACCTGCACACATAAACTCAAAGCACATCAAATACACCTTGATGTATATCATTGAGTAGGGTGAGGCTTCTTCAAATCTGGTACACATATTCCAATGTACCCAACAATCTCCCCCTATTTGGAGAAGTCATAACCCTTAGTCAATGATATACACCATACATAACAAATACTCAATATGATGTATAACAATATTAAATGACAGGGTAAGAACTAAACATGTACAAACAGAACATGTATAAACAATAATCTCAGAACAATAATGTAATAGATTGAACATATAACATTGTTCTTACAACTTCAAAAAGTTTTATTAATCAGAAGTTTACATGGAGTTTAATGCAAAAGATTACAAGATTGTAAACTTAAGAAAAATTATATCATATGGCTGATCTGGCTCCTTGATAACAATCCCCTTTCTAGATTGAATCTTTGCCTGGACTGGAGCATCATTGTCATCAGTAGGCTTCTTCCCTTTAAGATCTTTCTTTTTCAGCTCTTCAGCATTTATCTTCTGCCTTTCAAAATATTGATAAGGCTTAGGGAAATACTTGCAAGGCTCCTGTGCATTAGGAGGTAGCTTTCCTAGTTTAGCCTTCCTTCTGTATTGTACTATAGCTTCTTGCCTATTCTCATGTTTTCTCCACTCCTGGTCAGAATACCATTTGCCTCTATCCAGGATATTGTCCTTAGCAGCCTTCCAAGCAGTCAAAATAATATTTCTGGAGGTTGGGCTCCATTGCTCAAAGTCTGGCCTTAATTCAGCCTGCTCTCTGAACCTCTTCTTAGATAATTGGGCCTCTTGTTCTTTTAGTATTGCCTCTTGCTCTTTTAAGATTGCCTCTGGCACAGGCTGTACAACTTTTTCAAGAATAACATTCTGATTACCCTCAGGAGGACTATATATAGACTGTACCTCCTGATGTATCATGTCAAAATCTGTAGGAGGATATATCACTTGAGCTACTTCAGCTTGTTCTCCTCCAAAATAAGCAGGATTTATTCCAGACTCTGCCACATTATCATCATCACATAAAGGTGGATATCCAAGGGTAGCTCTGATGGAGTTTGAAATCCATTTGGCATGATCAGAGCCTGTCTTGACTAAAACCCTCTCCCCCTTTATGACTTCTCTTACTATATGATCCCTAAGATCATCTTTCTGGAATCTGATTTGAGCATTCAAATAATTAACTTCATCCTTATAATAAGGTTTTAACCTTTGTAGCTTGTCAGTAATTGCCTTCTGAGAATCTTCAATGGCAGTTTTCACATCAGTTAGGCTCTCCTGTAATTTCTTATCAAATTCTTCTTTGGTAGTGGCACTTACTGCAGGCTTTGCAGTAGCTATAGTTTTTATTTCAGTTACAATGGCACTATGTGAAGCAGTCAGATTATCATTCATTCTAATCTGATTCTCCAAAACATATCCTTGTTTCACTGCCATGTCATCCACTTGTGTTTTTATCTTCTCTTGATGAGTAGCCAAATAGACCACTGCATTGCCTCCTTTATGGAAACATTCAGTCATTTCCTTCTTGTTTTGATTTACTTCAAATCTGATAGACTTTATGTCTTGAGCTAAGGAAAATTGTAGCTCCTTATGGTGCTTATCCATATAAGTTTCCATAGCCTTTCTTTGCTCATCCAGCTTGATTTGCAAAGCCACCAACAAAGAACTATAGTCATGTGTTGGAGCTTGTTGTGGAGCAACTGTTTGTAAAGCTTTCTTGTAGCTTTGACTTCTTCTCTTGAAGACTTGTAACTTTCTTTTCTTGGCTCTAGCAGCCTCTTCATCTTCAGATTCAGATGTACTAGCAATGTCTACCCTATCCTTAGAACTAGGATGTAAATCCTTCTCAGTCCTTGGTAGCTCTTCAGCATTTCTTTGCTCTTCAGTTTCTTTTGTAGTAGTCTCCTCTACATGCTCTACATGCTCCCCCTCAAAGTCTACCTGTTCCCCCTCAACAGCTGCTTTTTCTCCCTCTAAGTCAGTCTGTATTAGATCAGGGAATAGCTATTCTAATGTAAACTCATGTTGAGGTTGAACTGGAGAATCTCTGATCTCAGGAGCACTTGATACTTCTTTATCAGCAACAGATGTGTCCTCCATGACAACATCTTGTGGTTGATTATGTAACTGCGTTTGCTGATCAACATTAAGTAGTGATTCAGTCATAACTTCATCATGAATATTAAATTTTAATTGATTAACTTCAGCGATTACCTCTAGAATGGTTTGGGTAGCCCTTTCACTCTCTAATTGAGTTAGCTCATCCACATGTAGAGGCTCCCCCTGGAGTGGATCCAGATGAATAGGGCTAGCTGATGGTAGCTCCCCCTACCTCTAGGCATCTTCTTGTTTTGCTGGTGACTGTCCAGCATTACCATCCTCTAGATCATCAGAACTAAACACTACATGCTCTTCTGAGCTACTTGAGGATTCTTGTGCCACAATAGTTGTCTTCTTCTTCTTCTTCTTCTGAGGTGTTTCCTTTTCTGGAGTTGGCAGTTCCTTTGTCAATACTCTATCCCACCTTGAGAAAATTCTTACATCCATTCTCCTCATGTGGTTTATCTTTGAACCTGCAGCTTGGTTCATCACTTCAGGACCTTCCAGCTAGGTATAGACTCAGAATTCTACCCAGATTGGGTTTTTTCAGACTCTCTTTTATCTTATCAAACATGACTGCAGACCAATCAGTATTAAGGTTGAAAATTATCCTTGTCATCAAACTGAACATGTGAGCTGAAATTCTATCATGCCCACCAGGCTTGCTCAGTATTACCTTGCCAACTATCTCAGATAAGAACTTGCCCTGCATGTTCATTCCTTTTCTATTGAAAACTGATCCAATTTTCAGGTTTGAGTGTAATCCACACCATTTCAATGCCTCTCTAGTCTTAGAAGCAGATACATCTTCTTCCTCTTTTGTTCTTGGTAGTTGAAGTACCTTTCTTAGACTTTTTTGTGTGACCTTGACTTTTGTCCTATGGACTCTGGACTTAATCTTGAGTCCAGTATCATCAAGTGAAGCTGCACTCAAGAATTCAAGTACCTCCTTCTTCCAGATCTTGATTGGTTCTGATACAAGATACTCTAATCCAGTCTCTGCTATTAGGGTTACCACACCTTTGATTTTTGGTTCCGCGTCATCAAAGGCGTATCGCACGAGCTCATATCCTTCATTAATGTTCTCTTCTAGCTTGGGCGCATTAGGGTTTGAAGAAGTTTCGAATTTAGAGAAGAGAGATGTCGACACACAAGTTTGGTCTCGAAACTATAGTGAGCATGTCGACAAACAATGGTGAAAACCTATTTATACCTTTCTAAAATTGAAGGTGAAAAGGCGCGTCAAAATACTTGAAATGTGTCGACACTATTGAAAAGTGTCGACACTTACTTCTAATGTCTCGACAACTATGTGTCGACACAAATATAGTCGACAGAGTATATGTGTCGACACTTATATATCTCAGCTCGACACTTAGTCGAGACTCTACTCGACTAATTCTGTGTAAATCCTAAGTGTCGACACCACCCTGGATGTGTCGACACCTACACTGCATGTGTCGACACTAATTATCTGAAGTGTCGACACAGACTTCCTAGATGTGTCAACACCATTTCTCTGAAATGTCGACACCACTTCTATGTGTCGACACAGACAACTCTGTGTGTCGACACTATTTTACTTAGCCAATTTTCTGTAAACTATTCTAAGTTTATCATCAATAATTCAATTTTAAACTTATTGAATTTGGTTTCATCTAAGGGCTTAGTAAACATATAAGCTAACTGATTATCTGTCTTAACATACTCTAGGGAAATATCTCCTTTTTCCACATGTTCTCTTAGAAAATGGTATTTAATTTCTATGTGCTTAGTCCTACTATGGGAGACAGGATTATTTGCAATAGAAATGACACTAGTAGAATCACAAAATAAAGGTGTTCTACTTACTTGAATACCATAATCTTCTAGCTGATGTTGAATTCATAGAAGTTGAGCACAGCAACTTCCTGCAGCCACATACTCTGACTCAGCTGTGGAGATAGCCACACTGGTCTGCTTCTTGCTACTCCATGACACCAGCCTTCCACCTAGAAATTGACTGGTTCCTGTTGTACTCTTCCTATCTTCCTTGCAGCCTGCAAAATCTGTATTTGAATAACCTGTCAGTACAAAATCTTCATTCCTAGGGTACCAAAGGCCTAGATAAGGTGTGCCCTTAAGATATCTCAATATCCTTTTGACTGCTGTCAGATGAGATTCTTTAGGGCAAGCTTGGTACCTAGCACAGACACATGTAGCATACATGATATCTGGTCTACTAGCAGTCAAATACAGTAGGGAGCCAACAATCCCTCTATACAAAGTCTCATCTACAGGTTTCCCTACATCATCTTTGCTTAGAGACATACTTGACCCCATAGGAGTTTTCATGGTACTGGATGATTACATACCATACTTCCTTATCAACTCTAGGGTGAACTTAGACTGGCATATGGATAATCCATCTTCAGTTTGTCTAACTTGGAGACCCAAGAAGAACTTAAGTTCCCCCATACTGCTCATTTCAAATTGTCCTTGCATTAGTTTTGCAAACTTTCTGCAAAGACTACTTTCTGTAGACCCAAATATTATGTCATCTACATATATTTGGACTAAGATGATCTTGCCACTGGATTACCTTAGAAATAGAGTCTTGTCTATTTTCCCCCTTGAGAATTTGTTCTCAATGAGGAAACTAGACAGGGTTTCATACCAAGCCCTAGGGGCTTATTTTAACTCATACAAAGCCTTCCTAAGTCTATATACATAATCAGGTTTAAGAGAATCAACAAAACCTGATGGCTGCTCTACATAGACTTCTTCCTTCAGATTTCCATTCAGAAAAGCTGACTTAACATCCATTTGATATACCTTAAATCCTTGAAATGTTGCATAGGTAAGGAACATCCTTATTGCTTCCAGTCTTGCTACTGGAGCAAAGGTTTGATCAAAATCAATACCTTCTTCCTGCCTATATCCTTTTGCAACAAGTCTGGTTTTATTCTTTATAATAATTCCATTCTCATCCAACTTGTTATTAAAGATCCACTTAGTTCCAATAATGTTGTGGTCCTTGGGTTTAGGAACTAGCTCCCATACCTTGCATCTTTTGAACTGGTTCAGCTCCTCTTGCATGGCCTCAATCCAATGAGGGTCTATGATTGCTTCTTCAAATTTCTTTGGCTCTACTTGGGATAGAAAGCTGGAGTAGAGAACTGAACTTAGATTCCTGCTCCTTGTTTGCACTCCTTGTCTGAGATCTCCAATTATTTGATTGGCTGGATGATCCTTTAAATGCCTATTTGCTGGAGGCAGCCTGTCTTCAGGTTATACCCCTTCATTCTCTTCATTTAGCTGCACTTCTTGGTCTTCTTCAGCATCAGGTGTATCTTGTACTCCCCCTGGATAGCAGCCACTATCTTCCACTTGCTGACTTGCAGTAGATCCTTCTGCAATAGTAAGTTTATCCATCTTCTCAGTTACACCTGTGGAGCTGCACACACTTCTTGGCAATTCAAAGTTAATGAGTCTAGCTTCATCAAAAACTACATGAACAGACTCTTCTACAACTTGAGTAATCAAGTTGTAGACCCTATAAGCCTTACTATTGTTGATGTACCCAACAAAGATTCCCTCTTGGGATTTGGCAGCAAACTTGGTTAGATAAGACTTACCATTGTTAAGGATATAGCACTTGCAACCAAAGATCCTGAAATATAATAGATTTGGTTTTCTGCCCTTCACAATCTCATAGGGGGTCTTCTTGTGGCTCTTGGTGATAGTAGCACTATTAATTACATGACAAGCAGTGTTTACTGCCTCAGCCCAGAAATATTCTGGGAGAGATGTGTCACTTAATAGGGTTCTACCAGCCTCTATGAAGGTTCTATTTTTCCTTTCAGCAATACCATTTTGCTGAGGTATTCTTGGTGAGGAAAATTCCTGAAAAATTCCAAATTCTTCACACAGTTTTGTCATACTATCAGACTAAAATTCAGTACCATGGTCACTTCTGATTTTGACCACTATACTGTCCAATTCATTCTGAATTTGTTTAACAAACTATATAAGATACTTGGGGTTTCAGATTTTTGTCTAAGGAAGAACACCCAGGAAAACCTTGAATAGTCATCTAAAACCACAAATGTGTAGACCTTCCTACCTAGGTTGTGAACTGACATAGGACCAAAAAGATCCATATGCAAGAGGTATAAACACCTCACAGCATCTTTGTTCTGAAGGCTATGAAAGGTGGATTTGGTCTGCTTGCCTTTTTGACAAGCTGAGCATATCCCATCCTTTATACACTTAACCTGAGGACCATTCCTCACTAACTCTTTGCTAAAGAGTTGGCCAATTGTCTTATAGTTAAGATAAGCCAGCCTCTTATGCCATTTAACACAATGTGAGACTTTCTCATCAGCTACAAGACAAATAGGAGAAACAATGTTCTCACACATAATGTCTAGATAATAGACATTTCTCTTCCTATATCCTGTCAGAATGATCTTTTGATCACTTGACCTCTTGATATGACAATCATTTTTGATAAATGAGATGTCATATCCTAAATCACTCAGCTGACTTATGCTAATGAGGTTATGTTTCAAACCCTTTACATAAGCCACTTGAGTAATTGTAATTTGGTTACAAGTAATGTTACCAAAGCCTTTGATGATTCCTTTTTCTGAACCACCAAAGGTAACTTTAGGGCCATCCTTGATTGGTGTATAGTCCTTCAGCAACCCTCTAGTTTCAATCATGTGCCTGGAACATCCACTGTCCAAGTACCATATAGGGGCATGGCCACTTGGACTCACCTGCAAAACAGATTATTTAACCTTAGAACCCAAATAATTCTTGGGTCCTTGGTGCAGGTTAGTTTGACTTTTAATAAAACTAC
The DNA here is from genome assembly GCA_039583875.1 of Platanthera guangdongensis. NCBI lineage: Eukaryota > Viridiplantae > Streptophyta > Magnoliopsida > Asparagales > Orchidaceae > Platanthera > Platanthera guangdongensis. The sequence goes on along the minus strand of CM077157.1, from coordinate 110,496,849 downwards.
CTGTAGCTCTTCTAACAGGTAGTTTGTTACTCTCCTTGACACTTGTATTGTGCCAACAATCTATGGTAAAGTGGCCTACCTTGCCACAACACCAGCACTCAAACCTGTTGTACCTTTGTTTAGGTACAACCCTGGCTGTTTTATCTACAGTAGGCTTCTTGTTGAGTGCTGGGGCTTTGCCCTTAGATTTGGACCTAGCTGTCCAGGCAGGTTTTGTAAACCCCAGTCCAGTCTTACCCTTTTGAGGTACAAACTCATCTATCAAAGGTAAAACTGATTTTGGTTTAGAAAAACTTGTTACAATATCTCTCTCCTTCTGAAGTCTAGCCTCCAGATTTCTAATATGATCATTCTTAAATATAATAGTACCCATCTGAATAACAGTAATGTTCTTCAGCCTGACTATTTCATTTTGTTTCTGATCAAGCAACTTGTCTGAATCAGCAACAGCCAATTTAAGACTAACAATCTCCTTTGCCTGAGTTTTGGGTAAGGTTTTTCTTTTCTTCAAGGCCTGCAACAAGTCCCTATATTCATCAATTAACTGATGAATATCTCCTTCAGATTCAGACCCACCCACATCACTTGATGCAGATGTATCTGATTCTGACTTAGTATAAGAAATTGAACTAGAAGTACAACTTTGTACCTTACTTGGTCCAGGCTGATCCTGGATTTTGTCTCCTTCAGATAAGGCCATCAGCCCTTTGCACTGATTGTCCTCATGCTTATAAATTGAATTCATTAACTGCATGAACTCATCTTCCTCCTCTTCAGCAAACAATCCAATATAAGCTTCAGCTTCTGAATCTGTTTCTGAAGATGACTGATCGGTCAAACTCTTATCCTTCTTAGCAACAAAGGACCTTTCCTTTTTTTCCCTTAAACTGAGTCTTCTTATTGTCAGTTGACTCTTTCCTCTTTTCTGGACAGTCAGCTACTATATGTCCTTGTTTATTGCAACAATAGCATACTATCTTTGAGGATGTAGTTTTACTTGGCTTGGACTTTCTTCTGTCATTCCTTGATGACTTCCTGTTCTGATAGTAGTCATCTTTTGTCTGTGAAGTGGATGGCTTAGACCTCCACTGCTTCTTCTTCAGAAACTTTTGAAAATGCCTAGTGAAAGCTGCAAAGTCTTCATCACTTTCACTGCTTTCTGAATTCTTACTATCTGAATTTTATGTGACTGTCTCAGCAACTATTTGAGGTGGAGATAGAGACTTACTTCTATACTTCCTAGTGGCTTCAGTCTTGAAGGCCACAGCTCTTTCCTTGTGCTCCACTCTAGTAGTCTTCTCTTCCTCCTTTCTAACCATTAACTGTATTTCATAAGATAGCAGTTTTCCAAATAAGGTTGGAGGAGGTATATCAGCTAATTTGGTCATTTCCCTAATGGTACAAATCTTGGTGTCCCAATCCTTAGTTAGGGATCTTAAGAACTTGTCATTCAGCTCATAATTGCTGAATTCTCTTCCATAGGACATCAATTCATTGACTATCCTATAGAACTTCTTGTAGCATTCAGTAATGCTATTAGACTTCCCTTGCCTGAAGCTTTTATATTCCTAATTTAACAAAGACTTCATGTCTTGTCTTACTTCTTCTGATCTCTCCACGTAAACTATCAGTGTGTCCCACATTTCTTTTGAGGTTTTACAATGTATTAGGTTCTGAAATATTGCATCATCAATTGCACTAACAATAATATTTTGGGCCCTCTTGTCCATAGTGGCCAGAATTATTTCATCTTTAGTCATTTCTGAATAGTCCTTAGGAGTTTTCTGATTTGCATCTAGAATGGAAATCTTCATTGGCACATATGGCCCTTCTTTGACTGTGATGTATATTCTTGGGTCAGATGCTTCCATAAAGAGTCTAACCCTCTCTTTCCAAATGCCAAAAATCTCTTTTCTACAGATTGGCAATTTCATGGATCCTAGCTCTTTGTGATTCTCAGTAGAACCCATTTTCTTGATTCTTGATTATTCTGATTCTGCCTACAGGATCTTTACTCAGACGGTTATGTCCTTTTTGAGTAACGTCGCTTTGATACCACTTGAAAGAAATAGTGCCTAATCACCTAGAGGGGGGTGAATAGGTGAACTTTATCTTTTTAAATTTTCAGGCAGCAATACTGTATAGTAAATGTAGTTCTACAATTATCACAACACCGTAATCATACAATCAAAAATACACAGAGAGCACACAGGATTTATAGTGGTTCCCCAAGGTCTGGGTACATCCACTTTCCCCCTTCGCCTATCTAGTAGTGTACTAGATTCGGCCTAACTTCTCCACTTCTTCTCAGATCCTCAGATCTTACAACTCAGAACCCCAAACAGGTTCCTACAACTCAGAGTGATCCCACTCCTACAACTCAGGCACAAAAGCCCTACCACTCAGTCTTCACCAAGACTTACACTCAGAGAACAAAGTCTCCTACAACTCAGGCACTAGGCCCTACCTTCAGTCTTCAACAAGACCTACACTCAGAGCACTAGTCTCCTACACTCAGCCTTTATAAAATAGGCTTACAGCTCAGATCCCTTAGGATCCTACAGAAAATAAAGTTTACAAAGTATATAACCACAACTCTGAAAGAGAGAGATTTGACTGGCTTCTTGATGAGTTCTTGAAAGAACTTGCAGAGATCAACCCTCCCTTGGCTTTCTTCAAAGCTTCTTGAATTAGAACACAGTAGGGTTGAGTCTACTCTGAAGATGATCTTCTATCAACTTCTGTCTTGAGAATCAGATCTCAATCTGAAACTTACTTTTCAGCCTGGTTCAACAGCTGTTCTTCTTAGAAGGAGCTCTCTCTCTCTCTCCAACTTCTTAGATCTTCTCTTGAAGGTCTTCTTCTTTGTTGTGTTGTTTTTTAATTCATTACTTCATTGTTTCTGTTGAAGGAGAAAGGTCTTTAAATAGTCTTCCTCCAAGGTAACCGACTGATCCGGTTTCTAACAACTTTATGACGGCTCTGACAGTTGCAGTTGCCTGGTTGAAATGGCAGCTGTCAAGTCATCCAGTCACTTCTTGAAATCTCTGTCACTGTCTGAAAGTGTCGAGACAGATAGTCTTTATGTGTCGACACAAATAGACTAAGTGTCGACACAAGTAGACTAAGTGTCGACACTAGCCTTGTTGGTGTCGACACAACTCCTTGTGTTGTAACAGCTGTAACAGCTATCATCGACAGTGCTTCTTCAGAATGTGTCGACACTGATTCTTGTGTCGACACAGGCCTTCTGTTGAATGTGTCGACACTGGTTGAGTGTGTTGACACAAGTACTTCTTCTTTAATACTTAGTTGAATTCTGTTGTGTGTTGACACAACTCCTTTGTGTCGACACATCTTCTTGTGTTGAAACTTGCTAAGTGTCGACACATCTCCTTTGTGTTGACACATGCGTTCTGTGTTGAAACTTTGCTGAGTGTCGACACATTTCCTTTGTATCGACACATGTACTTTAACTTTGTTGAAGTTTGCTGAGTATCGACACAGCCTCCTGGTGTCGACACTTTTGTTGTTGACAAAGTTTCTCTGGGTGTCGACACTGCCTCTAAGTGTCGACACTGATTATGTAGACAATTCTTCACTGTGTGTCGACACTGCCTTATGTGTCGACACTTTTTTCTGGTGTCGACTCTGCCTTCCTGGCGTCGACACAATTACTCCAAGTGTCGACACAGATTCTCTATGTGTCGACACAAGCCTTCATAAGTGTCGACACTTCACCTCTAGGTGTCGACACATGGACTTAGAATTTTTCCTGCAATCCTGCAGTTACTTAACCTGCACACATAAACTCAAAGCACATCAAATACACCTTGATGTATATCATTGAGTAGGTGAGGCTTCTTCAAATCTGGTACACATATTCCAATGTACCAACAGGCGGGGTGGCTGCTCCAGGCCGGAGGAAGAGAGAGAGAGAGGCAGGGGGGGGGTGGCTACTTCAGGCCGAGAGAGAGAGGACGAGGTAAAGGGGCGGGTTGCTGCTCCAGGACGAGAGAGAGAGGGAGGAGGGCGGGGTTGTTGCTCCAGGACGAGAGAAAGAGGGAAGGGGCGGGGTTGCTACTCCAGGCCGAGAGAGAGGGAGGAGGCGGGGTTGCTGCTCCAGGCCGAGAGAGAGGGAGGAGGCAGGGTTGTTACTCCAGGCCGAACCCTAGCCGGGGAAATCCCGCTCACCCCTGATCCCTTTGCCGTTTCTTCTTTTTTTTTCCCTTCCCTCAACCCGATGCCCCCTCTTATTATGTCTCCCTCATATCATAATATATCATATATATAATATAATATATATATTATATAATATAACATATATATATATTATAATATATATATTATATAATATTATATATATACATAAATTCTAAGCATGCGCACATAAAACCTCCGCACGCACGCACGAGGACCCGCACATCTTCGAATGGGGTGGCACCACATTGACGCTCATAGCGCTCCCCTAGTCTGCCTCTTGGGGAGGATCCCACTCGGCCGGATACGGGGTGGTACAAAAGGCATTGTCATCAAGGAGCCTAATCAGTCCTAGAATAGATTGACTAGATTTTAGAACTATGTAATCTTGTGTTTTAAAATCGATGTAATCTGTTGTTCAAAAACTTCTTGTACTTCAACAAAACACTGATTCATGTTCACTATATTTTATTATGTTTTGTGATGAGAGAATATGCTGGTTTTGTCTATATGTTACCCTGACTAAATAATCCTTTATACATCATAATCTGTGTTTTATTATAAAGTGATGTATATCATTGACTAAGGGTTATGACTTCTCCAAATAAGGGGAGATTGTTGGGTACATTGGAAAATATGTACCAGATTTGGAGAAGCCTCACCTAACTCAATGATATTCATCAATGTGTATTTGATGTTGTGTTGAGTTTCAATGTGCAGGTTAAGGAAATGCAGAAAAAGTTTCTAAGTACAAGTGTCGACACTTGACAAAAATTGTGTCGACACTTGGGAAGAGCTGTGTCGACACCAGGAGTCAGATTGTGTCGACACACACGACTTGTGTCGACACACAGAAAATCTGTCGATAATAACTGTGTCGACAAGAAGGACTTGTGTCGACATATTCCAGAATTTTGTCGACAACACTTGTGTAGACACACAGGACTTGTGTCGACACACTCCAAAATTCTGCCGACATCAACTTTGTCGAGACTAGAAGTTGTTATGTCGACATACGGGACTTGTGTCGACACATTCCATAGAAGCTATGTCAAGAAGAAAAAGAAGAGCTGTGTCGACATTATGTGAGCTGTGTCGACATCACCAAGGATTGTGTCAACACATGATCTATTTGTGTCGACACATTTGAAGAATTGTCTCGATACTTTGCTGCTGAGTTAAAGTTCAATGAAGTATCACATGTCATGATTGGAGACTTGACAGCTGTCACAACCAACAAAGCAGTTACAAATGTCAGAGCTATCAGAAGGCCGTTAGGAACCAGATCAGCCGGTTACCTCAGATGGGGTCTATATAAAGACATATACTATCAACAAACGGTAATGAACAAGAAGAGATAACCAACAACTAAGAAGAAGAGAAGTCTTCATCCAGAAATCAACAAGTCTCTAAGAGCAGATCCTGAACAAGTCTGCCAGAAGAATTCAGAGCCACATCTGAATAAAAGAAGGAAGCTGATTGAAGATCATCTCCAAGAAGATCAACCTTACTTTGTTCAAATTCAAGAAGCTTTGAAGAAGCTAAGACAGGTTGGATCTAAAGCAGTCAGATCTATCAAGAACTGATCAAGAAACCTTCAACCCTTTTCTCTCTCTACCTGGGAGAAGGTTCTATTTGTTTTTTAATCAATTTCTCTATAGGATCTTCTATAGATCTGAGTGTAGGAGAGTTAACTCTCTGAGTTGTAAGCCTAAATTTATAAAGGCTGAGGTAGGGCTGAGTGCCTGAGGTAGGGGAATCATTTCTCTGAGTTGTAGGCCTGGGAAAAGGCTGAGGTAGGGCTTAATTGCCTGAGTTGTAGGAGTATGTACTCACTCTGAGGTAGGGTTCTCTGGAAGAATCTCAGTTGTAGGACTTGCTGAAGTCTGAGCTGTAGGGACCTTTCCAGGTTCTGAGTTGTAAGATCTGAGGATCTGAGAAGAAAGAAGGGAGTTAGGCTGAATCTAGTACACTGCTAGATATGCGAAGGGGGAAAGTGGATGTACCCATCACTTGGGGAACCACTATAAAACTGTGTGTCGTCTATGTTGCTGTTTTGTTTAAATCTGTGTTGTGAAATGTGTTGTGATAAATATTATTAAGGCTGTCTAACAAATAATTTACATTATCTGCCTGAATAAAAAGAATTGAACATATTCACCCCCCCCCCTAGGTGTTTAAGGTATCTTGAAACCAATTCTTTCAAAACAGTAGTGAAATTACACTTCATCACAGGCATAGGCATGCACGGCAACACACCCCGTGCTCTCAGGGCACATTCTCGATGAACCCAGTCAAAACCGCGGTCTCACCACCGCCCCTTGGACGGCAAATCTCATGAGCATTATAGTATTTTCGGCCTAAGGCTAAGACCCTCCATCTATGCCAACGGCAAGTACCACGTACTTTATGTCGCTATAACCGAATGACATAGAGCGGGTACGGTTTCGCCTAACCCATTGCTCACAATGTAACGTCAATTTAAGCCATATGTACGGGTCAAGCTTTCCCGAGTCCCAATTCGATCACACACTTTACATAACCCAGTTATGTGCAAGTTGGCTCCCAGGACACCAAGATGGCAGAATCACACTTTTGCCCAGTTTTTCGGTGCACCTTGGAGTTAGTCCCCAAGGTTCCCTATGCAATCTACCGCGTAGAAAACCCGAAAACAACCATCGGCGTGGAGTCTTCTCCGGCCATTCATGGATAATGAAACATCACCGATCCAGACCAACTTGTCCGGGTAGGCTTTCACACACCATGTCTATGTCCGTTCTTTGATTCTGGACTCTACATGCAAAACAACGGGGACTATTCATGTCTACCCGAAGGAATACCTCACACTACTTTACTCGAGAGCAATATCGCAAAAGCAAAGACAAATAAACAAAAAGAAAGAGAAACAAACGCCTACTCTTGGCGCCATAGAAGCGGGTTCCTATGCGAAAAGGTAAGAGGCCTCCTCAAAAAACCAAACATATACCTTGCGAAATCGGAACTCCCTCCTCTCGGATCTTCTTCCTT